>CM066033.1:387815288-389065288 GCA_033557465.1 Ichthyophis bannanicus | reverse complement strand
AAAAGATTTAGGTGTCATCGTGGATGACATGTTAAAACTCTCTGCCCAGTGTGCAGTGGCGGCCAAGAGAGCAAATAGAATGCTAGATATCATAAGGAAAGGAATGGAAAATAAAACAAAGGATATTATAATGCCTCTGTATCTTTCCATGGTGCGACAGCACCTTGAATATTGTGTGCAATTCTGGTCGCCGTATCTTAAGGATATAGCGTTATTAGAAAAGATATAGAGAAGAGCCACCAAAATGGTAAAGGGGATGGAAGGATATCCCTATGAAGAGAGGCTGAGAAGGTTAGGGCTCTTCAACCTGGAAAAGAGATAGGTGAGGGGAGATACGATAGAGGTCTATAAATTAATGAATGGAGTGAAACGGGTAAACGTAGATCAATTGTTTACGTCATCAGAATATAGAAAGACTAGGGGATATGCAATGAAGCTTGTGATAAGGAAGCTTATCATAGCTCAGGTAGGAGCTATAGAAAAGATGATGTGACTCTGAACAAGCAACCTGTCAGTTCTGGTAGAAGCAAGAAAACAGAGTTTTCACATAAAAGACTACCAGTCCCAGAATGCACCAGGTTTCCAGCAGCCATGAGGGAGGCTGAAGTAAGAAAATGTGTGTGCAATCAAGAGAGCTATGAGGTAATCCCTAAGCACTCATCTCAAAGGGCAGGGCCTGATTTAAGACAGCTGCGCTGTGTTAGGGAGCAGCACACATTAGAACAGGATAAGAATAGAGCTTATTCTTCAGATAACAGCTTCAGGGAGAGCTTCAGCAAGGGCTACAAGCTCCAGCCCAGTTTCAGGAAGAGATACAGAGACAGAGACGGCAACGGCTATAAGCTCAAGCACCAGTATCACCTGGAGAAACAGAAGCCAAGCCAAGCAGATAGAGAGAGAAGGAAACTCTCTGGAAGGAAGAGAAGAAAGGCCATTGGAAGGTCTGGGAGATTCCAAGGCAGTACTCATACTGGGAGGTATTCCAAAAGCCAGCAGAGTCCATTGGACTGGATTCAGCCAGAGGAATGGAGTGGCAGAGATAGGAATCACCAGTGGCTACCTGGAAGAGAGAAGACTGCACGTGGAAGGGACTTTCAGACCAAGGCCAGAAGGTATGTGAGAGGAGATCCAGTGTCCAGGGATCAAGATTGGAAGGCTGGACATCAGAATTGGATTACATATTGGCCAGGCTATACAGAGAGGAATAATGATAGCAGGAGAGGCTCAGGTATGAACACTGATCCAGACCCTATCTATAATAGAGAATGGCAGCAAGGGAATAAGCATTCTCATGATAGTGCCTTAATGAAAGACTCATCTGTGCCAATGTATGATATTGACCCTATGATTGTTGATGCAGGGGGAAATACAGCAGATGAAACTATTTACATGGACTGTTCTTTATCTAAATGCTATTGCTAGTTTTCTATGAGCAAACACATCAGCCATCACAAAGAAACCTAACTTTGTTCTTTATTTCCACTGCAAACAGCTCTTAAAGCAGGATTTGGGCTCACACAGTAGCAGCCAGCCAGCTAAAGGCTTTCAGCTGGTCCATGGATAGTAATTAGGGCTGCACCTGATTGTGTGTGTGAGCAAGGGAGAATCACTGCTGAGATCAGCGTGGAAAATAAGCAGAAGTTAACCTAACCAGCAAAGTTTATTCTTTTCTTTGTGCCTTTGTATTTGGTAATTATTTGCTAAGAAAACATTAGCTAATTGCCTGACAAGCTGAAGGTTGTTTTCTGGTTTACTTTGTGACTTTTTGTTATCCATTTTAAACACTGCAAGCAAGTAACCTCATTTATAGTGCTATCAAGCATACATGTGCTGGGTGAATTAAACCCCATCAATAAAAGAAGTATTTTATTGATCTTACCACTTGGTTTCACAACTCAAATTATTGTCATCAGCTGTGTTTGGGAGTGAATGAACTACAATACCCACAATACCTTGCAAGAATCATATGAATATATGCATCGTCAAGATTGTGTAAGTTCTCACCCTAGGCAGCCGTCTGACAAGCTACAGGGTAAACTGTTTAAGATTAATAAGAAAAATAATTTTTCACTCAACGTGTAATCAAACTCTGGAATTTGTTACCGGAGGATGTAGTAAAACCTGTTAGTGTAGCTGGATTTAAAAATGTTTTGGACAAGTTCCTGGAGGAAAGGTCCATAAACCATTATTAAAAGGGACCCAGGATATCACTGCTTTACCCCCAATACACGCATTGTGGTACCTGTCTCTTTTGGGGAAACTGCTAGGTTCTTATGACCTAGATTGCCACTGTTTGAAACAGGATACTGGGCTTGATGGACCTTGGTCTGACCCAGTATGGCATATCTTATGTTCGTATAATCGTCAGCCACATCATGCTCATATTACCCATCTTCTCAAGTCACTTCATTGACTCGCTATCCATTTCTGCATCCAGTTCAAACTTTTCCTGCTGACCTATAAGTGTATTTACTCTGCAGTTCCTCACAACCTTTCCTCTTCTCTGTCCCTACACCCCTCCTCGGGAACTCTGCTGTTCTGGCAAATCGCTTTTATCTGTGCCCTTCTCTTCTATTACTAACTCTAGACTTTGCTCCTTTTTCTTTGCTGCTCCTTATGCCTGGAGCAAACTACCTGAATCTGTACATCAGTCGCCTTCTCTGACTCTTTTTGAATCCAGGCTGAAAACTCATCTCTTCGCTGCTGCTTTTGGATCTTGACTCACCTGATCTCCTTCGTGTTTCCTTACCATTCCCCCTAGATGTATCCCATGTCTACAGCTACTGTGTTGTCTGTCTTGACTAGATTGTAAGCTCTGAAGAACAGGGACCGTCTTTTATATGTGTCTATGCAGCACTGCATATGTCTTGTAGTGCTATACAAATGTTCAGTAATAGTAGTACTGTAATAAAAAGCGCAGTTAACCCATGTTCTTTGGGCTACCGCAGCCTTAGTGCACACTGTTGTGATACTTGCCTTAATTCCTTTGTCTTCTTCCAAGTGACATTGTCTGGCCTATGGCAAGCATGGTGCCTCATCTCCAGCTTCTGGATTCTGCTCCTGAGTCATTCCTAAAGGGCCTACCCCTTTCTTAGCGGGAGGGTGCTTTTAGCCCGATCTTGCCTGCCTCAGGGCAGGAAGTGGTGGATGGCGCTATGGGTAAGGATATTCTGCTGGCTGGAGGATCTGGCGTCTGTGCTGTGAAGCCTCTCCCTATCTTCTAGGGGATTGACGGAGACTATGCCCCCAAGTGTAGGGGCGGTCATTTCCATGAGAAGATCTTCTGGAGCATGGATTGTCCTCCCCAGAGTTCTTTCCCTTTGTAGCAGGCCTGGATATTCCAGCTTGGACATGCAGACCCTGTGGCCTTTTCTTTCTCCCCCCACACATTCTCGTAGAGGCAAGCGGAGAGTGGAAGCCTTCTTCGATTGATGGCAGGGGCATCCCCCCCTTCCAGGGATGGGGTCAGCTGTGGCTTGCTTTGAGAAGTCTGATGTGGATGAAGTACTCTTGCCTTCACAGGATTGTGAGAAGGCTGAGATTATTTGCCTGTTCCAGTAGTAGGAACTAGAGGTATTGATACCAGGGTCTTATCCACTTCAAACTTGGCGGAGGCTCCAGTCACAGAGCAGAAACCGAAGAGGCATCTGCTCCTGCAAGGGGTATGGAAATCCACTGCTGTCTTTCCAGAGATGCTGAAGGGCCTGTTCAGGCCAGAGTGGGATTACCCCAACTCCCCACCTAAGGGTGTATAAGAAGATGTGCGCTTTCCTGAAGAGGGCGTGCATTGTGTGGTTGATATTTCCAAGATGGATATTCAGGTCACAGTGTTTACCAGATGGACCACCATTCATGTGGAAGGTGGATTGGCCTTAAAGGATACTCTAGACCGAAAGGTGGATTCGTGTTGAAGAACCAGTTCACTGCGGCAGCTGCTATTCTTCAGTTGGGGTATGTGCATGTCCGATGTCTCGAGCTCTGCTCCAGTGGATTCCATTTCTTCTGCCAGATATTTCTACCTCTCTTTGGGAGTCTGCTGTTGCCTTCCTTTCTGATGTTATGTATGACTTGGTACTTTTGGCAGCCAGGGATGGTGCCCTGATGACTCTGTCACAGCGTTTGATTTGACTCCAGCACTGGGCGACGGATACATCTTCCAAAGCCTGGTTGACCCATCTGGTCTTTAAGGGGAAGCTTCTTCTGGAGCCAATTTGGAGAAGCTGGTGAAGGACCTGGCCAAAACAAAACCTTACTGCCTTCAAGAAGACGGTCAAAGGGGCCTGTGAAGTGGGCTGGTGCCCCTCTCTCATCAGCCTCTACCCGTCAACCAGGGTGCACTGGATGGATTCCGGGAGGTCTCAGGACTCTCGTTGTTACCGACCTGCAGAAAAAACCCCCCAATTTCTTCCCCTCTACTTCTTGGCTTCGGGCTGTTTCTCAGTCCTTCTGTAGAGTACATAGGCTCAGGGTCCCACAAGAGGAGGACCCTCCCGAGCTGCACAATGAGGGTTTGGGGACCCTTTACCCAGTTCCTCCTGTTGGTGGTAGGCTTTGTCTTTTCATTCAGGAATGGGTCTGGGTTTCCAAGGATCGCTGGGTGCTAGACACTGTTCAGTTCAGCTGTGTCCTGGGATGCAAAGAACCAATTCCAGATGCATTCATCATCTCTCCTTGTGGGTCTGTGATCAAAAGTGCCGCTGTGCAGACCACCTTGGACAAGTTGCTGTGCCTAAAAGCAGTGGTGCCGGACAAGCGGGACAAGGGCAGATGTTCCATCTTTTGTGGTACCAAAAAAAAAAAAAGACTGTTCCTTCTGGCCCATTCTGGACCTCACCTTTGGATGGAAACCTTGCACTCTATGATTCAAGCAGTGCGCCGAGGGGAGTTCTTAGCTTCTCTGGATCTGGCCAAAGTGTATTTTCATATCCCGATCCAGGCAGATAAGCAAAGTATCTGGGTTTTGCAATGCTTGGCTCTCACTGTCAGTTCACTGCCCTCCCTGTCAGGCTATCCACTGCCCCGAGGATATTCTCCAAGGCCATAGTGATGGCAGGTGTGGCACCACAACGCCAAGGGATCTGTCCCCATCCCTTTCTGAACGACTGACTCATCCAGGCTTGTTTCCTTTCGGAGGCACTTCAGGTGGTGTCCTTTTTTGGAAAGCCTTGGCTGGGTGATCAGTCAGGGAAAGAGCCAGCTGTTGCCTTCCCAGTCCCTGGAGTTTCTGGGAGTGTGCTTTGGTACTCGAGTGGGCAGAGTTTTCCTGCCAAAGGAGAAAGTCAGATTGTTGGATTGCCTGGTGCTGTTCAGCATGCAGCAGGCTCCCAGAGTCTGGGATTATCTTCAGTTCTTTGGATTGATGACGGAGACCATAGAGATGGTGCCATGTGTGCCTCAGATGCGACTGCTCCAGCGGTTCTTGATGGCTTGGTGGTTTCCAAGTTCTCAAATGTTGGTGCGCAGGCTCTTGCTCCCATTGATGGTGAAGTCCAGTCTGCAATGGTGGCAGCAGCCCTATCACCTGAGGAAGTTCATGCCGCTGGACAACTTCTGGATCCTCCTGATGACAGATGCCAGTCTCTCAGGCTGGGGAGCCCATTGCCAAGACTGTATGGCCCTGGGCCATTGAAACCGCAAGAAGGCGGTATGGTCTGTCAACCATCTCGAGGCTAAGGCCTTGATGTTGGCTCTTCTGCATTTCCAGCTCCTGCTTAAGGGCCAGGCAATTCAAGTGTTTTCAGACAATGCCACAGCGGTGGCTTATGTCAATCGGTAAAGCAGCACAAGAAGTGCTGGGGTAGCTCTGGAGTTGGCTCTCCTGTTTGCCTGGGTCGAGAAGAACCCCCTAACCTTGGCTCAGCACATTGCCAGGGTGGACAATGTAGAAGTGGACTTCCTCAGCCAGCACTCTCTGGATCCTGGAGAGTGCGAGTTGAGTCAGGAGGCATTTCATTTGATTCTGTGTTGCTGGGGTCGCCCCAAAATGGATCTGATGGTGACCCGCCAATACCAGTATTTGCTGCTTCTTCAGTTGACGCACAGAGATGAGGTACAAGGTTGTCAATACCCCAACCCAGCCTTGGCCGAGTCAGTACCTGCTGTATGTGTTTCCTCTGAGGCTCCTGGTGAGGCATTTGTTTCCGGTGTATAAAATGCCACCCAGGCAGAATTGTTCTGGTGGAACCAGATTGGCTAAGGAGAGTGTTGTTCAGAGACCTGATGTGCCTTCTGCAGGCACCTCCTTTTTGGTCACCTCAGTCTTGGGGCCTATTGCAGCAGGGACCAATGTCCTGGAGGACTCTTTTCCCTTCTCGTTTATGGCTTGGTTCTTGGAAGAAGATGGCTAGCACGTAAGTGCTACTCTCCTGCAGTGACCTCTATTCTGAAGGGTCTACCAAGCTAGCATATGTGTGGATCTGGTGCCTCTTTGAGTGATGATATGATGCTCAGCAGTTTGCTCCTGAGGCAGCCAAGGTGCTCTCTTTGATGGCCTTTTTACTGGACAGCCTAGAGAAGGGCCCTTCCTTCAGCTCCCTGAAAGTTCAGATGGCAGCTTTGGCCTGTTTCAGAGGTCCAGTGGCTGTTAAGTCTCTAGCCTTGCACCCGGAGATCTCGTGCTTTCTCCAGGGAGTTTGATGTCTGTGTCCTCTCCTCCGGTCTGTGATCCCTGCCTGAGATCTGTGTGGTGCGCTCAGAGCCCTGATGGCGGCACCTTTTGAGCCGTTGAAGCAGGCTACCTTAAAGGATTTGATGTTCAAGATTGGTCGTCTTGGTAGTGATTTGTCTCTCAAGGTGGATTTCTGAGCTGCAGGCTCTGTCTTGCCGAGATCCTTATCTGTTTTTTCTAAGAAGCAATTTCCATTTGACCTGTGTCTTCCTTCTTGCCTAAGGTGATTTCTCCCCTTCATGTGATCCAGGTGGTCTGCCTGTCCTCCTCCTGTAAGGAGCAGTGTCGAGGGAAGGATAAGAATCTTCACCTTGTGGATGTCCAGAGGGCGCTTCTCCGGTACATGGAGGTTACAAATTCCCTTCATAAGTCTGACTTTGTTTTATGCTATTTGCTGGCCCACGCAAGGGTGACACAGCGGCCAAATCTACTTTAAAGTGCTAGATTATTGCCTTAGCATCTCTGTTGCAGAACCGGCTGGTTCTGGAGGGTTTGCGTGCCCATTCTACCCAAGCATAAGCATCCTCGTGGGCGGAGCTTGGTAGCTATTGCAGGCACTTGTCGGGCAGCAACGTGGAAATCACTTTCCACTTTTGTCAAGCATTACCATTTGGATGTCCACATATGGGTGGACACTGCCTTTGGCTCTGAGGTTTTGCGAACTGCTGTCGTCTTCCTGCCCAGTGGAATTGTAGCTTTGGTACATCCCACCTGTCTGAACTGGTCTAGCAGAACAATATGGAAGGTGATATTTTACTTAGCAGTTAATGTCCTTTCCTTGAGTCCTGCTATATTAGTCAAGGGCCTGCCCCTGACTGTATTTACTTTTGTGCTCTGGGAACAAGCAGGAAGTCAGTCCTCACATATGGGTGACATTGGTACTGATGGAGCCCTCGCGGGAACATCTCCCCAGCTTTCAAAGAAAGCCTTTGGGAGATGCCACCATGCATGCGTGGTCCCCTTCCCGTCCAAGGGTACTATCTTGCTCAGTCTCCTTTTTTCCGTGGAGCCCTTCAGACGTTATCTGTCTTCCCCCCAGAAAAAGTTGATTTTTTTTCTTGAGTTCTTAACTCGTCTCTGGTATCGCACCAGTACTCTTCCCGCATTGGCATTGAGTTTGGTTCCTTTCTGTGGTGTTGTTTTTTGGCGCTTTCATGCCCCTTTTTCTCCCCGCTGGCAGGTTGAAGGGTCTTCGACCTCACAGGAGTTCTTTTTTCCTTGATGGCCACCAGTGATTTCAAAAAGTGTGATCGGTGTGCTAAGCACATGTCCTTAACCGACACACATGACTGCTGTCTCTGTTGCCTCGGGCCGGACCATGACCTAGCGGCCTGCAGCTTATGCAAATGGATGTCTACTAAGTCCCTAAAGAGCCGCTAGCAGCAGCATGATAGGTTTTTTTCCTGACTCCCCAATGCCAGGGCCTCGTCTGAGGCGCCGACATCTCGGAGGAGTTCTCCAAACCCGAGCACGGTCATGGGTCCTCAGAGAGGGGCTCCACGGAAGGAAGAAGAAACCCTCGAAGGCGGCATCCTTGGATGGCTCCGACGGACAGGGTTCCTCCCGGGCCCGGTCCCACAGTCCCAGTCGCCTGCCCAAGACTTCGGAGCGGGAGCGGCCGGCGAAGGTCCCCCGGAAGGATCTGGCGGTGGAGCGGCCTCGATTCTCAGATGCTAAACTCGTCAAGGATTCCCCCTTGGTGCCCACACCGAAGGCTGTGGAGCCTTCTGGCCTAAGTCCAGGATGGCATCCTTGGAGCGCAGCTTGTCTGCCTTCTTGGATCAGCAGCAGGCGCTGTTGTCCAGCACGCCCGGTTCCTCCGCCCTGACCACTGGGCGTTCAATGTCGAAGAAGTCCCCAGAGGCCAAGCTGGGCCTCGAGTCGACCCTCGAGGTCTTGCGGCCTCGTCGACCCTTGGCCAAGGTCCTGCTTGGTGTCCCACTCGTCGGGGCCGCGGTCATCACCGATGTCCCCTCCAGGGGTGGACCATGCAGCCTCGGGGCCTTCGAGGCCCAAGGAGCAGCCTACCCTCGGGTCTTCTTTGGATTACTCAGAATGGGAGATGGAGGATGACGAGTCCCTGGATACCCATCGACACCGCGACGTCCCCTCGGACTCCCCAGTCTCAGAACCTCAGAGACGATCCCCGCCAGAGGACATGGGATTCTTAGACTTTGTAAAAGACATGTCTAAGGCCCTGGCGTTCCCGACCGAGTCAGAGGAGGACCCTCGGGCTGATGAGCTCGAAATCCTCCAGTACGAGGCTCCCCCTCAGGAATCGCTCACCTTGCCCATTCCTCCCTTCCTGTAATGGCTCATGTTCCGCATGTGGCAAACGCCGGCAGTGAGCAAGCGGCTCAACTCGATATATTGAGGTCTATCGAGTCCGCCGGAGCCCTGACTTCCAGAAGTCGCAACTGCCGCACAACTACATGGTGGTGGAGGCGGCCATGCATCAGCTGAAGAGTCAGAAGACGCACTTCTCTGTGCCCCCCCAAGAGGGAGGCCCGCACTTTGGACGCCCTCAGCAGGAAGTGCTATCAGGGCTCTATGCTCATTTGCCAAGTCCAGGCCTACCAGCTGTACATGGGCATATACCTGAGGGACCTGGCAAAGGAACTCGCCGGGTTCTCAGCTGGTCTCTCCGAGGAACCCTTGAAGTGCTTCAGGGGCCTGTCCAAGGCCATTTGTGAATGCTCCAAATTTATGTCTCGAGCGGCCTATGACTGATTCGAGTCGGCGGCCTGGGTAGCTGCGGCAGGCATCGGTTCGCGCCGCCAGGCTTGTCTCCAGTCGTCCGACCTTGAGCAATGGGTCCAGGACAAGTTTATTTTTATTTATTTAAAAGGATTTCTATACTGCCTTCTCCTTCAATCAAGGCGGTCTACACAGCAAACAATCAACAAGAATGGGTTATGTGTGTTCATGCAGTGATACAGTGTGTGTGTGTGGTGGTGTACAGTAGATTCATGTTGAGCTATTTACAGCGTGCACTTGAAGGCGTCATACACGATCTGTCTTCGTGCTCTGGGAATTCTCCAACAGAAGTTTTTTAGGCTTTTAGTGACTTCCATTTACTCTGAAGAGCAGTGTGAAGTCTATGAACACCACACCCATCAGTGTGCCCTGATAACCCCTGATGAAGTGATATACGAAACCGGTCCTGTGTTGGGTTTAGGCCACTTAATTTGTACTAATAAAGGTGTTGGGTGGTGAACCTGCCGCTTCCTGGTTTTGTTTCTCTGCTTTCGAGCGGTTAGCGCTGTTCTCCTTGTTGGTCCAGCGTGCGCTATTATACATTCCTATGAACATGGGGAGGGGGGGTTGGTCTGTGGTCTTGACTGGCGAGTAGATCATGTGACGTTCCCATAAGTTGGTTGATGTCCCCTGCCAGGGTGAAAACATCTTTGGAAAGCCCATGACCGACAAGGTCGCCGAGTTGGAGACCGAGTTCATGACGAGGACCAGGTTCTCTAAGAAGACCGCTGCTCCTCCCCGAAAGATGGCCTTGGGTAAAAAGCCCTTTTACCCAAGGAAGGGAACTGCTTACCACAACTACCCACATTTTCTGGCCTCCCCGGCTCCCCAACAAGGGCAGCAGGCCAAGGAACAAGGGTATGGCCCGCGTAAGCAGAAGGCTCCGGCCCAGCCAGTGGGGAGTTTTTGACTACTCCAGCATAGCCACTCTACTCCAAAGAGGTTGCCAGCCTGCAGGAGGATGATTGACCCTCTATGCCCCAAGGTGGGTAACCATCACAACTGATGCCTGGGTACTGAGGGTGGTCAGGGAGGGTTACGTCCTCCGCTTGGCCCAGCTACCTCCCCCTTATTTTCCGGGAGAGCCCTCCATGTCTCCCCTTCACCGGGACCACCCTCTGAAGGAACTGGCAGGTCTTCTCGAGGACAATGTGGTGGAACCAGTGCCCCACCACCTCCAGGGCAAGGGGTTCTACTCCAGATCCTTCCTTGTCCCAAAGAGGACAGGGGGGCCTAAGGTTCATCCTCGATCTGCTCAACCTCAGCGCATTCCTGGTGAGGGAGATGTTCAAGATGCTCTCCCTTGGAACATTGCTACCCTACCTCCAGCAGGGTGACTGGCTATGCTCTTTAGACCTCAAGGATGCTTACACTCACATCCTAATCCACCCACACCACAGGCAATACCTGTGGTTCGTAGTAGGGGGCAGGCACTTTCAGTACAGAGTGCTGCCATTCGAGCTTGCCTCCGCCCCAAGGGTGTTCACGAAATGTCTGGCAGTAGTGGCTGCCTTTCTCAGGCTTCAGGGGGTCTTCGTGTTTCCCTATCTGGATGCCTGACTCGAAAAAGGGGACATGGCATCCAAGGTGCAGCAGACTACTGCACGCACCATCCAGGTCCTACAGCACTTTGGCTTTGTCATAAACTACCCTAGTCCCACCTTCTTCCAACTCACTGCCTGGAATTCATAGGAGCGAAGCTCGACACCTGCCAGTCAAAGGCTTTCTTGCCCACGGACCGGGCAGATTGCCTCAGGCCTCTGGCCCGCAACATACAACACCGTCCCTCGGTGTCTGCCTGGCACCTTCTGCGCCTCCTTGGGCACATGTTTTCCATGGTCCACATCACTCCAGATGCCCATCTCCACATGAGAATGGTGCAGTGTTGTCTCCGGGCCCAGTGGTCCCAGGCCATCGGCCACCTCCGGGACAGGGTTCGGGTGACCAGCCGGTTGGCAGACTCTTCTGGCGGCAGTCGTCTCACCACCTGGAGTAGGGCTTGGGAGCCCATTGCGGGGGACTCCGCACCCAGGGATGCTGATTGCTGGACGAAAGCAACCAGCAAATCAGTCTCCTGGAGCTTCGAGCCATTCACCTCGCCCTGAGAGTCTTCGCCTCCGCCATCGCCTCCGCCACCGGCCAGTCCTGGTCCAGGCGGACAACCAGGTGGCCATGTTCTATGTGAACAAGCAGGGGGGCACGGGATCCCATGCTCTGTCAGGAGGCGCTGGCCATCTGCTCTTACGCGGCCCAGCAGGGTATCTTTCTCAAAGCGGTGTACCTGCTGGGGCAGGACAACATATTGGCCGACAGGCTGAGCAGGGTTCTCCGACCGCACGAGTGGAAGATGGACCCCAAGGTAGCCAGCCGGCTTTTCTGCCTCGGGGGGATCTCATGATGGATCTGTTTGCCAGCCCGTACAACTTCCAGTTGCCCCGCTTTTGCTCTCGGCAGACTCACTCCTCCAGGATAGCGGCAGACACGTTTTTAGTCCCATAGTCGGGGAGCCTCTTGTATGCCGCTGATTGCCAAGACCTTATTCAAGACCCTCTGTGAAGGGCCTCACTCATCTTGATAGCCCCCTGATGGCCCCAGCAACTGTGGTTCCCACTGCTTCTACAGTTGGTGGTGGAAGCCCCCATCCCCTTAGGGACCGCCCTGGGGTTTCTATCTCAGGAGGGGGGGGCTCTCTCCTACACCCCAACCTGGGGTCTCTTTCACTCATGGCTTGGCTGCTGAGAGGATAGCCCTGGCCCAACTCCACCTTCCCATTGAGGTGGAGAATGTTCTACTGGCCTCCCATAAGGCCTCTATGAAGAGGGCATATGCCTTCAAATGACGTAGGTTCTCAGCTTGGTGTGCTGAGCAAAGGGCTGACCCTTACTCCTGCCCGGTGGCCATGGTGTTGCAGTACCTTCTCCACCTTTCTCACTCTGGACTCAGGTCTAATTCTGTTAGAGTGCACCTCAGTGCCCTGGCGGCTCACCACCACCCTGTAGATGGTAAGCCCCTTTTGGCTCAACCTCTAGTAGGCCGCATCCTATGGGGCCTGCTCTTGACTAAGCCCCCGGTTCGCCCTCCATCGACCGAATGGGACCTCAATGTGGTGTTGGGGCAGCTCACCCGCCCACCATTCGAGCTCTTGGCTACTTGCCACCTTCGCTACCTTTCGTGGAAGGTGGTTTTCCTGGTCGCGCTAACTTCTGCTCGCAGGGTTAGTGAGCTCCAAGCTTTGGTGGCTGAACAGGGTGGTGCTCCAAAGGTAGTATCCTCATTCCATCTCAATCAGGAGGTGGTATTTCCTACCTTCTTTCCGAGACCTCACGCCTGTCGGGCGGAAACAGTCCTCCACACCTTGGACTGTAAGGGGGCCTTTTCCTTCTATGTCCAACGCACTCAGAACCACCGCAAAGCCTCCCAACTCTTTGTATCCTATGACCCCAGCAGGCTGATGGAAGCGGTGACTAAGCTTACGCTGTCGATGTGGGTTGTGGACTGTATTGCCCTCGCCTATGTGCAGGCGAGGCTCCCTCTAACTGTCACGTCACAGCGCATCATGTCCGGGCCATGGTGACTTTGGTGGCAAATCTGTGCTTGGTCCTGATGGCAGACATCTGCTGGGCTGCCACCTGGTCTTCAGTCCATGCCTTCGCAGCCCATCACTGCCTGGACAGTGAATCCCGTTGGGATAGCGCCTTTGGCCAGGTTGTGCTCTGTAATCTTTTCGGGGTCTAGGCAACTCCAACTCTCCGACCCTTTTGTGTTCAGGCTACCAGAGTGCTGGTTTCATCGGACACAGGAGTCCTACTGTAGTCTGTAAACCAGGCTGAATTGCTGCTGCTTGCGGCTCCCCTTGAGGGGAGCCACGTTTTGCTATGGGTCTCCCGGTAGCCTGTAGCTGGGGAGTCCCATATGTGAGGACTGACTTCCTGCTTGTTCCCGGAGAAAGCGTAGTTACTCACCTGTAGAAGGTGCTCTCTAGGGACATCAGGAATCAGTCCTCACAACCAATGTTCCCTCTAACCTGCGCTGGGTCTGCCGCCAACATTCCTGCTATTACCCAGTTATTGCTGTTTGGGTAAGGTGATCGGTTTGATATAAAGGAAAGTTTTATTAATAGGATGTATGGGAGTTTTTTTAAATCACTTACGGTTGTTTTCATGTTTGTGTATTTTTTAGAATTTTGAGTCTGGGTAATCCCCTGAGGAAACGTTACAAGTGAAACGCGATGGTAGTGCCTTAGTAAGGTGTTTTTTTGAGGATCGAGTTGTTTGAGAGGATCCGAGAGGGAGACGCATGTAGCAGTTATTGCTGTTTGGAATTTTGAGTCTGGTAATCCCCTGAGGAAATGTTACAAGTGAAACACGATGGTGGCGCCTGAGTAAGGCAGTGGGATTCACTGGGATTCATCATCACACTGATAGGAGTTGAGTCGGGTTAAGCATGAAGCAGACATGCTGAGATTTGAAGATGAATTTTTTTTGCTTATCGTGCTTACTGTGGTATGCTCCAGTAGTGGGTTTTGCAAGAGAAAAGGTCATTGATGCAAAATAAGCACAAACATTGGATGTGTTCTAGTCCAGCATGAGGTGCTATCAAGTCTGAGACCTTCTCTTGTTTTATGTTACATATATACAACATATGTTGAGTGATGGTGTCTACCTTTATGATATGTATTGAGTGACTTTTAACGTTATTTGCCAACATTCCTGCCGGCATGGAGGGGGTGCAGAGCGATTGATGCTCTGCCCCCTCCCCCCACTGGCAGGAATGCTGGCAGCGGACCCGGCGCAGATGAGAGAGAACATTGTGAGGGTGCTGCGGCATGCATTAGACACAGGGTCTAACACATACCGCAGCACCCTCGCCATGTTCTCTTTCATCTGCGCCGGGTCCTCCACTGGCATTCCTGATGGTGGGGGGAGGGGCAGAGCATCGATTGCTCTGCACCCCCCCCCCCCCCCGGCAGGAATGTTGGTGGCGGACCCAGCACAGCTTAGTGGGAACATTGCTCACAACCCTCCCTCCCCCATTTGGAGTTGCTCCTTTACAATTTTTTATTTTGCTATCTTCAGCTATGTCATTTGATTGAGCAAGCTGGCACCCTTGGGTGGGAAGGGGACTACGCATGCATGATGGCATCTCCCAAAGGCTTTCTTTGAAAGCTGGGGAGATGCTCCTGCGAGGGCTCCGTCGGTGCCAACGTCACCCATATGTGAGTAATGATTCCTGCTGTCCCCGGGGAACACCTGTTACAGGTGAGTAACTACGCT
This sequence comes from Ichthyophis bannanicus, assembly GCA_033557465.1. Lineage (NCBI taxonomy): Eukaryota > Metazoa > Chordata > Amphibia > Gymnophiona > Ichthyophiidae > Ichthyophis > Ichthyophis bannanicus. The sequence goes on along the minus strand of CM066033.1, from coordinate 389,050,591 downwards.
TTCTTCTGCTATGGTTCCACTATGATTTTTATACTTGGCTCTACAGGTTCATCTTCTATGGATAGCTTTCTGTTTATGCTTTTCTGTACATATATTTCTACTGTTGCTTACTCTTTGTTGCCCATGATTGAGGCTGAGGTTGTATGCGGCTTGATGTGTTTCTCCCATATGGGATGAATACTGAAGGAACCTCTGATAGCTGAGGCGAATAGAGGCATGGGAGTGATGTCATTGGAACCTGAGCTTTTCATTAGTTTTCTCTACCAATCTTCGGGTAGGGGAACATGACTTGTCTGGACTGGTCTAGCAAGGACTCAAGGAAAGGAAAATAACGGGTAAGTTTATGTTTATGTTTATTAAAACTTGTTATACCGCTCAATACCGTAGGCATCTGAGCGGTTTACAATAGATAAAATCAGGCAAGTTAATTAAAACAAGCGCTTTGGCTGTAGAAAAAGAAGAGGAAGAAGAACGCCATTAGTTGTGAAAGTTAAATGTCATCTTTCAGTACTGCTGCTTTATTTTTGCTACCTTGTATGCTTTTAACCTTCTTTTTTTCTCTTAAAATACACTTTCTTTTTCAGTAACATATACCTGAGTAGAGTGAGAGGACTTATTTAATTTTAAAAACTGCTATTTAACTATTTTCTTCCACTTTCATTTTTGCTCTCCTGGCTACTTTTCCTTAACCTTTTCTTACTATGTTTTCCATGTCCTCTTCTTTTATGATCCCTTTTACCTTTGGATACTAATCTTTTTCCTTTGTTTAGCCAGCTGTTTTTACTTTTATAATATGAAAGTTTGTGAACTAGGATGGGTCAGTAGTTTAGCACAGTTTATACTCTGGCATGAGTCGATCTAAATATAAACCCTAATAAAAGAAAAAGATAAGCCCATTGAGCATGTTACTGAGCCAAAAGGGATATATTTTGATTACTTAATAAAATGTTTCAGCACTATGTTTTCTTGTGAAAAAGCATGTGACACCTTCATTCATTAACTGGTAATAGTTGCTTGAGCAACCTAACTTTAATTTACTTTTCCTGGAGCTGTTGATCAGTGTCTCTCATTGTACTTGAGGAATTCTCCGTGGACAAGCAGAGAGAGGGAGCCTCAGGACAATACAGTGAACTGTAATGCAGCACCAGGTTCATATCCTGTTAAGCACACAGAGGATACTTCCTCCAAAGCTTTTCAGGATGCTGTCTGTCACAGCCTCAGATTCTGCAAAATAAGCAATTTTAAAATGCCATATTGTAGTCCATCAACACTCCTTGAGAAATTCTTGTGTTGCCTGTCCACCAAATCTGCTAGGACTTGCAGCTAAACATTTGGCAAACACCTATCTCAACTCTGGCTGTGTCAAGGAGACTAGATGTGAAATATAAAGTGCAGGCAGCCCCAGGAAATGCACTCACACAAGTTCTCCAGCAGGTCAATAGTGATTGAGGCAGTTCTCAAGAAAAAAAAAACATCCAGATCTTTTGTTAGTGTCCCCCCTCAAGGATTCTAGGACCCTAGACATAGTCAAGAGCAATGTTCTCTCTAAGCTATGTGGGATTCCTCCACACGAATTCCTTAACTATCACAGTTACAATCACAAGGAGGAGGTATATCTACAGGACTCCCAAGGGCCCTATCTGCTCCTTGCAATTAAAACTGTACTAATGAAATCCCACACCCCCAGTGGTAAAAACACGGAGGACTCCCATGCAGCTTAGAGGCGCATTAGTCAGGAGAAAGGCATACTGGAATCCCATGCTGAACTTGAGAATTGAATCACATAAGTTACAATTGTTTCAGTACCATTCCATTTCATCATCCTAGACCAGTCCAGACAAGTGGACTGTGTTCCCCTATCAGCACGTGAATGGAGACAGAGCCAATGAAATATTCCGGCTTCAATGACATCCCTCCCATGCCTCTGAGCCACTAGGACAAATCAGTATTTTTCTGTCTCCAGCAGATGATTGGATTTTTTTCAGCTCGGATAGAATCTGATTGCGAGGAAAAAGATTGATATCATTTGTGAATGGCTACCTTCAGATAACTCTCACTTGAGTGTGATGTGGGAGCCTCCACTAGACTGATCTTTTTGGTAGCCATAGGAGGAGGGAAAATTGGTTTAGCTCCACTTTACGGGCCTGTTGTGCAACCAGAAAATTGGAAGGATTGGATTTAAGCTGCTTCATACAACCTCAATGCCCCCTCCCTCCTCTGTCATCCACCCCATGCTATTATTCCCTCAAAGATTGAAGAAGGCTCTCAGAGGTATGTGACTGCAAGCCAATGTAAAACAAAACACAAAGGAAAGGAAGGAGAAAACAGTATCAGGGGAGTAGCGCTGAGCCTGGCATGTTTTTCCTGCCTGGGGTTCCCAGGTGGTGAATACCAAGGCTTGACCTTGTCAGCTCCCAATCTCGTCTGTCATGGTGTGCAAGTTGGGGTGGACTGTGGGCGACCATTGGTGTGCTGTCGGGGATTCCTGCCCTTTTCCAACGAAAGCTGTTAACACTTTTTATCTTGCATGACTTGCGGTTGAGCAGTCCTATAAGTGCATTCTGCCTGAGTGGCTCCAATGTGCAATCCTGCCAAAGCATCCATTACATGTACTACTGTATGTGCTCTGTTTAACATGCGTTCTTGTGCCTCTGTGTCCTTAATGTGCACAAGTGTTTGCCTTGTCTTAAATCTGTCATCTTCCAGGAAGTGTTGTTTAGCCTATGGGCAAGTGAAGTGCCTCAGCTCTGGGTTCTGCTCATCTTGCATGGCATTCTCTGACTCATCTCTGGAAGGCCCATCTCCTACTGAGGGGATTCAGTTAACCCAGCTTTACCCGCCTCATTACAGGAGGTGACGGATGGCAATGTGATTAAGGATGGTAAGCTGGCCAGGAGTTCCAGTGACTGGGCTTCAGGCCTTCTCCCCTTTTTCGAAGGGTTGAGCTATGGCTATGTCCCCTGTGGTTGGGGGCATTTTCAGAGGGGAGCTCCCAGAATCTGGGTTGTCCTCTCTGGAATTCTTTTTCCTTTCTGCAGCTAACCTGGTCATTTTGGTGTGGAAACACAGACCCTGCAGCCTCTGGCTTCCCTTGAGTTCAGTCACATGAGGGATAGGCTGGGTGTAGAAGCCCAGCTCAAGTGCTGCCTCCTAAGTGTCCCTAGTGGAAGTTGCATTCTGGAAATGTGGATCAGCTGTGGTCTGTCCAAGACTTGGACTTTGATTTTGGTTCTGACATCTCAGCTGTGGAATCTGATGCGGAGGAAGAAGTGCTTTCACCTTCAGAAGATCATGAGGAGGCTGGCATTATCCATCTGGTTTATACTCCAGTAAGTATTCAAGCACCTGACATCACCACCATAACTAACTGCTTGGTTGAAATGATTGCATGGCTTAGTGATAACATGTCAATCAACTATAACAAAACAGAGGCCATGTTTATAACTAAAGGAAACAACTTTGACTTCCTTTCTACTATCTGCATCTGGGACAACTACATTAAAGAAAAGAAAAAAAAAGGTAAAATACCTTGGAATCACATTAGATATGAAGCTAAACCTACATTCTCATATTTGCAAAACTACTGCTAAAGCATATTATAAATTGAAACTCATCAGGAGGCTCAGACCAATTTTAAATCGAGACCATTTTAGGACTATGTCAAGCAATTATCACACCTATATTAGATTATGGAAATTTGATTTATCATGGTCTCCCTATTCAATCTATTTACCCCCTTCAATTGGTGCAAAATATGGCAGCTAGAATCATTACTAATTCTGCAAAAAGCAATCATGTCACTCCAGTGCTTCAGAGCCTCCACTGGCTGCCTATACAAGCTTGTATAAAATTCAAGGCTACATTGAATATTTTTAAAATCTTCAATATCTCAGCTAATGTCCTTCAAAACCTAATAATTAAACATACTAGCTTGAGACCACTTAGCAATTCTGTTGTCCATACTGTTTTCTATTTCATTTGATTTCCATAAAACAAATCAGGCAACATCCAGAAGGGCTCAGTCATTATATGTGTCCGAACTATGGAATACTTTACCTGATTGCATACGGGCAACGAGTGACTTAAAAGACTTCAGACAAATGCTTAAGACTTCTATTTATACAATTTTATGGTCCTACTTAGGATTTAGCATAAGCATGTACTTATACAATTTGTATTCCTGTTTTGTGTATTCTTCCTGTACCCGCCCCCCCCCCCATACCTTTCCTTGCTTTTACCTATATTTGTATACCTTGTCTTGTAACCACTTTGAAGGATAAGGTGGTATATAAAACTGGTTAAATAAATAATTAAATCTGTTCTGGAAGGAAGATCTGGTGATGTACATTGGTCTAGTTTCATCCACCTTGAACTTGGCTGATGCTCCAGAAGGTGCAGCAGGGGCCACAGATCCATCCACTCCTACAGGGATTGTGGAAATCCACAACAGTTGTCCCACTTCTGGAGGTTATCAAGAACATGATCTGGTCATTATGGGACCTTCCCGATTCCTTACCTAAGGGGTTAACGATGTGTAAAAGGATGTATGTTCTGGAGGAGGAGTGCGTCATGTCATTTAGCATACCTAAGGTGGATGCGCAGATCTTGGTTGTCACGAAGTGGACCACCATTCCTGTGTAAGGCAGATTGGCCTTAAAGGATACTCTTGATTTAAAGGTGACTCTTCGCTGAAGATCCAGTTCATAATGGTGACTGCTATTCTTCAGTTAGCGTTTTGTGCAGGCCTGATGTCTCTCCCGCTGGATGATACTGTGCTTCTTTTGAGGTTGGCTATTGTCTTCCTTTCTGATGCCATACATGATCTCATTTGCTTGGCAGCTAGAGATATTACCCTATCAGAAGTGATGCGGCATTGGATTTGACTTTGCCACTGGGCAGTGGACACATCCTCCAAAGCTTGACTACCTCAACTGGCCTTTAAGAGGAAGCTCCTTTTTGGGGCCAATTTGGAAAAGTTGGTGAAAGACTTGGATGAGACCAAGCCTTATCACCTTCCAGAAGATAGGCTGAAAAGGCCTGTGAAGCATTCAGGACAGTTTCCCCTCTTTAGCCTCTGCTCGTCCATCGTGGGCACACTGCATGGACTTCCAGGGATCTGGAGACTCCCATCATTATCATCCTGGAAAGACTTTCTTCTGGATTTTGGACCCATAATCAGTCTTGGGGGGGGGGGGGGGGTTGTGGGCCCAGGAACTCTGTCCCCTCCAGAGAGAGTCCCTCCTGAAGAAAATTCCATGATCTGACCACAATACCTCGGCTCTTTAGGTCTCTGGTCCATCAGTAGTGAGAGACAGGCAGAGAGTAATACAGAACACAATCACACACACACAAAGTGCTATTTTCTTTGAGCTCAGAGGGAAGACAATAAGCGGACTATGAACAGGCATAATTCCAGGCTTATTGAATTCAAAGTTCTCCTCCTGAAAGCTCCTTTTTATTAGAGAAAAAAAAAGGAAGTAACAATCATTTATTATAACCATAAAATAACACAAGGTGTCGCCAAAGTTCTTTTTACAGAGTAAGATCTGATTACAGTATATTAGATGAAATTTATAATTGCAAAAGTTGCAAAAATTATGTTGTGTCAGCAGGGACTTCCAGCTGACTGTACAATGAACTATGGTTGCACAGTTCATAGGCGTTATGCTTAGTTAACACTGTTCCATCTATTTTAAAGACGGTTACACAGAGAACTCATGATCATGACATCCTATTCTATTTAAGAAAGTAGGTGAGAAGTCAAACTTCTAAACACATTTTGTATCAAGAAATTCATCCATCTTCAATTACATATTGGGGATTCTGGTATCCCTTTATCTGTCCATCCCTACAGTCCTCCCTGTGATTCTATAAAGAATCATTACAAAAGAACAGTAGCTGAAACATGTCCAATTCCGGAATAATCTTCTACAATAGGCTTCATTTTGCAGATGTTCTTTCAAAGTCCTAGGCACATCTGGTCCATAGGTGAGCTCCATCTTGTTCATTGGAAGAAATACAAAATCATGTGACATTGTTTACCTTTGCTTAGCCCCAATAAAAAATGTGTACAGAAAACAAGACTTTACCAATTATTCTTGTAAGCACTACCTTTTCTAGCAGTGGCCAACTGCTTCTCGTAGATCTAGCAATAATTCAGAGACACCAGTCATCACTCCAGATTCGTCAGCAGCATCCTTTCTCACCATGGGCTGTGCTATGCACATCTTAAATCAATCTTTTTCAGTGACCATCCACCCAGGCTTCACTGCTGCACATACATGAGTAGTTCCGCTGGAATCGCTGATCTTTATCAGGAGTCTCCATATTCAGTAGCATTTCATTCAGTCGTTTTCTTCATCTTCGGCCCATAGGATTCAGTGCATACAATATATAATTTGTAAAAATCCAATTCTCCACTACAGCATCTCTCTTGATGCCATACAATTGCAAACAAGCACAATTATTCATCCCTAATGACAGTCTTAAATAGTTGAACGGAATTATATTATCTATTGTTAATTACAATACATTTATAGCTAGCACGAAACTATTACATAGCTAGTCTGTAACATACTCATTATTTTCATCTACATTCCTAAACTTATTCTGTCTACTTGCCAAATCAAATGTTAGCATGTGGCCTGATAGACACATTGCTTTTTCCTGTCAGGAACACAATTGTACATATTCATATCACTAATTATATTTGTGATGTATTCTCCAGCTTTAACAATATACAAGATATAGTCAATCTGGTTATTCAAGGGGTAACAAACATTAAAACATAACTAGCAGTTCATGATAAATTATTTAAACTAATTTCAATTGTTTGTCAACAATTATTAGGAAGGCTGTCTTATCTTAGGTGATGATTCAACTCACATTACTTTAAACATTATCACCGCATCCTGCACACACAAACACCCCAGTACCTCACTGGTCTTCTCCACTTCCATAACCCTACACGTAGTCTGCATTCTCTTCACATTAATCAACTTCACTTCCCCCCACCATCTCGTGCACACTTACAGTCTACCTTCTGCCTTTTTCTTCCTTGGTCCAGCTCTGTGGAACTCTCTTCCCACTCCACTCCATCTGGAAGATAACTACACCAATTTCAGGTCCCTACTTAAATCCCATCTGTTCACCTCAGCATATAACCTCCCAGCCACACCCAACTGACCAGGTTTATCTATTTTTGCACTCTTCTTTGTTTTGTTTGTTATTTTTTTTAAATACTACTTTCCCCACTAATCACAGCAGTTCACATTACAACTAAAACTTGGTACAGCACATTAAACAGGAACATTGATAACTTGAAAATTTTCTTTGTAAGGCAATGAGGGTTAAGTGACTTATCCAAGGTCACAAGGAGTGCTAGTACTCTTCTCTATTCCAGTCTAATTCGCATAGACATCTAAGCTCACAAAGGAAGGAACAATTTACATAAGGGTGTGTACATTCATCAACTATAAAACTTTTTTAACACCAAATTTGAACCAATTAAAACTGTTAATTACCACTTCTTTTCAGAACAAAACAGCATAGTAGTAGAATATCAGCACATAGGTCTCCTCATGCAAGAAGCCTGAGACAAAATCAGTATTAATCAAGTGTGCAGATAACTCAAGAGCTCTAGGAAGAGCGAACACTCCAGCTAGTTGAGCATTAGCAAATAGCAAAGCTGCCGACTCTGTCACAGAATCATTTCTTATAATTGCATCAGTTTTCCTTACTCATTGTGCAAAGCAGAACCATCAGTACAGTGTGGAGGTCAAACAGTAACAAGAAAAGAGCTGAAAGAAAACTCGTTTTTCAGTAATTTGGATTGCAAAGACTACTGCTACCAGAAATCTAAAAATATGGAGGCATTCCTGCTACAATAGGGTCACAAAAGTCTGAAAAATAACCCAGTGGCTTAAGTCTAATGGGAAATTTCTGAGCAAAAACACAAACAGCAGCAATAGAAGAGATAAGCATATTGGATCACACTTGCAATTAATAACATCAGTCCTGCAGAGGTCTTTCATAATAACTAAAACAGATACGACATGAAAATTTAAGATCACTCCTCCAATCGACTCCTGCAGATTAGTTTAAAAGAGACTATCAGCATTTTTTCTTCAGACATTTACTCATACACTATCATAGTTGAACTTTCAACACTATACATGTATTCACCATACTGTTTTAATTACTTAATTCACTTGTTTGAATGTAGTTGCATCATTCACTTTTTCCCTTTAAGTAAACAAACTTGCTTGACTTAACTTGACTAGCAATTCACTTTTTTTCCAGTTAAGTTACTAACTTCTCTTTCCTTTAAAATACTTATTTTTTTTAAAGCTTTATTACATCACACAATTTTATCAAATATCTAAATATATCAAAGCATGGAAGATCTTCCCATTCATTCACATCAATTATAACTAGAAATACAATTTGGAAAATATATCAATCATTTCTTCCCAAAGCATCCAGAGACATAAGAAACACCAAAGAGTAATATTTCTAATAATATTTTTTTAGCATTTGCTAATTATTACACATAGAATGGAATCAGTAAATAAATTCTCATAACCCAAAATAAGTTCAGATCCAGACCTAAAAAACAAACTTATTTACTATACATACACAAGTAAGAGAAATAGTTAATCACATTTGGAGGTTTTTTTTTAACTTCCCCAATAAGGCTAATAAAGAAAAGCTTACCACAGTTGCTCAAGACTTTCTTTCCTGCTAATATTGCAGTTATGCCAAGCCGTTATCTTTGCCGGAAACCTCTACAGTATTACTGCAATAAATATCAAAATTTACAATGCACAGAACAATTCCCTAACCACGAAATTAGAGGAAACAAACTTCATACTAAAGTTATGACATGAAAATTAGTCCTTCAAAACTTCTATTTTTTTCATAAAACAATGACTTAAGTTTTTCCTTGTAAGCTTCCGTTTCTTTTATATCGATCCTAAACACTGGATTTTTAAATTTCTCAAAACAGTCAGTGGCTTGCTGCACTTTTCAGCCTTAAACTGCCACAAAACCATTCATGACTGGTATGAAATTTGCTTAAATGCAATCATATTTCATACTGTAATCAACTCAATTTGTCCCACTGAAATGTTCCAAGGGGAACGGCAAACTGTGGTTACTGGCAGTCATCGAATATTAACATAAGGGCGCTTCACCAAAACTTGCGCCTCATTTCACAATTAGGGCTTCCTTTCTCTTGCCCCATCTCACTTCACTTATCTAACTGAGATCTCTAATTAACCTTACCGACTTTACATTACAAGCACAATATATACACAGATATCTGTCAATACTTTAGTATACTCATGGCAACCACTGCCTGTGTCCTTGAGACTTGTCTACTGTTTCCAGCTACTGAAGGAACACAGAGATCCGAGTCACGGCACAAACTGAAGAAAACTCCATGATCTGACCACAATACCTCGGCTCTTTAGGTCTCTGGTCCATCAGTAGTGAGAGACAGGCAGAGAGTAATACAGAACACAATCACACACACAAAGTGCTATTTTCTTTGAGCTCAGAGGGAAGACAATAAGCGGACTATGAACAGGCATAATTCCAGGCTTATTGACTTCAAAGTTCTCCTCCTGAAAGCTCCTTTTTATTAGAGAAAAAAAAAGGAAGTAACAATCATTTATTATAACCATAAAGTAACACAAGGTGTCGCCAAAGTTCTTTTTACAGAGTAAGATCTGATTACAGTATATTAGATGAAATTTATAATTGCAAAAGTTGCAAAAATTATGTTGTGTCAGCAGGGACTTCCAGCTGACTGTACAATGAACTATGGTTGCACAGTTCATAGGCGTTATGCTTAGTTAACACTGTTCCATCTATTTTAAAGACGGTTACACAGAGAACTCATGATCATGACATCCTATTCTATTTAAGAAAGTAGGTGAGAAGTCAAACTTCTAAACACATTTTGTATCAAGAAATTCATCCATCTTCAATTACATATTGGGGATTCTGGTATCCCTTTATCTGTCCATCCCTACACCTCCTATTCAGCAGAATGAAGGTTTGGGGGCCCACTCTCAGGTGCCTCCTGTTGGGGGGGCAGGCTTCGCCTTTTCTATCAGGAGTGGGCCTGGTTTTACCAAGGATCCACTGGGTGCTAGACACCATTCAAAATAACTATATGTTGGAATGCAAAGAGCTGATCCCGGAGACGACATCTCCCCCTGTAGTTCAGCGAACAAAGGAGCCATGGTACAGGTCACATTGGACAAGTTGCTGCCCCTGATGGCAGTGGTGCCAGTTCCCCTGGCCAAACAGAGCAAGGGCAGATATTCCAGCTATTTCTTGGTGCCAAAGAAAGATGGTTCCTTCCAGCCAATTCTCAACCTCAAGAGGGTCAATGCTCATTTGTGCATGTTGCACTTCCGAATGGAAACTCTGAGCTCTGATTCAGGCAGTGCGCCAAGGGAGCTTAGCTTATTTTCATATCCCAATCCGGGAGGATCAGCAGTGTTGAGGGCTTTTCTTTCTGTTATAGTGCTGCATGTACCACCCCAACATTAAATGTCTTACCATATAAAATCTTTATCCCTTTCACAACAGGACTCCGGACATTGAATTAATTGGTTGGTCTGCAATAAACAAGCTCAGCATTGACTTACATCTGATACATGCAATTTGCAGTAATAGTCAATCTTAAGCACCACCTAGTATGTGTCCTGTAGGGGCAGAAGGTGACTTCGCTCGCATCTAGAGTGTCTGTCACTGTCTGCCCCAGTATACAGCTTTCAGTTACTGCTTATATGTGCTCAAATTAACAGTGTGTAAAAGGATGTATGTTCTGGAGGAGGAGTGCATCACGTCATTCAGCATACCTAAGGTGGGTGTGCAGGTCATGGTGGTCACGAAGCAGACCACCATTCCTGTGTAAAGCAGATTGGCCTTAAAGGATACTCTTGGTTTGTAGCCTGTAAATCAGTTTCCTTGCCTTGACATTTCTCTTAACCCCCTCCCTCATTCAGCTATCTGATCTCCTAATTTGCTATCTACCTCCCTACATACCCCGACTCCTCATTATCTAACTGTCTTTCTTTGCTATGTCTGTTCGTCAATACTGTTTTTAAATGTGCCTCCAGTAATTTGCTTTTCTCCAGGACCAAGCAGGAAGTCAGTCCTCACATATGGGTGACGTCGGCGCCGACGGAGCCCCCGTGCGGAGCATTTCCCCAGCTTTCAAAGAAAGCCTTTAGGAATTGCAGCGCGCATGCGTGGTCCCCTTCCCGCCCAAGGGTGCCATCTTGCTCAGTCTTCTTTTTTCCACGGAGCCCGACGGACGTAGTTCGTTTTTCGCCGAGGAAAAAGTTGATTTCCCTGTTTTTTGTTCTTCTTCGGTTCGACACCGGATCCTTTTCCCGCCTGGGCCCGATACGCCGGTATCGAGCCCACTCTCTATTTTTTGGTTTTTGTCCTTCGAGACTAGCGTTCGCGCCATTTTTCTCTTTTCACTGGCAGCCCTGTCTTTTGACCTCGCAGGGGCCCTTTTTCCCCCGATGGCTGCCAGTGGGTTTAAAAAGTGGGATCGCTGTAAGAAACTTATGTCTCTTACCAACACACATGGCTGCTGCCTCCACTGCCTCGGACTCGATCATGACCCGATGATCTGTGGTCCGTGTGGCAAAATGTCCTCAAAGGCATTGAGGAGTCGGCAGCACCAAAAGGATAGAATCTTCTCTGACTCCGCGTCCGGGCGGGCCGGACCTCGTCAGAGGCCTTGATGTCTTGGGACTCCGGCCCTGAGCAGCGTCGAGGTTCCTCTGAGCGGGGGTCTCCTTTGCGGGAGCAGCGCAGGAAGAAAAAACCCACGAGGACGTCGTCGGTGGACGCTCCTGGTTCCTTCAGGGCCAGGTCACATAGCCCCGATAGCCGTCCCGGGTCTTCGGAGTCGGAGAGGCCTGCCAAACAACCTTGTCTCGAGATGGAGTCTCCTGGGCACGTGAGTACTGTAGTCCTCGTGGACTCTCCTCCAGGGGAGCCGCCGTCGGGGCCCAGATCGGGGGCTGCTGGGTCTCCTGAGCTCAGACTCAGGTTGACGGCCTTGGAGAGCAGCGTCGCTGCCTTCATGGAACAGCAGCGGGCATTGATCGCCGGTCTCACCGGTGCATGTGCCCCGACCACCGGGACATTGACGTCCAAGTCGACCCCGGAGGCCGAGCCGATTCTAGAATCCATGCGTGCTCGAGTCGATCCTCGGCCATGGTCTCCCTCGGCCTCCCGTTCGGGACCGAGGTCGTCGACGCCGGTACCCTCGGTGTCGGGGCAGAGGGCATCGGTGCCCGCCCGCCCGCCCGACCGGAGCCGCTCGATTCCTCCTCCGAGGAGTCGGGCTGGGAGACGGAGGACGAAGAGTCACCCGACACCTATCGGACTCGGTGTGTCCCATCGGACTCACTGGAGTCCGAGCCTCGGAGACGATCCCCACCAGAGGATACCCGGTTCTCGGACTTCGTGCAGGATATGGCCAAGGCCTTGGCATTCCCCGCAGATCCCGAGGAGGAGCCTCGAGTCGAGGAGCTCGCGGCCCTCCAGTATGACTCTCCCCCAAAGGAGGCCTTTACTGTTCCGGTTCCTCTGATGCTGGAGCGGCTGCTCTTCCGCATGTAGGAGACCCCGGCCTCGACGCCGGTGTTAAGCAAGCGGATCGATTCCATCTATCGAGTCCGCAAGAGCCCCGGGTTCCAAAAGGCACAATTACCGCACCACTCCATGGTTGTGGAATCGGCCATGCATCGACTGAAAAGTCAGAAGATGCACTCCTCAGTGCCTCCCGGAACCTGGATGCCCTCGGTAAGAAGTGCTTCCAGGGCTCTATGCTTGCTTGCCGTGTCCAGACATACTAGCTCTACATGGGCATGTACTTCCGAGACCTGGCAAAGGAGATTGCCGGGTTCTCTGCTGGTCTCTCCGAGGAACCTTTGCAGAGGTTCCAGGCCTTGTCCACTGGTATTCGAGAGTGCTCGAAGTTTATCTCTCGGGCAGCCTACGATGGCTTCGAGGCTTTGGCCCAAGTAGCCGGGGCCGGCATCGGTGCCCGCCGACAGGCTTGGCTACAGTCATCCGACCTCGGGCCATGGGTGCAGGACAAGTTGGTCAATGTCCCCTGCAGAGGTGAAAACCTTTTCGGCAAACCCATGACTGAAAAGGCTGCTGAACTCGAGACAGAGACTCTCACCAGGACTAGGCTGTCCAGGAAAGCCTCTGCCCCTTTTCAGAAGAAGAAGGGCTCGGGAAAAAAGACCTTTTACCCGAGGAAGTCATCTGCCTATAAACAATACCCTCATTATCAGGCCTCTGCAGCTCCCCAACAGGGTCAGCAGGCCAAGGGGCAGGGTCATGGGCCCCGTAGGCAGAAGGCCCCCAAGCCACCAACACCGGCCCCTGCTCAGCAGGGTGGGGGTTTTTGACTCAGAAAGCATAGCCTCTTCTCCTCAGCTGGCTCATGTCAGCACAGGAGGCCGGCTGGCCCACTTTGCCCACAGGTGGTCAGCCGTCACATCAGATACCTGGGTGCTCCATATAGTCCAACAGGGCTATCTTCTCCATTTTCACCAGGTACCTACCTCCCTATTTTCCAGGGGAGCCTCCAAGACTCCCTCTGCACAGGGACCTACTCCTTCAGGAGTTAGCAAGTCTGCTAAAGGACCAGGCTGTGGAACCGGTGCCCCACCACCTGAGAGGTCACGGCTTTTATTCCAGGTACTTTCTGGTACCAAAAAGAACAGGAGGCCTCAGACCCATCCTAGACTTTCGCAACCTCAACAAGTTCCTGGAGAGGGAAAAGTTCAAGATGCTTACCCTTGGAATCCTGCTGCCCTACCTCCAGCAGGGAGATTGGCTATGCTCCTTGGATTTAAAGGATGCTTATACTCACATCCTTATTCATCCAGACCACAGACAATATCTCAGATTTGTTCTGGAAGGACACCACTACCAGTACAGAGTACTACCCTTTGGCCTAACCTCCGCCCCCAGGGTATTCACCAAGTGCCTGGCGGTGGCGGCGGCCTACCTGAGGCTTCAAGGTCTTTTTGTGTTCCCATACCTGGACGACTGGCTCATAAGGGGTCAGTCTTCCCAGGAGGCCAGTCAAGCCACCCTTCGCACTGTGGCTCTGCTTCAGCACTTGGGGTTTGTCATAAACTTCGCAAAGTCCACTTTGCTCCCGTCCCAGAACTTGGAATTCATAGGAGCAAGGCTGGACACTCTTCAGGCGAAGGCTTTTCTGCCTGTGGACAGAGCCCACAGATTGATGGATCTAGCCAGGCAGTTTCACAGCAATTCCCTGGTCTCCGCCAGGCAATTCCTGAGGCTTCTCGGCCATATGGCTTCCACGGTTCATGTAACCCCCAATGCCTGCCTGCATATGCGGCCTGCTCAGTGGAGCCTTCAAACTCAGTGGCATCAGGCCACAGGGAGCCTTGCAGACTCAGTAAGGATATCCGCACTGCTTGTCTCCTCTCTACAATGGTGGCTTCATCTTCCGAATCTGGTGCTCGGCGTGGTTTTTCAATCCCCTCCGCAGTCTCAGGTGCTGACGACAGATGCTTCTCTTCAAGGTTGGGGAGCGCATTGCCAAGGGGCATGTACTCGGGGTCTCTGGACACCTTGGGAGGCTGCTCAGCAGATCAACTTCCTGGAGCTACGAGCGATACGCCTAGCTCGGAGGGCCTTCTCCCATCTCACGTCTCACCAGTCTGTACTGGTCCAGACGGACAATCAAGTTGCCATGTTTTACGTGAACAAGCAAGGAGGCACAGGCTCCTTCCTTCTCTGTCAGGAAGCACAACGGCTGTGCTCCTGGGCCATCAATCACGGAATCCTTCTCAAAGCCGTCTACCTCCCAGGTCAAGAGAATTACCTGGCGGACAGACTGAGCAGAATCCTGCAACCACACGAATGGCGGTTGAATCCATTGGTGGTTCAGCAGATCTTTCTCAGGTGGGGCCTCCCCACCATGGATCTTTTCTCCAGTCCTCTGAACCGGCAACTCCCGAGATTCTGTTCCAGACAACCGCATCCTCTGAGTAGCAGCGGATGCGTTTCTGATCCCGTGGTCCAAAGGCCTACTGTATGCGTTTCCTCCCACGCCACTAGTGTCCAGAACACTGTTGAAAGTTCTCAAGGACGGGGCCTCCATGATTCTGATAGGCAACCGTGGTTCCCCCTTCTGCTGCAACTGGTGGTGGACACTCCTATTCCTCTGGGGATTCAACACGATCTCCTGTCTCAAGAACAGGGATCTCTCTTACACCCCAACCTCCAGTCCCTTCATCTGATGGCCTGGCTGCTGAAAGGGTAGTTCTGGCTCCCCTACTACTGCCTAGAGAGGTGGAGGACGTAGTCTTAGCCTCTAGAAGGCAATCCACCCAGAAATCCTACGCTCTTAAGTGGCGTAGATTCTCCACATGGTGTGCTCAGCACAGTGAGAATCCATTCTCGTGCTTGGTAGCGGTAGTATTGCAATATTTGCTTCACCTCTCCAATCTAGGCCTTAAGTCCAATTCTGTTAGAGTTCACCTCAGTGCTCTCTCAGCGCACCACTCGCTGGTGGACGGGCGGCCTCTTTCCAACCACCCTTTAGTGGCTCGTTTCCTCAGAGGCCTCCTCCTGCTTAAGCCTCCTTTACGTCCACCGGCCCCTGAGTGGGATTTAAATGTGGTCCTACAGCGGATTACTTGTCCGCCATTTGAACCTATGGCTACCTGTCCTCTCCGTTTTCTGTCCTGGAAACTTTGTTTCTGGTAGCTCTTACCTCTGCTAGGCGAGTAAGTGAACTTCAGGCGCTAGTGTCTGATCCCCCTTACACTAGGTTCTACAGGAATAGGGTAGTCTTATGGACTCACCCTAAGTTTCTCCCTAAGGTTGTCTCCTCTTTCCACCTCAATCAGGAGGTTGTTCTTCCGACTTTCTTTCCCAGGCCGCATGCCAGCCGGGCTGAGATGGTCCTGCATACCCTGGACTGTAGGAGGGCGTTATCCTTCTACCTTGACCGTACGCGGGAGCACCGGAGGGCTGTTCAGCTCTTCGTTTCTTTTGACCCCAATAAGTTGGGGTTACCTGTCTCCAAGCGTACTTTGTCCATATGGGTCGCTGACTGTTTCGCCTGGGCTTATGGGGCAGCCGGCCTCTCATTGGAGGGTAGAGTCACGGCTCATCGTGTCAGGGTGAAGGCTGCGTCAGTGGCTCATCTCCGCTCTGTTCCGTTGGCAGACATCTGCCGGGCCGCTACTTGGTCTTCAAGCCAGACTTTTGCAGCCCATTACTGCCTTGAGAGGGAGTCCCGCAGGGACAGTGCTTTCGGACAGGCAGTGCTCCATAATCTCTTTGGGGTCTAGGCAACTCCTTCCCTCCGGCCCTGATGTTTGGCCACCGGTCGGGGGCGTTCTCAGAGAAGATTCCTTCCTTACGTTCTGACGCTCTAGAGGGAGCTCATTTTTTCGGCTTGGGGCCTCCGGTAGCCTTAAGCTGGGGAGTCCCATATGTGAGGACTGACTTCCTGCTTGGTCCTGGAGAAAGAGTAGTTACTCACCTGTAACAGGTGTTCTCCAAGAGCAGCAGGAATCAGTCCTCACAACCCTCCCTCCTCCCCTTGGAGTTGCAATCATATGATTTCTTTTTGCTAATTTTTTGCTGTCTTTTAGCTATGTCATCAGACTGAGCAAGATGGCACCCTTGGGCGGGAAGGGGACCGCGCATGCGCGCTGCAATTCCCAAAGGCTTTCTTTGAAAGCTGGGGAAATGCTCCGCACGGGGGCTCCATCGGCACCAACGTCACCCATATGTGAGGACTGATTCCTGCTGCTCCTGGAGAACACCTGTTACAGGTGAGTAACTACTCTATCTCTGGAATTTCCTATCCAGCCAGTTTTTTCTTCTCACTCTTTATGAATGTAAGGCCCCATCTGACTTCTGATTTGTGGTTGTAACATTCTGCAATATTTGCTGTTCCACTGTACAAGCTTCGGGTATCATTTAGAGCATGACTTTTGACACAGAAAATAGTCTCATAGATCAGCAGAGACAAAATGGAGTCTGTAGGAGAGATTCGTCCCTCCTCATTCCCCTCTTGAATTTCTCCTAATTCACTTTCAGTGCCATCATTGTATACCCAGCAGGGCGCAAGAACCTGTCTTCATTGTTCACTTTAACAAAAGCATCTGCAGCATCTTCAACTCAAGTCATCAGCACGATGGTGGTAGTCATTCTGGTCAGGCACCGTCGGCAAAATGTCAAGAGAACAAAACAAAGCAAAATCACTATACCTACAAATCCTACTGTAGCCATAAGCAGGCCTTTTAAACCTGACCCCAAGCTAGAGAACCATGAGGCGAAACTGTCCCACCAAGCTAAATTCAAACCACCTTCATGATCTCCTATATTCAAAGCTGCGAGATGCTTAATTTTTTTCTAATGCATTAGTAATGAAGAAAAAATGTGCAATTACAGTACAATAGTTAATTTCATTTAAAAATTCACAATCCCCCTCCTTTGTGGACAAGTATCATATCCAAAGCTTGTCTATTCTGCAAAGTCATTTGGATATTTTGATCTACTGTTTCTTTCAACTTCTGAATTACAGAGGTTAAGGTGTGTCTGGATATGCAATAACTCTTCTTTTCCTATTTTGGGGGAAAATACAATTTAATGGTACAATAGCCAAGAATATATTAATTTTAGCAATAGCACAGGGTAATTGAGACAATCCTATCTTTTGATATAAAAATCCACTACAGTACCAATAATGCCCTATCATTGTTTCATAAAGTGTATTTATATCCCAATTTTGTAAGAAATGGTGGTTTCGGGTTTTAAAATCATGAGACCTATTATTTGGTGTATAACATGAAATGAACGGGATCAAATCTGGTGTATTGTTTATCTTTCTACTACCATTTTGGTGTATAAACTCAATTTGTGTATTCCAAATTTTCACAATCATTATTGTTAATATATAACAAGTTGCATTTCCATACACATTTGAGATTTCTGCTCCCTTACTAACATTCCACCGTGCTACAGTGGGGTTATGTAAGTATATGTAAAGGAGATCAATCTGATTAAGCAAGCCTACACAGTAAGTGAACTGCATAGATTCAGATACACCTACAAGTATTGGAATAGGATCATATAATGACACACTTGTCCAAGTGTTAAAGCAATCATGTGATTTCTGGCACCAACGTATTTATTTGGCTGGATTTTTATACTGCTTTTCACCAGGGCAAAGTGCTGTACATTTCAACAACAGCTTGTACAGAGAACAAAGAAAACTTATATACATATACAAATTGAACACTTGCAATAATAACTTCTTAAATGGAACAGAGGAACTTATTTACATTATGAGGTATGTAGGTGGCGTTAGGAGGGGATTGTATATATGAACATGCTGTCTGTTTTCTGGTGGGGGAAAGGGGGGACAGATTATGTGATAACGTGAGCCAAAATGTTAATTGAATAGGTAGGTTTTGAGAAGTTTTCTGAATGTGGAGAGATCTTTGGTAGCTTGGAGAGTTCCTGGAAGAGAGTTCCAGATAGTTGGAGCATATAATTCAAATGCCCTGTTGCAGGCATTACTGGGTACTTTTGATTTTCTCATGTGGTATATTTATCATATTTATTGTGTATTGTCTTCTTGTGTTGCCTGTGCTGAAGGAATTCGACTGGTGGTTGATTTTGAAGATCAGGAGTAGGATTTTATAGCATATGCGGCTGAGTAATGGAAGCAGTGGAGTTGTTTTAGAATAAGTGTAATATGATCATACTTTGATGCTCCTTGAATTATGTGTGCCACGCCATTTGGAGGGGAAGCAGTGTGGCTTTAGGCAATCCTTGATAAATGGAATTGCAATATCAAAATGCGTTGTTATGATTGCTTGAAAGGTAGCATGGAAGTTGGATGGGTCTAGTAGAAGGCGGAGGTGTCGGAGAGTTCGAAATTTATGGTATATTAGTTTTGTTGCAGCATTTTTGTGTGGTTTCAAGGTAAGTTGTTGATCAGTAGTAATGTCCAAGTACTTGACTTTCTGTTGTACATTCACACTTCTGCCATTTAACACTATTGAAGTTGGCACTTTGAACCTGGAATCCTTGGTTATAAATAGTATTTCAGTTATCTCCAGGAACAAGCAGGAATGTAGTCTTTACATATGGGGTATCGTCGGCACCAACGGAGCCTGCACGGGAACGCTCCCCAGTGTCCAATAGGAAAGCTTTTGGGAGCATCCCACAGCGCCTGCGTGCTGCCTTCCCGCCTTTCTCACTGTCCCTCTTCAGTTCTTCATTTTCCACGGAGCCGACAGGTCCCACACCCTGTCACCGCAGAAAATTCCTTTATTCTTTCTTTTTTGTGGTCGCGTCTGCATTCGTTAGACGCCTACCGGTACCAACGGTGTTTCTTTCTTTTCTTAAAAAAAACAAACAAACAAAAAAATATATATATAATATATATATATATATATATATATATATAGTTCTGAGGTATTCTTCAGAAACTTTTTTTCCTCAGTGCTAGGCACCATTTTGGGCACTAGGCCCATTTTCCTTAAAAATGGAAAAACCAGCTACTGGTTTCAAAAAATGTTCTAAGTGTGGTGGTACCATATCCGTCACCGACACCCATAATTGATGTCTTAAATGGTTAGGCCCTGACCATTCTCCATCGGTGTGCCTCTCCTGTAGGAAGATGACTAAAAGGGGCCTGCAGAATAGAGCTGCAAAATTCTGTACCCTTTTTGCTTCAGATGCGATGTCCATTGCATCGACATCTTCCAGAGCCTCATCTTCCTCCCGTGGATCTCAGGTAACACAATGCAGGGTTCCACATTAGGAACCACCACCCAGGAAAAAAATTTAGGCGTCATTGTGGATAACATGTTAAAACCCTCGGCCCAGTGTGCAGCGGCAGCCAAGAGAGCAAATAGAATGCTAGGTATCATAAGGAAAGGAATGGAAAATAAAACAAAAGATATTATAATGCCTCTATACCGTTCCATGGTGAGACCGCACCTTGAATATTGTGTGCAATTCTGGTCGCCGTATCTTAAAAAGGATATAGCGTTATTAGAAAAGGTTCAGAGAAGAGCCACCAAAATGGTAAAGGGGATGGAAGGATACTCCTATGAAGAAAGGCTAAAAAGGTTAGGGCTCTTTAACCTGGAAAAGAGACAGCTGAGGGGAGATATGATAGAAGTCTATAAATTAATGAACGGAGTGGAACGGGTAAACGTAGATCGATTGTTTACGTTATCAGATTATAGAAAGACTAGGGGACATACAATGAAGCTACAGGGTAAACTATTTAAGACTAAAATATTTTTTCACTCAACGTGTAATCAAACTCTGGAATTTGTTACCGGAGGATGTAGTAAAGGCTGTTAGTGTAGCTGGGTTTAAAAAAGGTTTGGACAAGTTCCTGGAGGAAAGGTCCATAAACCATTATTAAGAAGGGACCCAGGATATCAATGCTTGACCCAGTACAAGCATTGCGGAACCTGTGTCTTTTGGGGAAACTGCTAGGTACGTATGACCTAGATTGGCCACTGTTGGAAACAGGATACTGGGCTTGATGGATCTTGGTCTGACCCAGTATGGCATATCTTATGTTCTTATTTCATCCAGCTGCCATCTCCTTACAATCCCAAGGAGTACCCCTTGGACCCCACACACCAGAGCCTTCTACAGACTGGGGTCGTAACACTGATGGCTGACCTTGCCATCGAGCCGGTGTTTCTGGCCTAGATTGGGCAGGGCTTTTACTCCAGAAAGACCAGAAGGTTCCATCCCATTTTGGATCTGCAAAACCTCAACCAGTTCTTGGTGCATGAAAAGTTCAAAATGGTCTCATTGGGGATGCTGCTTCCGTTCCTCCTTCGAGGTGACTTGGCTTCTCCTTGGATCTGAAAGAGGTGTATGTTTACATTCCGATCCATCTGCATCACAGACACTACCTTCCGTTCGTGCTAGGCAGCCAGCACTACCAATACCTGGTTCTACCCTTCGCGTTGACAGTAACCCCCAGGGTCTTCATGTAGTACCTGGCTACTGTATCCACTTTCCTCCAGACCTAGGGGGGGTCTTTGTTTTTCTGTACCTGGACGACTGGCTCATAAAGGATCCCATGCTGACCATTCTACAGCAGGCCACCAGCTCACCATTCACGTGATTGAAGGCCTCCTCTTCATGGTGAATTACCTGGAGTTCCTTGGGGCTCTCCTCTATACCACTCAGGTGAGATCTTTCCTGCCAGCGGACCACCTACAGTGTCTCATTGAGGTGGTGGGTGAGTTGCAGCGCCAGCAACACATCACAGCCCATGGGCTGCTGAGAGCCCTCCGACACACGATGGCCAAGGTGCATGACCTCCCCCTGGTCTGCATCTGCATGCAGCAGGCTCAGTGGACCTTGCGAATGCAATGGTGGCAAGCCTCAGGCCACCTGTGGGACAGGGTAATGGTCACTGCGCCTCTTGCACAGTCTCTGCAGTGGTGGCTCGTGCCCACCAACTTGTGCCGGGGCCTCCTATTCCAACCAGCAGCACCCTGCAGGCTGCTCATGACTGATGCCTCCCAGCTCAGCTGGGGCATACACCTGGACGCTCTCTGCACCCAGGACCTGTGGTCCAAAAGCAAGTCTTCACCAGATCAACTTCCTTGAGCTCTGAGCCATCACGAATGCTCTCCTTGCCTTTTAAAAGCATCTGACGAATCAGGTGGGCCTGATT
This sequence comes from Ichthyophis bannanicus, assembly GCA_033557465.1. NCBI lineage: Eukaryota > Metazoa > Chordata > Amphibia > Gymnophiona > Ichthyophiidae > Ichthyophis > Ichthyophis bannanicus. Next base: position 389,028,813 of record CM066033.1, on the reverse strand, counting down.
CAGATGGGGACAACTAAGTCACCATCTTCTATGTGAATAAGCAAGGGGGCACAGGCTCGTACCTCCTGTGTTGGGAGGCGGTTCACCTTTGGAAGTTTGCCCTACTCCATGGCATGGATCTCAGGGGGACATATTTGCCTGGCGAGAGCAATGGCTTGGCGGATTGACTCAGCTGGGTTCTCTAGCCACATGCATGGTCCCTCAAGGAGGGAGGTGGTGAACTGGATTGTTCAGGCGTTGGGCACTCGCGACGCTGATCTCTTTGCTACAGCACAGAATGCCCAGGTAGCTCAGTTCTGCTCCCAGAGGCCGGACAGTGATTGCCTGGCTCCAGCCATCTTCCATCCACTGGGAGAAAGGCCTATTATATGCCTACCCCCCCCCCCCCCTAATTCCACTCATCACAAAGACGCCCTTGAAGTGCCAGGCTGAGAGGAGGTCCATGATTCTCATCTCCTTACTGGCCTCGACAGCCATGGTTCCTGTTCCTGCTACTGCTCTTGCAGAAGGAATTTCTTCTTCTGGGCTCCAATCCAGACCTCATCTCACAGGATGGCTGCTCCCTGTTGCATCCTGACATCCACTCCCTAGCCCTCACAGCATGGATGCTGAGTGGGTAGCCCTCGCGGAGCTTGCTCTCCCTGAGGGTGTCACAGAGATCCTGCTCACTTCTCATAAGGAGTCAATGCATAAAGCCTACACATTCAAATGGTGGCAGTTTGCAGTCTGGTGTGCTGGTCATGTGTTGGATCCCTTTGTTTGCCTTGTGGACCAACTGTGAGATAGTAGCGTTCCATCGTGGGTGCGATGGGAAGCCCATCTCAGCTCATCCTCTGGTACACCGATTCATGCAGGGCTTACCTTGAGAGAAGCCTCCGGTTAAGGCCCCCACATTGCTTGGGGCCTGAACATGGTCCTCAGCCATCTCATAGGGCTCCATTTGAGCCGCTGAATGTGTGTCTGCTGAGGTTCTTGACCTGGAAGGTCCTTTTCTTGTTTGCCATCACATCAGCCCAGCATGTGAGCAAGCTCCAGGCTCTGGTCGCACACCCTCCATATACCAGGTTTCATCTGAACGAGGTGGTGCTTTGTACGCACCAGTGTTTTCTGCCAAAGGTAGTCTCTGCTTTCCACCTCAACCAGTCAATTGCCCTTTCAATGTTTTTACCCCAGCCTCATGCCAATCGTCAGGAGGCAGTGTTGCACATGCTTGATTGCAAATATGTGATGGCCTTTTACTTGGAGCGCATGAAGGTGCATGGTCAATTTCTTCAGTTGTTAGTCTCCTTCGACCGCAGTAGACGAGGGGTCACTGTTTTCAAATGTATGCTATCCTTGTGGCTCGCTGATTGCATCGTGCATGCATACTCCTTGGCTGGTCTGAGCCTTGAGGGTCATGTCACAGCTCACAATGGCTGTAGCCAACCTCCGTTCTGTCAATGCAGAAGAGATCTGAAGGGCTACGACACGATCTTCGGTCCATACCTTTGCAGCCCACTACTGTCTGGATGGAGATTTCCAATGGGACAGCAATTTTGGCCATGTCATACTCCGGCATCTCTTTGGGTCTTGAGGGTCAACATCTGCCCACATACCCTTCTATCCATCTAGGCTACCTGCTCAAAATGCCCTTGGTCAATATTTATTGTGGATACTGTATCACAGGAGTCTCTCAATGAGACAGCCTTTCTGTTCTTCCTGGCTTCTCTAGTTTTTGATACCTGATTGGGCTATTAAGGATACTGCTTTGTCTGACCCAGTATGGCATCTCTTATTTCCAACAGTGGCCAATCTAGGTCACAAGTATCTAGCAGTTTCCCCAGAAGACACAGATTCCACAATACTTGTATTGGGACAAGCAGTGGATTTCCTGTGTCCCCCAATGATTTGTTGACCTTTCCTCCAGGAACTTGTCAAAACCTTTTTTTAAACACAGCTACACTAACAAACAGCTTTTACTACATCCTCTGGTAACAAATTCCAGAGTTTGATTACGTGTTGAGTGAAAAAATATTTTCTTTTATTAGTCCTATATGGGTTACACTGTAGCTTCGTTGCATGTACCCTAGTCTTTTTACATTTTGATGGCATAAACAATCGATCTACGTTTACACATTCCACTCCATTAATTTATAGACCTCTACAGTGTAGTTACTCACCTATAACAGGTGATCTCTGGGAACAGCAGGAATTTAGTTTTCACATATGGGTAACATCAGTACCGCGGAGCCCATGCAAGAACGCTCCCCGGTGTCCAATAGGAAAGCTTTTGGGAGCATCCCATTGTGCCTGCGTAGCTGCCTTCCCACCTTTCCAGCTCACTCCTCAGTTGATTTTGTAGCTGAGATAAAAGAAGAGAAGACTTGCAACTCCTAGGGGAGAAGGGTGGGTTGTGAAGACTAAATTCCTGTCATTCCTGGAGATCACTTGTTACAGGTGAGTAACTACACTATCTCCAGGAATAAGCAGGAATGTAGTCTTCACATATGGGACTCCCTAGCTCGGAGATGCCAGAGAGATGACTTTAGAGTGAGCTGTGGATCACAGGCATAGCTAAGTAGGTCATGTATACTCCAAGGATATCTGGTATCGAAACACAGGACACAGGGTGGGAGTTGATATAAGTCTGAAAGTGATACTGGAGAACAGCTTGGCCAAACAAGGCATTCCAGCTGGCGTCCTTGTCCAGGCAATAGTGAGCAACAAAAGTGTGGACAGAAGACCAAGTTGGTGCTTTGCATATCTCATCAACCGCTACAGAGCATAGATTTGCAATAGAAGCAGCCATGGCCCAACATTATGTGCAGTGACGTGACACTCGAGAGGGAGTCCTGCACTTTCATAAGCAAAGGAAATGAAATCCGCTATCCACCTGGAGAGAGGTGACTTGATTCAAAGGCGATGAAAAGTTGGGAAGCTTTTCTGTGCTCTCAAGTTCTCTGGAGATAAAAAGCCAAGGCATGTTTGCAATCCAGAGTGTGAAGGGTTTCTTCTGCCCTCGAGGAATGAGGTCTAGGTAAAAAGGAAGGTAGACTGACTGGTTTAAATGGAAGGGTGAGACCTTATCATGGTGAAATCGTGTATAAGGAGGGTCAGCCACCAAAGCCTGGAGCTCACTAATGCGTCTTGCTGAAGTGAGGGCAATAAGGAAGGTGACCTTCCATGTGAGAAACTTCAGAGAGGTAGTGGCTTGAAAAAATGTCCTAAAACAACATTAAGATCCCATGCCACTGGAGGGGGGCTTAATGGGAGGTTGGTTAATAGAAGACCCCTCATGAAGCATGCTACAAGTGTCTGAGAAGAGATGGACCACTGCTTTTTGACATATTCATAAATTATCTGGAAAAGGGAATAACGAGTGAGGCTATCAAATTTGCAGATGACACAAAACTATTTAAAGTTGTTAAAACCCAAGAGGATTGTTGAAAATTGCAAGAGGATCTTAATAAATTGGAAGACTGGGCAACCAAATGGCAGATGAAATTTAATGTGGAGAAGTGCAGTTATGCACCTAGGAAAGAACCCCCCAAACTATGGTTACACGATGCAAGATTCCACATTGTGAACCAGCACCCAGGAAAAATATTTAGGCGTCGTCATGGATAACATGTTAAAACCCTCTGCCCAGTGTGCAGGGGCAGCTAAGAGAGCAAATAGCTTGTTTTATTTTCCATTCCTTATGATACCTAGCAAAGGATATTATAATGCCTCTGTATTGTTCCATGTTGCGACTGCACCTTGAATATTGTGTGCAGTTCTGGTCACTGTATCTTAAAAAGGATATAGCGTTATTAGAAAAGGTGCAGAGAAGAGCCACCAAAATGGTAAAGGGGATGGAAGGCTACTCCTATGAAGAGGCTAAAAAGGTTAGGGCTCTTCAACCTGGAAAAGAGACGGCTGAGAGGAGATATGATAGAGGTCTATAAATTTAATGAATGGAGTGGAACGGGTAAACATAGATCAATTGTTTACATCATCAGAATATAAAAAGACTAGTGGACATGCAATGAAGCTACAGGGTAACCTATTTAAAACTAATAAGAGAAAATATTTTTTCACTCAACGTGTAATCAAACTCTGGAATTTGTTACCGGAGGATGTAGTAAGAGCTGTTAGTGTAGCTGGGTTTATAAAAGGTTTGGACAAGTTCCTGGAGGAAAGGTCCACAGACAATTATTAAAAGTGACCCCGGATATCACTGCTTGACCCAATACAAGCATTGAGGAACCTGTGTCTTTTGGGGAAACTGCTAGGTACTTATGACCTGGATTGGCCACTGTTGGAAACAGGCTACTGGGCTTGATGGACCTTGGTCTGACCCAGTATGGCATATCTTATGTTCTTATGGGCTGACCATCTAAGGGCATGTGAGAGGCCTTGATTGCAGTTAGGTGTACTCTTACCAAATTGATTTTGAGTCCAGAAGAAGACAGGTGGAGAAGATACTCAAGTAATGCATCCACCAGAGCTGAGAAGGGGTTAAGTGCCCTCTACGAACATCAGAGAGAAAATCTATGCCACTAGAAGGCGTAGGAGCACCTGGTGGAAGGCTTCCTAGAAGCTAAAAGGATGTCCTTAACTTGTTAAGAGAGGTTAATGTCCTGGAAGGCTAGGCCTTCAGCAGCCATGCTGTAAGATGGAGGGACTGCGGATTGGGATGAAGCAGCGTCCCCTCCTGATAGAAGAGATCTGGAGCAGACCCCAGATCTACAGGTTGAGCCCGAGACAGACATAGAAGAAGAGGCTATCACGATTGTCGTGACCAAAGTGGGGCTATGAATATCATGTAGCCCCTCTCTCTCTGGAGTTTGAAAAGTGTCTTGGGAATGAGGGGGATGGGAGGGAAGGCATATAGGAAGCCGTGACCCCAGTGGAGGTGAAACGCATTTACCTGCTGGTGCAGGAGTCCTGGAGCAGAAGCGAGGAAGCTTGGCATTCTGAGGACTTGCGAACAGATCTATCTCTGGAGTTCCCCAGATCTGAAAAATGTGAGCGACCTTGTCTGCATGGAGAGACCATTCGTGGGGTAGAAGGACTCGACTCAGTTTGTCCACCAAGACATTGTGTTTGCCCGGAAGATACACCGCAAGTAGGTGAATGTGATGCTGTATGGCAAAAGACCACAGATGCAGGCCCTCACTGCAGAGGGTCCAAGAGTCTGTTACGCCTTGCTTGTTCAATTAGAACATGGCTATTTGATTGTCTGGACTAGAACTGTGCGGAATCGAAGATGGTCCTGGAACACTTTGAGAGCATCGTGAATGGCTCTGAGTTCCAGCAGATTTATGTGGCGTTGTGACTCCTGATGAGACCAAAGCCCCTGAGTGGAGAGATTGTCCAGATGAGCTCTCCAGCCCAATTTGGATGCATCAGTCACCAGGGTACATTGATGTGCTGGCATCTGAAAAGGTAACCCTACCAGGAGGTTTTCTGGGGACTGCCACCACTGGAGAGATGAGATTAGGCGGGTAGAGACCATTATTTTGTCTCCCAGGTGCCCAATGCCTGAGACCACTGAGAAGCCAGTGTCCATTGAGCTGCACGCATATGTAGACGAGCATATTGAACAACATGCACTGTTGATGCCATATGACCCAGAAGTTGTAGCAGTTCTCGAACAGTGAAGAAGTTATTGAGGCATGCCTGAGATGCTAACTGATTGAATTGAGCGCAGCAGGGTTGATGCAGAAATGCCTTTGAGTGCTAAAAAAGCTCCTATGAACTCTAGAGTTTGAGAGGGAACGGAGTTGGGGCATTGGAAGATTTATTACAAATCCCAAGTGTTGCAGCACTTGCATGGTGCACGAGAGGGAAAGTCTGGCTTCTAGAGAGGTGTTTGCTTGAATGAGCCAGTCGTCTAAGGGAAGACAAATATCCCAAGAGTCCTTAGGAATGCGGCTACTACCACCATGCACTTTGTGAATACTCTTGGGGCAGAGGCGAGGCTGAAAGGCAGGACTCTGTATTGATAATGTCTCCCTTGAAACCTGAAGTGCAGGCACTTTCTGTGCTGTGAGTGAATAAGTATATGCCTCCTTTAGATCTAGAGAACAGAACCAATCCTGACTCTGGAGATAGGGAAGAAGGGTGCCTAGGGAGATCATTTTGAATTTCTCCTGTAGTAAGTACTTGTTCATTTCTCTGAGGTCCAGAATGGGCCTGTACTCTCCTGTTTTCTTTGGAATTTTATTTATTTATTTTAACATTTTTTTATATACCGCCTTTCAGATTCTCAAGGCAGTTTACAGAGAACATAATTTTGTTTACATGGAACTTTTCAGAGAACCTAACTTTGCTTACATGGAACTTTCATAACTACTTACGATGTCTATTATCAACAGTGTATACAGTTAACCAGTAACATTTTAGCTATTTACACAGGAGCTTAAGCTCAACAGGTGCATAGGCTTTACTGCAAGAGCCAGTGCAATTATTTGGGTGGTATGGTATTGAAGTGCTCAGTAAAAAGAGATGTTTTAAAGTATTTCCTGAAGTCTGCAATGTCGTTTGCTCTGAGCTGGTGTGGAAGAGGATTCCATAGGGGAATGGGGAAGTATGGAGAATAAAAGCCCATTCCCTGCTGGGATGGTGGAACGTCCTCTAGTGCACCCTGAAAGAGAAGGGAGGTGACCTCTTCAACAACAGTGAGAGGGGGCTGCGAGTGGAACTCTCTTGGAGGAGTCTGGGGAGGGGGGGGGGGTAGATCTCGTAGATGAAGCTTGTACCCCTCCTGTCTTATGTACAGTGTCCACTGCTCTGATGTGATAAGATGCCATCTGTGGGCAAAGTGGCACAGTCTGCTGGGAATGTGGATGGGATCTGGAATCTCCAAAGGCAGAACTGCTATGTTCTCCAGAAAAGACCCTGAGGAGGCTGGGTCTGCTGAGGTGGCTGTGACTTAGGGGTCTGAGCCTTCTTTTGCTGTTTTGATGGCTGCTGCCCCTTCTGAGGAGCATGGTGTTGACACTGTACAGCAGGGGTTTTAAGAAGGATAGTACTTATTGAAAAAAGCTTTCCTTGCTGCTTTTTTCCTAGCTGGGTTTGGTAGTAGATCTAGTCAGTCTATTAAGAGTGGTCTTCTCAGATTCTAACTGAGAGGCCTTGTCCTGCCAATCCTTGCCAAAAAGGTTTTCACTGGTGCAAGGGATATTATCCAGCTTATCTTGAATCCATTGTTCAAGAACTGATGCTTGGAGCCAAGCAATCCTATGTGCACCGATGCAGATAGATGAAGTTCTGCTGATGCACTCAAAACAGTCAAACGTTGCCTTGTTAACAAACTTTGAAACATTTTGAGCATGCTTTACAAGGGGGAGATAATCTGCTCTCTTGTCATTAGGGAGAAGAGGAGCCATTAACTCCAAATCCTTAGCCACCTCTCTAAGGAACATACCCCATATAGAGTTTGTAGGAACTGATCCTGGCTGATAACATGGAGGCCTGAAAACAACATCTATCAAAGGCATCTAGGGTTCTCTATTCCCTACCTGGAGCGTTCGAGGAATGTGTCTTTCTTAGGTGCGTAACTTTGCATTTGTCCACATTAAATTTCATCTGTCATTTAAACATCCAGTCTTCCAATTTTTTAAAATCCTCTTGGATTTTAACAACTTTGAATAATTTTGTGTTATCTGCAAATTTGATTACCTCACTCATTCCCATTTCCAGGTCATTTACGAATATGTTAAAAAGCAGCAGACCCAGCACAGATCCCTTGGCTACTCCACTATTCACCTTTCTCCATTGAGGAAAATTGACCATTTAACTCTATTCTCTGCTTTCTATCTCTTAACCAGTTCCTGATCCACAATAGTACACTGCCTCCTATCCCATGCCTTTTAATTTTGCCATGAGTCTCTCATGAGGGACCTTGTCAGAGACTTTCTGAAAATCTAGATATACTACATCGACTGACCCACCTTTGTCTACCTGTTTATTTACACCTTCGAAAAAATATAACAGATTAGTAAGACAAGACATTCCCTGGCTAAAGCCATGTTGGCTTTCTCCCATTAGACCATGACTTCTACCGTTATTCCCGGTATTGATGTCAGGCTCACCAGTCTGTAGTTTCCCGGAACTCTTTATAAAAATTGGCGTTACATCAGCCATCCTCCAATCTTCAAGTTTTACTGATGATTTTAATGTATACTATCTGGTCCATTTGCTACTCTTCAGTTTATCAAATAGTTGTAATACATCTTCCGGTTTATCGATATTTCTTTCAATTCTTCTGCTGCTTCAGCTTTAAATATCATTTCAGGCATGGATAACTTCCCTACATCATCTTCAGCAAGGATGAATCAAAGAATTCATTCAGTCTTTCTGCTATGGCCGTGTCTCCTCTTAGTGCCCCTTTTAATACTCTATCATCCAATGGTCCAACTAACTTTCACAAGTCTAAATACTTGAAAACGTTTTTTATTATGCGTGTTTGCTTCCACAGCAAACTTGTTTTCAAATCCTCTTTGCCTGCCTTTTCAATGCTTTACATCTAACTTGCCAGTGCTTATGTTTCCAGTTTTTGTCATTTGGCTCCTTTTGTCATTTCCTGAAAGATGCTTTTTTGGCTACAACAGCCTCTCTGACTTCATCTTGAAATGATGCTGGCAGTTTTTTGGCCTTCCTTCCACTTTTCTTAAAGCAGCTGGAATAGAGCTGGTCTGGACTTCCAAGATAGTATTTTTAAACACCACCCATGCTTGATGTAAATCTTTAACCTTTGCAGCTGCTCACTTTAGTTTTTTCTTAACTTTTTTCCTCATTTTATTATAGTCTCCCTTTTTGAAAGTTAAGACAGTATTGTGGATTTCCTTGCCATCCTTCCTTCATTTATGAAATCAAACGTGATCATGCTATGATCTCTATTGCCAAGTGGCACTAACATACTTATCTCTTGCACCAGATCTTGTGTTCCATTAAGGACTAGGTCCAAGATGGCTTCTCCTCTTGTTGGTTCATGAACGAGCTGCTCCAAGAAGCAGTCATTTATTACTAACAGGGGCTGTACATTTCAAGCAAAGGTAAGAGTTTGTGGCTTTTGAAATTTCCAGCTCTCTGCCTGGGAGCTCTTAAAAGGGTTTTGGTACATTTTTAAAATAGTTACATTCTTTTTGGTGCTTTAGTTTAAAAGGGGAACTATTTGCTTTAGTCGGGTAGGTTTAAAACTCCTGCCTTAATATCTTTCTTCAGCTCTTTGAAGCTACTGACACCTCATTGGGTGTTAGTTCCCTCCCTTCCCCACCCACCCCCCCCCCTAATGAACAGTCTTGCTTTATAAAGCACCTCCCCCAATTAACTACACACAGGAACTTGGAGCAGCACATTTTGAACACACTTAAAGAGATTTAACTGCTTTTTCTCTGAAAGGATAGCTGGGAAATGGGCTAGTACTTTGGTAGGTCTCCCTTTTTGGCTTTAACAGATACTTAAGCTCCACCAACTAAACAATGACTGGGAAAAATTGTATTGCTAAAGCTGTTGCCCCCGTTACAGATTCTGCCTCTGTCCAAACAGAGGTCCTAATGCCAGTGGAAGGACTGGTTCCATGTGCAGGATGCCTGCATGCTGAAGCTCTCAGGAAACAAGTGGAGGAACTCTGAGGAGGTGGTGAGGCTGAGGGGTATTCAAGATAGTGAGAAGTACATTGATGAGATGCTTCTTCAAACATCCAAGCTCTTCAGTAGAGGAGAAGATGGGTGCCTATAGAATGCCGAAGGTTGGACACGTCGCCAGAGCCTGCAGAAACACTAATCCAATTTTCCAGCCCTTGAATTGAAGAACCATTATGCAGCCCTGGAAGTGGAGGAGGGGAAAACATCCCTGGAAAGGGAAGAACCAGAGATCAAGTACCCCAAAGTTGCAGAATCAGTGACCACAAGGAAGCGAAGGGTAGTGGTGGTTAGTAACTCTCTTTCTGAGAGGTACTGAGGCATCCATCTGCTGACTAGACTTGATGTCCAGAGGTATGCTGTCTGCTAGGTACCAAAATCCGAGATGTTACGGAGAGTTTGCTGAGGCTCATCAAACCCACTGACTATTACCCAATGTTGCTAATCCATGTCGGCACAAATGATACTGCCATGTATCCCCATGAGCATATCAAAAGTGACTTCATGGCTCTGGGACAGACGGTGAAGCAGATAAGGGCACAGGTGGTGGTCTCTTCAATTCTCCCTGTTGAGGGTAAAGGCCAAGACAGAGAAGCTTGCATCCTGGAGATGAATGCATGGCTGCTTGGATGGTGTCAAAAAAAGCGTTTTGGTTTCCTGGATCATGGGATGCTGTTCCAAGTCTGCAGAGCAGAGATAGTGTCCATCTGTCCAAGAAAGGTTGATGTGTCTTCAGTAGCAGACTGCCTAATCTACTGAAGAGGGCTTTAAACTAGAGTCATTGGGGATGGGTGAAGAAAATACCCAGGTAAGTGAAACATTAAATATCTTTATGGGTAAAAGGGGCAACATATGGAAAGCAGTGTGTATAAATGCACGTAGCATGAGAAATAAGATCCCAGATTTTGAAGCTTTAATGGGAGAGGCTGACTTGGATTTAGTGGTAGTTACTGAAACATGGTTCACAGAAAACCATGACTGGGATGTAACTATACCAGGCTATACTTTATTCAGAAAGGACAGGGTAGGAAGAAGGGGAGGAGGAATGGCACTATATGTAAAAAATAATATTAAAGCTTTGGAACTACAGAGCTTAAAAGGGAGAGAGGAGGCACAGTGGGTTAAACTAGAAAGAGGGAAATAGAAATCTATTTGCATTGGTGTGATAGAGAGACCTCCCTCACAGGAGGATGGACAGTTAATTGAAAACATACACAGCATTGCTAGGAAAGGGGAAGTGCTACTGATAGGGGATTTCAATATGCCAGATGTTGATTGGCACATTCCTGCTGCAGTATCATCTAGAAGTAAGGAGATCTTGGATTCTCTACAGGAAGAACTATTCAGGCAAATGGTAACAGAACCCACACATGAAGGGGCCATACTGGACTTGGTGCTTACCAATGGTGAAAGTGTTTGTGATGTTTTAGTGGGAGAACGTTTTGCATCCAGTTATCATCAGATGGTGTGGTTCAGTATTAGGACTAGGGCTGTTAGAATCCATTCAAAAGCGAGGGTCTTAGACTTTAGGAAATCTAACTTTGCCAAGATGGGCCAATAGCTCAGGGAGTCTTTAATGGGATGGAAACAGCTGGGGGAAGTAGAAAAACAGTGGGCAAAACTGAAAGGGAATATTTTAAGGGCAACCAACCTTTTTGTTAAAATGGTAAATGTAAAGGAGACTACTATGGTTTTCAAAAGAAATAGCTGAAAAGGTGAAGAAAGAAAATAAATGGAAGGAGAAAAGAGCCTCAGAATCCAAAGAGGTTGGGGCTGCAGCATGCAATATCTAAGCCCAGCCCCAGTCCTCTTCACATCAATAGCTCTGAACATCTCCTCCCATTCAATTTATCAAATACGATACAAATTCAAATTGAATTGAAAACTGGTACCTGTGTTCTCTCAAAGCATATCGTCACTGCAGTCACTCAAAATGAAAACATACTATGGTGGCCGTCAAACAAAAATCACTTATCTTTCCAAGTCACCAATGTTCCCAGGCTCCCCACTAGTCGTTATTGTTGCCACTTCCCAATACCTCACATAAAGGCCGGCTGAATGTTTCGCAAACTGCTTCCTCCGGGGACATGTAGTCTACAAACAAATCTGCATGTTTGTCTCATTCAAAATGCTGTGAGAGAAAGCAGGAAAAACATGGACACAAACCTAAGTACCTTCTGTGAAACTCAAGGCAGAACTGCTACTGCATACCCTCCTATTAAACCTAACAAAAAAACAGAGTTACCATTGTAAAGCCACATCACATGATTGCTCTGAATCTTCAATATCTCCAGTTGTAACTGCAGTGCAAAATATCACTGCGCATGTGTTCCTTTATGGAGCACCCTTGTTGCTACATCATTCCCAAGAAAACCCCACCTACCACAACCACAAACTTAATTGGTCCAACATCAAGCTCTCCACAGAACTACCGATCACTCACAAGACTGCCAGCTACAGCTACTTAATCCCCAATCATAATCCCACCCAGAACCAACCCAAGCCTCACCATTGTTGTAGAATCTCCTTAGCCTATTGCTGACAATATCCAATATCTGTCAATCAACCTAATCCATACAGCCTTAATATCTGTAGATCCCACTACAGAAAAAAAAAACCCCTGACCAACCACCTACAACATAAGTACAACCAACCAACCCATAATCCACTACCTCCAAACACTTTGGGGGTTATTTTGTGTCGCAAATAGTGGGGATGGATGTCCCAACAGGACATTCATACCTGCTATTCATGCCTTCCCCTGCCAACATCTAACCTTCCTGCCGGTTGTGCAGGGAAGGGGCAGCTCAGGGTCAGAGTCTAGGTGGGTGCTGGGCAGTTGCCGGCCTTGGATGTACCAGGCCTATTCTAATATCTGTCCTGTATGGTGACATGTGCGGGGAAGTTATTCCACATCTGAGGTGGAATAACTTCCCTGGACATTTTTTTTTTATTTTTTTAATGCCGGAGCGTGGCGGGGGCGGGGGGGCCAGAGGACATTCCCTGAGCCCAACTCTAAGGCCAGGGTCAGGCTGTGGGGAATAAGCCTTTTTTTCTGGCAGCCAGCATCACAGCTTTTAAATGGCGCCACGGTGCAACTGGATGCTATGGCTCCATTTAAAAGCCCTGACTGAGTCGGGTTTGTCATGTACGTGCAGGCTAGACTGAATTGCAGTCCTGGCCTGCATGTACATGACTGATCGCGATTCTGATACCGCGGGGTTAGATGTGCCCCAAAGGATCAGAATTGCGAGCCCCTCTGTATGTCTGGCTCAGACCATCGGATGTACAGAGTGGCTGGACGGCTGGATGGCATGAGCCCTTATACTAACTGCTGCCGTCATCCATCAATAACAAACACACCAATCAATTTGTGTATTTAACCTTCCAGGATCTACTGTGCCTTGATGAAAAATCCACTTTTGCTTACAAATTAAAAAGGATTGATACCTGTCTCAATTGCCATACCCCCGCAACAGCTGATCTACACAGAAACATTTAAGATCTGAAAAAAACGTGTCCTCAATCCAAGCAGTGTTGAACTGTAGGGGCCTCCCACCATTTGCACTTTAATCGGCTCTTGTGCTCATTAGCCTGAGAGACCTACTGTCTTGCTCACATAGCCCAAGCCACAAGGGCATCATATGAAATAAACCACATGCCTAGAGTTGCATGTTGTACTACACCATAAGGCATACTGATAGCCATTATATGAAAAACTACTGATCTCTTCAGACATTTCACAGATTGAACACTTACCACAGGCCCGGTGTCCTGCCAGACCCTGAGGGGTTGGTTTATGAGACTTCAACACTGCTGGGCTCAGCAACTCTTTTAGATTACGATTCCTGGACCACATACGCAATGGCTTTCCCTTCAGTCCAAGATTAACCTGTGTAACCGCAAAGCATTTCTACATGATACGTTGTAGATGATAACTCAAAGGGGAAAATTGTATCACAAAAAGTATGTACTCACAATCCTCCAGAGTGTAGTTTCTCTCCCGGGATTGGAGCAACCAATCCCTGTTATATTTTGCCCTTTTATAAGCTCTATCAATAATTGATTTGGGATATCTCCTAGCAGTAAAGTCTCTCTTAAGAACATGGGATTGAGCAACAAAGTCATTGATGTGTGAACAGTTCCACTGAAACCTGATGAACTGGGAAAAAGGTAACCCCTCCATCCAATGTTCCCTCTAATTTTCTGTAGGCTGTATGCGCATAAAATATCAGCTGTGTGCAGCTTTTGAAGGAAGGTTAAATTTTTGTGCACCACATAACGACACTCGGAGTTATATACTTTAAAATTTGACTACATGTCAGAATACAGTATGTACACCACATTGATTGCACTAGAAAATATTGTAGAACTTCTGAAAACCGTAAATACACAAGAACGTTTAAATTTTAAGACATCTGTGTTTTCTATCAAAATCAGAACCGCAATTTTTGTGCGCTCTGTTGTAAAGTATGTGCGCTTGCTCGGCGTGCGCGCGCACATGCGCACAGCTTAGAGGGAACAGTGCCTCCATCAGCCTTCGATGGTGGGCACTTGGAAAAGTGTAGAAAAGTGTTACTATTTGAGTTCTTTTTAAAAACTGAAGTGCCCTAACCTGCTGCCTGTTTAAACACATGAACAACCAGAAAAGTAATCTCCATCTCATGATAATTCAAAGTAAATTGTATGCTCTGGTGTCGATCATTGAGCCAATGATGGAAGTGCAAAAGGGTCTCAACCGATCCCTCCCATATCATGAATATGTCATCGATGTACCAACACCACACCCTGACATGGGAAGAGAAAGGAGAAACAGACTACCTGACTTCATAATCCCCCATGAAGAGATTAGTTATGGATGGGGCAAAAGTCCCCATTGCCTCCCCTGAAATTTGCTGATATATTTTCTGATCAAATTCAAAATAATTGAATTTCAGAGCCATCTCCATCAACCTCATGGTAAACAAGAGGAGGCCTTCTGATAAATCGCCCTGATGATCCAAAGCTGCCCTTACAGTAGCCAATGCTTCTTCCTGGAAGATGCTCGTGTTCAAAGCTGTAACATCAAATGTTGCTAAAATGATATCTGGTTGTAGAGATAAATCCCCTACCTCCAATAACACATTCAAAAAATGGGTGGTGTCTTTTAAATATGAGGGGATAGCTGTTAACAATGGGCGCAGGAAAGAATCAACAAACACTGAAAGTGGCTCCAAATGGGTCTACCTGGAGAATTAATCAGACTCTTGTGAATCTTGGGCAACACGTAAAACTTCGCTACACTCGGGGTGGGGACATTCAAAAAAGTGTACTCCTCTTTGCATATATAATGCTCATGATATGCTTGTTTGGTCAGTTCTTGTATGCATTTCTGTAAACCGCATGTGTGGAATCATGATCTAAAAGGACATATGTCATTCTGTCATTAAACTGCCTATAGCAGCGATGGCGAACCTATGGCACGCGTGCCAGCTGTGGCACGCGGGAAGGTCCGCAATTAGTTTTTTTTTTTTTTTTTCAATTTTACTTGTCTGCTGCCGCTGTCGGGGCCGCCGTGGCAAAATCGAGCGTGCTGCGGGGCCCCCCTGTACCCGGCAGAGCCTGCCCTCCCCGTAGCAGCTCTCTCTTTGGAGCTGCAGTCAGACGCGCCGGCTTGCAGAGCGCGAAGGGAAGAGTTTCCCTTTCGTGACTCTGTTAAGCCCGCGGGGGCTGATGGGAACTTCCCATCAGCCCTCGCGGGTTTAACAGAGCAGCGAGGGAGAAACTCTTCCCTCGCGCTCTGCATGCCGGGGTGTCTGACTGCTGCTCCAATGTGAGTGGTGCTAGGGGGTGGGCTGGCTCTGCCGTATACTGGGGGGCCCGGGGGCACGCTCGTTTGTGCCGGGGCGGCCCCGACAGCGGCAACAGACAGGTTTTCTTTTTTTTAATTTTCCCTGGGCTGGGGGGGGGGGGGGGTTAGAAGTGGTGATGTGATGGGCTGGGCTGGGCTGGGGTGGGGTGGGGGGGGGGTTAGGAGTGTTGATGGCCTGGGCTGGGCTGGGCTGGGGGGGTTAGGAGTGGTGATGGGCTGGGCTGGGGGGGTTAGGAGTAGTGATGGGCTGGGCTGGGGGGGTGTTAGGAGTAGTGCTGGGCTGGGGGGATTTAGGAGTGGTGATGGGCACTGGGCTGGGGGGGTAGGAGTGGTGATGGACACTGGGCTGGCTGGGGGGGGTTAGGAGTGGTGATGGACACGGGGCTGGCTGGGGGGGTTAGGAGTGGTGATGGGTGCTGGGCTGGGGGGGTTAGGAGTGGTGATGGGCGCTGGGGGGGCTTAAACTAAAAATTGGGTGATGGGGGATTAGGACTGGAAATGGGCTGGTGGGATTAGGACTGGAAGTGGGTTGATGGGGGGTTAGGACTGGTAATGGGCTATGGGGCGGCTAAAACTGAAAATAGGGTGATGGGGGATAAGGACTTGAAATGGGCTGTTGGGATTAGGACTGGAAGTGGGTTGATGGGGGGTTAGGACTGGTAATGGGCTATGGGGGGGCTTAAACTGAAAATTGGGTGATGGGGATTAGGACTGGGAGTGGGCTGATGGGGAGGTTAGGACTGGTAATGGGCTATGGGGGGGCTTAAACTGAAAATTGGGTGATGGATTAGGACTGGAAATGGGCTGGTGGGATTAGGACTGGGAGTGGGCTATGGGGGGGCTTAAACTGAAAATTGGGTGATGGATTAGGACTGGAAATGGGCTGGTGGGATTAGGACTGGGAGTGGGCTATGGGGGGCTAGGACTGGTAATGGGTTGGGGTTGCTAGGACTGGAAATGGGCTGAGTGGACGGGGGCTTGAACTGCAAATAGCTGTTGGGGATGGGGCTTGGAATGGAAATGGGCTGAGGGGAAGTGGGGGCTTGAACTGCAAATAGCTGATGGGGACGGGGCTTGGAATGGAAATGTGCTGAGGGGAAGTGGGGGGCTTGAACTGCAAATAGCTTATGGGGAGGGGGACATGGACTGGAAATGGGCTGAGTGGAAGGGGGCTTGAACTGCAAATAACTGCTGGGAAGGGGGGCTTGGAATGGGCTCTTAGGGGAGGGAGCTAGGACAGGAACTGGGCTGATGGATGGGCTAGGATAGAACTGAGAATTGGGTGTTGGGGGAGCGAGCATGGGACATGGGCTGTGGTGGGGGCTTGGATTGAAATGGACTCATGGAGGGGCTAGAACTGGAGGTAGGCTCATGGGGGGCTTGGATTAGAAATGGGCTGAGTGGAGGGGAGCTAGGATTTAACATGGGCTGATGGTGGGGCTAGGAAAGGACTAGAAATGGGCTGATGGGAGGCTGGTATTGGAAATGAGCTGATGAAGGGACTCGGATAGGACTGGAAATGGATGGGGGAGCTAGGACTGGAAATGGACTGATGAGGGGACTAGAAGGGAGCGGATACTGGGTGGGGCTGGAACTAAAAGGGAGCTGATGTTGGGGGAGATTAGAAGGGGATGGGGCTGGGAGAATGAAATGGAGAGGGGAAAAATATTTTGTGTGTGAGGGAAGAAAAATGTACAATTGGCCGGGTATTGGGAGAGTAAGTGGGGATTGAGGATGGAGGGGTAAAATTTGAGTGGATGAAATAGGAATGAGGAAAGAGCAAAAGGAGAAAGATTAGTATGTTAAAGCGGATGTAGAGAGAGAGAATGGAAAAAAAAACTAGAAGAGAGAAGAAAGGACAAATGGACAGCAGATGATGGAGAGTTAGCAGAAAACATGAAGAAACCAGAAGAAAGTGGCTGGAGCAATTGCAACTGTGTAACTGAGCTGAGGTATTCTGTTTATGTAATTCCTTTTTGACATTGCCACTTGTTCTCTTTCCCCAGTAGGTCATGTATTGTTGTTCTCTGAAATGTATTGGTTTAATATTTGCAATGTTGCCTTTTGATAGGTATGGTATGGTGCTTTGTGACTCCTGGTAGTGCTGTTAGGATACGGCGGGTTTGCTATTGGTTCTAAATGGGCAGTGTTTGTAGTAGTTCCTAATGTGCCTGGCGGTTGGCACTGGATTATAGTAATGTAGAAATCTTTTAGTCTGTCTTTATCCATACACTCATTAAGAGACATGTTTACTAAAAGTTAGTGTATGTTAGCATTATGCAAATATTTATGCAAATTGACGTGCTGGCACTTTGAGGAAATTCTTTGGTTTTGTGCGGCAGTTTGGGCACTCGGGCTCAAAAAGGTTAGCATCACTGGCCTATAGGCTTCATTCACATAGTCTGTTGCATTCATCAACACAACTGTTCCTGCCTTATCAGCCTGTTTAGATGACCACATCATTCATGACACATAGCTCACATAAAGCTTCCCTTTCACCAGATGTTAGAACACTTTTCAACCTTCTAAAACCAGACTGTTCCAATCTCTCAACCTCTTGCAACACCAGTTGACGGAAAACCCCAAGAGAGGGTGTAGTGGACCTGGTGGATACCACAGGGATTTTAGAGGCAAAGCTACTTGACCTGGGGTGGTAGCATCATTAGAAATGTCAATAGGTCTAGTAATACTGTCACAAGAGTGGAAATGTGCTCTCAAACTTAACTTTTGGATAAAACTCTCCAGATCTATCCAGAATTGGAAGGAGTCAAACATGGCCCTAGGTATAAACGACAGGCCCTTATCCAATACCTCCATCTGTGCAACAGATAATTTCCTGCTTGACAGATTGACTACCAATGTTTGCTCTGAAACATTGGATGGATCCTGGGTGGTCTTGTTCTCTCTGTCTCATGGAAGGGGGCTTCTTCCTTGCTCACTGCCAAAAAAATCATCTCTTGGCACATGGTCCCCATCTGTACTGGTGGACCTTTCAGAAGTGTTTTAAAATTCAACCCTTTTTATGACCAGTCCTTTCATCTTTCTGACTGGGGTTCATCCATAGATATACATAGCCAGTGGTGTAATCAGCTTGTTCTCTCTTTAATTTCTTTGTCTTGATTTTCTTGACCTCCACTTGTAATTGTTCAATCTGTTTCATAATGTCCTCCTCTTTTGTTGATACTTTTCTGCAGGTTCTGTTATTCTTAAAGCTTCTACCATATCAGTGATATCCTTTTGTAATGTGTTAATATGTTCCTTCGTGGTGTCAGCTACTAGGACCATCAGGTCCAAGGAGCATTTATTAAAGATTTTATTCCACTTCTCAGTGACAGACGTGGTTCTTTATACATGAATAACCCGCTTGGGATTTGTTGTCGGCTAACATATTCAATCAATGAAGATCTGTGTAACTCAGTCCATATCAACCGTTTCTATAATGACAGTAACACAGACTGAGAAGATGTTTTCAGGGGTGCATCCCCTGTATCAAAAGGAATCATTTCTTTAATCAAGTCCTCAATATGTTTATCTGTGAAATCAATCAATCAATCAATCAAACAAACAAAATGGAAGGAGAAAAGAGCCTCAGAATCCAAGGAGGTTGGGGCTGTGGCATGCAATATTCTAAGCACAAGCCCAGTCCTCTTCACATTAACGGCTCTGAAAAACTCCCCCCATTCAATTTATCAAATATGATTCAAATTCAACTGAAAACTGGTACCTGCATGTTCTCAAAACATATAGTCACTGAAATTACTCAAAACATAAACATACTTATGGTGGCCTTCAAACAAAAAAACCCCCAAAACACTTATCTTTTCAAGTCCCCAATGTTCCTGGGCTCCCCACTCACTATTATTGTTGCCACTTCCCAATGCTTATTTGAGAGAATGCAGGTACCAGTTTTGAATTTGAATTGTATTTGATAAATTGAATGGGAGGAGTTTTTTTGGAGTCGTTGATGCGAAGAGGACTGTGCTTGGGCTTAGATATTGCATGCCACAGCCCCAACCTCCTTGGATTCTGAGGCTCTTTTCTCCTTTGGAAACAGGTAAGCGTTCCCTGCAGGGCGCCATGGTTGTTGTCACCCCTGTGTGAGGACTTATTCCTGCTATTCATGGAGAACACTTGCTACAGGTGAGTAATTAAGCTTTTCCCCTGCTTCACAATCTCAAGGAATTCTAGTACTAGAAAGCAATATCATCTCCAGTCACTCTTTGCTTGTAGATGCTTCGAACCTTATAATGGCTAATTTCCTTGATGCTAGTTCAGCAGTCCTGCACCTAAAGGCAAAGACCTAGGGAAGGAAAGCGACTAACTTCAATTATATCTGCCAACCAAAAAAACTGTTCCCATTTTTGAAAACCCAGTCACAAGGGAGACTTTCTGGTTGTTCAGAGTTTAGTTGTACTTCCTGACAGAACATTGGGTGCTAAAGATCGTGTATAGTTCAGGTTGTATCTTGCACCACAATTTCTCCTGTCACCTGGCCTGCTATCATATTTGTCTCAAATATCCCAGTATTTATCTTTTCCAGCTGGAGGCAGAGATGCACTCACTCATCCAAGCTCATGCAGGAAAGAGGCCAAAACCTCTATGCCAGATACTTATACTAAAAAAAAAAAAAAAATTAGGAAGGCTTTAATCTATAGTGGAGCTGAGAACACGCAATATCTTCCTGAAAAATTCAGGGATGAACTCCTTGCCTAACATCCTGGTTGTGCTGGATTTCAAGGATACATTTGCCCACATTTCTATTCATCCTCACCATTGAAGAGTCCAGTATTTCGCTTTCCAAAGCAAATGCTACCAGTATTGGGTACTACTTCCTGCATTTCTGCAACTACAGTCTTCTGCAAACACCTATGACTGTGTCACTCATCAGGGGAAAGCATGCTAGCAGGGACTTCTAAGGCTTGCACTTCAGACAGGAGCAGGACAAGATACATAGGGGTATGTTTACTAAACTGTCCTAATGTTAGAGGTGCTAGTTGCAGCGATAATGTGAAGAATGCCATATAAGGAGTGAGCGTTCCAGTCCTAAGGTAGCAAGAATATGTATCGCATGATAGTGGGTGCCGTGGCACGTTAACGTGCATTAACCCAAAGTACATGCCAGTGCAGTGTTAGAAGCTATAACGATGTAGCCCACTGGTTACTGCAATGACTGTGGAGGCAGAGGTCATGGGTTCGATCCCGCAGTGGTGTAATCTAAAATGGCTGTCTGAGGCATTTTCTTTTAATTTAAATCAGTGCTGCCAGCAAAAACACCCTCACAGTGCTCTAACCTAAGGTGCCTCATAAGGCGCCCCATAGGTCACATTATAAAGTGCCCTGTCTGCCAAGGCACCCTATAATGTGCCCTATAGGGCACTGTACAGGGCGCCTTTGAGGCACCTTAGGCTACAGCACTATGAGGGTGTTTTTGCTAGCAGCACTGATTTAAATTAAAAGAAAATGCCTCAGACAGCCTTTTTAGATTACACCACTGATGGATCGAACCCATGACCTCTGCCTCTACAGTCATTGAAGTAACCAGTAGGCTACATCGCTATAGCTACTACGGTACCACACTGCTGGCTAGCTACAGAAAGACTGCAGGTCACCACATAAACTGTCTGCTGTGGTTACCAGGATAGGGTAAACCCACCCGTACCCAAGATGCACTGCACATGCAAATCAGCAGTCGAGAGATGGGCACAAGATTGGGTATGCACCCCCACAGCACCTAGTCCTGGTAGGGGGAACTGACCGTGTGTGTTACTGGCACAGAGTAGCTACAGACCGTGACATTGTGCAGGTCCTGTGCTTACCCTGAGGGTGAGGTGGGGCACCTAGCACCAGGTCCGCAGCACCTGGCTTGGCTGGGATAGGCTATGTTGCAGGTCTCCATCAGTGCCAGTGTGTGATAGATAGGTGTGTCTGCAAGGACTAGGATACACCTGTGCCCATCTGAATTTCCCAGTCACGTTTAGCCCTTGTGGACTATGATGCACCCAGACGTGCATATCCTGTGTGGGTGCCATAGTCACATTTTATAGGTGAAGGGGGGTGTTTGGACCCAAAAGTGGATTATGTAGCACCACCCAACCCGCCCTCTGTGGCTCAGGGTGAAGGGACAGGATCTTCCACCAACAGATCCACATTGTACATCTCTGCAATGGTGGCAGTAGAGAGGACCATCAACCCCAGTCCTGTGGGGAAACAGGCACCCTACAGCGCAGTCGATGCAGATCTGTACGCATCACATAAGGCAATGGCAGACAGGAAGAACTCTGGAGCAGCTCAGCTGCCCCCACCACTATCTGACTCACCAGCAGAGGGCACAGTCAATCTCCACCCACTGCACCCTGCAAGGCGTTCCAGCCATACACATGCTAACTGCAGACAGTCTGCTAGCTAGTACATAGTGCATGCTCCTGGAGGAACTGTGTGCACCCAAAAATGGGATGTGAGCACACACACCAAGCAGGTATGTCAGTGATTGGGCCCCAGAAAAGAGAACTCATAAATATCACTTGAGAGAAATGCTGCATAGCACTATGGGGGAACCTAGCCATGCCGTGGTCACTACTCAGGGTGAGAGTGACCTCCCAGCATGACATGCTGTGGCCAACCTGTCCGTGCAGGTGGTGGTCAGGCACTACAATGTCCCAGCCATTGCCCTATACCCTGTGCAGATGCATCCTGCCCAGGCCACCCTGTCTGGCCCATACCCACAGTACCTTGCTCCTCATTATACACATTGGCAGGCTAACACTGGAAACATTGCAAGCAGTGTGGGCTCAGTAAGGTGTAGGCAGCCACAACACACTGGATAGACAGACACACACTCCCATACCTATGCCAGCATTGTGCAAATATAGAGGTTTGTGGCAGCCCTGGGCACAGTGTAGGCATTGCTATGGTACGCAAAACTGTTGGGGTCACTCCCTGGAGTGGTAAATACTGTCATAATCAATAACTGAAACACACTCCACAGATATCAGAAAGGTTGCTATGATGAATCTCTATCAACAAATCACGTTAACTTAGGATTTGTTATCTGACATTAATCATAGCAACCTTTTGATATATGTGGAACGTTTTCCCAAGTTTAGGGTGGCATTGCTAAGGTATGCAGGTGCCAGTATTGGGAGATGTTGCTCTGCACAGGGCCCAACAGCCTGACTCTCCATGAGACGTTGGATAGTGGAGCCTGTGCGTGTGGGTGTTTGTACCCCTGTTGGCCTCTGCTCTAGGGCTGAGTTTCCCAACTCCGGTCCTGGTGGGCCAAACACTGTTCAGGTTGCCATGCTGTCCCTAATGAATATGCATGAGATACATTTGCATACAATGGGGGTGGTGCATACAAATGCAGCACAGGCATATTTATTAGGGACAGCATGAAACCTGAATGGTGTTTGGCCTTCCAGGACTGCAGATGGGATACTCTGCTCTAGGGATTGCACGTTTATGATGTCTGTGCTCTGTAGGGTAAAATATAGGCGTTTCAGGCATGTTTATTTTATCTGCAATAAAGGTTCCATCTTTATTACCATGGTTTAGTACTGGGTAAAATTATGGGGTCAGGGTTGGCAGGAGCCACAGCTGGGACTTGAACTTGTGACCTTCTGCTCCTGAACACACTGGCTGTGTGTACTGCACCAAACTGTTGCCACAGGGGCAGATCATTTCCTGGGGATACCATGACTGTTCGTCAGACAGACCTTGTCTGTTGCAGTGCACTGCACCCACCTAAAACGGGGCTTGGCCGTGGTCTGCTGTGGGCAGATGCCACTGCCCCCTCCGCCACCAGCACCCCTCTGCCACCATGCTGATATGCCCTTATGCCAGTGGTACTGGTGGTGCGCAGTCCCATGCCATCCAGTGTGCCGGTAGGCAGCTGCCTATGGTGTGGGTTCTCAGGTAGGGGTGCCTACATGGACATGCGCGCTTCCCCCCAGCACCGCCTGCCAATGTTATGTGCCCTTGGGGGTACCTGCTGGGTAATATCCCCTGTGACACTGTGGGATGGACACACACTTGTGCCCATGTTGGACCCTCGTCAGTTGCTGTCTTGCTGCTTTACAGTTTCGGCATTCCTATGTGCCACCTAGGAATCTGCCTAGTCCACACTGTGCCCCAGCTGGACCACAGCATGTGCCGCCTGCAGCCTCCTGTATCCCATTTACAGCATCAGTACAGTTGCCCTTTCCTACGTGCCCACTCTGCTGTTGCTGCTCATTTGCACGCCATAACAAACTTGCCCAATATAAATGACAAAAACCCTGATCACCGCTATTTCAATGTGGGATCATTCACGTTGTAGGGGGACAGAGCATAGACCCTTCCAAACATATCTTTTTACACTTTGTCAGTAGTGGTGCTTTATGTTTATCATTAATATCACTATTGGCCAGCTTGGTTATTGGGATTTCAAATGTGGTTTTGGTCATTTTATATGTTTATTTGCCTTTTTTTGGTTCCTGCACATGTATCACTACTATCACTTTTCTGGATTTCCCTGCCTTTGCTGTACATTGCTGAATGAAATGGTTTCTCCCTCCTGCAAATGTGCCTCTAGCGCGAGGTTTTCACCGGTGCTAATATTCAGACCTTCATTTTACGGCATTAGTGTGTATGGAGCCTCTCCCTGCACACTCTCCGCCCATTGACCCCTATCTCCGCCCTCTAGGGAGCCTTACTCTACCCTTCAGACCCGGCTTTCACAGCGTTAATGTGCCTTAACGCTGCTGCCGACGTTATCGCGCGATAACGTCGGCGCTGCTATGTTAAGACGGTTTAGTAAACATACCCCATAGTATCATATAAGTTTTTAATATCACTTTACCTCCAGAAAAGTACCCAACAGAGAGGCACTTAAGAATACAGGAAGCAAGGAGCAGTCAAGCAACTGGGATCTAGTGGCAAAGGAAGATAACATAGGAACAGAATAAAATCTTGGCAAATTCAGAACCTTAGAACCCAGGTGGCTGGCTAGAAACAGTGTTGCAGATCAGGGCAATGAACCAGCAGAAGAAAAGCCCAGAGAGATAGGGCATAAATAACCAAGCCTACCCTGGGATGGTCTCCACTGGGTCAATCAGGAACAAGAACATGATTAACAGAATTACAACATGTCTATGAAAAGGCTGGCTAGGGCTAGAATTTGAGGAGATAGAATAGCACTTCCTGGAAGGCCAAAAGCCACCAATCTTAGGTGTTTTTTGGCCAAACCCCAGATTGAGGTTATCACATGCCTGACAACATCCTCCTCCTCTCAAGTAGCCATCAAACACCCTGGGAACTGCCAGTATCTCAGGCTGACCACAAGGAGACTGAAGATACAGTAGACTCCCCCTTAGCTTGTTCCCTTCTTAGTCTAAGTTCTTCTCCTCCCCATCCGACTATTGCTCTCTTCTTCATTCTCATTCTTTTCTGTCCTGTCCTAGATATATGATTGGAGTTCTTTTCTTTCTCCTTATTTTTAATTTAGATTTTTGTAAACCGCTCTGATGCCTTGCTGCCTTGCTGCCTAGGGCGGTATATCAAATGACAATAAAGATAAAGACTGGACTGTCAAGGGCTCGATGGAAATTTTAGGAGAAACAAGTTTCCAGAATACTGACAGAAATCTTAAGAGGAACAGAAGTCTGCACATGAGAATCATAAACGGAAGACCAGACAGGCTCAGGAACAGGTATCGCTGAAGCAAAACCAGGTGTTTTAAGCACAGAGGCTAGCATCCAGCCATAGAAAGATTCTTGAAGAAGCAGCGGCATCCTAGCTGGAGCAGATCTCTCTGGAGTGGCAGCTAGCATCCCAGTTGGAACTGGGTTTTCAGGAGCAGACACTGGTCTCCCAGCTGGAGCAGGACTTCCAGGAATGGACACTGGTGTGACCAAGGTAGAGCTACTTTATGATGCTAAACCAGGGCTGGAGTCCTTGGAGCTGTACTCTCAGATTGGGGTTTGCAATGTGAGTAGTCCTGTAGCCAAGATCGGAAGCATAAGTGTGCAAGTCTTAGGAGTAGAGGCCTCTGGAGCAGAAGCAGTAGTAACCTGGACTGATCCATTAGGAGCTGCAGTCTTGAAAGTAGGAAACACTGAAGCAATGGCAGGTGTATCCTGGACTGGAATACTAGGCACTGGAGTCTTAAAAGCAGAGGATTGAGAATTTGGCTAGAAGCCACAAACTTAATTTTTAAGATTAAGTGATGCCACCCATCCCCTACCCCAAACTGCAAAGTATGACAGTTACAAAATCTTTCAGATTGTACAGGAGTGAGCTGTTTTCATCCAAATGGGGTGTAAACCAATCTAAGATTTTCCTTTGAGAAGGAGGCAACTAAAGCTCACCTCTCTCTGTTCAGAACTTAGTGTTTCTTGGGTGCCATAAGATTTTTCAGTGAACGGTTCAGAAAGTTCCTCTAAAGTTGTTAGAGGTTTCCTGGTATAACAGTTATTTAGTGCAGGAATAGGAATAGAGCACGAATAATCTTTGGAGTAAGTCTCTGGAAGAGGACATTCACAAGGTAGCATTCAAAGGGGAAGCGATCCATTAAGGATTTTACAGGTAACTTAAGAACAGACAGAGACTTGGGGATATGTTTACTAAGCAGCGGCAGCGGCCTTCATACGATATCGCAGCCGTGGCCCCATTGAGTTCAATGGGGCTGCGGCTCCGATATCGCACAGAGGCCGCTACCGCTGCTTAGTAAACATACCCCTTGGAGTCCGTATGATAAGCCCTTAAATAGCAGTCAGGGCAGCCTTCACTCCTACATCAATAACTGTTAGTGGAGCAGAGGAGGTAGGGAAAACCTCCAAGTAAATTGAACATGCAGGAGTCTTCTCTCTAAGCTGCAAGAACACCAGTTCAGTTTTTTCCAGTTGCTCCCTTATGCTGGTACTAGTACTTGGCACAACACTGGGTTGAGGGATGGCGTGTAAGCAGAGACTCTTAAAACTTGCACTTCAGGCAGTAATTGTACAAGGCACAGTATTGCTCAAGGTAAGTTTAATGTCACTTTACCTTCAGAAAAGCAACCAACATATAGGCACTTAGGAATACGGGAACCAAGAAGCAGACAAGAACTGGGATCCAGAGGCAATGGAAGCAAAGCAACACAGGTACAAAACAGAACCTTGCCAAATTCAGAACCGAGGAACATATGACTGACCAGAAACAGTGATGCAAAGTGAAGTGGCGAGGTGCAATGAACCAGGAGACAAATACAGAAGTCTGCACTGGAACAAGAATACACTTAACAGAATTACAATGCAACTATGGATGAGCTAGGTGTCAGGGAGGTAGAATATCACCTCCTAGAAGATCAGCGCACAGCTACCCAAGGGGGCCCCTGTTCGAGGCCAATCCATGCTTGACAATGCCAGCAGGGTGTATATCTTCAGAAGCTTGGGCTATTCATCTTCCCTTATCTGGATAACCTAGTCTTCTTGGTATGATCCTTTCAAGATGCCCAAAAGTCACTGCAAAACCTAGGTTTCCTAATAAACATGGAGAAGTCCTTTTTGCCTTCACAAGACTTCCCGTTCATAGATACATGACTGATGACACAGAGAAAAGCACTTGTATCCAACAAATGTTGCTTGACTCATGCTATTATGTTGTCAACTATCCTGGTTGCATTCGGCTTGTGTGTGTACTGTCCTTAATGTACTAGGCCATACTGTGGCCACTGTGCACATTTTCCCCTTGGCCAAGACTTTACCTGCGCCCTCTAATATGGTATCTAAAATTCTAGTGGAATCAAATTAGCCATTATATGCAAAGATCAAAGTCACTCCAATCCTCGTGTTTGTTCTTTGCTGATGGAGCATGTCAAAAACCTTAAAGACAGCTGTACTTTCTAGCCTCTTCCATACCAAATCATTCTGATATAACAGATGCTTCCATGGCAGCCTGGGGGGAACAACCTATGAATTTTTGCACCCAGGGTTGATGGGGTAGGATGTGAAAGGGTCCTCCATATCAACCTTCTAAAACTTAGGGCAATTCTCAGCGGCCTGGGAACCTTTTATTAGAACAGATAGCCGAGAAATGATAGAGATATGGAATCTGACTAGTTCGGGGTGGGTGACTGCAAGCAACCTACCTTGCAGGAGACTAACCACTTAGCAGACAGATTAAGCTGGTAGTTGGAATACCCCTACCCCCGCCGCCTTCATGAACGGGCCCTTGATGACAACATTGCACAGACCATTTTCAAACAATGGGACACGCAGTTACTCTTTTTTTCTCCAAACAGAACAGAAAATGCAACCTCTTCTATTCCAGAAGACTAGTCAGACAGTGACTATTCCACAATGGTTTCAGTATTCGCTGACCCCCAAGAGGTTCCTCTTCACATTCTCACTAATCCCTCTCCTATCCAAGATAGTGCAGATGATCCTCTGGGACCAATCTAATTTCATCCTTGTGGATCCCTTCTTTACCCATCACTATGGTTTCCATGGTTTGTGTCTCTTGACCAATAATAACTACTTCACCTCTGATCTCAACTTTCTCTGACACAACAGCATAGTCACCTAATGTACCCCATCCTCAAGGCCCTATCATTGACAGCATGGATATTGAAAGGCAAATCATCTCCTCCCTGCCAGTGTCATAGGCTATACTGGAAATCCTCCTAGCCTCTAAGTGCCTGGTAAACATGAAATTGTGGAAACCTGGTGCACCCAACACTCCCAAAATCCTTCCACATGCTCTATCGCTCATTCTGGACTTCCTCTTACATCTATCAAGCTCAAATCTCAAGACTAACTTAGTACATCTGCACCTCTCCATAATTTCAGCATTTCTGGAGCTGGTAGAGGGAATATCTATGTCCATCCATTTCCTCATCTCTAAATTCATATGAAGCCTGATCACTCATCTTTCAACCTAGGCCCTAAATATTGTCCTTGCCCAACTCATTAAAGCCCCCTTTGAACCTCTGGGCCAAGAGACATTCCAGCACATCTCCTTGAAAGTGCTATTCTCAATAGTAATCACTTCAGCAAGATGAATCAGTGAACTGCAAGTCCTCATATACTGTTTCCCATACACTCCTAATAGAATGACACTTCCCGCTCCAAGCCCTTACTGAAGTTGTCTCCAAGTTTCATCTA
Source organism: Ichthyophis bannanicus (assembly GCA_033557465.1). NCBI lineage: Eukaryota > Metazoa > Chordata > Amphibia > Gymnophiona > Ichthyophiidae > Ichthyophis > Ichthyophis bannanicus. Next base: position 389,000,233 of record CM066033.1, on the reverse strand, counting down.
AACCATACCATTGTCCTACCAGTTTTTTTCCCCAAACCTCACTCCTGTCCAGCTGAAACAGTCCTATTGATGCCGGACTGCAAAGGCATCTTACTATATTACCTGAAAGGCACTCGGAGCATTAGAAAGGACTCCCAATTGTTTATGTGCTATAATTCAAGTCTTTGAGCTCCTAAACAGACTCTTTCTTAATGGATATCGGACGGTATTTCTTTCTGCTATGCCTAGACCACAGAAGTGCCTCTGCATATCCATTCATCACCTCTGCGTTAAATAAGCAACAGTTGTCAACTTCCATCAAAGACATTTGTAAAGCAGCAACATGGTCGTCTGTCCACACTTTCAGAAGCCACTACTATTTGGACTTTTTTTATGTATGGACAGTGGTTTTGGACAATCAATTATGCTTAACTTTTTAGCTTAGTTCTACCACATGACTGATCATACCAGGTGACCTAAAAGCAGCAGCTCTCAGCTCTAGAATCATCTAGATCTGTGGTTCCATCTTCCCACTTGTCTTCAGAGAAAGCAAAATTAGCTTCCATGGGAGTTCTCCGTGGACAGTGGGAAAATGGAGCCACACAATCTCATCCACCTTTCCCTCTAGTTTTGCAAGTAAGCTGTCTTTATGGACCAAAGTGGTGACCGTTGGCAGAATGGGAACTCCTGCACATACTCAGGAGGGCCCATGGACCTCTCCTGATCTTTCAGAGAGCAAATAATCTGAAATAGGTGCTTTGCTAATGATGCCACCCAGACCTGTGCTTCCATTTCCCCACTATCCACAGAGAACCTCCATTATAGGTAAGCAATTGTACTTTTTTGGCCCATTATTCCATACAGAACAGCTTCAACTCTAATATCTGTGGGCTTCCTTGCAAAAACAGCTTGCTTCATAACATTTCAGTAGGGTTTAGGCCAGGACTGACTTGGCCTGTCTAAAAGCAAAATCTATTGTTCAGCCATTCTGTAGTAAATTAAATGTTTAGAGTTATTGTTTTGTTGCAAACTTCACTTTTGGCTCACCGTTAGCTTTGTGGACAGATGGCCCTGCATGCTCTTCTAGAATTTTATGATATAAAGCAGAATTCATGGTTCCATCAGCAATGGCAAGGTGTCCAGCTCCTGATGCAGCAAAGGCTACCCACAACATAAAACTGTCCCTACGCCATAATGTTTGAAAGTTAGGATACAGTTCTTACTGAGGAAGGCAGTATTTGGTTTTAAATAAACAATCATTGTGACCTAAAACTTCATATTTTTTGATTCATCAATCCATGGGAGATTATCCCAGAAATCTTGTGGATCATCCAGATGCTCTTGGGTGAACCTGAGGTTGGCAGCAATGTTCTTTTTTTGAAAACCATGTTTTCTTCCTTGTTGTCCTCCAAAGAACATCATTCCAATTCATTTTTTCCTGACGGTTAATGCATGAGCTCTCACATCAGTCACAGTGAGAGAGGTCACCAGATTCTTAGATATTAGGCTACGATAGTTTGTGACTTTGGGGATGACTTACTGGTTTGCTCTTGAGGTGATCATGGCAGAATGACCACAACTGGCTGGAGTCACTGAGGACTTAAGCATTTTCCATTTGTAGACTATCTAACGGTGAATGATGGAGCCCCAGTTGTTTAGAAATGGTCCTGTAACACTGGCTAGAGCTTTAAGCATTAACTACTCTCTTTTTTTGGTAGGTCCTCTGAATTTTCCTTTCATTGTGGAATGATGAGCTTCTACTAACGTTTATGGTGAAAGCCAAACTGAAAATCTTTGGACCTTTATATAGGATAGAATGCCCAAAGTCAATTATGTAGATTTATTCTGTAAGGGTGGTGTATTTGTTAACTAGTTATTTAAGCACCAGATTCTTATTAACAGCTTGTGGTGATGTGAGGGCTTGTGTGCATCAGTGACAATGAGGGCTAAGCGATTGGTAGTTTAACTACTGGCAAGGTCTCCCAAGATGGACAGGTCTCAGCTGAGGTGCCAGACCAAGACAAACCACCCATCTGGGCAGCAGCAGAATGGGATGGTGTTGGCGGCGGAAGATCACATTTCTGTGACAACAGCGGCAACACTAAATTAAACTGTGTGGAAGAAAGGCCTGGCAATCTACTTCTGTATCTTGCCACAAAAGCCCAATGGATAGTCATAACAAAACAAATTGCTGGAAGATGAGACCCCCAGATTGGAAAGCACTTGACTAGCTAATAGGGAGGAGTTGAAGACTTTTCATAGTAAAGCCAACATTCATGATGTAGCTGGATCAAAGCCCTCGAGATGTCTGACTGCTGATGTAGCTGTGCATGAAATGAGAGTCAGAAGCTGCAAAGATGTCTTACATTTGGGACATGGAACATACGAAGCATGAATCAAGGGAAGTTGGAGGTGGTCAAGAATGGAATGGAACATGTACAACTTGATCTTTTGGGTGCAAACAAACTGAAATAGACTGGCATCGGGCACTTTGCATCTGATGATCACATGGTCTACTATGCTGGAAATGAAAGACAAAGACGACGTGTTGAATTTATAATTAAGAAAAAACTTGCAAGAACTGTAATGAAATACAATGCAATTAGTGAATGCTTAATTTCTATTTGTCTGCGAGGAATGCCTATCAACACAACTGTAATTCAAGTATATGCCCCAAAAGCAGCTGCAGAAGAGGATGAAATTGATGAGTTCTATGAACAAGTACAAGCTGAAATTGACCGAACATGCAAGCAGGATATCCTGATAGTCATGGGTGACGAACTCAAAAGTTGGCAACAAAGAAGGCAAAGTGGTTAGAAAATATGGACTTGGCAAGAGAAATGAAGTTGGAGAAAGACTGATAGAATTCTGCAAGACCAATGATCTATTCATCTCAAACACCTTCTTCTAGCAACACAAGCAGCGACTGTACACAAGGACTTCACCCAATGGATTTTACAAAAATCAAATTGACCACATCTGTGGAAGTCAACGATGGAAAAGCTCTATAACATCAACAAAGACAAAACCTGGAGCTGACTGTGGTACAGATCACCAACTATTAGTATGCAAACGCAGATTAAAATTGAAAAAGAGCAAGCCACTCATGAATGTAGCAAAATATGACCTTGAGAATATACCACTGGAATTTAAAGACTGCCTGCAAAATCGATTTGCTACTTTAGATACAAATGACAGAGCTCCAGAAGAGTTATGGGATGACATTAAGAAGGTCGTGTTGGAAGAAAGTAAGAAATCTCTACAAAAGGTGAAAAAGCAAAAACAGCCAAAATAGATGACTGAAAAAACTCTGAAAATTGCCCAGAAATGCAGAGAAGCTAAAGCCAAAGGAGAAAGAGAGGCAATCACAGAACTCAGCAGAGATTTCCAACGTGCAGCAAGACAAGACAAAGAGAAGTACTAAAATGACGCATGCAAGGAAATAGAAGCAGAAACTATTGGAGGAAGAACAAGTTTGGCTTTCCTTAAGCTAAGAGAGTTTAAAAAAAAAAAATTCCAGCCTCGAATTGGAATGTTACAAGATACTCAAGGATCCAAGCTGAATGATGCTGAGGAGATCAAGAAAAGTAGGAAGGAATATGCAGTTATTATATGATAAAGATCAAGTGGGCCAACAGCCGTTTCAACCTGTACCTTATGATCGGGAACCATTGGTGATGAAAGAAGAAGTTGAAGCAGCATGGAAAGCCTTATCAAAGAACAAAGCACCAGGCATTGATGGCATTTCCATAGAGGTTTTACAGCAATCTGATGCAGCTGTTACCATACTTACAAGACTCTGCCGGAAATTTGGAAGACAACATCATGGACAACTGACTGGAAAATCTCTGTGTTTATATCAATACTAAAGAAAGGTGATCCAACTGATTGTGGAAATTATCGCACAATTGCTCTGATCCCACATGCCAGCAAGATTCTACTGAAGATTATTCAACAGAGAACAACCATACCTGGAACGAGAACTACCTGAAGTTCAAGCAGGGTTCAGGAAAGGGTGAGGCATGAGAGACATCATTGCGGATGTGAGATGAATCCTTGAAAAGACAAAAGAATACCAAAATTATATCTATATGTGTTTTATTGACTACAGCAAGGCTTTTGACTGTGTAAACCATGAGAAACTCTGGGCCACATTAAGAAGCATGGGTATACCAGAACACCTGATAGTTCTCTTGCACAACCTTTACATTGATCAAGAAGCAACAGTTTGAACAGAACAAGGAGAAACAGAATGGTTTAAAATCAGCAAAGGTGTTCGACAAGGCTGCATACTTTCCCCCTACCTGTTTAATTTATATGCAGAACAAATCATTGGAGAAACAGGACTGTATGAAGACAACAGAGGTGTGAAGATTGGTGGGAGACTCATCAATAACCTTCGCTATGCTGATGATACCACATTACTGTCTGAAAGTGAAGATGATCTGAAACATTTGCTTCTCAAGATCAAGGAACATAGTCTTAAAATGGGCCTGCACCTTAATGTAAAGAAGGCAAAGATCCTGACAACTGGCAAAATCAATAAGTTCATTGTTGTTGGAGAAGAAATTGAAATAATGGACAACTTTAACCTATTTGGATCAACTACCAAAAAAGAAGCAACAAGCAGTCAAGAAATCAGACAATGCATTGCTCTTGGCAGAATGGCTATGAAGGACCTAGATTCTCAAGAGCAGAGATGTCTCGCTCCATACAAAGATTTGACTTGTTCAGGACATGTTATTTTCAATAACATCATATGTATGCAAAAGGTGGACAGTGAAAAAGATAGACAGACAGAAAATTGATGCCTTTGAATTATAGTGGTAATGACAAATGCTATGCATACCATGGACTACCCGAAGAACAAACCAGTCAGTACTAGAGGAAATCAAGCCTAAGCTTTCTTTAGAAGCTCAAATGACAAGACTGACTTTCATACTTTGGACATATGCTTGGCAAGGTAGAAGGTCAACGCAAAAGTGGAAGGCCAGCAATGAGATGGATTGATACAATAAAAGCAGCTATGGATGCCAGTCTGTCAACAATGAGCCACCTGCCTGAAGACCGAACACAGTTTAGGACAGCTATCCAGAAGTCGCCATGAGTCGACGGCACTTAACAACTGTGCTAAGAAAACTGTGGGGTTCATATACTTTTTAACACACTGATTCAGTCTTGTTTTTCCTACTTTGTACTAATGTTGTTTCTTTAGAAACATGGAATTGATTGATACTATTTTTATTTAATTGAAATGAATATTTCCTTATGAAAGTGTATCATGATGACGATTTGTGATTCTTGTATCTATGCTTGGGCTTCACAGGCTTTTTACAGCAACCAGCAGAACTGAGAAGCACACAAGTGGGTGACATTATCTGATGACACTAGGATGGAACATCTCTCCATCAGCTCAGACCTTTAGTTCAATTATGTTTATTGGAACTATACCATTATATAGTAAATAGCCAGCAATAGCTACTGTACACAATACAAAACAATCCCAATCATTTCCAAATGTTTTTTTCAATACATCTCCCCCTCTTCCTATCAAGACAAATAGTCTGAAACCAACCAGTCATAAAAAGTTAAAACTTAATGCATTCGCTATTCTGCTATGAAGTGTTTGTAAACAAGGACTACAGAAAAGGGTCCCATACGTTCAGAAATGTGCAAACTCTGCTTTTTTTTTTTTTTACTGAAAGCGCAGTCAATAGCTCAGAACGAGAGTGTATAACATTGCTTCAGCCCGAGAGACATGTGGTCTCAGAAAGAAGACCAGTAAGATGACCCAGTGATTCAGGTGGAATGCTGAAACCACTTGAGGAAGGAAGTGCGGATGGGTAAGGAGGACCACCTTGTCATGTGCAACTGTGTGTACAGAGGATCCACAGCCAAAACTTGTAGTTCACTGATGCAGCGAGCTGAGGGTCAGGGCAATGAGGAAGAGTACCTTCCATGTGAGAAACTTGAATGAAGCGGTTGCTAAAGGCTCTAACGGAGGCCTTAGAAGTTGTGCTAGAATGACATTGAAGTACCAGGCCACCAGTGATGGTTTAATGGGTGGCTTAGACAGCAGGAGACCTCACAAAAAACATTGCACCAAGGGGTGAAACGAAATAGGCTGTATGTCTAAAGGCTTGTGATAAGCCGTAATGGCACTGAGATGCACTCTAAGTTAGTCTTAAGATCTGTCGAGGACAAGTGGAGAAGATATTGTAGAAGAGATTCCACTGGGCAGATAGAGGGGTCAGTATGCTGTAGGGAACACCAGAGTGGGAACCTCTGCCACTTGAAGGCATATGAATGTCTGGTGGACTGTTTGCGTGATGCAAGAAGGATATTCTTGACCTGCTATGGAAGGTGGAGGTCAACAAGTATTATGCTTTCAGGATCCAGGCCATGAGGCAGAGGCTCCATGGATTGGGATGGAGAAGAGAGAGGAGGTTGGATATGTGTCCCAGACTGAGAGGTTGCGCTAGTCGAAGCAGCAGAGGAAACCACGGCTGACATGGCCAAAAAGGGGCTATGAGAATCATAGAGCCCTTGTCGGCCTGTAGCTTGAAGAGGGTCTTGGGTATCAAGGGGATGGGTGGGAATGCATAGAGCAGACCTTGTCCCCACTGAAGAAAGAAAGCATCCATTGCCTGTGTGCAGGGAGGGAAGCTGTGAGCAGAACAGAGGAAGTTGTGCGTTCTCCTGGGTGGCGAACAGATCTATTCTGGGGGTCTCCCACATATGGAAGATCCAAGATACTGTTTCCCAATTTAAAGTCCACTCGTGTGGACGTAGGATACAACTGAATCTGTCCGCAAGAAAATAACACTGCCCTGAGATGAATGCGGTGTGCAATTGAGAAGAATCAGAGCAAAGAGCCTCCTGATAAAGGGGATAGGATCCTATTCCTCTCTGTTTGTTCATATAGAACATGGCCACCTGGTTGTCCATTCTGACTAATTCTCATTGGCTGAAGAGTTGGGGTTGAAAAACCCAAAGGAAGTTTGTAAGTGCACGCAGCTGCAGAAAGTTGATCTGTAGCAGAGATTCCTGGTGAGTCCACTGCCCCATGTGGTTAGGTTGTTCAGATGTACTCCCCAACTGAGCTTAGAAGCATTCATTGTCAGGGTTGAGGTAGAGGCATCTGAAAAGGTGTGACCACCACTGAGTAGGTTTTTGAGGGGAGCACCACTACTGAAGGGAGCTGAAAGTGGAGGGGTGATGCAGATTTTGTCTGAGAGATGCCCAGTTAACTTGTCGCATGTGCAAGCGGGCATAGGGCACTACATGGACCATGGAGTCCATGTGTCCCAAATGGCGTAGCGTGTCTCAAGCTGTTATGCAACTGAGATTTCTTATCTTGTGGTTTAGCTCAATAAGTCGGGTAGAGTGATCCAGGGGGAGGAAGGCTCTGGCCTGTTGAGTGTCCAGAAGTGTTCCAATGAATTTGAGCTGCTAGGTTGGCACCAGGTGCAACTTGGGAAAGTTTAAGATGAATCCCAGATGTTGGAGCACCGTGATGGTGCGATGAAGGGAGAGATTTACCTCTCATGGTATTTCTTTCCTGAGCAACCAATCGTCTAAGTAGGGGAAGACGAAGACACCCCGCCCCCCCAAAGTGCAAAGGTAGGCCACAACTACTGCCATGCATTTTGTGAATATGTGGGGTGCAAAGGCTAAGCTGAAGGAGAGCACACAATACTGGTAATGATTCCGTTGGAACCGAAAATGCAGATACTGACGGTGTTGAGTGTGGATCAGTATATGCGTGTATGCCTCCTTGAGGTCTAAAGAACATAGCCAGTTGTTCCTCTGAAGATATGACAGGAGTGTGCCTAGGGAAATCATTTTGAATTTTTCTCAAAGAATTTGTTTAGGTCCCTTAGATTTAAGATGAGCCTGAACCCTCCTGTTGGGGATAAGAAAATAAGGAGAGTAGAAGCTCATGCCCTCTTGGGGCGGAGGAACTCTTTCTATAGCTCCCTGAGTTAATAGGGTGGACACCTCTTCTGATAGGAGATCTATCTTCAGGGGTTTCTGGGATAATCTCCCATGAAGGTGGTGGGGGTATGCTTTTGAAATGAAGCAGATAGTCCCTTTGATGTTGAGAGTCCACTGCTCTGATGTTATGAGGTGCCCCTGTGGGCATAAGAACAGAGCCTGCCTGGTATGTATAGGGATTGGGGATCTTGCAGAGGCCGCATGGCTATGCTCTCCAGGAAGAAGTCAAAAACCAGGTGCTGATTCTGGCTGTGCAGTTGGCTGGAGTTTAGGAGCCTTGGGTTGGCGAGGGCCCTGCTGGCATTGCTGTTACTGTTGAGGTTGTTAAGCAGCTGCAGGTGGATAAGAAGGATAATCTCTCTTCTTCTTCAGATAGAAAGATTTCTTTGGATTGATCCTCCTCTTAGAGGGGACCGCTGTCTTTCTTGAAAGGCGTTAGAGAATAAGATTATCGGTCTCAATCTTTCTGGCCTTTTCCCTCCAACCCTTACCAAAGAGGTTTTCTCTAGAACAGGGAATATTAGCCAATTTGTCTTGGACCCACTGTTCAAGATCCGATGCCTGGAGCCAGGCCATCCTGCAAGCACCGATGTAGACTGCTGAAGCTCTGCTGGATGACTCAAAAGCATCAAGAGATGCTCTGGTAAAAAATTTGGATGTATTTTGATTCTGCCTGATTAGGGCTTGGGTGCATTTCATTTGTTATCGGAAAGGAGAGGTGAAAATGTCTCCAGATCCCTAGATACATCCTTCAGGAACATGCCCATGTAGAGCACAAAGGAGGTAATTCTGGAAGTGAGCATGCATGTCTTTAAACACCAATGGCTAAAAGCATCGAGAGTCCTAGAGTCCTTGCCTGGAGGCATGGAAGAGTGATTCTTAGAATTCTTGATGCAGTGCATCACCGATTCCACCATCATAGAATGGTGTGGGAGTTGAGGCTTCTGAAAGACTGGGCATGCTGGAACTTAGTACAGGTATCAAGTAGTTTGCTGATGGGCGGTAACGTTAGAGGAGCCTCCCATATATGAAGCATCAAGTCTTGCAATATGCAGTGTATAGGCAACGTGGCAGCCTCCTACGATGTCAAGGAATATTGGAGGATTTCCATTTCTTCTACCCTCTGTTCCATCTCTGATGCCACAGTGATCTGTAGGCCTGCTGCCATGTTACTAATGAAGTTTTGGAAAGGAATGTCTTCTGGCAGTGATTGATGCTGCTCATGAGGAGGGGACAGATCTGAAGGAATGTCCCAGATTTCTCAGAAGGTCCTCTGATGCATCATCGGAATCGGAGGAAGTAGAATCAGAGTCTGAGAGAAAGTCAAAGTATCGACAGTCTCGTGCTTGATCTCAATACTTCCCCGATATCGATGACCATTGGTACCAATGATCGGTTGGTGCAGTATCGGGAGCCTGCTGGGTATCTGTGATGACCACTGGTTCCAAAGGGGGTATCAGAGGGAGAATGTTCCCCAATGCAGATTTGAATGCCGGCATCTGCCCCGGAACCAGCAGTGTTGGCCAAATGCTGTAGTTTGCACCGCTGGAGCTGTCGATACCATCAGTACCAAGGCTACCAGGAGTATGGCCAAACACCTCTTGATGGCCAGTATATGCTGGTTGAGGAAGGTGAATGATGCCCAGGTGGAATCCCATATAGGGTTTTGATCCACTGACCCAGAGCATGGAACTAGTAGCTCTCCGGAGGTCAATGCCTCGGGAGCGTCCTGGAGCCCTTCTTGTGCTTTCTAGGACAGGGCTTCCTGCTGGGGGTGTTTAGCAGGCTGGTCAGCATAGGATGCACCTTTCGGTGAGCCTCGATGGTGATGAAGGGACTTACCTCTGGAACTGGTATTGGTCCTCGATGCTGATGTTTTAGACTTAGTCTTGCGTTTGGAATTTGATGAGACCTGAGAACCATGAGAGGAGGCCAATGTCCTCGATGATGTGGAAGTCACTGAAATCGAGTCCAGGGCGAACAGAGAATCATACTGTCTGGGCCTGTTCTTTAGGCCTATTTTTGTCATTTGAAGACACAAAAGACAATCATTTGGAACATGGTCGGGGCCCAAACATTTTAAGCACCAGTCATGTTTATCCATGACTGATATAGAACCAGAGCATTTGGTACATTTTTTGAAACCACTGATGAGTTTTTCCATCATGGTGAAGAAAAGTAAACCAAAGCCTAACTGATGGTGAAACACCAACATTGAAAGAAAACAAAAAAGAAATAATTGTTGAAAAGAGAGAAAAATATATCGGGGCTGGTGTCTGTGAAGGCACCGGTGTCGATGGAAAGGCAGAGCACCGAGTTTTACCCAAAAAAATAACATTTTTCGGCAGTGACAGGAAAGAAACAACCTACTGGCTCCACGGAAAACTAAGAACTGAGGAGAGGAGTTGGGAAGGCAGATGCACAGGCACAGTGGATTGCTCCCAAAAGCTTTCCAATTGTATGCTGGAGAGTGTACCTACATGGGCTCTGTCTGTACCAATGTCACCCATATGTGAAGACTGCATTCCAGTTTGTTCCTGGAGATCAATGATGGACATTCTAGTAAGAGAAGCCTAGGTTTTTCCTTAAGGAGGACATTTGGAATGTTGTGGTCAGCTCGGGCTAGCCACTATCTTCTCAGTTTATTTTAATTTCTGATAAAAATGCAACTATTAAAACTGGTAATGTGAGGCTTGATGATAATTTAGAGGGAGTTGAGGAGCTTAAGGTCATTCAGAGAAAGCTGAGCTGTCAGCAAAGAATTGTTTCAGATCATTTATATCTGTGACATAAAATTTAGTCTCTGGAAAATATTACTCCACAATGTAATTTCTGTCTCGCTAGCTTTCCATGTGTTCAGGAAATTTTTGCCTCTGGTCATGTTTAAGTGATATCTTGTGGAGATTTCTATGGTTACAATTTACTTAATTCCCCAAATTTCTAATTCCTAGTACTTGGCACTGTACAAGAAGGAATTGGTAGAAGATGTGGAAGGCTTTTCCCCCATCTTGGGGAATTAAGTAAATTTAATAAATACAAGATTCAATATGCCATATATGCTGACGATATCATGGCATATACGCCAATCCACCTGGATGCCCCAGACCATACAGATATATCAACCTGCATTCACGAAATAACAACAATTTAAAAATCAACATTAAAAAATCTGAAGCAATCATCATCACAAGGGAATCCACATTCACTCCTCCCACCACCATCAACAATTCAAATACACCAATCACTGTAAAAGAGGAAGTTCAGTATCTTGGAGTGATACTAGACAATTTACTCTTCAGGCACACATTAACAAAACATCCAAAACAGCCTTCTTCAAACTAGCAATGCTCCGAAGACTAAAACCTCTGCTCAGCAAAGAACACTTCCGTACAGTATGCCAGGCAATTATCACACCTATGCTGGACTATTGTAATCTCCTCTTCCAAGGCCTACCCAAACAATCCACCCAACCCCTTCAAATAGTCCAAAACACTGCTGCCCGCATTATTGCTGGCGCTTCACTACAAGACCATATAACTCCCATACTACAAGATCTGCATTGGCTACCAATCTCCTCACGAGCAAAATATAAATCAGTGCTCACAATCTTCAAGATCAAAAACAACATGTCAGCAGAAATACTTCAAGAGCTCATCGGAACCAAAACAAAAGAAAGGCTGGACAGAAACAGCACTAAAACACAATACCAACTCCTAGTTTATTCACAAGAACCAATAAATCCACATCCATGCGGGCTTTCTCCCTTGCTGCCCCTGCTATTTGGAATGCACTTCCAGAAAAGCTACGATCCACAACTGATTTAAAAGACTTCTGCAAGTTACTCAAGACTACCTTATTCATTGAACATTATAATGAAGACCACCAATCACACCAATCTCAATCTTGATGTAAGAAGTTACAAGACTGTTTACGTTTTTGAAATGCAATGTTACAATTTACAATTGAATGTTCCTAGTAAAAGCATGAAGTTACAAGTCTGTTTAAGTTGTTAAAATATGATGTTACTGTTTACAATTGAAAGTTCTTTGTATAAGCTATTGTTGAAAATTGATGTTCTTTGTATAAGTGTGGCGGTCGCGCCCCTACCAGGCGGTCGCCTAGTAGGGACGGGAAGCCATCTTGAATTCCTCTTTACCAAGGATTGTAGTTGTGTATAGAGATAAATGAACCAAGTGGTTGTTTCAAAGCACTCAGGAATTTATTAGCTTCCGTGGCAAGCGGGTAACAAATCTTTCAAGCAGTTGTACACTCAAGTCAAAGAAAATAAAGGATAATCTTCTCCTATTAAAGCAAAGCTTACAACCAGTGTTGTAGTAGAATTATTTACACAGGCTTTCTTTTCTTTTCCCTTTATGATGCTTCTCTATTCCGTAATCATAAAGCACATGTATTTACAATTCCTAACTTCTCACTGCTCTCAGGCTTTCATTACTTAGCCACAATGCACATATCACAGTCCATCTCAGAACAAGCTGAAGTCAGGTCACTTTCTTTACCTTCTACCTCCATGCTTTCTGCTGAGCTGTATCTTGGCAAAGTTTGAAAACGCTCAGGCACTTTATGCTTAATGTTCTTTAACAGGTTAAACAGCCTATTCCACTGAATGGCCCCTTCTCTAGGTAGGACTTCAACGGGCTTCTCCTGTTCAGTTTCTCCTGAAAACCCCTTCTTCCTAATCCGTGTTTTCTCAGGCCTAAACCTCTCTTCAGAGTCAGAGCAAGAAACACAGGGTTTTGGCTTTACTGCTTTCTTTCTCCTACCTTGGAGTTTTGTTGCAGCACCTTCCTGGCTGAGGCTTCTGTGGCTTGTGACTCTCTCTGCCTCTGAGCTAGACAGGGAATCAGGGTAAGACCTCCACTTCCCTTCCTGGGGCTTCTGCTGCCTGCAGACAGACCCTTCATCAGAGGAGTCTAAACACTCTTGCCTTAGCCTTCTCAAAGCCAACCTTTTCTCTCTCTTCCTCTTGCCAGTCTGTTTGGTCCTCTGCCTGGAACCTTCTCTGTAGCTTCCTTGGCTGCAGTGCTGGCTGCTCTTGTCTCTGCTGCTGCTCTCTTTGTGGCTGCTTCTCTCTTGACTGCTTCTCCCTTGACTGCTTCTCTCAACCTTGTTTGTTTTCTCAAACTTAAACGTTGAGCAGGGCACCTCCCTTCCTGACTCCACCCACTTGTACCTCCTACTCTTACCTGGGGTTGTCATGGAGTCTGGGAGTAGCTTAAACCTAGCTCCACCCTCTTGGTTTCTCTCAGGGATTTTGCTGTGGTGTATGTGTTCTAGTGCACCCATCCCCCGAAAAGAAGAAAAAGTTCTTCTTTCTCTTTTATTTCCATGCTGAGCTGCACTCTCCTTACCACAATAAGTTAATGTTAATTTAAACTGCCTGGGCATCGAACTCCCTCCCAGACGACCGACGATAAACTATGGCCTCAAGGACTTCAGGAAGCAGCCCAAAACTATGCTCTTCATTGAACACTATAGTCCTATGTCCTATAGCCTATTTCCCCCCCCCAACCCTCCCTGTATATAACCCCTTGTACATAGCTCATCCCGTAAATAGCACACCAAGAAATCAACACCTTCACTCACACAATTACTCACCTGTGTTAACACTGCATGCCTACCCCTACTGACACTGATTTTTGATTGTTTGAAGTGTAAACCACTTTGATTTCAGGACAAAGCGGTATATAAATCCTTTTAAATAAATAAATAAAATCTCTACCAATAACCTAGAGATAGTACTGTTTTACTGGAGATAGTCGATAAGTTGGCTGTTGCTTCAACTTTGATAGTGACTTGTGTTCTAAAACCAGACCGAGATTCACTTATGAAACCTTTCTTCAAATTTAAAGATGTGGGGGAAGTTTTGTATGTATTTTTTGAACCATCTTAGTTAATAGTGTTTTTGAGTGATAAAATTGTTGACATAAAATTGAATGCTAAAGCTTCTGTGATGGAAGAGCCCTTATGAAAACTCTGCATCTCATGATGATGTTAGTAAAGTATACCCTTCTGGATGGTTTTTTTTTCACTATTGTGTTTAAGTTTCCTTTTTCGTTTTGCTATTTTCTTGGATCTCTCTCTCTGTTTTGAGGTCTTGTTTCCAGTACCTTTTAATTTTATTTATGTATTGTTTATTACTTGTCACTTAACATCTGGATTCTGTTTCTTTGTCAAGTGTTTTCTTGAAGATATATTACAAAATTCTAATACAGATAAGGTTTAAAAAAAATCTCATACAACAAGTGATGCAAAAGGCCAAGAGGCAGGATAATGTTGACTCCTTGAATAAAGAGTATGCATTGCCCAGAGGGTTCAGATTAGTGCAGGCCTTCTGCATGTTTATTGGGCAATGAGGTCTGGCTCTGGATCCATCAACTGTAAGTTCTTGAGAGACCCATGCACATGTAATGTAGGGTAAAGTGTAGTTACTCACCTGTAACAGGTGATTTCCGTGAACAGCAGGAATCGGTCTTCACATATGGGTATCATTGGTACCAAAGGAGCCCGCATGAGAACGCTCCCCAGCATTCAATAGGAAAGCCTTTGGGAGCACTCCATTACGTCTACCTTCCCAACTCCTCTCCTCAGTTGAGTATATAGCTGAGAAAAGAGGAAAATACCACCCAACAACTAGGGAGGAGGGTGGGTTGTGAAGACTTGATTCCTGCTGTTCCCGAAGATCACCTGTTACAGGTGAGTAACTACACTTTCTCCAGAAACAAGTAGGAATGCAGTCTTCATATATGGGACTCATTAGCTCCCAGGCACCAGACTGAAAAACATCTTTGAGGCTAAGGAATGGAGCCAAGAAGGTATGGACACAAAGTGGCCACTGCAGACTCGAGTGCAGTAAGCAGGAGCATGGAGGAAGGAGTCAGGTGCTAAAAAAAGTGTAATGGTAGGAGTTGTGATTAAGTCCCAAAGAGATGCTGAAGAACAGCCTGGCCAAAGACAGCATCATGACTGGAGTCCCTGTCAAGGCAATAGTGAGAAGCAAAGGTGTGATCAGAAGACCAGGTAGCTGCCTGGCAGATCTCCTCTATGGAGACAGAATGGAGGCCAACTGAGGTTGCCATAGCCATCACATTGTGAGTGGTAATGTGACCCGCGAGAGAGAGTTCTGCTTGAGCACAGGCAAAGGAGATGCAGTCAGCAATCCAATTGGCTAGGGTCTGTTTCAATACGGCTTGGGTCAATGGCATGGGTTGAAGGAAACAAATGAGAGTTTTTCCTAAAATCCTTGGTCCTATCAAAAGTAATAAGCAAGAGCATGCTAATCCAAGGTATGCAACGCTGCCTCAGCTCTTGAGGCATGCGGCTGGGGAAAGAAGACCAGCAGTATGACAGATTGGTTGAGATGAAAAGTTGAGACTATTTTTGGAAGGAAGTGCTGATGAGTATGGAGAACCACCTTATGGTGGAATCAAGTGTAGGGGGGGGGATCCGCTACTAAAGCTTGTAATTCGCTAATTCAACGAGCTGAGGCGAGGGCAACAAGGAATATGACTTTCCAAGATAAGAGTTTGATAAGTGGTAGCCAGAGGCTCAGACGGGGCTTTTAGAAGCTGTGCTAGGACCACATTGAGGTCCCAAGCCACCAGCGGTGGCTTGGAAAGCAGAAGACCCCGCATGAATCATTGCAAAAAATGAGTGTGAGAAAATTAGATGCCTATCCAGTGGGTTGTGATAGGCAGTGATAGAGTTAGTCTTAAGACCTGTGGAAGACAAGTGGAGAAGATATTGTAAAAGATGCTCCACTGGGCAATTAGAAGGGTTAATTTGCTGTGGGGTGCACCAGAATTTATTTATTTATTTAATGGTATTTATATACCGCCTTATCATTCAATCAAGGTGGTTTCCACGGCAAACAATCAAGGGGAGGGCAAGTGTCCTCATGCAGTGGAAAGTGTGGTGTGTGGGTATAGGTGGGGAAATGATTAGCATTGGTTTATCTACATAGTGCACTATTATACATCATGAGCTATTATACATTCTTATATACAGTCTTGGGGAGGTGGGAGGGACTGCAGTTCTGTCATGTCTGTTGGCTCAAGGGGTATGCCCATAGTATTCGATGAACAGGGTTGTCTTCAGATGTTTTCGGAAATTCTTGATTTCTGTGGTTAGTCTCAGTTCATCTGGGAGAGAGTTCCAGATGGCTGGAGCAGCCAGGGAGAGTGCTCGTTGTGCGGTGTCTTTGCGGGTCTTGGTGAAGTCTTTTGGAGTGTTTACATGATTGGAGGTGCCTCTTCTTCTTGGCCTTGTGATTGTGTCAGGTTGTATGTGTGTGTAGGCTTATGGCAGAAGAGCGTTGTTTGATCTTGAATATGTTTATGATAGTTTTGTATTTGATGCGTGAGATGATTGGGAGCCAGTGTAGTTCTTTCAGTATGGGTGTGATGTGATCTTGTCTTGTAGTATCGGATATAATGCGGGCAGCTGTGTTTTGTGCCAGTTGTAGAGGTCTGAGGGTCTGCTTTGGTAGCCCGGTGTATATTGGATTGCAGAAGTCTAGTAGGGGGGTTATTAGTGCCTGGCAAACGGTGCGAAAGTGCTCAGGGTCGAGGAGGGGCTTGAGTCTTCTGATGAGTCGCATTCTGTGGTATGCGCTTTTGGTTGTTCTTCCTATATGTGCTTGGAGGTTAAGTTCTTTGTCCAAGATGACTCCGAGGTATTTCACTTCTGATTTTATAGGTATGAGTGTATCATTTATCTTGATGTCGGGTGGGGGGGTAAAGTCTGGGTTTCGCGTGATGATCAGTGCCTCCGTCTTGCTGTAGTTTATTGATAGGTTGTTTTTTTGAAGCCAGTTTGCCATTTGTGTGAGGCAGTTTGTTATATTGGTGTAGTCCGGGTTGTCGACTGAGATGGGTGTGTAGATCATGATGTCATCTGCGTAGATTGTATATTGTATGTGGTGCTTTTTCATGATGACACATATTGGCTGGATGTATAGGTTGAATAACAGGGCTGAGAGGGCTGATCCCTGTGGCACTCCTTGTTTGACTTTTATGGGTCAGGATGTGTTGTGTCCTACCTTGACCTGTATTTGTCTGTCAGTCAGGTATGAGCGAAACCAGTTCAGGGTGGCACCATGTAGACCGATGTTCTGCAGTCTATCCAATAGTGTGTTGTGGTCAACTGTGTCAAATGCAGATGAGATGTCTATGAAGATCATTAGGATGCCTTTCTTGGTGTTGTCTATGATGCGGAGGACGCTGTCGAAGAGGTATATCAGAAGTGTTTCTACCCCATGGTTGGGGCGGAACCCGTGTTGATTGTTGTCCAGGGGAGCGTGGTTGTCTATATGTTCTTGTAGTTGGTGCTGTAGTCTTTTTGATTATTTTTTCTAAAAGTGGTATGCTGGAGATGGGTCTGTATGCTGCTGGATTGTTCTTGTCGAGTGTGGAATTCTTCGGGATAGGTCTTATTGTCGCGAGCTTCAATTGATTTGGCATGCGCCCTTGGGTTAGGGAGGAGTGCACCATTTTGTGGATGGTTTGGATGAAGTTTGATTTGGTGGCCTTGATCCAGGGCACAGGGCAGGGATCAGTGGGGGCTGTGCTTGTCTTGATTGCCGTTATGATGTGGGAGAGTTGCTCTGTGGATGGGGTGTTGAATGTTGTCCAGGTGTTCAAGGGTGTGTTAGTCTTTGGGGCTGGGCTGGGTCTTGCTTGTACTGCTGAGTGGAACTTTTCTTGGATGTGGTCCGCAAATTTTTGTGGGTCGATTTGCACATTGTCTTCGGTGTTCTGATCCTGAATGTGAACTGCCACCACTTGAAAGCATAAGAATGTCTGGTAGACGGCTTGCAGGAAGCAAGCAAGATGTCCCTGACCGGTGGAGGGAGGTTGAGGTCATCTAAGATCATGCCTTCAACAGCCACGCCGTGAAATGGAGGACTTGTGGAGGAGTTGCCCCTGATCCTGAGAGGAGGTCGGGGGCATGACCCAAATTGAGGGGTGGAGTCTGTGCTAGACGAAGCAGCAGAGGAAGTCATGGCTGACGGGGCCAATAAAGGGCTATTAGAATCATGGAGCCTTTGTCGGCCTGCAGTTTGAATAGAGTTTTGGGTATTGGAGGGGTGGCGGGAATGCGTAAAGCAGGCCTGTGCCCCAGTGAAGGAAAAGGCGTCCGCTGCCAGACTGTATCTGGAGGAAATCCTTAAGCAAACAAGCAGAAGATGCGCATTCTCTGGGGAGGCGAACAGATCTATTCTGGGGGTACCCCAGATATTGAAGATTCAAGATGCCGTGTCCTGATGGAGTATCTACTCATGTGGACGTAGGAGTCTATCCACAAGGACATTGAGTTTGCCTGGGTGATACACCCCTTGGAGGTGGATGCGGTGTGTAATGGCAAAAGACCAGAGGTGAAGGGCTTCATGGCAGAGGGGATAAGAACCTGTTCTCCCTCTGTTCATGTAGAACATGGCTACTTGGTTGTCTTTCTGAACTAAGACGTGTTTGCTCGAAAGTTGGGATTTAAAAACTCGAAGAACATTGGTGGGAGCACAAAGTTCTAGGAGATTGACCATCATTTGAGATTCCTGTGCAGTCTACTGCCCCTGTGTAGAGAGACTGTCCAGACGTGCTCCCCATCCTAGCTTGGAAGCATCTGTCTTTAGGATGCATTCAGGTGGATGCATCTGAAAAGGTGACCTTCCTAGAAGATTTTGGGGGGAGCACCACCAGTGAAGGGAGATGACAAGAGGAGGAGAGATGCAAATCTTGTCTGAGAGATGCCCGATCACCTGAGTCTACTGGCACAAAAGGGTCCATTGAGTTGTCTCATGTGCAGGTGGGCATATGGGACAACGTGGACTGTGGAGGCCATGTTTCCCAGAAGATGCAGCGTTTCTCGAGCTCTCACAGCACTCTGACCTTGTATTGTGAGGGCCAGCTCGATAAGACGAGCAGAGCGGTCCCGAGGAAGGAAAGCTCATCCCTGACAAGTGTCTAAAAATGCTCTGATGAACTCGAGTTGCTGGAATGGAACTAGATAAGACTTTGAAAAGTTTAGCACAAAGCCTAGACTTTGGAGCACCGTGATAGTGCGAGAAAATGACTGTTTTACGACCTCTGGGGAGTCTCCCCTTATCAGCCAGTCATCTAAGTAAGGGAAGACAAACACCCCAAAAGTATGCAGGTAGACTGTGACCACTGCCATGCATTTTGTGAACACTCTGGGTGTGGACACTAGCCCGAAAGGGAGCACCCGATACTGGTAATGGATTTGCTGAACACGAAAGCGCAGATACTGTCTGTGGTGAGGGTGGATCAGCAAATGGGTGTAAGCCTCTTTGAGGTCTAGAGAACATAGCCAGTTGTACCTCTGAAGTTATGGCAGAAGGGTGCCGAGGGAAATCATTTTGAACCTTTCCCGAACAAGGAATTTGTAGAGGTGTCTCAGATCTAGAATTGCACCCAGTCCAAAAAACGTGGATAGCAGAGGAAGATAACCTTTATTAAACACCTATTAGCCAAGGCCCGACACAGGCCGTGTTTCGCTATGCCTTCATCAGGGGCTTTTCTGGCTAAAAAATACAACATGTAAAAACATACACATAAATAATCAATAGATAAAAAAACTAATTATTAAAACATTTAGATCAATAACTCATAATAAGGCACCATAAAATCATATCATATATATGGTACATACATAGTTAAAAGACATACTTCATAATATAAACATGATATTTTATGTACAGCTAATAAGAACCATATTACGGTGATTATCCTGAACCAATGTTTACAAAAATCTATATTATAAATAACTAAAAACAATGCTATTCATAATTTTCTACTTATTAACCAAACAAATATCTCTTGGAAGTGACTTAAAATGCTCATATTGGTTTTAAAAATAAAATGAAATAAAACATACCTGTATGTTCTATATTTAATTCAATGCAATCTGTATTTTCTACAACAAGAGGATAAGGGCTCAATAATAATCCTGTTTTGTGTGATCCATCAAAACAAAGAAACAAAGAAAGAAGCGCAAAAGCATAAAAACGTTACAACCTTTCCAAAAATTTTTTTTTTTATAATTTTTATATAGAACTCATTTCAACCTCTTTAAAATACATAGGTTTTCATAAATATTGTGCTAAAAGGGGTGGGCAATCAAAATAACGGTAGCTGATTGAATTTGGACATATTCCCAATAATATGCTTTTTCCTTTAAATATCTAAGGGGTATGTTTACTAAACCGTCTTAATGTGCGCTCTGTGATGTTATCGCGTGATAAGGTACCTTATCGCGCGATGATGGCGCTTTATCGGGCGCAGAGGTACCTTAGCGCGCGATAACGAGCACAGCGGCGCAAACGAGCGCTGAAGGCGGAGAAAGGCTCCCCAGGGGCAGAGAGAAGGGGTCAATGGGTGGAGAGTGGGAGGGGAGAGGCTCCCCACACACTAACGATGTGAAATCTGAGGCTCAAAACTAACGCCAGTGAAACCCTGGCGTTAGAGATGATTTAAAGGGAAGAGAAACAATTTCTGTCAGCAATGTACAGCAAAACCAGGGAAACCTACAAAAAGTGATAAGTGTGATACATGTGCACGGAACAAAAGGGCAAATAAACACTGAAAAAGAACAGAAGAAAATGGAAAAATAAAATAACCAAGCTGGGCAATAGTGATCTCAATGGGAAACAACAAAAAACACTCCCAAGAAAGCACCAAAAAAAGGATATGAATTCTGGAAGGGTCCATGCTCCGTCCCCATACAAGGTGAATGAGCCCACAGTGAAATTGCGCTGTACAGGGTTTTCCTCTCCATCGGACAGGTTTCCTATGGCATGCACATGTGCGGCAACAGCAGGGCGGGCATGTCGGAACGGCCAACTGGACAGATGCTTGAAAATGGGATACAGAGGGCTGCAGGCGGCACATGCTGTGGTGCAGCTGGGGCACAGTGAGGACTAGGCAGATGCCTAGGTGGCACTTAGGAATGCTGAAACTGTACAGCAGCCAGACAGCAACTGATGAGGGCCCAACATGGGCATGAGTGTGTTTATCACAATGTCACAGGGGATAGTACCCAGCAGGTACCTTCAAGGGCACAGAACATTGGCAGGCGGTGTTGGGGGGGGAAGCGTGGACATCTATGGAGGCACCCCTACCCCAGAACATGCACCATAGGCAGCTGCCTACCTGCACACTGAATGGCCTGAGACTGCGCACCACCAGCACCACCAGCAGAAGGGCATGTCAGCATGGTGGCAGAGGGGTACTGGTGGTGGAGGGGGGCAGTGGCAGCTGCCCAGAGCAGACCATGGCCTAGCCCTGTGTAGGTGGGTGCCATGCACTGCAACAGACAGGCCCTGCCGGACGAACAGTCATGGTATCACCAGGGAATGCACTGTCTCTGTGGCAACACAGTGGTGCAGTGCACACAACCAGTATGTTTAGAGGCAGAAGGTCACAGGTTCAAGTCCCAGCTGTGGTTCCTGCCAACCCAGTCCCCATATTTTACCCACTACTACAATGTGCTAATACAGACAGAACCTGTAGTGCAGATGACGTAGACATGCCCAAAACACCTACATTTTACCCTACAGAGCACAGACACCATAAACATGCGCATTACCTAGAGCAGAGTCTCCCAAATGCAGTCCTGGAGGGCCAAACACCATTCAGGTTCCATGCTGCCTCTAATAAATGTGGCTGTGCTGCATTGCTATGCACCGCCCCCATGGTATGCAGATGTATCTCATGCATATTGTGACACAGCAGATCTGTCCTATGCTATAGAAGTGCAGAATTCTGAGAGAAACAGGTCAGATTCTGTCAGGCAGTCTAATCAGAAGCTTCCCTGTTGCCCTGAGCAACCTAGGCAAACACGACGTTTGCAGCCTTGCCTCCCTGACAAGCAATTCTCACAGAGAAAAGAGAATGATTTGCACGTGAGGGAAGCCACGCCTTCAAGGCACTATAAGACCTGCTCAGGCAGAGGAGCAAAGGGGTGGAGTTGCAGTTGCAGTTCAAGCTTGGATGCTTGTTCTTGTGGTGATTCAGGTTATGATTCCAGTCCCAGACTAGGCTCAGGTTGGGACTCAGAAGAATTCAATTTCAACTTACCTTGCAGAAGGAAAGCAGGTTTTACTTCACGTCAGAATCCAGGCTGGTTTCCAAAGCCTAAGGCAGCTTACAGAGGTAATTGCCAAGGGGGTTGGAGAGGAAGCTGCCCTGAGTGTGACCCAGGAAGCTCTAGAGAGAGTTGGAGGAGGGGTTACACTAGACATGCTGGCAGAGACAGAAGCCAGAGTGAGAGAGAGCTGATTGATTCCGACGGCACTGAATTTGCAGGCACACGCTGTGAACCGCTGAGGATTCCCCCAGGAGAAGCTCACAGTAACCCCAGGAGTGGAGTGAGGAAAGCTGCAAAACCAGAGGTCAGTAAGAAGTTAACCAAACCTCTGACGCAGGGAGAATTTCCCCAGCTCTTTGAGAGTGTGGAACGTGACATAAGCAGGAAGCCTTATGTAAATGAGAAACAAGGTGTTAAGACACAGTTGCCTTACTTTGAAAGAAATCCTATTGTGGAAGATGTGTGTATGAGGGATATAGAGGATTGTATGCATGAAAAGTCCAGACACCGATTAACTAAAGGGAAGTCTGTTTGCCATGAAAACCAGCAGTTTGAGCTAGCAGCCATTAAGGGAAACAGAGGGTTTAAAGATAGCCCGAGAACAAAGCATACTAGGAAGCCTGTCTTTCTACCCTCCTGTTATAACGTTGATGATAATTTCTGGCCATGCTCTTATGAAGAGGGCTTAATAAACTCTGGAGAAGAAACAGGGTTGAAAAGCATACAATCGGGCTGTGCAAAAGACAATGACATAGAACCCATGTGCACAGAGGATAATACTTTGTCTCCACAGTATGAACAGATGGATTGTTCTCTAATGTTGGAAGAAGAGCCAATCTCTTTATTATAAAGTTCTGAGCAATTGATTTCATAACACTGTTTGAAGCTAAGAGGAAGCGATTAGCTGCAGTGAAAAGTGAATGTTTGGAAGCAAGTTGCTATACTTTACTTTGTCAGTTTGTATCCTGAGTTTTTCTTTGAGTTGCTGTACTATTTGAAAATCCTAAAACCCCGGGAGGGGAAATAAAACCCTTATTTGAACTTTAACCACTTTGGACTCACAACTACAATTATTCCTTAGTGAAAGATTCATGCACCCCTATTAACCTAGCCTACTGCCTACGCCTCGGCTTTGCTGGGATATAGGGGGTGACAAAATGGCGCAGTAGTTGGATTTTTGAAAAAAAAAAAAACACAGCACTCGATACTACTAACAAGCTCTACAAGGAAGGTACGGCTGATTGGAAAAAAAAAGTGTGTGGAATTGAAAATCCTGAAAAAAGAAAAACCTGCACCGGAGTGTCGGGAGAGGATCTCCACATCCAGAGCTGGCCAAGACCTTTTTCTCAAGGCAAGATCCTACACCGTGATCAGGTACAAGTGACTGGGCACGGGTAGCAAGGATTGAGGGAGAAAAAGGGGAAAAAAAAAAAGAAAAGTTGAAAACCAAGTAGCAGCGAAGGGACAGAAAAAAGTGTGTTCCGCACTTGGTGGGCTTGTTTTTCTTTTCTTTCAGATATCGGCGCTGAGATGGACCCCGCTGAAATGCGCAGCTGGATGGAGGCCCAGTGGAAGGCCCAGGGAGAACTCGCACGGCAGGCACAAGAGAAGACGATGGCTGCAATGGCAGCGCAGCAGAAGCCCCTTCTTGAGATTCTCACTGCGCTGGTGAAGAGACTGAGCCCCACAGAGGAGGACATTGTTCAAGTGACCCCTGTGGTAGGACTAAATAGTTGTAATGCATTGGCACTAGGGCCTTTGCAGCATTCTGACAGTTTCGACGATTATGCAGAAGCTTTTGAGCGGATCGCTGTAGCGGCCCGGTGGCCACTAGATCAGTGGGCAGTACGATTCGCCGTGTCTCTAACAGGAGAGGCACTAGCTGCGTATAAGGCGATGCCCGCTGATCTAGCGTCCCAGTACCATGAGGTAAAACTCGCAGTCAGGGATAGGCTAGGGCTGACGCAGACCCATTACCGCCGTCTCTTTAGGCAGGCCAGGATCCTGCCAAAAGAAACACCAAAGGCCTTGATGCAAAGGTTAACAGGCCTGGCATCAAAATGGCTTGCTCCCGAAACAGCTACAGTAGCCTCCCTGCTAGATGCTGTAATACTGGAGCAATATTTTGAAGCCATACCCCAGAAGTAAAAGCCTTTCTCTTTTTACAAAAATGTAAGTCCACAAAGGAAGCAGTGCAGCTAACCGACTGCTATTTTGAGGCAGAATTAGCTGGTGCTTCTCAAGGCCAAATGTTAAAGGTTACAGGCAGGGAAAGAATGCCAGGGACAGGAAGAGCTTACTCCCAAAGAGGGCCTAAGAAAAATGAAAAGAATGCTGAAGTAATGAGATGTTTCCAATGTGGAGAAAGAGGGCACATCCGCAAATACTGTACTGAGCATGTTGTCCTAATAGCAAAGGAAGAGGACTTAGGTCCACAACCTTCCGATTGGAGGGAACAACCAGAGTTGCGGACGGGGGCAGAACTGTCTGAGCATCAGCAAGTAGAGTTAACCCGTGTACTGAAAAAGTTTTCAGATGTCCTTACTGCTGTGCCCGGCGAAACGCGCCTGGTGGCACATGAGGTCACCACAATCCCGGGGAAAATAATCAGACAGCGCCCATACCGGTTGCCCGAAGCTAAGAAAAAAGAGGTTATCGCCCAAGTTAAGGAAATGGTGGAGATGGGGGTGATCGAGGAGTCCCATAGCCCGTGGTCTAGCCCCATAGTCCTAGTGCCCAAGCCCGATGGTACACTTCGTTTTTGCATCGATTTTAGACAAATTAATACAATATCCCAATTCGATGCGTATCCTATGCCAAGGATTGATGACCTATTAGGTTCAAACCCATGGTGGGGTTATTTGATAGGGCTGTCTGAGGCATTGTCTATTTTTAATGTACATTAGTGCTGCCAGCAAAAACACCCTCAGAGTACTGTAACCTTAAGGTGCCTCATAAGGCGCCCCATAAGGCACCTTATAGGGCGCCCTATCAAGTTCCTTATAAGGTGCCTTATAAGGTGTTCTATAGGGGACATTATAGGGTGCCTTGGCGGACAGTGCACTTTATAATGTGCCCTATGGAGTGCGTTATGGGGTGCTTTATGTGGCACCTTAGGTTACGCCACCGTGAGGGTGTGTTTGCTGGCAGCACTAATTAAAATAAAAGTAAAATGCCTCAAAAATCACTACCTAAAAGTAAAGGGTGATACCTCAGCCAGCCTTATGCATTAGGCACACTGGGGGATCAAACTCATGACCCCTGTACCATCAGTCAGTGTATTAACCATTGTGCTACACCTCTGTTTCTATGTTTGCATGTCTGGGCGCCTACTTAAGATTACCACGCGTTAACGCGCTTAGCGGCGCTTCGCCCGATAATGTGCGCAGCAGCGCGCGTTATCGCGTGATAATCCCATTTTGCTGCTTTAAGACCAACATGCCCACTCCTTTTATGGCAGCCTGCACACTATCGCCGGGTGCACGTTAAGACGGTTTAGTAAACATACCCCTAAGAAATGATGTCAAATTCATTATTTATCATTTCTCTTAAAAACTGCACGTGTTGTTAACGCATACGGTATCTTACAACATTCTGCTGTCATTGGATGTCCGACCATCAGTAATGCAATCTATCATTATATAACTATTAACATACGGGCACTACTGTAAATGTGCCATCCAAAAATCTTCCAAAACTATACTGCCTACCCTTGCAATGCTTTCTACAATTATATATTGATTTTTTGGATGTGTGTCTTAAATTCAGCAAGCAAACGCGGCAGAACAATATGGGGTAGCTTTCAATATTGAGCATCCTTGATGTCCGAAGATTAATATCAAATTATTACTTATCCTTTCTTAAAAACGCATATATTGTTGGCAAACCAATATCTATCCCCAAAAAAACTAATGCTACTACAATATCAGTGATGATATCTGTCACAGAATGGCCCTCAAAGGTTCCTACATTATTAAGATGCCAGACTGTAAATTACAGATGTAATTCTTTCTGAGGTATATAAATTTTTGAAATATATGTTTTAATGCACTAAACAGAAAACTCTATCGTCTAGCCAGTTTAAAGAAACTTTACTATAGATAATTTGAATTCGTTCCCGTTAAAATTTCTTATGAAATCGATCGTCCCATAATTTAAAAATATCCTGTAAGATCATGAGGCATTCTTACTCACAGATTACACTGGTCAACAAATTTTTACAAAAGTCATGTTACTGAAATAAAAATAGTCATTTCTTATCAATTTTTATATGCTGAACACAAATATGACAGTGAAATTGCAAAGTTGGCTCTAGCTTTTTTATAATCTACAAGAATTAATGTTTACATCAAGAAATGCATGTCAATAGTAAATATAATAGGCCTTCGGTTAATACCTTTAAAAAGCCAAGTCACAGACTACTTCTTAGATTTTTTTCGCCTGTCTCTTGTACAGCTGTTCAGGAGTTTCTCTGGGAAGTGTCCAGCAGTAGTCAGCCAGCATTGTAGTGGACCATTTTCCCTGGTATCTTTGCTCCATCGTTGCGATATCCTGGTGAAAACGTTCTCCCTGTTCATCACTAACCATACCACAGTTGTCAGGAAAGAAATTGAGATGGGAATCAAGGAAATGGATCTTTAGAGAAATATTGCAGCCAAGTTTCTGATACTACATCAGCATGTCTTCTACTAGTTCCTTGTAGTTTTCTGCCCTAACATTCCCGAGAAAGTTTGTTGACACTAAGCGAAAAGCATTACATGCTTGTTTCGCATCACCCTGCAGCAAGTTGAACTGGCCATCTTTGAAGAGCTCTCGAATCTGAGGACTCCAAAAACTCCCTCTTTAATCTTTGCTTCGCTGAGTCGAGGGAATTTTTCATGCAGGTATTGGAAAGCTGGCAAAGTGCAATCCATGGCTTTCACAAAGTTTTTCATCAAACCTAGTTTGATGTGAAGGGGTGGTAACAGAATTTTGTGAGCCTCAATCAGAGCTGGGTGCTGGATATTCTTCTCGCCAACTGTTACATTTTGTCTGCGATTCCATTCCTTCCGCAAGTAGTGCCAATCCCTTGCTCGGCTATCCCACTCACATAAGAAAAACATGTATTTTATATATCCCTGCTGCAGTCCCATTAAAAGGGCAACTACCTTGAAGTCACCACAGAGGTGCCAGCTGTACTTGTTATAGTTAATGGAAGTCAGTAGATGCTTTAAGTTATTGTATGTCTCTTTTATGTGGACGGCATGTGCTACTGGAATAGATGGAAGATAGTTTCCACTGGAGTGGAGGAGTGGCCTAGTGGTTGGGGCAAGGTACTTCAGGCTGGAAGGTCAGGGGTTCAAATCCCACTAGAGGACAGCAACCTTGGGCCGGAAGGACTGGGGTTTCTAGTCCCACAGGTGCTCCTTGTGGTCTTGGGCAAGCCACTTAACCCTCCATAGCCCATTTTCCCTGTAAAATAGTTATCTCCAAGTTATAATGCCCTGTTCAATGTAATTTCAGTTTGCTCAATGTAAACCACACTGATGCAGAATAGCACAGTATATAAGAGAATATAAATAAATAAATAAATTGTTCAAAAGCACAGCCTTCAGATTCAGTCTATAAATAGTCTCCAGTCTTGTGGGTCATGAGTGATTTTTTTAAAATTATTTATTTATCATTTTTAACCAAAAACAGCAAGAAAATACATTCCTTACAGTGAATACAGCAAATCTGGTAGATAACATTAACAAAGAGAACAAAAGAAAAATTTATAGATATAATATAATCAGACGCTGTTATAGTCCACAATGAGGAGGGGGAGAAGAAACTACCATACCAAGGCAGAGACATGGTAGGTAGACCATAATTAAGGTAGATAATAAATAAAAATCATTAATGATAAAGAAAAAAACCCAAGATAAACAGCGGGCCCCCCGAATTACATACATGGAGGATAAAGATGAACTTAACATCACTATTTACTCAGTTGGTAATACTACGGGAAGTCTAGCATTAACAAAATTATTCAAATCACTAGGATCGGAAAAAATATACTTAAACCCCTCAAGAATCACAAAACATCTACAGGGGAAGCGAAGAAAAAAGGTACCCCCAATACTTAACACCCCAGGCTTATACAAAAGAAATTGTTTTCTCCTCTTTTGAGTTTCTCTGACAAGATCTGGAAACATCGAAATTCTAAGACCTAAAAAGGTATCCAATCTTTTCTTAAAAAACATTTTCAACAACCAGTCTTTATCAGTGACTAAAGCACACTGAACCAAAAGATTGAAGGAATAGGAGATGGAACTTCAGTCCCAGTACCCTCAAGAAAACCTGTAACATCAAGAACATCAAATTTCACAGTAGATACAGACACAGAAGCCTCAGCTTTTTTCCGAGAAGGCAGATAATAACCCTTGTTGAGAGGTGGAATCAATTCAGAGGGAACTTTCATGATCTCCATGATATATTTTTTAAACATGTCCAAAGCCGACACCTCTGGTAATCGCAGGAAATTCAAAACCCGAAGGTTAACTGCTCTGGAAGCGTTTTCCAACACCTCCACTTTATACTTCAGCAAGGCATTCTCCTTTACCAGGGAGGAGGACATGTCGGAAACAGTATCCAGCTGAGCATTAAGAGTTAAATTCTTCACCTTAATCTGTTCACAAGTGGACACAAGAGATTGAACACTTTCAACATTCTTCTGTATGCTAACAGCATTCTCCCGGATCCGGGAAGACAATAAAGCAGATTGGGAGTGTATTGAGGATGAAAGATTTGCAATTGCGTCCCAAATAGTTTCCAAGGTAAATACCTTAGGACGAGTCAAAGTAGGTAACTCCACAGGGAGAGATAAATCTTGTTGCAAAAGTAGACTCCCCGCTGGAGTATCAGGCTCCAAACTGCTATCTGACGTCTCACCAAGACTATCAGGAGTCAAGGAGATCAAACGCACAGCGTGTGCCCTCTCTTCAGCCGATGCCCCCACCTCGGGAGACTTCGGCGTCACACAAACTGAGGCAGACTCCAAAGCAGTGGGGCATGGTGGTGGTTTCCTCACCGCAGGAGAGAGAGACGTCTCCCCATAAGACGGAAGCGACGAGTCCTCTGCAACCAACGCGACCAAGCCGGCTCGAATCTCCTGCACTTTCTCCAGAGGCACTTTTACAAAACGATCCATAGGACCAGAACTAGGTGGCTGAGGTGCAGAGGGAGCAACCCTCAGCTTCCCCTTCCTCTTAGGCATGAGGTTCACAGAATCATAACCGCCGCCATCTTGGATAAGCTCCTCCTCCCATGAGTGATTTTTAAGGCATTCAGGAGACTTTCAATATCGGAACAGAATACCAGATTACTTTCCTTTCTGAAGAAAGGCTCCAACTGCTGGTGGCGCTTTCGATATGAAGTAATGTTGACTTCTTCTTCTAGAAGATTCCATTGTTGGAGTCTTGATCCTAGTAATTCTGCCTTGTTCTTGGATAAGTCCAAATCATGAACCAGGTCATTTAGTTCTTCCTGTGTTATTATGTGTGGAGTTGATAATGCATCCCAGTGAAAATCTGGGTCACTGCATGCTGACGGACCAGGAGAAGAACAGGTCGGTTCACCCTTGTCCTCATCAGATAAATCAAGAGAATATTCTGATGGAGGTTCTGGAATAGGAAGTCCCTCACCATGTGGAACTGGTCTCAATATAGACGGAATGTTTGGGTAGACTATGCTCGACTTCTTTTGCTTCGTTATTCCACTGGAAAGAGGAACCACCAAGCTGAAGTAACAGTCATTTATGTGGTTGCTTGGCTCTCTCCAAACCATAGGGACTGCAAACGGCATTGATGATCTTTTGCAATTCAACTACTGTAAAAGCTGTGTTGTACATGTAGCGCAGCATATGTGCGGGGCCCAAGGCTTGTCTTGGTCACCAATCTTGCATCCGAAGTAAAGATGATATGCCTTCTTCAGTTGAGAAGTGATACTTTTCTTCTGGTTGGCAAATGTCACTTCCCCACAAATGTAGCAGAAATTGTCAACGGTATTAACGCACATTCGTGGCATTACTGTTCTGTATTGTACCTAAAT
Source organism: Ichthyophis bannanicus (assembly GCA_033557465.1). Lineage (NCBI taxonomy): Eukaryota > Metazoa > Chordata > Amphibia > Gymnophiona > Ichthyophiidae > Ichthyophis > Ichthyophis bannanicus. Next base: position 388,970,065 of record CM066033.1, on the reverse strand, counting down.
GGCTAAAATTATATGACTAATAAAAGTTACATGTAACAGTAGCTTAAACTGTCTCGCACACAGTCTGAAATATTTTAAATGCTCAACCTTTCCGACTGTGTATAGTACACTGCTGACGTCTGGATGATGTGTGCATGCTGGTATTATGCAATGTGATGCAATATTACATCATTCGAGGCTTATTTGGGATGTTGTTGATGTCCTACTGGATAAATTTACACGGTGAAATGTCATAAATAAACTACATGCAATATCTTCAAAATGAGAGCCAATAATTTTTTTTTAATGTTATATTCGTGTTCAGCTCACCAAGATACTACAGATTAGGGCCTTTTAAAGTCAGTAATGATTTCAATGTTGACCAGTGTTATCATCACGATCAAAGATTACTATATCTAGTTCTTTTTGCTGCTGAAATTCACAAGCCGACTCTTCTACCAAAAGATGCTGGCGTCTGCGCTGTGCAAGGGCGGGTTTTTAGCGGGAATATAACACCTTAATTCAAGATTGACAGGAGTATGTAAATCATGACCCAGACGGCTACCTGAAACTTAGAGGGGAAATTAATGCAATTCCTTGCTTTTCACTTAAAAAACAATTCATGAATCGGGAGTAAAAACAAAAATGCTAGATATCATATATTGAAATATAAAATTGATTACATATACATGAATCACCAGCATTAATTGAGGATCAAAAAATTAATCGTTTAAAAACACACTACCGATCATGGGAAAATGTGGTCAGAATTGATTTAATACTGCAAGGGCAAAAGTCCCTCCATGACATTCCACAAAAACCGCCACCAACTACCCAACCAAGGACAACCCCCATCATTTTTGAATTAAAAACCTAAATAAAAATAGAAATTGTGAATGCCATAAAAATTTTTAATTTCTGTTATACGTTTTGTGGGACATTTTTTTGTTTAAAAGGAAAACGGATAAAACTTGTTCCATGTTCAAATAATTAGGATATAACCTATCCACATTAAAACTATATCAAAAATATCATTGCTCCAGACGCAAATTTATGGTCAGTAATAACTTAATATTGCAAGGGCATGGATCCCTCCACAATATTCCACAAATTACGCCACCACTACCCAACCAAGGATAATCCCCATCATTTAAAAAAAAAAAAATAGAAACCTTTATAAAATTAGGAATTGTAAACACCATAAAGGATGTAATTTCTATTATGAGTTTTGTAGGACATTTTTTAAAGGAAAACAGATAAATCATGTTCCATATTCATACCATTAGGATATAAACTATCCAAATTAAAAATATATCGTTGCTCCAGGCGCAAAATGGTTTTTGCAATATCGCGCCCCCCCCCCCTCCAATTCAGCTTTACTTTTTTGATTACAAAAATTTTTAAATTGGTTATATTATGGTTTTGCTCTAGCCAATGAGTGACCAGGGGTTTGTCTGCCAGATCTCTGTTGATACAGCTCCTGTGTTCAATAATTCTGTGACAAATAGGACGTGCAGACATTCCCCACATACATGACTGGTTAAACAATTGGAAAAATCATCTAAATAAAAAACACATTTGTTAATCGGATGAATATACTGATTTCTAACGGGAAGGGCATGAACACACACAGAACATCTACCACACTGGAAATGTCCCTTGTATTTTGAGAGGAATTTTCGTTCAGTAAACGCAGATGGAACAAGCATATTGCGTAAATTTACATTCTGTTTATAAGCTATGGTGAGGTTTGTTTCTGCAAAACCTGGAAGGGTTTGAATTAAATGCCAATGATTTTTTAGAATATTTCCAATACTATGAGATTGATAAGAGTAAAGGAGAGGGCATACTATATTATCCATATTCTTCTTTGTCTGTGGCTGCAACAATTGTTCTCGAGAAGACTGACAAGCTTTTTTATATGCCTTATTGATCTGATATATGGGGTATTGTCTAATTTTAAGTCGATCTTTCATGATAGTTGCATGTTGTTCAAAATCTTGATTGGAGGTACAAACCTTTTTGCTCTCAGAAATTGACTGAATGGAAAGTTATTTTTAAGTGCCATATTATGAAAACTCTTGAAGTGTAACAATTGATTCCTATCCGTGGGTTTAATATAAAGTGTGGTGCTGAACCCCTCATCTGTTTTTATGATGAGTAAATCTAGTAACCGGGTACGGCGGACACGTCGCTTCCCGCCCCCCACCACCCCACTCCCTTATCGTTCCCCTCACCTCTTATCTCCAATAAAACACACAACACCACTTTGGGACTCAAACTGGTCGCAGCTTTATTAACCTTTCAACAATAACCAAACTACATTCCAACACATTATAAATCCCCCCCCCCCCCCCACAGAGCGAGCCCTCACCAGCCATGTTAGTAGCAAGGTGAAGCCGCTTCCGCTTCCGCGGGTACAGGCCCCGACTAATTTGCCTCGCTCTCCCTCTTCCGGCTTCGCCATATTATTAGCAAAAACCTGAGGGTTTGTCCGGGTCGGGGGTACCCCACCCCCGTCCTAATGCTTGCCTCCGGCTCCAGACCCCGGAAACCTCCGGGATCCCGCCAACCCCCTCCAGCTGCAACACCCCAACTCCCCCCAAAGCATCCGACCCTCCCCCAGCTAGGGTGGGCGGGCGGGACGTCCGTCGTCACCGGCACCGACCCGAAGAAGGCCAGAGCCACGCCGCGTCCCCGCTCTACCCCCTCGCTGCCCGGATCCTCGCTCCCTCATTGGCTCCCGTGCCTTCCAGTGGCCCGCGGGAGCCAATGACATCTTGGGACGAACGCGTCCCGCCCCCACGGCACCACGCTGCCACAGCAAGGGGTGCCAGCGCGCGGCCGCCCCCGGTTACCGCCAGCCACGTGGACGTGGGCCCCGCAGCCTTGCCCTAACCGGGTACGGCGGACACGTCGCTTCCCGCCCCCCACCACCCCACTCCCTTATCGTTCCCCTCACCTCTTATCTCCAATAAAACAAACACCACACCATTTTGGGACTCAAACTGGTCGCAGCTTTATTAACCTTTTAACAATAACCAAACTACATTCCAACACATTATAAATCCCCCCCCCCCCCCGCAGAGCGAGCCCTCACAAGCCATGTTAGTAGCAAGGTGACGCCGCTTCCGCTTCCGCCGGGTACAGACACCGACTAATTTGCGTTGCCCTCCCTCTTCCGGCGCCGCCATATTATTAGCAAAAACCTGAGGGTTTGTCCGGGTCGGGGGTAGTCCACCCCCGCCCTAATGCTTGCCTCCGGCTCCGGACCCCGGAAACCTCCGGGATCCCGCCACCGGCTCAGGCCACCACTGTCCTGAGCCGCCCCCAAAGGTAAGCTGCGACCAGCCCTCCTCCCTAGCCTAATACCTTCCAAGGCCTCCTGCCAATCGTTAAGGAGCAAATCCATCCCCACTTGGGATAGATGCACTCCATCCGACCGATACAGGCCCGCGCAGTCAACGACAACCTATGGGTGCAAAATTTGGCACCCTCCCAGCTCCCCCACCCATCTGCCAATTTGGCGGTTAATTTTCGTCAATCCTCTCGACCACCGCCGCTGATCCCTGCAAGCCGGCCTTGGAATGATATCTGACCAAACCAAAATTATGCTTTGAACATTCCCAACACCTCCCTCAAGTCCTTAAGAACTGCACGAATCAACTGCCTGCAAGTCCAAGACACCATGTCATTGCCTCCTAGGTGTATCAACAAGATGTCTGGCGCCCCTCTCAAACGCTCATGGTGCCGCAGCAAAGGCAAGAGCTGGATCCACCGTAATCCGCGCTCGCCCAGCCATGAGACAGTCACCCCTGAAGCTTCAAGTCCGATATTCGGCCCCATCGGCCGTGTAGCTGCTCGCCGACCAGCCCAGTAAACAAACGAGTGGCCAATCACCCAACAGCGACACGATCCTTGCCCCACTTCTGCAAAATAAAGAGATTTATTTATTTATTTATTTAAAGTCTCTTTTATACCGCGCTATTCAGCATCAGTGCGGTTTACAATAAACAACGAACATACACATTTCCAATAGTACTTTGTGTTTACATATGAACAGGAAATTCAACTTGGCTAACAGGGTAACTATATACAATAACAATATATACAATTTACAGGCTGGTCATGTGTTCGTTTGGTTTCAGACAGAGGAGATTTGTGTGGTTTCGGTAATTGGTACTGAGCTTTCATTGGTTTCCGGGTAATGTAGGAGGAAGAGGTAGTGTTTCACAGCCTTCCTGAATTGGAATATGTCTGGGATTGTTCGGATGTTGTGAGGGAGGTTATTCCAGATCACTGGTGCATAAAGTTTGAAGGCTCTGCTGGATGTTGACTTGGTGCATTGAGTTATTGATCTTGGGACTATCAAGGTGTTTTGTGCTGCTGACCTTCTGTCCCTATTGTGGGGCGTCATCTGAATTATCTCTGTTAGTGATGTTGACGAGAGACCTTTGGTGGCTTTGAAGGTGAGTAGCAAGGTCTTGAATGTAATTCTACCTTGAATCGGGAGCCAGTGGAGTTGTTTCATAATGGGTGTGACGTGATCTTTCCTGGATGCTCCATGTAGTACTCTTGCTGCGGTGTTCATTGCCATTTGCAGTGGGTTCAGAGTGGTTTGGGGGAGTCCTTGCAGTATTGCATTCGCATAATCGAAATGCGGAATGATTAGTGCCTGATAGATGGTCCTGAAATCATCAGGCTCCAGCAGAGATCGCAGGTATCTAAGGGATCTAATTTTGTGGTGTACTGCCCTTACAGTGTTTCTTATATGGGCCTGCATATTTAGGTTCTGGTCTAGTGTGACGCCAAGGTATCTGATTGCGGATTTGATCTGGAGGTCTGCGTCATTCACTTTTAGTACTGTAGGCGCAGTGAAGTTACGATTCCTTGTAATGAACATCACCTCCGTCTTCTTGTGTTGAATCTGGAGGTTTTGGGATTGTAGCCAGTTGGATATTTCATTTATGCAGCATGTTATTGGTGAGAGGTCGGGGTTTTCTGTTGCAAAAGGCATGTATAATAGATGATACAGTTAGTGACCCCCACCGCCCCTATAAACGCACATAGCTTTGGAACGCCTGCGACCTCCATCTCCCAATCCGCTGTATCACCCGCTCAGACAAACCTTCAGCTGCAGCACTGGTTGCTGCCCCAATTCTGAAGGAGTGCGGAGTGAACCGCCCAGGATCCTCGCCAATCTGCTGCAACGACAGCCGCAGCACCGCCATAAACTGAAATCGCGTAAGCACCCTCGCGTCCTCGTGGATAAAGAGACTGCCCTCACCCTCCGGCCGCACGCACAAGTACGCCTTCAGCAATGTAACCGGGCACGTGGGAGCCCCATCCACCTCCCTCAACTCGATCCACATTCCTTTCCCTGTCTGATCCGTCTTAGACCGTGCTAGGCGGAGACGAACCCTTCCCCCACCAACTTCACCTGATGCACCTGCAAGCCCCCCCCCCTTGTAACCCGACCCCGCGACCAACTCCCCCACCCGAAATGCGCCAAAAAAAGCTACCGAAAATACTGCCCGAAAAAGCACGCCTTCATAAGGGGACGATACCACCTGCGGCAAAGCAACACACAAACGACTCAGCAGGTCATGCGTTATAGGCCGCCGCCTGTCGCCCGGCGAAGGACAGGACCGCTCCCAACCTTGCAGCAGCCTACGCATTAAAAATCCCCCCCAGCAGCCCCCCACCCCTCGCAAAAAATGAAAACCCTGCCAAATTCCTCCGCACAGTTGCACGTGACAATCCCGCAGCCTTCGCTGCCAATACATACTGACCCAATAGCTGATCAGATGCAGAACCCTGCCGCCATCCCTGCTCCACCAGGAAAGTCATCACACTGCTGCAGCCCCTCTGATAGGCCACCCACGTTGCTGCCGATACTGAATTCTTCAGCAGTTCCGTCATGTCCAGAGGCCAATCCTCCATAAGTGCTCCGGGACCGATGCCCCCACTTCTTCCGCCTCTGGCGCCAAGGTCCGAAACAGCTCCCACTTAAAATGGGAAAGAGCATCAGCAATCTTGTTAGAACTCCCCGGGATATGACGAGCCTTAATCACTACATTCAATCGCAAGCAAGCTAACACCACCTGCCGCAGCAAATCAGCCACCTGCCTGCATCGCGGGGCATAATTGTTCAGCACACTAACTACAGCCTCATTGTCGCACCACCAAACCACCTTGCAATTCCGAAGTCTGTCTGGCCACAATGCCATCACTACCAGAATTGGGAACAACTCCAAGAATGTTATATTGCTAGTAAGGCCGGCATCCCGCCATGCCTGTGGCCAACCCGCCGCGCACCAAGAGCCCCCGAAGTAAACCCCCAAGCCCAACCCCCCTGCTGCATCGGTATACAATTGCAAATCCCCACTAGAAATCTCCCTCTCCCTCAACACTGTAGTACCATTGAAATCCCGCAGAAACTCGTCCCAAACCCCTAAGTCGGCCCGCATGCTCCGCGAAACCCTGATCCGATGATGAGGTTTAGTAACCCCAGCCATAGCCGCCGCAAGCTGCTGCAAAAACACCCTCCCCATTGGGATTACTCTACAAACAAAATTAAGGGACCCTATCAAAGCCTGCATCTCCCGCAATGTCATCTTACTAGAAACCATCACATTTGCCACCAACACGCGCAGCTTCATTACTTTATCCGCCGGCAGCCGTGCTACCATTTCCACCGAATCCAGCTCCACCCCCAAGAACGTAAGTCTTGTCGCCGGGCCCTCCGTCTTCCCGGCCGCTAGCAGAACACCCCACGCCTGAGCCAACTGCACAAAGCCATCCAACAACTCCCTGCACTGCCCGGACTGCGCATCCCCTACAAACAGGAAATCGTCCAAGTAATGCACTACATTTCCACACCCAACCCTTTCCACAACAGTCCAGTGCATAAAAGTGCTAAACTGTTCGAAATAAGCGCAGGATATCACACAACCCATTGGCATGCTCTTATCAAAATAAAAGCTACCCTCAAGGGAAAATCCCAACAAATGAAATGCCGCCGGGTGCACCGGCAAGAATCGGAAAGCTGATTCAATATCTGCCTTCGCCAGCAAGCACCCCGGACCACATTCCCTTACCAGCTCCACTGCCGCATCAAACGACGCATAGCGCACCGCACACAATTCCTTCGGAATGTGGTCATTAACCGAAGAACCCACAGGAAAGGACAGGTTATGGATTAATCGGTACTTCTCCGGCTCCTTTTTCGGTATTATTACCAACGGGGACACGACAAAGTCCACAAATGGCTGTTCCGCAAAGGGGCCCGCAACCCTTCCCAACCCAATCTCCACTGCCAACTTAACCCTCACAATATGGGCAAACTGCCTGAGGGCAAATTCCTCGCCTTGCTTGCCGCCACTCTACCCACCACCGGAATCTGAACCCCCCCTCGAAATCCCTCCTCCAACACTACACTGTCCTTCCTCCTGGGATACCTCTTCAACCACGGTCGCAACGCTTTGATCCTAATAGGAGTCGGAACCAAGCTCAGCAAGCTCCTACTGCTTGGGGGGAGGCGCATTGGCTCCGGCTGCACTTTTCTTAACACATTTGAGGGCTGAATGCCCCCCATTGCAGACGGAGCAAGCGTGCTGGAATTTGCAATCCGGAAAGGGGCAAGAAGACTTGTTGAAGCGCCAACACACATCCCCAGTGCCCCCCGCTGCCGTTCGCTGCCCCGCCGGGGGCACGCCCACCCGAAAGGGCTGCCCCGCACCCGCTGTAACGGCCGTCCCTCCTTTCGGCCCGCTCACCCCCCCCCACCGCCCGGTCTGACTGCCATCTGTGTCAGCCATAAATTAATATCTTGCGTCCCCCATGAAAGCATCTGATTTTCTTCCATCTTATCCCGGAACTTCTCATCATAGTTGAGCCAAGCCCAACCTTCATGCGTCTGTGACGCCTCTAAGATGGAGTCCGTGTAAGCCAGAAGCATACCATACTGCTCAGGATGCAAATGCCCCCATACACTAGCCAGCCGTAGAAAGGCCCGTGTCCAATTCACCATGTTACGCGCCACTCGCCGCACCCTACCTGCCTTCTCGTCCTCCTTCCTCTTCCTTCGACTGTCCCGTTTTCGACCTTCCAATAACCGTAAAATGTCTATATAGCACCGTTTCTGAATTTTCCACCGCAAATTCCTGGGCACGCCCTCCCATAACTCTGGGAACGCTACCAACATAGGCGTCGACCCGCCCGTTCCCAGCCTCCCCCCCCTTTCCTCGACCTCTGCTCCCCTCCTCCGAAATGGAACCCGAGGACGAATCAGTGGTCGAAGTAGAAGAGGACCCGAACCTCTGACGCCGATGACAAGAATGCCTCCGTTTTTACCTCACCCTCTTTGGCCCCCTCCAGCCGTCCTTGTAACGCCCACCACGGCTGCACCTGGATCCACTGCCAACTCACCTGCGGCACCCACCGCCGCTACCGATGACACCCCGGTCTCCTGCCACTCCGTCACCGTCTGCGCTGCTGCCTCCGTTTCTCCCGCCAGGTGACCTCCATCCGTGCTCACCGCCGTGCCGTCCTGTTGTCGCGGAGCACTCAACCAAGGACTTCCCATGTACTGCCATCCGGGAGGTATATGTGGAGAGAAAACAGGAAAAGACGAAGAGACACCCGCCATCGCCCACGGTGGCTGCCACGCCACCAGCCACTGCCCGTGAGGAGCCTTGACCCCCGCCCTGCCAATGCTCCCATGCTGGTGAGTAACTGCCTCCCGTAGCACCCTGCCAGCCACCCGCACCCGCTGGTCCCGACCAATCTCCCCCCATCCCTCCCGTCACCCCCCCCCCATGAGGGAATGGGCCCTACGCTCGGGCGCCCATCGGACCCCCGCACCGTCCCTTGCCCCGTGGAACCCCTTGCAGGTCCTCTCCCTCTGCCCTGACTCCCCCTAGCCGCCCGAACATCTCCCTCAGGCTCACCCCCCTGCACCTCCCCTGCCAAACCGCTCTGCACCTGCACTGGTCCCCCCACTGAGCTACTGCCCCTTCTCACACCTTTACCCCGGCTGGGTGCTCTGCCCCTTGCCCTTTTTTGCCTGTAGCCGCCCCCCCCTTGTGGGCTGCAACCCCGCCCCAAGCTCCCTCTGCACCTCTGCTCCCTTCTAAGATCAGGCCCCAAATGATCCTCCCCTCGGGCCCCCTTTTCCCCTTGCCTGCCCCTTTTCCTTTTCCTGGACCCCCACTCTCCCCCCTGCCTGAAGGCATTGTGGTGCTACACCCTCCACGTAGGGAAATTTAATTATTTTTATTTTTATTTTTTTTAAGTAAGACACCACCTGACTTGCCTGATGCTTCTGTCCTCACACGTGCCGCAATCCTCACCCTCCGTTCCCCGTCTGTCAGCCCCCAGGTCTACCGCTGATGCCGCGCTCCCAGACACGTCTGTCGTCACCGGCACTGACCCGAAGAAGGCCAGAGCCACGCCACGTCCCCGCTCTACCCCCTCGCTGCCTGGATCCTCGCTCCCTCATTGGCTCCCATGCCTTCCAGTGACCCGCGGGATCCAATGACATCGTGGGATGAACGTGTCCCGCCCCCACGGCACCACGCTGCCGCAGCAAGGGGCACCAGCGCGTGGCCGCTCCCCCCCCCCCCCGTTACCGCCGGCCACGTGGAGGTGGGCCCCGCGGCCTTGCCCATATGGTATTTTATGGAAATCATACGTCATCTGAAAACACAAATTAACATCACACGTATTAATCCATTCATTGAATGCTGATAACCGATCCAATGATCCATCCCACAAGACAAATATATCGTCTATGTATCTTATCCACAATTTTATGTTCGCTGTAAAAGGGTTGTTCTTTATATAATTCTCCTCAAAATCATATACATACAAATTTGCAATATCTGGAGCAATGGATTAGCCCATGGCTACGCCTTTATTTGCTTGTAAAATATGTCCCGAAAACAAAAATACTTTTCACAAAGGGCTAATTGTGCCAAATCCATCAAAAATGCTGTGGGGATGCGTCTATGAGCTTTTCTGTTGAAGAGGTAACGTTCAATTATTGTTAAAGCATCCTTTTGTGGAATATTTGTATACAATGACTCTACGTCCAGAATAACTAAAATTACTGAATTAGAATCCCATATATATCAGCTAAAATATTAATAACATGCGATGAATCCCGAACATATAACCACATGTTTTCAACAAATGGGCGTAACAGAACATCCATAAATTGTGAGATAAGCTCAAAAAGAGAACCAATGGCAGATACAATCAGTCTGCCAGGTGGATTTTCTAATGATTTATGAATTTTTGGATTTACGTAAATAGTAGGAATAATTGGAGAGGTCACTATAAGAAAACTCTTCTCTTTTTCTGTAATATGTCCAAATTCAAATGCAGTGAGAATTATCAATAGAGTTTTTTAAAGCTGAGTTAGGGTCATCATCCAAACGGCAATAAAATGTGGTGTCTTTTAATTGCCTCTGTATCTCAGCAAAGTAAAAACCTTTGTCTAAAATAACCATAGCACTCCCTTTATCTGTCGGTTTTATTTATTTATTTATTTATTTGCGTACAATTTGTATCCCGCTGCTTCCAGTGATCAGCAGCGGTTACTATACAAGGGGGGTTTGGTTGTACTGGCCAGAAATTAGGGGTATGTACACTGCGATTAGGGCGGGGTGGTATTACACAGCAAATAGGATTATAGATTTACAGTTGATTGCTGTTAGACTTCACACAAAGTACAAAATATACATATTTACACATGCATGACAGTTATGACTTCACATAGGATTGTTATATACATATAAGACTTCACATAGGATTGATTATATACATATATGCTGTCACAGTGCTGACTCATTAGTGACCCCTATGGAGACAGAAGATAGTGCAGCTCAGGGAAATAATGACGTGCTGAGAAAGCACATGGTGGAAAGTTGCCAGGGGCAACGTAAGCAAGTGAGGTCACGAGCTTGGAAGACACCCTCAGCCAATAGGGAAGCCAGGGGATTTTCACCTGACTCTAATCAGCTAGGGAGTGGTGCAGCTAGGAATTACCTAAATAAACCTAGCTCACAAACAGTTAGGCAGAGCAAGACAAAGAGCAAGACAAGGACCAAGCCCGAGGAGAGCAGGTTCAAGTGCAGGACGAAGGCACAAAGCAGGAGCCAAGATAGGAACTGGAGAGAAACCCAGAGAAGGAACTGGTTACAGGAGGAGGATGAGAGGAGCTGTGGAGAGAGCGTGTCAGAGTACCCCATTGGAAGCTTGAGTGGACGTCTGAGTGAGTCTGAAGAGTGCTTGAATGAAAGGTACAGACAGCGTGACACAGCTAAGGAAAGTAAATGTAACAGCCCAGCGTGGAGCAGAGATAAGAAAGAAAAGGTACAAGTCAGGAAGTTTAATCCCAGTGCAAGAAGGGGAGCAGAGATATTCTTGTACCCTTTTTATAAGCAAAGTAAAGGCTTTTTACCTGAAGAAGGGACACACTCTGCAAGGTACGTGAGACCTAGAGTTTCCCAAGGGCTGCCGTCAGGAGTTCCAGCTGGTTCTCAGTTCCTACCTAAAGCAGAGCTCAGAGCAGGGCCAATTCCCCCTAATAGTGGGGCAGAGCAATTCCTCAACCTGTTTCACAGAGGTCAGCAGAGGGGAGGCTCCTATTACCACAGCAAGAGAGATTGTGGTAATTACCAACAGTTTTCCTCTAGCAAGGGAGAACGACGTCACAGCCAGGACGGGCTGTTTGCTGAGCCCACACAGAGGGAGAGTGCAAAGGGATTGATTCCTGAGGTGGAGCCAATGCAATGTGATTTACCTATAACTGATGATATTATAGAAATGGACTGTAGTCTTTCTGTAGCAGATGATATAATATCTCTCAGATAAAAAGGAATAAGCAGCCTGCCAAGGCAAAGCAAGGCCTTATTCTCAGTGGCTACCAGCCTAATGTTTAAAGTACTTTTCTGTTGCTGAAAGAAAGCTATTTTTATGTTCCAGTTTTGCTTTCTGTTTCACCCAAGAAGGGTTTTTGTTTGTGTTGCTGTAAATATTTGAATATCCTATTTGGGAAGGGAAATAAAGCCCTATTTACCTTATTCGGTTGTCCACAACTATTTTTGGTGTAATCTGGCAGCAGCTACAACTACCAGGAGGCCAGTTACACCGGGGTCTAGTGCAATACCAAAGCTCACCGGTAGGTGCACCAAGAGGGCCCGCGACAATGCATAAGCTACATATATCTATTTGCTCATATATGCCTGGGTGCATCTCATGAGGTTAAATTGAAATGTGCTTGGAAGAGGTGCGTTTTAAGTTTTTTCCTGAAGTCTTTTAGATCACAGGTTGCACGCAGTTCGCTTGGTAACCGGTTCCAGAGTGTTGGTGCTGTAAGTGAGAAGGCCCTATTACTGGTGTAAGCATTAACCTTTCTGAAGCATTTCGGGAGACAGAGGGTGTTGAGGTTTGCTGTTCTTCTGCATCTGTTGTTGGGCATGTTGGATACTAGGCTATTGAGATGCGAGGGTGCTACATTCTGGATGAGTTTGAAGGTGGTGACTAATATTTTGTATTGAATGCGGGCCGTGATGGGGAGCCAATGTAGTTCTATTAGGACAGGTGTAATGTGGTCGGATAGCCTTTTTTGCATAATGATTCTGGCGGCAACGTTTTGAGCCATTTGAAGTATATTTATAGTTTTTCTTGGTAGGCCTTGCAGTATGGCATTGCAGTAGTCCAGGTGTGGAATGATGAGGGCTTGGGCGACAGATCTGAAGTCGGCATGATCGAGGATGCTACGTAAAGGCTGCAAGACTCTTAATTTGTGGAATATAGCCCGGTTGGTAATCCGAAGATGCTTGTCCATATTTAGGTATCACTATTCCTCTGTAGTGATTTGATGGCTTTCCTCTCTTCTAAAGTCAAATTCTGATAAGGTGGTCATTCTTTAATACTTAGCTTGTTAATTTCTTTTAAAACCACTTTTTCAAAAGCTTCAATCAAAGGGTCAGTGTTTTGTGGTGGAACCCAAAATGATTTCTTCTTTACTATAGATAAGTCATTATAAGTAGATTCATGATTAATAAAAAATTGTCGTATTCAAATTTTTCGAAAAAAACTTGTATAAGTCTACCTGGGTCTCAAAAGGGTCATATTTCTTAACTGGTACAAAGGATAATCCTTTATTGAGTAGAGATTCTACATTAGAGATTAGATTATAGTTAGAGATGTTAACATTACTATCGCGATTATCTCCTCTCTATGGATCTGTTGGACCCCATACGACCCCTCCCTCGACCCCGACCGCGTCCCCTGTATGGTTGAAATTGACCAAAAGTCCTCTCTTGATTTTGCTCTCTGTCCCAATACGATTCCTTTTGTGGATGGCGCGTGCGTGACTGGTCTCGCCCTCCCCTTTCCAAAGGGAATCCATATTTAAAAAATGTTTGTCTTTACCTTTATCATCGCTTTCATTTTCTCCTACTTTTTTAAACTGTCCCCTAAGGGATGAAAACAGCGATGCAGACACATCAATGTTTTACGCTGATTCACTTCTGTTGCGCTTCTTCTTTGGTTCACAAGGATTCTCATCCAATTCAACTTCCCTATCATGTTCATTGCGATCAAAAATGGTAGATCTTTTCTTAATATACAATCGATCACCTTCTATTTTTTTACACCAAGGATATATATATCCATAAAGATAATCCTCTTCATCACTTTTAAATTTATCCATCTTCTTATTCTTAATCTCCTTTTTAAAGGCTAAATTGTTGCGCTCAAAATCTTTGTGTACCTTTTCGAAATTTTTGTCACTTCCTTTTAATGTTACTAACTTTTCATCTATCTCAGCTTTATATAACTCTAACTTTTTATTAGCTGTACTAATCAATAAGATCATTAAATCTAAAGAACATTTATTTAAAAATGCGTTCCAACATTTAACAAAACCACTTTCTTCCAAATATAACCCTGGTGCCTTAATAACTCTTAGGCCTCAAGGTATAATCTTTGACCTGCAGCATTCAAGAAGGTATGCAGCATGTAGCTCTTCTTTTACTTGTTTTTGAGTAAGTCGTACAATGTCTTCCCATTGACTGAACAATGTATCAGTGTCATCCTCCGTATGAGAAATTAAAGCTTCTTGAGAAAGAAATTTGTCCAATGCATCCTCCCCAAAGCTGAGCACATCCTTCCAGGGGGAAAACATGCTGAAAGGATACTGTCCAACACTGAAGCACGACTCCACATGCAAACAACACACCCAGTCCAAAAAACGTGGATAGCAGAGGAAGTTAACCTTTATTGAACACCTATTAGCCAAGGCCCGACACAGGCCGTGTTTCGCTAAGCCTTCATCAGGGGCTTTTCTGGCTAAAAAATACAACATGTAAAAACATACACATAAATAATAAATAGATAAAAATCAAATTATTAAAACATTTAGATCAATAACTCATAATAAGGCACCATAAAATCATATCATATATATGGTACATACATAGTTAAAAGACATACTTCATAATATAAACATGATATTTTATGTACAGCTAATAAGAGCCATATTACGGTAATTATCCTGAACCAATGTTTACAAAAAACTATATTATAAATAACTAAAAACAATGCTATTCATAATTTTCTACTTATTAACCAAACAAATATCTCTTGGACGTGACTTAAAATGCTCATATTGGTTTTAAAAATAAAATGAAATAAAACATACCTGTATGTTCTATATTTAATTCAATGCAATCTGTATATTCTACAACAAGAGGATAAGGGCTCAATAAACCTGTTTTGTGTGATACATCAAAACAAAGAAACAAACATTTTTGAATTAAAAACCTAAATTTGCGTCTGGAGCAATGATATTTTTGATATAGTTTTAATGTGGATAGGTTATATCCTAATTATTTGAACATGGAACAAGTTTTATCCGTTTTCCTTTATAACAAAAAATGTCCCACAAAATTTATAAGAGAAATTAAAAAATTTTATGGCGTTCACAATTTCTATTTTTATTTAGGTTTTTAATTCAAAAATGATGCGGGTTGTCCTTGGTTGGATAGTTGGTGGCGGTTTTTGTGAAATGTCATGGAGGGACCTTTGCCCTTGCAGTATTAAATCAATTCTGACCACATTTTGCCATGATCGGTAGTGTGTTTTTAAACGATTAATTTTTTGATCCTCAATTAATGCTGGTGATTCATATATATGTAATCAATTTTATATTTCAATATATGATATCTGGTATTTTTGTTTTTACTCCTGATTCATGAATTGGTTAAGTGAAAAGCAAGGAATTGCATTAATTTCCCCTCTAAGTTTCAGGTAGCCGTCTGGGTCATGATTTACATACTCCTGTCAATCTTGAATTAAGGTGTTATATTTCTCGTTAAAAACCCGCCCTTGCACAGCGCAGACGCCGGCGTCTTTTGGTAGAAGAGTCGGCTTGTGAATTTCAGCAGTGAACTAGATATCCCAGTGAACTAGTAATCTTTGATCGTGATGATAATCTGTGAGTAAGAATGCCTCATGATCTTAAAGGATATTTTTAAATTATGGGACGATCGATTTCATAAGAAACTTTAACGGGAACAAATTCAAATTATCTATAGTAAAGTTTCTTTAAACTGGCTAGACGATAGAGTTTTCTGTTTAATAATTAGTGCATTAAAACATATATTTCAAAAATTTATATACCTCAGAAAGAATTACATCTGTAATTTACAGTCTGGCATGTTGATACTGTAGGAACCTTGGAGGTCCGTTCTGTAACAGATATCATCACTGATGTTGTAGTAGCATTCGTTTTTTGGGGGATAGATATTGGTTTGCCAACAATATATGCGTTTGTAAGAAAGGATAAGTAATAATTAGATATTAATCTTTGGACATCAAGGATGCTCATTATTGAAAGCTACCCCATATTGTTCTGCTGCGTTTGCCTGCTGAATTTAAGACACAAGTCCAAAAAATCAATATATAATTGTGGAAAGCATTGCAAGGGTAGGAGGTATAGTTTTGGAAGCTTTTTGGACGGCACGTTTACAGTAGTGCCCGTATGCTAATAGTTACATAATGATAGATTGCATTACTGATGGTCGGACATCCAATGACAGCAGAATGTTGTAAGATATGCGTTAACACCACGTGCGGTTTTTAAGAGAAATGATAAATTTGACATCATTTCTTAGATATTCAATCAGCTATCGTTATTTTGATTGCCCACACCTTTTAGCACAATATTTATGAAAACCTATGCATTTTAAAGAGGTTGAAATGAGTTCTATATAAAAATTATAAAAAAAATATTTTGGAAAGTTTTTAACGTTTTTTTTGCTGTTGCGCTTCTTTCTTTGTTTCTTTGGGGTATGTTTACTAAACCGTCTTAACGTGCGCCCGGCGATAGTGTGCAGGCTGCCATAAAAGGAGTGGGCATTTCAATCTTAAAGTAGCAAAACGGGAATAGCGCGCGATAACGTGCGCTGCTGCGCACATTATCGGGCGAAGGGCCGCTAAGCGCGTTAACGCGCGGTACCCTTAAGTAGGCACCCAGACATGCAAACATAGAAACAGAGGTGTAGCACAATGGTTAATACACTGACTGATGATAGCCCATGTTCCCTGTAAAATAGTTATCTCCAAGTTATAATGCCCTGTTCAATGTAATTTCAGTTTGTTCAATGTAAACCGCACTGATGCAGAATAGCGCGGTATATAAGAGAATGTAAATAAATAAATAAAATAAATAAATAAATGATACAGGGCTCATGAGTTTGATCCCCCAGTGTGCCTAATGCATAAGGCTGGCTGAGGCATCACCCTTTACGTTTAGGTAGTGATTTTTGAGGCACTTTACTTTTATTTTAATTAGTGCTGCCAGCAAACACACCCTCATGGTGGCATAACCTAAGATGCCGCATAAGGCACCCCATAACGCACTCCATAGGTTACATTATAAAGTGCACTGTCTGCCAAGGCACCCTATAATGTCCCCTATAGGACACCTTATAAGGCGCCTTATAAAACACCTTATAAGGTGCCTTATGGGGCGCCTTATGAGGCACCTTATCAAATAACCCCACCATGGGTTTGAACCCATGACCTCTGGCTTCACAGGCAGTGAAGTAACCAGTGGGCTACAGCTGCTAACAAACCCCTGGCTGGCTGCAGGAGGACTGCACGTCACCACACAAACTGTCTGCTGTGGTTACCAGGATAGGGTTAACCCACCCGTACCCATGATGCACTGCACATGCAAATCAGCAGTCGACAGATGGGCACAAGATAGGGTATGCACCCCCACAGCACCTCGGCCTGGTAGGGGGAACTGACCGTGTGTGGTACTGGCACAAAGTAGCCACAGACCGTCACATTGTGCGGGTACTGTGCTCACCCTGAGGGTGAGGTGGGGCGCCCAGCACCAGGTCCACAGCACCTTTCATGGCTGAAATATGCCATGCTGCAGGTCCCCATCAGTGCTACTGTGTGTGATAGGTAGTTCCTGCAGACACACCTAGATTACATCTGTGTCCTTTTGTATTTCTCAGTCATGTCTAGCCCTTATGGGCTATGATGCACCCAGAATAGTGCATATCCTGTGTTGGTGCCATGGTTACATGATGTAGGTGAAGAGGGGGGGGGTGTTTGGACCCATAGGCAGATTATGTACCACCACACAACCCACCCTCTGGGGCTCAGGGTGAGAAACAGGAACACCCACCAATAGATCCACATTCTACCTCCCTGCAAGGGTAACAGTAGAGGGGACCATCAACCCCAGTCCTGCTGGGGAAACAGACACCCTACAGGGCAGGCAATGCAGAGCTGTACAAATCCATAAAGCAATAGCAGACAGACAGTAGGCCTGGAAATGCTCAGCTGCCCCCCACCACTATCTGACATTTGCCAGCAGCAAGCCTCCAGCCGCTGCACCCTGCAAGGTGTTCCAGCAAGACACATACTAGCTGCAGACACTGCTAGCTAGTCTATAGTGCATGGTCCTGGAGGAGATGCATGTTCCCAGAACTAGGATGTCAGCATACACACCAAGCAGATAAGTCGGTGTTTGGGTCCCAAAAGGGACCCATAAATATCACATGAGAGAAATGCTATATAGCACTATGGGGGAACCTAGCCATGCCATGGTCTCTGATCAGTCAGGGTGAGAGTGACCTCCTAGCAGGACATGCTATGGCCATGCTGTCCGTGCAGGTGGTGGCCGGGCACTACAATGTCTGAGCCATTGCCCTATGCCCTGTGCAGATGCGGCCAGGCCAGGCCACCCTATCCAGGCTATTCACACAGTACCTTGCTCCTCATTATGCACATTGGCAGGCCAATACTGGCAACAGTGCTAGCAGTATGGGCTGTGGAGCGTGTTGGCAGCCACCACACACTGGATAGACAGACACACACTCCCCACACCTATGCCAGCATTGTGCAACTATAGAGGTGTTTGGAGCCCTGGCCACCACACCAGTCCTGGGCACAGTGCAGGCATGGCTATGGTACGCAATACTGTTGGGGTCACTCTGTCAGACACCAGACCTGAGGCACTCTAGGGCTGTTAGAATCCATTCAAAGGCGAGGATCTTAGACTTTAGGAAGACTAACTTTGCGAAGATGGGCCAATACCTCAGGGAGTCGTTAGTTGGATGGGAACAGCTGAGGGAGGAAAAACAGTGGGAAAAACTTAAAGGGGATATTTTAAGGGCAACCAACCTTTTTTGTTAAAATGGTAAATAAAGGTAAAAGGAAAAGGAGACCGCTATGGTTTTCGAAAGAAGTAGCTGAAAAAGTGAAGAAAAAGAGGGAGGCCTTCATGAAATACAAGAGATCACAGAGAGAGGAAGACAGGCATCTGTATTTGGAAAAACTTAGAGAAGCTAGCAAAGTAGTCAAGAAGGCAAAGATTTAAAAGGAGGAGGAAATAGCCAATGCAATAAAATGGGGGGGATAAGACGTTTTTCAGATATATTAGTGAGAAGAGGAAGGGCAAGAGTGGTATTGTCAGACTCAAGGGTGCAGGGGAGGAATATGTAGAAGCTGATAAGCATAAAGCGGAATTGCTTAACAAATATTTTTGTTCTGTGTTCACAGATGAAGAACCAGGAGCAGGACCTCAGAAAACACCCACAAATAGGAACAGAAGCAAAGGACATCTTGAACAATTTTCGAAAGACT
Source organism: Ichthyophis bannanicus (assembly GCA_033557465.1). NCBI lineage: Eukaryota > Metazoa > Chordata > Amphibia > Gymnophiona > Ichthyophiidae > Ichthyophis > Ichthyophis bannanicus. The sequence continues at coordinate 388,950,904 of CM066033.1, read as the reverse complement.
GTGTTCGTGAGAAACTATCTCAACTTAAAGTAGACAAAGCAATGGGACCTGATGGGATACACCCAAGAATACTGAGGGAACTTGGGGACGTTCTAGCAGCTCCACTGACTGACCTTTTCAATGCCTCGTTGGAGTCGGGAGTGGTGCCAAAGGACTGGAGAGGCGCTCATGTGGTGCCTTTACACAAAAGCGGAAGGATGTGGTTGAAAACTAGAGGCCGGTTAGTTTAACTTCGGTGGTGAGTAAATTATTGGAAACGCTGTTGAAAGAGAAAATAGTGAGGTTTCTGGAGTCCACCGGATTACAGGATCCGAGGCAGCATGGATTCACCAGAGGCAGGTCTTGTCAGACAAAGCTGATTGATTTCTTTGACTGGATGACCAGGGAGTTGGACAGAGGGAGAGCCCTAGATGTGGTGTATTTAGATTTCAGTAAAGCCTTTGACACTGTTCCTCACAGGCGAATTATAAACAAACTGAGCACCCTAGGGATGCACCCTAAAAGTTACTGCTTGGGTTAGAAATTTGTTGGGTGGGAGGCGACAAAGAGTACAAGTAAATGGAACTCACTCTGAGGAGAAGGATGTTATCAGTGGTGTGCCCCAGGGATCTGTCCTTGGTCCGATTCTTTTTAACATCTTTGTTAGTGATATAGCGGAAGGCCTTTCAGGTAAGGTTTGCCTCTTTGCGGATGATACCAACATCTGCAATAGAGTAGACACCCAGGAAGGGGTAGATAACATGAGGAGGGATCTAGCTAAGCTTGAAGAATGGTCTAGAATTTGGCAGCTGGGATTTAATGTTAAAAAATGTAAGGTCATGCATTTGGGCTGCAGCAATCCAAGGGAGAACATTAGAACATAAGATATGCCATACTGGGTCAGACCAAGGTCCATCAAGCCCAGTATTTTGTTTGCAACAGTAGCCAATCTAGGTCATATGTACCTAGCAGTTTCCCCAAGGGACACAGGTTCCACAATGCTTGTATTGGTTCAAGCATTGATATCCTGGGTCCCTTCTTAATAATGGTTTATGGACCTTTCCTCCAGGAACTTGTCCAAACCTTTTTTAAACCCAGCTATATTAACAGCCTTTACTACATCCTCCGGTAACAAATTCCAGAGTTTGATTACACGTTGAGTGAAAAAATATTTTCTTTTATTAGTCTTAGTTTACCCTGTAGCTGTTGGGAAATCTTGGCTTAGGGATAGTTTTGCTCCTTCAGCTGCTATCTGTGACTGTAATCATGGCCTGCCTGCAGTTTGCACGATGAAGAAAAGAAAATGTCCTGTGGGCTAAGAAAGTATATGCTACAAGAGAGCTTTGTGGCCTGCTGTAGTCTGGAAGCCTTGTTTTGAGTAGAAGTACACAAAGTCAGGCTCAGAGAAATAATTAGCAGAAAACATACTTTCAGCCTTGAAGAAAAGAAAATGTCATTTAGCACCAGGAGATGAAAAGTCCATAAACAGGCCAAAGGAATGCAGGAAAGATTTGCTCCACAGCACAGATAAGAAGCACAATTAAGCAAAGACCAGAAGACCTTGAGAGCACCAGCTGTAGAGAGGGCAGCCCTAAGGCATAATTGGCATTATTCATGGGAGGGGGCCTCAGAGAAGGAGTTCTAGCAAAGTTTTCTTTCTTTGCAAGTAACTCTGATTTTTACAGAATGACATCAGACTTCTAGAAGTTTTGTGACAGAGAATATCTATATAAGGGGATGGCTCCATAACTCATTGGGCAGTCTGCTCCCCAATTCCGGTAAGGGAAGTGGACTGTCCACCACCTTTCTCAGACAGAGACTTTTGCTCAAAGCAGTTGCTGTTTGTTTGTTTTGGTACCCGAATAAAAAGCATTGTATTCGAGCAATTTGTAGTCTGAAATAATTTGTTGCTAATTGGTAATTGGTGATATCTAGAAAAACAGTTGTTGTGGGATACAGGGCCCCACAATTGGTGCCGCAACCTACTGGGTGCCGCATCTCACTTCTAAATCGAGTGTAGTCACTCCTAACCTTTTTCTAAATTGCCCAAGGATTCTTCTGACTACGCTTTTGGCTGCGTTTTTTTTTGTCAGAAAGGCTCCCTCCTGTTTTAAAAGACAAGAACAGGGGATGTGAATTCCTTCTCATTAGGAGAAGAGGCTACCTCCTGTTTTTAACATAAAAAAAAAAAAAAATAGAACAGGGGAAGAGTTTCCTTCTGTTGGCCTAGAAGACGTGATTCCCTCCTGCCGGTTCAGGAGAAGTGCATGCAGTCCCTGTGTGACGCAGTGACATCTGGATTCCCTAGGAAGATTCCGCTTGTGAGTATTGTTTCCTGTCTACCCCATCAATGACAGAAGACTTGCTGGTGGGTGAGTAGTGACTTTATGCTTTTATGTGATCACTGTTCTGCTATTGTGCTGCTAAGTAACTGATTAGGGTGTTCTGTAAATATTAGGGAAAGTAAGTTTTTTTTTTTGCCCAGACCTTAGATCTTCAAAGTCCCAGGATTGCTTGGTGTATATGTGAGACTGTACGCCCAAGAAATTGGAGCGAAGCGACTGCGTGTCCTTATCCACGTTTCCGTATCTCCGCGAGGGGAATGGCTGGGTTTGGACGAAGCGTAAGAACTGTGTGTTTGTTTGAGTGCTGGATTTTTTTAAAAACTTCGCTCCTCTGCAGATAAAGAGGTTTTGTTTATATATATATATATATATATATATATAGGTAAAAGTGAAGTTATTAATCTGGGATGCTCACAGACCAGAGACGGCAACAATTAGATCAATTGAAAAGAACTAGTCTAGTTACATAACACTGTACACATCAATTGTAATTATGGAGTTCTGAACTTCGAGGTTTGTCCCTTGAACATTGTGGGTCACCTGGCCAGTGCCTAGCTGTGTTGAATGAATGCCTCTACAGGAGATGAAGTACAGAACTCTTTTCGGTGAAGTATAATTCCTCTGTGATTAGCTTTCTAAGCATCTTTTTAACTGATTGCAATGCAATGCAATATGAATGAATGGGAAGATCTTCCATGCTTTGATGTCTTTAGCTAAACAGTGTCATTTGTGTGTGCCGTGACAAAGGTTAAGAAACATTGAGTGTTTTATAGGAAGGATGGAAGTTAGTAACCTAACTGGAGAAAAACGAAACAAAACCAAATTGAATTGCTTGCCATGTTAAGTCCAGTAAGTTTTGGAAGAAAGTAAATGATACAACTACATTCAAACAAGTGAATTATGTAATTAAAAACAATATTACCAGATTTGTATTTTAAAATTATTAGAAATAGAAGACCATTAACAGCTGTGATAACTGCAGTGATTCAAAAGTTCCTTTGCTTTTAAAAGCAGTATCTACCGGTACTGCTGTTTCCCCTTCTGAAAGTGCCTGGTTTAGCTCTGCATAACACTCGCACAATTTATGCTTTCTTAATTGGCTTTTCTGGTCCCTGGAATTGACCTACCTAGAAGGTCTTTACTAAATCTGAGCAAAGCAGACCAGGAAGATGGAAAAATTAAGGAAACTGCTTTTGTTTTTCCTTTAACAACCTTCAAAGTAAAGGTTAAGAACCTTGAAGGACAATGTGGCATTCTGAGTTGGTTGTTACCAGATTGCAACCTGAGAATGATTTAAATCCTGAGTGAATAAGACATTAATCGTGTTTGGATTTTATCTTTGATATATATTTGGTTCTCACTGCGTGTGCTATTAAAAAAAAACACAAATTTTTGTAAACTAAAGAGGGGATATATTGTGCACCTCATGGAGGACATAATTATTGTTCATAAATTACAGAAACAACAAAACAGAGCTGCAACTATGCTTATTTAGGATTTAATATTCTCAAACAATGTTTTGTTTTATTTTAACCCTTAGTGTTTACGACTGCTTTGTTTTCCTTAAGCTGCATGGTAATTTACGGCTGCTTTGAAAGTCAGGATTATTTGTCTAAGATAACTCCAAGGCTGGCTTCAAAGCGCTGAGTAATTTGTCTTAAAAAATAATAATAATAATAACTTCTTTGGTTTCAAATCAGTTTAACACCAGTCACTGGTAAGGTTTTAATTTAAGTGAGAAAAAGTTCATCTTGCGGAGTGTTTGCATTCCAGATATTTGCCAACCTTTTCATAAAAAAAAAAAAAGACATATAAGTCATTTGAATGCATGTTTCCCGAACTGTAAGATTCAAGTTAATTACTTTGCATTGTTGAGCTCTGTGCTGGGGGCTGGTGAACAGGCCAGTGGCACCATGGGAGTTAACTACACTGTTTTTTTTTTCAGTAAATTCACCTGTTTTTCTGTATTTGAATTTTGTGTGTCAGTGTCTAGAAAAAAAAAGTATTCTTTGTTTTGATTTAGAATGAGCACATATCTCCATTTTAGTATTACACCAATTCCTCATACTGTTATAAGAATCTAAATTTGTATTTTCTGCCTAAAAATAAAAAAAAAGAAAAAAAATAAATACAAAAAGAAAAAAGGGGGAAAACATGTTGTGAGGGGTGAAGTGGTATATTAAAAGAAAAGATACTAAGGGGCATGTTTACTAAACTCCGAAAATGTGCGGGTCCCCGTTAGTGTGCGTGTGCCATATAAGGAGTGGGCGGTTCAGGCAGAACAAGGAAAAAAAACGACCGTACGTGTGCGCGTCGCGTTAATGTGCGGGGCCCACATTAGCGCGTGGGAAGGCTAAGTGGGGCGCTGCTGGGCACATATAGGAACAGAGCCGTAGCACAACGGTGAACACACTAACCAATGGTGCAGGGGCCACAGGTTCAATCCCCCATTGTGTGCAACAGAAAAGGCCAGCTGAAGCACCACCTTGAATGTGTAAAAGTGCTTCAGGAGGCAACGTAATTTTGGACTGCATAAGGCGGCGCACTGTACATTTTGTACGGCATAAGGCGGCGCACTGCTCTTGTTGGGCGGCATAAGGCGGCGCACTGCTCCTGTTGGGCGGCATAAGGCGGCGCACTGCTCTTGTTGGGCGGCATAAGGCGGCGCACTGCTCCTGTTGGGCGGCATAAGGCGGCGCACTGCTCCTGTTGGGCGGCACAAGGCGGCGCACTGTTATTTTTGGGCGGCACAAGGTGGCACACTGTTAATGGTGGGCAGCAGGAGGCGGCGCGCTGATGGGCATAAGGCTGCGTGCTGATGTGTGAGGAGGCAGTTTAATAGTGTGCAGCAGAAGTGGCGCGCTGATGTGCAAGAACAGGAACAGAGCCATAGCACAATGGTTAAGACACTGACCAATGGTGCAGGGGCCACAGGTTCAATCCCTCACAGTGCCCTGTGAAAAAGGGTAGCTGAGGCAGTATGTGTTATGTTGTGGAGTGCTGTAGGAGGCTTATTAATTTTATTTTGTGATAACTACTAGCAAACCCACTCTCACAGCATGTTAACATAAAGCGGGCCATAAGGCACATGTTACAGTGCACCGTCCGCCAAGGCACCCTAGAATGTCCCCTATAGGGCAGCATGTATGTTGCGACACAGGATAATGTATAGTGCACCCTATATGGATGGCAACCATAAAGTGCCCTATAGGGCGCCCCATAAAGCACCCGCAGAGGCACCTTATGGGTACAGTACGCTGAGGGTGTAATTGCTGGCATCAACATATGTACAGTAAATTAAAAGAAAAGCTTTGGACACCCCTATCACAGAACCCAAGTGTGGGTTTGAACCCATGACCTCTGGCTGCACAGGCGGTGACGTAACCATTGTGCTACAGCTCTATAGCTGTAAGCAAGCCCCTGTCTGGCTGCAGATAGCCTGCACATCACCTCACAGACAGTCTGCTGTTGTAAACAGGATAGGGTTAGGCCACCCGTACCCATGATGCACTGCAAATGCAAATCAGCTGTCCACAGATGCACACAGGATGGGAAATGCACCCCTAAAGCTCCCCGGCCTGGTAGGGGGACGTGTCCGTGTGCACCCACACAGCACCTCGGCCTGGTAGGGTGTTCTGAGTGGATGGACAAACGGCAAAGAGTAGCTAAAACAACATCACATTGTGCGGTAACTGTGCTCACCCTAAGTGTGTGATGTTGCGCCCAGGACCAGGTCCACAACACCTTCCATGGCTGAATGCGGCCATGCCAGAGCTCCAAAGCAGCAATAACCTGTGAAATAGGTAGGTTGCTGCATAAACATCTTGGAGATCTCTGTCTGCCTCAGTTAGTGGAACACCCCCCCATGGACCGCCAGGTGGATAAAACACAGCTTCCCACCCCCCCCCCCTGCACTGATGGCAGTAAAGTGGACCATCAACCCCGGTCCTGCTGGGGAACAGACACCCTACAGGGCAGTCCAAGCAGCTCCACACACATCCATAACACAATATCAGACAGACATTAGGCCTGGATATTCACACATGCACCCCACCACTATCTGATATTCTCCTGCAGCAAGCCATCAGCCACTGCACCCTGCAAGGCACTCCAGCAAGACACATACCATCTGTGCACAGTCTGCTGGTTGGTCCTGATGGAAATGCATGCACCCCCAACTGGGGTGGCAGCACAGATAAGTCAGTGAAGAGGCCCCAACAGGAAACCCATATATATCACATGAGAGAAACACAATATAGCACTATGGGAGTGCCTAGCCATGCTGCCATCACTGCACACTCAGGGTGAGAGTGATCCCCCAGCAGCACATACAGAGGTCACCCTGTCTGTGTAGGTGGTGGCCGGGCACTACCATGTCCCTGCCAGTGCCCTATGCAGCTGCATCATGGTCAGCCCACCCTGTCTGGGATGTACCCATGGTCCCTTGCTGCTCATTATGCACATTGGCAGGCCAATACTGGCAACAGTGCTGGCAGTGTGGGCTGTGGAAGGGGCTTGCAGCCAACACCCACTGTATAGACAGACACACACTTCCACACCTATGCCATCATGGTGCTACTATTGAGGTGGTAATTACCCTTACCCACCAAACCGGTCCTAGGCACGCCAAGGCATGGATATGGTACGCAGTACTGCTGGGTGTCACTCCCCAGGGTGGTAAACACCATCAGAGGTCAGGCCTGGAGCACGCACCGCAAACACCTCACAGATTGTTCTGATGGGGTCAACTAGCAGTATGTGCGTAACGTATGGATATCTATCTGCCAGTACTCCTAGCAAACGTCTCAGAGCTGTGTACCGTATACCTCAGGTGCAGGGTGACATTGCTAAGGTATGCAGGTGCTAGTATTGGGAGATGCACGCAGGGTCCAATGTTCTGCCTCTCCAGGAGACATTGGCCAATGGGGCCTGTGGGTGTGGGTGTGTCTGGCCCTGTTGGATGCTGCTTTACGGCAGCGATTCCCAACTCCAGTCCAGGTTAACATCACACTGTTCGGGTTTTCCTGCTGTCCCTCATGAATATGCATGAGCTACATCTACATGCCATGGGGGTGGTGCATAGATATACAGCACAGGCATTTGTATGAGTGGCAGCATGGAACCTGACTGGTGTGTGGCCCTCCAGGACTGCATTTGGGAGATTCTGCTCTAGGTACTGCCCCTGTTCATGGTGTCTGTGCTCAGTGGGGTAAAAGATAGATGTAGTACCATTGCATATGTCCTCGCCACGAAAGGTGTGTCCTTACTATCACTGTTTAGTTGTGGGAAAAATATGTGGGCAGGATTGGCGGTAGCCCCAGCTGGGCTTTGAACCTGTGACCCTCTGGTCCTAGAGGTACTGGCTCTGTCCGCTGCACCACACTATGCCCACAGAGACAGTGCAGCCCCTGGAGGTAGTAAACCTGGCAGGATGGAGTCGCAAACCCTGCTCTACGCATATTTACTGTGGGCACATACACCCTGTCTGGTGACAAACGTGCACATAAACCACATAAATGACCATGGAAAATGGGGGACACAATATCACCATGCTGGGCAACAGTGATATTAATGGGCAACCATAGAAAACACTCCCAGGAAAGCTCCAACAAACAGGAAATGTTTTTTGGACGACTCTCTGCTCCGTACACCTTTCCAAAACTCATTTATTTTTGCTGGAGCTTTCCTGGGTGTGTTTTTTAGTATTGCCCATTACTATAACTGTTCCCCAGCTGAATTCCTATTTTTACAATTTTTGTTGTGGTCCTTTTCTATTTTTAAGTACACTTTTGGGCTGTGCACATGTATCACACTGCTCACGTTTTTCAGGTTTCCCCGGTTTTGCTGTACATTGCTGACGGAAATGGTTTCTCTTCCCTTTAAATGCATTCTACCGCGAGTGATTCACTCGTGCTATTTTCCCTTTGAAATTCAGCCCCGATAATGTGCGGGGCGCCTCTCCCCTCCCCTTCCCCGCCCATTAACCCCTTCTCTCCACCCCTCCGGCGCCTTCCTCCGCCCTCCGTTTGCCTTTCCACGCCTCTATCGCACATTTGCGGGCCCGTACTTGTGCGGCACCCGTTAGTGTGACGCGCACGGGTGCGGGGGTTCCTCGCACGTTTGCGGGGCGCTTAAGAGCACTTAAGTGCTGCTTTTAGTGCGCTAATGTGCGGCGCGCAAATTAGCGGTTTTTAGTAAACATGCCCCTAAGTTTTAATAATGGTCTAATGTTCTTAGCAGCCCTGCCAAATAAAGATGCTGCCTGGTTGAGTTACGTGGGATTGGTAGTACTCCAAGAAGAAGAAGGGGGAGGGGGGAGTACAACATTCTTTTGTTTGTGCTTGTAGACTTCAGGCAGCTGGAGTAGTGGAGCGAGTGAAGGGCATTCTGATAAGAAGTTACTTCAGATCTGATGCAGTACAAGAAATTGAACTGGATCTTCAGTGCTGTTGGCTGTGCCTGTGGACAACAGCGACCCCTACTGAAACAGCATCATGTGGACTGTTGTGTGACTTTTTGAACTGGTTCAAGCTTGTTTGCAATTTATGTAGAATAGTATAAACAGTATTGTGTGTTCTCTCCTGCTCTCTCTCTGGGATGTGGCAAGTGTCTGCTGTATTATATTTTAATGTAATCATGTATTGTCGAATATCAGGGTTTCACTGCTGTTGTACTTAATCCTTATCTTTGATGTTAGGCATTTTTATCTCTCGTTTTTCTTCCTTCCAACTCCATACATTTTGTTTTTATGCCTGGAAGCTAGTGCAGCAGTCTCTATTTCTGTTTTTGTTCTAAGCCATGTTTAAGGCTTACCTCTTTAAGGCTGTTTTGAATAAGTGATTCCCACATTGTCTATTTGATATGGCTAATTACACTAGAGAGGTTAGACCAGAGCCTCTCTGATTTACTTTGCAGGGCTTCAGATCCTGTTCCAGGAGGTTGCTGATTGTGTGGTGACTACATAGTTTGTACCCAGCTGATTATTGTCAACTTGTTTTCATAGGGACTACTGTTTATAGCAAGAAACTGTGTTTGTGCATCCTGGGACTGCTCTACTTTCTCAGGACTGCTGCATCCCCGTTTTGCTGCCTGCTTGACTGATACCGACACTTGGACTCATGTCAGTCATTTGAAGGTTTCTCCAACTGTCACCTCTGTTTTATCTACTTCCTTCATGTATGAACTGTTGTTGACCAAGATGTTTGCTGCCAAACCTGCTCCTTGGGGCACCATTTGTTTCCTCCTTGCTGTCTCCATCATCTTTGCACTACTTATTGAGTTCCTTCATCCTGATGGACAATTAGCTTTACTTCTACGTGTTCACAATACAACCCACATCTCCAAAGAAGTTCTCAATCAAACCCCTGCCTTGAACTGAACTCTTATCAGGACATTCTACTGAACTTTTTGATTCCCTTGTGTTCTCCATTGCTATTATTCTTTTGTGCTGTTTGGATTTTGTCCTTTCTAGTCAGATAAGTATGATGTTTTCTTTATTATTTTGCCCTGCTCTGCTCATTTTATATGATTGGGACGGCTCCCTGCTCACAATGTATTGTCGCTTCCCCGCTCTGGTCACACTATGGGTCAAACCCCCCTTCTACCGCAGTCATTATGACTTTTTCTCCTTTTTGGGTGGGTTACGGGGAATTTTAATTTTGATGCTGATGTTTATTGCTTGTAATTCTTATTATGTGCTGTGCACTTCCTCTCCTGATTGCATTTGGATGTACACTGATTTAGTCTTCTGCTAAAAACCCTGTATATTGTATAAGGAGACCAGTATGAGCTCTTACCTTTGCAAGATCTTTCCCTGTCACAAATGGTTCTTATTCATAGTCCCTAAATTTGGGTTTCCTGCCTTTGCCCCTCACCTCAGTGAAAAGAAAAAGAAAAAATTGGGGAATGTTGGGATATCTTGGCTTAGGGATAGTTTTGCTCCTTCAGCTGCTATCTGTGACTGTAATCATGGCCTGCCTGCAGTTTGCACGATGAAGAAAAGAAAATGTCCTGTGGGCTAAGAAAGTATATGCTACAAGAGAGCTTTGTGGCCTGCTGTAGTCTGGAAGGCTTGCTTTGAGTAGAAGTACACAAAGTCAGGCTCAGAGAAATAATTAGCAGAAAACATACTTTCAGCCTTGAAGAAAAGAAAATGTCATTTAGCACAAGGAGATGAAAAGACCATAAACAGGCCAAAGGAATGCAGGAAAGATTTGCTCCACAGCACAGATAAGAAGCACAATTAAGCAAAGACCAGAAGACCTTGAGAGCACCAGCTGTAGAGAGGGAAGCCCTAAGGCATAATTGGCATTATTCATGGGAGGGGGCCTCAGAGAAGGAGTTCTAGCAAAGTTTTCTTTCTTTGCAAGTAACTCTGATTTTTACAGAATGACATCAGACTTCTAGAAGTTTTGTGACAGAGAATATCTATATAAGGGGATGGCTCCATAACTCATTGGGCAGTCTGCTCCCCAATTCCGGTAAGGGAAGTGGACTGTCCACCACCTTTCTCAGGCAGAGACTTTTGCTCAAAGCAGTTGCTGTTTGTTTGTTTTGGTACCTGAATAAAAAGCATTGTATTCGAGCAATTTGTAGTCTGAAGTAATTTGTTGCTAATTGGTGATATCTAGAAAAACAGTTGTTGTGGGATACAGGGCCCCACATAGCTTCATTGCATGTCCCCTAGTCTTTCTATATTCTGATAAGGTAAACAATCGATCTACGTTTACCCATTCCACTCCGTTCATTAATTTATAGACTTCTATCATATCTCCCCCTCAGCCGTCTCTTTTCCAGATTAAAGAGCCCTAACCTTTTTAGCCTTTCTTCATAGGAGTATCCGTCCATCCCCTTTACCATTTTGGTGGCTCTTCTCTGAACCTTTTCTAAAATCGCTATATCCTTTTTAAGATACGGCGACCAGAATTGCACACAATATTCAAGGTGCGGTCTCACCATGGAATGATATAGAGGCATTATAATATCTTTTGTTTTATTTTCCATTCCTTTCCTTATCATACCTAGCATTCTGTTTGCTCTCTTGGCCGCCGCTGAACACTGGGCCGATGGTTTTAACATGGTATCCACAATGACGCCTAAATCTTTTTCCTGGGTGGTGGTTCCTAATGTGGAACCTTGCATCGTGTAACCATAGTTTGGGTTGTTCTTCCCTAGGTGCATAACCTTGCACTTGTCCACATTAAATTTCATCTGCCATTTTGATGCCCAGTCTTCCAATTTATCAAGATCCTCTTGCAATTTTCCACAGTCCTCTTGGGTTTTAACAACTTTAAATAGTTTTGTGTCATCTGCAAATTTGATAACCTCACTCGTTATTCCACTTTCCAGGTCATTTATGAATATGTCAAAAAGCAGCGGACCCAGCACAGATCCCTGGGGTACACCACTATTTACCTTTCTCCATTGGGAAAATTGGCCATTTAGCCCTACCCTCTGCTTTCTATCTTTTAACCAGTTCCTGATCCACAATAGTACACTGCCTCCTATCCCATGACTCTTTAGTTTTGCCAAAAGTCTCTGATAGGGACCTTGTCAAAGGCTTTCTGAAAGTCCAGATACACAATATCAACCGGTTCACCTTTGTCCACCTGATTATTCACTCCTTCAAAAAAACATAACAGATTAGTAAGACAAGATTTTCCTTGTCTAAAGCCATGTTGGCTGTCTCCCATTAGGTCATGACTATCTACATGCTGAGTAATTTTATTCTTTATGATGGTTTCTACCATTTTTCCCGGTACTGATGTCAGGCTCACCGGTCTGTAGTTTCCCGGATCACCCCTGGAACCTTTTTTAAAAATTGGTAATACATTGGCGATCCTCCAATCTTCAGGTATTAGAAATGATTTTAATGATAGTTCACAGATTACTAATAGCAGGTCTGCAATCTCGTATTTCAGTTATTTCAACACCCTTGGATGTATACCATCCGGCCCAGGTGATCTGCTAATATAGTATAGGGGGTGAAGTACTTTTGTCCACTAAAGAAGAGCGGGACCTAGGCGTGGTTGTGTCTGATGATCTTAAAGTAGCTAACCAGGTAGAGAAGGCGACGGCAAAAGCTAGAAGGATGCTTGGGTGCATACGGAGAGGGATGGCTAGCAGAAAAAAGGAGGTGATAATACCTCTGTATAAGTCTTTGGTGCGACCTCATTTGGAGTATAGTGTGCAATTCTGGAGACCGCACCTTGAAAAGGATGTGAACAGGATGGAGTCGGTGCAGAGGGTGCCTACTAAAATGGTTAGTGGTCTTCATTATAAAGCATATGAGGACAGACTGAAGGATCTTAATATGTACTCCTTAGAGGAAAGGCGGGATAGAGGTGATATGATTGAGATGTTTAAATACCTCCGTGGCATAAATGTTCAGGGAGAGAGCCTCTTTCAATTGAAAGCAAGTTCTGCTACGAGGGGACATGGGATGAGGGTGAAGGGAGATAGATTCAGGAGTGATAAGTGGAAATATTTCTTTATGGAAAGAGTAATGGATCCTTGGAATAGTCTCCCAGTGGAGGTGTTAGAGATGAGGACAGTAACTGAATTCAAAAAAGCATGGGACAAACACAGAGGATCTCTAAAGGTAAAAAGGAGACTGTTGTAGTTGTTATGGAAGGACAGACTAGATAGGCCATGTGGTCTTTTTCTGTCGTCATATTTCTATGTTTCTATGTTTCACACTCCACAGACATCAGAAAGGTTGCTATGATGCAGCTCAATCAGGCAATTGTGCTTAACGTAGGAATTGCTATCTGCCAGTTATCATAGCAACCTTTTGATAGCTGTGTACAGTTTTCCCATGTTTAGGGTGGCATTGCTAAGGTATGCAAGGGCTAGTATGGGGAGATGCACGCAGGGCCCAACATCCTGCCTCTCCAGGAGGCTTGGGATAATGGAGCCTGTGGGTGCAGGTATGTCTGCCCCTGTTGGCCGCTGCTCTAGGGCAGAGGTTCCCAACTCCAGTCCTGGAGGACCAAACACTGTTCGGGTTTTCATGCTGTCCCTAATGAATTTGCATGAGATACATCTGCATACCATGGGGGCGGTGCATAGCAATGCAGCACAGCCACATTTATTAGAGGCAGCATGGAACCTGAATGGTGTTTGGCCCTCCAGGACTGCATTTGGGAGACTCTGCTCTAGGTAATGCGCATGTTTATGGTGTCTGTGCTCTGTAGGGTAAAATGTAGGTGTTTTGGGCATGTCTACGTCATCTGCAATAAAGGTTCTGTCTGTATTAGCACGTTTTAGTAGTGGGTAAAATATGGGGGCTGGGTTGGCAGGAACCACAGCTGGGACTTGAACCTGTGACCTTCTGCTCCTGAACACACTGGCTGTGTGCACTGCACCACCGTGTTGCCACAGAGACAGTGCATTCCCTGGGGATACCATGACTGTTCATCAGACGGGGCCTGTCCGTTGCAGTGCATGGCACCCACCTACACAGGGCTAGGCCACGGTCTGCTCTGGGCAGCTGCCACTGCCCCCTCCACCACCAGTACCCCTCTGCCACCCTGCTGACATGCCCGTCTGCTGGTGCTGCTGGTGGAGCGCAGTCTCAGGCCATCCATTGTGTGGGTAGGCGGCTGCCTATGGTGCAGGTTCTGGGGTAGGGGTGCCTGCATAGCTGTCCACTCTTCCCCCCAGCACCGCCTGCCAATGTTCTGTGCCCTTGGGGGTACTGCAGTGCCAGGTCCCACAGTACCTGCTGGGTACTATCCCCTGTGACACTGTGGGAAGCACACTCGTGCCTATGCTGGGCCCCATCAGTTGCTGTCTGGCTGCTCTACTGTTTCAGCAGTTCTATGGGCCACCTAGGCATCACCCTAGTCCGCACTGTGGCCCAGCTGCAGCACAGCATGTGCCGTCTGCAGCCCTCTGTGTCCCCTTTCCCAGCATCTGTCCAGTTGCCCATTCCGACATGCCCGCCCTGCTGTTGTGGAACATGTGCACGCCATAGGATACCTGTCCAATGGAGAGGGAAACCCTGATCAGCACTATTTCACTGTGGGATCATTCACCTTGTATGGGGATGGAGCGCAGACCCTTCCAAAATTCATATCCTTTTGTTGGAGCTTTCTTGGGAGTGTTTTTCGATGTTTCCCATTCATATCACTATTGCCCAGCTTGGTTATGTTTTTTTATATTTTGTTAGGATCATTTTCAATGTTTATTTGCACTTTTGTTCCGTGCACATGTATCACACATCACTTTTTTGTAGGTTTCCCTGATTTTGCTGTACATTGCTGACAGAAATGGTTTCTCTTCCCTTTAAATCAGCTCTAACGCCAGGGTTTCACTGGCGTTAGTTTTCAGCCTCGGATTTCACAGCGTTAGTGTGCAGAGAGCCTCTCCCCTCCCACTCTCCACCCATTGACCCCTTCTCTCCGCCCCTGGGGAGCCTTCCTCCACCCTCCGGGAGCCTTTCCCCGCCTTCAGTGCTCGTTTGCGCCGCTGCACTCGTTATCGCGCGATAAGGTACCTGTGCGCCTGGAAAAGCGCCATTATCGCGCGATAACGTCACAGAGCGCACTTTAAGACGGTTTAGTAAACATACCCCTTTGTTTTGATGGATCACACAAAACAGGATTATTATTGAGCCCTTATCCTCTTGTTGTAGAAAATACAGATTGCATTAAACTAAATATAGAACATACAGGTATGTTTTATTTCATTTTATTTTTAAAACCAATATGAGCATTTTCAGTCACTTCCAAGAGATATTTGTTTGGTTAATAAGTAGAAAATTATGAATAGCATTGTTTTTAGTTATTTATAATATAGTTTTTTATAAACATTGGTTCAGGATAATCACCGTAATATGGTTCTTATTAGCTGTACATAAAATATGTTTATATTATGAATTATGTCTTTTAACTAATGTATGTACCATATATATTATATGATTTTATGGTGCCTTATTATGAGTCATTGATCTAAGGGGCATGTTTACTAAACCGTCTTAACGTGCGCCTGGCGCTAGTGTGCAGGCTGCCATATAAGGAGTGGGCATTTCAGTCTTAAGGCACCCTATAAGGCACTCCATAGGGCATATTATAAAGTGCACTGTCTGCCAAGACACCCTATAATGTCCCCTATAGGACACCTTATGAGGCACCCTAAGGTTACAGTACTCTGAGGGTGTTTTTGCTGGCAGCACTACTGTACATTAAAAAATAGACAATGCCCAGACAGCCCCTATCAAATAACCCCACTGTTGTTTCAAACCCATGACCTCTGGCTCCACAGGCAGTGAAGTAACCAGTGGGCTAGAGCTCTACAGCTGCTAACAAACCCCTGGCTGGCTACAGAAGGACTGCATGTCACCACACAACCAGTCTGCTGTGGTCAACCCACCAGTACCCATGATGCACAGCACATGCAAACCAGCAGTCTACAGATGATCACAAGATGGGGTATGCACCCCACAGCACCTCATCCGGGTAGGGGGAACTGACCGAGTGCACCCCCACAGCACCTCAGCCTGGTGCTGTGGGGGCCGACGGTGTGTGTTAGTGGCAACAGAGTAGCCACAGACCGTCACATTGTGTGGGTATTGTGTTCACACTGATGGTGAGGTGGGGCGGCCAGCACCAGGTCTGCAGCACCTTCTATGACTGAAAGAGGCCATGTGGCAGGTACCCATCAGTGCCAGTGTGTGTGTGATAGGTAGCTCCTGCAGACCCACCTAGGATACATCTGTGTCCATCTGTGGTTGTCAATCAGGTCTAGCCCTGATGGGCTATGATGCACCCAGAATAGTGCATATTCTGTATTGGTGCTATGGTAACATGATGTAAGTGAACGGGGGTGTTTGGACCCATAGGCAGCTTATGTACCACCACCCAACCCACCCTCTGTGGCTCAGGGTGGGAGACAGGATTCCCCCACTAACAGATCCACAGTCTACCACCCTGCAATGGTGGCTGTAGAGGGGGGCCATCAATGCCAGTCTTGCTGGGGAGCAGACACTCTACAGGGCAGCCAATACAGAGCTGTACGCATCCCTAAGGCAATGGCAGACAGACAGTAGGCCTGGAAATGCTCAGCTACCCCTCACCACCATCTGACATTCTCCAGCAGTAAGCACAGTGAGTCACCAGCCACTGCACCCTGCAAGGTGTTCCAGCCATACACATATAACAGCAAACAGTCTTCTAGTTAGTCCACAGTGCATGGTCCTGGAGGAGACGTGTGCACCCAAAGCTGGGATGTGAACACACCCACCAAGCAGATAAGTCAGTGATTAGGCCCCAGAGAGGAGAACCTATATAGTTCACTTTAAAGAAATACAATATAGCACTATGGGAGAGCCTAGCCATGCCGTGGTCACTGCTCAGTCAGGGTGAGAGTGACCTCCCAGCAGGACATGCTGTGGCCACCCTGTCGGTGCAGGCTGTGGCCGGGCACTACAATGTCCAAGCCATTGCCCTATGCTGATGCATCCAGGCCAGGCCACCCTGTCCAGGCTATTCCCATGGTACCTTGCTCCTCATTATGCACATTGGCAGGCCAATACTGGCAACAGTGCTAGCAGTGTGGGCTGAGGAGGGTGTTGACAGCCACCACACACTGGATAGACAGACACACACTCCCCACACCTATGCCAGCATTGTGCAACTATAGAGGTGTTTGGCAGCCCTGGCCACCGCACCAGTCCTGGGCACAGTGCAGGCATGGCTATGGTACGCAATACTGTTGGGGTCACTCCCCAGGGTGGTAAACACTGTCAGACACAAGACCTGTAGCACACTCCACAGACATCAGAAAGGTTGCTATGATGCAGCTCAATCAGAAAATTGTGCTTAACTTAGGAATTGCTATCTGCATTAATCATAGCAACCTTTTGATAGATGTGTACCGTGTTCCCAGGTTTAGGGTGGCATTGCTAAGGTATGCAAGTGCTAGTATTGGGAGATGCACGCAGGGCCCAATATCCTGCCTCTCCAGGTGGCTTTGGATAATGGAGCCTGTGGGTGCGGGTGTGTCTGCCCCTGTTGGCTGCTGCTCTAGGGCAGAGGTTCCCAACTCCGGTCCTGGTGGGCCAAACACTGTTCGGGTTTTCATGCTGTCCCTAATGAATATGCATGAGGTACATCTGCATACCATTTATTTATTTTATTTATTTATTTATTTAACAGTTATTTATATACCGCTCTTTCCCTTGTTTCAAGTGCGGTTTACATGTAACAGTAGGTTAATTGGTATGAGATATACCAGGACATTTTACATAGAACAGATAATTATAAATTACAAGGAAAATTGTAACATTACAAGTATAACATATTAGAACATATATACATTGCTAGTTAAATTATTAATCATCATGTAAATGAGTGTGTAGTATGGTTAAATTAGTGTATTAGTGTCGTTTATTTTTGAAAATAGGGTATATAATATTAAAAATAAATGTTAGCCTGTATCCCTTTGAGAATTCTGTTTTGGGAGTGTATTATAGTGTAATGTAAATAAGTGAGTTTTTAATTTTTTTTTAAATTCTTTTATGTCAGACAGTAGGCGAATGTTGTCAGGTAAATTGTTCCAGAGTATTGGAGCAGAGTGTGAGAAAGCTCTCTTATTGGTTTGTTTTCTGGCTTTTGTAA
The DNA here is from genome assembly GCA_033557465.1 of Ichthyophis bannanicus. Lineage (NCBI taxonomy): Eukaryota > Metazoa > Chordata > Amphibia > Gymnophiona > Ichthyophiidae > Ichthyophis > Ichthyophis bannanicus. Next base: position 388,932,960 of record CM066033.1, on the reverse strand, counting down.
AATCTTTTGGTATTGTTAAAGTATTTATGTTTCTGCTCCTTTGAGATCGTTTATCAATGTCAATGTTAATCAGTGTATTTAGTGCAGATGGTGCAAGTTTATTTATAAGTTTAAATGTAGTGACAAGAATTTTATATTTGATTCGGGAGTAAATTGGTAGCCAATGAAGTTCAGCTAAAATTGGTGTAATATGTTCAAGTGGGCTTATATTCATAATCGTTCTAGCAGCTAAGTTCTGAGTTATTTGTATCTTTTTAATATTTTGTTTCGAAATACCATTAAGTATTGTATTTGCAAAATCGAAATGTGGGGTAATAATAGCATGAATTATGTTAATAAAATCTTGTAGAAGAATCAAAGGTCTTAGTTGTTTTAGTATTTTGAGTTTGTAATGTATATTTTTAGTTAAATATTTTATATGTGAATCCATATTTAGATTATTGTCAAGTATCACACCTAAATATTTTACTTCTTTTTTATATTAATTTCATGAGTATCTAGTGTAATCGTGTTTGGGGGTATATATGTTTGATTTTTAGTGATAAATAAAATATCTGTTTTAGTAAAGTTGATAAGTAGATTTTGTTCTTTGAGCCACTCAGTTAGTTCACCATGGGGCGGTGCATAGAAATGCAGCACAGCCATATTTATTAGAGGCAGCATGGAACCTGAATGGTGTTTGGCTCTCCAGGACCTCTTTTGGGAGACTCTGCTCTAGGTAATGCGCATGTTTATGGTGTCTGTGCTCTGTAGGGTAAAATGTAGGTGTTTTGGGCATGTTTACCTTATCTGCACTAACGGTTCTGTCTGTATTACCATGTTTTAGTAGTGGGTAAAATATGGGGACTGGGTTGGCAGGTACCACAGCTGGGACTTGAACCTGTGACCTTCTGCTCCTGAACACACTGGCTGTGTGCACTGCGCCACCATGTTGCCACAGAAATGGTGCATTCCCTGGGGATTCCATGACTGTTCGTCAGACAGGGCCTGTCTGTTGCAGTGCACAGCACCCATCTACACAGGGCTAGGCCATGGTCTGCTGTGGGCAGCTGCCACTGCCCCCTCCACCACCAGTACCCCTCTGCCACCATGCTGACATGCCCTTCTACTGGTGGTGTGCAGTCTCAGGCCATCCAGTGTGTGGGTAGGCGGCTGCCTGTGGTACATGTTCTGGGGTAGGGGTGCCTGCATAGCTGTCTACGCTTCCCCCCAGCAACGCCTGCCAATGTTCTGTGCCCTTGGGGGTACCTGCTGGGTACTATCCCCTGTGACACTGTGGGAAACACCCTCGTGCCCATGTTGGGCCCTCATCAGTTGCTGTCTGGCTGCTCTACTGTTCCAGCATTCCTATGGGCCACCTAGGCATCACTCTATTCCGCACTGTGGCCCAGCTGCAGCACAGCATGTGCCGTCTGCAGCCCTCTGTGTCCCCTTTCCCAGCATCTGTCTAGTTGCCTGTTCCGACATGCCCGCCCTGCTGTTGCGGAACATGTGCACGTCATAGGACACCTGTCCAATGGAAAGGGAAAACCCTGATCAGCGCTATTTCACTGTGGGATCATTCACCTTGTATAGGGACAGAGCATAGACCCTTCCAATATTCATATCTTTTTTTTGGAGCTTTCTCGGGAGTATTTTTTGATGTTTCCCATTAATAACACTATTGCCCAGCTTGGTTATGTTTTTTTTATATTTTGATGGGGTCATTTTCAATGTTTATTTGCCCTTTTGTTCCGTGCACATGTATCACACATCACTTTTTGTAGGTTTCCCTGGTTTTGCTGAACATTGCTGACGGAAATGGTTTCTCTTCCCTTTAAATCAGCTCTAACGCCAGCGTTTCACTGGCGTTAGTTTTCAGCCTCGGATTTCACAGCGTTAGTGTGCAGGGAGCCTCTCCCCTCCCACTCCCCGCCCATTCACCCCCTCTCTCCGCCCCTGGGGAGCCTTCCTCCGCCCTCTGGGCGCCTTTCTCCACCCTCAGCGCTCATTTGCGCTGCTACGCACGTTAATGCGCGCTAAGGTACCTTATCGCCCGGTAAAGCGCCATTATTGCGCGATAAGGTACCTTATCGCGCGATAATGTCGCAGAGCGCACGTTAAGACGGTTTAGTAAACATGCCCCTAAATGTTTTAATAATTCTCGTATTTATGTGTATGTTTTTACATTTTGTATTTTTTAGCCAGAAAAGCCTCTGATGAAGGCATAGCGAAACACGACCTGTGTCGGGCCTTGGCTAATATGTGTTCAATAGAGGTTACCTTCCTCTGCTATCCACGTTTTTTAGACTGGGTGTGGTGTTTGCACATGGAGTCGTGCTTCAGTGTTGGTCAGATCTAGAATTGGCCTGAAGCCTCCTGTTTTCTTGGGGAGAAGAATGTAAGGAAAGTAGAAGCCTTTGCCTTCCTGGGTGGGGGGGGAACTCTTTCGATTGCCCCTTGGGCTAGCAGAGTGGTCACCTCTGAAGACAGGAGGTTTGCCTGCAAAGGATTTGCAGGATAATCTCTTGTGGAGATGGTTGGAGGCAAGCTTTGAAAGTGAAGTAGATAACTCTCTTGGACAATGCTTAGAGTCCATTTCTCTGATGAAATGCCACCTGTGGGCATAAGCTGAAAGCCTGCCTGCCTGCTACTGAGGTTAATCAAAAGCAGAGGGATCCTATTCAGAGTAACATCTTCCTGGTATAGAAAGACTTAAGAACATAAGATATGCCATACTGGGTCAGACCAAGGTCCATCTTCTTTCGCAGGTGTTCCCATTGCCCTAGTACCCAAGCTTTGTTATTTGGGTATTCTACTGGATACCAATCTCTCACTTAATGATCACATTTCCCAGGTGTCGCGGCACTCTTTCTTCTATCTCCAGCGTGTTTGCGCTATCAGACCATTTCTCTCTCCAAAGGCCCTCACCACGCTTCTTCTCTTGTTAGTAATTTCTAGATTGGATTTTTGTAACTCGGTACTCACCGGTGTCCCCAAGTATCAACGGCACTGACTGCAATTAATACAGAATACTGCAGCCCAACTTATATCTCATGCTTCTTCCCAGGATCATATCACTCCTATTCTTCACCACCTCCACTGACTTCCATTGGAATTCCGGATTAGATTTAAGGTTCTCATACTGGTACACCAAGCTATCTAAACACGTAGAACCCAGTATCTAGCTGATCTTTTGGTGTTTCACACTCCTTCCCGTAGTCTCTGTTCGGTCCACGTCAACCGCCTCCACCCACCCTCCCCAACCCACGCGCACCTACAATCTATCCGACAATCAGCCTTCTTTTACCTTGGCCCTTCCCTATGGAACTCCCTTCCCACTACTTTGCGCTTAGAGGAGTCCTACCTCAAGTTTCACTCTCTTCTGAAAACTCACCTCTTTTCTTCTGCCTTTAACCTTCCCCCATGACTCCCCAACCCACCGCTTTGCCCGCCTCTCTTTTAGTATATTTTGAATGACGGAATGTTCTTTTCCCCCCTTTCCTATATATGAATTGTAGGTCCTATTCTTTTCCATTCCTTCTATTTTTGCAATGTTGCAAACCACCCTGATGTGTAATGGGAGGCAGTATATCAAATACTTGAATAAACAAACATCAGGCCCATTAGCCTGTTTCCAACAGTGGCCAATCTAGGGCAGTTTCCCAAAAGACACAGGTTCCTCAATGCTTGCATCGGGTCAAGCAATGATATCCCGGGACCTTTTAATAATGGTTTATGGACCTTTCCAGGAGAACACAAAAGAAGCAGAACCCGGACTGACAACAATAAAGGAAACCTTGTTTATTGTGCCCCGATGCGTTTCGGCTCTCAGCCTTCTTCAGGGGGTCTTAAAAGGAACACACCTCAAAAAGAAACAATAATAATGATAATAATAATAATAATCTTACATGCACATATTAAAAACAATAAAACAATAAATATGATTGTTACATAAAGCATATGGATCAGACTGGCAGAATATCTACAGTACTTAACCCATATTGTTAATCCATCAAATATACAACATAATTATATAAATATATTATCATCAAAGAGATCATAAATTCTTAAATAATGATATACAAGACAAGAATGTGTCAATAAATATTGATAAAAGTCAAGTATAAACAAATAAAAGACAAAAAGAGAAAGGAAAAGAGAGACGAGGAGGACAAAGGGGATCTGATAGATACCTTAATTCTGTCAAATGGAACGCTAAAATCATTAGCCAGACATGTAGGACGCTAGATGCGGACAATAAATAAATACATAATTAGATAAATAAGTATAATACAATATGCCAGAAGACTTGTATAATAAATAAGTAAATGAATACCATATATAAAAGTGAATGCCATAAAGATACCTTAATAAAATGTAATAAATAAAATCAAAAACAAATTACAAATATAAACAATACTTTTGCAACCAGCATTCAACAAAGACAGAACATGATGAGACAAAATTGTGAAAGCACGTCTTAAAGAGACATGATTCATTGTGGAGAAATTATCCCACCAAATAGTGTTGAATACTAATCCTTTTAAAAGGGCAGAGACGTCCATAAAAATGGTTATTGAAAAAATGTTCGTATATACTGAATAAACACCATAAGTACTATGATAAACAACTGTGTTATATATTAGATGCAATCCAAAACATCCAAAGAAAATTATATTAAATGAAACATCACAAAAGGATATAATGAATAAATACGTTATAGATTGGCTGTGACTCAAATAGTAGAAAGGTGTTTAGAGGGAGCATTTGTACCACAGCTAAAAAAAGCTTATTCCCGGCCAAAGAATATATAGATATATATGTATGGCATATATCTTGCTATGAATAAATTGTCATAACTGAAAAACGCAAAGTGTAAAAGAGTACATTGTGTCCAAAAGAGTAACCTGATTGCCTACTAGGACAAAAGCAATCACAACTGATTTGTAACTTTAACTTCCAAAAAATATGTTGTCACGATGTTATAACAAGAAAACATTTAAATGAAACATAAGACTGAAAACAAAAGAATGCTTTATATATCCTACACAACGATTCTACTTGGAATGACAATGTGGCGTTCAAGCCGAACAGGGACTTTAGACGTCGGCATTTTTCCACCCATTTGGGTAAAGAATTCACAAAAACCAAAAAGATTATAAAAACGTATGTAGTTAATTATGTGCATGAGTGCTTAAAAATGTTTATTATACTCATAAATGTGGAGAACCAAAGGAGGCTGATGAATTGCAAAGTATATCTTTGAAAAAGTCCAAAGGAGGCTGATGAATTGCAAAGTATATCTTTGAAAAAGTCCTAAAAACAAACGAAACATTCAAACCTTGAAAAAACCGGACCATAAAACTATGATGTAAATCTTCGTAAATGGAGACAAGTGTAGATGACTGTATAAAACCTTTAGAAGAAACTAAAAATATGACGGCTTACCGTGAGAAACGTTCTGCACAGCATTGCTGCTCGAAATAACATAGTGTTGCCAAATGCAAACAAAAGCTTAAATGCTGGCACATTCCCGCTCTTGTAGGTTAAAGGTCATCAAAGCCAATAACTTATAAGATCTAATACTTTTAATAAAAACCTTCAACGAACCTATTACAGAATGAATATATCTATTGTAATGGTACATGAAAATTTAAAAAAAAAATTTAAAAACCAGAAAGAAATGCTATTAAGCACGCTGTGCACAGCAGTTCTACTCCTAATGACAAGGCAGCGCTCAACACAAAACTAGAGTAAAAAATGTCTACGTTATAAATCGGGAGTTATCATGAACCAAATAGCTTATTCTAAGGTGTAAGAAAAACATTGCTAAATCATATGTATTGATGTTTAAAAATATGAAGGATTAAACCAAAATTTGCCATAAAGACCGTTCAGCACAACGATTCGGCTCGTAGTGATAGGACCGCATTCAGAACAAATGTAACCATGAAATGCCAGTGTTGTCCCGTTTTTATGACTTACAAATCAACAAAACAAAATGAGTTGTTCTAAATTGTATAAAAGACAATATTACATAAAATGTAGTATATAGGTAGGAGAGAGAGAGAAAGGGGGAGGGGGGGAGAGACGGGGAAAAGGAAGGAGGGAGAAGGGGGGGAAGGGGGAGAAGGGGAGGGGGAAGGGGGAAGGAGGGGGGAAGGGGGAAGGGGGAAGGGGGGAGGGGGAAGGGGGAGAAGGGGGGAAGAGGAAGGAGGGGGAAGGGGGGAGGGGGAAGAAGGTAAGGAGGGGGGAAGATAAAACCAAAATATTACCATAAAGACCATTCAATGCAGTGATTTAACTCGTAGTGACAAGACCGCACTCAAAACAAATGAATCCATGAAATGCCAGTGTTGCCCCGTTTCTATGAATCAAAGATCAAATAAAACAAACGAATTGTTCTAAATTGTTCTTTTCCCTTTCCTTCCCCCCCTCTGCCTCCCTCTCTTCCCTTCCCCCCTCCTTCCCTTCTTTTCCTCTCTTCCCCTACACTTCCTTTCCTTCCCTTTCCGCCCCCCCCTTTCCCTTTCCCCTCCCCCTCCTTCCCCTCCTTTCCTCCCCTTCTTCCCTTCCCCCTCTCCCCTTTTCTGTCCCCCGCTCCCCTCCCCCCTTTTCCCCCTTTTTATTTTCCTCCCCCTCCTTCCCTCTTCCCCTCTCTTCCTTCCCCCTTTCCCGCCCCCTCCCTCCTTCCCCTCCCTCCCCCCCTCTCCTCCCCCTGTGACTGTGAAACACATGTAACCTGAGTTTTGTAAATATCTTTGGAAATACTAACTGGAGAGAATATCCTGATGCTTTATGTTGAACCCTGTGACATTGGGGAAATAAAACCTATATCATTTACCTTCATACTGGTTTGTCATGGCTATACTTTTAAAAGGGAAACTACAACTCCCAGCATGCCTCAGTACTGAAGATCGTTTTTCAACCCGTTTATGAAGGACATAATGTCCACCCTAGCTCTTTAGGCACATGGCCGGGGGCTGGGGTGTGACAAGCGGCATAGTTGTTGGATCTTGAGCACCTATCAGGATTTACACTGCTTCAGGATGTATACTGAAGATATTAAACACCAACAGAAGAGTGAAAAATCGCTGGCAGCTTCGGCCTGAGCAGCGGATGACCAGCGAGACACACCCTTTCTAAGGCATGAGTCAATGCCTGACTGCAGGTAACGAGTAATTAGGCGTGGGCTGAGAAGGATTCAAGTATAAGGGTGCAAGAGTCCAAGCAGTCAAAATAAAGTCTGGCAAAAAAGCTGAGCGGTACCGCACTTGGTGGTTGTGTTTCTTTTTTTCTTCTACAGGAAACTGCTATGATGGATCCGAAGGACATTCTACAGTGGATGGCGTCACAGTTTGAAAAGCAGCGCGAAATGGCGTTCCAGGCACAGGAACAGGCTGCAGCGGCATTGCAAGCTCAGCAGAAGCCCGTACTCGATATGATGGAGGCCTGGCTGACTAAGCAAAGAATGCCAATGGGAGCAGTATCTACCCCACCAGGACTTGATGGGTCAGCTAGTAATTGTATGGTAGGACCACTGACCTGTGGGACATTGACATTCGGAAAATTGTCTCCGGACGATGACATAGATGATTTCTTAGAATCGTTCGATAGAGTGGCACATACTGTAGGTTGGCTGAAGGAGCAATGGGCTGTACGCCTGGCCACGTCTCTCAAAGGAGAGGCGTTGGCGGCATACAGGGCCATGCCGGCGGCTCTGGCCACAGATTATGTAGAATTAACAAAGGCTATCAGAGATCGCCTAGGGCTGACTCCGATGGTATATCACCGTATGTTAAGGGCTACCAGATTAAAAGCTGGTGAGACACCAAAAGCTCTCTGCCAGAGGGTCAGAAGCTTAACGATGAAGTGGTTGGCCCCAGAGGGAAAGACCCTGGAGGCGGTGATAGATACTATTGTGTTGGAACAGTTTATGGCCGCTGTTCCAAAGGAAGTGCCATCCTTTCTGATTTTGCAAAACTGCCGAACCACGAGTGAAGCCACCCTGCTGACCGAGAGGTATTTTGAAGCAGAATTGGCCGGTCATAAAAGGGGAGACGCTTCAAAAACGGCAGCAGAGGCTAGTTTTGAGACATCAGAAAGAAAGTCAAGGCCAAGATCGGAAGGTATAAAAAATTGTATGCCAATGCAAAGAAACTATTGTGAAAAGAAAAAATGTTTTCAATGTGGGAAGGTAGGACACATGCAAAAGGAGTGTAAGGCACGTACAGCGCTGATGACTGATAATGCAAAAACTATAAGGGAAGGGTTCCTTTTAGATGTTATAGTTCAGGGCATAGCTACCAACACTCTACTGAACTCCGGTGCTGATCAGAGTATGATCTCTAAGAGACTCTGGCTAGCTATAGAAGCCCAGTCTAAGTCAGTACCGAGCCGACCAGAGGGAAAGGTCAGGATAAGATGCATTCACGGAGCATCATCTTTTTATCCTTTGTAAAAACTGATAGTAGAAGGGTTAGGGATGAAAAGGGAAGTCCAGATAGCTGTAGTCCCGAAGTTACCACATGACCTGGTGTTGGGCAGGGATTGGCCCCAATTCAAGAGAGGGTTGGAGAAGGGCCTACATCCCAAGGTAGCCCTCGTGTCTACACGAGCTCAGTCAAAGGCCTTAGATAAAAAGGATAAACACCCAGCCGAGTCACTAAGTAAATTGCCATCCCATGATGACCTAGTAACTGCCCCTTCTGAAAGGCATAGGAAGGGCAAAGCGGAGAAACATCGAGAAAGTCAGAGACGTACTCAAAGGAGAGCGGAGTTAGAGGCCGGACAAGGGTTACTATGGGTCCCGGCCGAGTTAGTCGAGAAGTTCCCCAAGGAGCAACAAGCGGATCCCACGCTTACACGGGCCTTTGAACATGCCCAGGTAGAAAGGGGTACCCTCCCCAGATTCCTTTTAGATAAGGGTGTATTATACCGAGAGAGTCTCCATCCCCAGGCAGGAACAGTTCATAAGCAGCTGGTAGTGCCCGCAGCTTTTAAGACCATCCAGTAGGAGGCCACAAAGGGATACAAGGGACTCTAGACCAGATACTAGCTCGCTTCTATTGGCCGGGCGTTTTCAAGGAAACCTCACGATTTTGTGAGTCTTGCCCCTTGTGTCAGAGAGTGACCGCTGTCCGTCCTCCCGGAGTACCCATGCTCCCAATGCCTATAATATCAGAGCCCATTCGTAGAATCGCCATGGATATAGTGGGACCCCTGCTAAAGACACCCCGTGGTTTCCAATATATGTTAGTTATAGTGGATCAAGCCACTACTTTCCCATGGGCCATTCCCTTACGTAACATATCGGCTAACACGATAGCCTCGGAGGTAATCAAGCTATAATATAAATGGTCTACTGTTATAAGCAATTTATGCACTGTTGCAATAGGTTTCATCAAGAATAGTAGAATATCATCAGCATAAGCTGCATATTTCCATATTCCAGTATTAGCAGCAATACCAACAGTGCTATGGTCTTTTTTAATCCTATATAAGGGAGGTTCCAATGCTAAGTTGAATAGGAATGATGAGAGAGGACGTCCCTGTCGAGTCGCTCTGCACAGAGGCACTGGTTCAGATAAGGAACCATTTACCAGAAACTGAGAGGAAGGAAATGAGTAGAGAACTTGGACCCAACTGACAAAATTTGAACCATACCATTCCAGGATTCTAAATAGATAAAGCCACTCTATCCTATGAAATGCCTTTTCCACATCAAGAGAGAATGCCACTGCTGGGGAGTTTTCTTTAGTTGCCAAAACCAAAATATCATTACACTGGAGTTAATGCAATGGTATTTATCTTCCTTTTATGAATCCAATTTGTTCAATGCCAACTAACAAGTCCATCACTTGGCTAAGTATTGTAGCAAGTATTTTGGCTAGGATTTTATAATCAATGTTCAAAAGAGAGATTGATCTATAATTACTGACAAATGTTGGATCCCGACCAGGTTTAGCAATTAGTACTACATTAGCTTTTGTGAATCTCGAAGAGAACAGAGGCTGCATTAAAAAACTATGATATAATTTTTTCAATCTTGGTGCAAGAACAAGAGAAAACTGTTGATAAAATTCCGCTGTGAAACCTTCTGGATCAAGAACCTTGTTTTTAGGAAGATTTTTTTTTACTGCGGATAAAATTTCTCCAAGTCTTATAGGTGCCCCTAACTGATCCTCCATCTACATAGAGAGTTTAGGACTATCTTTTAAATTCAAAAACCTCTCTATGTGGTCCTCATTGACCTGATTAGTAGTGGAGAACAGATCCTTATAATATGACACAAATGTCTTTATCATATAGTCTGTTTTTGTAAAAGGTAGTGAATTCTCCACCCGTATGGAAGTAATATACTTTTTAGCTTTCCATACATTCAAGTACTGAGCCAGAATTTCCCTGCTTTATCATTACCCATGTAATAACCTGTGCGGTGCACAAACAGATCATGTTTAGCCTGTCTAGACAAAAGTTTGTTATATTCATAAAGACAATGCAATAACTGCTGATATACAAGATCATCACCTAAATGAGCATGAATCCCCTCCAAACGAGTTGTTTCCTAGATCATTCCACCTCACTTTTATAAAGCCAGGCAGAAAGGTTGATAATCTCACCCCGTAAAGTAGCCTTGCAATCCTCCCAGATGATTACATAATGCATTTGCTCATTTTTGTTGTTTTGAAAAAAAGACATCTATACCGTCACCTTTTTTTTTTTTTTTTTTAACCACCAGCGTCTCCAGAAGTAGGTTGTTCTGGAATTCCTACCTTGTACACTATCTGATCTTAAACCGCTATGGCATTTTCAGAACTACCGCTGCATGATCAGATATGTGTATAGGCATTATACTGCAATCATTTATTTTTGATAATGATGACCTGGACACAAAAAGGTAATTTATACGTGAATAACTTTGATGGGGGATAGAGAAGAAAGTACATTCATGAGCCAAAGGATTTTTGCATCTCCATACACCTACTAAACAAAGGCAATCAAGTATATTGTGAAATTGGTGATTAATTTTCCTATTTGGGTTTTCACCAGGATAGGATTTATCAACCAGTTCATTAAGTACAGCATTAAAATCATCTCCCAGAACAATTTCAGTGTTATTAAATGATAAAAATGCTTGTGAATTCCTCACAAGGACTACAAAAGGGGACTGCTACTTCTGGAGAGAGATCTGCAATTGTAAGTATTTGCTTCTGGGAACTTTTCTAAATCTTGGGGAAAAAGGAATTCTTTAGAGTAAAGCTGTATTTGTTAAATCAGTCAGGGCCTAGTAGCAGCAAAGAGCTTTCAGTTTAAATTTAAAACACAGCAGAGAGCTTTCTGGTTAAATTTAGACTCCAAGACTCCCTCTATCCAAGCAAGGGCTGTAGGACTCCCCTTGGAAATTGGTCACAGATTACCTTAGAAGCACAGGACAGGGTCATGTGTAGAAACCAGCTTTTAATAAGTTTTCTTTCCCTCCCTACCTCCCCAACACCCACCCACCCCTGTGATAATCATAGCTTTAAAGGAGCTTAAACCTCTTTAAGGAAAGGAGGTGCCATATTCACTCTCAGGTGCAGCTGTTTGTCTTCATCAGGCATACATTAAGGACCTGAGATTAATTAAGCTTCAGGTGAACAAAGTACATTAAACGTATTAGGTATAGTTTTATTAGTATAAGTATCCCCAGCAACCCTTAGTAAGTAAAGTACTTAAATATCAAAACACAACGTTAAAACTAAGATGCAGACAGCAATCCAGCAGTGAGATGGGGGCTTTCCAATCTTTTGCATTGAGTGTCACATGTATGATTTTCTCCCAGTTGATGAGGTGTCTTACGTGTGCACTAGGTGCAAGGAGCTCTTTGCTCTCAGGGAACAAGTCCAATCTCTGGAGACTAGAGTAGAAGACTTGGAGGACATAAGGAAGACAGAGAGGTACATAGACAAGACCTACAGGGATATAGTCCTGAAGTCCCACCTCCAGTCTAGCAGCATCCCTGTTGCCATGGAGAGGAGAGGCCACGTGACAGGAGAGCATCACCCTGGTGTGGCAGGAAGTGATCCTGTAGCTAGGACCTGTCCTCCAGGTGATGTAAAACCCTCTTAAACCGAGGAAGTTTCTCCAGGGCAATGTGCCCATGAGGAAGGTTTTAGAACGTGCAACCTAGACAGAAAGTGCTGGGGAGAGGAGTCAGCTGTCTTGGTACTGTGATGACGAGACGGTAATAGAGCCCAAGAAAGTGGGGAAAAAACAGCCATTCACTTCTGAGCAGAGAAAGAGTTCAGGGAGTTTTAGGGTTAAAACTCCGGTTAAGGAAAAAAACTGCATTCACAGAGCTGTTGAGAGTGAGCCACGCCCCAGCTCCAAGGTAACCAGGGGAGGTGACGAGGAATGCTTGGGGGTGGAGTTGGATGCCATAGGACAGTCTCACTCATATAAGCTCAGGGAAGCAGGAAGGAAGAGGTGTGCATCCACCGGGGAGGAGGTTTCCACCAAGAAGGGAGAGTCTGCCAGGAGAGTAGAGACTTCCAGAGAGTCTGGTGAGGAAGCAGGGAATGAGGAGACCAGGAGAAGACCTGAGAGAGGAAGGTGCTCCAGGAGCTGTCTCAAGAGAAATCCCTATTGCACTCAGCATACAAAAAACTCTAGCCCTGAAGAGAGCCCGGCTGGTAAGGGAATTACAGCTGGCCTAGAAAACAGGAAAGTTCATTCTGTGGGAGATGCTGTTTCTGAGCAAGGTACGGGACTGTCTTTAAGAGAGCTTGTGGGAAGTGTTTCATCTTCAGCAAAGCCTGGGAAAAGACTAATTGCTGGGAAAAAGGTGAGCACATTAGAAGCCTTAAAGAATCTGCTAAAGAATAATGAACTCCTCTGTCCTCCCACTGTTACTCATCGGGGAGAAGAATCCCAGTGGGGAAAGGTTTTAAAGTTACTAGAGAAACTAAAACCTGCTGTTTCACACGCTGAGCCCAGCCAGGTGCCAATTGACCTAGATGAGGAAAGCATGCAAATAGATGAGTGTGTTTCAGATAACGTTTCCTCTGATTCTGAAATGGATTGCTCATTCTGTGTAAGCCAGAAAGTGACAAGGCTATAGGGTTTTGAAGTTATAAAAAACCCAGAAGCTGTCCTAACTGCATGACCTGCTGGAAAATTGGGTTAAGTGAAGTGCTAATGTTTTGAGCTGAACAGAGAGGTTCAAAAGGGGTCATGTGGAGCCTTGAACCCAAAATGCAAATGTTAGCAGCTTGAAGAAAGGAATATAAATGTTAGCAGCTTAAAAGTAAAGAATACAAATGATAGCAGCTTAATGTGAAGAATGCAAATGTTTAACAGCTTGAATTGAAGAAGTTAAGGTGCAGTCTAGAGCGCTGTGGAAGTCTGGGTTTGTGCTAGACACAGCTGGGAACCTGGAGCGCTGATCTCTGCCGAAGGAAGAGACTTTTATTGCTGGTTTAAGGCTTCTAATGCTGCATTGACTGTTTTGAAAGTTTGCTGTGAAGTTTTTGTTGCCTTTGTTTTTCAGTGGAGAAGTATCCGACTTTGCTTTGCTGTATATTAGAACTCCTTAAAAAGAAGTTCATTGGCTAGGAAAAGAAAATTATAATAAATTTCCTGTTTGCCTTTTTGAAACCCCTCGGCTATTCTTTATTGCACAACTACACTATCCAGATGCTGCGGCTCTGGACCTCAGCTGACAAAAGGGACATTAAGAGGTATGTCCACTGCTCCTAGGCCACTGCCTAGCCAGTAGTGGGTGCCACAGTACATGTTGGTACCAGTGACATAGGAAAATGTGGTAGAGAGGTTCTGGAGGCTAAATTTAGGCTTTTAGGTAGGAAGTTGAAATCCAGAACTTCCAGGGTAGCATTCTCCGAAATGCTTCCCATTCCACGAGGAGGATCCAAAAGGCAGGAAGAGCTCCAGAGTCTCAATGTGTGGATGAGACGATGGTGCAAGGATGAGGGTTTTGGATTTCTTAGGAACTGAGGAACATTCTGGGGAAAGGAGGGGTTTTTCCGAAGAGATGGGCATCACCTTAACTGGGATGGAACCAGGCTGCTGGCATTAACCTTTAAAAAGGAGACAGAGCAGCTTTTAAACTAGATAATAGGGGAGAGCCGACAGTCACCCAAGAACGCATGGTTCTGAACAATGTATCATTGAAGGATACTACCAAAAGAATGAAGTTAGAGCATATCAGCTGACGTTCCAATAAAGATAAAAGTAATGCAAATGCCCTTGAGTACGGGAGTAGAAAGAGCTTAAAGATTCCAAATTACCCCTGCCTACCGATAACCGTATTAATATGATTAAAATACAACCTCTAAAATGCTTGTATGCAAATGCTAGAAGTCTAAAAAAATAAGATGGGATAGTTAGAATATATAGCACTAAATGAGAGGTTAGATATGATTGGTATCTCAGAGACATGGTGGAAGGAGGACAACCAGTGGGACACTGTGATACCTGGGTACAAACTATATCGTAATGATACAGCTGATCAAATTGGTGGAGGGGTTGCACTCTATATTAGAGAGGGCATTGAGTCACAAAGGATTAAAGTTTTGCAGGAAACAAAATTTGGGTAGAATCTCTATGGATTGAAATAGCATGTAAAAAGGGGAAGGCGATGGCAGCGGGGGTGTACTATCGACCGCCTGGCCAGAATGAACAAATGGATGATGAAATTCTCAAAGAAATCAGGGAAGCTAACAAAAGTTACAGCAAAGCAAAAATAATGGATGATTTAAATTACCCTGGTATTGACTGGGTCAGTGTCATGGCAGGATATGCTAAGGAGATAAAGTTTCTAGATGAATTAATGACTGCTTCTTGGAGCAGCTGTTTCATGAACCGACCGGAGGGGAAGCCATTTTGGACCTAGTCCTTAGTGGAACACCAGATCTGTTGCAAAAGATAAGGATGTTGGGGCAACTTGGCAATAGTGATCATAGCATGATATCATTTGATTTAATTAATGGAGGAGGGATGGTAAGGAAATCCACAGTACTACTTTTAACTTTCGAAAGGGAGACTATGATAAATGAGGAAAATAGTTAAGAAAAAACTAAAAAGGAGCAGTTGCAAAGGTTAAAGACTTACATCAAGCTTGGGTGGTATTTAAAAATACTATCTTGGAAGCCCAGACCAGCTGTATTCCACGCTTTAAGAAAAGTGGAAGGAAGTCCAAAAAACTGCCAGCATGGTTTAAAGGTGAGGTCAGAGAGGCTGTTGCCAAAAAAGCATCTTTCAGGAAATGGAAAAAAGAGCCAAATGACAAAAACTGGAGACAGCACAAGCACAGGCAAGTTAAATGCAAGGCATTGATAAGGCAGGCAAGGAGAGAATTTGAGAAGAAGCTTGCTGTGGAAGCAGAAACATGTAATAAAGACTTTCAAATACATTCATAGCAAAAAACCTGTGAGAGTCAGTTGAACCACTAGATGATAGGGGGGTAAAAGGGGCACTAAGAGGGAATAAGGCCATAGCGGAGAGACTGAATGAATTCTTTGCTTTGGTCTTTACTGAGGAAGATGCAGGGATGTTACCCATGACTGAAATGGTATTTAAAAGTGATACTGTGGAAGTATTGAAAGAAATATCAATACACTGGGAAGATGTATTACAACTATTGGATAAACTGAAGGGTAGCAAATCACCTGGACCGGATGATATACATCCAAGGGTGTTGAAAGAACTGAAATATAAGATTGTAGACCTGCTATTAGTAATCTGTGATCTATCATTAAAATCATCTGTAATACCTGAAGATTGGAGGATGGCCAATGTAACACCAATTTTTAAAAAGGGTTCCAGGGGTCATCCGGAAAACTATAGGCTGGTGAGCCTGACGTCAGTACTGGGAATAATGGTAGAAACAATCATAAAGAACAAAATTACTGAACACGTAGACTAGTCATGGCTTAATGGGAGACAGTCATCATGGCTTTAGACAAGGAAGATCTTAAACTTTTTTTTTTTTAAATTATTTATTTATGCATTTTACAATAAATCAAGCAGAAAAACTTGTACAGAACAACAATACTTGCAGTAATAAGCAAAGAAACAGTTAATACAGGAAAATAAAAAATGCAAGGATCATAATTAGTCCTCAAAACGTGGGGGAAGCGATATTCACAAACATTCTAGAAGAATAATATTAAACAAGAAAATACAAGTGAGGGCAGCGCTCCAAGGGCTACAAAACTTCGACGGACTCAGGTTTCAGGAGTAGAAGCAACTAACAGATGAGAATTCAAAAAAGCAGAAAGATCAGAAGGGGAAAAGAATACATACTTAATGAAGCGGCGTGTTGCTCAATTCCATCTGCCTTGGAAGGTATTATTTCGAAGCAGGTTTCCTCGGACCAGCAGGTCGGTGCTGTTAAGGCTCTAACTGATTCTTTAGTCAAGGATAATACAGTATTGCATGCTAAAATAGAGTCTCTAGAGAATGCTGCTCGTATTTCAAACATTCGTTTGTTACATTTCCCTGTTATTCCTGGGATTGCACCGCTGGAAACGTTTAAAAAATACCTTCAAGAGGTTTTGTTGGTCCCTCCGGATCTGATTCCTCCTGTCTCCAAGATTTATTATCTCCCTTTGGGGAAAAGGGAACGGAAAGTTTCTGAAGGGACCTTGGACATGGATTTTCTTAACGTCTCAGCACTTCTGTCGACCCCTAAGGAAGAGGACTTAGCTGTTTCCACTTTGCTTGTCACATTGGCTCTTTCTTCTGATCGTGAATGGCTATTGAAGCTTTTCTATAAGAAACGCTCTGTTTTGTTCTATGGTAAAAAGGTGTTATTGTTCCCAGATGTTGCCCGGGAGACTCAGAAACGGAGAAGGGCTTTTCTTCTGCTAAAACCTGGGGTGCTTTCTATTGGTGCCACGTTTGTCCTTCGTTTCCCTTGTAAGTGCTTAATTACCTACAAAGCGCAGAAGTATGTATTCAGATCTTAAACTTTTAAACTAGATAATAGGGGAAAGCAGACAGTCGCCCAAGAGCGGATGGTTCGGAAGAATGTATCCTTGAAGGATACTACCAAAAGCAGAGAGGTTCCAAAAAAGAGTGAAGTAGCCCAAATGCCCTCGAGTATGGAGCAGACAGAGCTTAAAGATACCAAATTACCCATGTCTACCAATAGCCAAATTAATATGAATAAAATACAGTCTCTAAAATGCTTGTATGCAAATGCTAGAAGTCTAAAAAATAAGATGGGAGAGTTAGAATATATAGCACTAAATGAGAGGTTAGATATGATTGGAATATCAGAGACATGGTGGACGGAGGACAACCAGTGGGACACTCTGATACCTGGGTACAAACTATATCATAATGATAGAGCTGATCAAATTGGTGGAGGGGTTGTGCTCTATGTTAGAGAGGGCATTGAGTCAGAAAGGATTAAAGTTTTGCAGGAAACAAAATTTGCTGTAGAATCTCTATGGATTGAAATTCCATGTAAAAAGGGGAAGGCGATGGCAGTGGGGGCGTACTATCGACCACCTGGCCAGAATGAACAAATGGATGATGAAATGCTCAAAGAAATCAAGGAAGCTAACAAACGTCACAGCAGAGTAGTAATAACGGGTGATTTCAATTACCCCGGTATCAACTGGGTCAGTGTCACGGCAGGACATGCTAGGGAGATAAAGTTCCTAGATGACATAAATGACTGCTTCTTGGAGCAGCTGATTCATAAACCGACCAGAGGGGAAGCCATATTAGACCTAGTCCTTAGTGGAACACCAGATCTAGTGCAAGAGATAAGGGTGTTGGGGCCACTTGGCAATAGTGATCATAGCATGATCGTCTTTGATTTAATTAGTGGAGGAGGGATAGTAAGGAAATCCACAGTACTACCTTTTAACTTTTGAAAGGGAGACTATGATAAAATGAGGAAAATAGTTAAGAAAAAACTAAAAGGAGCAGTTGCAAACATTAAAGACTTACATCAAGCTTGGGTGTTGTTGAAAAATACTATCTTGGAAGCCCAGACCAGCTGTATTCCATGCTTTAAGAAAAGTGGAAGGAAGTCCAAAAAACTGCCAGCATGGTTTAAAGGTGAGGTCAGAGAGGCGGTTGCCAAAAAAGCATCTTTCAGGAAATGGAAAAAAGAGCCAAACGATGAAACCTGGAAACAGCACAAGCACTGGCAGGTCAAATGCAAGGCATTGATAAAGCAGTCAAAGGGAGAATTTGAGAAGATCTTTTCAAGTACATTCATAGCAAAAAACCTGTGAGAGACTCAGTTGGTCCATTAGATGATAGAGGAGTTAAAGGGGCACTAAGAGGCGACAAGGCGATAGCGGAGAGACTGAATGAATTCTTTGCTTCGGTCTTTACTGAGGAAGATGTAGGGATGTTACCCATGACTGAAGTGGTATTTAAAGGAGTGGAAGAATTGAAGGAAATATTGATACATCGGGAAGATGTATTACAACTATTAGATAAACTGAAGAGTAGCAAATCACCTGGGCCGGATGGTATACATCCAAGGGTGTTGAAAGAACTGAAATATGAGATTGCAGACCTGCTATTAGTAATCTGTGAACTGTCATTAAAATCATCTCTAATACCTGAAGATTGGAGGATCGCCAATGTAACACCAATTTTTAAAAAGGGTTCCAGGGGTGATCCGGGAAACTACAGACCGGTGAGCCTCATGTCAGTACCGGGAAAAATGGTAGAAACCATCATAAAGAATAACATTACTCAGCATGTAGATAGTCATGGTCTAATGGGAGACAGCCAACATGGCTTTAGACAAGGAAGATCTTGTCTTACTAATCTGTTATGGTTTTTTTGAAAGTTTGAATAAACAGGTGGACAAAGGTGAGTCGGTTGATATAGTGTATCTGGACTTTCAGAAAGCCTTTGACAAGGTCCCTCATCAGAGACTTTTGGCAAAACTAAAGAGTCATGGGATAGGAGGCAGTGTACTACTGTGGATCAGGAACAGGTTAAAAGATAGAAAGCAGAGGGTTGGGCTAAATGGCCAATTTTCCCAATGGAGAAAGGTGAATAGTGGTGTACCCC
Source organism: Ichthyophis bannanicus (assembly GCA_033557465.1). NCBI lineage: Eukaryota > Metazoa > Chordata > Amphibia > Gymnophiona > Ichthyophiidae > Ichthyophis > Ichthyophis bannanicus. Next base: position 388,913,928 of record CM066033.1, on the reverse strand, counting down.
AGGGATCTGTGCTGCGTCCGCTGCTTTTTGACATATTCATAAATGACCTGGAAAGTGGAATAACGAGTGAGATTATCAAATTTGAGGATGACACAAAACTATTTAAAGCTGTTAAAACCCAAGAGGACTGTGGAAAATTGCAAGAGGATCTTAATAAATTGGAAGACTGGGCATCAAAATGGCAGATGAAATTTAATGTGGACAAGTGCAAGGTTATGCACCTAGGGAAGAACAACCCAAACTATGGTTACACAATGCAAGGTTCCACATTAGGAACCACCACCCAGGAAAAAGATTTAGGCTTCATTGTGGATAACATGTTAAAACCCTCGGCCCAGTGTGCAGCGGCAGCCAAGAGAGCAAATAGAATGCTAGGTATCATAAGGAAAGGAATGGAAAATAAAACAAAAGATATTATAATGCCTCTATATCGTTCCATGGTGAGACTGCACCTTGAATATTGTGTGCAATTCTGGTCGCCATATCTTAAAAAGGATATAGCAATTTTAGAAAAGGTTCAGAGAAGAGCCACCAAAATGGTAAAGGGGATGGAAGGCTACTCCTATGAAGAAAGGCTAAAAAGGTTGGGGCTCTTTAACCTGGAAAAGAGACGGCTGAGGGGAGATATGATAGAAGTCTATAAATTAATGAACGGAGTGGAAAGGGTAAACGTAGATCGATTGTTTACCTTATCAGAATATAGAAAGACTAGGGGACATGCAATGAAGCTACAGGGTAAACTATTTAAGACTAATAAAAGAAAATATTTTTTCACTCAACGTGTAATCAAACTCTGGAATTTGTTACCGGAGGATGTAGTAAAGGCTGTTAGTGTAGCTGGGTTTAAAAAAGGTTTGGACAAGTTCCTGGAGGAAAGGTCCATAAACCATTATTAAGAAGGGACCCAGGATATCAATGCTTGAACCAATACAAGCATTGTGGAACCTGTGTCCCTTGGGGAAACTGCTAGGTACGTATGACCTAGATTGGCCACTGTTGGAAACAGAATACTGGGCTTGATGGACCTTGGTCTGACCCAGTATGGCATATCTTATGTTCTTATGTTCTTAAAAGGTTCAGAGAAGAGCCACGAAAATGGTAAAGGGGATGGAAGGATACTCCTATGAAGAAAGGCTAAAAAGGTTAGGGCTCTTTAACCTGGAAAAGAGACGGCTAAGGGGAGATATGATAGAAGTCTATAAATTAATGAACGGAGTGGAACGGGTAAACATAGATCGATTGTTTACGTTATCAGAATATAGAAAGACTAGGGGACATGCAATGAAGCTACAGGGTAAACTATTTAAGACTAATAAAAGAAAATATTTTTTCACTCAATGTGTAATCAAACTCTGGAATTTGTTACCAGAGGATGTAGTAAAGGCTGTTAATGTAGCTGGGTTTAAAAAAGGTTTGGACAAGTTCCTGGAGGAAAGGTCCATAAACCATTATTAAGAAGGGACCCAGGATATCAATGCTTGACCCAGTACAAGCACTGCGGAACCTGTGTCTTTTGGGGAAACTGCTAGGTACGTATGACCTAGATTGGCCACTGTTGGAAACAGGATACTGGGCTTGATGGACCTTGGTCTGACCCAGTATGGCATATCTTATGTTCTTATCTTACTCATCTTTAAAGTCTAGTCTTTTTGTCCATACACTAACTTTTAGTAAACATGCCTCTATAATGAGTATGTTAACATTATGCAAATGAGGCCCCTTATGCAAATGAGGCCCCGCACCCCCCCCCCCTTGGGCCGCCCCTGTTGGTAGGGGTGTAAACATTGGCAAAAATGTATCTACAACCAGCTCATATCACCTCTGCACATGCCCATCTCCCATTCCTATCAGTTGTCTGTTGCAAAAGTTGAATAGAGACCTTTCCTAAAGAAAATGGACACTTTAATTTTCTTATTGATTCCCGGAGAGAAAATATGATTTTTTTTTTAACCATTGTATCTTAAGCTTGGTATTAAGCTCATATGACAGGTGTGTTATTTGAAGAAAGAGTACATCAATTTTCAAACTTTTTCAATATGCAATTATTTTTTTTTTTACATTTTATAGTGTGGTTTAGGAGGCTATTTACATTTAAAGATACAGATCTAAGACCCATGAGATCAGGTTTTAGCATTCAAATCTAATAGGCTTATATACATAAAAGTATTGTATAAGAAAAGCGTTGAGAAAAATCTCTCCACCAAAAAAAATCACCAAACAAATAAACTAACCCCCTCCAAAATAACAAAACCCTTCCCCCACTAATAAGTACCCAACCCCTAAACCCACCATACACCCACAAAGTAGCTTTGAGTACATGACAATACAAGCTACATAGTCTCAGGGAACATTAGCAAAAAACATTATCAACAAAACCCCATAGACTATTTTCCATCCAAACATATACACACAAGAAATGCATGAAATCTGACATAAAACAATGAAGAATGAAGTCTCTAATATGGCTCTCATAAGAACTTACCCCCATCATTCAAAAGTGACAAATTTAAAACAATTAAGAAAAAAAACATCAGAAACAAATATATGTGTTAAGATAGAGAACATATAACATATCAGAACCATGCACTTTTCTGACACCTCCTCCTTATTCTTAACAAGCATGCAAATCTGTGGCTTCAAAAATATATTCTCATGACTGGTGTCTAAAATGTTTGGGCCCAGACCATATACCAGACAATTGTTCATTGTGTAAGCAAATGACCAAATGAGGCCTAAAGAACAGGGCCAAACAGTATGACTCACTGTTTGCCACGGACTCTATTTCAGTGGAATCGGCATAGTCAAGGATGCCGCCATCTTTAGCTGGCTCCCAGGTCTCCAAAATGTCCGAACAAACTAAAGACTAAGTCCTCAGCCTCAAAATCTGATACTGAACATCAAGGTAAGTCCCTGCACTCTCGAGATGCATCGAAAGGAGCATCTGATGCTGACCAGCTGGCCAAACAGCCCTGGCAGGAGGACCAGCCCTCCAAAGCCACACAGAAGCTCCAGGACGCTACCAAGGCATTGACCTCCAGAGAGCCTCTGGGACGGTGGCACACAGCCCCACACTCGATTCCACCCAGGCATCGGTGTCCTCCATCAATCAGTATTTCTTAGCTATCGAGAAGACTTTGGTGGCACTCCTGGCTGCTGTGGTACCAAAGGCATAGACAGCCAGAGCCAGTCAGGCACCTGCTTCCAGCTCTGCACAGGAGACTCTGCCTCCAATACCAACCCTGGAACAGGTATTGGCGGTTCCTCTTCCTCTGATTCCTCCATTGAAATCGGTATCGATGGGACTCCTACATCTGATTTCTCCCTTGGAACTGGTAACTTCTGTCGATACCCAACTGGTTCCCGGTGCAGGTACCACACAACTGGAATACTGACATCAACATCAAGCATAGTCATCGTCTCGAGATCGTAGATATTTTGATTACCTTTCTGAATCGGAGTCGTCGTCTTCTGACTCTGAGGAGACATCAGAGGATTTCAGAGCTACCCAAGATATCCCCTTCAATCCCATTCTTCCTTATGCAAGACGTTGGTCCCTGCCAGACGACATGTCCTTTCAGAACTTCATTAGGGATATGACAGTGGGTCTCCAGATCACTGTAACATTAGAAAAGGAACAGAAGGCAGAGGAGTTATAAATCCTCCAATACTCCTCAACCCTCAAGGAGGTGGCAATGTTACCAGTGCATCAGATCCTACAGGATCTAATGCTATGTATATTGAAGGCCCCGCTAACTGTTCCGCCTATCAGTAAATGCCTTGATACTATGAACAGAGTCCCACCATACCTGGGTTTTCAAAAGCTTTAATTACCACAACCACTCAATGGTAGTGGAATTGGCAATGCGACGCAAGAATTCTAAGACTCATTCATCGGTACAACCTGGCAAAGATGCTAGAGCTCTCAATGCCTATGGATGTTGCTGCTTCCAGGCATATATGCTTGCTTCTAGCATTACATCCTATGCCCTCAAAATGGGCATGTACCTCAAAGATGTCTCCAGGAATCTTTCAAACTTTGCCCCTTTTCTCCCAGATGACAAACTATAGTCAGCAAGCTCAAAATACTTCCAAGTTCCTGACCAGGTCAGCCTTTGATACCTTTGAATCAACTAGCAGGGCTGCTGCGGTCTGTATAGGAGCCCGTAGCATGGCCTGGCTCCAGCTATCAGACCTGGAGCAGTGGGTACAAGATAACTTAGCCAATATTCCTTGTTCTGGAGAAAACTTATTTGGTAAGGGTTGAAGAGAAAAAGTAGGAGAGCTTGAGGCAGATGATCTTACCCTCAAACGTCTCTCAAGAAAGACCTCAGACACCCCCCCAGGGGGAACACTATTCCCAAGAAGTCTTTCTATACAAAGAAGAAGAGATATTACTCTTCATACTATCCCCTCTGCATATCAACCTCAGCAGCAAAGACCTCAGCGTCCTCATCAACCTAAGAAGACCAAGGGCCCTAAACCTCAGCTAGCTGTTCAGCCCCAGTCAGCACCTGTTTTTTTTACTCCTTCCTAGACAACATAGCTACTCTGCCTCTGCAAGAATCCCAGCCCCTGCACATAGCAGGCAGACTTTCGGCTTATGTCCACAGGCGGCATCTCATTACCTCAGAGAAATGGACTCCCAGCATCGACCGAGGGGGCTATCTCCTTCACTTTCAAAGCTTGCTTCCAACCATCTCCACAACAGATTATCCTGTAAATCCTTTGAGGTCAATCTCCTGTCTTCAGAGGTGACCACCCTGCTAGCTCAAAGGGCAATCAAAAGAGTTCCCTCCGCCCAAGAAGGAAAAGGCTTCTACTCTCCTTACTTTCTTCTGCCCAATAAAAAGGAAGTTTCAGACCAATTCTAGATCTGAAAAATCTCAACAAATTCCTTGTTCGGGAAAAGTTCAAAATGATTTACCTCGGCACCCTTCTGCTGTACCTTCAGAGGTACGACTGGCTATGTTCTCTAGACCTCAAGGAGACTTACACTCATTTGCTAATCCATCCTCATCACAGACAGTATCTGCACTTTCGAGTTCAGCAAATTCACTTCCAGTATCGGATGCTCCCCTTCGGGCTAGTGTCCACACCCAGAGTGTTCACAAAATGCATGGCAGTGGTCGCAGCATACCTGTGTACTTTGGGGGCGTTTGTCTTCCCCTATTTAGATGACTGGCTGATAAGGGGAAAATCCCCAGAGGTCGTAAAACAGTCACTTTCTTGCACCATCATGGTGCTCTAAAGTCTAGGCTTTGTGCTAAACTTTCCAAAGTCTCATCTAGTTTCATCCCAGAAAATTGAGTTCATCGGAGCATTTTTAGACACATCAGGGATGAGCTTTCCTTCTTCAAGACTGCTCTGCTCGTCATATCAAGCTGGCGCTCACAATACATGGTCAAAGTACTATGACAACTTGAGGCTGTGGAGGCCATGTGTCTTCTGGGACACATGGCCTCCACAGTTCATGTTGTCCCATATGCCCGCCTGAACATGAGACAAGTCTAATGGACTCTCTATCATGCCAGTGGACTCAGGTGATTGGGCGTCTATCAGACAAGATTTGCATCACTCCTCCTCTTGTCAACTCCCTTCACTGGTGGTGCTCCCCCCAAAATCTTCTAGGAAGGTCATCTTTTCAGATGCCTCCACCTCAATGCACCCTAACGACAGATGCTTCCAAACTAGGATGGGGAACACATCTCAACAATCTCCCTATGCAGGGGCAGTGGATAAAACAGGAATCTCAAATGCCAGGCAACCTCCTAGAGTTTCGTGCTCTCACCAATGCCCTTCAGGTTTTTCAACCCCAACTTTCGGGCAAATACGTCTTACTTCAGAAAGACAACCAAGTAGCCATGTTCTTCGTGAACAAGCAGGGAAAAATGGGTTCTTATCCCCTCTGCCATGAATCCCTTCACCTCTGGTCTTTTGCCATTACACACTGCATCCACCTCTGAGTGGTGTATCTCCCAGGCAAATTCAATGTCCCTGCAGACAGACTCAGCCGGATCCTACATCCACATGAGTGGGCACTGCATCGGGACATGGCATCTTGGATCTTCAGTATCTGGAGGACCCCCAGAATAGATCTGTTTGCCTCCCCAGAGAATACACATCATCTGCTTTTTTTGTTCAAGGATTCCCTCCAGACACAGTCTGGCAGCGGACGCCTTTCTCCTTCATTGGGGCATGGGCCTGCTTTATGGATACCTGCAACTACCCCAATACCGAAAACTCTATTCAAACTGCAGGCCAACCAAGGCTTCATGATTCTAATAGGCCCTTATTGGCCCCATCAGCCATGGTTTCCTCTGCTGCTTCATCTAGCACAGACTCCACCCCTCAATTTGAGTCATGCCCCTGATCATCTCTCTCAGGATCAGGAGCAACTCCTCCACCCCAATTCACAAGCCTTCCGTCTCACGATGTGGCTGCTGAAGGCATGATCTTTGATGATCGTGACCTCCCTCTACCGGTAAGGGAAATCATGCTTGCTTCCCATAAGCTGTCTACCAGATGTTCTTATGCCTTTAAATGGTGGCAGTTCACCCTCTGGTGCACCCCACAGCAAATTAACTCTAATTGCCCAGTGGAGCATCTTCTACAATATCTTCTCCACTTGCCTTCCACAAGATTTAAGACTAACTCTGTTAGAGTTCATCTCAGTGCCATCACTACCTATCACAACCCACTGGATAGGCATCCTATTTTCTTGCACCCCTTGGTGTAATGATTTATGTGGGGTCTTCTTTTTCCAAGCCACCGATCAAACCACCACTGATGGCTTGGGACCTCAACGTGGTCCTAGCACAGCTTCTAAAAGCCCTGTCTGAGCCTCTGGCTATCACTAATCAAACTCTTATCTTAGGTCATATTCCTCATTGCCCTCACATCAGCTTGTCGCATTGGCGAATTACAAGCTTTGGTGGCGGATCCCCCCTATACTCTATCCCACCATGATAAAGTGTTTCTCCATACTCATCTGCACTTCTTTCCAAAACTAGTCTCAACTTTTCATCTCAAGCAATCTGTCATGCTGCCAGTTTTCTTTCCCTGGCCACATGCCTCAAGAGCTGAGGCAGCGTTGCATACCTTGGACTGCAAGCACACTTGCTTACTACTTGGACAGGACCAAGAATTTTAGGAAATCCTTTCATTTATTTATTTCCTTCAACCCAAGCCATTTATGTCTTCCCATGTCAAAACACACCTTATCCAGTTGGATTGCCAATTGCATTTCCTTTGCCTATGCTCAAGCAGGACTCTCTTGAGGATCACATTACTGCTCACAACGTGACAGCTATGGCAACCTTAGTCACCAACCTCTGTTCTGTCTCCATAGAGGTCATCCAGTCAGAAACGTGGATAGCACAGGAAGAATACTTTTATTAAACCACTTTCAGCTAATGGCCCGATACAGGCCGTGTTTCGCTATGTCTTCATCAGGGGCTAAATTTGGCTAAAAATATAACATATAAAAACATGTAAATATAAAACCAATAATTTAAAAACACTTTGAAAACAAAGCAAGCACCATAAAATCAAATCAAATTGTACATATAAATGCATTGGTACATAATAAAAACATAAATATGTAAACAATGTATGCAAAAATGATTTAGACATGAAACTTACACAAAAAGACTTTAGACGTACAGCTTGTCAGACGGGTGCCTGGGTGAGAATGTTCACAGTCTTGGCAAAGGCATATATCAATATGGTTTGCAAGGGATTGTGGGAAATGCAGTCCATTCACACCAGACACAGCCGCTCACAATAATTAGTTGTGCTTGAGTGTAAAGCCAATAAGATATTTATTTATGGGGTTATTTCTCCCAACACAGATATGCTTGGTAGCACATAAAACAGGATACTTGCTTTCAGTGTTAAACTTAGAAAAACAAAATCAGGAAAACAGCAGCTGAACTTGTCAGGAATCAAAGCAAAAGAATAAAGACCTGGTTGGTACAAACTGGTCTTTTCTGTAGGCTCTAGCTAATATTTTCTTAGCAGTGCTTTAATCAACAAACAAAACCCACAAAGTAGGGAAAAACTGTTCTTTTCAGGTTAACTTCTTATATCTTCACACATAGACTCAGAAGTGATTTCCTCAGAGCTCACAAGCAATTAGGTAAGGCTCAATTGCTAGCAGTTATCCAGCTGAAACCCCTTAGCTGGCTTGCTTTCTGCAGCGTGGCTCAAAATCCTACTCAGGAGCTTTTCTGAGTAGATTAAAGAACAAGTTTGTATTTCTTTGTGATGGTTGTTGTACTTTGTAACAGTAAATTACCAAAGGAGTTTAGACAGAGAGCAATCCATGTATTCACAGCCTGAATCTATAACCTCTCCCCTTCTTCAACAATCATGGGTTCAATATCATGGATTGGCACAGAGGAATTTCTCAATGGAGCACTCTCAGGAGAATACTTGTTTCCCTGCTGTCTTTCAAGGGTATAGCTAGGGCATAGATCAGTGTTCATAGCTGAGCTTCCATTGCTGTTAGAGTTCCTCTCTAAATAGCCTGGCCAGTATGTAGTCCAGTTCTTATGTCCAGCCTTCCAATCCAGATCCCTGGACACTGGATCTCTCTTCACATACCTTCTGGCACGGGTCCTAGGGTCCCTTCCAAGTGCAGCCGTCTCCCTCACAGGTACCGTCTGGAGATTCCTAGCCCTGCAGCACCACTCCTCTGGTTTTCCCCAGTCCAATGGTGTATGCTGGCCTTTTGAATGTCTCCCAGTATGCGTACTGCTCTGGACTCCTTTAGACCTCCCAAATGCTTTTCTCTTCTTTCTTCCAAAGGGTTTCTTGCCCTCTCTGTCCGTCCGCTCTGGCTTCTGCTTCTGATGTTGATCCTCCAGATGATGAAGGTGTCCAAGATATTGAGGATCTCCAAGATGATACTGAGGATGATTCTCTGTAGAATAAACTCTACCTTTATTCTGCTTAGATGAGTGCTCCACCCTAGCACAGCGCAGCTGTGCTGAATCAGGCCCTGCCCTTTGAGATGAGTGCTTGGGGATTACCTCATAGCCCTCCTGATTGAACACACGTTTTCCCCACTTCAGCTCCTCTAATGGCTGTTGGAAACCTGGTGCATTCTGGGACTGGTAGTCTTTTATGGAAAAATTCTGTTTTCTTATCTCTACCAGAACTGACAGGTTGCTTGTTCAGAGACACTTCACCTTTTCTATAGCTCCTTCCTGAGCTATGATAAGCTTCCTTATCACAAGCTATTAATAAATCTCATTTATTAACAAATAGGTAAGTTGAAAACCATGATATAATAACATTAAATTCACTACCAATATGATTTAAAGGACTTAACACACAAACGGACATGTCTTTATATCCTATTATACTTATAATTCTATCTATGTTTGCATAAAAAGGTAGGAGTTCAAAATCGTACTATATATAAGTGCATTATTAAGCACTAAAAAGGAAAAGCGCAATATGAGGAAAAAACGGAACTAAAGGAGGGTCATTGACATATGTCTATCAAACCAAGCTGACTCAAAACATTTTCATCCAAAATAGCCCCTTGTAGTATCATTTCTACAGAGGCCCTCGTAATTAATTTGGGCTAGTGCCCTAGCACTACACAAAACACACGTACGCTATCATCGATAGTACCATAGGTGCTTCTGATTCAAATTATAAAATGAACTATCCCAAGGAGGATCGTCATCAACCAATGGGTAAGTATTAAAAAGTGAGAGCAGACATAACCAAGACGCATCATTTAAATTTACAATAGCCTACATACAGACGTCATACTGATGTTGTGATCGATGCCCTTAAAGAACTCTTATTTAAAACACAGTGCATCTTGAAAAAGGGCATAATGAAATAAACCATGCCATTGAAATGTTGAACATACCTGTACTATATATGTGGCTTGAAAGTCCAAGACGGGATATATATATATATTTCTAAAACGCTCTACACACAATAGATGCAGCTGATTACGCTATAGCCACCCGGCATGTACACTATAAAAATAGATTCAAAACAACATAAAATCACTGCTGACCTTATTCGAAGTATTATAAATTACATTGTGAAAAAGCTCATCAATGTTTTAAAATTGTAAGCCAATAATCCTTTCATGTAAACAGATACAAAATTAAAAAATTGATGAACCTGTTGTAGAATATGCAACTAAACTAAAAGTGACTGATCTATTCCGCATTACAAACAATGCGTTGGAACCTAAGACTTGCACCCAATCCCATATATATGTTTATAATTCACCATTTAGTAATGTTGTAAATATTGTGCGGCTCTAAAATCAGTCAATTTAACAAAAATAATTCAAGACTCACCCATTGGTTGATGATGATCCTCCTTGGGATAGTTCATTTTATAATTTGAATCAGAAGCACCTATGGTACTATCAATGATAGCGTATGTGTGTTTTGTGTAGTGCTAGGACACTAGCCCAAATTAATTACGAGGGCCTCTGTAGAAATGATACTACAAGGGGCTATTTTGGATGAAAATGTTTTGAGTCAGCTTGGTTTGATAGACATATGTCAATGACCCTCCTTTAGTTCCGTTTTTTTCCTCATAATGCGCTTCTCCTTTTTAGTGCTTAATAATGCACTTATATATAGTACGATTTCCTACCTTTTTATGCAAATATAGATAGAATTATAAGTATAATAGGATGTAAAGACATGTCTGTTCGTGTGTTAAGTTCTTTAAATCATATTGGTAGTGAATTTAATGTTATTATATCATGGTTTTCAGCTTACCTATTGTTTGTTAATATACGAGATTTATTAATAGCTGTACGTCTAGTCTTTTTGTGTAAGTTTCATGTCTAAATCATTTTTGCATACATTGTTTACATATTTATGTTTTTATTATGTACCAATGGATTTATATGTACAATTAGATTTTCTTTTATTGTGCTTTGTTTGTTTTCAAAGTGTTTTTAAATTATAGGTTTTATATTTACATGTTTTTATATGTTATATTTTTAGCCAAATTTAGCCCCTGATGAAAACATAGCGAAACACAGCCTGTGTCGGGCCATTGGCTGAAAGTGGTTTAATAAAAGTATTCTTCCTGTGCTATCCACATTTCTGACTGGGTTTGTACGTTGCATGTGGATTCGTGCATTTGTGTTGGACGTCCATAGAGATCATCTGCTGGGCAGCTACCTAGTCCTCTGTTTACACCTTCACTTCTCACTACTGCCTTGAGAGGGACTCCCGTCAGGACGCTGTCTTTGGACAAGCTGTTCTTCAGCATCTCTTTGGGATGTAATCACAACTTTTACCATTACACTTCTTTGGCACCAGATTCCTTGTTCCATGCTCCTGCTTACTGCACTCGAGTCTGCTGTGGCCACTGTGTGTCCATAACTTCTTGGCTCTATTTCTTAACCTCAAGAATGTCTTTTCAGTCTGGTGCCTGGGAGCTTAGTGAGTCCCATATGTGAAGACTGCATTCCTGCTTGCTCCTGGAGATAGCATAATTACTCACCTGTAACAGGTGATTTCTGGGAACAGCAGGAATCAGTCTTCACAACCCACTCTCCTCCCTAGGAGTTGTTGGGTATTCTTTTCCTCTTTTCTCAGCTACAAACTCAAATGAGGAGAGGAATTGGGAAGGCAGGAAGGTAGAGGTACAGCTGCAATAGAGTGCTCCCAAAGGCTTTCCTATTGGATGCTGTGGAGTGTTTCTGCACGGCCTCCATCGGTACAGATCATACCCATATGTGAAGACTAATTCCTGCTATTCCCAGAGATCACCTGTTATAGGTGAAAAAATATGCTTTCCATGTGAAGATTTTTGTTTCGAGGTCTGTCAGTGCTGGTAAGGCAGTTAGGGCTGGGATGTTTTTTTTGAGGAAAGCTTGTTTATCGAATGAAAGGAACCTCCGAGTTATTGGAGGGGAGCTCTGAGGCAGGAGCTGGGCATATTAAATTCGATGAGGTTGTGATCGGGCCACAGAAATCGATCTGGGAAGAACATATAAGAACATAAGACATGCCATACTGGGTCAGACCGAGGTCCATCAAGCCCAGTATCCTGTTTCCAACAGTGGCCAATCTAGGTCATACGTACCTAGCAGTTTCCCCAAAAGACACAAGTTCCACAATGCTTGTACTGGGTCAAGCATTGATATCCTGGGTCCCTTTTTAATAGTGGTTTATGGACCTTTCCTCCAGGAACTTGTCCAAACCTTTTTTAAACCCAGCTATACTATCAGCCCTTACCACATCCTCCGGTAACAGATTCCAGAGTTTGATTACACGTTGAGTGAAAAAATATTTTCTCTTATTTGTCTTAAATAGTTTACCCTGTAGCTTCATTACATGTCCCCTAGTCTTTCTATATTCTGATAGCGTAAACAATTGATCCACGTTTATCTGTTCCACTCCATTCATTAATTTATAGACCTCTATCATATCTCCCCTCAGCCGTCTCTTTTCCAGGCTAAAGAGCCCTAACCTTTTTAGCCTCTCTTCATAGGAGTAGCCTTCCATCCCCTTCACCAATTTGGTGGCTCTTCTCTGTACTTTTTAAGATACGGTGACCAGAATTGCACACAATATTCAAGGTGCGGTCGTACCATGGAGCGATACAGAGGCATTATAATATCCTTTGTTTTATTCTCCATCCCTTTCCTTATGATACCTAGCATTCTGTTTGCTTTCTTGGCCGCCGCTGCACACTGGGTGGAGGGTTTTAACATGTTATCCACGATGACTCCTAAATCTTTTTCCTGGGTGGTGGCTTCTAATGTGGAGCCTTGCATCGAGTAACTATAGTGTGGGTTGTTCTTTCCTAGGTGCATGACTTTGCACTTGTCCACATTAAATTTCATTTGCCATTTGGATGCCCAGTCTTCCAATTTATCCAGGTCCTCCTGCAGTTTTCCACTTTCCTCTTGGGTTTTAACAGCTTTAAAAAGTTTTGTGTCATCTGCAAATTTGATAACCTCACTCGTTATTCCCTTTTCCAGGTCATTTATGAATATGTCAAAAAGCAGCGGACCCAGTACAGATCCCTGGGGTACTCCACTATTCACCTTTTTCCATTGGGAATATTGGCCATTTAGCCCTACTCTCTGCTTTCTATCTTTTAACCAGTTCCCGATCCACAATAGTACACTGCCTCCTATCCCATGACTTTTTAGCTTTGCCAAAAGTCTCTGATGGGGGACCTTGTCAAAAGCTTTCTGAAAATCCAGATACACTATATCAACCGACTCACCTTTGTCTACCTGTTTATGCACACCTTCAAAAAAACATATCAGATTAGTAAGACAAGATCTTCCTTGTCTAAAGCCATGTTGGCTGTCTCCCATTAGGCCATGACTATCTACATGCTGCGTAATTTTGTTCTTTATGATGGTTTCTACCATTTTCCCTGGTACTGACGTCAGGCTCACCGGTCTGTAATTTCCCGGGTCACCCCTGGAACCCTTTTTAAAAATTGGTGTTACGTTGGCGACCCTCCAATCTTCAGGTATTACAGATGATTTTAATGAAAGTTCACAGATTACCAATAGCAGGTCTGCAATCTCATATTTCAGTTCTTTCAACACTCTGGGATGTATACCATCCGGTCCAGGTGATTTGCTACTATTCAGTTTATCAAATAGTTGTAATATATCTTCCCGGTGTAGCGATATTTCTCTCAATTCCTCTGCAGTATCACCTTTAAATACCACTTCAGTCTTGGGTAACATCCCTACATCTTCCTCAGTAAAGACCGAAGCAAAGAATTCATTCAGTCTCTCCGCTATAGCCTTGTCTCCTCTTACTGCCCCTTTTACCCCTCTATCATCTAACGGTCCAATTGACTCTCTCACAGGCCTTTTGCTACGAATGTACTTGAAAAAGTCTTTATTTCGTGTTTTTGCTTCCGCAGCAAGTTTCTTTTCAAATTCCCGCTTTGCCTGCCTTATCAATGCTTTGCATTTAACTTGCCAGTGCTTGTGCTGTTTCCAGTTTTCATCATTTGGCTCTTTTTTCCATTTCCTGAAGGTTGCTTTTTTGGCAGCAACAGCCTCTCTGACCTCACCTTTAAACCATGCTGGCAGTTTTTTGGACTTTCTCCCACTCTTCTTAATGCGTGGAATACAGCTGGTCTGGGCTTCGAGGATAGTAGTTTTAAATAACGCCCAAGCTTGCTGTAAGTCTTTAACCTTTGGAACCGCTCCTTTTAGTTTTTTCCTAACTATATTCCTCATTCTATCATAGTCTCCCTTTTGAAAGTTAAAAGGTAGTACTGTGGATTTCTTTACTATTTGTTCTCCAATAATTAAATCAAACATGATCATATTATGGTCACTATTGCCAAGTGGTCCCAACACCCTTATTTCTTGCACCAGATCTGGCGTTCCACTAAGGACTAGGTCCAGTATGGCTTCCCCTCTGGTCGGTTCATGAACCAGCTGCTCCAAGAAGCAGTCATTTATTCCATCTAGAAACTTTATCTCTTTAGTTTGTCCTGCCGTGACACTGACCCAGTCGATACCGGGGTAATTGAAATCACCCATTATTACTACTCTGTTGTGACTTTTGTTAGCTTCTGTGATTTCTTTGAGCATTTCATCATCCATTTGTTCATTCTGGCCAGGCGGTCGATAGTACACCCCCACTGCCATCACCTTCCCCTTCATAAGTGGAATTTCAATCCATAGAGATTCTACAGCAAATTTTGTTCCCTGCAAAACTTTAATCCTTTCTGACTCAATGCCCTCTCTAACATAGAGCGCAACCCCTCCACCAATTTGATCAGCTCTATCATTACGATATAGTTTGTATCCAGGTATCACAGTGTCCCACTGGTTATCCTCCTTCCACCATGTCTCTGAGAGTGCAATCATATCTAACCTCTCATTTAGTGCCATATATTCTAACTCTCCCATCTTATTGTTTAGACTTCTAGCATTGGCATACAAGCATTTTAGAGACTGTATTTTATTCATATTAATCTGGCTATTGGTAGGCATGGGTAATTTGGAATCTTTATTCTCTGTCTGCTCCTTACTCAAGGGCATTTCGGCTACTATACTCCCTTTTGGAACCTCATTGCTTTTGGTAGTATCCTTCAAGGATACCTTCGTCCGAACCATGCGCTCCTGGGTGACTGTCGGCTTTCCCCTAATTTCAAGACTATATCAAGACTATATCAAGGATGCCACCCTTTGTGTGGGTTGGGGGGATATGAGTTGTATGAATTGTAAGCCTGTCATAGCTTCGAGAAAGGCTGAGGAGTGGCTGGTGGAGGCAAATGGAAGGTTTATATCTCCAAGAAGGATAACGTCTTTGTGGGCAGATGAAAGGGAGCAGATTTCTTCCAATGAGGTGGCGAGTTCTTCAGCAACGATGTGTGGGAATCTGTATGCCAGAGAGATGGTGAGGTGACAGATTGAGACTGTTATGCTGTCAAGGTTGGGGGTGGAGGCGTAGTTCATGGTGTTGAATTCAAGGCTCTTCCTTGTGAGTATACAGACGACGACTCCTCTGCCAGATGTCCGAGGGCAATTGTAGATGTTGTGAGTGGTGGTATTGAGTTGGTTAAGGAGGACATTGTCATTTTCAGAGAACCATGTTTCAGTGATGCATAGTACATCAAACCTGTTGTCTGTTATGTAGTCGGAGAGGATTTGAATTTTGTTTTGGACGGAGCGTGAGTTAATGAGGTCACATCTTATGGGATTGTGAAGCTGCGTGGGTTTTTGTACTTAGAGGGTGGAGTCTTTGGAACTGCCTTCTGTATCTTGATGAAGTGTTCATACTTTATCATGAGCTGGATGGGTGCCATAAGTTTGGTAGTCTGTTTGGGAATTAGGGGGATTGGAGGGTGATTAATTGTAAGTGCAGAGGTCTGGGAGGGAGAGAAGAGGATGGTTAATCAGTAAAGTGAGTGTGCCATGTTGCAGTGTGGGGTGGTGGTGAGGAGATACCTTGTTTTCTTTGGCTGGGAGCTGTGTTAGTTGAAGGCGCTGAGTCATCCAAGGTTTGGGTCTTGAAGCACAGTATTCTTTGCTTGTGGGGGCTTCGAGTAGGCTTGCCCCCTTGTGTCCATGCCAGCCACGATCCACCTCTTACCGCCCATGGTACCACCCAGGCCTTCGCCTGCAATGGGCGCAAACTCCGCCACGCAGAACGCATCTGGAGAAGAAAGAGAGATTCAGAGTTCCTTTACCATTTCCAAAGTTGTCACACTCACTATCGGTCCCTTATATTAGAGGAGAAGAGATCTCATTTTTCCTGTCATCTCCTCTACATCCAATTCCACCCATCAGTTGTATTCTTCCCTCAGATCCCGCTCCTCATTGCATCTTTCCCACACAGAGCACAGTCCCTCCTGTCTCGCCTCCTTTGCTGCTAAAGTTCAGGGACTTTGTTCTCCCTTTAGTATCAATCCTCCGCCACTTATTTCACCTCTCCACCTTCTCCCCCTCCCATCCCGCTCTCTCTCCCATGTCTGGTTTGACTTCCAGCCTGTTTCTGCCACTGAACTTGCCAAACTGGTCACCTCTTCTCATAAAACCACTTGCGCCGTGGATCCAGTCCCTTCGAACAGGCTACCGGAAACTTCACTTGCACTTCTTCCAGTCCTGCTTACCATGCTCAACTCCTGTCTCACTGCTGGCGTTGTTCCATCATACTGGAAGCATGCACTAGCATGTCCCATCTCTAAGAATCTTTCCCTCAGCTCTGGTGACCCAGCCCGTTACCGTCCAGTTTCTCACCTTCCGTTCGTCTCCAAACTCCTTGAAAAGGCCATCTTTGCACAACGCTCACCTGGACTCCATTCATTTCCTGCACCCCCGTCAGTCTGGTTTCCATTCGGGCCATAGTACCGAGACATCCTTCTGTCCTTCCTCAACAAACTCCACGTCTCTCATGACCGCAGTGACATTTCTCTAGCTGTCTCTCTGGATCTCTCTGCTGCTTTCGATCTTGTCGACCATTCCATTCTCCTCTCACACCTCAGAACTGCAGGTCTTCAGGGGATGGTTTTCCAATGGTTCCACTTCTTCCTCTACTCCTGCTCCTTCTCTGTGGTTTCTAATGTCCACATCTCCTCTCCATTACCACTTAGTTGCAGGGTTCCCCAGGGCTCTGTTCTGGTCCCACTTCTATTTAACATTTTCCTGGTTCCCCTCCCCCTCCTGGTGCAACAATCTTGGATCTCAGCTTACTACTATGCTGATGATGATATTCTTCTACACCACACTTCCCCTGAGAATCTGGATCTCTTTCCCCTCAATGACTGTCTCTCACTTGTCACCACCTGGCTATTTTCTAATTTATTCCACCTCAACCCAGTCAAAATGTCTGCAATGTGGTTCACTCATGATGGTCCCCAACCAGCCCTCTTCCCTCTTCTTTTGGATGCCCCAATCCCCCTTGTAACCTCACTCCAGTACCTGGGGGTTATCCTGGATTCTGACCTCTCCTTCCACACTTACATCGCCTCCCTTGTGCGCTGCTCCCACTTTTTTCTTCGTCAGATTTGAGCCATCAGTCTTGTGCTCTCCCCAGCATCCCTCACAACTATTCTTCTCTCTCTATTAATTTCACGACTCGATTATTATAATGTTGTTTTTGCTGGTATCCCCCACCATCAACTTCACAGTCTACAGCTAATTCAGAACACCGCCACTCGTCTTCTCATTCATACTCCTCGCTTCAATCACAGCACTCCCTCTTTGTTCCAACTGCACTGGCTCCTCCTTCCCCAACCGCATTACCTTCAAACTCCTAATCCTAACACACAGGTCCCTGTATCAGCACACTTTCATACAGTACTTTGTAGCTCTGGTCCCTGCACACCAACCGCCTTGACCTCCTCTCTCCTGCCCATGCCCGCCTGGAGCAAACCTGGCATTCTGCCTTATTTTTTCTAGTCCCATTACTGTGGAATGCCCTCCCCTAATCCGTCAAGAAGAATCATTTCCCAAATTCAAGTCTCTCCTGAAAGCCCACCTCTTCTGTACTGCCTATGACCTTCCCTTCCCTGACCCCCCTCCTGTTTCCTCCTCTCCTTCCACTTAGGCTCTTTTTCTCTTTAGTCCTGTATGGGTGTGCACTTTCCTATCTAGCATTGTAGTTCCTTTTCTGTTTCTGGCTTTCCTTATATATTTTATTACTATTGTAAACTGCCCAGATGGCTCCCAATGGGCGGTCTATCAAATGTTTTAATCAAGATAGATGCTGAGGTTGTCTGGGTACCTCCAGTGGTAGGGGTTGAGTTGTCATTATTTGTTTGCTAAATTCTTTGGTCCTAATTTTTCAGTGCTTGCAAAAGTCTGCTGCTGACTTTGTTGTGATGACCTGAAGATAGCACACAAGCATTATAGATTTTCCATGTAGACAATTCCTAAAAAAAAAAAAAAAAGTGGAATCATCCCACAACAATTTCTCTGTCAGGGCAAACTAGATGGGTCATACTGGTCTTTGTCTGCCATCATTTTCTGTGTTAGATGCAAGTGACAAAATTGACTCCAAGGAAAAACGAAGACTCAGGCAGCCCCCATGCAACAGCATTATGCGAGAAGTGATGCAGATGTATGTTAAATCCTCTTGAAAACTTGTAATTGGAAAAGCTTTTTCCCATGCTAGATTCTGTCAATATTATTATTTATTTATCTATCCAGTTTTATACACCATCTTATCCTTCAATCAAAGTGGTTTACAGAGGATGTTTAGGTACATTTTGAGTAGGTAAAGTGGGTATAAGGGTGGGGATAGGGTACATATTATAATTTACAGTAAAGCAGGCATGATTAACTATGATTGGTTATGGGCTCTGGGAGAGTCCATAGTGTTCAGTGAAGAGTAGTGTCTTGAGTATCTTTTGAAAATCCTTACAGTCATTTGTGGTTCTCATTACCCCAGCAAGTGTGTTCCATAGGGCAGGTACAGCAAGTGACAGTGCTTTTCTGGATGTGTCCTGGTTGGTTTGTTGATACTCTGCATGTGTGATGAACTTGTTTACCGTGCAGCTTTGCCTGGGTCTTGTGCTGGAGTCTTTACTTACCAGGTTTTGAAGGGCAGTAGCCAAGATGTTGTGGAGTATTTTGAATAAGTTTAGAGTTGCTTTGTATCTTGCACATGCATGGATAGGTAGCCAGTGTAACTGTTGGAGAAATGGCATGATGTGCTTGTTTTTTTGCTGTGTTTGTGATAATGTGGGCCACCGTGTTTTCAATCAGTTGGAGAGGGTGAAGGGGTTGTTTAGGGAGGCCTTGATAGAGTGATTACCATAGTCTAGTACTGGTGTAATTATTGCTTGACATACCGAGCAGAAGTGATCCTGGTTTAGGGTGGGTTTGAGTCGTCTGATGATCTTCAATCTATGGTGCGCTTTTGATGCAGTTTTGTTGATGTGGGGCTGAAGTGTCATGTTTTTAGCTAGAGTGACACCCAGCTACTTTACTTCTTCTTTTACTGATATGGCTCTGTTGTAGATAGTGATTGTTGTGGGGAGGTGAAGATGATGCTTCTGGAGCCACTTGGCAATAGTGATTATGGCATGATTGCATTTGATTTAATTAGTGGAGAAGGGATAATAAGGAAATCCACAGTACTACCTTTTAACTTTCAAAAGGGAGATTATGATAAAACGAGGAAAATAATTAAGAAAAAACTAAAAGGAGCAGTTGCAAAGGTTAAAGACTTACATCAAGCTTGGGTGTTGAAAAATACTATCTTGGAAGCCCAGACCAGTTGTATTCCACGCTTTAAGAAAAGTGGAAGGAAGTCAAAAAAACTGCCAGCACAGTTTAAAGGTGAGATCAGAGAGGCGGCTGTTGCCAAAAAAGCATCTTTCAGGAAATGGAAAAAAGAGCCAAATGATGAAACCTGGAAACAGCACAAGCACTGGCAAGTTAAATGCAAGGCATTGATAAGGCAGGCAAAGGGAGAATTTGAGAAGAAGCTTGCTGCGGAAGCAAAAACGTGTAATAAAGACTCTTTCAAGTACATTTGTAGCAAAAAACCTGTGAGAGTCAATTGGTCCATTAGATCAGTGGTCCCCAACCCAGTCCTATGGGGCCCACCGGCCAGTCAGGTTTTCGGGATATCCCTAATGACTATGCATGAGATATATATGCATTAGAGATATCCTGCCAACCTGACTGGTTTGTGGCCCTCCAGGGCTGGATTTGGAGACCCCTGCCTTATTCCTCTGTCATTTAAGATTGTGAGTGGGCAAGGTACAGATGTCCTAGACATCGAAAGGGTATATAGAATGTGTCACATTCCTCCTCGATTCTCACCACCACCAAAACGTTGTCTAATAGACAATTTTTTGGTGGTGGTGAGAAGTGAGGAGGACTGTGACAAATTCTATCTAACCTTTTTGATGACTTGGACATCTGCACCTTGCCCACTCACAATCTTAAATGACAGAGGTGTAAGGCAGGGGTCTCCAAATCCAGCCCTGGAGGGCCACAAACCAGTCAGGTTGGCAGGATATCTCTAATGCATATATCTCATGCATAGTCATTAGGGATATCCCGAAAACCTGACTGGCCGGTGGGCCCCATAGGACTGGGTTGGGGACCACTGCATTAGATGATAGAGGGGTTAAAGGGGCACTAAGAGGCGACAAGGCGATAGCAGAGAGACTGAATGAATTCTTTGCTTCGGTCTTTACTGAGGAAGATGTAGGGATGATACCCAAGACTGAAGTGGTATTTTAAGGTGTGGAAGAACTGAAGGAAATATCGATACATCGGGAAGATGTATTACAACTATTAGATAAACTGAAGAGTAGCAAATCGCCTGGACCGGATGATATACATCCAAGGGTGTTGAAAGAACTGAAATATGAGATTGCAGACCTGCTATTAGTAATCTGTGAACTATCATTAAAATAATCTGTAATACCTGAAGATTGGAAGACGGCGAATGTAACACCAATTTTTAAAAAGGGTTCCAGGGGTGATCCGGGAAACTACAGACTGGTGAGCCTCACGTCAGTACCGGGAAAAATGGTAGAAACCATCATAATGAACAAAATTGCTGAACATGTAGATAGTCATGGCTTAATTGGAGACAGCCAACACGGCTTTAGACAAGAAAGATTTTGTCTTACTAATCTGATATGGTTTTTTGAAGGTGTCAATAAACAGGTAGACAAAGGTGAGTCAGTTGCTATAGTGTATTTGGACTTTCAGAAAGCCTTTGACAAGGTCCCTCTCATTAGAGACTTTTGGCAAAACTAAAGTGTCATGGGATAGGAGGCAGTGTACTATTGTGGATCAGGAACTGGTTAAAAGATAGAAAGCAGAGGGTAGGGCTAAATGGCCCATTTTCCCAATGGAGAAAGGTAAATAGTGGTGTACCCCAGGGATCTGTGCTGTGTCCGCTGCTTTTTGACATATTCATAAATAACCTGGAAAAGGAAATAACGAGTGAGGTTATCAAATTTGCAATGACACAAAACTATTTAAACTTGTTAAAACCCAAGAGGATAGTGGAAAATTGCAAGAGGATCTTGATAAATTGGAAGACTGGGCATCAAAATGGCAGATGAAATTTAATGTGGACAAGTGCAAAGTTATGCACCTAGGGAAGAACCCCCCAAACTATGGTTACACTATGCAAGGTTCCACATTAGGAACCACACCTAGGAAAAAGATTTAGGCGTCATTGTGGATAACATATTAAAACCCTTGGTCCAATGTGCAGTGGCGGCCAAGAAAGGAAATAGAATTCTACGTATCATAAGGAAAATAATGGAAAATAAAACAAAAGATATGATAATGGCTCTATATCGTTCCATGGTGAGACCGCACCTTGAATATTGTGTGCAATTTTGGTTGCCGTATCTTAAAAAGGATATAGCGATATTAGAAAAGGTTCAGAGAAGAGCCACCAAAACGGTAAAGGGTATGGAAGGATACTGCTATGAAGAAAGGCTAAAAAGGTTAGGGCTTTTTAACCTGGAAAAGAGAGGGCTGAGGGGAGATATGATAGAAGTCTACAAATTAATGAACTGAGTGGAACGGGTAAACGTAGATCGATTGTTTACGTTATCAGAATATAGAAAGACTAGGGGACATGCAATGAAGCTACAAGGTAAACTATTTAAGACTAATAAAAGAAAAGAGTAGTTACTCACCTGTAACAGGTGTTCTCCAGGAGCAGCAGGAATCAGTCCTCACATATGGGTGACATCGACGTCAATGAAGCCCTTGCGGAGCATTTCCCCAGCTTTCTATGAAAGCCTTTGGGAATACTGCACACATGCGCGGTCCCCTTCCCGCTTAAAGGTGCCATCTTGCTCAGTCTAATGACATAGCTAAAAAACAGCACACAAAAATGTAAAATAAACTATGTACAACTGCAACTCCCAGGGGAGGAGGGAGGGTTGTGAGGACTGATTCCTGCTGCTCCTGGAGAACACCAGTTACAGGTGAGTAACTACTCTTTCTCCAGGACCAAGCAGGAAGTCAGTCCTCACATATCAGTGACTCCCTAGCTCTGGGCTACCAGGAACACAGGCGGAACAAGAGAACTCCCTCTAGTCCCAACATCAAAGAAAGGCTGTTCACTGAAAGGACCTCCATAAGTAGCCCAACAGAGGGCTGGAGGACAGGAGTTGCCTAAACCTCAAAGAGATGCCGGAGTACTGCCTGGCCAAAAGCACTGTCCCTACAGGACTCCCTCTCCAGGCAGTAATGGGTCGCAAAAGTCTGGCTTGAGGACCAAGTTGCAGCCCTGCAGATGTCTGCCAACGGTACAGAGCGGAGATGAACTACTGAGGCAGCCATAGCCCTGACACGGTGGGCCATGACCCGACCCTGCAAGGGAAGGTCAGCCGCCCTGTAAGCCCAGGTGATACAATCAGCCACCCAGATGAAAAAGGTATGCTTGGACACAGCTACCCCAAAATTATTAGGGTCAAAAGATATGAAGAGCTGAGTAGCCCTTCTATGCCCCTGCGTACGATCAAGGTAGAAGGATAAAGCCCTTCTACAGTCCAGGGTGTGCAGGACCGCTTCAGCCTGGCTTGCATGAGGCCTAAGGAAGAATTTTGGAAGAACCACCTCCTGGTTGAGGTGGAAAGAGAAGACAACCTTCGGGAGGAACTTTGGGTGAGTCCTAAGGACTACCTATAGAAGCGAGTGTAAGGCCTATCACAGACCAGGGCCTGAAGCTCACTCACTCGCCTGGCCGAGGTTAGGGCTACCAGGAACAGTGTCTTCCAGGACAGGAAGCGGAGAGGACAAGTAGCCATCAGCTCAAAAGGTGGCAAGTCAGTTGCTGCAAGAACACATTCAACTCACACTCAGGAGCTGGAGGACGGACAGGAGGCTTGAGCAAGAGCAAACCTCTGAGGAACCGGGACACTAAGGGGTAAACCGACAGAGTGTCCTTCCACCAGTGAGTGGTGAGCTGCTAGAGCTGAGAGGTGGACCCGAACAGAATTGGATTTAAGTCCCTGATTGGATAAGTGCAGCAGGTACTGAAGCACCACTGGTACAGCACATGAGAAAGGATCTTCTGTACGCAGCTGACACCACATAGAAAACGTTTTCCATTTCAGGGCATAGGTTTTCCTAGTGGACTGCTTCCTAGAGGCCAGGATGACCTCCTCAACCTCCTGAGGAAGGCCCCAAGGAGCCAAAACTACCCTTGCAGCCTCCAGGCCATCAAATTGAGAGATTTGAGACTGGGGTGCAGAAGAGAACCCTGATCCTGAGAGAGAAGGTCGGGCTGCAACCCCAGAGGCAGTGGGGTGTCCACTGCCAGTTGAAGCAGAAGTGGGAACCAAGGCTGCCTCAGCCATCTGGGAGCGACCAGAAGGACCGGGGCCTTGTCCTGTAGAATCTTGAACAGGGTTCGGGCCACCAGAGGCGTGGGAGGAAACGCATACAGGAGGCCCTGGGACCAGGAAATGAGAAAAGCATCCGCTGCTAGCCGCAGAGGATGTGGTTGCCTGGAGCAGAACCTGAGCAGCTGCTTGTTCAGGGGACTGGCAAACAGACCTATGGATGGAAGTCCCCATTTCAGGAAAATCTTCTGAACCACTAAGGGATGGAGCTGCCATTCGTGGGGCTGCAGAATCCTGCTCAACCTGTCTGCCAGGTAATTTTCCAGACCAGGAAGATAAACAGTCTTGAGAAACATGTTGCGCTTGAGCGCAAACAAGCAAAGGTCCTGTGCCTCCTGACAAAGGAGCCTGGACCCAGTGCCGCCCTGTTTGTTCACAGAGAACATGGCTACCTGATTGTCTGTTTGTACTAAGACAGACTGGTGAGCCAGGGTTTGAGAGAAAGTCCTGAGGGCTAAGCGAATAGCCCATAGTTCCAGCAGATTGATTTGCTGCGTGGCCTCCCAGGGAGACCACAGGCCCTGGGTGCACTTGCCCAGACAATGTGCACCCCAGCCCTGCAGGGAGGCATCGGTGGTCAACACCACTGTGAACCGAGGCATCTGAAAGGGCACCCCTTGCAGTAAGTTGGGGGGGGGGTGCAGCCACCATTGCAGGGAGTTCAAGAATGGTCTGGACACCATTACTCTGTCTCTGAGGCTCCCTGTAGCCTATGTCCACTGAGTCCTGAGGCACCACTGTGCAGGCCTCATGTGGAGCCGGGCATTGGGAGTCACATGTACTGTTGAAGCCATGTGGCCGAGAAGCCTCAGGCAGAGTCTGGCGGAGACCAGGGACCTGCTGAGAAACTGGGTTGCCAAGCTGATCAGTCTTTGGGCTCTGTCCTCTGGCAAGAAAGCTTTTGCCTGCAGAGAGTCTAGTCTTGCCCCTATGAACTCCAAATTTTGGGAGGGGAGCAAAGTGGACTTTGCGAAGTTTATGACAAACCCCAGGTGTTGAAGTAGAGAAATAGTGCGGAGGGTGGCTTGCCTGGCCTCCTGCCACGTCTGACCCCTGATGAGCCAATCGTCCAGATAGGGGAAGACAAAGATACCCTGATTTCTCAAGTAGGCCGCCACCACTGCCAGGCATTTGGTAAAGACCCTGGGAGCGGAAGTGAGGCCGAAAGGCAGCACTCTGTACTGATAATGGTTTCCTCCCACAATGAACCTGAGGTACGTTTTGTGGTCTGGATGAATGAGGATGTCAGTGTATGCATCCTTTAGATCTAAAGAGCATAGCCAATCTCCCTGCTGGAGGTAGGGCAGAAGTGTTCCAAGAGTACGCATCTTGAACTTTTCCTTCTCTAGGAACTTGTTGAGATTTCTGAGGTCGAGAATAGGCCTGAGGCCTCCGGTTCTCTTTGGTACTAGGAAGTACCTGGAGTAGAAACCGTGACCTTGTAGGTGGGGAGGCACAGGCTCCACCGCCTGGTCTCGCAACAGACCCTGAAGCTCCTGCAGGAGGAGGTCTGTGTGGAGAGGAGGCCTTGGAGGCTCTCCTGGGAAGTAAGGAGGAGGCAACTGATGAAAATGAAGCAGGTAGCCCTTGTGGACTATGCTTAAGACCCAATTGTCTCCTGTAATGGGTGGCCACCTGTGGGCAAACAGGGCAAGTCGACCTCCTGTGCAGGGATGGGACAGCAGAGATGGAGAGGCTATGCCTTGAGAGTCAAAAGCCCCCACCCTGCTGAGTGGGAGCAGGAGCCTGAGGCTTGGGGGCCTTCTGCCTACGGGGCCCATGTCCCTGCCCCTTGGCCTGCTGACCCTGTGGGGGAGCTGGGGAGGCCTGGTAAGGTGGGAACTGTTTGTAGGCAGTCACCTTCCTTGGGTAAAAGGACTTCTTACCCGAGCCCTTCTTTTTATGAGAAGGGGCAGAAGTCTTCCTAGACAGCCTTGTCCTCGTGAAGTGCTCGGTCTCGAGCTGTGCAGCCTTCTCGGCCATGGGCTTGCCAAAAAGGTTTTCACCTCAGCAAGGGACATCGACCAACTTGTCTTGCACCCATGGCTTGAGGTCCGATGACTGCAGCCATGCCTGGCGTCGGGCTGCGATGATGGCTGCCGCAACACGGGCCAAGGCCTTGAAGCCATTGTAGGCTGCTCGGGACATGAACTTAGAGCATTCCCGGATCCCCGAAGACAAGGACTTGAACCTCTGCAAAGGTTCCCCGGGGAGACCAGCAGAAAACCCGGCAAGTTCCTTCGCCAGGTCCCACAAGTACATGCCCATGTACAGCCGGTATGACTGGACACAGCAAGCAAGCATCGAGCCCTGGAAGCACTTTCTACCAAACGCATCCAGGTTCCGGGCCTCCTGGCCGGGGGGCACCACGGAGTGCATCTTCTGGTTTTTCAGACGATGCATGGCTGATTCCACCACCATGGAATGGTGTGGTAGCTGCGCCTTTTGAAAACCAGGGCTCTTACGGAGTCGATAAATGGAATCGACCCGCTTGCTCAAAACCGGCGCCGAGGCTGGTGCCTCCCACATCCGGAAGAGGAGCCGTTCCAGCATCGGAAGAACCGGCACAGTAAAGGCCTCCTTCGGAGGAGAGTCATACTGGAGGGCCTCGAGCTCCTCCTCGGGGTCCGTGGGGATCGCCAACGCTGTGGCCATATCCCGAATGAACTCTGAGAACCGGGTATCCTCTGGGGGGGGGGGGGATCTACTCCGGAGCTCGGACTGCGATGAGTCCAACGGGACACACCGAGTCCTGAAGGTATCGGGGGACTCCTCGTCCTCCGTCTCCCAGGTGGACTCGTCTGAAGGAGTCGGGCTCCGACCGCGCGGGGCCCGGCAGCACCCGCCCCAACGCCGAAGGCACCGGCGTCGATGCCCTCGGTCCCGACCGGGAGGTCAAGGGTGACCGCGACCGAGGTCGACCTCGAGCCTTCATGGTCTCGAGTATTGGCTCCGTCTCCGGGGTCGGCTTCGACGTTGATGTCCCGGTGGTCGGAGCAGATGCGCCAGCAAGGCTGGCCATCAGCACCCGCTGCTGATCCATGAAGGCAGACAGTCTGCACTCCAAGGCTGTCAGCCTGAGTCCAAGCTCAGGAGACTCAGCAGCCACCGACTCGGGCCCCGGCGGTGCCAGGCCCGACGTCGGCTCCCTGGGAGGAGAGTCCTTGAGGACAACAGGACTTATGTGTCCAGCAGACTCCGGCTCCACACGAGGCATTTTGGATGGCTTCTCCTGTTCCAAGGGCCCGGGACAGCGGTCGGAGGTCCGAGACCTAGCCCTCGAGGAGCCAGGGGCCTCTTCTGACGCCGCCCTCGAGGAGCCGCTTCTTCCTTTTTCGCTCCCGATCGGGGGAACCCCTGTCCGACGAACCCCGACGATGCTCGGGGTCAGACTCCCGAGATGACGAGGTCTGGGCCCGGCCGGAGGCCGAATCAGAAAAAAGCCTTTCCTTTTGATGCTGTCGACTTTGCAGTGCCTTAGTGGACATTTTTCCACAGGGCCCACAGATCTTAGGATCATGATCGGGACCAAGGTACCGAAGGCAGCAGTCGTGTGTGTCGGTGAGAGCCATCAGTTTCTTGCACCGATCACACTTTTTGAAACCACTGGAAGCCATCGGGGCAAAAAGAGCCCCCGCAAGGTCAAAGGACCGGCCTTCCAGGGAAAAGAGAAAAAAGGGCGCGAACGCCAGCCACTAAGGGCAAAAACCAAAAAAAGAAAGACGGGCTCGATACCGGTGTACTGAACCCGGCGGGAAGGGGAACTGGCGTCAAAAAGGACAAAAACCGCGATGAAATCATAAGAAAATCGCAAGAAAAATCTAACTTTTCTCCGGGTGACTAGGACGAACGTCCGACAGGCTCCTCACAAAAAGAAAGACTGAGCAAGATGGCACCTTTAGGCGGGTAGGGGACCGCACATGCATGCAGTATTCCCAAAGGCTTTCATAGAAAGCTGGGGAAATGCTCCGCAAGGGCTCCATCGACATCGATGTCACCCATATGTGAGGAATGACTTCCTGCTTGGTCCTGGAGAAATATTTTTTTCACTCAACGTGTAATCAAACTCTTGAATTTGTTACCGAAAGATGTAGTAAAGGCTGTTAGTGTAGCTGGGTTTAAAAAAGGTTAGGACAAGTTCCTGGAGGAAAGGTCCATAAACCATTATCAAGAAGGGACCCAGGATATCAATGCTTGACCCAGTACAAGCATTGTGGAACCTGTGTCTTTTGGGGAAACTGCTAGGTACGTTATTGTCCTAGATTGGCCACTGTTGGAAACAGGATACTGGGCTTGATGGACCTTGGTCTGATCCAGTATGGCATATCTTAAATTCTTATGGTGATGAACATCACTACAGTCTTGTTACAGTTCACCGAGAGGGAGTTGTTGGTGAGCCAAGTGATCATATCTTCCAGACACTTGGTTATGAGAGACAGGTAAGGTGAGTGTGTGTTGACAGGCAAATAAACCATGATGTTGTCCTCATATAGGTGGTAATGCATTTTGTTGTGTTTGATGATATTGCATAGGGGCTGTATGTATAAGTTGAAGAGAATGGATGACAATGCAGACCCTTGTGGGATGCCCTGTGATATGTCATATTGTGTAGATTTGTTTTTGCCACATTTGACTTGCTGCATGCGGTGATTTAGGTATGAATTGAACTATTTTATCGTGTTGCTGCGCAGGCCGATTTCTCGTAGTCGTCGTAACATTATGGTATGGGAGATCGTATTAAAGGCTGCTGATATGTCTGTGAAGATTAACAGGAATCCATTTTTTGTGTTGTCAATGCCCCTTAGAAGATTAGCTGCTAACCTCACTATTTGACAATCTATGAAGTCATGATATCCTGCTTGCTCCTTGGAGAAAGCAGATATGTCATTAAGACCAGGAGCTCACTAACTCTACATGCTGAAGTGACTGCCTCAAAAAAATTAAGACTTTCCAGGTCTGGTAGTTTAGTTTAGATAAGCTTAGTAGCTCAAAAACTTTTATTAGTTGAATTATAACCATGTTGTGGTCCCAAATAACAGCAGGCAGCTTGCTGAGAAGATTCAACAGAAGCAAGTCCTACATGAAACAAAATCTAGAAGCTGTAGAGGGACAGGTTTACCTTCTACATGGTGATGATATTTGCAAATTGCATTTAAATAAGCCCTGACTTGGTTTTTAAACCTTATTCTGAAAAATGTAGAAGGTATTGAAGCAATTTTGTGTGGAAAAGAAAAGCGGTCCTTGGGCTTGTCTATCACACCAGATGGCAAACCTCTTCCATATAAAATCATCATACCATTTCTCCAAGAAGCCAGAATGATTTGCAAACTTAAGTAGTATTAGTGAACTTAATGTTAACCTCTCAGCATTCAGGGTACGAGGACCAGGGACTTGATGTTGGGATGGAACGAAGGTTATTTTATTTATTTATTTTTTAAAAAATTATATTTTGCTAATCCAAGGACAAATCATTCTCAGCAGATCACAGTATACATAAGGATTTTCAACAAATAAAAATAAATAGCAGAGAACATGTCTTCTCTGATTCTATGTGATTAGGTTTGGGGAAGGCACAACTGAATTAGCTCCTTGATGGACAATTCCTACAGGAATGGGAACCAAATTTGTTTTAGTCATTAATAGGGCCACTAATGTTTTCTGAGTTTTTGCTGCCAGAGGATAACATATAGAAGTCCTTCATCCCAGTCCAGGAGGAAGGTGCCCAAAGTTAGTTTGTCATGCATCCTTATTCTTGAATAGTACTGAGGAACATTTCTGTTCAGAGGGGATGCAAACAGATCCACTGTGAGAGTTCCCAACTCGCAGAACATCTGGTTTGGTATCTCTTTGCCCAGTGACCATGGCTGTAGTTGCAGGGCTGTTTAGTTTGTCTGTTAGGATGTTGCTCTCTCCTGCCAAGTAAGTGATTAGGAGGTTCATCCTGTGAAAGATGGCCCACTTCCACATCCTATCCTGACCATCTCTCAACACAGGCGATATAATCCTGTTTCTACCTACTTGCTCATGTACAACATAGTTATCAATTGTCTGCCTGGATTAAGATGATTTTGTAGAAGTGACCTCTGAAAACCTTTACAGAAAATGTATCTGCTGAAGTTTTTCCTGAGCAGAGTAAAGGCCCAGGATGTCTAGTCCCTTCAAATGAACAAGGGAGTAACCTAATTGTTAAAGCAGCAGGCTCTAAACTAGAGAAGCCAGGGTTCAAATTCCACAAATGCTCCTTTTGATCTTGGGCAAGTCCCTTAACCCTCCATGCTTCAGGTGCAAACCTAGACTGTAAGCCTCCTGCACAGGAAACTACCTATCATACCTGTATGTGACTTGCTTTGAGCTACAACTGAAAAAGACGTGAGCTAAATCCAAATCTGAACGATATCCCCAGCCCAATTCAGACAGATCTGTGCTTAGGCGAATGAGCTTGAGAAACTTGGAATGAGATACGCATGGCAAGATTGGATCAGCCAGGAGAAAAAGTCCCTGAGCTGCTGGGTGACTCCAGAACCAGCCCTAGGCATGTTGCCTGCACATGGCCTTGCTCCACTGCACCCATACAGCACAGAAAAATATTTGTATCCCATCCGCTCTCCCTCCAGCCACCTGTGCTCCTGCATCTCTTTATCCATAACAGCAATGACTGCACTAGCACAGTGAGGGGCCTCTAAGATGCATGCACACCTCCGAGGTCCTGCTTGCAGTTTCTTTGCTGGGTGAAGAGAAGGTTGTGGTCCTGTCCAGTGGACTCAGGACCTAAGAGATAGCTCTGCTGCTGTTACCGTCATGTGTTGGATGTGCACTTTTTGCTGCAGCTGCTGTGTGATTGTGGCTGAGCCAGAAGGAAGCAGAATGGAGCCCATAACTGCAACCCACCACAAAGCAAGAAAATCTCCACTCACAGAGCTGCAGCCTACTTGGTTTACTTACAGTGAAGAAAGTGCAGTAAGGCTTGACAGAATCCCAGAATTTGTTTTTCCTGCTCTTCAGCCCTTTTCCCCCCTGTAGCCTAGCACATCCATGGAAAGAATGTTGTAAAGATGTGATGTCATTTTTATTGGCAATGCTAGTGTGTTTAGGGGTGTTGGGAAACCTTCATTCTTGTCCTTTGCTCTTCAGGGTTTTGAACAGAGCTTGCTTTTTATGCAAGGATTTTCTGTCTGCCTGCTGGTGTCTATTATTTGCATCTTTTAATAAGTGGCATTTATAATCAAGGTAGTTATGGGAAAGTTTACTTTTGCATTGCAGTTTTCTGTATTTTGGATTTGGTTCAAAGTTTCTATAATAAAACTAGATTTCTTTTAAAGTTCTCATTAATATAATTTATATCATGGTTGTAATGTTTTGTATGGTGGGACTATGCATATCGACCATCATAGGTTAGATTGAGTTTCTGAGATCATATAGTTCTGTTCAGATGTCTTCATATCTGTGAGGTCTTGGAAAGTTCATGGATTACAGTATCTTTTTAAGAGAAAAAAAAAAGGAACCACAAAGAGTCCAGGTTTTCTAGAGGGTAATAAAGTTACTAAAGAAATCACAAGATGAGCTTCATAGGTGAGCACTTTCAGGTTTGGGGGTGAAGAAAGTCCTGCTAAAGGTCAATGTTGTGGTTGAGCCTTAGGCTAGGGATTGTCTCCATTTCGATGATGATATATATATTTTTAAACAGGAACACAAAAAAACCCAAAACACAACCAACCAACCAACCAACCAACCAACCCCCCCCCCCAACCCTACATTTCCATGCATGAAGAACAAGATTTGGGGGAGATAACCACCATAACACGGTCAACTACTTATAAGTACATCCCAACAGCATTGTGGTGTTACTGGTCATATCAACCTCAGCCTGATCCCCTCTGACACAGCTGGAGCCTATGCCTGTTGCTCTTTCTGTCCCTTAGCCTATTTCTTTCCTGTCATATATTGATGTTCTGTTCTCACTTGCAGCCCATATTGATAGATATTTATTTATTTATTTTTATTTAACATTTCTTATATAGCACGCTCTTTTATCATCAGTGCGGTTTACATTGAAACAGTATAACACTTGGTCAGTTAAATTTAGCCATCGTTTACAAACAGGGCATTTAACATGGGGTTAAATTTGGGGGGATATTTTTGTACACTGCCCTGATATACCACGCAGGTGTGGGTATCAAGCACATGAATAAAGATCAGGACCAGCCTGAGGGCTGGTGGCAAGGAAGTGAGTACCCTTCAGTCCCCCACCTCCCCAAATGATAAATGGTAGTAGTAATAGTGTGATGTATACTTTTCATGCCAGAGGAGCTGTGACCAGCAGAGCTTGTGGTGTAGTAATATATGTTTTACAGACACCATTGCAAGACTGAAGAAATGCAGCACTGGTCAGTCATGAAGAGTAAATCTACCACAAGATGCAAACAATTCAGCATCTCGGACCCTTGCTGCAGCCAGATGACTTCCGAACAGTTTTCCAAGCACTTGTAACCCTCCACTTCAACTACTCTCCTGCCAACGCTATCCTGCACAGACGCCCCCAGAACCCATTACAGCTGGCAATGAACGCTGCTGCCCGCTTCCTATATGGGGCCTTTAGAACAGACCACATAACCCCAATCTTAAAAGACCTACACTGGCTGCCACTCAACTGCCAGCTTACCTACAAAGTAGTACTGCTGACCTTCAAAGACATCAACAAGAGATCCTCCACCTCCCCAACAGACCTCCTCCACCCCACTCCTCCAAACAGATCCAGAAGGACTTTCGCTACCAACACACTAGTAATCCCCAATGAAACAACAAAATGCTCTCAGGCAACAACAAACAGAGCCTTTGTGTTCTACGCACCTACTTGCTAGAATGACCTCCTAACCACTATCCGAGCGATCACTAACCTCACCCAATCCAGGAAGGCATTAAAGCACCATATTTTTCTTCTACATTACTCACATCCTAACAATACAACTCCACCCATCATACCCCCACCCACCTTAACACCACCATCACACCCTACTCAGGTTGAGGCAACCGCACTCATCAACCCAACTATCTAAATTGTAAATAACTGACAATCCTGTATTAGAGCACACCACGTCATTAAACAGCTCAGTGACACATTGCTCAGCTTGTATATGTTACCCCAGTTCTAAATTCAAGTTGCAATATCTATTCAATGTAAGTACTGTACAAATCAGGTTACCTGTAAACCGCACTGATTATAAAGAGCACAGTATAGAAAAGCTATAAATAAAAAAAATGTTGAAAAAAGCAGTACTACCCAGTTGAGTTGGAGGGGGACACACAGGACCATGGGACAGAGAAGCTTTTAATAAAATTTAAAAAAAAGGGGAGGAGACTACTGGATATAGGGGAGGGGAATATAGAGACAGGGGATAAACTAGACACAGGAAGTCATAGGGACAGGGAGAGGAGAAACTGGACATAAATGACCACAGAGAGAAGGGCTCATAGGGAGATGTTGGAGAGATGGTAGACACAGGTGAGGGGAGAATACAGAGAAAGAAGGGGATATGGGACACGGGAGAAAGAAGATGCTGGGCATGCAAGGAAATATAAAGACAGTGTGGAGATGATAGACATGGGAGGAAAGGAAAAGAGCAGGCATGCTAAAACAGAGGGGAGAGTCTGGATACAAGGGAGGATATGGAGTGAAAGAGGGGATATGCTGGGCAGTGGAGGAGAGAGCATGGATGGGGAGACGATAGAGAATGGGTGACAAAGGGAGGGGAGAAATGCTCGACACTGCAGGGAAGATAAAAAGAGGGGGGGAGTTAGTGACAGAGTAGTTACTCACCTGTAACAGGTGTTCTCCAGGAGCAGCAGGAATCAGTCCTCACATATGGGTGACCGACATCGATGGAGCCCTTGCGGAGCATTTCCCCAGCTTTCCAAGAAAGCCTTTGGGAATGCAGGCACGCATGTGCGGTTCCCTTCCCGCCTAAAGGTGCCATCTTGCTCAGTCAAATGTTATAGCTAAAAACAGCACACAAAAACGTAAAAATAAACTATGTACAACTGCAACTCCCAGGGGAGGAGGGAGGGTTGTGAGGACTGATTCCTGCTGCTTCTGGAGAACACCTGTTACAGGTAACTACTCTTTCTGCAGGACCAAGCAGGAAGTCAGTCCTCACATATGGGTGACTCCCTAGCTCTGGGCTACCAAGGAACCCAGGCTGAACAAGAGAACTCCCTCTATTCCCAGCATCAAAGAAAGGCTTTTCACTGACAGAACCTCCACCGGTAGCCCAACGGAGGGCTGGAGGGCAGAAGTTGCCTAAACCTCAAAGAGATTCTGGAGTACTGCCTGGCCAAAAGCACTGTCCCTACGGGACTCCCTTTCCAGACAGTAATGGGCCGCAAAAGTCTGGCTGGAGGACCAAGTTGCAGCCCTGCAGATGTCCACCAACGGTACAGAGCGGAGGTGAGCCACTGAGGCAGCCATTGCCCTGACACGATGGGCCGTGACCCGACCCTGCAAAGGAAGGTCAGCCACCCTGTAAGCCCAGGTGATACAGTCAGCCACCCAGGTGTACAAGGTACGCTTGGACACAGCTAACCCCAAATTATTGGGGTCAAAAGATATGAAGAGCTGAGTAACCCTTCTATGCCCCTGCGTAAGGTCAAGGAAGAAGGATAAGGCCCTCCTACAGTCCAGGGTATGCAGAACTGCTTCAGCCTGGCTTGCATGAGGCCTAGGGAAGAATGTTGGAAGAACCACCTCTTGGTTAAAGTGGAAGGTGGAGACAACTTTTGGGAGGAACTTTGGATGAGTCCTAAGGACTACCCTGTTCCTACAGAAGCGGGTGTAAGGCCTGTCACAGACCAGGGCCTGAAGCTCACTCACTCACCTGGCTGAGATTAGGGCTATCAAGAAGAGTGTCTTCCAGGACAGGAAGCGTAGAGGGCAAGTAGCCATCGGCTCAAAAGGTGGGCGAGTCAGTTGCTGCAAGCAAAAGCAAGCCTCTGAGAAACCGGGACACCAAGGGGTGAACGAACAGAGAATGTCCTTCCACCAGTGAGTGGTGAGCTGCTAGAGCTGAGAGGTGGACCCGAACAGAATTGGACTTAAGTCCCTGATTTGATAAGTGCAGTAAGTACTGAAGCACTACTGGTACAGTACAGGAGAAAGGATCCTCTGTACGTAGCTGACACCACACAGAAAACCTTTTCCATTTGAGAGCATAGGTTTTCCTAGTGGACTGTTTCCTAGAGGCTAGGACAACCTTCTCAACTTCCTGAGGTAGGCCCCAGGGAGCCAAAACTACCCTTACAGCCTCCAGGCCATCAAAATGAGAGCTTTGAGATTGGGGTGCAGAAGGGAACCCTGATCCTGAGAGAGGAGGTCGGGTTGCAACCCCAGAGGCAGTGGGGGATCCACTGCCAGCTGAAGCAGAAATGGAAACCAAGGCTGTCTCGGCCACCTGGGAGCCACCAGCAGAACCGAGGCCTTGTCCTGAAGAATCTTGAACAGAGTTCGGGCCACCAAGGGCGTGGGAGGAAACGCATACAGGAGGCCCTGAGACCAGGGAATCAAGCATCTGCTGCTACCCGCAGAGGATGCGCTTGCCTGGAGCAGAACTTTGGCAGCTGTTTGTTCAGTGGACTGGCAAACAGATCTATGGATGGAAGTCCCCATTTCAGGAAAATCTTCTGAACCACCAAAGGATGGAGCTGCCACTCGTGGGGCTGCAGAATCCTGCTCAACTTGTCGGCCAGGTAGTTTTTCTGGCCAGGTAGATACACAGCCTTGAGGAGCATGTTGTGCCTGAGAGCAAACAAGCAAAGGTCCTGTGCTTCCTGACAAAGGAGCCTGGCCCCAGTTCCGCCCTGCTTGTTCACATAAAACATGGCTACCTGGTTGTCAGTTTGAACTAGGACAGACTGATGAGCCAGGGTTGGAGAGAAAGTCTTGAGGGCTAACCGAATAGCCCTGAGTTCCAGTAGATTGATTTGCTGTGCGGCCTCCCAGGGAGACCACAGGCCCTGGGTGCACTTGCCTAGACAATGAGTCCCCCAGCCCTGCAGGGAGGCATCCGTGGTCAACACCACAGTGAACCCAGGAATCTGAAAAGGCACCCCTTGCAGTAGATTGGGTGGGTGCAGCCACCAGCGGAGGGAGTTCAGAAATTGTCTGGACACCCTTATCCTGTCTCTGAGGCTGCCTGTGGCCTGTGAGCACCGAGTCCGAAGGCACCACTGTGCCGGCCTCATATGGAGCCTGGCATTGGGGGTCACATGTACTGTCGAAGCCATGTGGCCAAGAAGCCTCAGGCAGAGCCTGGCGGAGACCAGTCACCTGCTGAGAAACTGGTTTGCTAAGTTTATCAGTCTTTGGGCTCTGTCTTCTGGCAAGAATGCCTTTGCCAGCAGAGAGTCCAACCTTGCCCCTATGAACTCCAAGTTCTGGGAGGGGAGCAAAGTGGACTTTGAGAAGTTTATTACAAACCCCAGGTTTTGAAGAAGAGCAATAGTTCTGAGGGTGGCTTGTCTCGTCTCCTGGCACGTCTGACCCCTGATGAGCCAGTCGTCCAGATAGGGGAATTCAAAGATTCCCTGATCTCTCAGGTAGGCCGCCACCACTGCCAGGCATTTGGTAAAGACCCTGGGAGCGGAGGTAAGGCCAAAGGGCAGTACTCTGTATTGATAATGGTTTCCTCCCACAATGAACCTGAGGTACTTTCTGTGGTCTGGATGAATGAGGATGTGAGTGTACGCATCCTTTAGATCTAAGGAGCATAGCCAATCTCCCTGCTGGAGGTAGGGCAGAAGTGTTCCAAGACTAAGCATCTTGAACTTTTCCTTCTCTAGGAATTTGTTGAGATTTCTGAGGTCTAGAATAGGCCGAAGGCCACCGGTTCTTTTGGGTACAAGGAAATACCTGGAGTAGAACCCTTGGCCTTGTAGGTGGGGAGGCACAGGCTCCACTGCCCTGTCCACCAACAGACCTTGGAGCTCCTGAAGGAGAAGGTCTGTGTGCAGGGGAGGCCTTGGAGGCTCCCCTGGAAAGTATGGAGGAGGCAGCTGTTGGAAGTGTAGCAGATAGCCCTTGTGGACTATGCTGAGCACCCAACTGTCTCCAGTGATGAGTGGCCACTTGTGGGCAAACAGGGTGAGGCGACCTCCTGTGCAGGGTTGGGAGAGCAGGGACGGAGAGGCTATGCCTAAGGAGTCAAAAAACCCCACCCTGCTGAGTGGGAGCAGGGGCCGGAGGCTTGGGAGTCCTCTGCCTACGGGGCCCATTACCCTGCCCCTTGGCCTGCTGACCCTGAGGGGGAGCTTGGGAGGCCAGGTACTGTGGGTACTGTTTGCAGGCAGTGCCC
The DNA here is from genome assembly GCA_033557465.1 of Ichthyophis bannanicus. NCBI lineage: Eukaryota > Metazoa > Chordata > Amphibia > Gymnophiona > Ichthyophiidae > Ichthyophis > Ichthyophis bannanicus. The sequence continues at coordinate 388,876,753 of CM066033.1, read as the reverse complement.
TTCCTCGGGTAAAAGGGCTTTTTACCCGAGCCCTTCTTTTTGTGAGAAGGGGCAGAAGTCTTTCTAGACAGCCTTGTCCTCGTGAGGTGCTCGGTTTCGAACTGTGCGGCCTTCTCGGTCATGGGCTTGCCAAAAAGGTTCTCACCTTGGCAAGGGACATCGACCAACTTGTCCTGAACCCATGGCTCGAGGTCCGATGACTGCAGCCATACCTGGCGTCGAGCCGCGATGCCGGCTGCCGTAACACGGGCCGAAGCCTCGAAGCCATCGTAGGCAGCACGGGACAAACTTGGAGCATTCCCGGATCCCCGAGGACAAGGACTTGAACCTCTGCAAGGGTTCCCCGGAGAGACCAGCAGAGATCCCGGCCAGCTCTTTGGCCAGGTCCCGTAAGTACATGCCCATGTACAGCTGGTAAGACTGGACACGGCAAGCAAGCATCGAGCCCTGGAAGCACTTTCTGCCAAAACCATCCAGGTTCCAGGCCTCCCTGCCAGGGGGCACCGCGGAGTGCATCTTCTGACTTTTCAGGCGATGCATGGTCGATTCCACCACCATGGAATGGTGTGGCAGCTGCGCCTTCTGAAAGCCAGGGCTCTTCCGGAGTCGATAGATAGAATCGACCCGCTTGCTTAGAACTGGCGCCGAGGCCGGTGCCTCCCACATCCGGAAGAGGAGCCGTTCCAGCATCGGAGGAACCAGAACAGTAAAGGCCTCCTTCAGAGGAGAGTCATACTGTAGGGCCTCAAGCTCCTCTGCTCGAGGCTCCTCCTCGGGGTCCGCAGGGATAGCCAACGCAGTGGCCATATCCTGGATGTACTCCAAGAACCGGGTATCCTCCGGAGGGGATCTACTCCGGGGCTCAGACTGCGGTGAGTCCGATGGGACGCACCGAGTCCTGAAGGTGTTGGGGGACTCCTCGTCGTCCGTCTCCCAGGCAGACTCGTCCGATGAGGAATCGGGGTCCGACCACGCGGGCCTGTGAGCACCCGCCCCAACGCTGAAGGCACCGGCATCGACGCCCTCTGTCCCGAACGGGAGGTCGAGGGAGACCGTGACCGAGGTCGACCACAAACCTTCATGTCTCGAGTATCGGCTTGGTCTCCGGGGTCGACTTTGATGTCGATGTCCCGGTGGTCGGGGCAGATGCGCCAGACAGGCTGGCCATCAGTGCCCGCTGCTGTTCCATGAAGGCAGACAATCTGCACTCCAAGGCTGTCAGCCTGAGACCCAGCTCAGGAGACTCAGCAGCCACCGACTCGGGCCCCGTCGGTGCAGGGCCCGACGTCGGCTCTCTGGGAGGAGAGTCCACGAGGACTACAGGACTTACGTGTCCAGCAAACTCCAGCTCCACACGAGGTACTTTTGGCGGCTTCTCCTGTTCCACGGGCCCGGGGTGACGGTTGGGGGTCTGAGACCTAGCTCACGAGGAGCCAGTGACCTCTTCCGAGAACGCCCTCACGAGTCGCTTCTTCCTCTTTCATTCCCGATCGGGGGACCCCCTGTCCGAGCAGCCCCAACGGTGCTCGGGATCCAATTCCCGAGATGTCGAGGCCTCAGAAGAGGTCCGGGCCCGGCCGGAGGCCGAGTCGGAGAAAAGCCTTTCCTTTTGGTGCTGACGACTTCGAAGCGCCTTGGAAGACATCTTTCCACATGGTCCACAGATCTTAGGATCGTGGTCAGGACCCAGGCACTGAAGGCAGCAGTCGTGTGTGTCGGTGAGAGACATTAGCTTCTTGCACCGATCACACTTTTTGAAACCTCTGGAAGCCATTGGGGAAAAAAAAAAAAGAGTCCCCGCGAGGTCAAAAAACCGGCCTTCCAGGGAAAAAGAAAAAAAGGGCACGAACGCCAGCCACGAAGGGCAAAAACCGAAAAAAGAAGAGCGGGCTCGATACCGGTGTACCGAACCCGGCGGGAGGGGAACCGGCGTCGAACCGGAGAAAAAATAGCGAAGGAATCGCGAAAAAATCCAACTATTTTCCGGGAGGACTAGGACACACGTCCGATGGGCTTCACGGAAAAAGAGAGACTGAGCAAGATGGCACCTTTCTTTAGGCGGGAAGGGAACCGCGCATGCGTGCCTGCATTTCCAAAGGCTTTCTTGGAAAGCTGGGGAAATGCTCCGCAAGGGCTCCATCGACGTCGATGTCACCCAAATGTGAGGACTGACTTCCTGCTTGGTCCTGGATAATGAGGAAGATGAAGCTAGAAAAAGGGGGGGGGGGAAGAGTGTGAGAGGGGGGTCAGGGTTAGAGTGGAAAAGTGGTAGATACATTGAGAACAAGATAGCAAGGAGAGAAATCTGAGTCCATACAGAGAAAAAAATAAATAGAAGAAAGCTGAAAGGAAAAAGATAGTTGTCAGAGACTGGTGTAGGAGAGAAGCAGCAGCAGGTGGACGAGACCCTGGAACGAGTTAAGAGAAAATGGAGGAAAGCCAAAACCAGAGAATGAAACAAACACTTCTGATTAGAAAAATAAAAAGGCCAGACAGCAAAGATAGAAAAGGGTGTTTTATTTTCAATTTAGTGATTGGAATTTGTCAGATTTTGTAATTTACATGTGCTGTTCTTGTTTACAGGCATCTTTCTATTTCTCTGGTGCTGCATTACATGTAGTTTGATTTTTTTTTTGAGGTTTGAGTTTAATTTTTGCCTACATATTTCTATTTTTAGAATGTGGTCACTTATTCTGTACTTGGTAAAGTTCTATCTACGTTCTAAGTGTGTGATTGAGGACAGGTGTTCCATTAGTGTGGAGCTTCCAGGTAGGAATCTGGCTTGTTCACTTTTCCCAGTAGGTGTATGGAAATTAGATGTTGCATCCAGTATTTATGTTGTTGCCCTTTTCTGGGTAGGCTCCCTGTTGTATGAGTTTTGAAAGTTAGTGCTGTTATGGAATGGTAGATTTTTATCTACAGATGCTATATTGTGGTCCTTGTTTTTTATTTGTGTTTCTGGTATTTATTTATTTAACATTTTTTATATACCGTCTTTCTACAAATCAAGACGGTTTACATATAACAATAAAGGCAGTATATTTCAACTGTTTACAAGGAACGAATAACTGGATACAGAGTAAGCAACATGAAGAACTAAATTATAATATACAGTTAATTGCAGTGAACAGTATGGAATCAATTGCAGGAAGTTGGAGGGGAGTAATGGAATATGGCTTGTCTTTGAGATTGGCAGTTTTGTGTTTTAGATACCACCAGTCTAAATTTAAAATATAACCTGTTCAGATAGCACTGACCAAATAAATCCAGTATGCAAATATTTGTAATGATTTACTTTTTGTGGATACAAGAAAGTGGTTCTGTTAAACATAATAATAATCATGAAACAAAATTATGTTATTATAATGTCTATTTTAACAAATTGGGTATGTATGTTTGGAAGCCACCTGGGCTTTTAAATAGGTGGCATATACATTGTGAAATGCATTAAGGTTATGCAGATGAGCCCTAGTATATATGAAAATACTCATACAAAAGAGGACTAGCAATGAGTCTCCCCACATGGTACCGCATCACCCTCTGGCTACCCCTGGGTGACTCACATGAAATTTTGAAAGCTCTGAGTGGCTTGAGTTCACCAGGAATGTAAAGCCCAATATTCAAAACAATTACTGTAGGTAGAAGTTCTATCGTGCTGCCTGGGATGTTCAGAAGCACTAAAGTGGTTAGTGCCATTACATATAGCATAGTTATTCACCTGGAAAAGGTGTTCTCCAGGGACAGCAGGAATCGGTCCTCATATATGGGCACAAACAGAGCCCTCATGGAAGCATCACCTCAGCTTTCCAAGAAAGCCTTTTGGAGATGCACCACACGTGTGGTCCACTTCCCACACAATGACATAGTTAAGATGGCAAAAATAAAGATGGTAAAGAAGCAACTCCAAGGGGAGGAGGGAGGGTTGTGAGGACTGATTCCTGCTGTCCCTAGCAAACACCTGTTACAGGTGAGTAACTACGCTTTCTCCAGGAACAAGCAGGAAGTCAGTCGTCACCTATAGGACACCCCAGCTATGGGCAACCGCGAACCTGTACAAAAATGTCACAGCGACCTACAAAGGTGAGCTGTGATCCACAGCAGTTGAATCCCTAAGAGAGACTCTTGCAAGAGCCAGGTGTCCAGCAGAGAATCAGCACTCTGGTAGCCTGAATACAGAAGGATCAGAGGGCAGGAGTTGCCTACACCCCAAAAAGATTACAGCCTGGCTGAAGACGCTGTCCCATTGGGACTCCCTCTCCAGGCAGTAGTGAGCTGCGAAGGTATGGAACGAAGACCAGGTGGTGGCCCAGCAAATTTCCATCATAGGGACAGAACGTAGATTGGCCACAGAAAAGTAGCCATGGCCCTTACACAGTGCACTATGACTCTCTGGTCCAGTGGGATCCCCGCTTGCTCGTAGGCAAGGGTAATGCAGTCCACCATCCAAGTGGACCGAGTTCACTTAGTCACTGAGAGCCCCAGATGGCTGAGGTCATAGGATACAAAAAGCTGTTGAGCTTTACGGTGGTCCTGAGTCTGCAGCAGGCAGAAGGACATGGCTCTCTTGCAATCCAGAATATGGAGAAAGGTCTCCGCCCTACCAGAGTGAGGCCTAGGAATGAAAATGGGGAGCACCACCTCCTAATTGAGGTGGAATGGGGACACCACCTTCGGCAGAAACTTGGGGGGGGGGGGGAGTGTGTGGAGCACCACCCTGTTCTTGTAGAACCTTGTGTAAGGGGACTGCCATCAGAGCCTGGAATTCTCTGACCCTGCATGATTATGTGAGTGCTACCATGAAGGCAACCTTCCAGGAGAGGTACTGCAGCTGGCAGGAGGCCAGAGGCTTGGTGAGCTGTGAGAGCACCACATTAAAGGTGCTGCTCTGCCACAGGAGGGCGGATGGGGGGGGGGGGTTTGAACAACATACGAAGCCCCATAGGAATAGAGACACAAGGGCTGAGCCTAGAGGGATTTTCCCTCGACAGAGTGGTGATGTGCTGCAATGGTATTTGAGTGTACTCTGAGTTGGACTTCAGTCCTGCCTGCGATATGTGAAACAGGTATTGGAGTGGCACATGCACTGAACAGGAGGTTTGTCTGCTTTTCTGTGCACCAAAACGAGAAACGTCACCACTTGAAGGCATGTGTCCTTCTCGTGGAGGCCTTCTGAGAGGCCAGAAGGATGCCTTCCACATCCCGTGGAAGGTTGAAGGAAGCTAGCACTACCCTTTCAGCAGCCAAGCCATGAGTGAAAGAGGCCCCAGATTGGGGTGTAGGAGAGGGCCCTGTTCCTGCAAGTGTGGTCCTGGGGCTCAGCCCACGGGAATCAACGGTATGGCCGATAGGGAGAGGAGCAGTAGGAACCAGGGCTTACTGGGCCACTGAGGAGCTATCAGCACTAGCGACACTGTTGCGTTGAGCCCTGAACGGGGTCTTCGCTATCAGTGGCGTTGAGGGGAAGGTGTACAGGAGGCCTTCCTAACACAGGATGAGGAATACATCCGCCACTATCTGAGATGGGTGGGGTCAGCGTGAGCAGAAATAGGACAATTGCGCATTGTCCAGGCTGGCAAACAGGTAATCATTGGAACATTCTGGAGCCAGAACAGCCGTGAGCTAACATTGTGTCCAGGAGCCACTTGTGCGGCTGACGTACCCTGCTCAGCTTGTCTGCAAAGACTTTGTCCTGGCCCAAAAACTGGACCACCCTCAGGATCATCCCTCTGCATGTGGCATAAGAGCAGAGGGCTACTGCCTCCTGGCAGAGGGGGTACAACCCTGTTCCCACCTGTTTGTTCACATAGAACATCATGACCTAATTGTCGATCTGGATCAGCATCGCATGGTGCTGCAGCTGGTGGCTGAAGGCTTTGAGAGCCAGGAATATGGGCCCTGATTTCCAGCAGATTGATCTGCATTTCGGATTCCCTCTGGGACCAGCAGCCTTATGTTTGGATAATCTCTCAATGCACTCCCCAGCCCATTAAAGAGGAGTCTGTAGTGAGGACTTTCTGGGGGGTGGGTGCCTGGAAGAGCATCCTGGCCTGAAGGTGACCTGGATTCTGCCCCTGTCTGAGGGAGTCTGCCAGCTGGCCGGTCACATGCACTCTGTCCCGGAGCCTGTCTGTATCTTGGGTCCACTGAGAGCGGAGGCACCACTGGCCTGCTCTCATGTGTAGGCGGGCATCTGGGGTCATATGGACCATGGAGGGCATGTGTCCCAGCAGGCAGAGAAGCCAGGCGGGCATTGTCTTGTGCCACTGCACCTTTACAGCTAGTTCCCTCAGGCGTACTGACCTCTCCTGAAGGAGAAAGGCTTTTGCCTGAAGGGCATCCAGCTGTGCCCTTATGAACTCTAGGCTCTGAGCAGGAGTGAGGTGGGACTTGGGGTAGTTTGACAAACCCCAGGTGCTGCAGGGCATTTATGGTGCATCGTGCCTCTGCAGCTGTGTCCCCCTTTATGAGCCAGTCATCCAGGTAGGGGAAGACAAAAGCCCCTTGAAGTCTGAGGTGGGCTGCAACCACCGTAAGGCATTTTGTGAAGACCCTTAGAGACAAGGCCCAGCCTGAAGGGCAGTACCTTGTATTGGTAGTGCTATCCCCCCACCATGAACCAGAGGTATTTTCTGTGGTTGGGGTGGATTAAGATGTGAGTGTAAGCATCCTTTAGGTCTAAGGAGCAAAGAAAGTCTCCCTGCTGGAGAAATGGCAGCAGTGTTCCAAGGGAGAGCATCTTGAACTTCTTCCTGACCAGAAACCTGTTGAGCTCTCACAGGTCCAGGATGGTCCTGAAGCCCCCAGTCCTCTTGGGGACAAGGGAGTACCTAGAGTAGAAGTTGGTGCCCCAAAGGTGTTTTGGGACTGGTTCCACAGATTTGTCTTGGAGTAGTCCTGCTAGCTCAGCGAGGAGCAAGGTCTGGTGAAGGAGAAGCCTGGTGGGCTCTCCTGGGAAGAAGGGGGGGGGGGGCAGCATCTGTCAGAGGCGGTAACCCTCATTGACCACCTATAACATCCAGGCATCGTTGGTGATGGCTGTCCACCTGTGGGCAAACAGAGCTAAGCGTCCTCCCCCTGTGGGCAGCAAAGAACATCCCTTGGGGGTTGCATGCAGGCAATCAAAAGCCTCCCCTGGGCTGGGCCTGAGCCAGTGCCTGGGGCTTCGGGGCCTTATGCTTTCTGGCACCATGTCCCTGGCTTTTTTGTTGCTGGGCCTGCTGAGGGCCCGAGAAGGCTTGGAAGTGGATGTAGTACTTAAGCCCCCTTTCTTCCTCAGGAAGAAGGGCTTTTTCCTGGGGTTTTCTTTTGGGGTTACACAGAGATCTTTTTCGAGAGCCTGACTCTCGTCACATACCCAGTCTCCATATCTCAGTCACTCTGTCCACCATGGGTTTCCCAAACAGGTTTTCACCTGTGCAGGAGACACTGATCAGTCTGTCCTGTACCCATTGTTCCAGGTCGGACATCTGCAGCCATGCTTGTTGTCATGCCCCGATGCCTGCGGCGGCTATCCTAGCTGATGTCTCAAAGCCATCATAGGCTGCCCGGGACAGGAACTTTGAACATTCCTTTACCACTGAGGTCAGGGTCTTGAACCTCTGTAGGGGGTTTTCCATCGAGGCCTGCTGAGAATCCCCCTAGCTCCCTCGACAGTTCCTTCAGGTTCATGCCGATGTAGAGCTGGTATGAGTGGACTCGGCGTGTTAGCATCAAGCCCTGAAAAGCCTTTTGGCTGAGGGCTTGGGCCTCCCTGCCAGGTGGTACCGACAAACGTGTCTTGTGGTTTTTCAGCCGGCGCATGATCAACTCCACGACCATTAAGTTGTGGGGGAGCTGGGCCTTCTGGAACCTAGGGCTCCAGCGTACTTGGTACATGATGTTGAGGCGCCTACTGACAAATGGTACCGATGCTGGTGTTTCCCACATCCAGAGGAGGGAGGCGGTCAAGGATAAGGGGCAATAGGACCGTAAAGGTTTCCTTTGGGGTGCCTCATATTGAAGTATCTCCAATTCCTCGGATCGTGGATCCTCCTCAGCCTCGGTCTCGATCACGAGAGCCTTGGCCATATTCCTCACAAAAATCAAGGAACGCAACCTCCTCGAGTGGGGTGTGGTGTTGGGTCGTTGGGGGAGATGGGTCCAAGGGCACATCACTGTGTTGCCTCACGTTCGGGGACTTTTCGTCCTCGGTCTCCCATTCGGAATCAGAGTATGAGTCCAAAACGGCACAGTCACCTTTGTCAAGGACCACTTTCCGCGGTGCAGGATCTCAGGAGGATCATCAGTCCAAGCTGTGGGCACTCACCGGGGAGGACTAGTGTCCTAAAGAACAGGACCGAGACCTTGACTAGGGTCGGGGGTTCTCTCAAGGCCGAAGGTGCTTGAGGACCGGCTCAACATCTGGGGAAGCCCTCTATGTCAAGGGTCCCATCATCGGGGCGAATGAACCAGACGAGCCGGACATAACACACATGCTCCATGGCCATTAGGGCAGATATATTGCTCTCTAGGTCTGCCATTCTGGCCTCCATGCCAGTTAGCTCTGCAGCCATCGCCGTAGGCACCGAGGACTTCAGACCTGGTGTTGGTACTGTTGAGGGAGAGTCCTCAATGAGGATGGCCTTGGAGGCCCGAGGCTGGTCAGCAGGAGCCAACAACTCCTTGTGGGGCAACTTGGAGGGATGCTCCTGCCCCGACTCCTCAGACTCATGCCTGGGGCTGTGGTCGAGTGGTGGATCCATGGAATAGTCTCCCAATGGAGGTGGTAGCAATGAGGATGTTACCCGATTTCAAAAAAGCATGGGACAAACACAGAGGATCTCTAAAGAAAAAAAGGGGACTGTTGTAGTTGATATGGAAGGACAGACTAGATTTATTTATTTATTTAACATGTTTTGTATCCCGCCTTTTCCTTCAATCAAAGCGGTTAATACAGCACAAAGTTAAACAAAGGTGAGGGAAACATACATTGCATTATCATTACATCACAACAAAACACTAGGAGTACAAACAGGGAACACAGTACATAACTTACATTACATTACCTTACATTAACTACAAACAGCATATCGCTGAACAGAATGAGCATATAGCAGCAGATAGTGGGTCTCGCACGGTCCACCGCCTAAGGGCCACGCCAAAGGGCCCTCTTGCGAGGCCCTCAGGCGCGGGCCCGCAAGGCACGGGCGCGCCATTGCTGAAGGGATTTTAAATGATTTGAAAAGTGCTCAGATTGGCTGCAGTTTTCTCTCACACACAGTTCCCAACTAAGTAGACACAGCTGATTCTCACTCACTGCTCACAGGATCGTTGGAGCCTTTGCTGAAGGGATTCTAAATGATTTGAAAAGTGCTCAGATTGGCTGCAGTTTTCTCTCACACACAGTTCCCAACTAAGTAGGCACAGCTGATTCTCACTCACTGCTCACAGGATCGTTGGAGCCTTTGCTGAAGGGATTCTAAATGATTTGAAAAGTGCTCAGATTGGCTGCAGTTTTCTCTCACACACAGTTCCCAACTAAGTAGGCACAGCTGATTCTCACTCACTGCTCACAGGATCGTTGGAGCCTTTGCTGAAGGGATTTTAAATGATTTGAAAAGTGCTCAGATTGGCTGCAGTTTTCTCTCACACACAGTTCCCAACTAAGTAGGCACAGCTGATTCTCACTCACTGCTCACAGGATCGTTGGAGCCTTTGCTGAAGGGATTCTAAATGATTTGAAAAGTGCTCAGATTGGCTGCAGTTTTCTCTCACACACAGTTCCCAACTAAGTAGGCACAGCTGATTCTCACTCACTGCTCACAGGATCGTTGGAGCCTTTGCTGAAGGGATTCTAAATGATTTGAAAAGTGCTCAGATTGGCTGCAGTTTTCTCTCACACACAGTTCCCAACTAAGTAGGCACAGCTGATTCTCACTCACTGCTCACAGGATCGTTGGAGCCTTTGCTGAAGGGATTTTAAATGATTTGAAAAGTGCTCAGATTGGCTGCAGTTTTCTCTCACACACAGTTCCCAACTAAGTAGGCACAGCTGGTCTTTTTCTGTCATCATTTTTCTATGTTCCTATGTACCTGGGATGGGATTTCACTTTCTTACCTGATCTGTCCTCCGAGGCAGTCTTCGAGAATTTCTTCTTCTTATGCTCCATCTCCAGGAACGTCTGCTCAGAGAAGCCACAGCCGCAGGACTGAGGAGGCTCTGGCTTTGCAGGGCAACTAGGTATCGGAAGGGGGTCCTGGAGCATGGTGTTACCAGAGACTCCGGCACAGAGTCTGACATATCAAAATTTTTTTACTGCTGCTGATGGTGACTCTTTAAGGCCTTTGGAGTCATTATTCTGCCGAGTTTGCAGTCTGAGTCATTGTGCTCTGGGTGAAGGCAGCAGTCGTGTGGATCAGTAAGTGACATAATTTTGCCACACTGGTCACACTTTTTGAAGCCACTTGAGGCCATCAGAAAAAGGGGGTCCCTGCCTCCCAGCAGGGGTCCAAGGCCTTTGATTGAAAAAGGGTGTGAATGCCGATTGAGGCGGACCTCGATGAAAAAAAGTGGAAAATGGAGAGACGAACCTTAGGAGTGATGCTGAGGCAAGCTGACTAGAGGGCGGGAAGGAACGGTACGCAAACTGGACAAAATTTAGCTACCAAAAAAAAAAAAAAAAATCAGACTTTGGGGAAAAAAGGACAACGTCCAAAGGGCTCTGTGCAAAAAAAGAAACCGAGGTATGATGGCACCCTTGGGTGGAAAGTGGACCACATATGCGTGGTGCATCTCCGAAAGGCTTTCTTTGAAAGCTGGGGAGATGCTTCCGCGCAGGCTCTGTCGGTGCTGATGTCACCCATATGTGAAGGCTGACTTCCTGCTCGTTCCTGGAGAACCGCAGGTGCTGCTCCTAGCAGGCATTCCAGGGGCAGTGGCAATATTCAGCCACTGGCCGGTTCTCCCTCAGTGACAAAAGTTAGGCACAGTAAAGGTTGTCCAGTTAGCTTCAACACTATCTGGCTGGCCCAGATATTCAATGCCAGTGACCAGATATAGCACCGGCATTGCATATCTGGGTCTTAGGTTCAGCGGTGCTGCTGCATATCGGGCCCGTAAGGTCCATCGGGCTTACCTCTTTGGATCCCTCACTATGTGCGAGTTGCAGATCTTCATTTCCATGCTAAACTTATTGAATGCTGTCATTTTACTGCTGACATATTTTTTGAAATGTTGGACTCTGCTCAATCCAGGTTCCATAGCAGAATTAGCATGGAGACAGCTTTGCCCATGATTGTTGATGAACTTAATGAATTGCTGGTGCTATTGCTTTTGATTTAGCCAATCATGGGTAGTTCAAGGATCAGGTGTTCTCAACCGAGTCCTCGGGAAACAGTTAAGCATAGTTACTCACCTGTAACAGGTGTTCTCCAGGGACAGCAGGAATCAGTCCTCATACATGGGTGACGTTGACACCAAAAGGAACCCTTGTGGAAGCATCTCCCCAGCTTTCAAAGAATGCCTTTGGGATATGTACATGCATGCGTGGTCCCCTTCCCGCCCAAGGGTGCCCTCTTGCCTCTGTCAATGACATAGCTAAGACAGCAAAAACTAAAATACAGTAAAGAAGCAACTCCAAGGGGAGGAGGGAGGGTTGGAGGGACTGATTCCTGCTGTCCCTGGAAAACACCTCTTACAGGTGAGTAACTACGCTTTCTCCAGGAACAAGCAGGAAATCAGTCCTCACATATGGGACTCCCTAACTACAGGCTACAGAGAACCTGTAGAGAAGGCAGAACACGGCCCAGCCGTGAGCAGCTGCAAGTGAATCTGAAGACAGTGTCCAGGGAGAACCATGGCTCTGGTAGCCTGCAAGAAGGGTCGGAGGGCAGGAATTGCCTAAACACTGAACAGATTACAGAGTATAGCCTGGCCAAAGGTACTGTCCCATCGGGACTCCCTCTCCAGGCAATAGTGAGCTACAAAGGTGCGAACAGAAGCGCAGGTGGCAGCCTGGCAGATGTGCACCATAGGGACAGAGCATAGGCTTGCAACTGAAGTTTCATGGCCCTGACATTGTGGGCCATGACCTGGCACTCCAACGGTGGCCCAGCCTGATCTTGGGCGAAGGCGATACAGTCTGTCACCCAGATGGACAGAGTCCACTTGGTGACAGCCTCCCCCAGTTGATGAAAAGCTGTGAGGCTTTACAGTGGCCCTGAGTATACTGTAGGTAAAAGGGCAGGGCCCTCTTGCAGTCCAGAGTATGGAGAACAACCGCTGCCTTGTCAGCATGGGGCTGAGGGATGAAGGTGGGGAGTACCACCTCCTAGATGAAAAGGAAGGCGGATACCACCTTCAGAAGGAATTTAGAGTGGGTGCAACACACAACCCTGTTCTTGTAGAACCTGGTGTAAGGTGGCTTGGCCACCAAGGCCTGCAGTTCGCTGACTCTGCGGCCAGGGGTGAGCACTACCAGGAAGACAACCTTCCAAGATGGGTACCACAAATGGCAGGTAGCCAAGGGTTCAAAGGGTGGCTTGGTAAGTTGCGCCAGAACCACGTTCAGATCCCATTCCGTCGGAGGTGGCTGAATGAGAGGCTTAGATAGCAGTAAGCCCATGAATTGGGTGATGAGGGGCTGAACAGAAGGTTTGCTCTCTATGGGGTGGTGATGTGTGGAGAGCATGCCCAGGTGTACTCTAATGGAGTTGGGCTTAAGCAAAGCTTGCAAGAGGTAGAGCAAGTACTGGAACACCATGTGCACCTGGCAGGAGAACGGGTCAATCTGTTGCTCTGCTCACCATACTGAAAACCTGTGCCACTTGAAGGTGTAAGCTCATCTCGTGGAGTCTTTACGAGAGGCCAGGAGGACTTCCTCCACCTCCATGGGGAGGATGAAGGGTGCTAGGGCGACCCACTCAGCTGCCACACTGTTAGCAAGAGGGACCCCACGTTGGGGTGGAGGATCGAGCCTCCTCCTGTGACAGTAGCCCTGAGGAATTCCCCAGAGGGACTGGGAGCTCGGTCAAGAGGCAGAGTAACAGGTGGAATCAGGGCTGTCTGAGCCATTGAGGGGCCACTAGGATCATGGAATCTCTTGTCCTACAGGACCTAGAAGAGGTGGAAGGGAAGGCATACAGCAGGTCCCCTGCCCATGAGATGAAGGCATCTGCCACTACCTGGTCCAGGTGTGGTTGGGGATAGCAGAAGCGGGGCAGCTGAGTGTTGGCCGGGCTGGCAAAGAGGTCCAGACTTGGAGTTCCCTATAATCAGAATAGCTGCTGCACCACCCTGGGGTTTAGGCGCCACTCGTGTGGCTGGAGGACCCTGCTCAGCCTGTCCTCTAGGGCATTGTTCTGGCCTGGAAGGTATACTGCCCTGAGGAGCATCCCTTGACTGATCGCATATGAGCATAGGGCAACCGCCTCCCAGCAGAGGTGTTGAGAGCCTGTTTGTTCAGGTAGAACATTATGACCTGGTTGTCCATTTGAACTAGCACCGACTGGTGCTGCAGGCGGTGTCAGAAAGCACTGAGCACCAGAAAAATGGCTCTTAGCTCCAGTAGATTGATCTGCTGCTGGCTCTCCTCAAGAGACCAGTTACTCTGTGTGTACACATCCTCGTAGTGGGTACCACAGCCCAGTAGGGAGGCGTCTGTAGTGAGGACCCTCTGGGGATTGGGATATTGAAAGGACATACTATGTGTTCTGCCACCAAGTGAGTGACTCCGCTAGTAGGCAGGACACAGAGACCCTGTCCCAGAGCCTGCCTGTGGCCTGAGTCTACTGAGAGCACAGGCACTACTGAGCTGCCCACACGTGGAGGTGGACATTGGGGATCACATCAACTGTGGAGGCCGTATGGCCGAGCAGGTATAGCATGGACTGTGCCGACACTGTGTGACTGTGCTTTACCTTGGTCACCAGGGTCCTGAGGTGATCTACCCTGTCTGGAAGGAGGAAGGCCTTCACCTGGAGGGTGTTCAGGTGAGCCCCTATGAACTCCAGGCTCCGGTGCTGGAGTGAGGTGGGATTTGGGGTGGTTTATCATGAACCCCAGATTTTGCAGCACCTGGATGGTGCAGGCCGTGGCCTGTTGTGCTTCTGAAGAAGTGTCTCCTTTTATTAGCCAGTTGTCTAGGTATGGGAAGATAAAGGCTCTTTGGAGACAGAGGCAGGCGGCCACCACTGCCAGGCATTTGGTGAAGACTCTTGGGGCAGAGGCGAAGCTGCAGGGAAGTACCCTGTACTGGTAGTTGTCGCTCCTGACCATGAACCTCAGGTACTGCTTGTATCTGAGATGAATAAGGATGTGGGTAAAAGCATCCTTTAGATCCAAGGAGCATAGCCAATCTCCCTGCTGGAAATAGGGCAGCAAAGTTCCAAAGGAGAGCATTTTGAACTTCTTCTGCACCATGAATTTGTTCAGGTTTCTTAGATCCAGGATGGGCCTCAGTCCTTCTGTTCTTTTTGGGACTAAAAACTACCTGGGGTAGAACACCTTCCTCCTTCCTACCACACTCCACTTAAAGGAATTCTACCCCAATTTTCATTCCCTTTTGAAGACTCACCTCTTTTCCTCTGCTTTTGACCTTCCCTCCTCTGTCCCCTGATCCCTTTTTTCCATCTTACTGTTTTTGATTGTTTCTGTATGAATGCATCTTCCTTCCCTCATTCCTATTGAAAATTGTAGTTCCTTCTTCACCTCTGGGGCTTTAGCTTCATTTTCCTTTGTTTTTGGAATACTGTAAACCGCCTTGATGTTAGGGGGGCGGTATATCAAGTAAACGAATAAACATAAAACAAACAGCCTTGTCCCTGAGAAGACATGTGAGTTCCTGCAGTAGCAGGGCCTGATGCAGGGGAGTTTGAGGTGACTCTCTTGGAAAAGAAGGGGGGGGCTTCAGGTCCAGGTGAAGGAGGTAACCCCCCTCCCCCGCACTACCTGGCGTGCCCAGGAGTTGGTGGTGATGGCGGCCCACCAGTGGGCAAAGAGAGACAGGTACCCTCCTGTAGGCAGCTGATCCCCCACGGGTAGAGAAGCAAAAGCCTTGGGAGTCAAAAGCCTGACCCAGTCTGGGCTGGGGCTTAGAGCCCTAGTGCTTACGAAGGCCCTGGCCTGTTCCTTTGCCTTGGTGACCCTGCTGAGGCGTCAGAGGCTGGATATGGAGGATAGCTTCAGTAAGACTGGCCTTTCTGGTGGAAGGGAGGCCTTTTCCCAGGTGGTCTATTCCTGGGAAGAGTGGAAGTCTTCCTCAAGAGCCGGGTCCTGGTGACATATTCTGTCTTGATCTCGGCTGCCTTGTCCTCCATTGGCTTGCTGAAGAGGTTTTCTCCGAGGCAAGGGACGTCGAGGAGCTTCTCCTGAACCCATGGTTCGATGTCTGATGCCAGGCCTGGTGTCGGGTGCAGATGCCCGCGGTGGCTACCCTCGCATTGGATTCAGCGCTGTCGTAGGCTGTTTGAAACAGGTAATTCGAGCAGTCTCCACAGACCTCATGAGGGTCTGGAAGCACTGGAGGTGGTCCCCATTGAGGCCTGCTGGAAAGCCTCAGAGTTCTCTAGTGAGGTCTCTGAGAAACATGCCAATGTACAGTTGGTAAGTTTGTATGCAGCATGCCAGCATCGAGCCCTGGTAGCATTTCAGGGCGTCGAGGACGTGGGATTCTCTGCCCGGGGGCACCGATGAGGAGTGGGGCTTTGGGCTCTTCTGTCTATGCATGGCTGACTCAACAACCATGGAGGTGTGAGGAAGTTGTGCCTTCCTGAAGCCCGGTCCTCGCTGGATCCGAGACATGGAGTCCAGGCGTCAGCTGACGATCGGCACTGATGGCAGTCTCTCCCACATCTGGAGTCGTCGTCAACTGAGGATGAGCGGAACGGGGACCGTGAGGGCCTCTTTAGGTGGAACTTCATACTGGAGGATTTCAAGTTCCTCCATACGAGGGTCCTCCTCCAATTCTGTGGCGATGGAGCCAACTTTCGCCATGTCCCAGACAAACTTGAGGAACAAGGTGTCTTTGGGTGGGGACCGATGCCTCGAGGCTGGTGGAGATGAATCCAAGGGGAGGTCACAGTATGTCCACATCTCTGGGGATGTCTCAATGTAACACCAATTTTTAAAAAGGGTTCCAGGGGTGATCCGGGAAACTACAGACCGGTGAGCCTGACGTCAGTACCAGGAAAAATGGTAGAAATCATCATAAAGAATAAAATTACTCAGCATGTAGATAGTCACAACCTAATGGGAGACAGCCAACATGGCTTTCGACAAGGAAGATCTTGTCTTACTAATCTGTTATGTTTTTTTGAAGGAGTGAATAAACAGGTGGACAAAGGTGAGTCGGTTGATATTGTGTATCTGGACTTTCAGAAAGCCTTTGACAAGGTCCCTCATCAGAGACTTTTGGCAAAACTAAAGAGTCATGGGATAGGAGGCAGTGTACTATTGTGGATCAGGAACTGGTTAAAAGATAGAAAGCAGAGGGTAGGGCTAAATGGCCAATTTTCCCAATGGAGAAAGGTGAATAGTGGTGTACCCCAGGGATCTGTGCTGGGTCCGCTGCTTTTTGACATATTCATAAATGACCTGGAAAGTGGAATAAAAAGTGAGGTTATCAAATTTGCAGATGACACAAAACTATTTAAAGTTGTTAAAACCCAAGAGGATTGTGAAAAATTGCAAGAGGATCTTGATAAATTGGAAGACTGGGCATCAAAATGGCAGATGAAATTTAATGTGGACAAGTGCAAGGTTATGCACCTAGGGAAGAACAACCCAAACTATGGTTACACGATGCAAGGTTCCACATTAGGAACCACCACCCAGGAAAAAGATTTAGGCGTCATTGTGGATACCATGTTAAAACCCTCGGCCCAGTGTGCAGCGGCGGCCAAGAGAGCAAATAGATTGCTAGGTATGATAAGGAAAGGAATGGAAAATAAAACAAAAGATATTATAATGCCTCTATATCGTTCCATGGTGAGACCGCACCTTGAATATTGTATGCAATTCTGGTCGCTGTATCTTAAAAAGGATATAGCGATTTTAGAAAAGGTTCAGAGTAAAGGGGATGGAAGGATACTCCTATGAAGAAAGGCTAAAAAGGTTAGGGCTCTTTAACCTGGAAAAGAGACGGCTGAGGGGAGATATGATAGAAGTCTATAAATTAATGAACGGGTAAACGTAGATCGATTGTTTACGTTATCAGAATATAGAAAGACTAGGGGACATGCAATGAAGCTACAGGGTAAACTATTTAAGACTAATAAAAGAAAATATTTTTTCACTCAACGTGTAATCAAACTCTGGAATTTGTTACCGGAGGATGTAGTAAAGGCTGTTAGTGTAGCTGGGTTTAAAAAAGGTTTGGACAAGTTCCTGGAAGAAAGGTCCATAAACCGTTATTAAAAAGTGACCGAAGATATCAATGCTTGACCCAGTACAAGCACTGTGGAACTTGTGTCTCTTGGGGAAACTGCTAGGTATATATGAACTAGATTGGCCACTGTTGGAAACAGAATACTGGGCTTGATGGACCTTGGTCTGACCCAGTATGGCATATCTTATGTTCAGACTCCCAGTCAGAGTAGTCCGTCGAGGACTTAAGGCGAGACAGCTCTAGAAGCGTCAGTGGTTCCAGTCTTCGGTGCCTCAGGGTCTTTGCTTAGCCAGAGTCAGAGGCACTCACCTGCAAAGGCCTTGCTCCCAAGGACTGGGACCCTCGCTGAGGATCTGCACGAGGGAAGTGACTCCCGGGGATTGCTTCGGCAGCCCAGGGAGTGCTCTACGTAGAGGTCCCCGCGGTCTCGATGTGTGCACCAGCAGGGCTTGGATTTGACACCTGTTGAGAGCAAAGAATGCAGAAACGCTGCATTCCAATGCCAGCATCCTGGTTTTCCTCTCGGGGGTCACAGCCTTTGACACCGATGCTGGAGTGACCTGGTCAGGTATCGAGGAGGAGAGGGGTTCCTCGACAGGACAGGCCTCAGGAGTCCGAGATCCATCGTCGGAGGCCGCAATGTCTGTCCTGGGTACCTTCGCTGGTTGCTCCCGCTCTGATTCCTCAGAACCTTGATGAGGGACCACGCACGGGACTTGCCATGCTTGTCTGCCTCTCAGGATGAGGCCCTCAAAGCTTTTTTCTTTTTACGCTTTCACTCTGGGGTCCCTTGCGTCAAGTGCCTGCATGACCTCTCGGGAACTGCAGGGGCTTTGTGCAACTCAGAGATCCATGCGGGGCCTTCAGGTGCAAGGCTACCAGGGATAACAGGGATAACAGGGCTAACAGGGCTGAGTCTGCCCTGTGGAAGATGTTGTCCTGCTTCTACCTGCAGACTTTGGATGGCCTTAGCGGACATCTTTTTACACAGGAACCACTCCTCCAGGTCGTGGTCGGCACCCAGACACCAGAGGCAACAATTGTATGTGTCAGTGAGGGACATGTTTTTGGAGCACTGATCTCATTTTTTGAATCTAGTGGCCACTGGGGCAAAAAGGACCCCAGCGAGGTCAAAGACCCTCGACACAGCCAGCAGTTGAAAAAGGCACTGAGATGGAAAAGAACCTAACGATGAGGATTCAAGGCCCAGTGCCAGGGCAGCAAGGCTTGAAGGCAGAAAAGGGCACAGAAGTGCACCAGGAAATCAACTTTTTTCCAGGGAGACAAGACGAATGTCTGTAAGGCCCTGCGGAAAAAAAGAGACTGAGGCAAGAAGGCACCCTTGGATGGGAAGGGGACCGTGCATACGTAATGGCATCTCCCAAAGGCTTTCTTTGAAAGCTGGGGAGATGGTTTTGCAAGGGCTCAGTCGGCATCTATGTCACCCATATGCGAGGACTGACTTCCTTCTTGTTCCTGGAGAAGG
Organism: Ichthyophis bannanicus; assembly: GCA_033557465.1. NCBI lineage: Eukaryota > Metazoa > Chordata > Amphibia > Gymnophiona > Ichthyophiidae > Ichthyophis > Ichthyophis bannanicus. Next base: position 388,857,904 of record CM066033.1, on the reverse strand, counting down.
TCTGGGTTTAATGGATAGCTACAGTAAGGGGCAATAAGTGCAACTGCACTCATAGAAATAAAAGGGCTCTGAGTACATTAACACATTAAAACCTTTATTAATTAAATCCCTGAAGAATGTTCTTGCCACTAGGATTTTAAAAACACTAATCCATGTCTGGTGATAACCCACCTGGATTACTGTAATTCCCTACTTGCCAGTGCCCCCCAGTATCAGATAAAAAGACTTCAATTTATTTAAAATACAGCAGTCAAAGGGAATGTGGCTAAGCAAAGGGATCATGTGACCACTCTTCTCAAGAAACAACAATGGTTTCCGATAGCTTCTCATATTAATTCAAACGCCTCCTGCTTGCTCATTGGTAATCCCATATAAAAAACCCAATCTTTCTTAATTCTCTCTTAATTCCATATGTCCCATCACAAACATTAAGATCAGCTCAAAGAAATTACCTAGCTCTGCCTGGAAAAGCATGTCTCCCTTCAACATTCTTCCAAAACTCAGCTTTAGCTACTAGGTTCCCTTTCTCTGGAACTCCCTTCCACTTGATCTCCAGATGGAATCCTCTTTGAAAAAGTTTACAAAAGGACTTAAAATGTGGCTTTTTGAAGAATCCTTCTAACTACAGTTTTAGAGCACAGCTACTCAGTGTCCTGAAAGAGTTCTTACTTTAAAAACCCCAACAGATCCAAAAGAGAAACAAATTACTGTTGTGCTATTCACTCCCTTCCTAACTTGTTTCTGCATCACCTCTGGTTTACTGTTTTGTTAAATGTATAAACTGCAGGGGGTTATCCCTCCTTTTTACCTTATAAACCACCATGATGTCTTTTCGAATGGCGATATACCAAATACTGAATAAATAAATATGCCCAAAGTAGATATGCATACAACAGAGGCAGTGCATGCAAATCTCTCCAATATATAGTCATTGTGGCTATCTGAAAACCCAACTGGCTGGGGAGCGTGCCAAGGACTGGACTGAGAACACGGTTTTAGATAGACTAAGTGAACTGGGTTTCAACACAATTGTTGCCCTTTGGTTTTCTTCCTTTTAGAAGAGTAGGATTGAAAATGTCAGTTTTCAGGTCATAATGCCAAATCTTGAAATTCTGCTTATGGGGTGCCTTGAGGCTCTTCTAAATCCAATCTTCTTTAAAGTGTTTTTCTTTAAAAGCCATTGGACTCTTATTTGTAGTTTGTGTTCGTCTGCTCATTTCTATGCACATGAAATTACGATTTTTTTCCGGTCTTTAGGTTCCTGGATTTGGCTGACCATCTACAAGCAGGGTTCTCAACCCAGTCCTTGGGACATACCTAGCCAGTCAGGTTTTCAGGATAAGCAAAATGAATGTGCATGAGAGAGATATGCATGCAAGTCTTATATGCATATTTGTTATGCTTATCGTGAAAGCCTGACTGGCTAGGTGCGTCTTGAGGGCTGGGTCAAGAACCCTTGATCTAGAGCATTATCTTTCAGCTATTAAACTGTGAATCAGGTTATTTTTTATGTTATTTATTTATTTAACAATTCTTATATACCACACTATTTGTTATCAGTGCGGTTTACATTTAACAAAGAATTTTCAGATCAGAGAAGACTGATTGAATTTACATTATAACAAGGAATAAAACTTGGAGAACATGGGAAACTATTTACATATTGACATGTATCAGGATGGTTGAGGAATACATGAAACTATATACATAAAGATATGGCATAATAGTTGATACTTGATCTGAAAGTACGTAGGTTGCTTCAGGACTGACAAGTGAGTGCTTGGGGCTTGAGCGTTATGTTGTGTAGGTTAGCTAGGATTCAAGCACCATTGATGCTCCTTGAGCAAATCACTTTACCCTACATTGTCTCGTGTACAAAATAAAGAGCTTGGATCAGTTACATGAAGTAAACTATCCTTATTTCAGAAAACATTGGAAGTTGCTTGTTTATATCTGTTTTTGGAAAGTGAGGAGCTTTTTTTTATTCACAATGTATGCTACATGGTATCTTATAGCATATACTGAATACTGAATCACACTGCACTGCACTACTAACACCCAAGAGGATGTACAAATTTCTGCTCTTATTCATAACCTTCCTTACCCTTGGTCTCCCGTATACATCAAATGCATTCAACCATGATACATATCATATACCAATCCTACGCACACACGGAAGGAGATGGTCCGAATTCCCCCACCACACTACGGCAAAAAATAACTTTACATCTCACTCCCATCTACTCAACATTCCTCTCCAAACCATCAAAGGGATACAAGAAGAGAAGCGTCATCACCAACGCCTACTGAAATGTGCACTGATAAATGCCAGATCAGTACGATCTAAATGGCCCGCAGCCATTGACCTGATACCCCAATATAATCTCGACATCTTGATGATCACAGAGACATGGCTATCCGACTGTGACAACGTACTACTAAATCAGATGCTACCACCAGGATTTGTGATATACACATCCCACAGACCCAGTCAGAAAGGAGGCGGAACCCTCATCCTAGCCAAAGCTGATCTACACTTCAAGATGTCCAACTCCTCTAGCTCAACTCATCTTGACTCCCTCACTATAGCTAACGAGCTCTGCACAATCAACCTTTTCTATCGGGCACCCTCCCACTCTCCAGATGATCTTCCAACTATAATTGAGCAGGCATGTACTACATCCACCTCACGCTCACCAAGTTGGCTAATCGGTGATTTCAATCTCCCATCTCTTCAAGACAGCCACTCAGCAGCATTCCTTGACGCCCTGGAGGATCTAGGTTACAAACAGCTTGTCGATTCCCCCACCCACACTAAAGGTGGCAAACTAGATCTCATTTTCGCACCTCTCTCCAACGCCATAACACCCCTAACTCTTGCACTATCTGTAATACCAGTACCCTGGTCGGACCACAGTCTTCTCAGTTTCAATATACCCATTAATACATCCCACAAAACCAGAAAGTCTTCTAACACATCTGGATCCCACACAACCCGCTTTAGACCACTCAACCAGAGCGTAGTCCTAGAGAATCTCAGACCTCTCATGGCCAACACAACCATGGACTTAGATGATCTCGTATCCAAATGGGATGAAAACCTGAGAGCTGCCTCCTGCCCATCACTCACCGAAAAGAGAATTCGAAAACGTGAACATACTCCATGGTTCTCCACAGACCTTCGCACATCCCTCCACCATCTACGCAAACTTGAGCGAAAGTGGCGACGAACTCATTCTCCTGAGGCGCTGGTAGCATACAGCTCATACCTAACTACCCACCGAGCAAAGATAGCACAGAGCAGGAAAACTTACCATACAGGCTTAATAAAACGCTCCTTCAACAAACCACATGCATTGTTCAGCATAGTAAAGTCCATAACAGGTGAACCGGTCTCAGCACAACCCCCTATGCCTCAGCCGCAGGACTACGCAAACTACCTGCAATCAAAGATGATTAAAACCAACACAGACACAAATGTCAATAATGCCACCACTTCACCCAAGGCATCCCAGGCAATGCCACTACACAACTTCTCCACTGTATCAAATAGAGAGGTTGTGAACATTATTGCCTCAATCAATCCCAGTACAGCTCCTAACGACCCGTGTCCAGCCAGCTGGATCAAGGACATGCGACATGACCTCAGTCAAATATTGAGCAAAATACTGAACCAGTCCTTCTCAACAGGTTCCTTCCCGCAGAATCTAAAACGCACTTCCATCAAGCCCCTACTGAAAAATAATAGACTGGACCCATCCAAAGTTGATTCCTTCAGGCCTATCTCGAGCATCCCACAGCTTGCAAAAATCATTGAGAAGGCTGCCCAACAACAAATCCAACATCATATTGACACTGAAGCACCACTAGATCCATCTCAGCATGGCTTCAGGGAAGCGCATGGAGTCGACACAGTCCTTACAACCCTGTTCAATGTTCTGGTAACAGGAATAAATAACATACAACAGGGTTTCGTCCTCATCTTCCTGGACATCTCCGCCGCTTTCGACTCTGTGCGTCATGACATACTCCTACAACGCTTGAAAGATAAGGGGATTCAAAGCACAGCACTCGAGTGGTGTAAATCCTACTTATCTAACAGGTGGCAACAAGTAAAAACAGGCCACGAATCCTCAGAACCATTCCTGCAATCACAGGGAGTACCCCAAGGATCGTCCCTATCGGCACTAATGTTTAATATCTACATGCAGCCGATATGTGACTTGATCAGATCCTTTAATGTACAATGTCTCGCATACGCAGACGACATCCTCCTATATATGCCGTTCACAATTGAACACCCAGTATTCTCCCCAATAATCAACTGTTTTGAAGCTGCAGCCGAATGGTTGCTATCTCAAAACCTTCGGATTAACCACAACAAAACGGACGTTCTTTTTGTCACAAGGAACCGTAAGTTCATACCTCCTCCATCTCTACTCGTCAACAACAGAGTTGAAATCAAAAGCCACCATCCGTTACCTCGGCATCACATTGGATCAGCACTTGGATATGACAACGCATGTCAAGAACATCACAAAAACTATATATTATAAGATCAAATCGCTACGTCACCTCCGCTCCCTACTTGATCCCACAGACTTCCGAACAACCTTCCAGGCATTAATCCTCCCACACCTGGATTTTGCCAACATCATCCTTCATGGCCTCCCTCAATCAACTTTGAATCCTCTCCGTCTAGCCATGAATACAGCCGCCAGAGTCCTTTCTGGCTCATCAAGATCTGACCATATAACACCAATCATGAAAGAACTGCATTGGTTGCCATTACATGCCAGAATCCAGTATAAGTCTTTAGTCCTTACTTTCAAGGCACTAAATAACTGCCCCCCTACGCCAATCAGCAAGCTCATCCATGTCACCCTGGAAAACAGAAAAAGGAGAACCACATCAATGAACACCTTAATAGTCCCAAAAATAATAACGAAGTGCACTAAGGCCACCTCCAACAGGGCCTTCTCCTTATTTGCACCTCTAAACTGGAATGCGCTACCTCACGAAATCCGTGCTATCAAAAACCTAATCCTATTTAGAAAGGCATTGAAATACCACTTGTTTACAAAATGCTACCCAGAAGTCAACCTAGACATTATCAAAACTAGCTCCGCAATACAACCTGAAAAAGGCTAGCTGGTCAACCTTCTCTCTAGTCCTATTAGTGAACCACATTACAACATCCAAACGAGTTTCATATTACTGTATATAACATTAAGTTAATCTGTACATAGTACATTAAGTTAATCTGTACATAGTTCCCCCGGTTGTCCTATTGTTGAAGTTCCCTGTTTAATGTAAAACTCAATGTTACTTGTATGCATTGTAGTATGTTCTTGTTCATTGTACACCGCACTGATTGTAATAGTGCGGTATAAAAGAATTGTTAAATAAATAAATAAATAAAATAAATATTTTCTAGGAAGCTTTTCTATTGTATAAACTGCTTTGACACTATGGGCCTGATTCTGAGATGCGGCTTGCAGAGCTGCATGTCCCCGCAAGCCGTCCTGTCCCTTCCCCCCCCCCCCCGACTCTCCGCACACAGCTAGAGCAGCAAGATGAGGAGAGCTGGCAGGGACAGGAGGCGGCAGAGTGGGGGCAGGCCGAGGCGGCAGGATGTACAGGGCCGATTCCTGTCACAGTCCCATACATTCTGCGGGGTCAGGAGGAACATGCTGCTTATTTCACCTTGAAGGTAGAATAAGCAGCATGATCAGGGCCAGATCCTCCCCAAAGGGGCAGGGGCCAGATGTGGGTAGGTCCCTGCTGCTCAATCCAGGCCCTGGCTGCCCAGCCATGGGTTGGGAAGGAGGAGAGACAGCACCATGGGAGACAGGGGAGCCTGCAGGGAGGATGTCCCTGCAGATAGGGGCACGCTGGGCATCATCGGGCCTGATTTTGTAGGAATGTTTTGCTCCCGTGGTACAGAATCTGGTTCTAACAGGCCTGTCCTTCTTGGGGCTGTCCAGATGGCCTGGACGTGCCCCTTTTAGAATCAGGCTCAATGTAGACTGTTCAAGGCAGTACGAGTATATAAAATGAAACAAAATGTGCATTCATGCACATTAATGCAATTTAAGCATGCTAAAGAGCACAAGCCCCAATAAATAGGCTGCACTAAGAATAACTACTAAGCTTAACTTGAGTTAACATATACTAATAAATAAAGCCCTTAAACTGTAAGCCCCCTGGGGTTAGGGAAATACCTAATGTATCTGAATGTAGTTTGTCTTGAGCTACCAATAAAAAAAAAGGTGTGGATTAAATAGAAATTAAGAAAAAGGGGCAATCAACCTTTTTAATCCTGGTAAAACCAAACTGTTGTTGGCATGAAGATCAGATATGCCTACTATTGAGCGTCCACTCAGGGTAGCTAGGCATTCTTGTCCTCAGTACAGCAAGTATAGAATCAAGGCATTCTTTTAGATTCCATCTTCTTGGACCATGGATGTCGTGATCTGTTTTCATTTACTGTGTTACTGTGATAGAGAGGCAGGTCTCGGCTATGTCCAGAAAGATGCTCGTTAGTCTGTGGATGGTAAAACAGCTTAAGCTTAAGCAGCTTCTCTAATTTAGAGCCAAAGATGGTTATACAGACATGGTATTGAGTCACCATGACTTTTGTAACTCTCTGTATTTGGGTATTCCTAAGAAAGCAGACATAATATTTACAAACTATGCAAAATGCTGCTACCCAAATGGCCATGGACAGCCATAAATAGGACAGAGCCATACTGATGCTAGTTGTCTTTCATTGGCTTCTTAATATGATAGTAGTTGCTGGAAAGGACTTGTTTAAGATTTTGATTGCTGTAATCCCAAATTCACCCCAAGAAAAAAGCAGACCATAAATGCCATATTAAATTTTCCAATTATAAATTTCACTTTAAGGACTGCACATTTGTTCTTTTTCCTTAACATACATACATCGAGGTTCACTCTTTGTCCATGACATACTGAGAAAGTCAAAATATCTTCTGCAAATCTGAAACCTAATACACATAGAGCAATGTCCAAGTCTGTACCAAGGAACAATCTGTAAGTGGTGGTCTGTAAATTATACTATAATAAACTGCTCTTAAGTATGTATTTGGGACTATTTGCAGATACATACAGATTCAGAAAAGATTCTGCCTGTTAATTGTAGCTATTAGTTTTCATATATCATTTTGGACTAGTTTACCTATATTTCATACATGGTACTGGTGGGGAAGAACTTGTTCTGCATGCCTAACAAAGCACGTGTAGCAGGGTTTTTTTTGTTTTTTTTAGTGCCATCAAGTCAGTGTTGACTCATAGCGACCCAGCTACCTCTGGGTTTTCTTGGCAATGTATCACCGGAAGTAGATTGCCAGCCTTTTCTTCCGAGGCAATGGAGGGTAAAGTGACTTGCCCAAAGTCACAAGGAGTGCCAGTGGGAATTGAACCCTTGATCTTCTGGGTACTAGGCAGTTGCTCTAACCACTAGGCTACTCCTCCACTTTACTCCATGTAGCAGTAATAGCATTAAAATAGATTTCTTCTCTCATTTATACACAATAGATTCTGGAATGTCTGTGGGTATGCCACATCCACTGTTAAACAAGATGAAAGCCTTTTGATCCAGAATTAGTCAGAACAGGTAAAACACTAGAAGTGCATATCGTCAGTCATCAGTTGGTATGAAAAGGCAGATTGGATAGGTCATATGGTCTTTTATTTGCCATCATTTTTCTATGTACCTATAGTTTCTATCATGAGTTACCAAACATTGGAAACAAACTACTCAATTTTCCTTGCTTATATCTGGGTTTTCCAACAACCAAAATATTTAAGACAAATTGTATTGAGAAACATTTGATAACTAGAGGACAATTTTCAAAGACATCTACCTAGGTAAATAAGCAGTTACTCAGGTTAAACTCCTCCCTTACAGGTAGAAACTGGCAAACCACACAGGGATTTGATTTTAGCATCCTTGTACATGTTTTATTAAAGCATCACAGTGCTGGCCAAACCCAAATTTTTTAAGAGAGAAATGCCATAGCCACAGGCCTGTAAGCAAAACACTAATTTTGAAGATTACCTGTCAAGAGTTTGTTTTAGTTTGTCTTTATCTTTTTAAAATAGTCAGTGAAAACTTGGCAATCATGTGATAGTTCTCAGAAATTCTTTGTAGATAAAATATTTCATATATTTAAAAAATACAAAAGCAAGGCAATACACAAAATAAACGTGTAGTAGAAAACTATGTGCAATGTGAGTAATAATTTTATATACAGAGAATTTATGACAAACAGTAACGAGGGACCAGCAGTTTAGCCATCATGCTTTAAAGGTTTCAATAATTACTTTCCTCAGCACAACACAACCAAACAGTTAAGAAATGGAAAACAGGTGAGCAAATTAAGAAATGCAAGAATAAACAATTATATCACGCAAACAGTTCATTGAAAAACTACATACAATTAAACAGGTACATAGTAATGGGTAACTATAAATAATCATTTGTTAAATTCTACTTGATGCTAAAATCCCAGTTCTCATAAGTAGAAGATAACAGCAAAACAAAAATCAGTTGGCTCCAGTCCTGTATATTCGAGATACAATAAGCTTGACTTTCCTTCTGTCATTCATTTATTCAAGGATCATACATAATACATAAGTATCATAATAAAATACATTTAATACTGTTAAGCAAACATTCCATTTTCTATTTGTTCGTGAAAAGCTAAAATAGAGAATATCTGTAGCTAATGCTGTCCACAAAATATTACTTAAAAAATAGTGTTTTTAAAAAAACTTTCCCATCCCTGATGTACACTGTTTAAAAAACAAGTTACATGACTTATGGAGCTGTACAAAGAAATATACCAACAATGAATATATATGAAAACTGCCCTCAGTGCTACATGCTGTTGCAGTGCAATGATCTGAAATGAACATTTTGGAAAGCAAAATCATATCCAGGCACTTCAAAATACACTCGACAAGCAATTCATACCACAAGACTTTAAACATAGTCACACTTACCCAAGACACAAAGTTCATTTCTCTGTATTAAAACACTTTCCATATGGAAACAAACTACAAAATCCGTACCTGTTACTAGCAGACCACCAGTCAACGTTTCTGTAAAGTTGCACAGAAAGAAGCCCCCTGCCCGTGTTGCTGTGGTATACCTGCTTTTCATGCCTGAAATCACCATATCACAGCTCCTCCCCCCCCCTGGCAAAGTATGGCAGACTCCCCCTGTGCAGCTGCAGGGGAACATTGATACTAGTTGGCCATTTACATACACCTGTATGATATTATACAGTGCTATATACTTCTAAAAGGTGGAAAAAGATACAGTTTTTGCTTTGCAGAAGGAAACTTGGTACTATTTGTTTTCCTTTTGCGTGTACAAAACTGTATTATAGCACAGTAGATTCATAGGAGGGGGCAGACTAAATTAAATGCTTACTGGTACCCAATATATTATTTGTTATATTGTTTATGTTAATTAAATTTGATGCAATGCTCATTTACTGTACTTTCAATTGCTGCTGGGCCACCTTCCTTGTCCCAAAGAATGAGCCAGAGTGGATAAGTATGAAATTTGACACTGTTATATTCATACAAAACATATATAAAATGTGCATAATGTAAAACGATTTACAGAAATAAACATGAATTTAAATATATTTATGCATATACGCATGTTTTCACCACATGCAGAATTGATAATTCTTTATGTACTTTGGGACACAAAGTTCTCTCTTATTTTGTCAACTCATGAGAATGTTAGGGGGTTTGCATCCTATTGGTAGATGTATGCATAAGCTACTGGAAACAAGATCCAATCTTAGCCATTTGTAAAACACTTACTGCATCGTCCAATTAAATGTTTTTTTTTTAACTTGATTCTAAAGTTGAGAAAATTGGGCAATATAATTGAAATGCACTTCTATTAGAAACATCTTTTGCTTTGACTAAACAAAGGCAGCCAAACTCTTGAAAGCTAAATGACAAAAGTACTTTGTTTAATGATTATGAAAAGAATCGCTTACAACCTATTTTTTTTACCTTCACATCTGAAAATGTCCCTGCAACTAAATGGAATTCTGTTTTCTGCAATAGTTGTTTGTATGATGATCTACTAACATTAAGATCACCACGAGTGAATCCCGTAGAATGGACTGTCAAAGAAAGTATCAGGCCACTTCCCACATTTTCAATGTTCTAGCTTGGTTTAAGAAACAATAGAATTTTACAGCTGGCACAGGTCACAAGAGATCTTCACAAGTCAAGGTCACTGTCAATCACAGCTTTTGCTCCGATGAAGCACTAGCTAGATTCCTCATTCTTGTCTGGTTCTTGGTTCTGTTGCTCCTTCCAAATCTTATTTTAAGTCTTTATTTCCTAATATTTATGATTTTAAACTTGTTTGAGTAAATGGCATGCTCATATCATCACAGCATCTGCTTTTTGTTTTGTTTTAAATAAATCTCCTCCCCATGTTCAGTTTTTGGAACTGTAGCGGTTGTAGTGTGTTGTCTGCACAGTAGGCACAGGTTGGCCTTTGTATGCTGTTTATAAGCAATTAGTACTAATTTTTAGTATTCCATTTTAGCAAAACCAACTACTCCTTAAAACGTTGGGACTCTTAATATAGGTTTAATGTGCATTAATGAAATTAGCGCACATTAAGTGCCACAACCCTTTTATTGTTATGGACACAATAGCACTTAATGCGTGTTAACTTCAGTAACATGCGTTCTTTATCAACCATTTGATACACCGCTTAGGCAGAGTCCTTTTGCTTTAAACCACCTTTTCCTGAGCTTTTTTTTAAAATTTATTGATTTTCTTTTTGTGGTTATCATAACCATCACAAAAGCAACACAATTTAAAAAATAGTCAGGAAAAGGTGGTTTAAAACAAAATTTCAAGAGACAGTTGTGTTTGCTACGGTAGAGTAATGAAAATTACTACTAATTGCTTATAAACACAGCATACAACTTAGGAAAAATCAGCTTGGCCATCCTACAGAACTAGTGTCCACTGTGTGTCCAGTGCTTTAAACGGCAGTTTGCACCCTCAGAACAGGAAAATGTTAGCCATTAGTGTAATATATAGTTCCACAGCTTTTAAACTTTCATTATAATTTTAAAAGAATATGCTATAAATAACTGCATATCTAACTTATGGGCATTTGCAATGAGTTTCTCAAGAGGGCAAAGGTTTGAGCTAACAAACAGCATCCTAGGTATGAAGGAATTACACTACCTACTCGTAATAATGTGATGAATGAAAGTCTTCCTCCTGTCTATAAAGCCTGTGCTCTAATCCAAGGCAATGCCTTTCAAGATGTTTTTGCAGTCCTGTAATTGGTGCCAGACCAAGACAAACCACCCATCTGGGCAGCAGCAGAATGGGATAGTGTTGATGGCGGAGGATCACATTTCTGTGACAACGGCAACACCACCAAACTTAAAATGCGCGGAAGAAAGGCCCGGCAATCTACTTCTGTATCTTGCCATGAAAACCCAATGGATAGTTACAACAAAACAAATTGTGCTATGGTGCTGGAAGATGAGACCCCCTAGGTCGGAAAGCACTCAACTAGCTACTGGGGAAGAGCTGAAGACTTTTCAGAGTAAAGCCAGCATTTATGATGTGGATGGATCAAAGCCCTCGGGAAGTCTGACTGCTGATGTAGCTGCGCATGAAATGAGAGTCAGAAGCTATAAAGATGTCTTACACATTGGAACATGGAACGTACGAAGCATGAACCAAGGGAAGTTGGAGGTGGTCAAGAATGAAATGGAACGTGTACAACTTGATCTGTTGGGTGTCAGCGAACTGAAATGGACTGGCATCGGGCACTTTGCATCAGATGATCACATGGTCTACTATGCTGGAAATGAAAGACAAAGAAGAAATGGTGTTGCATTTATAATAAAGAAGAAATTTGCAAGAACTGTAATGAAATACAATGCAGTCAGCGAACGCTTAATCTCTATTCGTCTACGAGGATTGCCTATCAACACAACTATAATTCAAGTATATGCCCCAACAACAGCTGCAGAAGAGAATGAAATTTATTTATTTATTTTATTAATTTATTTAGCTGTATTTATATCCCGCTTTTCACCGGGTCAAAGCGGTCAATTGGGAGATACATTTAACACGAGGGGATATGACACACATATGCTAATACTTACAGGGAACATGGGCAATGGAGGGTTAAGTGGCTTGCCCAAGACCACAAGGAGTGCCTATAGGACTAGAAATCCCAGTCCCTCCGGCCTGAGATTGCTGTCCCCAGGTGGGACTTGAACCCCCGGCCCTCCGGCCTGAAATACCTTGTCCTAACCACTAGGCCACTCCTCCCAAATTTAAGAGTTCTATGAACAAGTACAAGCTGAAATTGACAGAACATGCAAACAGGATATCCTGATAGTCATGGGTGACTGGAATGCAAAAGTTGGCAACAAAGAAGGCGGCAAAGTAGTTGGAAAATATGGACTTGGCAACAGAAATGAAGCTGGAGAAAGACTGATAGAATTCTGCAAAACCAATGATCTATTCATCTCAAACACCTTCTTCCAGCAACACAAGCGGCGACTGTACACATGGACTTCACCCAATGGATTGTATAAAAATCAAACTGACTACATCTGTGGAAGTCAACGATGGAAAAGCTCTATAACATCAACCAAGACAAAACCTGGAGCTGACTGTGGTACAGATCATCAACTACTAGTATGCAAACTCAAGCTAAAGTTGAAAAAGAGCAAACCACTCATGAATGCAGCAAAATATGACCTTGAGAATATACCACTGGAATTTAAAGACTGCCTGCAAAATCGATTTGCTGCTTTAGATACAAATGACAGAGCTCCGGAAGAGTTATGGAATGACATCAAAAAGGTTGTGTTGGAAAAAAGCGAGAAGTCTCTACAAAAGGTGAAAAAGCAAAAACGGCCAAAATGGATGACGGAAGAAACTCTGAAAATTGCCCAGAAACGCAGAGAAGCTAAAGCCAGAGGAGAAAGAAAGACAATCACAGAACTCAACAGAGATTTCCAACGTGCAGCAAGACAGGACAAGGAAAAGTACTACTACGACGCATGCAAGGAAATAGAAGCAGAAACTATTAGAGCAAGAACAAGATCGGCTTTCCTAAAGCTACGAGAGTTAAAGAAAAAGTTCCAGCCTCGAATTGAAATGTTACAAGATGCTCAAGGTTCTATGTTGAATGATGCTGAGAAGATCAAGAAAAGGTGGAAGGAATATACAGAGTTTTTATATGATAAAGATCAAGTGGACCAACAGCTGTTTCAACCTGTACCTTATGATCGGGAACCATTGGTGATGAAAGAAGAAGTTGAAGCAGCATTGAAAGCCTTATCAAAGAACAAAGCACCAGGCATTGATGGCATTCCTATAGAAGTATTGCAGCAATCTGATGCACCTGTTACCGTACTTACAAGGCTCTGCCAAGAAATATGGAAGACAACATCATGGCCAACTGACTGGAAAAGATCTGTGATACAATACTAAAGAAAGGTGATCCAACTGACTGTGGAAATTATCGAACAATCGCTCTGATCCCACATGCCAGCAAGATTCTACTGAAGATTATCCAAAAGAGACTACAACCATACCTGGAACAAGAACTACCTGAAGTGCAAGCAGGGTTCAGGAAAGGGCGAGGAACGAGAGACATCATTGTGGATGTGAGATGGATCCTTGAAAAGACTAAAGAATACCAAAAGGATATCTATTTGTGCTTTATCGACTACAGCAAGGCTTTTGACTGTGTAAATCATGAGAAACTCTGGGCCACATTAAGAAGCATGGGTATACCAGAACACCTGATCGTTCTCTTGCGCAATTTGTACATTGATCAAGAAGCAACAGTTCGAACGGAACAAGGAGAAACAGAATGGTTTAAAATAAGCAAAGGTGTAAGACAAGGCTGCATACTTTCCCCCTACCTGTTTAATTTATATGCAGAACAAATCATCAGAGAAGCAGGATTGTATGAAGACAACAGAGATGTGAAGATTTGTGGAAGACTCATCAACAACCTTCGCTATGCTGATGATACTACATTACTGGCTGAAAGTGAAGATGATCTGAAACATTTGCTTCTCACAATCAAAGAACATAGTCTCAAAATGGGCCTGCATCTTAATGTAAAGAAGACAAAGATCATGACAACTGGCATAATCAACAGGTTCATCGTTGAAGGAGAAGAAATTGAAATTGCGAAGAACTTTAACCTACTTGGATCAACTATCAATAAAGAAGCAACAAGCAGTCAAGAAATCAAACGACGCATTGCTCTTGGCAGAATGGCTATGAAAGACCTAGATAAGGTTCTCAAGAGCAGAGATGTCTCTCTCCATACAAAGATTCGACTTGTTCAAGCCATGGTATTTTCAACAACATCATATGGATGTGAAAGCTGGACAGTGAAAAAGACAGACAGGAAGAAAATTGATGCCTTTGAATTATGGTGCTGGCGGCGAATACTGTGTATACCATGGACTGCCCGAAGAACAAACCAGTCGGTACTAGAGGAGATCAAACCTAAGCTTTCTTTAGAAGCTCAGATGACAAGACTTAGACTTTCATACTTTGGACACATCATGCGAAGAGAGAGATCATTAGAGAAAGACATCATGCTTGGCAAGATAGAAGGTCAACGCAAAAGAGGAAGGCCAGCAATGAGATGGATCGATACAATAAAGCGTAGTTACTCACCTGTAACAGGTGTTCTCCAGGAGCAGCAGGAATCAGTCCTCACTTATGGGTGACGTCGGCGCCGACGGAGCCCTCGCGGAGCAATTTTCCCCAGCTTTCAAAGAAAGCCTTTGGGAATTGCAGCGCGCATGCACGGTCCTCTTCCCGCCCAAGGGTGCCATCTTAGCCAGTCAGATGACATAGCTAAAAAAGACAGCATAAAAATTTGCAAAAAAACTTAAGCAGGTGATTGCAACTCCAAGGGGAGGAGGGAGGGTTGTGAGGACTGATTCCTGCTGCTCCTGGAGAACACCTGTTACAGGTGAGTAACTACGCTTTCTCCAGGACCAAGCAGGAAGTCAGTCCTCACTTATGGGACTCCCAAGCTCAAGGCTACCGGAGACCCTAAGCACAAAAATGAGCTCCCTCTAGCTCAGCAGCACAGAAGGAAAGAATCTTCGCTGAATTATTACCCACCGGTAGCCCACATCCGGGATGGAGGGTAGGAGTTGCTCAGACCTCAAAGAGATTACGGAGGACTGCCTGTCCGAAAGCACTGTCCCTGCGGGACTCCCTCTCGAGACAGGAATGGACCGCAAAAGTCTGGCTCGAAGACCAAGTAGCGGCCCGGCAGATGTCTGCCAGCGGAACAGAGCGGAGGTAAGCCACTGACGTAGCCTTTGCCCGAACGCAATGAGCCGTGACTCGACCTTCCAAGGAGAGTCCGGCTGCCCCATAAGCCCAAGAGATACAGTCCGCAACCCAGATGGACAGAGTACGCTTGGAGACCGGGAGCCCCAATTTATTGGGGTCAAAAGACACAAAAAGCTGAGCAGCTTTACGGTGCTCCCGCGTACGGTCAAGGTAGAAGTTCAATGTTCTACAGTCCAGGGTATGGAGGACCGTTTCAGCTCGGCTGGAGTGTGGTCTGGGAAAGAAGGTTGGAAGTACCACCTCCTGATTGATGTGAAAAGGGGAGACCACTTTTGGAAGAAATTTTGGGTGAGTCCGTAGGACTACCCTATTTTTGTAGAACCAAGTGTAAGGGGGATCAGACACGAGAGCCTGCAATTCACTTACGCGTCTAGCGGAAGTGAGGGCTATCAAGAACAGTGTTTTCCAAGAAAGAAAACGGAGAGAACAGGTAGCCATAGGTTCAAAAGGCGGACAGGTGATCCGCTGTAAAACCACATTCAGGTCCCAGTCAGGCGCTGGCGGGCGCAGAGGTGGTTTAAGTAGAAGGAGACCTCGGAGAAACCTCGCTACGAGAGGGTCGTTGGAGAGAGGTCTGCCGTCCACCGGCACATGATGTGCTGAAAGAGCACTGAGGTGAACTTTGACGGAGTAAATTATGAAGAAATATCAACTTTTTCACGGGGACACGACGGGTACGTCTGTAGGGCTCCGCGGAAAAAAGAAGACTGGCTAAGATGGCACCCTTGGGCGGGAAGAGGACTGCGCATGCGCGCTGCAATTCCCAAGGCTTTCTTTGAAAGCTGGGGAAAATTGCTCCGCGAGGGCTCCGTCGGCGCCGACGTCACCCATAAGTGAGGACTGACTTCCTGCTTGGTCCTGGAGAACAGCAGCTACGGGTACCAGTCTGTCAACAATGAGCCGCCTGACTGAAGACCGAACACAATTTAGGATAGCTATCCAGAGGGTCGCCATGAGTCAAATCCGACTCGACGGCACTTAACAACAACAACACAATTGGTCACTCCACATTGTCTGCTATCTCCAATATTATTATAATTTTCAACATTGTTGTTCACCACTCTGAGACCCCTTGAAGGGTAGTTTATCAAGCACAATAAACCATAACCATATTCCCTTAGTCTGGAGCCAATCTTTGTGATATTCCTCCAGAAAACATCCTGTATGCCATAGACTTCTGCCCAAAAAACGCATTAGAGTTTCAACAACTTTGTCTTCAATCTCATTTTCTTCAGGCAAAATCCTCATGGTGTATCTCCTCCATGGGTGTGCCACTGTCCAACAACTTTACTTGTACTAGCTTCAGGCCTGCAAGGGTCCCTTTCACTGCTTGCTATCTCCTCCCTCTCTCCCTATTGTCTTCATCACCTCCTTCGCTCCTATCATATTCCTCTTTTTCTCTTGTACCCACTCAATTTTCCTTGCTCAGTTCCACTTGTTTGGCCTTACACTGCATTATTTTCACTAAAGCAGAAAAGATGACCAGGCTGGCTGGATTATCAGCTGCCAGGCACAAGAGGGCAGGGGCGACAGGCAGGGGTTAATGTGCAATGGGGGCGGAGGGGCCGGCCATGGCCGGCCTTAAGAGGGGCCTGCGGGCCATGGGCCGCCCTCTTGCCCTTTTAGTTCAGACAGAGAAGGACCATGCTTTTTCCTTTTTCTCCTGCCTAGCACCCCTGCTCGAGGAATCATTCTACTTATCAGCTGTTTGGTTAGGGGCATGGGCGCATGGTTTTGTTGCTGAGATGGTGAGTTCTTGCTTTGACTTATTATTTATGGTCAAGGGGGAGGACAGTGCAGGAGAAACACATGGCCAGTGATGTGGCTGGACAGCAGCTGGGGGGCCAGGGGTCAAGCAGGAACATGCAGTCCTTGCAAGCTTATGCTCAATTCTGTGGCTAGGCGAGACATGGGATGAGTGACAGCTGGAGCAGGGAAGGCCGGTGG
The DNA here is from genome assembly GCA_033557465.1 of Ichthyophis bannanicus. Lineage (NCBI taxonomy): Eukaryota > Metazoa > Chordata > Amphibia > Gymnophiona > Ichthyophiidae > Ichthyophis > Ichthyophis bannanicus. The sequence goes on along the minus strand of CM066033.1, from coordinate 388,840,507 downwards.
GTCCGGCATTTGCTCTCACTTACAGTGCTGTTTGCCGAAGCTGACCCCCCCCCCCCCTCGGGTATTGCTACAGAGTCCTGGGAACCTTTGCAATTGCAACAGAGGTCCCTGGGACCTGCTGTGTATGGGGTAAGAGGTAACTCACTACTGCTGGGGTGCAAAGGGGCTATGTGAACATCCATCTGGTTTGTGGGGGAGATCAGACGGCACTTGTGAAGGTGCAGCAGGCACTGGTGGAAGAACTCAAGCTTGGGTTATTTAATATTGTAGATTTTATATGACCCATGAAACATCCCTTTCAAACTTGTGACGGGTTTCCTTTTCTGATGACTCCTTCCCATTCATCTCTTAATAGGAATCTTCCTTTTAAAATAGGACTAAATAACTTAACTGAACCCAGAGCTATTCTGTGTACTTACTTCCGCAGAAAGCTTTCAGATCCAGTCTTGTTTAGGAATGTTCATCTTGCTGCATTCTGGGATAGGTTAATTTAAAAAAATCAATTCTCTATCAATGGTTTGGTATGATGCTACCCACCAGTGGCCATAATGGCACGTATCAGCACAGTGGCTCAACCCACTGAGGCAGTGTGCATATGACTGGAGGGTCACAGGTTTAAGACCTGGCTGTGGAACATGTATCTACAGGACAGTTACATCATTGCAAGAGCCCTTCACATTTTATCAAGTGGGCCAGCTGGGGTATGTATGTATGGTGCTGGTGGGCAAAGCGTAGTTACTCATCTGTAACAGGTGTTCTCCGGGGACAGCAGGAATCAGTCCTTATATATGGGTGACCTCGTGGAAGCATCCCGCCAACTTTCAAAGAAAGCCTTTGGGACATGCCACCATGCATGCATGGTCCCCTTCCCACCCAAGGGTGCCATCTTGCTCAGTCAGATGACATAGCTAAAAGATGGCAAAAATAAGAGCAACTCCAACGGGAGGAGGGAGGATTGTGAGGACTGATTCCTGCTGTCCCCAGAGAACACCTGTTACAAGTGAGTAACTACGCTTTCTCCGGGAAGAAGCAGGAAGTCAGTCCTCACATATGGGACTCCCCAGCTACAGGCTACCGAAAACCCGCTAGCAAAAATAGGGGCTCCCTCACAGGGAGCCACAAGCAGCAGCAAATGAGTCCGTGTACACAAACCACAGTAGGACTTCTGTGTCCAATGATCCAGCACTCTGGTAGCCTGAATACAGAAGGGTTGGAGGGTAGGAGTTGCCTATACCCCAAAAAGGTTATGGAGCACAGCCTGGCCGAAGGCACTGTCCCCGCTGGGACTCTTCCAGGCAGTAATGGGCTGCGAAGGTATGGACTGCAGTCCAGGTGGGGGCCTGGCAGATGTCCACCATCGGGACAGAGTGCGAGTTTGCCACCGAGACCGCCATGGCTGTGACATGGTGCACCATGATGCGGCCTTCCAGCAGGAGCCTCGCCTGCTCATAAGCGAGGGCGATGCAGTACACCACCCATGCGAACAGCGGTCACCGCTTCCCCTAGTCTATTGGGGTTATAGGAGATGAAAAGCTGAGTAGCTCTGTGGTGACCTTGAATGCGTTGGATGTAGAAGGACAAAGCCCTCTTACAGTCAAGGTGTGAAGGACCGTCTCCGCCCGACTGGGCTGAGGTCTTGGAAAGAAGGTGGGGAGCACCACTTCCTGGTTGAGATGGAAGAGCAACACTACCTTCAGCAGAGATTTGGGGTGCGTGTGAAGCACCACCCTGTTCTTGTAGAACCTGGTACAAGGTGCATCCGCCACTAGGGCCTGAAGCTCGCTAACTCTGCAAGTGGAGGTGAGTGCAATCAGGAAAGCCACCTTCCAAGAGAGGTAGTGGAGGTGGCAGGTAGCCAGAAGTTCGAAGGGCAGGCGAGTGAGCTGCCCCAACATTATGTTGAGGTCCCATTCGGTTGCCGGAGGGCAAACCAGGGGCTTCGATAAGAGCAGGTCCCGAAGAAAACGGGTCACCACCAGATTGGTGGTGTGCTGCCAGGGCACTAAGGTGCATTCAGACAGAGTTAAACTTGAGTCCGGACTGAGAGAGGTGGAGAAGGTACTGTAACACCAGAGCCACCGGGCAGGAGAAAGGGTCAGCACTGTGTTCGGAGCACCAAACAGAGAACTTGCGCCATTGTAGGGCTTAAGCCTTCCTAGTAGAGGCCTTGTGAGAGGCCAGCAGAATGTCTTCCATCTCAACCGGAAGGTTGAAAGGGACCAGAGTCACCCTCTCAGCAGTCATGCTATCAGAGACAGGGACCCCATGTTGGGGTGCAGGACAGCGCTCCCCTCCTGGATAGGAGTCCAGGGGCAGACTCAAGGGGATGGGGGTCTCCACAGTCAACTGTACAAGCAGTGAAAACCACAGTTGCCTGGGCCACCGATGAACTATCAGGATGAGCGAAGCCCTGTCATGGAGAGTCCCGAACAAGGTTGTAGCATTCAGTGGTGTAGTAGAGAAGGCATACATGCAGGGCCGGATTTACCTATACGCCAACTACGCCGTGGCGTAGGGCCCACAGCTGGCAAGGGCCCACAAAAATTGAACAAATTGTAAAAAAACCCGCTGGCTGCTGCCGCGGCAGCATGGACTGTCCCGCGGGGCCCCCTCTGCTGCCGCGGCAGCATGGACTGTCCCGCAGGGCCCCCTCTGCCCGGCTGAGCCCCTCCATGCCGGCTTTGGCACGGAGGGGCTCAGCCGGGCAGAGGGGGCCCCGCGGGACAGTCCATGCTGCTGCGGCGGCAGCGGCCAGCGTTTTATTTTTTTTTATTAAAGTTTACTTGAGCCGATGGGGGGGGGCTGGGACTGGAAATGGGCTGGGGGGTTTAAGACTGGAGTTGGGCTGACACGAAGAAACCAGAAGAAAGTGGCTGGAGCAATTGCAGCTGAAAAAAAATGCACAAAAGGTAGAAAAATATCATTTTATTTTGAATTTATTAATTGGAATATGTCAGCTCTGGTAAATGTGCATCATTAACGTCTGCACTTTGTTTAGTACAAGAGCAAATTAATGTATAGTTTTATTTCTACAGTGTTGTACATTCCAAGTTTGGCTTTTGGGATTCCCAGTTTAATTATGACGTCAGGGCCAACAGCGCGCAGCTGATCCGGCGTGCTCGTTTTTATCTTTTCTGGGGGCCCACAATTTTTGTTGGCATAGGGCCTCACTCAAGGTAAATCCGGCCCTGCATACATGAGGCCTTCTGACCATGAGACTAGGAACACGTCCACTGCCACCCTGGAGGGGTGGGCCTGCTGGAAGCAGAAGCGGTGCAACAGACTTGTCCGGGCTGGTGAACAGGTCCATCACGGGTTCTCCCCAAAGCCAGAAAAGCCGACTGGCTACCCTGGGGTCCAGCTGCCACTCGTGTGGCTGGAGCACTCTGCTGAGCTTGTTGGCCACCTGGATGTCCATCTGGACCAGCACCAGCTGGTGACGCAGGTGGAGACAGAAGACCCTCAGGGCCAAGTGGATGGCTCGGAGCTCCAGGAGGTTGATCTGCTGGATGCTCTCATCTGGTGACCAGTTGCCTGCGTGTGGAGATTTCCACAGTGGGTTCCCCAGCCAAGCAGGGAGGCATCCATGGTGAGGACCCTTGAGGGGCTTGAAAAGGCATGCCCACCTCGAGATGCTGGGGAGACTGCCATAAGTCCCGAGTCTCCACCAATTGGTGGGTCACAGAAACTCTGTCTTGGAGGCGGCCCATGGCCTGAGACCACTGGTCCTGGAGACATCACTGCGCCACCCTCATATGGTAGCGAGCATCGGGGGTGATGTGGACCGTGGAGGCCATGTGTCCGAGGAGGCACAAGAGAAGTGGAGCGGGCACCGAGGGGCAGTACTGTACGACCTGAGCCAGAGCCCTGAGACGATTGGCTTGGTCCCTGGGCAAGAAAGTCTTCGATTGGCGTGTGTCTCTTTGCCCCAGTGAACTCCTTACACTGCGTGGGGAGGTGGTGAGACTTGGGGTAGTTTATGACAAACCCCAAGTGTTGCAGAACCTGGATGGTGGGTGTGGTTGCCTGCTGCACCTCTGAGGTCATGCCTCCCTTTATGAGCCAGTCGTCCAGGTAGGGGAAAACCGAAGATCCCCTGGAGCCGGAGGAAGGCAACCATGACTGCCAGGCATTCTGTGAAATCTCTCGGGACAGAAGCTAGGCCGAATGGGAGCACCCTGTACTGAAAATACCTGCCCCCAACTACGAACCACAGGTACTACCTGTGGTTGAGGTGGATGAGGATGTGGGTATAAGCATCCTTGAGGTCTAAGGAGCACAGCCAGTCTCCCTGCTGGAAGTAGGGCAGCAATGTTCCAAGTGAGAGTGTCTTGAATTTCTCCCTCACCAGGAATTTGTTGAGGTTGCGCAGGTCAAGGATGGGCCTTAGGGCCCCTGTCCTTTTTGGCACAAGGAAATACCTGGAGTAGAACCCCTTGCCCTTGAGATGGTGGGGCACCGGTTCCACCGCTTTGTCCTTGAGAAGACCTGCCAACTCCTTCAGAAGAAGGGCCCGGTGGAGGGGAGACCGGAGGGGCTCTCCTGGGAAATAAGGGGGAGGTGTCTGAGTCAGGTGGAGGAGATAACCCTCCCTGACTACCCGAAGTGTCCAGGAATCGGTGAAGGACACCCACCTCTGGGCATAGAGGGCCAGAGGTCCCCCTGTGGGCTGATCTCCTTGGGGTAGACTGACTCCTTGAGCATAGCCTAAAACTCCCCCCTGGCTTGGCCGGAGCTGGTGCCTGGGGTTTTGGAGCCTTCTGCTTACATGGGCCATGCCCATGTCCCTTGGCCTGCTGACCCTGTTGGGGAGCTGGGGAGTCCTGATAAGGTGGGTAGTTTTGGTAAGCAGCTCCCTTCCTTGGGTAAAAGGATATTTTTACCTGAGCCCTTCTGTCAGGGAGGGGCAGAGGTCTTTTTGGAAAGCCTGATCCTCATCATGAACTCTGTCTCCAGTTCGGCAGCCTTGTCTGTCATGGGATTGCCAAAACTGTTCTCTCCTTGGCAGGGGACATCGACCAATTTGTCCTGAACCCACTGCTTGAGGTTGAACGACTGTAGCCAAGCTTGGCGGCATGCACTGATGCTTGCCGCCGCCACTCGAGCCGCTGACTCGAACCAGTCATAGGCCACTCAAGACATGAATTTGGAGTATTCATGGACTACTTTGGCCAGGTTTTTGAACCACTGCAAGGGTTCTTCTGAGAGACCAGCTGAGAACCCAGCGAGTTCCTTCATCAGATCTCTCAGGTACATGCCCATGTACAGATGGTAGGCCTGGATGCGGCCAATGAGCATCAAGCCCTGGTAGCACTTTCTGCTGAGGGCGTCCAGAGTGCTGGCCTCCCTGCTGTGGGGCACAGAGTGCTTCTTCTGGCTTTTCAGCTGACACATGGCCAACTCCACTATCATGGAGTTATGCAACAGCTGTGACTTTTGGAAGCCCGGGTTCCGGCGGACTCGATACATCTTTATCTTTATTTAATACTTGGTATACTACTTTATGAAAAGACGCCAAAGCGGTTTATAATAGACTAAAATAACTGCCAGAAAAGGAAAAGAATGCCATAGTCAATAGGAAAGAGGAGATAGGAAAGAGAGGAGCAGAAGGAAGAGGGCTAAGGGGAAAAAGAACCTCAGCTAGGAGCAGCAGGAACAGGGAGGTTGAAGGAGGAGCAAAAGAGGTGTGTCTTGAGAAGAGATTTAAACCTGTTGAAGGATAGTTCCAGCCGGAGATCTGGGGGAGAGAATTCCAGAGTTTAAGGCCTAGGTAGAAAAAAGGCAAAATTCTGGGTAGACTCCAGCTGTGCAACGGGGGGGGGGGGGGGGGGGGGGGGAGAAAGGAATATGTGATTGATATGGATGTGACGAAGTGTACGGTGGGGAGTATGGAGATGGACCAAATTGGCAAGGTACTGGGAGGAACTGAAGTGAATAGCCTTGTGGACAAGAATAAAGACCTTTTATTGAATGCGGTACGTGATGGGGAGCCAATGAAGGTGGATGAGAAGGGGAGTGATATGGTCAGTGCGGGATGCATGAGTGAAAAAATGGGTGGCAATATTTTGTAACAGTTGGAGTCTTCGTAGCGGAAACTGGGGGAGACCGGCAAGAGCAATATTGTAATAATCAAGTCTGCTCACAACTAGTTAGAGGAGAAGGGTAACCAGGAAGGGAGTGGCAAGGAAGGGACGGACAGCACGGATATGGTGGATAGCATAGAACGAATGACGGATCACAGAGGACAGGTGATCGTGAAATGAGAAAGTGGAGTTCAGAGTGACACCAAGGTAATGCAAAGCGGGGACCAAAGGGATGGGAGTGGAGGAGAGTGAAGGTGAGAGAGTAGGGGCAGGGCTGCCGAATGTAAACCAGACAGTTTTGGTCAGGTTAAGATGGAGAATGTTGGAGGCCAGCCAGGTACTAACTAAAGAGAGGCAATCGTTAAGGGGAGTAATGTCAGGAGCAGAGGGGTCAGTATGGTGCAGGAGTATGTCGTCATCGGCGTAGTAGAATGCCGGGATGCAGTGCTGTTGAATAAGGTTAGTGAGGGGGGCCAGAAAGACATTAAAGAGGAGAGGGGTGAGAACGGAGCCCTGGGGGGACACCGCAGGGAAGGGGAGTGCTAGGTGAGGAGGAAGTACCAGAAAAAACTGAAAAAAGACCTGAAAGACAGAAATGAACGAAACCAATTCAGTACCGCCCTCCCCCAAGCCGGCATCAGAAAGACGAGTGAGGAGAGTGCGGCGGTCCACAAGATCAAAGGCGGAGGACAGATCGAGGGAAACAGCAAGAGAAAACAAACCCTGGTCATGGGAAGAGGAGTTCATTAAGGAGGGAAGTGAGGATAGTTTCAGTGCTGTGTCCCATATGGAAACCAGACTGACAGGGGTAAAGGATTAGTAAAGAGTGCAAGTGAGAGGAGAGTTGGGCAAAGACCAGCTTTTTCAAAAGCTTAGATAAGAAAAAGAGGTTAGAAACAAGGTGCCAATTAGCAGGAATGGAGGGGTCCAGGGAGGGTTTCTTGAGGATGGGGCGAATTATAGCATGCTTCCAAGGGGCAGGAAAGAGGCCAGAGGAAAGACTGGAATTAAAAATGGAGAGGATGAGGAGAAGCAGTACAAGAGAAGGCTCGCTGAGCCAACAGGAAGGGATAGGGTCGAGCTGAGTGGTTTTCCAGAAGGTAGAGAATGCCTTAGAGAGTTCAGCAGAGGAGATGGGATGGAATAGGGACCATTGGTGGGAAAGAGCAGGAGCTGCGGGGTGGGGGGGGAGGGCAGGGGAGGGGGGAGACAGAAGGAAAAGGAGGAACAAAGGGCAAGGACCTTAGTACTGTAGAAGGACACGAGAAGAGCAGGAACAGGGAGATAAGCAGAGGGCGCTGGGGAGGGGTGGGCATGGGGAGCTGATAGGGACCAGAAATTGAATAAAGCTGGCGGGAAGAGTTGGAGGAAAAAGCGATAAGGTTGGTATAATAGGAGTGCTTAGAGGCATGAATGACAGAGTGGTAATGAGAGTGACAGTAATGGAAATAGGACAGTCTCTTGGGAGGGGTGCTTGTGCCAAAGACGCTCAGCACGATGGAGGTGAGCACTATGGAAAAAGAGGCCTTGATGATAGCAGGGGTGTCGACCAGGATGACGCGGATGAGGAGCTGGGCGGAGAGGGGTGATGGCGTCCAGGACAGAGGTTAGGGTAGAATCCCAGAGCTGAGCCTGATGGTTGGGGAAAAAAGTGCAGAAGAGGGCATCTGAGGGGGGGGGGGGGGATTGGATAAGAGTATCAGGCGTAATATGATGCAAGGAAGAGGAGGGGAGTAACAGCCTAAGGGGCAAGGCAGTGGGGAGGTCAACGTGAAAGAAAACACAGGTTGGACCAAGAGACCAGGAGAGAAGACAAAGGTAAGGGGACAAAAGGAGACGCGAGGGGTGAGATCACAAGATCCAGGGTATGGCCAGCAGAATGTGTAGAAAAGGGGACATGTTGGCAGAGAAGACAGGTCAGCAAGAAGGGCAATAAAGGAAGAGTCAAGAGAGGTGGAAGGAGAGTCAAAGTGAACACTGAAGTCCCCAATGAAAAGGACATGGGGGTAGAGGAGGGAAACCTCAGAAAGGGTAAGGAGGAGGGAGTCCCAAAGATGAGACTGGGGTGAGGGGGCGAATAAATGAGAAGAAAGTGGAGGGGATAAGTCAAGGCGAAGTAGGAGAGACTCGGAAAAATGGAGAGCAGGGGAGGAGGAAAGTTCACAAATAGGAAGGGAAGAGGTGGATAACCGCAACCCCCCCCCCTCCAGATCGACCTCGCCAAGGGGTAGAAAAGGCAGAATAACATGGAGGGAGACAATGATTGAGGAGTGGGTCTTTGCTGTCGTGAAGCCACGTCTCAGAAAGAAAGAATAAATCAAGGGAATACTGCATAAGGAGATCATGAATGGGGATAGCCTTGGAGCGCAAAGAGCAGCAGTTAAGAAGAGCTAAGTGCAACAGTGAGAAAAGAGGAAAAGGAGGGGGAAAGCTGAGGAGGATGCGCAGGTGGGGCAGTGTGACAGGACAGAAGGTTAACAGAAATACGCGAAAGGAGAAGCGGGAGGGATGGGTGGACTGGAGCTTGACGCCAGCCCCAGTGAACAGGGCTGGCAGCCATTAGGAAGAGAAACAAGAAAAAAACCCAGATAAGGCATAGAGACGGAGAAGAGCCTTACCAGAGAAGGCCACAAAGATGTGAGGGTCCCAGGGAAGAAAGGAGAGCGCAACAGCAACAGGAGAAGGAACCAGGGGGTTGACCCAGGAGTCACCCAAGGAGCACATCCTGCTCCTTGGGTGTGCGCCCGTGACACAAAACGCCGCAGAGGCTTTTCTTTTATGGCCCAGGGTGGCTGCAGGGGGGGGGGGGGCTGCCTGTGTCACTTCCAGGAGGGGGGCGGGGTCACACAGAGCAGTACCTGGAAGACTAGCAAAGCACAGAACACAGATTCAGCAGGTTCCAGCAGAGAAGCAGTTTGCTCACCACCAGCACCGAAGCCAGTGTTTTCCACATTCGGAGCATCAGCAGTTCCAGGATGGGAGGGATGGGCACCGTGAGCAATCCCCATGGAGGGGCCTCGTACTGGAGGATTTTCAACTCATCAGCCCGAGGGTCCTCCTCCGACTTGGTCTGGAACGCCAGAGCCTTAGACATGTCCTTGACAAAATCAAGGAAGCCAATATCCTCAGATGGGGACTGCCGTTGAGGCTCTGAGACGGGACAGTCAGATGGGACGTCGCGGTGGCGATGGCTATCAGGGGACTCCTCGTCCTCCATCTCCCACTCCAAGTAGTCAGTTGAAGACTTGTAGGAGGGCTGCTCTGTGGGCCTCGGGGCCCCCGATGCCCTGCGGCTGGTGCCCGGCAAACTTGCCAGGGATGACCGTGGTCTCATTGAGCGTGATTCGGATTGTGACCTTGGCCGAGGATTGACTCAAGGCCGAAGGACCTCAAAGATTGGCTTGGCCTCCGGGGACGACTTGGACGTCGAGGGTCCAGTGGTCGTGGCGGATGAACCAATCATGCTGGAAAACAGCGCCCGCTGCTGGTCCATGAAGGCAAACTGCTCTCCAGGGCCCCCATTCTGGACTCCAGACCAGGCTCCGCAGCCTTTGGCGCGGGCACTGAGGGACTCAAGCCCGATGCCAGCTCCCCCAAAGGGGAATCCTCAACTAGGATAGTGTCTGGGGACAAAGGTCGATCCGCAGTCGGATCCTTCCGGGGGACCTTCGCAGACCACTACTTCTCCGATGCCTCAGACAGCGTGACCGGGCCTGGGCAGCACTTGGACAGTTGGAATCATCCAAAGACGCTACCTTTGAGGGTTTCTTCTTCTTCCTGGATTCCCGTGAGGGAGACCCCCTTTCTGGGGACCGACGATGAGGCTTTGGTTCAGAAGACTCCGCCAGAGATGTTGGGGCCTCAAGGCCCTGGCCTTCAGAGGCACCAGGGACTCGGGGGAAAAACGTATCGTGCTGCTGCTGGCAGCTCTTGAGGGCCTTACTGGACCTCCTCTTGCAAAGACTGCAGGCTGCCAGGTCATGGTCTGGCCCAAGGCAGCGGAGACAGCAGTCGTGTTAGTCTGTCAAAGACATAATTTTAGAGCACTGATCACACTTCTTAAAGCCACTGGTAGACATAGGGGAAAAAAGTACCCCTGCGAGTTCAAAGACTCTCCAGGCTGCCGCCAGTAGGAGAAAAAAAATGGCACGAAGATGCCAGGAAAAGAAAATTATGAAAATAGAAAAATAGACTGAACTCGACACCAAGGCAACGATGTCGGTAGGCGGGAAGAGTACCGGTGCAATACAGGAGGAGAATATGAAACTCAGAGAGAAAAAATCAACTTCTTCCAGGAACAAGCCAGACAAACGTCTGAAGGGCTCCGCGGAATAAAGGAGACTGAGCAAGACGGCATCCTTGGATGGGAAGGGGACCACACATGCGTGGTGGCTCTCCCAAAGACTTTCTTTGAAAGTTGGGGGGATGCTTTCGCGAGGGCTCAGTCGGTGCTAGCACCACTGTAAATAGCCCACCCTGTATATAGCTCAAACAAATCAAGCACCCAACACATCCCTCACACAACTAAGTTTTATCCTCACTGCATGTACAACACACACACTTTACCTGATTGCTTGCTGTGATACCACCTTGATTATTAAGATAAGGCGGTTTAGAAATACTGTTAAATAAATAAAAATCACCCATATGTGAGGAATGACTTCCTGCTTGTTCCTGGAGAACAGATTAATGGCAGGACCCAGTTGGGACCAGATGAGGGAATTGGATTTTGCAACCATTTTAGAGGGAAGCTGATGGCTGACAGTGATCATTTGATGACAAAGTTTGGAAAGAGGCGAGATCTTGGGTTTGTTGATTTAAAAAAAAACAAATAAAAAACCCCAGCAAAACAGTTCTGAATTATAAATTAACTTAAGAACTGCTATACTGGGTCAGACCAGGGTCCACAAAGCCCAGAATCTTGTTTCCAACAGTGGCAAATCCAAGTCACAAGTACCTGGCCGGTTCCTGAAGGGCACAGGTTCCACTATGCTCGTCCTGGGGGTAAGTAGTGGATTTCTCAAGTCCTCTTTAATAATGGTTTATGGACCTTCCCAAACCTTTTTTAAACTCAGATACACTAACAGCTTTTACTACATCCCCCAATAATGAATTCCAGTGTTTGATTATGTGTTGCGGGTAAAATGTTTCTCTTATTAGTCTTACATTGTGACTTCATTGTGTGGCCTCTAGTTTTTTGACTTTTGGATGCTGTAAAAAACGATCTGTGTTGTCCTGTTCCACTCCATTCATTAATTTATTGATCTCTATCATATCTCCCCTCAGCCTTCTCTGTTCCTAATTGTTTAAGCCTTTCCCCATAGGGGTATCCTTCCATCACCTTTACCATTTTGTGGCTCTTCTCTGTAGCTTTTCTAATTCTGCTATATCCTTTCTAAGATATGGCAACCAGACAGGTGACATTCAGGACCGGCACTAGGGCGGCGATTCTGCCCCCAGTATAATACCAACAGCTGCACATGGAACTCATGTAAGTCCTGGCACACCTATTAGGTCTGTGGAGCTAGTCACTCAGCTTCCACGTGTAGATCCGCCAGTAAGGGAAAGCCTTTTAAGCTGCTGCCCCAATGACCCAGTGATGGACATGTCTCCTTTGCACATCAGGCTTGAGAGCATGCATCCGTAGCCGTGGTCCTACCCTCACCAGGACTGGGCACGCATCATTATTGTATGGCTTTGCAGAAAGTTTCCCTATTATGTCCTGTGCCCCACTTCCTTGCGTACCATATGCAACTTCCCTGCCTTCCTTCAGTTGCTTCAGATGGTGCAGGGAAAAAAAAAAAGTTACCAAGGAAAACTGCTTAGGAAGGATGGCGAGTCCCTACTGGGACACCCCCCTTCCCAGGTCTACTGTTGTCCTCATTGGGAATAGTACCAAAGAAGGAGCCAGGCAAATTCCATTTGATACATAACCTGCCCTGTCCCACAGGCGAGTCGGTTGATGACCCTATCGATCCTTCCTTGTGTTCTGTGAGATATGTATCTATCGACCAGGCCATAGCAATCATTCAGGATTTGGGCCACAGGCACAACTGGCTAAGGCAGAGATAGAGTTGGTGTTCCGACTACTCCTAGTGCATCCAGACTCTTTTTCATCTGTTTTCACCTTCGAGGGTGAAGACTACTATGATAAATGTATGTCCATGGGCTGCTCAATTCTTGTGTATATTTTGAGCAGTTCAGTTCATTCCTGCTTTGGTTGGTCGAAGAAATAGCAGGGCCTGGCTCAATGATTCATTACCTAGATGATTTCCTGTTCGTGGAAGCCAAGTTCGAGGAATGCAAAAGGATCTTGGATTCCTGCGAGTCCATTGCACAGCAATTTGGAGTATCTCTGGCGGCAGAAAAGACCGTGGGACCCACAGGACACATTCCTCAGAATTGACCTAGATATACAAGTCCAAGTGTCTAGACTGCCCAGGAATAAGTTGGAGAAATTAAAAACCACCACTGGGCAAATGAGAGGCTTGCAGAAAGCTAAATTAGAGCACTTTCAATCTCTGCTCAGTTTATTATGTTTCACCTGTAGGGTGATCCTGATGGGGTTGGTTTTTGTCACCAACTGGCTCCTGTGACAAGGGGGGTCAAGTAGAGAGGCACCACCGCATCAGGGTTGATAAGAGCATACACGAAGACCTACGAGTCTGGGGAACATTTCCTGAAGGCCTTTAATGGCTTAGTCTTCTGGCAGGACTCCCCCTGTTTTAACTATGTCCTGAAATTGTTCACGGATGTGTCGGGGGAGGGGGGGCAGGTTTTGAGATATACTTCAAGGGGGCCTTTAGGACTTGGTTCTCTGAGTCTTGGCTGTGCAAGTGGCATGCCTTCGGCGCTAACAAGTATATCACATCCCTGGAGTTATTCCCCATGATGGCAGCCCTGTATCTAGGCCCCTCAATTGGCTAACAGGGTAATTACATTCTGCACCGATAATTTGGCAGTGGTCCAAGCAGTACATAGGATGTATGCCAGGACTCTAGGGATAGTGGCATTGCCCCTGAAAATTGTTATGCTCTGCATTCTGCATATCATCACCTTTAAGGCAGAGCACATTACGGGATTCTAAAATAACATTGCTGATGACCTTTCTCACTGTTCCGTGCCATCAGAATGTCCATTCCAGCAGCAGTCTGGGCATTTCTCCCGCCAAAGTGCGGGAGCTAGACGGGTTGCCTTGGCCAAATGCACCAAGCAGGAAATATTTTGGAAGCCTGGGAGCATTTCTGTGAGTTCTGTAGCCTTAATAGGTTCAGGGACAGTGAACGATGAAAGACTGGATCCACTCTCCAGTGGATTCTATCGTGCAAGGGCAGCATGATGATGAAATCTGCAGTACAGATGTGCCTGGTGGCAGTCACTTTCTTTGCCTGGGCAATGGGGAAAAAGAGCCCTTCGGCTGATTTAGCCATTGCTAAAGGATGATGGGCAGCTGACCGTTGCCATGCTCTGGACCGCAGGCGTCTGATTGTCCATGAGGTGTTAAGGAAGCTGCTCGCTGTCATGGATGGCAGTCTGTTAGGACACCTTTGAGACCAGTCTTTTCAGATGCACCTTCTCCTTAGAATTCTCTGGGGCACTTAGGGTAGGAGACCTTCTTTCGTTATGTTCCTGGTTCCATAATACGATTGCTGATGTCCTCTCTCATTTTAAGATGGCAGCATTCCGGGCCAGTGCTCCTGGGGCAGATGCCTTCAAGACATCTATTCCAGAGGTAGTCTGGGCATTTTGCCTGCTGAAGTTTGGAGCCTCTTGGTGAGTTTCCTGGCAGAGCATACCAAACCAACATACTTGAAGGCCCGTATCACTTTCGGGACTTTTGTGTGCAGGACGGCATCAGGGAGGGTGACTGCTTTAAGGCCAGCGCCATTCTTCACTGGATATTTTGCTGCAGTGACAGGGGCAGGAGTAAATCCGCAGTAAGAATGTGCTTAACAGCCATCACCCTTTTTGCCAAAGCAATGGGAGAACGGAGCCCTTAGGCATATTTCATCATTGTCAGGATAATGAAGGGATGGTCAGCTGAGCGTCGTCACACGCCTGAGCACAGACCAGTAGCTCTAAGACAGACCTCATGAAAAGGGGGGCCAAACTGTCATGGTCACCCCTGCCAGGAGACCACACATGTCCGGTGTGGTATTCTGAGGATTACAGATGATTACGCCGATGGGAGGCGAGCAGTGTTGGTCCATGTGGGCAGAGCACCAGTCTTGCTTCCGGTTCGCCAGATTATGGAAGCCAGTCATCGCAGAAACGGACCTTGAAGTTGGCTATTACAGCATTCATTCATTCCTTCTGCAATGGGGTGGCTACCATGGTAGCTGGGCTTGGCATGACAAGGGAACAAATCCTGTCCATGGGCGGGTGGTGTTCTGACTGTTATAACCTGTAGATTCGCCTGGAAGCTAGAGATTGACCAATGTTGTGACTAACCTGACTTTTCGTGTGTTCTTATTTTGATGGCTTGCCCTAGGTGCAATTCCCTGGGAATGTGGATATGAAGCCATCCATATCTTCACTGGGTGCAAAGGAGAACTCTGAGCAGACCACAGGGCTTTAATTTGGGCCTGAATCCTGCAGAGGTATCGATCGTCGGGATAGGGGTGCAGGGAATGATATGAGACCTGCTGGTTCTGTCCCTTATGCACAGAAGGGCGGCAGCCAGGAGTCCCTGGTTCTTAGTGGTGCATCTGGAGGGGGAATAATTGGCCAATACCCACAGTGTCGAATTAACTGGAAGATGCAGCTGGCTGACATTTTCTCTGGACATGGAGGATTTGAAAAGGCAAAAAGGTCACACTGGGCAGTGGAGAAAACGAGACGAAAGGCGAATAGATGGTTGGCTCACTTCATTGAGGCAATTGAGGGGGGGTTGCATTGGGCATAACCTCATTGATGTAAGTTTCCTGGCCTGTCACCCAGCCAGCGTACACCTATCGGATATCATTATGGACGTTTTCCTATGCGCGGCCCAGGATATGTTTATTTAGAATTTGATATACCGCTCAGGCCAGAGGCATTAGAGCGGTTTACAATGCAATATCTGATAGAAATGCTGCTGGCCACACCTGAGTACTGGGTGGGGCCCCCCAACAAGCGAGAAGTCGCTATCTGTGGGGTGTGGCCAGAGGTTAAGGGCCATCAGACCAAGCGCACAACCATAAGGGGAGTGGCCACAAGGAAATTGTCCTCTCCCTGCAGGGTCGACTGATTCTCAGCAGGATCAGCGGGTAATTTGCCTCCCCACGCTTTGATGGTGGGGGGGAGGGAGGGATACACCTCGTTGCCATATATTATGTATGCAGCAATCCTGACCTTGGACAGGCCGGGTCAGAAACAGAAGGACGACGCTGCTGCAAGCAGGGGTATAGTGCACGCTTTAACAGCATGCTGCCCCACACAGCGTATTATGGATAATATGTATCAGTTATGACAGCAATGGTTAAGAAGTGTTTTCAGGTCAAGGGGCGGGTACAGGCTGTGCATCTAGAGGATGTGTCAGAAAGGTTTAGGGTAATTTAATGTTGTATTGTATGTTTGAGAATTGTACACTGTTAATTTTGGCTATTTGTTTGTTTACGGTTATGCTGTGTCTAACATTATCCAATAAACTCTAAATTTTTGTGGCGAAACTGGCTGTCTGTACATTCTGTCAGCAGTGAGGGATGATTTAAGCAAGGGGACACGTGGCAGGGTAAAAGGGAGGAGAAGGGTTGGGGGGGCAGTAGGGGAAGGGGGGGGGGCAGGGAACATGGCCTAGGCCTGGAT
Organism: Ichthyophis bannanicus; assembly: GCA_033557465.1. Taxonomy (NCBI): domain Eukaryota; kingdom Metazoa; phylum Chordata; class Amphibia; order Gymnophiona; family Ichthyophiidae; genus Ichthyophis; species Ichthyophis bannanicus. Next base: position 388,824,638 of record CM066033.1, on the reverse strand, counting down.
GCTACTTGGCCGGTTGTGAAATAAAAACTACCACTGAGACAAACTCAAACATAAACAATTAACACTCTTTTTGATAATAGGACATGAAGATAAAAACACAATAAAATCTGTCAAATTCTCTATCATATAGGTCCAGAGCTGCCATTTTCCTCTCAGTACTGAAATTCTCTTTAGAAGCTTGCCTTTCATCTATTTATACATTTTATTTGGCGAGGATGGGAAGAGAGGATGGTAAATGACGAACATACATCACACTGGACATGGTCTGAATAAGGTATAAAATTTATCATATGTTCATCCAAATGGGATATTTGAGTGCGGTATTTTGTTTGTTCTCCACCATGCAAACAATAACTCAGTTTTTAATAGCATCTTATTTTTTATACAATCATCTCACTACATACATAATGCTGTCATTTTAAAACAAAGAAAATCATGTGATATTTCATCCAACCACACCTCATACATAGGATCTTGGCTGCAACGAACACTTGGATAACTATCTTTCAGATTTGCTTTTTATCAGTCCCGGTGTCCTTGCCATTCATTTTCATGAATAAAATGGAAGATTACCTTGATTTTAACTAAAAACTGAATTATCTTATAATTCTTCTGCTACTATTTGTGCTTTTTATTTTATCCAAACAAAAATGTTACATAATAATTGACTAAAATAGATTCAAACATGGATAAATGTCAATATCGGATAGCATTTTCCTTGAACAATAAGTGTGTGCTATTACTTCACTATTTCTTCTCTGGGTTTACATATAGTTGTGGTCAACATTATTGGCACCCTTGCATTTTAGGAATGTTGTGTACAAAATCTTGAGAAATAATTGGAAATATTCCAACTGTATATCATCATAATATTTTAATACTATGTTCAAAGATTTACAACAACAAAAAAAGATGGCTGTGCAACTTAGATGTAGTAATTTCAGAACCCCCCCCCCCCCAAATATGGCCTGGACAGGATTAATGGCACCCTTGGCAGATTTGACCATCTCCAAATGTTTCCTGTAGCCATCCATAAGTTTTGTACATATGTCTGCTGGTAGTTTCTCAGATTCCTTTTACTAACGGCAGATTTCAGCTCTTTCCAAAGGTTCTTGATTGGATTGAGATCAAGGCTCATTGCTGACCAGTTTAAAAAAGTCTATTTGTTCCTCTTTAACCATTCTTTTGTACCTTTGGATGTATGTTTTGGGTCACTGTCCTGCTGGAGGACCCATGATCTTTGACCGAGACCTAGCTTTCTGACACTAGGTAGCATATTTCACTCCAAAATATCTTGGTAGTCCTCTGATTTCACGATTCCTTTAATACATTCCAGACCTCCAGTTCCTGAGGCAGCAAAACAGCCCCACAATATTATGGAACCTCCACCATATTAACTGTAGGAAGGGTGTTTTTTTCCTTTAAGTTTCATTTCTTTGCCTGTAAACGTATCGCTAGTCTGAATTGCCAAAGAGCTCAAGTATGATTTCATCTGTCTACAGAACAAAATCTGCCTCCATAGTGGAACGCTGTCTTTCAAAAAAACATCCATTTGGGGACTTTAGATGGAGAGTTAATGATCATATTTCTATTGATCCCCGGGGAGGGGGAGGGGGAGGGAGAAGGGAGATAGGATCTTTAAGTCACAGTGGGAAGAACAATGCTGGATCTTCATATTGAACACTATGAGCCCATTTGGTTTGAATTTAGAGCACGATTGGTCGAGACTGTTCTAAACAAGCGAAATTGGTAATGGGCGTTTCATGGTTCACCCTTTTTCTGCTTGGTTGATTCAAGGAAACTGCATCTACATCACTCAGTGCTACATTGGAGCAGGGGGGCTTTAAATCTTAACTTTACTGGCGGTTCTTGGAGGTCGATGTCCTTTTTGCACTTGAAGCAGAGCTGGGAATCGGCTTGAAATGTGCACATCAGGCTAGGACTCTAACAAGCTTCTTTTTCTCTGATGCCAGAATCAGATAAGTTTTATCAGTTTCCTTGAAATAAAGTAATTAAAAGAATGTTTGTGTTCTGCGAGAGTGGGGTTTCCCTCTCGTGATGGCTCATCCGACAAAAAAATGATATGATTAGTCCAATTACAATTAGTCCACCACACAGCTGCACGTATTCTCACTCATGCTTCCCGTTTCGATCACATCACCCCTATCTTGATTCACCTCCACTGGCTCCCTGTGGCTTACCGTATACAGTTTAAAATTCTTATATACGTGTGCACAAAACCATCCACACCGGCATTCCCCTCTACCTCGCCAATCTAATACATCTCCACTCGTCTCACCGCTCCCTTAGATCAGTCCACTTGAATCGCATGTCCCTCCCCTCCCCGTCACAGGCCCACCTTGAATCCACCCGCTCCTCAGCATTTTTCTTTCTGGGCCCGCGCCTCTGGAACTCGCTCCCCACTACCCTACGCCTAGAACCCTCCTACAAAACTTTTAAGGTTAGGCTGAAGACTCACCTTTTTTGCACCGCCTTTAACCTTTCCCCCCCCTCCAGCTCCCCTCTCCCCCCCACCCCGCTGATCCTGTATGTCTATAACATTTTACTTTGTCGCCCTCATTGTTTACCTGTCACTTTACTCTCTCTCCTCTTTCCTGTTTCTTCATTATTTTGGCGTTCCTTTTCTTTTTCAGCAGCCTATCTATTTTGTTATTGTACACCGCTCTGGTGCCACTGGTAAAGGGCGGTATATTAAATGTGTCAATAAAGATAAAGAAAGTGATAGCCTGCTCAATTTTGAGGTTTCTCTTTCGATTTTGATAATATTGGTGACTAACCTCTGGAGGTTTTGATTTCATTTGAAGAATCATGTCCTGGCAATGTCCCAGTTTTTATATGATTTTCTACTATTTCCTTTTTTAATTGGTCTTATTTTAATTTTTTCTTGTGTGTGTGAAATATATGCGTATTTACAGTAAAAAGCCAATTCACTGGCCACTTTTTTTTTTTTTTTAGGAGATATTGGACATTAAGGGGTTGAATTGCAAGGGTGAAAATAATGTTGACCGTATTATAGTTAACAGGCTAATCTCTGTCCCCAACAGTTTCTCCTGCACGTGGCAATTTTTCTATACTCATTTCCTCAATGCACTCTCTCTTTCCTTTCATAATCAAATTAGTTTGATTGTGAAATGCTGCTTTTACATTTGACGCCAAATATGCTCTTTTTGTTCCTATCTTCCAGACTCCTCACTCCACTTCTCAATTTGGTCATTACCTGAATAGATAACTGTAATGTTATATATGCTGTTCTACCACAACATCAACTCAAAATGTTTACAGTCTAATCAAAACACAGCTGCTCATTTCTTCATCATGCCTCCAGGTTTGACCACATATCACCATTACTCATTAAGTTTCATTGGCTATCCGTTACTCACCGGTCCAGTACAAGCTCCTCATACTCACACAAAATCTTGCACTTTGGGGTTTCAAAGTATCTTTCTTCTTCCCTTATACTACATGCTCCCCCTCAGTTGTTAAGGTCTATTCATGGTCTTCACTTGCATTTGCCTTCCCATTCTCAAACTTGCTTTGAAAGCAAGAGACATGCAACTTTTTATTTTTTGGGTCCTCATTTATAGAATTCCCTTCTGGCTGATATTAGGCTTGAACCCTCATACCCCAGATTTAAAATTGCTTTAAAGATATATCTTTTTAAACCTGCCTATGAGTTGCCTTTCTAACTGTCCTGCATATTAACTGTTAATGGTTCTGCCTACCCCTCCCCTTAGGCCTCTTGTTCCCCAGCTTTTCCTATTCCTTACTCTTATCTTTCATATAATTTTAATTGGAGTTCTTTTCCTTTTCATTTTAATGGTAATTTGAATTGTGAGCCACTCTGATATATTGAAGGGCAGTATATCAAATGCATTAATAAACCATAAACCATGTAGCAGACTCCCTAGAAGTATGACCTCTATAGTAACAGAAAGGAACACTCTGCTTCTAAGATTACAGTCTGTGATAAGGGAGTCTCGACTTGCCTGTCAATCAATGGGCAGGAGTCATCCCCTCTCCAAATTGGACAGAGTGGGTGAGGCTGTGTTCACCTGAAGGGGGTTACTGCACAGCCTAGGTTGCTGTATTTAAATGTGACTACTTCAGAAACTTGCTATAAATTACTGCCCCCCCCCCCCCCTTGCACTAATCTGGGCTAGGCTTGATCCAGCTGCATGCTGAAGCAAGGGAGGAAACCACAAATCAAGGGAGTTCCTTGAGGAGTTTTTCCAACAGAGCTCCTTACAAAAGGATCTCTATGGTACCAAGGAAAGAGATAAACAAGTATCTCTTGTGAAGGGGTGAATGGCTCAGAGCTGTGAAAGGGCCTTGCTACCAAAGTCCATCCCTGCTTTATATCAGAGATTATTCCGTATTGTGGTGGAAGGTACCTGGTCTCCCAGGTGCATCCATCGTTTTCCATTTAAGGAGTTGGTTTCAAGTACTTCTGCTATCTTTTACGTATTTCACATCTCCACAAAGGGGGAATTACAGGGACCAAAAGAGTTGTGCTTTGTTGTCCAGAGCACTCATACACTAATGGCAGTAACTTACAGTAGATATCCAATGTTTTGAAAGAGAAGCTCTTACAGGAAGAATAGCTATTTTGAAGACTGAGCAGGAAGATACCCACCTAGGGACCACTAGAGGGGAGACTCTAAAGAAAGAGTGTCAGAGTAGTTTGAGCGTAAGGACTCAGTTTTTGAATTTTGTATGGTTTTTACCTGCTTTTGAAGATCTGTTTATACTTTTTTGGGGATCACTAAGATGACATATTACTTACCAGATAACATCCTTTCCTTGAGGCCTGATACACCAGCCTAGACAAGCCGGTCGTGTTTCCCTACCTGCAGATGTGGAAACAGATACATTCCAGAGGTTTCTTATGATATCATCCTTCCATTAACAACCAGTATCCCTAGGGGCATACTCCAGTATTCATACCTAAACACATGATCATGAATCCCTGACTGAATACAACCTCAGTGAAGATAACTGGGTTCAATGGAACCAGAACTATTTAATTTAATTTAACAGATTTTTATATACCGCATCATCCATTGATCAGTTGCGGTTTACATGGAACAGTAAACAGGGTTAGCTGTTTTTACAGATAACAATGTGGAACTTCATAAAGGTTCAAGAACTTACATTTTAACAAATTGTAAACTATGTACAAGAAACAGAAATTAAAACTATGCCCAGGATCAGCTTAAGATGACAAAACTATTTAAAGTTGTTAAAACCCAAGAGGACTGTAGAAAGTTGCAAGAGGATCTTGATAAATTGGAAGACTGGCCATCCAAATGGCAGATGAAATTTAATGTGAACAAGTGCAAAGTTGTGCATCTAGGAAAGAAAACCCAAACTATGGTTACACGATGCAAGGTTCCACATTGGGAACCACCACCCAGGAAAAAGATTTAGGCGTTATTGTGGATAACATGTTAAAAACCTCCGCTCAGTGTGCAGCGGTGGCAAAGAGAGCAAATACAATGCTAGGTATCATAAGGAAAGGAATGGAAAATAAAACAAAGGATATTATAATGCCTCTGTATCGTTCCATGATGCAACCGCACTTGAATATTGTGTGCAATTCTGGTCGCCATATCTTAAAAAAGATACAGCGTTATTAGAAAAGGTACAGAGAAGAGCCACCAAAATGGTAAAGGGGATGGAAGGATACTCCTACGAAGAGAGGCTAAAAAGGTTAGGGCTCTTCAACCTGGAAAAGAGACGGCTGAGGGAAGATATGATAGAGGTCTATAAATTAATGAATGGAGTGGTACGGGTAAACATAGATCGATTGTTTACATCATCAGAATATAAAAAGACTAGGGGATATGCAATGAAGCTACAGGGTAACCTATTTAAGACTAATAAGAGAAAATATTTTTTCACAACGTGTAATCAAACTCTGGAATTTGTTACCGGAGGATGTAGTAAAAGCTGTTAGTGTAGCTGGGTTTAAAAAAAGGTTTGGACAAGTTCCTGGAGGAAAGGTCCATAAACCATTGTTAAAAGGGACACGGGATATCACTGCTTGACCCAATACAAGCATTGAGGAACCTGTGTTTTTTGGGGTAACTTCTAGGTACTTATGACCTAGATTGGCCACTGTTGGAAACAGGATACTGGGCTTGATGGACCTTGGTCTAACCCAGTATGGAATATCTTATGTTCTTAAGATAGGCGGCTTGTTAAAGGGGTAGGAGCCTGCAGGGCCAACCACAGAGTACAACAGACCACAAAAGGTTCTGGATTAGTCTAGCAGGACTCAAGAAAGTATATTATTTGATAAGTAAAATGTCACCTGCTAGATCATCCTGCTAGACCAGTCCAGACAAGTGTGGCAAGAAAATATGACAGCTTTCAAGACCTCTGAGCCCAGAACCATGTCCATCCTAGCATGAACATCCCAGACTTAATGCTTGACAGAGCAGAAAATAATACCCTTGTTGCTGCTCAACAAAGTCCGAGGGGGCAACTGAGCTACGCTCCACCCACAAGAATGCACGCAAACCCTCTGGAACTGGCCGGTTGTACATTGATGCAGTGGCCTCCTTAATCCAAGCCACAGATTTGATTTAGTAGCCAATCACTTTCATGCAGTTCCTGTAAACAGACAAAGACAATCTGACATACAAAGGAAGTTAGTGACCTTAAGATACTAGAGAAGCACTCTCCAGACATCCGCCAAGTGAAGGCCCTTGTCCTTCCCAAGGCACTGGACCCTAACAAAGGAGGGCAGACTTGATTCACCTGGAAGGAAGATACCACATTGGGTAAGAAAGAAGGGACAGACCAAAGTACACGGCCTCCTTTGAGAATATCAGGTAGAAGTCCCCACAAGAAAACACTTGCAGTTCAGAGATACATCTTGCTGAGTAGATTGCGGCCAAGAAGACCGTCTTAAGAGTCATATCTTTAAGCGTAACCTGCTTCAAGTGTTCAAAAGGCTCCAACATCCAGGTCCAGAGTATCAGGAAAAGATCCCATGAGGGAACGACCAAGTGCAGGGGAGGCCATGGGTGCCAAACCCCCTGAAGGAAACTATACATGTCTGACTGCCAGGCTATAAACCACCCCAACAGTGGTCTCTGAAAGCATGGTAATGCTGAACTTTCAAGGAACCAAGGTAAAAACCCACGTCCAGGACATCCTGAAGAACGGCAAGCAAGTCCAGCAAATCTGCCGTATTAGAATTTATGCTCATAACACCAGTGCTCGAAGAGACACCAGATGCGCACATAGGCAAGGTTGGAAAAACCTCTCTTTGCCTTGAACAGCATGGAAACCATGGCAGGAAAATAGCCCCCCAGGCATGGATAAAATAACAGAGGAGGACTGCAAACCATGGCCTCTGTGGCCAACCCGGCACCATCAGTACAATTCAGCCCAGATGTCACTCTGTAGTGAAGCACACGTGGCCATGGAGGAAAAATATACAACAGAGACTGCTTTGGCCAAGGCTGAACTAGGGTGGCAATGCCCTCAGAGCCTGCCATGCCTCCCTGTGGTGACTGAAGAATCTGCATGCTTTGGCAATGGATCAAGATGCCATCCGATCCATCTCGGAATAATCTGAGTGGCAGAATCCAATGAATGTTGGTCACAGTTCTCACTCCCTGGAAGCGAGAAAGTGGTGACTGAGGAAGTCCACCTTCATACTGTTGACTCCCACGATGTGTTGCGCTGTAAGAGCCAGAAGGTTCTATTCCATCCAGAAGAACAAAAGGATCATCTCCAAGGCAACTCTGGTACTCTTTGCACCCCCTTGCCGATTGACATATGTCACAGCCATAGCATTGTCCAAGAACACCCAGACTACTCTGCCCTGGACTAGAGAGTGGAAGTGCAACAGGGTCAAATGAATGGCCCTTGCCTTGAAGCAGTTGATGGGTCTTGCCAATTTCTGACTGCTCCAACGATCCTGAGCTGCTCAGCTCTCGCATTCTCATTCTCTGCCCCAATAATCTGGAATCATCTACCACACGAACTGCGAGCTATAAAAGACAAATGCCTTCAGAAAGAAACTAAAAACCCATCTGTTCAAATATCATTATAACTAGATGTGAACCAAAGTGGAATCATGAAGCTGATCTGTATAAATGTAACTATTGTAGAACTGTAAATATGTAAATACGTAAACCTAACCTTGAAGTGCCTAATCCTGCGTGATGTGCCAGACCCCAAATCTATGTAGATATTATCCCAATTTTTCTGTCCTGATTTGACATCTCCCAAATTTGTAATCAAACCGCTACTGATCGCTGGAAGTAGCGGTATATAAGTGTAAACTAAATAAAAAATAAATAAATAAAAATAAATGGGCTCCAACATGGGTGTCAACAGAAGCTACAAATGATTATCCATGGGCATGCCATCCTCAGGAGCTGGAGTTGCCTTCAGTAATGCAGGCTGGATACCACTGCCAACTGAAGGGGAAGCCTGGCCTCAAAATCTTGGGAGCTTGGAAATCATCAAGACAGCAAGGACCTCTACAGCAGTTGCAGATGAGTTTGTGCCCAAGGTACCATTCCGATCAATGCCACCATCAGGCCAAGAAGCTGTAGGTAATCCCAAACTATGTAAGCCTGCTCAGTTCGGAAGGTACCAGTTGAGACAACTTTGCATCCTCTCCTTGGATAGGAGACCCAGCCTATAGAAGTGTTGAACCTTGCTCCCAGGGATTCCAGTGACTGAGGACTCCAAAAGACTCTTCCCACAAATGATCACTCAGCTGAGACTTTCCAGGAACTGCAATGTACGAACGAACACCTGAGATGCATCAGAATGCAACCTGACTTGAACAAGCCAATCATGTAGATATGGGTGAACACAGATTCCTTGAGGCCACAGTGCAGTGGCTGCCACCACAATGACCTTTGAGAACATCCTTGGGGTGGTGGAGAAGTCAAAGGGAAAAGTAGCAATTTGAAAATGAGAGCTGAGCATGGCAAAACGGAGAAAGCACTGTTGATCCTCATGGATAGAAATGTGGACATACGTCCCTGGATCTAGCCAAGACCTAACAAACTCCTCTCTCCATACTGCCTGGTCTATGGACTGTAGAGTCTCCATCCAGATGTATACAAGTCTACAGGTGGGTGTTGACCCTCTTGAGGTCAAGAATTGGCCATAATTTATGGAACCATCCTTATTGTCTCTACAAAGTAGATGGAATACCAGCCCTTGCCTCGTTCGGCAAGGGAACTGGAACAACCATTTGCAGATGGATCAATCTTTCCACTGTGACTTGAATGGCAGCTTTCCAAGTCTCAGAAGCATTTGGTGCAATCTAGAACATAGTCATGTTGAATGGTGACCATCACTCAGCGATCCTCAGTGACGCAGGCCGACTCCTGGAAGAAAGACGCATTCTGCCGCCCCAACCCATCATTGTTCCGGACAGAAGATGGCACTTCTGGAAGTGGCAGTTTTCCAGGATTCACAAGCCCCATGAGTTTGAGATCGAATTCCAGAAAAGGAAGGTGGTGGGCTTTCTGGGGCAATACCTATGGGGTCTCGGGAGCTCAAGGGATCCAGGAATCGGGAAATTGGATGGATGCCGATAAGGCATACACACCTATGTGCTTCCCAAGCCCCTTGACCTATCTATCTTTCAGAAGACTATGAGGTTTGGACTCTCCCAAATCCTTAACCAGCTTCAAGTCCTCTCCAAACAAGGCATTCCTCTAAAGACAAACTGGGAAAGCTAGGACTTGGAAGTGGGGTCACTGCCCAATAGTGAAGCCACAGTCAGTGTCACATCACTGTGAAAAGAGCAATATCTTTAGCTGCCAAGCGGATAAGATCAAACATAGCATCCAACAGAAAGGCCGCTGCCAACTCTAGAGGTAAGCAACTGAATCCACTGAAAAAGAGCTCAGGTTGTCAGACCTTTGCAGACAGCAAAACTGAAGATGATAGACAACTGACTCTTCAGGAGACATTCCATCTTACAATCTAGGAGGTTTGTTAGGGTTGTAACACCCTCCACCGGAATGGTGATCCACTGCGTGACTGCCATAACCTGAGTATCCACTCAATGTATGCTGAACCACATGGTGTAGTCCCTCCTGTGGCAGGGCATAGAGCTTTGCAAAGATCTGTATTCTCTTAAATGGTGAGTCAGGCAAGTCCCACACAGAGTGGGCCATGCTCTTGACAATCTCCGGAAAAGGAAAGGCCATTGTAGAGTTTCGAACCCTTGCAGGAAGGGGTATATCTGCGGCACCTGCTCCATCACTGGAGGATCAGACAAACTCAGAACTGAAGAAATGGATAATGCTGGAATCATCATGATCCTCCAAAGGTGACATTCTCTTTCTGAACTTTCATTGAGTTTAGGTCTGAAAATCCATCTCTCCCATCCAGCATAACTTATTTTGGTGCTGTTTTTCCTGTTTTCTCCCTACTTAAAGCTCTACTCATCCCAAATAATTCTTGTGTAGAATCTTCTGTGCTACCCTCACTCCTAGTAAAAGTTGTCTCCCTTTATTTAGACAGCTTTGTATACCACCTTATCCTTCAAAGTGGTTAGGGATATAACGAGGGGTCTACATTCAACATAGGTGACAAAACATACATATATTTCTGGGGTTGAGTCCCAGGTCTGAGATGTTGGTGTTTGGTGGCTGTATCGGCAAAGCTGCGTGGATTAGGAGTTAAGGTACTTGTTCATATGAGGCCATGAACAGGTGGGTTTATGGTATGTAGTTAGTTACAACAGGTTCATAAGTGGAATGAGCAACATTCTTTGAAGTTTTAAAGAATCTCCTTGAAATTATGAAGAATTTTTCATTCAACTGGCAGTGCCCCAACAAGATTACTCAACTACCCCCACCCCAAGGCCAACTGCATCAACATTTAGAATGCACCCCTAAAAGCTTACCACCTTTTCTGAATGCTGGGAATTGAGCAGCACATAGCACTTCAAAATTGTGATGTATAATACAAAGTATTAAGAACATGAAGTATTTACCAGCAGAACAGCAAATGTAAGTTACAAATCAAGTCACCTTTCTTAAATGCAGGTATGTTCACAGGAAACGTTTTTTCATCAAGTGTGAAATCTATAATGTCAGAGGACCAGTAAGGTATTTTTTTAAACATCTGTATTCCTCATTTATTTGATTATATTGGTATAAAAATAAGAAAAGATAGTTATCTGCTTCCGTTTGCATACATTTCAATGCCCAATATTTGCGTTCAGTTCTATTTTAATTGTACATACTAGAAAAATAAAATTTATAAAAATATGAAACCACATTATGTTGCACTTTTTTAAAATGAACATACCAAGAGAGAAAACAAATATATGTGAAGGACAAACCTAAGCATGTAAGACTTATTCAGCACTGCGAAAGTTCATACTTACTATATACAATTGTTCTGCTATACCAACTCTCATCCACCAGTGATGAGCATTTTTAAAAAAAGGTGCAGTAATTCCTATTTAAGATGACACCTACGAAGATTAAAGTCAGTCTTATCCAATTTAGAAAGAAAGCCCACATATTCTTCTTGAACAGAAACTCAGTTTTAAGTACTGCTACCCACAATTTATTCATCACCCCATACTTCAGATAGGCCATGCATGCTGCCTACCTTTGACAGTACTTGGGCACAACAGTTAATATTTGTTGTAATCTCTGTAGCTTTTGTATAACAAATACTTCTACAAGCTTAGTGTAGTTAAGACCAGATCCATAACATGTCCTAATGAACTGAAGAATGGAGAAATTAGGTCTTACCTGCTAATTGTCTTTCCTTGAGTTCTCTCCGGGCCAGTCCAGGGAACGGTAGGGTTGTCAATCCCATTCAGCAGCTGAGGACTGAAAACTGTAAGTTTTTCTATGACAGGCTTAGCCACACCCCCTGCTGTTCCTGCTCCAGTCTCCTCTTGGCAAAGCAGCTTTACACCTAAGACTAGAAACAGAAAAGAACAAAACCAAAAAGAACATTGCATACTTCCCTAGCAGAAAGCACACACGCTAATAAGCAATGTGGCTTCCGGATAGTGCTCACTTTAGCCAAAACCAAGCAAGCAACCAAGGTGTCTTATTTTTTTTTGTAATGGAAAGGGCAACATGGGAAAATAGACCCCGAAAAACGAATCAAAGGGATCAGAGCCCCTCCCCCAAACACGAGGGAGCCCCAAGAAACCCTCTACGCAAATATACTGAAAGCTTACTGGAAAGGTTCATATTCTCCGGCAGATGCACACCCTTGCTGATAAGGAGAACGGAATCTGAAGCAAAAATTTCGAACTGGGTGGGCCCTGGACTGGCCCGGAGAGAACTCAAGGAAAGACAATTAGCAGGTAAGACCTAATTTCTCCTTCCTTATCGTTTCTCCGGGCCAGTCCAGGGAACGGTAGGGCAGTACCAAAGCAGTACCTAAAAACGGGAGGGACCCGCTAGCCCTGCTACAATGGCCGAAGCCCCCACATTCGCATCTGCTCTCGCCAGCACGTCCAATCTATAGTGCTTAGTAAAAGTATGCAGAGAGGACCACGTCGCAGCTCGACAGATATCCACCGGAGGAACCAACGCATGCTCCGCCCAGGACGTCGCTAGACTACGGGTGGAATGAGCCTTAAGCCCCTGCGGAGGAGTTTTCCCCGCGGAATCGTAAGCCGCTAGAACAGCATTTTTCACCCATCTGGCAATTGAAGCCTTCGATGCTGCCTTACCTTTGCGTGGTCCCCCAAAAAGCACAAACAACCTATCGGACTTGCGGAAAGACTGCGTAGCCTTAAGATATCTACGCAACACTCTCCCGAGATCCAACCGCTTAAGCGAACGATCCATAGGCGATCCCGACAAATCAGAGAAAACGGGTAACGACACGGATTGATTCACATGAAACGACGAAACCACCTTAGGTAGAAAAGAAGGAACCGGACGCAGTACCACCTTTTCCAACAAAAACTGAAGATACGGCTCTCGACAGGAGAGAGCTTGGAGATCAGAAACTCTTCGAGCCGAGCACAAGGCCACCAAGAAAGCTGTCTTTCAAGACAGTTCCCTCAACCGGGTAGCCGAATTGAACGAGGACCGAGACAATGCTTCGAGAACGACGTTCAAATCCCACGGAGGGATTACTGGCCTCACCGGTGGCCTGATCAGCTTGGCCGCACGAAAAAAACATTGCACCTCCGCATGAGCCGTCAAACGACGCCCGTGAACCGAACCTCTATAGCAGGACAACGCTGCCAAATGAACTTTGAGAGTATTGAGAGCTAAACCTTTCTCCAGTCCATTTTGCAGAAAGGATAAGAGTGTTGGAAGAGATGTCGACAAAGGGTTAAAACTCCGTTCCGCACACCATGATTCAAAAACTCTCCAGACCCTAACATACGTGAGAGAAGTGGACGGTCTCTTGGACTGAAGCATCGTGGCGACTACCGACTCCGAGAAACCGCAATGCGTCAGCCGTCGCCCTTCAAGAGCCAAGACGTAAGCAAGAAGCGATCCACCTGCGGCATTAGCACCGGTCCCTGGGCCAACAGGTTGGCACGAACCGGCAGACGCCAGGGAGGCTCTTTCAGGAGCCTTACGAGATCTGCATACCAAGGTCGACGAGGCCAATCCGGAGCAATGAGAATTACCGTCCCCCTGTGCCGCGCTATCCGCTGGAGAACTCTGCCGATCATCGGCCAAGGCAGGAAAACAAAGCAGACTGTTCAACGGCCATGGTTGCACCAGCCCATCCAGGCCTTCCGACATGCGCTCCCTGCGTCTGCTGTAAAACCGGGATGCCTTGGCATTGAGGAAGGTAGCCATGAGGTCCATCACCGGCATCCCCCAGCGGCTGGCAATATCGTGAAACACCGCCGTGTTCAACTCCCATTCTCCGGGATCTAGAGTATGGCGACTGAGAAAATCGGCTTGCACATTGTCCTTTCCTGCAACATGAGCCGCTGACAGGGCTAGGATACGAGTTTCTGCCCAAAGGAACAAGTCCTGGCTCTCTTCCAGCAGAGGCACACTGCCGGTACCCCCTTGACGATTGATATACGAGACTGTTACGAGATTGTCCGAGAAAACTCGAACCGCCTTCCCGAGAAGCAAGTCCTCGAACCGAGGCAAGGCAAGACGAACTGCCCTGAGTTCCAAACGATTGATCGACCATGTCCGTTCTTCCGATGACCAGAGACCCTGCATCACTTGCCCCAGACAATGAGCCCCCCAGCCGGAAAGACTCGCATCCGTGGTGACGAGCACCCACTCGGGATCCCGCAGGGGGACCCCTGCTTGAAGATGAGACGCATTCAGCCACCACTCCAGACTGACGCGTACCTCCAACGGGCAAACCAATCTCTGCATGAGTGGGTGAAACTGCGGAGACCAGCGGGACAGCAACGCCTGCTGAAGCGGACGCATATGAGCCCTGGCCCACGGTACTAAGTCCAACGCCGCTGCCATCGACCCCAAGAGCTGCAAGTATTTCCACGCCGAAGGAGCCGACAGAAGCAAGAATGCCTGAACCTGACTGATGATCTTCAACACCCTGTTCTCGGGCAGGAAAACTGACCCCACTTCTGTGTCGAAGAAAGTCCCGAGATAGGTAAGCTGTTGCACCGGTTGTAAGTGACACTTTGCCCTGTTGAGAACCCAGCCGAGCTCCTCCAGGACCTGCAAGACTCGCGAGGTCGCCGCGACTGCTTCCGGAAAGGATCCGGCCCTGACCAGCCAGTCGTCCAGATAAGGATGCACCCGGACGCCCTCTTTTCTCAGCGCCGCCGCTATGACCACCATTACCTTCGTGAAAGTTCGCAGCGCTGTGGCTAGACCGAAGGGCAAGGCCCGAAACTGAAAATGCCCCATCGGAACTGCAAACCTCAAGAACCGCTGATGATCTGCTCTGATGGGAATGTGCAGATAAGCCTCCGTGAGATCGATGGACGAGAGAAGTTCCCCAGGACGAACCGCCCGAATAACGGAACGCAGGGTCTCCATACGAAAATGGGGCACACGCAACGAACGATTCACGCCCTTGAGATCGAGAATGGGGCGAAACGAACCCTCTTTCTTTGGAACGATAAAATAGATCGAGTATCGACCTAACCCGTATTGGTCGGGAGGCACTGGAACAACCGCTTGAAGGCGGAGCAAGCGCAGAAGCGTGTCGGTAACCGCTTGTCTCTTGGGACCTTGACCACAGGGAGAGACCATATAAGCCTCCTCTAACGGCTGCACAAACTCCAGGGTATAACCATCTCGAATAATCTCTTGAACCCACTTGTCTGTGGTTATTGCGGTCCAGGCGGAGAGAAAGCTTTGTAGGCGCCCCCCCACAGGCACTTCCGCCTGGACCAGTGGACCTTCATTGTAGCTTCTTAGCGGAACCCTGCTGGGAGTTGAAATAGTTCCTGCCAAAGCCGCGCGCTCCGCGAAAGGACTGGCCTCGGGGACCGAACCGACCTCTGGGATAGGGGGCAAAGCGCGTGCCATGGAACCTTCTGGAATCTCGATTTTGCCCCCGCTGAAGCGTACCCCCCTCTGAGAGCTTTCGGCCGATCCTCTGGCAAGTGACCCCCTTTGGAGTCTCCCAAATCTTTCACAATTTTTTCCAAGGCCTCACCAAAGAGCAACCTGCCCTTATAGGGAAGCTTACTTAACCTGGACTTGGAAGAGGCATCCGCCGCCCAATTCTGAAGCCAAAGGAACCGCCTGGCAGCAATGAGCGAGGCCATAGCTTTTGCCGAAATTCTAACCAAATCATAAAAAGCATCCGCTAAATACGCCGCCGCCGATTCCAACTTAGCGCCCTCAATGGAAGAGCCGTCTCCCCCATCCGGAGGAACCTCTCCCTGAAGCCAGCGGATGGAAGCTTGAGACACATACGCTCCGCAAATGGATGCCTGCAGAGCCAGAGCACTGGAATCAAAAGCCTGCTTCAAGAGCACTTCCAGCTTGCGGTCCTGTAAATCTTTAAGCGCCGCACCCCCTTCCACAGGGATAGTGGTTTTCTTAGTCACCACGGAGACTAGAGCATCCACCTTGGGCATTCTCAAAAGATCCTTCTCTTCCTGCGGAACAGGGTAGAGACGGCTTAAAGCTCGACCACCACGCAGGGTAGCCTCAGGAAATTCCCATTCCGCCTCAATCATCTGTTTGATCACGCGGTGCACTGGAAAACAGCGACTCTCCATTCTGAAACCTTGCAACAAAGGATCTTCCAGAGGCTCCTGAGCTAAGGAGGGAAGAGGAATATTCAGAGCTGCTAAGGAGTGGGAGATGAGCGCCCCTAGCTCCTCTGTGAAAATCCCTAAAGACATTAGGGTCTTCGCCCGGCGCAATCTCCCCTTCCTCCAATTCACCTAGACCAAAGTCTAAGCCCGCCTCGGATAGGAGTTCCCCCTCCTCCATCCCCAGAGGGTCGGGCAGCCGAGGTTCAAGTTCTCCTAAGCCGGAGCCCACCTTTATGTTTTTCGGGGAAGGACCCTCTCCAGGATCTTCCCCAGACAATTTAGGAGTAGTGCCATCTAGAAGGGAGGTAGAAGGAACAGAATTGTCCCCCTGAGAGGTTTTCAATAAATAGGCCTTATGCAGCGCCAAAATAAAATCTGGAGAGAACAAGGAGGAAAACCCCTGCTGAGACTCTGGCCATGGTTTAGAGGGCTCACTTTCAGAAATCGCAGGCTTATGTGACTTTGCCTTTCTTTTCCCTTGTTTGTGAGGAACCGCAAGAGGAACGGCCGGCTCTATCAAAATGGCCGCCGTTCCCGCCTTTTCTGAGGCGCTCAGAGGCCTGTCCAAGTCACCCGGAGCCTTGCCATCCATGTCCGAAGACCCCGACGAAACAAGAAAAGAAAGAGAACTATACCACGCCGCCAAAAAGGCTCTCGCCGAAAAAAAGAAAACGAGCAGTCTGAACGCCGCGCTCTGAACTTCAGAGCAGGAGGCGCCGCCGCGCCGTTTCCCCGGAAACAAGAAGCCTCCGACTCACCTCCAGATGCTCAAGGAAGGCCCGGCTCGCGTTCCGGCAACCCCGCCGCTAGCGGAGAATGGAACCGCGGCGGTAGAGAAGAGGGAGAGGTTCGTGGGGCTCCCAGAACCGATCCCTTCACCCTTAGGAACCCCGAGAAGGCAGGCTCTGCCTTTTAAGGCCGCAGGCACTCGCAGCCAGGGATCCGAAGGTTTACCATTTAAACTTAAACTTAGTGTCAGGAAGAATGCAGAAAACAGCCCCGCTAGGACCAACTGCACAAAAAACAGAAAGAAATAAAATAAAAACTTCTAACAAACTTAGAGCAGGGAGATGAGACCATTGACGTCCTATTCAGCTGCTGAGGACTGAAAGACTGGAGCAGGAACAGCAGGGGATGTGGCTAAGCCTGTCATAGAAAAACTTACAGTTTTCAGTCCTCAGCTGCTGAATGGGATTGACAACCCTACCGTTCCCTGGACTGGCCCGGAGAAACGATAAGGAAATGGACTTATCACATTGAGAGAAACCTAGTACAGCAGAAATTAAAATTGCGCAAGTTTGACACTGCACTAGCTTTGCTCTGTTTTAAACAGTGTTCTCTAAATGACACGTAAAATAAAACTTCGTAGTTTAACTATTCTGATAGATAACTGACAAAATTAAAGTGTTAAAATTAGATTGTCTCTTGCTTACTCATTCCAAGATGAGACAGAAGCTGAGGTGATAATGGATCACTGACCAAAAGCTTGTATATTGATACAATCCAAATACAAAATAAATGTTGCACCTATCCTAGCTGAAAACTAATGTTTTGGCAATCAATGTCTTTGTAGCGATTACCTCCCATGAAGCAATGAAAGATTCTGTAATTTTCCATAAATGAAAATCAATATACATATGGTGAACTTTCATTTAAAAAACCAAATCAGGATAATCTTTTGGCCAGGATGCTAAAATTTTACATCTAAGTATTAAAATCCAGAACAAAAGGTTCAATGAAAGAATCAGCTTCATTAAGCTCTCTTTTCCAGCATAACTGGTGCAATAACCAGGGAATAAACACTTGAAATAAATATACAATATACATAGTCCAGAAACAAGTCCCTTTGACCATCCATAGTGATAATTTATAAAGGAGTAGTATGAATTACTGCACACTTACAGCATATTAGCTACAGGATGATACATTGATATAAGCGTTAGAAATGATGTAAATTTGTTTTACATGGTAGGAAATAAGTGAAATAGACTTAGATGCATTACTGTAAGCACAATCTTGTTTCACTTAGGCCTATCATTTATCATGAGATAATGCAGTTTATCACACGTTATCTGTTCCAAAATCCACTTTATGCAATGAGCTTTTGCAGCAGACAAAACACTATTATGTCATTATCATACACTAAGTATTAGTAAACAGGGACCTTAGAGCAGCCAAAAAAGTATCATCCTTTTAGTTTTAACAGTCATCTCAGGTACTGCATACACCATTCAGGCAAATTTATAAAATTTTCCCCACCCCTCTATCTCCCCCTAAAAACCCAAACAAAACAAAGGATATTTATCTAGTTAGATCTTGTGTTTAACAGAATGCACTATAGTAGGAAAATAAAGTCACATCACCAGGCATGTCCTTATCACAGCTGTCAGGTTTTTTTGACATGAACATCTGCAGCTATGACAAGTATTCTTGATGAAAGGATACAAATAGTGGTAAATTACAAAAAATAGTTTCACCAATGCATTATATGAATTGTACATTTACAGCATCAGCAGTCTTGTGATATAACTTGTATCCAAAGTACCTGTGCTGAGGATTTTGCATCTCAGGAGGGCAGGCTCAGTACTTAGGTTCATGGGTATTGCTCTGCAGTTGGTCACATTTGAGCTACATGTGTTATTCCAGCCATTTTCCCACCTGTTGAAGGAGTAATGTGCTACACACAGTTATCAGGATTACAAGTGAGTGGTTTAGTTCATTGAAGTTTTAAGAGGTGCCCTAAGGTCATTCCTTGTGCAATGTTTGATGAAGATGAAGATAGAGGGGTTTCTTTGTCAGCAACTGCAGCTTCTTCCTCTTAAAATCTGTGGGTTTCTTGTACCTGCATTCACAAAAATTCCAACTTTAAAACCGAGAGCACTATTAATAAATGTCTGTATCTTTAGCATCTTGCCACCACTTTTTCCCCAACTCCACTGAATGAAGGCACAAGGTAAATAAGATCTTCAAGTTAAAGATCAGGAAGGAAACTTCTTCAAAAAAATTAAATGTCACTATTGTTTATCAAGCAGCAGGAACTGCTCCTGCAGCACATCCTGCCCTTCAACCTATGTATATGCTTCACTTACTGAAATACTCACCGTTTCTAAGCAGTAGTAGGATCTAACTCAAAAAGCTATGGTAAAGCCAGACAGCCTCTATTTATAATCAATTTCATGTTCTTCCAATGCAGCTTAGCTGTCAGCAGAAAAGGCCCTGTTGTTCTAATCAGTATTGCCCAGTTACTCCTGCCTACTATATCTCTGCAAATCCTACCTGATCTTTAATCTTCTCCCTCCTTTAACTTCATCATTACCCAGTACTATTTGGTTTTATTTATAAACTTTATACTGCCTTACCAAAAGCCATCCAATGTGGTTTACTGACAATCCAAACACAGTCCTTTGATCAGCTCAGAACCTTTATACTGACACTTATTACCTGGGTCAACTACTATAATGCTCTCTATAACGATTTCCCTTTGTTCTCAAAAGTCTCCAACTTGTTCAGTCCACAGCTATATAAGCTTCTTCTCTGGGCTTGCTGCTATGACATTAGGTTTTCCTTAGACCAAGGCAACTCAGTGCTTCTCATTACTCTGATTCTTTCTCCTGCCTTTGATTCAATCAATTAACCATTCCCTATTCCTTTTACACATAGAGGAACTGGGCCTTTGTGCCACTGTTAAGTGGTTCTCTTCTTATTTCAATCTTTCGGTCTTTTCCGGAACTTCTCTCTTTCTCAAGATCCTCTTATCCAATATCTTGCTATGCCCCACAAGGTTCTCTATTAGCTCCCACTCTCCAACTTTTCTTAGCCCTTCTCCCCCAAGTTTAAGGAGGCTGTGAACACCTGGATTTCCATCTGGCCTTCAGGCATCTTGCTGAGGATACAAGGTTTCCCTCTTTTCTCATCTCTCTCTCCTATTGTCCCCTCTTTCTTGTTCTCTTATTGTAGCCTTACTTTGGCTTCTCCCCTTCTAGTCCAACATTTTTATTGTAAATGACCTGATGGCCATTTTCGCTCCAAAGGGCAGTATAGCAAATCCAAGCAAAAAAATACATGAAAAACAATAAAACACTAACAATAAATTATGTTTAGTTCTTATTACTCAAGTCCTTCATAGTCAAGACATCCACCACCACTTCAGCTAAAAAGCCATTTCAGGAATCTACTAATCTCTCAGCAAAGAAATATATTTTTCCTAGTTCCCCATCCTTCCTCATTTCTGCTTCAAACCCTTAACTTGGAGCTTTTTTTTAAAGTGGAAAATACTACCTTATTGTACTATCATATCTCACAGGATATATTTATATTTCTGCAGGGACAGACAACATTCAAAGCATAAGGCTCAGAGAAATGAGTATCCTAAGAAGATGTGATGAAGCGTAGTTACTCACCTGTAACAGGTGATCTCCGGAAACAGTAGGAATTAGTCTTCACATATGGGTGACAATGACAGCGACGGAGCTTGCATGGGTCCAATAGGAAAGCCTCTGGGAGCACGCCACTTCACCTGCGTACCTGCCTGCCTTCCCAACTCCTCTCCTCCTAGGGAGGGGAGGATAATGGATTCTGAAGACTGATTCCTGCTGTTCCCGGAGATCATCTGCTACAGGTGAGTAACTATGCTATCTCCAGGAACAAGCAGGAATGCAGTCTTCATATATGGGATTCCCTAGCTCCCAGCTACCAGACTGGTAAGGGGGGAGGGGGGGGGGGAGAGCAGTGATCCCTGAAACCAAATGCTTGTAGCCAGAGTCTGGAAGAGTTGTGGGCCATTGGATTCAATTCCAGGAGGCAATACTTCCCCAGTCATAGTCTGGTCTCTTATTGAAGTCTGGGACAGAAGGTAGGATTTGAGTTTAAGTTCTAAAGAGGTGCTGGAGTACAGCTTGGCCAAAGACAGCGTCCCGATGGGAGTCTGTCTAGATCAGGGGTGGGCAAACTTTTTGACTCGAGGGCCGCAATGGGTTCATATATTGGACCCGGGGGCCGGACCAAGAGTAGATGGACGGTGTGTATGTGTGAATTAATATAAATTAAATTTAAATTTGTAACATTAAATGTTTAGATTAATTTAAGGTAGAAAAGCATAAAAAGAGTTATTTTACAAAACTTTTATGCAATGTATTTCTTTCATAAAATAGTACCTTCAATTTTAGTGGCCGTAGTTTGCCCATCCCTGCACTAGACCATGCCTCCCTACTTCCTTCTGTGGGTGGGTCTTTTGTTTCTGAAGCGTGGTAGCCAAAGTGGGGGCTGTCCCACCCGCTTCATCCGAAAAGATGGGGTGGGCAAGATATGAGCGAGATTTAAGATTCTGAATCACCTCACATGAATCTGCAGTTATTGCGTGCAGAAGCGTCAGGAAGTGGGATATCCAGATCCTCCCAAGTGACCAGCCCATTTCCTGTCCTAGCCCCCCCATAGCCCATTATCAGTCCTAACCCCCCCATCACCCCATTTCCAGACAGCCATCAGCCCACAGCCCATTACCAGTCTTATCCCCCCCATAGCCCATTACCAGTCCTAACCCCCCCATCAGCCCACAGCCCATTGCCAGTCTTAACCCCCCATAGCCCATTACCAGTCCTAACCCCCCATCACCCCATTTCCAGACAGCCCCCATCAGCCCACAGCCCATTACCAGTCCTAACCCCCCCCCATAGCCCATTACCAGTCCTAACCCCCCCCATAGCCCATTACCAGTCCTAACCCCCCCCATAGCCCATTACTAGTCCTAACCCCCATCACCCCATTTCCAGACAGCCCCCATCAGCCCACAGCCCATTGCCAGTCTTAACCCCCCCCATAGCCCATTCCCATCCTTAACCCCCCCCAAAAACAGCCCACAGCCCACTGCCCTTCCTAACCCCCCCCCCCCCATCGGCTCACAGCCCACTGCCAGTCCTAACCACCCCCCCATCGGCTCATGGAAATTAAAATTTTAAAAAAAGCTGGCCGCTGCCGCCGCGGCAGCATGGAGTGTCCCGCGGGGCCCCCTCTGCCCGGCTGAACTATCCCGGCGCGGCTGAAGCCCTCTGCTCCGGCTTGCAGATACGCGAAGGGAGAGTGTCTCCCTCGCGTCTCTGTTAAGCCCGCAGGGGCTGATGGGAAGTAGGGGCTGATGGGAAATTTCCCATCTGCCCCTGCAGGCTTAACAGAGATGCGAGGGAGACACTCTCCCTTCGCGTATCTGCAAGCCGGAGCAGAGGGCTTCAGCCGCGCCGGGAGAGTTCAGCTGGGCAGAGGGGGCCGTATACGGCCCGCGGGCCGTAGTTTGCCCATCCCTGGTCTAAATAGTGTGCAGCAAAAGTATGAATGGAGGATCAGGTAGCTGCCTGACAGATGATCTCAATGGATACTGATAGAAGATTGGCTATGGAGGTTGCCATAGCCCGCACATTATGAGCAGTGACATGACCCGCCAAAGAGAGTCCTGCCAGTGCATAAGCAAAGGAAATGCAATCTACTATCCATTTGGATAGAGTATGTTTTGTCACAGATAGGCCTAGGTGACTAGGATCAAAGGAAATGAATAATTGAGAGGATCTGTGATCTTAGTCCTATCCAAGTAGTAAGCCTGCGCTCTCTTGCGGTTTAAGGTGTGTAGCACTGTTTCAGCCTGAGATGCATGGGAAGAAAATCAGGAAGATTACAGACTGGTTTAGATGAGAGGAAATGTGGATGGGTATGCAGAACCACCTTGTCATGGTAGAACTGGGTAAAGGGCAGATCTGCCACCAGTGTCGGCAGTTCACTGATGTGGTGAACTGATGTGAGGGCAATGAGGAAGATTACCTTCCAGAATGGAAACTAAAGTGAAGTGGTGATTAACGGCTCAAAAGGAGGCTTTAGAAGTTGAGAGAGAACATCGAGATCCCAGGCCACCGGAGGCAGCTTAATAGTTGGCTTGGACAGCAGGAGACCCTGCATGAAACGTGCTACTAAGGAGTGTGAAGAGAGAGGCTGTCCATCCAGTAGTTTGTGAGAGGCTGCAAAGGCACTAAGGTGAACTCTCACTGAGTTAGTTTTAAGACCTGTTAAGGATAAGTGGAGGAGAAATTGTAGAAGAGAATCCACCAGGCAAGAAAAGGGGTCCATGTCCTTTGGGGAGCACCAGAAGGCAAACCTATGCCACTTGAAGGTACAAGATCGCCTGTTGGAATCTTTGCGTGATGCAAGGACGATATCTTTGACTGCCTGTAGTAGGCTGAGGCTAGCAAGCATTATCCCTTCAGCAGTCATGTTGTCAGGCATAGGAAGTGAAGATTGGGATGAAGGAGCATCCTGTGGTCCCGAGAGGAGAGTATGGGTGCAAATCCCAGGCTGAGAGGTCGAGTCTACACAAGACGAAGAAGCAGAGGAAACCACAGTTGATAGGGCCAAAAGGGGGCTATGAGAATCATCAAGCCCTTGTTGGACCGTAGTTTGAAAAGTGTTTTGGTATCAAGAGGATGGGTGGGAATATGTAGAGCAGTCCTTGTCCCCAGTGTAGAACCCTGGAGCAGAAGAGTAAAAGCTGTGTGTTTTGTGAAGTGGCAAAAAGATCTATGAGTGGGGTTCCCCATGTTCAGAAGATCCAAGCAGCAGTCTCCTGATGCAAGGTCCATTCGTGTGGATGAAGGATATGGCTTAGCTTATCTGCAAGGATATTGAGTTTGCCCAGGAGGTACATCGCTCTGCGGTGAATGTGGTGTGAAATGGCAAAGGACCACAGGCAAAGTGCTTCCTCGCAGAGGGGACTGGACCGCCTTCTCCCCTCTTTGTTCACATAGAAAATGGCAACTTGGTTGTCCGCCCTGACTAGAACAGGTTGCCCCGAAAGTTGGTGTTGAAAAACCCAAACAGCATTTGTCAGTGACTGTAGTTCTAAGAGATTGAACTGCAGGGCAGATTCCTGTTGTGTCCACAATCCCTGTGTGGTTAGGTGGTTCATATGTGCTCCCCAACCCACCTTGTAAGAATCCATTGTTAGGGTACATCAAGGTAGAGGCATCTGAAAAGGTGACCCAAGACAGTCCATTGCACCTATTGCATAGGGGACGATATGGACCATGGAGGCCATGTATCCTAATAGCCATAGCATCTCTCAAGCTGTTACTCGGCTTCACTTTTGCACTCCCTTTGCCAGCTCGATGGAAGGAAAGCTTGTGCCTGTTGAGTGTCTAAAGAACACCGATGAACTCCAGTTGTTGGGTTGGAGCAAGGTAAGGACTTTGAGAAGTTTATGACAAAGCCCAGGTGTTGGAACATCATGATGGTGCGATGAAGGGAGAGTCTTACCTCTTGAGGGGAAGTCTCCTATGATCAGCCAGTCATTTAATTAAGGGAAGACGAACATCCCAAGATGCGTAAACAGCAGTGACTACTGCCATGCATTTTTAATTTTTCTCAGACCATGAATTTGTTTAGGTCTCTGAGATCCAAGATGGGCCTGAATCCTGAGGCCAATAGGCAGCAGAAGGCAGGTAAGAAGGATAGTATTTCCTTTTTAGAATATAAATATTTCTTGGGAAGAACCTTCCTCTTGGATGGGTCAGCTGTTTTCCTGGAAAGACGTTTTAGGGCAAGATCATCCATCTCAATCTCTCCTGCTTTTTACCTCCAATCTTTGTCAAAAAGGTTTTCTCCAGTACATGGGATATTGGCCAGTTTATCCTGACCCATTGCTTGAGATCTGATGGCTGTAACCAGGCCATTCTATGAGCCCCAATGCAGACTGCTGAAGCTCTTTTGTTGATTCAAAGGCATTGAAAGAGGCCCCGGTAAGAAACTTAGAAGTATTTTGGCCTTGCTTGATGAGTGCCTGGCATGCACTCCACTTATCCTCAGGAGGCATGGGGGTGGAAAGTCTCCAGATTCCTGGTGACATCCTTCAGAAACTGCCCATGTACAGCATGTAAGAGTTTTTCCTGAAGGCCAACATGCATACTTTGAAGCATTGACACCCAAAGGCATCGAGTGTCCTCAAGTATCTGCCAGGTGGCATGGATGAATGATTCTAGAGCTTTTTATACAGAAATTGTTGTGGGGGAGCTGAGGTTTTTGGAAACCTGGGCACTTTGGTACTCTCTATCGAGCCTCTTGCTGAAAGGTGGAACCATGCGCAGAGCTTCCCACATGCGCAGCATAAAATGTAGGATTCGATGCACCAGTAATGTAGTAGTCTCCTTGGGCATGGGAAGTTACTGGAGTATCTCCAATTCCTCTGCCCTTCTGTTCCTTTTCTGAAGCTGTGATGGAGAGTCTTGCTGCCATGTCGTCACGTATGAAGTCGTGAAACGACATATCTTCTAGTGGGGACCGACACCGTTCCTGAAGTGGTGAAGGGTCCGAAAAGAGATATCTGGAAGTTCTTGGGAAGAGACTGATCCCTCGTCAGATTCTGAAGAACTGGAATCAGAGTCTGGTAAGAAGTCAAAAAAATCGGCGGTCTTGGGTTCGACCTCAATGCTTCATGGAGAAAGGTCGAATCACCCATGGGGCCGATACCGATGCTTGGAAGTATCGGAACAGAGAGCCATGCCAGTTTTAGTCTGTTGGATACTGGAGGTCTTGGGTCAGTTCCAATGACTATCACCCTCGTGGGTTCCTTCAAAGCTGGTTCAAGGGCCAGCATTGGGGACGATACACCTGGCTGTAGGCTTGGTGCCAAAGCCTGCACTCCTGGAGTGCTCAATGTTATCGGTACCGAGGCTGCCAGGAATGCCGCCAAACTCCTCATGAGAGCCAGCATGCGCTGGTCCAGGGAGATAGCCGATGTCTAGGCGGAATCACCCAGGGAGCTCTGAGCCACCGTCCCAGAACATGGAACCAGTAGCTCTCCAGAGGTTGATTCCTCAGGAGTGTCTCAGAGCCCATCTTGTGCTTTAGAGGACATATCCTCCTGCTGTGGCTGTCTGGCTGACCAGTCTGCATCAGAAGTACCTCTAGGGGATTCATGATGTTCACAGGGACTTCTCTCTGGTCTCGGTATTGGTTTTCAATGCCGATAACTTTGGAGTGGCCAGAGACTTAGACTGACTTTTATATTTGGACTTTGAAGAAGCCTGAGACCCATTAGAGAAGTCTATGCCTACAAAGAAGTGGAAGCCACTGACAGAGTCTGAGGCGAACCATGAACAGTACTGCCTGGCTCAGTTCTTTAGGCCTTTCTCTGTCATTTGCTGGCACAAAGGACAAGAATTGGGTTGATATTCATGCCCCAAACATTTTAGACACCAGTCATGTTTATCAGCGACTGATATGGTACCAACACACTTGGTACATTTTTTAAAAACCACTAGTTGGCTTTTCCATGCCTCAAAAGTGCTATCTAAAGGCCTGGTTTAGCAGTGAAAACAACATTAAAGAAAAAAGAAAAATGCAAAATAAAGAATTATTGGGACCGGTGTCGGATTCGACAAACCGGCGTTGACGGGAAGGCAGAAGCACAATATTCCACATCAAAAAGAGAAGTTTTTCGGCAGTGACAGGATGACACATCCTGCTGGATCTGTGGAAAACAAAGAACTGAGGAAAGGGGTTGGGAAGGCGAAAAACAGCATGCAGGCGCAGTGGAGTGCTCTCAAAGGCTTTCCTATTGGACGCTAGGGAGCATTCCCACGCAGGCTCTATCGGTGCCGACATCAACCATATATGAAGACTGCATTCCTGCTTGTTCCTGGAGATAATCTAAATCTACCTTAGTTACCATAATTTAAGAACAGAGAAATATGAATGACACCTGGAAAATAATCCCTTTTCTTCTTCCCAAGGTGGAATGGGTTTAATAGCATTCCTAGACGGTCTGCATTGCAAGCAAGGTAATACTGTGGGGCTCTTGAATACAAACTCTGCCTGAGAGCTCTTAAAGGGGACTTTTTTGTCATTCTTAATAACTACATTTTTTCTGCTGTATTGCAAAAGGGGAACATTTTTATGTTGGCAAAGTTTTTTTTGCAGCTAGAGTTTTTTTCCCTCTCTTCTAGCCTTCAAGGTTAAAAGGGTAGGAAGCACTTTGAAGTCACTGAACTCTTTAGATGTTAGATCCCTCCCACCCCAACCCATGTGAGAATTCTTGCTATATAATTCCTCAATGAGCTTGTTGACGTAGACAACAAATTTTTATTGGTTGGTAGGGAAAATCCAGGAAGCAAATAGTTCCACATTTGGATATCTACTAAAAGTAAACAATTTATAAAATTATCTAATCAAATTTCCTTGAAGAATGGCAAAGGGAACACATTAATCTATATACTTCAGGCACAAAATAAAAGCAGGAAGCAGGGCTACACACAGGGACATAGAAAAGTGCTGTTAGAACACACATATAAAAGGTTATCTGGAGGAAAAGTTAGAGACTTTGGTAGGTTTCTCTCATTTATTTCAACATGTACCAAAGCTCCATCAACTGAATGATGGCTGGGAAAAATTGTATTACCAAAGTTGTTGCCCCCGTTACTGCTTTTGCCTCTGTCTAGAAGATGCAGCCCAATGCCAGTCGAGGGACTAGTTACATGTGCAAGATGCCTGCAAGCTGAAGCCCTCAGTAAACAAGTGGAGGAGTTCAGAGAAGAAGTAGCAAGGCCGAGAAGCATTTGAGACAGCGAGAACATCGATGAAATGCTTCCTGAAGCATCCAAGCTCTCCAACAGAGATAAAGATGGGATGCTACAAATTGGAGTTGAACACAAGTCACCAAAGCCTGCAGAATCGATAATCCAACTCCTCCAGCCCTTGAATTGAAGAACTAGTATAAAGCCTGGGACGTGAAGATGGTAAAAGCATACTAGAAAAGGGAAGAAGCAAAGCTCCAGCACCTCAGAGTTGTGGAATCAGTGACCACAAGGAAGGTGGTTAGTGATTCTCTTCTGAGGGATACTGAGGAATCCATCTGCCAACCAGATGATGTCCAGAGAGCTGTTCTGTCTACTAGGTGCCAAAATCCAAGATGATATGGAGAGTATGGCAAGACTCAAACCTACTGACTATTATCCATGTTGATATAAATGATACTGCTAAGTATCCCTCCAAGTGTATCAAAGGTGACTTCATGGATCTGGGACACAGGGTGAAGCAGATAGGTGCACAGGTGGTGTTCTACTACCACTAATCAATTACAGGATCACATAGATACCAACGCGCCCCTGCATCCCTGCCAGCATGGATTTCGTGAAGCGCATGGTGTTGAAACGCTACTGACAACCCTATTCAACACTTTATCCATAGGCCTGGATAACATCAGACAAGGCTTCGTTCTAATCTTTATGGACATTGCCGCTGCCTTCGATACAGTAGACCATGAAGTCCTCCTTCGACGCCTCCGAGAGAAGGGAGTCCACGGTTCTGCGCTATCTTGGTGCGCGTCATACCTCTCGGATCGTTGGCAGCACGTCCGTTCTGGCCCCTCCACATCCGACCCCTTCCTCCAAACGAAAGGTGTTCCACAAGGCTCCTCCCTATCTGCCTTGCTGTTTAACATTTACATGCAACCCATCTGTGACCTTATCCACTCATTTAACATCAACTGCCTTGTCTATGCTGACGACGTCTTGATGTACATGCCAATCTCGACTGAACATCTTGACCTCTCCCCTCTAATCAAATGCTTTGACGCAGTCACAGATTGGATAAATGCTCAAAGGCTTAAGTTAAACTTCAAAAAGACAGAAGCCCTCTTTGTCACCAGGAATCCAGCATTTACTCCACCCATATCCATTAAAGTTCGTGACGCAGAGCTCATATGCAAGGCTACAGTAAGATACCTGGGAGTTACACTTGATCAGCAGCTCAACATGAAGGCTCATATCAACAACATAACAAAATTGGTATATCATAAAATCCGGACCCTTCGCCATCTTCGTCAACTGTTAGAACCTGAAGACTTTCGAACTGTTTTTCAGGCCCTAATAATGCCCCACCTTGATTACGCCAATGCGATATTACACGGCCTTCCAAAAAGTACGACCAACCCCTTACAACTTGCAATGAATTCAGCCGCAAGATTCCTCAACGGAGCCTCCAGAAGATCCCACATTACTCCAATATTAAAGCAGTTACATTGGCTCCCCATACAAGCCAGGATCTCGTTCAAGATTCTAACTATGACCCATAAGGCCATCAAGAAATACCCAGCCACTGCCGTCTCTGAGCTAGTATCAATTACACCTCCTAATCGGGTAAGGAGATCCAATGCCTCAAATACCCTCATTCTACCTAAGGCAAGCACTAAGTGCTCTCAAGTTACCAATTCTAGAGCCTTTGCCTTCTTTGCACCATCCTGCTGGAACGCTCTACCCGCAACTATCAGAACCATCAGTGATCTCTGTCAATTCAAGAAGGCACTGAAACATCACCTTTTTCTCCTTCACTATGATGCCTCAGTCTCCACCTCACATCCACCCACTTCCACACCTCAACGCAGCTCCTCAAGCGCATGCATCTCACATTCTTGACTGAATACCCGCAATCACACATTTAACCTTCCTCCACTATGAGATGCTTGTACAGTCCATTTAACCCTTTATATAGCTACATAAAGTGGTTTTGTATATATTTATCATGTTTTTCCCTGTTAAGAAATTGTTTTAATGTATATCCAAGTTATGATACCTGTTTATTGTAAGCACAAATCACCAAACTGAGATGTGTAGTTTAATGTTCACTGTAAACCGCGCTGATGTCAATAGCGCGGTATAAAAGAGACTTTAAATAAAATAAATATAGCGCTACAAGGCATATGCTCTTCAATCTTCCCTGTTGAGGGTTAAGGCCGTGGCAGAGAAACTTGCATCCTGAAGATGAATGTGTGGTTGCATGGATGGTGTTATTGAAAGCATTTTGGTTTCCTGGACCATGGGATGATTTTCCAAGGGCTGCAGAGATGGCATCCACCTATCCAAGAAAGGTCATTCTACAGCAGACTGGCTAACCTACTGAAGAGGGCTTTAAACTTGATTCGTTGGGGATGAGTGAAGAAAGCCCCCAGGTAAGTGAAAGCCCTCAGCTAAGTAAAACATTAAATACTTCTGTAGAATGGATAAAAGGAGCAACATCTGGAAAGCAGTGTGCAAAAATGCCCGTAGTATGGGAAATAAGATCCCAAATGTTGAGGCTTTAATGGAAGAGGCAACCTTGGATTTAGTGGTGTTTACGGAGACATGGTTCATGGACAATCATGACTAGGATGTAATTATACCCGACTATACTTTATTCATAAAGAAAAGGATAGGAAGGATGGGAAGAGAGCCACTATATGTAAAAAAATATTAAAGCTATAGAATTACAGGGCTTAAAAGGGAGTGTAGAGGCACTGTGGTTAAACTAAAAAGACAGAATGGGAAATCATTTGCATTGGTGTGATATACTTCACCCTGTGAATGAGATCTGAAGTGGACAGAGATTTAATAGAAGACATACACAATATTGCCATGAAAGAAGAAGTGCTACTGACAGGCAATTTCAACATGCTGTATGTTGATTGGCACATCCCTGCTGCAGTGTCATCTAGGAGATCTTATATTCTCTGCAGGGAAAATTATTCCGTGAACTGGTAAAAGAACCCACATGTGAAGGGGCCATACTAATCCTAATTTTACTCCACCCCAATCCCTCAACATTCTGAATCACACTATTCCAGTGATGGCTAACCTTTTTGAGCCCGAGTGCCCAAACTGCCGCACAAAACCAAAGAATTTCCTCAAAGTGCCAGCACGTCAATTTGCATAAATATTTGCATAATGCTAACATACACTAACTTTTAGTAAACATGTCTCTTAATGAGTGTATGGATAAAGACAGACTAAAAGATTTCTACATTACTATAATCCAGTGCCAACCGCCAGGCACATTAGGAACTACTACAAACACTGCCCATTTAGAACCAATAGCAAACACGCCGTATCCTAACAGCACTACCAGGAGTCACAAAGCACCATACCATACCTATCAAAAGGCAACACTGCAAATATTAAACCAATACATTTCAGAGAACAATACATGACCTACTGGGGAAAGAGAACAAGTGGCAATGTCAAAAAGGAATTACATAAACAGAATACCTCAGCTCAGTTACACAGTTGCAATTGCTCCAGCCACTTTCTTCTGGTTTCTTCATGTTTTCTGCTAACTCTCCATCATCTGCTGTCCATTTGTCCTTTCTTCTCTCTTCTAGTTTTTTTTTCCATTCTCTCTCTCTACATCCGCTTTAACATACTAATCTTTCTCCTTTTGCTCTTTCCTCATTCCTATTTCATCCACTCAAATTTTACCCCTCCATCCTCAATCCCCACTTACTCTCCCAATACCCGGCCAATTGTACATTTTTCTTCCCTCACACACAAAATATTTTTCCCCTCTCCATTTCATTCTCCCAGCCCCATCCCCTTCTAATCTCCCCCAACATCAGCTCCCTTTTAGTTCCAGCCCCACCCAGTATCCGCTCCCTTCTAGTCCCCTCATCAGTCCATTTCCAGTCCTAGCTCCCCCATCCATTTCCAGTCCTATCCGAGTCCCTTCATCAGCTCATTTCCAATACCAGCCTCCCATCAGCCCATTTCTAGTCCTTTCCTAGCCCCACCATCAGCCCATGTTAAATCCTAGCTCCCCTCCACTCAGCCCATTTCTAATCCAAGCCCCCCATGAGCATACCTCCAGTTCTAGCCCCTCCATGAGTCCATTTCAATCCAAGCCCCCACCACAGCCCATTTCCAATCTTAGCTCCCCCAACACCCAATTCTCAGTTCTATCCTAGCCCATCCATCAGCCCAGTTCCTGTCCTAGCTCCCTCCCCTAAGAGTCCATTCCAAGCCCCCCTTCCCATCAGTTATTTGCAGTTCAAGCCCCCTTCCACTCAGCCCATTTCCATTCCAAGTCCCCCTCCCGATTAGCTATTTGCAGTTCAAGCCCCCCACTTCCCCTCAGCCCATTTCCATTCCAAGCCCCGTCCCCATCAGCTATTTGCAGTTCAAGCCCCCCACTTCCCCTCAGCCCATTTCCAATCCAAGCCCCATCCCCAACAGCTATTTGCAGTTCAAGCCCCCTTCCACTCAGCCCATTTCCAGTCCTAGCAACCCCAACCCATTACCAGTCCTAGCCCACCATAGCCCACTCCCAGTCCTAATCCCACCAGCCCATTTCCAGTCCTAATCCCTCATCACCCAATTTTCAGTTTAAGCCCCCCCATAGCCCATTACCAGTCCTAACCTCCCCATCAGCCCACTCCCAGTCCTAATCCCCCATCACCCAATTTTCAGTTTAAGCCCCCCCATAGCCCATTACCAGTCCTAACCCCCATCAACCCACTTCCAGTCCTAATCCCACCAGCCCATTTCCAGTCCTAATCCCCCATCACCCAATTTTTAGTTTAAGCCCCCCCAGCGCCCATCACCACTCCTAACCCCCCCAGCCCAGCGCCCATCACCACTCCTAACCCCCCCAGCCAGCCCAGTGCCCATCACCACTCCTAACCCCCCCCAGCCAGCCCAGTGTCCATCACCACTCCTACCCCCCAGCCCAGTGCCCATCACCACTCCTAAATTCCCCCAGCCCAGCACTACTCCTAACGCCCCCCCAGCCCAGCCCATCCCCACTCCTAACCCCCCCCAGCCCAGCCCATCACCCCTCCTAACCCCCCCCTCCCAGCCCATCACCACTCCTACCCCCCCCAGCACAGCCCATCCCCACTCCTAACCCCCCCCAGCCCAGCCCAGCCCAGCACATCACCACTCCTAACCCCCCCCAGCCCAGCCCAGCCCATCACATCACCACTCCTAACCCCCCCCCCCAGCCCAGGGAAAATTTAAAAAAAAGAAAACCTGTCTGTTGACGCTGTCGGGGCCGCCGCGGCAGAATCGAGCGTGCCGCGGGGCCCCCCCTGTATCCGGCAGAGCCTGCCCTCCCCGTAGCAGCTCTCTCTTTGGAGCTGCAGTCAGACGCGCCGGCTTGCAGAGCGCGAGGGAAGAGTTTCTCCCTCGCTGCTCTGTTAAACCCGCGGGGGCTGATGGGAAGTTCCCATCAGCCCCCGCGGGCTTAACAGAGTCGCGAAAGGGAAACTCTTCCCTTCGCGCTCTGCAAGCCGGCGCGTCTGACTGCAGCTCCAAAGAGAGAGCTGCCAAAGAGAGAGCTGCTACGGGGAGGGCAGGCTCTGCCGGGTACAGGGGGGCCCCGCGGCACGCTCGATTTTGCCGCGGCGGCCCCGAGAGCGGCAGCAGACAAGTAAAATTGAAAAAAAAAAACAACCCTAATTGCGGACCTTCCCGCGTGCCAGCTGCAAGGCCTTCGCGTGCCACAGCTGGCACGCGTGCCATAGGTTCGCCATCGCTGCACTATTCCAATAAAAGATGAGGCGAAATATTTAGGTATCGCCTTAGATAAGAACTTAAACCTGCACACACACATAAATAAAACTGCTGCAAAAGCTTACCAACGACTAAAGCTTATTAGGAGACTTAAGCCAATACTCCCTCACTTGGTTTGCAGCTTGTCGTGCTGTGAGGGCTTGTGTGCATCAGTGATGCTGAGAGCTAAACTATTGGTAGTTTAACTACTGGCAGGGTCTCCCAAGATGGACAGGCCTCAGCTGAGGTGCCAGACCAAGACAAACCACCCATCTGGGCAACAGCAGAATGGGATAGTGTTGATGGTGGAGGAATACATTTCTGTGACAACGGCAACACCACCAAACTTAAACTGCGCAGAAGAAAGGCCCGGCAATCTACTTCTGTATCTTGCCATGAAAACCCAATGGATAGTTACAACAAAACAAATTGTGCTATAGTGCTGGAAGATGAGACCCCCAGGTTGGAAGGCACTCAACTAGCTACTGGGGAAGATCTGAAGACTTTTCAGAGTAAAGCCAGAATTTATGATGTGGTTGGATCAAAGCCCTGGGGACGTCTGACTGCTGATGTAGCTGCGCATGAAATGAGAGTCAGAAGCTGTAAAGATGTCTTACACATTGGAACATGGAACGTACGAAGCATGAACCAAGGGGAGTTGGAGGTGGTCAAGAATGAAATGGAACGTGTACAACTTGATCTGTTGGGTGTCAGCGAACTGAAATGGACTGGCATCGGGCACTTTGCATCAGATGATCACATGGTCTACTAAGCTGGAAATGAAAGACAAAGAAGAAATGGTGTTGCATTTATAATAAAGAAGAAACTTGCAAGAACTGTAATGAAATACAATGCAGTCAGTGAACGCTTAATCTCTATTCGTCTACGAGGAATGCCTATCAACACAACTATAATTCAAGTATATGCCCCAACAACAGCTGCAGAAGAGAATGAAATTGAAGAGTTCTATGAACAAGTACAAGCTGAAATTGACAGAACATGCAAACAGGATATCCTGATAGTCATGGGTGACTGGAACGCAAACGTTGGCAACAAAGGCGGCGGCAAAGTAGTTGGAAAATATAGACTTGGCAACAGAAATGAAGCTGGAGAAAGACTGATAGAATTCTGCAAGACCAACGATCTTTTCATCTCAAACACCTTCTTCCATCAACACAAGCGGAGACTGTACACATGGACTTCACCCAATGGATTGTATAAAAATCAAATTGACTACACCTGTGGAAGTCAACGATGGAAACGTTCTATAACATCAACAAAGACAAAACCTGGAGCTGACTGTGGTACAGATCATCTACTACTAGTATGCAAACTCAAGCTAAAGTTGAAAAAGAGCAAACTACTCATGAATGCAGCAAAATATGACCTTCAGAATATACCACTGGAATTTAAAGACTGCCTGCAAAATCGATTTGCTGCTTTAGATACAAATGACAGAGCTCCAGAAGAGTTATGGAATGACATCAAGAAGGTTGTGTTGGAAGAAAGCGAGAAGTCTCTACAAAAGGTGAAAAAGAAAAAACAGCCAAAATGGATGACGGAAAAAACTCTGAAAATTGCCCAGAAACGCAGAGAAGCTAAAGCCAGAGGAGAAAGAAAGACAATAACAGAACTCAGATTTCCAACGTGCAGCAAGACAGGACAAGGAAAAGTACTACAATGACGCATGCAAGGAAATAGAAGCAGAAACTATTAGAGGAAGAACAAAATCGGATTTTCTAAAGCTACGAGAGTTAAAGAAAAGGTTCCAGCCTCGAACTGGAATGTTACAAGATGCTCAAGGTTCTATGTTGAATGATGATGAGAAGATCAAGAAAAGGTGGAAGGAATATACAGAGTTTTTATATGATAAAGATCAAGTGGTCCAACAGCTGTTTTAACCTGTACCTTATGATCGGGAACCATTGGTGATGAAAGAAGAAGTTAAAGCAGCATTGAAAGGCTTATCAAAGAACAAAGCACCAGGCATTGATAGCATTCCCATAGAAGTATTGCAGCAATCGGATGGCAGCTGTTACCATACTTACAAGGCTCTGCCAAGAAATATGGAAGACAACATCATGGCCAACTGACTGGAAAAGATCTGTGTTTATAACCAATACTAAAGAAAGGTGATCCAACTTGACTGTGGAAATTATCACACAATCGCTCTGATCCCACATGCCAGCAAGATTCTACTGAAGATTATTCAAAAGAGATTACAACCATACCTGGAACAAGGACTACCTGAAGTGCAAGCAGGGTTTAGGAAAGGGCGAGGAATGAGAGACATCATTGCGGATGTGAGATGGATCCTTGAAAAGACTAAAGAATACCAAAAGGATATCTATTTGTGCTTTATCGACTATAGCAAGGCTTTTGACTGTGTAAATCATGAGAAACTCTGGGCCACATTAAGAAGCATGGGTATACCAGAACACCTGATCGTAGTCTTGCACAATCTGTACATTGATCAAGAAGCAGCAGTTCGAATGGAACAAGGAGAAACAGAATGGTTTAAAATAAGCAAAGGTGTAAGACAAGGCTGCATACTTTCCCCCTACCTGTTTAATTTATATGCAGAACAAATCATCAGAGAAGCAGGATTGTATGAAGACAACAGAGGTGTGAAGATTGGTGGAAGACTCATCAACAACCTTCGCTATGCTGATGATACCATATTACTGGCTGAAAGTGAAGATGATCTGAAACACATTTGCGTCTCACGATCAAGGAACATAGTCTTAAAATGGGCCTGCACCTTAATGTAAAGACAAAGATCATGACAACTGGCATAATCAACAGGTTCATCGTTAAAGGAGAAGAAATTGAAATCGTGAACAACTTTAACCTACTTGAATCAACTATCAATAAAGAAGCAACAAGCAGTCAAGAAATCAGACGACACATTGCTCTTGGCAGAATGGCTATGAAAGACCTAGATAAGATTCTCAAGAGCAGAGATGTCTCTCTCCATACAAAGATTCGACTTGTTCAAGCCATGGTATTTTCAATAACATCATATGGATGTGAAAGCTGGACAGTGAAAAAGATAGACAGGAAGAAAATTGATGCCTTTGAATTATGGTGCTGGCGGCGAATACTGTGTATACCATGGACTGCCCGAAGAACAAACCAGTCGGTACTAGAGGAGATCAAACCTAAGCTTTCTTTAGAAGCTCAGATGACAAGACTTCGACTTTCATACTTTGGACACATCATACGAAGAGAGAGATCATTAGAGAAAGACATCATGCTTGGCAAGATAGAAGGTCAGCGCAAAAGAGGAAGGCCAGCAATGAGATGGATCGATACAACAGCAGCAGCTATGGGTACCAGTCTGTCAACAATGAGCCGCCTGCCTGAAGACCGAACACAATTTAGGACAGCTATCCAGAGGGTCGCCATGAGTCGACTCCGACTCGACGGCACTTAACAACAACAAGCCAATACTTAATCAAGTTCATTTTCGAACTGTTTGTCAAGCAATCATCACGCCAATACTGGACTATGGTAACTCATTATATCAAGGACTACCTAAACAGACTATTTATCCACTTCAGCTAGTGCAAAATACTACAGCCTGTATTATTACTGGTATAGCAAAAAACGATCATATCCCACCTATACTTCGAAAAATGCATTGATTACCAATAATTTTGCAGGCAAGGTTTAAAACCATTACAAACATATTTAAGATCTTTAACCAATGCACAGCGGATGTTCCTATTCGTCTCTCCAGGCCAGTCCAGAAAATGTAGGGTAGTCAGTCCCTTCCAGCAGCTGAGGACTGAATCACACAGAGTCTTGCTGACACCCTATCCAGCTCCCCCTGGTGCCAGAGACTCAGTCTTTCAGTCCTCAGCAGCTGGATAGGACTGTTTTTTGTTTTCTCAGGCTCCTTGCATAAAAAAAAAAAAAAAAAAAAAAAGATTAGAGGCTTTAATTTTGGGAACGTAGATTCTGGATTGCCTAGCAGGGCAGTGAAACCAGAGAATTTGGGCTCCCATAGCCACGGGGGTGAGAGAGCAGCAGAGGCAGAGCCTGCCTCAAAATAGTTGGAGCCGTCATTAGTCTGCCTCAGAGGAAGTGCCTGGGAACCCCAGTAGCACTTGTCTCATCCTCTGGTGGGGGCTGGTTGCTGCCCGCGAGCTGCGGGAGTTGTGCAGTCAGCAGAGTGCCGGTTTCGAAGCGGTAGGTGAAGTTTTAGTTCTTGCGATCGCAGCGGGCGGCAGCAGAAGAGGCGCGCGACAATCGGGGTCGGCAGGGAAACGTCGGTGTAGGCCCATGCTGCCGGTTGCGGCAGCGTGCGCTCAGTGCGGGGGTGTCTGTAGTTTGTCTGGGCCGGGGCTCTGCTGATCGTGCGTGCATAGGGGCAGTGTGGTAGAGAGGTTTTCAGCTATGGAGGAGAGCTCGTCATCGGGGGGAGCTCTGCTGTAGGCCTCAGGAAAAGGTGGGAATGGCAGTCATTTTGGTAGAAAAAGCAGTTTCTCCTGCGCTGCTGGAAAAGCCGGTGAAAAGAAAGTCAAAAGCAAAAAAAGCCTTCATTGCCTTCTGGGCTCGGGGTTCCAGTCCAGTCTCAGAGGGAATGCAGGAAGGATTGGAAACCTTATTTTCTGCTGATTTTATCCTCTCTATGCATAAGGCTTATTGTCTGAAGAGGGAGCAGGCGCGGGGCTCAGAAGGCAGACAATGGACTGGGAGAGGACCCGGGGCAGGGTCCCTCTCATAAAGACTTAGACTTGGAGGCTGGCTTCGACGTCTGGGGTCAGCAGACCTCGGGGCTTCGAAGGTCAGAGAAAGGAGAGGTGCAGTCAGACTCTGGGTTCGATCCTTGGGCTGGAGATTTGGAGGAAGGAGATTACCCGGTACCTGCTTCCTGTTGTGGCTTGCCTCTCTCCCATCCTCGCACCGAGGTGCCGCCTCCCGGAACTGACGCGTCTGCGTCATCCTCCAGGTACCATCCCCTACTTAAGACTTCCTGGTGCGGTGTTCCGCGCGCGCCGAAGGAGCGCGCACAAGGAGCAGGTCGTGCTCCTTGGGCGAGCTCCTTGGGGCGACGACCGGAGCGACTGGCACCGTCGGCTGTCGTGCTTCCTCTCCTCCTGGTTTTTCTTTTGCCTGTTCTCTACTGCCTTGCTTCTGCTTTCTTGCTGGTTCGCCCCTTTCACCATTATCTCTCAAACTGTTCTTGCCACTAACAGCCATACTGCTGCAGGCATGGCTGCTATCCCCGTTGTCTGGGGCCACCGGCTTCCGCCGTTTGCTCCCTCTCTCCCTGGTTCCCTGACACGTAACCCTCTCAACCTTCTCCCCTGCAGTTCCTGCATAACTCCTGCGGTTCCGTCTTCCCACCCACCCATATCCCCCTCTTGCCCTCTCTTTCATGACGTTCTCATTTGCTCTCCTGAATTGTCGCTCTCTCCGTTCAAAGACCCATCTCGTCCATGACCTCCTCACCCAGCATTCCCTTGATGCCCTCTTCCTCACGGAGACTTGGCTCTGGGAGGGAGAGGATGCCCTACTCCACCAGTGTCTTCCTCCCGGCTACTCTGCGTTTCACACCCCCCACCTCCGTCGTTCCGGGGGTGGGGTGGCGTTAATCTTTAGGTCTACCCTCTCTTTTTCGCAAGTCTCACCACCTCCCGTCTATCCAGAATCCCTCCTGGTCCGCTCTGACTCTCCCTCCTCAATTCTTTTTCTCTTGCTTTATGTACCTCCCTCCCTGCGCCCAGATCTTTGGGATTCTCTCCAACTTACTTTGTCTGACTCTGCTCTTCTGTCTTCCCACCTGGTCATCTTAGGCGATTTCAATGTCCACTTGACCCGCCCCCCTCCGCTCTCGTGATAAGACTCTTATCTCCCTGTTCTCCGATTTGTCCCTTACCCAGCACGTTGCTTGCCCCACACATGCTTCTGGCCGGACACTAGATCTTGTTCTTACCCTCGATCCCTCCCCACACTTCCCATCCAATCTTTCTACCATTTCCGTTCCCTGGTCAGACCACCTTTGCCTTCTTTTCTCCTTCCCTTTCCCTTCCCCCAGTTCATTTGGCCCTCCACCCGACCCTCCTGTTTTGTCTAAACGGCGTCTCACCTCCCACACTCTACGCTCTTTTCCCCCCGCCGACTCACTTTTTTCCCCGGACTTCTTCACTCTTCCTGTTGATCAACAGGTTCTCACCTGGTCCTCCACTCTTTCTACCACCCTAGATACTCTCGCCCCCTCTCTTCCTGTTTCTATCCGTCCCTCTTCTCGCCACCCTTGGTATCACTCTGGCCTCTTTCTCCACCGTTCCCATCTTCGTCGGGCAGAACGTCTATGGAGGAAGAGGCGCTCCTCCACCTCCTACTCCACTTTTCGTCAGGCTCACCTTTCCTATCGTTCTCAGATATCCTTGGCTAAACAGTCTTATTACTCTCGGCTTATTTCTACTTCTTCCTGCTCTTCTAGACGCCTCTATCTTGTCCTCAAATCCCTCTCCTCGACCTCTACTTTCCCCCCGCGCTCCCCTCTGTCAGCCCCCAGTCCATCCACGCTTGCCGCCTTTTTTACTAACAAGGTCCTTTCCCTCCGTTCCTCTTTCCCCGCCTGCCCCCCCCTCTTTCTCCTCCTCCTATCTCTCTTTCTGCTCCTCCCCTTATTGCCTCCCCACCCCCATCGTTCGTTTTTTCCCCACACCTGGCGCTCCTTTTCGCCTATCTCCGCCCCTGAAATCATTAAAACTATCTCAGCTGCTCACCGGACCACCTGCCCTCTTGATCCTTTACCTTCCTCTTGGCTACTCACCCCCGATCTTGCTCTCATGCCCTACATTCTTTCCATCTGCAACACCAGCCTTTCCTCCGGTCTCTTCCCCTCCAGCTGGAAACATGCTATTGTTCGTCCGCTCCTGAAGAAGCCTACCCTTGACCCTGCTGTCCCTGCAAACTGACGTCCCATCACTAATCTCCCCTTTCTTTCGAAAGTCCTCGAGAAACTGGTATTTTCACAACTTTCTATTCACCTTGACTCCACTTTCGCTCTTCATCCCCGTCAGTCTGGATTTCGTGCAGGCCATAGCACCGAAACTATTCTTACAGCACTTCTTTCAGAGCTTCACTGTGCTCACGACCGTGGTGATTTCTCCCTGGTGGTGTCCCTGGATCTCTCATCCGCTTTCGATATGGTCGATCACCGCACTCTTTTGTCACGTCTGTCTGACTTTGGGATCGGTGGGACCGTTCTGCAATGGTTTCGTTCCTTTCTGTCCTCACGCACCTTCTCCGTGCACTCTCAGCACTCCGCTTCCACTCCCTCCCCTTCAGTTTGCGGTGTTCCCCAGGGATCTATTCTCGCCCCCCTACTTTTCAATGCCTTCCTCGCCCCACTTGCCCTGCTCATCCAACAATCTGGTATATCCTTTTATATTTACGCCGATGATATCTTGCTGATTCACCATACCTCCTCCTCCACCCCTGACCTGACACCACTTAACCATTGTCTGTCCTCTATTGCTTCATGGTTTGAGTCTAACTTTCTGCATGGTAATCCCGCTAAGTCTTCCGCAATCTGGTTTTCCTTTGGTCTTCCCTCTCCATGTTTGTCCCCTGTAATGTCTTCCCTTCCAATTCCCGTGGTTCCTACTCTTCGTTATCTGGGTGTCACTCTGGACTCATCTCTCTCCTTCCACCACCATATTTCTTCTGTTATCCGTACCTCTTTTTTTCATTTACGTAAGATTCGTGCCGTCCAATCATCACTCCCCCCTGCC
This sequence comes from Ichthyophis bannanicus, assembly GCA_033557465.1. Classification (NCBI taxonomy): domain Eukaryota; kingdom Metazoa; phylum Chordata; class Amphibia; order Gymnophiona; family Ichthyophiidae; genus Ichthyophis; species Ichthyophis bannanicus. Next base: position 388,783,335 of record CM066033.1, on the reverse strand, counting down.
TCTGTTATCACCCTTGTCCTCTCCTTAATCATGACCCGGTTAGATTACTGTAACGTCATCTATGCAGGTCTACCTTCCCTACAGCTTCGCCGTCTCCAATTAATACAGAATGCTGCCGCTCGCCTCATTACCGGTTCCCCAGCCCGCTCTCATGTGTCACCCTCTCTCCTTGCCTTGCACTGGCTCCCGGTTAGGTTTCGCTTTATCTACAAGGTTCTTATCCTCACGCACAAAGCCCTCCATTCCAGCACTCCCCAATACCTGTCCGATGTCATTCACCTCCAACCCTCTCCTCGCCTTCTCTGATCTTCTTTCGGCAACCGTCTTTTCCTTCCTTCACCTGCCCAGGCCCGCTTAGAGCTCACCCGACACTCAGCTTTCTTTTTCCTAGGTCCAGCTTTATGGAACTCACTCCCTTCCTGCCTTCGTCTGGAACTTTCCTATCCCCGCTTTAAAACTCTCCTTAAAACGCATCTATTCTGTCAAGCCTTTGATCTCCCTTTCTCTGACGATGGTGCCTCGTCCTCTGGTCGGCCCCCCCAACCTCCATAAACCTCCCTTCCCTGTCTGTTCCACTTCCATTTCCCTTTTTCTCTTTCCGCCCCCTGCCCTTCGCCTTCCCTGCCCTTCTGGGCTCTTCTCCCCCTTCCGACTTTCTTTCTACCCTGTCCTGTCCTATTGAATTTGGCGTTCCTTTTCTAGCTTTATTTTCAGTAGCCCGTTTGTTGTACTGTACACCGCCCTGATGCTTCGGCCTGGGCGGTTCATCAAATAATGCAAATAAAGATAAAGATAAAGATCGCACTAGGCGATGATCCAAATTTGTTCAGGGTATTTCGCAGGGAGGAGCTGGGGGCCCTCATTGCTCATTCCCTATCTGCTTTGAATTTAAACCTTCCGGTGGTGCAGGAGGAGCCCCTGGAAGATCCACTGCTCCAGGGGTTTAAGGCAGAGCAGAAGTGCTTTCCAGTCCATAGAATTATCAAGCAAATGGTAGAGTTGGAATGGGAGTGCCCAGAAGCTTCTCTGAGGGGTAGCCGACCCATCTTGTACCCGATACCGAAGGAGGAGGAGGAGTTACTGCGCATGCCAAAAGTTGATGCATTAGTCTTGGCGGTGACGAAGACTACAATCCCCGTGGAGGGGGGAGCTGCCCTTAAAGATCTCCAGGACCAGAAATTGAAGTCTATTCTCAAACAAGCGTTTGATTCTAGTGCTCTGGTGCTGCAGGCGACGACTTGTGGTGCTTATGTTTCTAGGGCCTCCATTCGCTGTCTCCAAGGGGAAGTTTCTCCTGATGGGGAGGAAGGCTCTTACCCGGAGGGAGCTAAGTTGGAATCGGCGGCGGTGTATTTAGCAGATGCTTTTTATGATCTAGTGAGAATCGCGGCGAAGACAATGGCGTCGGTCATTGTGGCGAGACGATTTCTCTGGCTGAGGAATTGGGCGGAAGACGCTTCTTCGAAGGCTCTTCTTAGTAAGCTCCCTTATAAGGGTAAGCTGCTTTGTGGGGAAGCCCTAGAAAAGATTGTCAAAGATCTTGGAGATTCTAAAGAAGGTAGGTTTCCTGAAGACCGTCCAAAGGGGCAAAGGCCAGGAAAACAGAGGTCAAGAGAGAGAATTTCGCAGATTTCGGGCAGCGCTTTGCTTCTTACCAGAGGGGACGCTTTCTGGCCAGGGGGGCAGTCCTTTTGAGGAGCCCAAGGATTTGGCAGGGGTTATCTCCCTCCCCAGCAAAGCCAGTCCAAGAAGCCGCAATTAAGGCGTGAAGGCACAGGCGGAGGTTCCGGTCGGGGGATGTTTGCAGGAGTTCTTTTCTGCCTTGGCTGCCATCACAACAGACCTGTGGGTGCTGGAGATCTGCGAGGGGTATGCGCTGGAGTTCAAACGTCCACTGGCGGACTCCTTTGTAGTGTTTTCATGCAAGGCATGAGTAAAGTTGGAAGCAGTTCAAAGCATGCTTCAAAGATTGCTGCATCTTCAAGTGGTGGTACTAGTGCCTCGAGACCAGTGTGGATTAGGTCGGTACTCAATTTATTTCGTGGTTCACAAGGAGGACTCTTTTCGGCCTATTCTCGATCTCAAGCACGTGAACCGCTGTTTGAAGGTGCTGCATTTACGGATGGAATGACGAGATCAGTAATTTGGGCGGTGAAGCCAGGAAAGGTTCTTTCATTCATAGATCTTACAGAGGCGTACTTGCACATTCCGATCAGACCGGACCATCACAGGTTCTTGCAGTTTCATGGGTCATTTTCAGTTCTGGGCACTGCCTTTTGGGCTAGCAACGGCGCCACACACCTTTACAAAGGTAATGGTGGTAGTGGCGGCGGCGGCAGCGTTACATCGGGAAGGCATTCGTGTGCATCCCTATCTGGATGACTGGCTGTTTTGGGCAGACTCCGAGACAGAATCAGTTGTGGAAACTGGGCGAGTAGTGGAGTTTCTCGAGGAGCTTGGCTGGGTGGTAAACCGGGCCAAGAGTCAACTTCAGCCAGTGTATCGTCTGGTGTATCTCGGGGCTTTGTTTGACACGGTTGCTGGAGCAGTGTTTCTGCCCCAAGACAGAGTGTGAAAGATTCTGGGGCAAGTGAACAGATTCTTGCGTTTAAAGGCTACAATGGCTTGGCGTTACATGCAGCTCTTGGGATCCATGGCGGCGGCCTTGGACCTTGTGCCAGGGCCCATATGCGACCTCTCCAGTGAGCACTTCTGTCTCAGTGGTCTCAGCAGGAGCATCTCTTATCCAAGAGGCTGGAGTGTCCAGAGGAGGTGCGTGCAAGTCTGGACTGGTGGCTGGACCCGAGTCATCTTCGAGTGGGCATGCTCTTGGAGCAGACAGAATGGCTGTTGGTCAATATGGATGCCAGTCTCTCGGGCTGGGGGGCGCATTGTCTGGCGCAGGTAACACAGGGCTGTGGTCCACGGAAGAGTCAAGTTGCTCAATCAATCTTTTGGAAATGAGAGCAGTGCGTCTAGCGCTATTAGAATTCAAGGGCCTAGTAGTAGACAAAGCGGTTTGGGTTTTTTCCGACAATGCGGTGACAGTGTCCTATATCAACCGACAGGGGGGACCACAGGCAGCGTATCTCTTCTGGAAGAGAGTCAGCTGTTGCTGCGGTGGGCGGAGACCCATCTAGTAGTGTTATCGGTGGCGCATGTGGCAGGAAAAGACAACATATAGGCCGATTATCTCAGTCGGAATGTCCTGGATCCAGGAGTGTGGGAACTAAATGTGGCGGTCTTTCACGACATCACAGTGCGGTGGGGACAGCCGGTCATGGATCTGATGGCCACTCTCAGCAATACCAAAGCTACAAGGTTCTTCAGCAGGCGCAGAACACACGTCGGAAGGCTTTGATGCGCTGGTACAGCTGCGGCCGAGGAACGTGCTACTATATGTTTTTCCACTCTGGCCGATGATAGATCAGGTCATTCAGAGGATAGGAGTCCACGAGGGACAGGTGATTCTCATTGCGCCGGACTGGCCAAGGAGGCCATGGTATGCAGATCTGATGCGGTTGCTGGTGGAACGGCCATGGAGACTACCCGATCGGATGAATCTGTTGAGTCAGGGACCAGTCTTAATGCCACAGGTGGATCAATTCTCGCTTACAGCCTGGCTCTTGAGAGGGAGCGGTTGTGCCGCTCGGTGTACTCGGCGGCAGTAATAGCTACTTTGTTAAAGTCCAAGAAGCTTTCTACGTCCTTGTCTTATATTAGAGTGTGGCGCATTTTTGAGAATTGGTGCATGGAAAAGGGCGTTAGGCCATTCTCCTTGTGGTTTCCGTATATACTGCAGTTTCTGCAAGGAGGGCTGGATAAGGGGCTAGTGCTCAACTCTCAAAGTGCATTTGGCAGCCCTGGCTTGTTTTAGAGGCCGTGTGCAGGGAAGTATGTTGACAACAGATCCTGATGTTTTGTGTTTCTTTAGAGCGGTGAAGAACATTAGACCGCCGTTTCGGCAGATGGTTCCTCCCTGGGATTTGAACTTGGTGCTGGAGGCGCTGACAGAGCCGCCCTTTGAGCCAATGTCGATGGTATCTGTTAAAAATTTGGCTTAGAAGATGGTATTTCTGGTGGCGTTGTGTTCGGCAAGAAGAATTTCAGATCTTCAGGCGCTCTCATGCAAGAGCAGGGAGGGACAGATCTGCTTAGCATGTGGGCGAGAAGGCTTAAGGGGTGCATTTTAGCTGTCTGTCATTGCCTGCCGCCGATGAGAGAAGAAAGTGGTGGCCGCAGGCAGCTAAAATGCGCCCTTTAAGCCTTTGCACCATGTGCGGTCGCAGCGCTTGCACAGAGCTAGGTACGGGCCTGACTTTATGATAGGTGTTTAAATACCTCTGTGGCATAAATGCACAAGAGGAGAGACTCCTTTGACTGAAAGTAAGCTCTGCAGTATTTCTTCAGGATAAGGAAGCGTTATTACAAATAGATTTTAGAAAAAAATCTGATTTCCTTTTTGGGGGGTAGGGTACAGATCTTCCCAGATGTGTCCAGGTGGACTCAACTAGGAGGAAACAATTTCTGGAATTTAGCACTGAGGTTTTAGCTTTGGGTGCGTTTCCAGTTGAGATTTCCTTGTAAATGTGTACTTGGGTATCAAAAAGCATAGTTACTCACCTGTAACAGGTGTTCTCCGGGGACAGCAAGAATCAGTCCTCACATATGGGGTGACGCCGATGGAGCCCACGTGGAGCAAATCCGCAGCTTTCAAAGAAAGCCTTTGGGAGTTGCTACCACACACGCATAGTCCCCTTCCCACCCAAGGGTGCCATCTTGCTTAGCCAAATGACCTAGCTAAAAAGACGGCAAAAAAAAGAAAAAATAATTGGACTGCAACTCCAAGGGGAGGAGGGAGGGCTGTGAGGACTGATTCCTGCTGTCCCCGGAGAACACCTGTTACAGGTGAGTAACTACGCTTTCTCCGGGAACAAGCAGGAAGTCATTCCTCATATATGGGACTCCCCAGCTACAGGCTACCTTGAACCTATAGCCCAAAAGAAAAAGGCTCCCTCAGTGAGCCGCAAGCAGCCACAATAAAACCCTAACCAGGGAAATAGCACTCTGGTAGCCTGAACACAGAGGGGTCGGAGGGCAGGAGTTGCTTAGATCTCAAACAGGTTATGGAGCACAGCCTGGCCGAAGGCACTGTCCCGTCGGGACTCCATATCCAGGCAGTAAAGAGCCGCGAAGGTCTGACCCGAAGACCAGGTGGAGGCCCAGCAGATGTCCGCCGAAGGAACAGAGCGCAGATGGGCTACTGATGCCGCCATGGCCCTGACCCTGTGAGCCTTAACACCGGCCTCAAGTGTAAGCCCCGTTGCCTCATAAGACCGGGCAATACAGTCCACTACCCAAGTGGACAACGTACGCTTTGTCACCGCCTGCCCCAGTTTACTGGGGTCATAGGAAACAAAAAGCTGAGAGGCTTTCCGGTGAGTTTGTGCATGCTGAATGTAGGACGGACAGGGCCCTCTTACAGTCCAGGGTTTGGAGGACTGCCTCTGCCCGACTGGCATGCGGTCTGGGAAAGAAGGTAGGAAGAACCAACTCCTGGTTGAGGTGAAACAATCAGACCATCTTCGGGAGGAACTTGGGGTGTGTGCGAAGCACCACCCTGTTCTTGTAGAACCTGGTATAAGGCCTCTCCACTACGAGAGAATGGAGCTTACTCACTCTCCAGGCAGAAGTGAGTGCAACCAAGAATACCACTTTTCAGGAGAGATACCGGAGGTGGCATGTGGCCATCGGCTCAAAGGGTGGCCGGGTAAACTCCCCTAAACGACATTAAGGTCCCATTCGGTCGCTGGAGGACGGACCGGGGGGGTTTCAAAAGGAGCAGGCCCTTTAGAAACCGGGATACCATTGGGTGAGCAGAGAGAGGCTTCTCGTCCATGGGAAAGTGGTTCACCTCTAAGGCACTGAGGTGCACTCTGACGGAGTTGGACCTAAGTCCCCTCTCGGAAAAGTGGAGAAGGTATTTCAACACCACAACCACCGGACAAGAAAAAGGGTCCACCTTTTGCCCAGCACACCAAAAAGCGTAGTTACTCACCTGTAACAGGTGACCTCCGGGAATAGCAGGAATTTAGTCTTCACATATGGGTATCGTCGGTACCGACGGAGCCTGCGCAGGAAAGCTCCCCAGCGTCCAATAGGAACGCTTTTGGGAGCATCCCACAGCACCTGCGTGCTGCCTTCCCCACTGTCCCTCTTCAGTTGAGTTTATAGCGGAGACAAAGGAGAAAGGGAGCGAGAGATAGACAACTCCTAGGGGAGGTGGGTGGGTTGTGAAGACTAAATTCCTGCTGTTCCCGGAGATCACCTGTTACAGGTGAGTAAAGCACAGTTACTTACCTGTAACAGGTGATCTCTGGGAACAGCAGGAATAAGTCTTCACATATGGGTACGTCGGTACCGACGGAGTCTGTGCAGGAACGCTTCCCAGCGTCCAATCAGAACGCTTTTGGAAGCATCCCAACACGCCTGCGTGCTGCCTTCCCGCCTTTCCCAACTGCCTCTCCTCAGCTGAGTTTGAAAGCTGAGGCAAAGAGAGAGCAAGAAAGGGAAAGATGGAGAAAGAGAAATAGCAACTCCTAGGGGAGGTGGATGGGTTGTGAAGACTTATTCCTGCTGTCCCCAGAGATAGCGTAGTTACTCACCTGTAACAGGTGTTCTCCAGGAGCAGCAGGAATCAGTCCTCACTTATGGGTGACGTCGGCGCCGACGGAGCCCTCGCGGAGCAATTTTCCCCAGCTTTCAAAGAAAGCCTTTGGGAATTGCAGCGCGCATGCGCGGTCCCCTTCCCGCCCAAGGGTGCCATCTTAGCCAGTCAGATGACATAGCTAAAAAAAGACAGCATAAAAATTTGCAAAAAAACTAAAGCAGATGATTGCAACTCCACGGGGAGGAGGGAGGGTTGTGAGGACTGATTCCTGCTGCTCCTGGAGAACACCTGTTACAGGTGAGTAACTACGCTTTCTCCAGGACCAAGCAGGAAGTCAGTCCTCACTTATGGGACTCCCAAGCTCAAGGCTACCGGAGACCCTAAGCACAAAAATGAGCTCCCTCTAGCTCAGCAGCACAGAAGGAAAGAAACTTCGCTGAATTATTACCCACCGGTAGCCCACATCCGGGATGGAGGGTAGGAGTTGCTCAGACCTCGAAGAGATTACGGAGGACTGCCTGTCCGAAAGCACTGTCCCTGCGGGACTCCCTCTCGAGACAGTAATGGACCGCAAAAGTCTGGCTCGAAGACCAAGTAGCGGCCCGGCAGATGTCTGCCAGCGGAACAGAGCGGAGGTAAGCCACTGACGTAGCCTTTGCCCGAACGCAATGAGCCGTGACTCGACCTTCCAAGGAGAGTCCGGCTGCCCCATAAGCCCAAGAGATACAGTCCGCAACCCAGATGGACAGAGTACGCTTGGAGACTGGGAGCCCCAATTTATTGGGGTCAAAAGACACAAAAAGCTGAGCAGCTTTACGGTGCTCCCGCGTACGGTCAAGGTAGAAGTTCAAAGCCCTTCTACAGTCCAGGGTATGGAGGACCGTTTCAGCTCGGCTGGAGTGTGGTCTGGGAAAGAAGGGTGGAAGTACCACCTCCTGATTGATGTGAAAGGGGGAGACCACTTTTGGAAGAAATTTTGGGTGAGTCCGTAGGACTACCCTATTTTTGTAGAACCGAGTGTAAGGGGGATCAGACACGAGGGCCTGCAATTCACTTACGCGTCTAGCAGAAGTGAGGGCTATCAAGAACAGTGTTTTCCAAGAAAGAAAACGGAGAGAACAGGTAGCCATAGGTTCAAAAGGCGGACAGGTGATCCGCTGTAAAACCACATTCAGGTCCCAGTCAGGCGCTGGCGGGCGCAGAGGTGGTTTAAGTAGAAGGAGACCTCGGAGAAACCTCGCTACGAGAGGGTCGTTGGAGAGAGGTCTGCCGTCCACCGGCACATGATGTGCTGAAAGAGCACTGAGGTGAACTTTGACGGAGTTGGACTTAAGTCCCAGATTAGAGAGGTAAAGCAAGTACTGCAAGACCACCGACACCGGGCAGGAGAAGGGATCCTGAGACTGTCGGGTACACCAAACGGAAAAGCGACGCCATTTAAGGGCGTAGCATTTTCGAGTAGAAGGTCGCCGAGAAGCTAGGACGACCTCTTCCACCTCTGCCGGCAGGAGGAGGGGAGCAAGGACTACCCTCTCAGCAGCCAGGCCATTAGATTGAGAGACCTGAGGTTGGGGTGTAGCAGAGACCCCTGATCCTGAGTGAGGAGATCCGGTTGAAACCCCAGAGGGAACGGATCCTCCACCGCTAATTGCAGCAGGAGTGGAAACCACGGCTGTCTGGGCCAGCGAGGAGCCACCAGGATCATGAAGGCTTTGTCTCGGAGAACCTTGAAGAGAGTCCGAGAGACTAGCGGGATGGGAGGGAAAGCATACAGAAGGCTCCCCGACCATGAGAGTAGAAAAGCGTCCGCCGCAACCCGAAGGGGGTGTGGCTGACGAGAGCAGAAGCGAGGAAGTTGCCGGTTGTGAGGACTGGCAAAGAGATCCACCGTGGGGAGGCCCCACTTTAGAAAGAGCTTCTGAACTACCAAGGGATCCAGACGCCACTCGTGCGGCTGGAGGATCCTGCTGAGTTTGTCCGCCAGGCAATTCTCTTGGCCTGGGAGATAAACTGCCTTGAGGAGAACGCCGTGACTGACGGCCCAAGAGCAGAGCTTCTGTGCCTCCCGACAGAGGAGGAAGGAGCCCGTGCCCCTCTGCTTGTTCACGTAGAACATGGCAACTTGATTGTCCGTCTGGACAAGGACGGACTGGTGAGAAGTCAGGTGGGAGAAGGCCTTGAGAGCCAGGCGGATCGCCCTGAGCTCCAGGAAGTTGATCTGCTGAGCAGACTCCCACGTGGTCCAGAGGCCCTGAGTACGTGCCCCTTGGCAATGCGCTCCCCAGCCCAGGAGGGATGCATCTGTTGTCAGCACCCGGGCCGGCTGAGGTGACTGGAAAGGCATGCCGAATATCAGGTTCGGCCGCTGAAGCCACCACCGGAGAGACGAGATCAGCGGCTCGGAGACGCGCACTAGGTCTGCTAGGCCGCCTGTGGCTTGTCGCCACTGCCGGCGGAGACACCATTGAGCAGGTCGCATATTCAGGCGGGCATTGGGGGTCACATGGACGGTGGAAGCCATATGGCCGAGTAGTCTCAGGAAGCGCCTGGCGGAGACCAGGGGCTGGCTGCGAAAACGGTCGGCTAGGTCCATGAGCCGTTGAGACCTGTCGAGCGGTAGGTACGCTCGTGCCTGAGGAATGTGCAGCCTTGCGCCGATGAACTCGAGATCCTGTGAGGGGAGCAAAGTGGACTTTGCGAAGTTTATAACAAAGCCCAAGTACTGCAGAAGAGTCACCGTGCGGCGCGTGGCGTTGGTGACCTCCAGAGCGGACGCTGCTCTGATGAGCCAGTCGTCGAGGTACGGAAAGACATAGAGGCCGTGAAGCCGGAGATGGGCCGCCACCACCGCGAGACATTTTGTGAAGACTCGCGGTGCGGAGGATAGGCCAAAGGGCAGTACTCTGTACTGGTAATGATTTCCTGCCACCACAAACCTTAGGTATTGGCGGTGGCTTGGGTGGATGAGGATGTGCGTGTAGGCATCCTTTAGATCCAAGGAGCATAGCCAATCTCCCTGCTGGAGGTAGGGCAGAAGGATTCCAAGGGTAAGCATCTTGAACTTCTCCCGCACGAGGAACTTGTTGAGGTTGCGCAAGTCCAGGATGGGTCTGAGGCCTCCTGTTCTTTTTGGTATTAGAAAATACCGGGAATAAAAGCCTTGACCCTTCAGGTGGTGGGGCACCGGTTCCACCGCCTGATCCTGTAGAAGACCTGCTAACTCCTGAAGGAGTAATTCCCTGTGCAGAGGGGGTCGTGGAGGTTCTCCCGGAAAATAGGAGGGAGGGACCTGGTGGAAGTGGAGAAGATAGCCTTCTCGCACGACTTGAAGCACCCAGGCATCTGAGGTGATGCTGGACCATCTGTGGGCGAAGTGAACCAGCCGGCCTCCGGTGCTGGGAGGAGCCAGCGGGGGGGGAGAGGCTATGCTTAAGGAGTCAAAAGCCCCCACCCTGCGGAGCAGGGGCTGGTGGTGCAGGCTTGGGGGCTTGCTGCCTACGGGACCCGTTACCCCGTCCCTTGGCCTGCTGGCCCTGTTGGGGAGCTGCAGGGGCCTGATAGTGGGGGTATTGTTTGTAGGCAGTCGCCTTCCTCGGGTAAAAGGACTTCTTTCCCGAGCCCTTCTTTTTCTGGGAAGGGGCGGAGGTCTTCCTAGAAAGCCTAGTCCTGGTGAGAGTCTCTGTCTCAATTTGTGCAGCCTTATCAGCCATGGGCTTGCCAAAGAGGTTTTCGCCTCGGCAAGGGACATCGACCAACTTGTCCTGCACCCAGGGCTCAAGGTCAGACGACTGAAGCCAAGCCTGTCGGCGGGCACCGATGCCGGCTGCGGCCACTCGAGCCGATGCTTCAAAGCCATCATAGGCTGCTCGGGACATGAATTTTGAGCATTCCCGAATGCCAGTGGACAAGGCCAGGAACCTCCGCAAGGGTTCCTCGGACAAACCAGCGGAGAAGCCGGCTAGCTCTTTAGCCAGGTCTCGGAGATACATGCCCATGTATAGCTGGTAGGTCTGGACACGACAGGCGAGCATAGAGCCCTGGAAACACTTCTTACCAAGGCCATCCAGGTTACGGGCCTCCCTGCCAGGAGGCACCGAGGAGTGCATCTTCTGGCTCTTAAGACGATGCATGGCCGATTTCACTACCATGGAATGGTGTGGTAGCTGTGCTTTCTGGAAGCCAGGGCTCTTGCGGACTCGATAGATAGAATCGACCCGCTTGCTCAGGACCGGCGAGGTGGCCGGACTCTCCCACATGCGGAAGAGTAGTCGTTCCAGCATGGGAGGAACCGGTACAGTAAAGTGTTCCCTGGCGGGAGAGTCATACTGGAGGGCGTCGAGCTCTTCGGCTCGAGGCTCCTCCTCGGGATCCGCAGGGAAGGCCAAAGCCTTGGACATATCCCTGACGAAGTCCGAGAACCGGGCATCCTCCGGGGGGAACTGCTTCCGAGGTTCGGACTCAGGTGAGTCCGAGGGGACACACCGAGTCCGAAAAGAATCAGGCGACTCTTCCTCTTCAGACTCCCAGACCGACTCCGACGAGGACTCGGTGGGGTCGGCCCGGGCAGGGCGCGGCGCCTGCCGTCCCGACGCCGAGGGAGTCGGCGTCGGCGACCTCGGTCCCGAACGGGAGGCCGAGGGCGACCTCAACCGAGGATCGACTCGAGTTCGCATCGACTCGAGGATCGGCTCGGTCTCCGGGGTCGACTTCGACGTCGACGTCCCGGCGGTCGGGGCAGCGGCGCCAGCGAAGCCAGCGAGCAGTGCCCGCTGCTGGTCCATGAAGGCAGACAGTCTGCTCTCCAAGGCCGTCAACCTGAGTCCGAGCTCAGGTGACCCAGCAGCCCCCGACTCGGGCCCCGACGGCGTCGGGCCCGACGTCGGCTGTCGTGGAGGCGAGTCCAGAAGGACCACAGGACTTACCCGAGCAGGCAGCTCCGACTCCAGGCGAGGTCGCTTCATGAGGTGCTCCTTCTCCAAGGACCCGGGGCGGCTATCGGGGCTATGCGACCTGGCCCTTGCGGAGCCAGGAGCGTCCACCGACGCCGCTCTCGCGGGTTTCACCTTCCGTCGATGGTCCCCGGAGGGAGAACCCCTGTCGGAGGAACTCCGGCGACGGTCTGAGCTGGAACCCCTGGACGCGGAGGCCTCCGACGAGGTCCGGGTACGGCTGGGGTCAGCGAAGATTCTATCCCGCTGATGCCGCCGACTTCTCAACGCTTTGGAGGATAGTTTGCCACAAGGCCCACAGATCATTTCTTCATGATCCGGGCCCAGGCAGCGGAGGCAATTGTCGTGTGTGTCAGTTAGTGACATATTTCGGTCACACTGACCACACCGCTTGAAACCACTGGCAGCCATCGGGGGAAAAAGGGCCCCGGCGAGGTCAAAGGACCAGGCTGCCAGGGAAAAACCGAAACGAAAATTGACTAAGTCAGAAAAACCGAAAAATAAGAGGAGGACTCGTGACCGGCGTCGCGAGTCCGGCGGGAAAAAGACCGGCGTCGAACCGAATGGAAAAACAGAGTAATTCTAAAGAAAATCAACTTTTTCGCGGGGACACGACGGGTACGTCTGTAGGGCTCCGCGGAAAAAAGAAGACTGGCTAAGATGGCACCCTTGGGCGGGAAGGGGACCGCGCATGCGCGCTGCAATTCCCAAAGGCTTTCTTTGAAAGCTGGGGAAAATTGCTCCGCGAGGGCTCCGTCGGCGCCGACGTCACCCATAAGTGAGGACTGACTTCCTGCTTGGTCCTGGAGAACAACTGTTACAGGTAAGTAACTGTGCTATCTCCAGGAACAAGAAGGAATGAGTCTTCACATATGGGGACTCCCCAAGCTGAGATGCCTAGAGGGAGTCCTGGCATGTAGCGAATGTGGAGAGAGCCATGCTACTCCTCAGAACCTCAGGCATCCTGGGAATGGAGGATAGGAGTTGAATCATAGGAAAGGTGCTGTGGAACAGGTGGACTAGAACAGGACTTCTATGGAGAAAGATCCTGTATAGATGACCCTTGGTAGTAAAATATAGAATGCAATATTTTAATATAGACCTCCCTTGGTGGTATTGTGAAAGTCTATTGAGGTTCAGATGGATCTGTTAGAAGAGCCAGTAGAAGATCCTCAAGGGTTACCTCACTGTGAAGTAGAGGTAATAAACTTTAGGAACAACAATTGGAGGTCAGAACCCATCAGGGTGAGAATAGCCCCAGGAGAAAACTGGGGTAGTACAATGAGGTAGGGCTTCAGCGGGAAACGCAGAAGGTACTGTTAGACAAAGCTTAAGCCCTTTTGGTCGAAGGACAGCACAATGCTAGGACCAAAAGGAATTAAGTCTGACTGATTTGGACAGACAAAAGAAATAGTCCCTGTGGGAGAGAAGGGGTATGGAGACCTCTATATCCGATCCCAAAATGAGGACAGACTTATGAAGCGTTACAGCTTTAGATTAACTGAAAATCCGCTATGTCTTTCCAAATGAGGTCAATCAGGAAAGAAAAGGTACCTGGAAGTTTCAGAGGTACCTAAACCTGAAAGGTTATGGTAAGAAAAACAAAAAAAATTGTTAATTACCACAGGGAGTGGTTATATGTGTAAAACCCTAAGCATGCTGGCACAGCATTGATAGGGGTAGTACACATCTGTCAGAGTCATATAGGAATATATAGATATAAAACCTAGACAGAGAGATATCTTAACAGGAGTATATATGTATATGGACATATATAAACAGAGATATACTTGGGCGTAAGATACAGAGATACATGTAGATATATATATATGTATATAATCTGTAGACATATAGACACAGGTTTCCATGCGGGTAGATGGAGACATGGCTATATAACTAGATCCCCATAGGGATATGGGAATAGAGAGAAGATTCATCTGATAGCAAGAAGGGAGGTACCTGCTTGAATAGATGTATAGAGTATCTTCTTTCCCTGGTTATAATTGACAGAGTCAGAGGAATGGTCTCCCTGACAAAGAGGAGTCTAGATTCCTTTAAGAATTCGAGCTCTTGAATAACCAGGATGGCCTACGTGAAAAATGCAGGTGATAGCTTCAGTCTGCAGGCAGCAAGTGCAGATCTTTCTAGAAATGCAGTATGGTGAATAGATAGAGGACGCCCCTCCCTTTTGCAGGATGAGGGCAAGATGGGTATCAGGCGTCTCTGAGCTGCAACTGAAAGAAAGCTATCCCTGGCGAGAAGACCAAAGGAGATATGGACCAAGCCAGGGAATTGGCCATTCCTTGGGTTTTCACGTGATGTAAGGCCTGTGTGTTCTGTCTCGAAAAGAGATTTTAGACGAGATGGTAAGGGTAGGGAAACCCAACCAGACATGGGAACATGACTGGGTGAACCTCTAACCATCTAGGCCTATCTGCTAGACCAGATACTAATGCTCTCTAGCAAGGGCCCACAGTGCAAAGCTACTAAGTAGAGTTGCAGAGAGCATGTTAGAAGTTGGTTAGAAGAAAAACCTGTCTGCTCAAAGCCAGTAGGTTACTTAAACTATTCTGCCAAAACCAAGGGGATTGGAGATGGCGAAGAATAGAAGTCAACCAACAAATCTGTGATGATAGGGTTTTCCAAAAGGGTTGATAACCTGTTTTGGGTCTAGCAGTGAGGCTAGAAGGAATGGTAGTGGAGGACAAACCCTGGTTGTGTGGAGAACAGAACCAGTGGGTTGACCACTAGGAATTGCTGCATTTGCAGCAACTACCAGGGCAGCAGAAAAAAATTGTCTTTTCCGTTGTTTTAGATTGGAAAAAGTAGTAACAGACATAAGCAGAAGTGGTAAGACTTCCTTATTGTCTGATAAGCTGCCTTTAAATAAGAATATGAACAAAAAGGGGCTTACCAGTATAATAGAACCCCTCCTACAAACTGAATGTTGTAGCAAGGGGGGGGGGGGGTAAGACAGAGTTGAAGAGACTATGTAGGAAGTCTCTGGAAAGTAAGATGATACATGCTAGTACAGGGGAAAAACTGTCTTTTGATAGTTGTCATATCTCTTTCTCCAAGGAGGAAGAGAAACCTGTTAACTATAGGCATGATCTTCATAAAGACTCTTAGAGCAAAAAGAAAGGATGTCTCGTGAAGAGAGATCCATGAGAATTTAGAATGAAATTAGAGTAGATGCTTCAAGTGAAAAGAAGCAGACTGCAAACTCTAATCACCAACAGGAGATATAGTGATAATCTATCTGAAACCCTGCGACTGCTGGGTTTGCTGAACCTGTTGAGGTTGTGGTGTCTTTGGACCAGAGCGATGTTTCCCCTGTTTGGGAACATCTGTATGATGGGTAGAAGAGGGATAAAACTTTTTCCCCTTAGGAAAAGAAAGTTTGTTAGCAAATTTCCTACCAACTGGGAAAGAGGAAGGCGTAGAACAGCCTTTGGAACCAACAATGTCAGTGGTTAACTGAGCAACTTGGAGTAAAGAGTCTTTGTTAAAAAGATTTTCTTGAGTGCAAGGAGTATTTCCCAGTCTTTCTTGTGCCCATTTGTCCAAATGTGAAACCTGGAGCCAAGCTCTACGTCGTGCCCCTATAGCTATAGCAGAGGTTCTGCTAACAGACTCAAAGGAGTCTAGGGAAGCACGAGTAAGGAACCCAGAGATATTTTAGCATGACTAACCAGTAAGGAATAGTCTGCTCTTTTGGGCTCTTGAAGAAAGGGGGTCAAAAGTAGTAATTTCTTTGTGACCTCTTCAAGAGATAATCCCATATAAAATATATATGAGAGAATTCTTGCTGAAAGCATGGATGCCTGGAAGGTTTGGCGACCAAAGGCATCTAAAGTCTTAGACTCACGACCTGGCGGATAAGAAGAGTGCTTTTTAGTACTCTTAATACGCCTCATTGCTGATTCCACAACAATGGAATGATGAGAAAGAGTCTTTTGAAAACCTGGAGAGGGGGGCACCTTATATAGAAGATCAGTTGCCCTAGAAGGTGGGGGTACCGTTAAAGGAGCTTCCCACATTCGTAAGAGGAGATCCTGCAAGGACTGATGCAAAGGAAGCATGATGTTCTCCTTTGCACTCCCGGGAATATACAGGGATTCTGTATCCCCTTGTGCAGGATCCTGTCCAGGTATAGAAATGTCAAGTGATTTTGCCATATCAAGCAGAAAGGCTTGAAAAGAAAAATCCCCAGAGGGAAATCCTCTGGAAAGAGGAGGACAGGCTAGATCTGTTGAGGAACTAGCATTGGCACCCAGGGATCTATCCAATTTTAGAGGAGCAGAAGATCCTAAAGGGTGGAGTATGGGATCCTTAGAGGATAGTTGCTGGTACCGCAGGAGGTCGGGACCAGCAACAGTCGGTAGCGCATCGTCCATGCTAGGGATCGATTCCAAACTCGGTACCAAGGGAAGCGAGCCTGATGAAAGAAGCATGGAAGGTACCGACAGCGATGGTAATGTGGATACTGGTACCGACTCCAATACCGTATCCAATACTGATGGAAGGCGGCCAGCTGGTGACAGCTCTAACGGTATCGAAAGAACCGAGAGTGCAGAACATGGATCATCCGAACCGTACCTTCGGTACCGTCCGGTGTCGGTACCAAGGCGAATCGGTACCCAGTCCTCCAGACTGGAGATCGATTCCAGACTCGGCATCAAAGGAAGCGAGTCTATCGATGCACATCTGGAGGGTACCGATGTCGGTACCAGTACCGGTACCGGGATCGATACCGATACTGGAAGATCGGTCTGCAGCGTATCCAACAGGCCCGTAGGTACCGAGGACGCCAGACTACGATCCTTGGTAAGGAGTGTTTCATCCAACACCATTGCCAATGCCGGGGTATCGGTACCGCTCGAAGCGGATGCCACCACCGAGCATGGCTCAGGTATGTTCAGAGAGGGGTGAACCTCAGGAACAACCTGAAACCCCACACAGGATTTGGAGGCTGAAGACTCCCACCGGGGTTTTAAAGCCAGTGTGTTCTTGAGGGCAAGGCCAGAGGCATCTCTATGCTGTGCATGAGATCTACCACTCGAGGACTGGCTAGTCTTAACAGACTGTTTTTGGGTTACCTGATCCTGTGAAGAAGAAGGGGTGGTCGGTGCCCCGAAGTTGAATGGGGACCGTGTATCGAGGGGAACTCGATGCTGAAGACTTCTTCCCACTATACTGTTACAGGAGGGACACTCCAGAGGAAAATGGTCAGGACCCAAGCAGGGTAGACACCAATTATGAGTGTCTAAAATAAATTTTGTACCGCCACAGTTTGAACATTTCTTAGGAATAGAGGTTGGTGCTTCCATGAGGAAAAAAGGGGTAGGCCTAGCAGGCCGGGAAAAACCCCGTCAGGCACTAAGAGGGAAAAAATATTCCCTAAACAGGAATATGTTGAAGAAAAAAGAAAAGAAACACCGGTGGTACCGGTGGCGTCGGGGAAGGCAGCCGCGACCACAAGAAAACTAAAAAATAAAAAGAATTTTCTGCGGTGACAGAAGGACGTCCTGCCGGCTCCGCGGAAAAATGAAAACTGAAGAAAGGCAGTTGGGAAAGGCGGGAAGGCAGCACGCAGGCGTGATGGAATGCTTCCAAAAGCGTTCTGATTGGACGCTGGGAAGCGTTCCCGCGCAGACTCCGTCGGTACCGACGTACCCATACGTGACGACTCATTCCTGCTTGTTTCTGGAGATCTATGCTATAACCAGGAACAAGCAGGAATGTAGTCTTCACATATGGGGACTCCCTAGCTGAAGATGCCAGGGAGATGGCCCCAGGAAGCTGCAACCCATTGTGAGATGGGCCATGCTTCCTCCCATGGATCTCTGGCATCCCACCAGGGATGGTGGGTAGGAGTTGAATTAAGTCTGAAAGAGATGTTGAAGAACAGCCTGGCCAAACAAGGCATCCCGGAGGAAGTCCTTGTCTAAGCAGTAGTGGGCTGTAAAGGTATGTACTAAAGCCCAAGTGGCTGCTCGACAGATGTCGTCGATAGAGACAGAGTGAAGGTTAGCCACAGAGGCTGCCATGGCTCTCACAATGTGAGCTGTGACATGGCCTTCAAGAGGAAGACCCTTACTCTCATAGGCAAAGGATATGCATTGTGCAATCCAGTTAGAGTTCTTTTGGAAACTGGAAGTCCCAAATGACTAGAATCAAAAGCAACGAAAAGTTGAGAAGACTTTCGATGTTGCTGTGTTCTTTGTAGGTAAAGCACAGTTACTTACCTGTAACAGGTGATCTCTGGGAACAGCAGGAATAAGTCTTCACATATAGGTACGTCGGTACCGACGGAGTCTGCGCGGGAACGCTTCCCAGCGTCCAATCAAAGAGCAAAAAGAAAAGGCCGACCGGATTGTACAAACGGGCACAGTCCTTGTGGGAGGAAAAGGTATGGAAATCCCTTGTATCCCAAAGAAAGGACAAACACCTGAGGCGTTAGAGCCTGTGATTAGCTAAAGATCCGCAATGGCTCTCCTAACTGGGGTCAGCTAGGAGGGATACTGGAACATGGAGAGCTTCAGAGGTACCTAAACCTTAAGGTTATGGTGGAAGTTGTTAACTACCACAAAAGTGGTTGTGAGTGTGGAACCCCAAACATGCTGGATAGCTATATGAGCCTGGACAGTCAGGTAGATAAATGCAGGATACCTATCTACCCATAGTAAATATCTTGACAGATAGATATATGAGAATATATTTATAGTGAGATATGAAGGGCAAAAAATACACACAAAGATAGATATAGACATTTGTAAGATGTATGCTACAGATATGAAAATATATAGGCCTCTATATGGGTGTCTGCAATGAAGCAGACAGAGATATGCCTACAGAACGTTATTCACATAGGAAAATGTGGAGAGGAAAGATTCATCTAATAACAAGAAGGTGGAACCTACTTGAGAAGATATATAGAGAATCTGTACCCACTGGTTATGAGCTACAGGGATGCTAGGTAGTGAAAATAACCAGGACGGTTACGTGAAAAGCAGAGGATGATATCAGTCTGCAGCCAGCAAGTCCCGAGTATTCTAGAACTCTAGCATGGTAAGCGAACAGGAGACGCATAAAAATGAGATACCATGCTGACCTGCTTAAGGTCAAAGAGGTATCATGCGTTCTTACCATGAGGATGAGCTGCAAGGAGAAAAGCATATTCCCGATTGGAAATACTATGGACCAAAGCAGGGACTTGGCAACTCCTTAAGCTTTCACGTAAGAGAAGGCCTATGTCCTTTATATTAAAAAGGAGATCCTTTCTAGTCATGGGAGACATGACTGAAAAAGCCTTTTCCAGCCATCTAGGACAGCTGTTGGAGAAAAAACCCCCATGCTCTCTAGCAAGGGCCCATAGTGGAGAGCTTCTCTGTAGGATTGCAGAGAGCATGATGCAGGAGAATGAGGAGATAGAACTGGCTACTGGAGAGCCAGTACCTATGTCAAATATGCTGCCAAACCCAGGGGAATGGAGATGGCAGAAAGAGAAGACAATCCAACAAGCTTGTAGTGAAAACGTTTCCAAGACAGATGAACAGCACTGACTTGGAGCCACTACTAAGACCAAAGAGAATGTTAGTGGAGGACAAATATGGTTGCTGGTGGACAAGAACCAGTGGTCCAAACATTAAGGCTCCTGCATTGGCAGCTGCTTGCCAGACAGCAGAAAGAATGTTACTGTTTAAAAACAGGAAGAACAGACAGAACAGGAGTAGAAAACTCTGGACATGTCTGATGAACTGCTTCAAAGCAAGATTGAAAAAGAGTCGTCAACTCAGAGAAGAGAACTCCGCACTGGAAAAGTAACAAACTAGAGAGGCTGAAGAAAAGCCCTCCAGTGAAGCAATACTGCTCTTACAGCTTGGTAAGAGGGTAAAAAGAATGGAGCTGAAGAAGACTTACAAAGTAGTGAGTCTATAGAAAGGAAAAAAGACATGCTGGCACAGGAACTATCATTTGATAGTGGTTAGACCTCTTTCCCTAGCAGGAAGAAGAGGAGAACCCTGTGCCCTATAGGCATGAACATCCTGACAGCTCATAGAACATAGAAAAATGGATGTCTTTTGGGAAGAGATCCATGTTTAGGGTTTAGAATGAGAGCAGTGGATTGCCTCTATTGAGAAGAAGCAACTGCGGATTCTAACCCCCAGAGTCACAAGCATCTGATGAAGATTGATCAGAAACCCTGCAGTTGCTGGGTTTGCTGAGCCTGGTGAGTGGTTGAATTCTGCAGACCAGGACGATGCTTCCCCTGTTTGGGAACATCTGCATGATGGGCAAATGATGCATAAAACCTTCTTCTCCTATGGGAAGAAGGTATGGCAGGACATTTCCTACACCTACTGGGACAGAAGAAGGTGCAGAACAGCCCTTAGGAACAGGTAAGTCAGTGGACAACTGAGTAACCTGACGTAAAGACTCCTTGTTGAAAAGATTGTCTCCAGTACAAGAAGTATGTCCCAGTCTTTGCTGTGCCCATTTGTCTAAGTCTGAAGCCTGAAGCCAGGCTCTACGTCGTGCCCCTATAGATATTGCAAAAATCCTGCTAGCAGACTCAAAAGAGTCTAGGGAAGCATGAGTAAGAAAGCAAGAGATACTCTGGAGATGCTTAAGCAGTGAAGAATAGCCTGCACTCTTGGACTCTGGAAGAGAAGGAGTCAAAAGATGTAATTGCTTTGTAACCTCCTCAAGAGACAGACTCATATAAAAAATATATGAGAGAATTCTTGCAGAAAGCATAGATGTCTGGAAGGTTTGACGTCCAAAGGCATCTAGTGTCTTAGACTCACGACCTGGCGGATAAGAAGAGTGCTTTTTCTTACTCTTTATCCGCCTCATTGCTGATTCCACTACTATGGAATGATGAGGAAGTTGAGTCTTTTGAAACCCTGGAGAGGGGGGCACCTGATATAAGAGATCAGTTGCTCTGGAAGGTGGGGGTACCCTTAAAAGTGTTTCCCACATTCCTAGAAGGAGATCCTGCAAGGAATGATGCAAAGGAAGCATTATGTTCTCCTTTGCTTTGGTAGAAGCAGAGCCTTGTGCAGGATCATGTCCTGGGATAGGAATGGCAAGAGATCTTGCTATATCCAGGAGGAAACTCTGAAAAGAGGGATCCCCAACAGGAATCTCCCTTGGACAGGTTAGATCTGAAGAACTAGCCTGAGCACCGACAGAACTATCCAAATATATTGGAATAGAAGATCCTGCAGAGTGCAGTGTGGAATGCTTAAGGGATGGTCGCCGGTACTGGTTGTCAGGAGCAGCGACCGTCTTTACCACATTGTCCATGCCAGGTATCGACTCCAAGCTTGGTATAGAAGGGAGAGATCCTGTTGAAAAAAGCATGGCAGGAGTTGGGCACGATGTTATTGTGGATACCGGTACCGATGCCGATACCGGTACCGATGTCAGAGTCGAGCCCGACAGACATCGGAGCAGTAATCAGTGACCGTTCAATCGGTACCGGGGTAACCGAAAACCTTCGGCCGCTATCCTCGGTACCGAGCCAGCGGTATTGATCGGTGTCGGTACCAAAACGTATTGGTGCCCAGTCTTCCAGACTAGAGATCGATTCCAAACTCGGCATAGAGGGCAGCTCAATCGGCCCCAAGGGAACCGAGAGTTGCAGATCCGAATCATCGGAACCGAGCCTTTGGTACCGCCGAGAGCCGGTACCAAGGCGAGTCGGTACCCAGTCCTCCAGACTGGAGATCGATTCGAGACTCGGCATCGAAAAAAGCGAGGCTATCGATGCACGCCTGGAGGGTACCGACGTCGGTGGCAGTATCGGTGCTGGTACCGATAAAGGAAAATCAGTCTGGAGAGAATCCACCGGTCCCGAAGGCACCGAGGATGCCATATGACCATCCCTGGTGAGGAGTGTTTCATCCAACACCAGTGCCGATGCCAGGGTATCGGTACCGCTCAAAGCGGCTGCCACCACCGGACACGGCTCAGGTATGTTCTGTGAGGGGTGAACCCCAGGAACAACCTGAAACCCCTGAAAGGCTTTGGAGACCGAAGACTCCCGCCGGGGTTTTGAAACCAGTGGGCCCTCGAGGGCAAGGACGGAGCCGTCTACATGCTGTGCATGAGACCTACCACTCGAGGGCTGGCTAGTCTTAACAGACTGTTTGTGGGTTACCTGATCTTGTGTAGAAGGAGGAGGGGACGGTGCCCCGAAGTTGGAGGGAAACCGTGTATCGAGGGAACCTCGATGTTGAAGACCTCTTCTCACCAAACTATTATCAGGACCCAAGCAGGTTAGACACCGACTTCGAGGGTCTAAAAATAAAGTTGTACCGCCACAGTCTGAACATTTCTTGGAGAAAGTGGCTGGCGGTTCCATGAAGGAAAAAGAAGAGGCCTAAAAGGCCTAAGGAACCGTGGGACACTATGAAGAAAAAATATCCCGTGAAGAAGGAAGATTTTACAAGAAAAGAAAAGAAAACACCGGCGGTACCGGTGGCGTCGGGAAGACAGCCGCGACCACAAGAAAACTAAAGAAATAAAACAAGAATTTTCTGCCGTGACAGGAGGACGGCCTGCCGGCTCCGTGGAAAACGAAAACTGAGGAGAGGCAGTTGAGAAAGGCGGGAAGGCAGCACGCAGGCGTGGTGGGATGCTTCCAAAAGCTCTTTGATTGGACGCTGGGAAGCGTTCCCGCGCAGACTCCGTCGGTACCGACGTACCCATATGTGAAGACTCATTCCTGCTTGTTCCTGGAGATAAAGCTAAAGCTCTTTTACAGTCCAAGGTATGAAGGTTCCTTTCTGCATTGGAGGCATGAGGCCTCAGAAAGAATACAGGAAGGTAAACCACTTGGTTTAAATGGAAAGGGGAAACCACCTTTGGCATAAAGTGTGGATGAGTCCTAAGAACGACCTTATCATGGTGAAATCTTGTATAAGGAGGATCAGCCACTAGAGCTTACAACTCACTAATGCGGCGTGCGGAGGTGATTGCAATTAGAAAGATGACTTTCAAGGAAAGGAATTTCAGACATGTAGTGGCTAAAGGCTCAAAGGGCGGTTTCATGAGCTGCCCGAGAACAAGATTCAAATCCCATGCCAGCAGTGGTGGTCTAATGGGAGGTTTTGTTAATCGAAGACCTCTCATAAATCTTGTAATAAGTGGATGAGAGGAAATAGGTTGTCCATTTAGAGGCTTGTAGGAAGCTGCAATAGCACTAAGATGGTCTTAAGACCAGCATTTGATAAATAAAGGGGGTACTCTAGTACCGATTCCAGAGGTATCACAAGGGGGTTAAGTCCCTTTTGAGAACACCATATGGTAAACCGTTTCCACTTAAAGGCATATGATCGTCTTGTGGAAGGTTTTCTAGAAGCCTGTAGGATGTCTTTTACCTGTTGAGAAAGGTAGGGATCCTGAAGGTCTAGGCTTTCAGCAACGAGGCCCTGAGATGTAGGGACTGGGGATTCGGGTGTCATAGCGTCCCGTTCTCTTGGGAGAGAAGATCTGGAGCACACCCCAACTCCCGAGGCGCAGCTTGAGAGAGATGTAGAAGCACAGGATACCACGTTGCCATGGCCAACGTGGAGCTATGAGAATCATACGTCCTCTGTCTCTCTGAAGCTTGAATAGTGTTTTGGGGATGAGGGGAATGGGTGGGAAGGCATAGAGGAAGTCTTGACCCCAGTGAAGGAGGAAGGCGTGCCTTGCCTGACAATCTCAAGCCGGAATTCTGGAACAGAACTGGGGAAGTTTGGCATTCAGTGGACTTGCAAAGAGATCTATGTCTGGGATTCCCCAGATTTGAAATATTTGGGCAACCTGGTCTGATTGGAGAGACCATTCATGTAGCAGCAGTACTCAGCTGAATTTTGTCTGCCCAAAGGTTTTGAATGCCTGGAAGATATACCATGAGGAGGTGAATTTGATGCTCTCTGGCGAGGGCCCATAGTCGTAAAGCTTCGTTGCATAATGACAGAGAGCCGGTTCCGCCCTGCTTGTTCACGTAGAACATGGCTACTTGATTGTCCGTCTGTACTAGGACTGTCTTGTAGCTGAGCTGGGCTTGGAATACTCGAAGAGCAAGGAAGATTGCTCTGAGCTCCAGGAGGTTTATGTGAAGACAAGCCTCCTGTGGAGTCCAGGTTCCCTGGGTAGAGAGATCGTGCAGGTGGGCCCCCATCCCACCTGTGATGCATCTGTTAGAGTGGTCTGGAATAGGGATTGCTGGAAAGGAGACCCCACCAGAAGGTTCTCCAGTGATTGCCACCATTGGAGGGACGAAACAAGATGTTTTGAGTTTGTTATTTTGTCCGACAGGTGACCTGTGGCCTGTGTCCACTCTGAGTGGATAGGGTCCACTGGGCTGCTCGCATGTGGAGGCGAGCATAGGGAACCACATGTACAGTGGATGCCATAGGTCCCAATAGTTGGAGCATTTCTTGAGCAGTCAGATAAGTCTTCACTGCTGCTTGGGAAGCTAGCAGCACTATGCGCAGACAGCAGGGCTGTGGAAGAAAAGCCCTTGACTGTCTGGTATCTAGGCGAACTCCTATAAATTCTAGGGACCAAGTAGGAGCAAGATGCGATTTTGGGAGGTTTATGACCAATCCCAAATATTGAAGGATTTGCATTGTGCGAGACAGAGCAGAGCTGGCTTCTGGAGCTGTGGAGGCTCGAATGAGCCAGTTGTCTAAGTAAGGGAAGATGAATATCCCTAGAGTTCGCAGGAATGCAGCTACTACCGCAATGCATTTCGTGAATACTCTTGGTGCCGAAGCCAGACCAAAGGGAAGAACTTTGTATTGGAAATGTTTTCCCTGGAAAAGGAGCCGCGGGAATTTCCTGTGATCTGGATGGATGAGAATATGAGTATATGCATCCCTTAGATCTAGAGAACAAAGCCAATCCTGACTTTGAAGGTATGGCATAAGAGTTCCTAGAGATATCATTTTGAATTTCTCTCAGAACAGATATTTGTTCAATTCTCTGAGGTCTAAAATGGGTCTGTGTCCTCCTGTTTTCTTTGGGATAAGAAAATAGGGGGAGTAGAACCCTGTATCCTGTTGTAGAATGGGTACCTCTTCTATTGCTCCTTGAGCAAGTAGTGTTGTGACCTCCTGACCTAAGAGATTGTTGACAGGGGTCTGAGAATTGAACTGTCTTACGATTGTAGGAGGGGGCATGCTGTGAAAATGAAGCTTGTACATAAGAACATAAGATATGCCATACTGGGTCAGACCAAGGTCCATCAAGCCCAGTATTCTGTTTCCAACAGTGGCCAATCTAGGTCATACGTACATAGCAGTTTCCCCAAGGGACACAGGTTCCACAATGCTTGTATTGGTTCAAGCATTGATATCCTGGGTCCCTCCTTAATAATGGTTTATGGACCTTTCCTCCAGGAACTTGTCCAAACCTTTTTTAAACCCAGCTACACTAACAGCCTTTACTACATCCTCCGGTAACAAATTCCAGAGTTTGATTACACGTTGAGTGAAGAAATATTTTCTTTTATTAGTCTTAAATAGTTTACCCTGTAGCTTCATTGCATGTCCCCTAGTCTTTCTATATTCTGATAAGGTAAACAATCGATCTACGTTTACCCGTTCCACTCCGTTCATTAATTTATAGACTTCTATCATATCTCCCCTCAGCCGTCTCTTTTCCAGGTTAAAGAGCCCCAACCTTTTTAGCCTTTCTTCATAGGAGTAGACTTCCATCCCCTTTACCATTTTGGTGGCTCTTCTCTGAACCTTTTCTAAAATCGCTATATCCTTTTTAAGATACGGCGACCAGAATTGCACACAATATTCAAGGTGCGGTCTCACCATGGAACGATATAGAGGCATTATAATATCTTTTGTTTTATTTTCCATTCCTTTCCTTATCATACCTAGCATTCTATTTGCTCTCTTGGCCGCCGCTGCACACTGGGCCGAGGGTTTTAACATGGTATCCACAAGGACGCCTAAATCTTTTTCCTGGGTGGTGGTTCCTAATGTGGAACCTTGCATCGTGTAACCATAGTTTGGGTTGTTCTTCCCTAGGTGCATAACCTTGCACTTCTCCACATTAAATTTCATCTGCCATTTTGATGCCCAGTCTTCCAATTTATCAAGATCCTCTTGCAATTTTCCACAATCCTCCTGGGTTTTAACAACTCTAAATAGTTTTGTGTCATCAGCAAATTTGATAACCTCACTCGTTATTCCACTTTCCAGGTCATTTATGAATATGTCAAAAAGCAGCGGACCCAGCACAGATCCCTGGGGTACACCACTATTCACCTTTCTCCATTGGGAAAATTGGCCATTTAGCCCTACCCTCTGCTTTCTATCTTTTAACCAGTTCCTGATCCACAGTAGTACACTGCCTCTTATCCCATGACTCTTTAATTTTGCCAAAAGTCTCTCATGAGGGACCTTGTCAAAGGCTTTCTGAAAGTCCAGATACACAATATCAACCGACTCACCTTTGTCCACCTGTTTATTCACTCCTTCAAAAAAACATAACAGATTAGTAAGACAAGATCTTCCTTGTCTAAAGCCATGTTGGCTGTCTCCCATTAGGTCATGACTATCTACATGCTGAGTAATTTTATTCTTTATGATGGTTTCTACCATTTTTCCCGGTACTGATGTCAGGCTCACCGGTCTGTAGTTTCCCGGATCACCCCTCGAACCCTTTTTAAAAATTGGTGTTACATTGGCGATCCTCCAATCCTCAGGTATTAGAGATGATTTTAATGATAGTTCACAGATTACTGATAGCAGGTCTGCAATCTCAAATTTCAGTTCTTTCAACACCCTTGGATGTATACCATCCGGCCCAGGTGATTTGCTACTCTTCAGTTTATCTAATAGTTGTAAGACATCTTCCCGATGTATCGATATTTCCTTCAATTCTTCCACACCTTTAAATACCACTTCAGTCATGGGTAACATCCCTACATCTTCCTCAGTAAAGACCGAAGCAAAGAATTCATTCAGTCTCTCCGCTATCGCCTTGTCGCCTCTTAGTGCTCCTTTAACCCCTTTATCATCTAATGGACCAACTGACTCTCTCACAGGTTTTTTGCTACGAATGTACTTGAAAAGGTCTTTATTTCACGTTTTTGCTTCCGCAGCAAGCTTCTTCTCAAATTCTCTCTTTGCCTGCCTTATCAATGCCTTGCATTTGACTTGCCAGTGCTTGTGCTGTTTCCAGGTTTCATCATTTGGCTCTTTTTTCCATTTCCTGAAAGATGCTTTTTTGGCAACAGTCGCCTCTCTGACCTCACCTTTAAACCATGCTGGCAGTTTTTTGGACTTCCTTCCACGTTTCTTAAAGCGTGGAATACAGCTGGTCTGGGCTTCCAAGATAGTATTTTTCAACAACACCCAAGCTTGATGTACGTCTTTAACCTTTGCAACTGCTCCTTTTAGTTTTTTCTTAACTGTTTTCCTCATTTTATCATAGTCTCCCTTTCGAAAGTTAAAGGGTAGTATTGTGGATTTCCTTACTATCCCTCCTCCACTAATTAAATCAAAGGCGATCATGCTATGATCACTATTGCCAAGTGGCCCCAACACCCTTATCTCTTGCACTACATCTGGTGTTCCACTAAGGACTAGGTCTAATATTGCTTCCCCTCTGGTCGGTTCATGAACCAGCTGCTCCAAGAAGCAGTCATTTATTTCATCTAGGAACTTTATCTCCCTAGCATGTCCTGTTGTGACACTGACCCAGTCGATGCCGGGGTAATTGAAATCACCCATTATTATTACTGCACTGTAACTTTTGCTAGCTTCCTTGATTTCTTTGAGCATTTCATCATCCATTTGTTCATTTTGGCCAGGCGGACGATAGTACACCCCCACTGCCATCGCCTTCCCCTTTTTACATGGAATTTCAATCCATAGAGATTCTTCAGCAAATTTTGTTTCTTGCAAAACTTTAATCCTTTCTGACTCAATGCCCTCTCTAACATAGAGTGCAACCCCTCCACCAATTTGATCAGCTCTATCATTTCGATATAGTTTGTACCCAGGTATCACAGTGTCCCACTGGTTGTCCTCCTTCCACCATATGTCTGATATTCCAATCATATCTAACCTCTCGTTTAGTGCTATATATTCTAACTCTCCCATCTTGTTTTGTAGACTTCTAGCATTTGCATACAAGCATTTTAGAGACTGTATTTTATTATTAAAAAAGGGCTGCTACACAGTACCTTGTCCTCTGCTGCTGAGGTAAGCTATATTCTGATTTGATTTAAATTATAGCTCTTTGCTGCTACTAGGCTCTAACCTATTATGAAATTTAAACTACAAGCTCTCTGCTGGATTCTAAATTGAACCAGAAAGCTCTCTTCTGTGTTTTAATTTGAAACTAAAAGTACTTTGCTGATGCTAGGCCCTGAGTGACTATGAAATTTAAACTACAGCTGTCTACTGGGTATGAAAGGTAACCAGAAAGTTCTCTTCTGTGTTTTTAAATTGAATCTTAAACTGTTGCTACTAGGCCCTGACTGATTTAACAAAAAAAATAGTGGGTTCACAGATTAATTAGCTTTAAAAGAAAAAAAAATTCCTTTCAGAAAAATTCCCAGAAGTATATACTCACAATTTCAGATTTCTCTCCAGAAGTAACAGCCCCCCTTTCCAGTCCTTCAAGACTGGACAATGGACAGAGTCCAATATTCTGTTATTTGTTGCCATCTGTTGGCAAAATGACACAACCTGCCAGGGATGGCTAAGGGTTCTGGACCGTTCAGAGGCAGGAAGGCTAAGTTCTCTAGGTAGGAGTCAAAGCCCCTGAGGAGACTGAGCCTGTGGAGCTGGCTGAGCTCTCGGCCCTATTGGCTTCTTTCGTTGTCTAGTTTGCTGCTGTTGTCCCTTTTGGACAGCCTGAACTGGACTGTGCCCCTGCTGGGCATAAGGATAAAATTTCCTTTTTTTGCTGAAAAAGGTTTTTTTTTTTAATAAGATTTCTTTTTGGCTGGGTTGGCTGTAGATTTTGACAATCTATCCAGGGTGATATTGTCAGTATCTATTTCATTAGCCTTTTCCTGCCAATTCCTGCCAAAGAGAGTCTCTCCTGTGCAAGGGATATTTCCCAATTTATCTTGTACCCAAAGTTCCAAGTCGGATGCCTGAAGCCAGGCAATCCGACGTGCACCAATGGCAATAACAGAGGTTCTACTGATGCATTCAAAGCAGTCAAAGGCTGCACGGTATACAACCTTGGAAATATCCTGAGCATGTCTGACAAGATTAAGAAAGTCTTGCCATTTATCATCAGGAAGAAGAGGGCTCATAAGCTACAAGTCTCCTGTGACCTCTTTGAGGAACACTCCCATATATAGGATATATGAGCTGATCCTGGCTGAGAGCACAGAAGCTTGGAAGCATTGATGCCCAAAGGCATCAAGAGTCTTACACTCACGGCCTAGAGGATTGGAAGCATGCCTCTTTGCACTCTTCATCCTGCGCATAGCCGATTCCACCACCATTGAATGGTGTGGTAACTGAGTTTTCTGGAAGCCAGGACAAGGTGGAACTCGATACATTGTATCGAGCCTCCGAGAGTGAGGAGATGTGGTTAAAGGTGTTTCCCACATCCTCAGCATAAGATCATGTAGGATCTATGAATAGGCAGAGTAGCTGCTTCCTTGGGAGCTTTAGGGTATTGAAGGATTTCTAATTCTTGTGCCCTAGGTTCCTTTTCAGGAGTTACTGTGATTGCAAGGCCTCGAGCCACATCAGAAATAAAATCCGGAAAAGACATGTCCTCTGGAGGAGACATTCTGCGTTGAGGAGAAGATGATTGTTCCTCCGGAAGAAGTACTCTGGTATTGACAGTCAGTCATTAGAATCATCGGAATTGGAAGATTCAAAATATCTCCGATCCCGATGTTCGTGCAGAGCACGGTACCAGTATCGATCGAAGTCGGTATCGATGTGTCCCGGTACCGATCTGTCGATGCCGGAGATAGACTCAAGATTCGACATGGGGGGTATCCCACCGAGGCTGGTGCCGTTGGTACCGGTGCCTGTTGAACCATCTGTAGTGGTCTCAATGGTACTGAAGCCAAGAGAAGAGCTGCCAGACTGCGTTCGATAGCGAGAAACCTCTGATCTATTGACGCTGCCGATGCTTGGGTGTCGGTACTGGTAGAAGCGGCTGGAAGCCCAGAGCATGGCATCGGTAGTTCTGCTGTGGTGGAGGCCTCCGGAACATCCCGGAGTCCCGTTAGTGCTTTGGAAGCTGAAGCCTCCTGCTGGGGCTGTTTTGCTGGTGAAGTTTCCTCAAGGGCAATGCCAATGGCCTTTCAATGCCTAGAAGGAGATCTACCCTTTGAGGACCGGCTAGATTTATGTTTAGTTACCTGAGATCCATGGGAGGAAGATGAGGCTCTGGAAGACGTCGATGCAATGGACATCACATCTGAAGCAAAAAGGGTACCGAGTTTTGCAACTCTATTCTGCAGGCCCCTTTTAGTCATCTTCCTACAGGAGAGGCATTCCGATGGAGAATGGTCAGGGCCTAAACATTTAAGACACCAGTCATGGGTATCGGTGACGAATATGGTACCACCACACTTCGAACATTTTTTAAAACCGGTAGCTGGTATTTCCATTTTTAAGGAAAATGGGCCTAGTGTCCAAAATGGCGCCTAGCACCGAGGAAAAAAAGTTTCTGAAGAAAAATACCTCAGAAACTATATTTTTTTGTTGGTTTTTAAAGAAAAGAAGAACGAACCACCGGCGGTACCGGCAGGCGTCGAACTAAGGGAGACACGACCACAAAAAAGGAAGAATAAAGAAGGAATTTTCTGCGCTGACAGGGTATGCGACCTGTCTGCTCCACGGAAAATGAAAAACTGAAGAGAGACAGTGGGAAAGGCAGCACGCAGGTGCTGTGGAATGCTCCCGAAAGTGTTCCTATTGGACGCTGGGGAGCGTTCCAGCGCAAGCTCTATCGGTACCGACGATATCCATATGTGAAGACTCAATTCTTGCTGGTTTCTGGAGATAGCAAATCTGTGCCACTTAAAGGCGTCCGTCCGTCTAGTAGATGGTCTACGTGAGGCCAGCAAGACCTCCTCAACATCTTCCGGAAGGAGGAGTGGGGCGAGAGTCACCCTCTCAGCAGCTACGCAGTCAGCGAAGGGGAGCTGAGGTTGGTTTGCAGGAGAGAGCCGCCCTCCTGGGAGAGGAGTCGTGGAGAAGAGCCCAGGGGAAATGGGGGTCTCCACCGCTAGCTGCAGGAGAAGTGGGAACCTAGGTTACCGGGGCCACCGTGGAGCTACGAGGATGACAAAAGCTCTGGTCCGAAGCATCTTGAACAGAGTCTTGGTGACCAGAGGTGTCGGTGGAAAAGCATACAGAAGATCCACCGACCATGAGACTAGGAAGGCATCGGTGACCACCCTGGCCGGGTGCGGCTGCCTTGAGCAGAAATGGGGAAGCTGGTGATTGTCCGGGCTTGCAAACAAGTCCATCACCGGTTCCCCCCAGGTCTGGAAAAGCCTGTTGGCTACCGTCCGGTCCAGCTGCCACTCGTGCAGCTGGAGAATCCTGCTGAGCCTATCGGCCAACCAGTTGTCCTGGCCCGGCAGGTATACTGCTTTAAGGAGAATCCCCTGCCGGGTTGCAAAAGAACATAGGCCCAGGGCCTCCTGACAGAGGGTGCGTGATCCCGTACCCCCCAAGTTTGTTCACACAGAACATAGCCTCTTGGTTGTCTGTTTGGACCAGGACTGATCTGTGGTCCAGATACTGCCTGAAAACCTTCAGGGCAAGACGGATGACCGGAGCTCCAACAAGTTGATCTGTTGGGCACTCTCCTCTGGGGACCACACCCCCTGTGTGCGGAACCACTGGCAATGGGCCTCCCAGTCTAGCAAGGAGGCATCTGTGGTGAGGACCCTCAAGTGTGGAAGAACCTGAAAAGGCATACCTGCCTTCAAGTTCTGGGGCGAGGGCCACCAGACCAGGGACTGTACCAGGCGCCTGGTCACTTTGATCTTGCCCTGGAGGTGTCCCGTGGACTGGGACCACTAGTCTCTGAGGCACCACTGTGCAGTTCGCATGTGGAGGCGGGCCCTTGGCGTGACATGGACTGTGGAGGCTATGTGCCCAAGGAGGGGCAGCAGTTGCCTCGCTGTCACTGAGGAGCTGCGGCTCACTTTCCCTGCAAGGGCTATAAGTCTGCTTGCTCTGTCTGCAGGCAGGAAGGCCTTTGACTGCAGGGTATAGAGCCTTGCCCCAATGAAGTCTAACTCTTGAGACGGACAGAGGCTGGATTTGGGGTAGTTGATTACAAACTCCAAGTGCTGGGAGCCTACCTGCAGAGTGAGGGGGTGAGCTGGGCCCTGTACATCGGGCCGTGGGACTTCTGGGACTGATCCTGTGTGTGGAGCTGATACTGCCCTTTCCATCGGGCAGGCACGCTTGGGGCAGCCAGCCTCTGTTGGGACCTCGAGGCTTTAAAAGCTGCCTTCTGCATCCCTGCCGCCGGAGCCTACCTGCAGAGTGAGGGGGTGAGCTGGGCCCTGTACATCGGGCCGTGGGACTTCCGGGACTGATCCTGTGTGTGGAGCTGATACTGCCCTTTCCATCGGGCAGGCACGCTTGGGGCAGCCAGCCTCTGTTGGGACCTCGAGGCTTTAAAAGCTGCCTTCTGCATCCCTGCCGCCGGAGCCTACCTGCAGAGTGAGGGGGTGAGCTGGGCCCTGTACATCAGGCCGTGGGACTTCCGGGACTGATCCTGTGTTGTTACCTATAAAAGGATTGTAGGGTTTTTCCGCGACCGCGGGGCGTGTTATGAAGGGGCGTGGTTAAAGGGGCAGGTCTCTGCCCTTTTGACGCCCCTTCGACGTCACTGCGACACTAGTGAGGTTTTGCTGTATTGTCGATTTCGTTTAGGAACTAGAGGTATTGAGGGAGTTTGCTTGGAATATATCTGTATGAATCCTCCGGTTCAGGTTGGTTAGCTTAATTACAAGGTTTCCTCTTATGATGGGTAAGCGGAAGGGTAAATTGCAGGATAAGCCACAGGCGGCCGGTCCGGATATTTCCAAACCGGTCGGTCCGCTTGATAAGCATTTTGCCCCTCTTCCTCTAGCGCAGTCCTCCCCCGAAGGAGCTTCTCTAAGCCCCGGAGGGAGGGAGATCTCCCCCAGTGTGTCCTGCCTCACAGAGTTTGGTTAGTCCTGGTGTTTTAATAGGGCAGACTTCTAAAGATGGAGTAGTGGTTGCGCTACCCACTCCTGTTTCATTGTCGACTTTGGAGGGTCCATCTGAATCTTTAGTTTTGCCTCCTAATGCTGAGATTACCCTAAAAGATCTTTGGGGGGCTTTGAAGACCATCGATTCTAAAGTTACTTTTGCATTAAGTTCTTTATGCCAATTTTCTCAGGAAGCAGCTGTGTCTATACGGCAGCTTGATGAGAAAGTGTCTTTAATGGATGTGAAGGTCAATAAATTAGAGTCTCAGGTGCTTCCATTACAATCAGTTAATGTGGCCGCAATTAAGGATTCACTGGTTTTGCACTCAAAGATGGAGAATCTTGAGAACTCATTTAGGGCCTGTAATTTACGTTTCTTAAACTTTCCTTGTTTGTCTCTATTGTCGTCTAAAATATTGCTTGAGAAATACCTTAAGGAAGTATTGCTTATTCTGGACGATATTGCTGTGGTTCAGATTTATTACATTCCCTCAAGGTCTAAGAAGGTTAATCCTGTAGAGGGAGATCTTGATGTGATTGTTCCTTCCATTGCCAATTTAACTGCTTTTTTAGAAGACTCCCAGGATGTAATCACACAGCGTTCCACATTGCTGGTTACTTTTTCATCTATCTTGGTAAAGCAGCGTATCCTGAAAGCCTATTTCAAAGCGAAAGCAATCAAGTTTTGTGGGTACGCTGTACAAGTTTTTCGGATGTATCACGTAGCACCCAATTGCGAAGGAGGCAATTTCTATCTTTGAAGCCCCGTGTATTGGCAATGGGTGCTACTTTTTTCCTGCGCTTCCCATGTAAGTGTTTAATCTCTTATCAGGATGCTTCTTATGTTTTTCTTGATATTTCCCATCTGGAAAAATTTCTCAGTGATAAGCAGGGCACAGCTGGGGATGGTGAGGTCCAAAATTAATTGACCCCTAATTTGTTGGCCGTCAAGGCCTGTTTTTCCGTTTGATGTTTTCTCTGATATTATATTTATCTAAAAATTTGATGCAGGTATGCTCCCTTGATGAGGGCTGAATATTGTCACGACATTTTATATTGTATTTCCTGAATATGGGTGAATGTTTTTTTCTTTTCTTTTCATTTGTTGGTGTACAATATGTTTCTTTAATTTTGTTTGGTTATTGTAATGACTGAAATGCAAATAAAAAAAAACAAAACAAAAAAAAACAAACTCCAAGTGCTGCAGGACCTGGATGGTGGCAAGCTGTGGCCTGCTGCACCTCTGCAGCCGAAATGCCCCTGATGAGCCAGTCATCGAGACAGGGGAAGACGAAGATCCCTTGAAGCCTGAGGAAGGTGGCGACCAATGCCAGGCACATACTTTGTGAACACCCTGGGGGCCGAGGCAAGGCCAAAGGGGAGTAATCTGTAACGGTAGTGGTTGTCCCCCACCACAAAGTGGAAGTACTGCCTATGATTTGGGTGGATCAGGATATGTGTGTAGGCATCCTTTAGGTCTAAGGAGCATAGCCAGTCTCCCTGGCTGAGGTAGGGCAGCAATATTCCAAGGGAGAGCATCTTGAACTTCTCCCTAATTTGTTGAGGTTGCGCAGGTCGAGGATTGGCCTTAGGCCTCCTGTCTTCTTTGGGATGAGGAAGTACCTAGAGTAGAACCCCTTGCCCTTGAGGTGGTGGGGCACTGGTTTCACCGCATGGTCCTCGAGAAGACCTGTCAACTCCTTCAGAAGGTGGTCCAGGTGAAGGGGAGACCTTGGAGGCTCTCCTGGGAAGTAGTGTGGAGGCACGGGCTAGATGGAGGAGGTATCCCTCCCTGACCACTTCTAATGCCCAGGAATCGGCGGTGATGGTTTCCCACCTGTGGGCATACAAGGCGAGCCGACCTCCTGTGGGCTGTCCAACTCCGGCTGGGAGAGAGGCCATGCTGCAGGAGTCAAAAACCCCCACCCGGCTGGGCTGGAGCCTGGGGGCTTTCTGCTTACGCAGACCATGCCCTTGTCCCTTGGCCTGCTGCCCCTGTGGGGGAGCTGGGGGGGCCTGGTAAAGGGGGGTAGTTTCAGTAATCAGCTCCCTTTCTTGGGTAAAAGAGCTTTTTACACGAGCCCTTCTTACAAGGAGGGGCAGAGGTTGTCTTAGAAAGCAGTGTCCTCATCATGAATTCGGTATCCAGCTCTGTGGTCTTGTCGGTCATGGGTTTGCTGAAGAGATTCTCCCATTGGCATGGGACATCGACCAACTTGTCCTGAACCCATTGCTTGAGGTCGGATGACTGCAGCCAGGCCTGGCGGCACACACCGATGCCTGCCGCAGCTACTCGGGCCACCAACTCGAACCCATCATAGGCCACCCGATACAAACTCGGAGCATTCACGGACAGCTTTGGACAGGCCCTTGAAGCACTGCAAAGGTTCCTCTAAGAGACCAGCCAAGAACCCGGTGATTTCCTTCGCCAGGTCCCTCAGGTGCATGCCCATGTACAACTGGTACTCCTAGATTCGACAATTCAGCATTGCGCCCTGGAAGCACTTTCTGCCGAGGGCATCCAAGTTGCGGGCCTCCCTGCCAGGTGGCACAGAGGAATGCGTCTTCTGGCTGTTAAGCCGATGCATGGACAATTCCACAACCATGGAATTGTTCGGCAGCTGCGATTTCTGGAATCCAGGGCTCCGGTGAACTCGATACATCAAGTCAATCCGTCTGCTGATCACCGGCACCGACACCAGTATCTCCTTCATGCGGAGCATGAGTCGTTCCAGGATCGGTTACCGTGAGGGTCTCCCAAAGAGGAGCCTCATATTGGAGGATCTCGAGCTCGTTGGCTTGAGGTTCCTCCTCGGACTCAGTGGGAAAAGCCAACGCCTTAGACATATCCCACACGAAGTCCAGGAAACCCATATCCTCCGGTGGGGACCTTCTCCAAGGTTCAGACACGGGGGAATCAGAGGGGACATCCCTATGCCTCCGGGTATCTGGGGAGTTGTCATCCTCCCTCTCCCAGGCCGAGGCCTCCAATGAGGACTTGAGGGGCTCCTCTGGCATCGAGGGCCCCGGTGCCGTCCGTCCTGATGCTAGAAGACTCGGCGGCGACGACCTCGTTCCCTAACGGAAGGCCAAGTGCGACTTCGGCCGAGGATCGACTCGAGTCCTTAAGGTCTCAAGGATTGGCTTGGCCTCCGGGGTCGACTTTGATGTCGAGAGCTTGGTGGTCGGGGCGGAGGAACCGGACATGCCGGACATCAGCGCCCGCTGCTTTTCAATGAAGGCAGTAAAACTGTGCTCCAAAGTTGCCATTATGGACAATTTCCGGAGGCTCTGCAGCCACCGGCTCAGGCGCCGACACGATCAGCCCAACGCTGGTTCCCCCGGAGGGGAGTCTTCGACCAGAACAGTCGGTACTTGCCTTGGCTGGCCCAGTTCTCGGCGAGGAACCTTGGCCAGCTGCTCCTTCTCTGACGATCCTGGCCAACTCTCAGGGCTCCGCGGCCAATCTCATGAAGAGCCCAGCCATTCGGAGCCATCCAGAGACACCGCCTAGGAGGATTTCTTCTTCCTCTTGTGCTCCCTCGAGGGATAACCCTTCTCTGAGGAGCCCCGATGGCCCTCGGGCTCGGAATGTTCCCCCCTGAGACATCAAGGCCTCAGACGAGGTCCTGGCTCTCGGAGGTACAGGGGGATTCGGGAAAAATCTTGTCGTGCTGTTGCTGGTGGCTCCGCAGAGCTTTGGACGACATCTTCTTACATGGCGGGCAGCCCGCCGGGTCGTGGTCTGGCCCGAGGCACCGGAGACAGCAGTCATGCGTATTGGTGAGAAACTTTATTTTCCCACACTGATCGCATTTCTTAAAACCGCTGGTGGCCATCGGGGGAAAAAGGACCCCGGCTAGGTCGAAGACCCTATGGGCTGCCAGTGAAGGAAGAGAGAAAAAAAAGGCGCAAAGACTCCTCAAAGGTAAAAATAAGAACAAAACTACAACAGGACCGACCTGATACCAGAGTACCGAGGCAGTAAGGATACTGGTGTCGACCGGTCGGGCCAAAAAGGCACAGAAAAAAAACCTTTTTCCAGGACACGGACAATGTCCGATGGGTTCAGCGGAAAAAGGAGACTGAGCAAGATGGCACCCTTGGGCGGGAAGGGGACCACGTATGCGTGGTAGCAATTCCCAAAGACTTTCTTTGAAAGCTGGGGATTTGCTCCGCGCGGGCTCTGTCAGCGTCGACGTCACCCCATATGTGAGGGCTGACTTCCTGCTTGTTCCCGGAGAAGACGACTTTTCATTTCTTCGAGCCATCTCAACTCCATTTTGTCTTAAGATACTAAGCAACTGTGAATTCACCTTATGGTAGTATTAGGGGCTTTATAAGTTGTATTGGCTTTATATCCTTCTTTTTCTTTTTAATATTTTTGTTTATAACAGTTCTCTTACGGTGTATATTGTTTTTGAATCCTCCCTTTTCTTTATTGTTTTACTGTGAACAGCATACTGTCATGTTATTGGTTGCTTTATGTTTTTTTGTGCTTACTTCTTGCACATGCATGATGGATTGTGATATTCTTTATACAAGGTTTTTGGTTTATTGTAAAATTTAATTAAAAAAAAATATATATATATAAAAAGAAAGCAAGCTCTTAAATAAGGGGACATAGGATGAGGGTGAAAAGGGATACTCAGGAGTAATATGCGGAAATTTTTCTTTACCGAAAAAGTGGTAGGTGTGTGGAATAATCTCTCAGTGGAGGTAAGTAGAGACAAGGACAGTATCTGAATTCAAGAAAGCATGGGACAAAGTAAGTCTCTAAAGGAAAAAAATGGGACTATAGTAGTTAATATGGGAGGGCAGACTAGACTCTTGTAGGAAAAGCAAGCTCCTTTGGCAGTACCTCCTGATGCTGAGAGCTTCTCCAAGTTACTCTCAGTGGGCAATTTGATGGAACGTCCAAAAGGTTGAGATTATATCCTAGCCAGACTACTTAGATCCCAGTGGTCTGAGGTTATAAGGGGCCATCGATCTGCATAAAATCCTAGCCTCCCTCCCATTGGAAGGGCATGTTTGGCTTATTTAGACTTTTGCTTCAAATTCACTTCATATAAAACAGAAAAAAAAGTTTGATTCTTTATCCAGGGGAATTCTAAGTCAACTATTATGACTGAACCACAGGTGGGTTCTTTTTAACATATTAAGGGCCTTAAGGCAATTTTTGGAAACAGAGCTAATAAAGTTTGCTATGATAGAAGATATTACGATTTATGCAATCAGGGTTTTGTTTTCTTATTCTTAATTTTTTAAAATTGTTTTTTCGTGTTCAGAGTGTAGAGTCTGTTGCACAGATCAGTGAAACTCCTATATCAATTAATTTTTAATTTAGACAACTGAATATAAAAAATATACAGGTGTGTGAAGACCTTTACAAGGCACTGTAAATTTATAACTAGCGAGTAACAATGATGTCTTACGAAACAATACTAGGGAAGGAAAGAGCAATGATTTTGCAGAAAAATGGGACGTCACATAGCTACTTAGGTAATCAACTATTTTGTGGCTACAGTTGACAAGACAAGCAAAGGCAGCCCATATGAGTTGTTGAGTAGCTGCCTCAGAAGTCAGGGGTTGCAAACCCTAACTAAAAGCTTAACTAAGAGAACAGTGGATCCACATGCATTAATACAATAGATAAACTTGAAAATTAAATGGTTTTGATTCTACAGTAGGAAACCCAGCTAGTCAGCTCCAAAAAAAAAGAAAAAAAAAAAGAAAGAGACCGAGTCAACACTGCGCAATAGTGTTATGTGAGGCAGAACACATACACACTAGCCCATAATATAATTTCAAGAAGTTTGAGCTAGAGAAGATTTTTTTCCTGCTGGGCTCTATCTGATGTCATCCAGATGCAAGAATTTGCAATGCTGCCTGTCCTTGCAGAAGTAAGATTATATATCAAAGAGCCAATACAAACCCTAACCACAGTCACAAAGTGGGTTCCACAAGCAGTAAAAATGCTGATGCACCCCTTTACTATTAGGAAATTACAAACAGGGTTGAGAAGACTAAGATCTCACGCTGGAAATGGGCATAGTTGAGCTACAAAACTTAGGTAACTTAGTCGATCACATGGTGAACAGAAGGAAAGTGTAGTTACTCACCTGTAACAGGTGATCTCTGGGAACAGCAGGAATTTAGTCTTCACATATCGTGACATTGGTCCTGATGGAGCCCGTGCAGGAATGCTCCCCAGCATCCAATAGGAAAGCTTTTGGGAGCATCCCACTGTGTCCGCGATGCTGCCTTCCCGCCTTTGTGACTCTCTCTCCTCAGTTGAGTTTGTAGCTGAGATAAAAGGAGAGGAGAGAGAAAAACCCTACAATTCCTAGGGGAGGAGGGTGGGTTGTGAAGACTAAATTCCTGCTTTTCCTGGAGATCACCTGTTACAGGTGAGTAACTATGCTATCTTTAGAACAAGCAGGAATGTAGTCTTAACATATGGGACTTCATAGCTCCCAGATGCCACAGAAATGCCCCAGAATTGGTAGATTTGCCTCAGAGCAGGCCTCAAGAGAGCATGGATCCTTCATGAATATCTGGCATCGAAAAAGTCTGGGACAGAGGGTAGGAGATGCCCTAAATCTGAGAGAGGTGCTGGAGTATCACTTGACCAAACATGGCATCTCGACGGGAGTCCTTGTCAAGACAGTAATGAGCCGCAAAAGTATATATCAAAGACCATGTGACTGCTTTGCGAATTTCGCCAATGGCAACAGAACATAGGTTTGCCGTGGATGCAGCCACGGCACGAATGTTATGGGCAGTGACATGACCTTCAAGGGATAGTCCTTCCTTATCATAAACAAATGAAATGCAATCTGCTATCCATTTAGAAAGGGTATGTTTGGATACTGGCAACCCCAAGTGATTTGGATCAAAGGAGATGAATAACAGAGCCTTTAAGGTGCTCAGAATCCTTTGAAGATAGAAGGCTAAGACCCATTTACAGTAAAGTGTATGGAGGGTTGCCTCTGCCCTAGAGGAATGTGGTCTAGGAAAAAAGACAGGAAGGTAAACAGATTGAGATAGAAAGGAGACACCACCTTTGGCATGAAATGGGGGTGAGTCCTGAGGATCATCTTATCATGGTGGAACTGGGTACAAGGCAGGCTTGCCACCAACGCCTGAAG
Source organism: Ichthyophis bannanicus (assembly GCA_033557465.1). Taxonomy (NCBI): domain Eukaryota; kingdom Metazoa; phylum Chordata; class Amphibia; order Gymnophiona; family Ichthyophiidae; genus Ichthyophis; species Ichthyophis bannanicus. Next base: position 388,743,354 of record CM066033.1, on the reverse strand, counting down.
TTCACTGATGCGTCTAGCTGAAGTGAGAGCAACAAGGAAGGTGACCTTCCAAGAGAGAACCTTCAGTAAGGTTGTGGCTAAAGGTTCAAAAGGCAGCTTAAGGAGCTGTCCTAAGACAACATTAAGGTCCCATGCCACCTGTGGTGGCCTAATCAGAGGCTTGGTCAATAAGATCCCTCTCATGAAATGCATTACAAGCGGTTGTGAGGAGATAGGCTACCCCATCTAAGGGATGGTGAGAAGCAGCAATTGCACTGAGATGAACCCTCACTGAGTTAGTCTTGAGACCAAAGGATGAAAGATGGAGGAGATAATGAAGGACAGCTTCCACAGGAGCTGAGAAAGCATTAAAGATCCTTCTGGGAACACCAAGTGGAGAACCTATGCCACCTGAAGTCATAGGAATGTCTGGTGGACTATTTCCTTGAGGCTAGCAAGATCTGCTTTACTTCTTGAGGAAAGTTAATATCCTGCAACACTATGCTTTCAGCAGCCAATACATGAGATGGAAAGACTGTGGATTGGGATGGAGTAGCGTCCCTTCCTCCTGGGAGAGGAGATCGGGAGCCAACCCGAGACTTAGGGGGTGAGTCTGGGACAGACGTATTAGAAGAGTAAACCACAGTTGACGTGGCCAGCATGGGACTATAAGGATCATGTGGCCCTCACCTGCTTGAAGCTTGAAAAGCATTTTGGGAATCGGAGATATGGGAGGAAAGGCATACAGGAAATCCTAATCCCAGTGAAGGTGGAAAGCATCCACCTGTTGGAGGCTGGATATCAGGGTTCTGGTGCAAAAACTAGGTAGTTTGGCATTTTGCAGAGTGGCAAAAAGGTCCATCTCCGGAGTTCCCCAAGTCTGAAAGATGTTGCAAATTGTTTCCTGATGGAGTGACTGTTTGCACGGAAGGAGGATCAGACTCAATTTGTCTGGTAAGACATTTTGCTGCCCTGGCAGATACACAGCTTGAAGGTGTATTCGATGAGCAATGGCAAAGGACCAAAGATGGAGAGCTTCCCTGCAAAGCACCCAAGAACCTGTTCCCCCCTGCTTGTTCAGGTACAACATAGCTACCTGATTGTCCGTCTGGATGAGAACTCTGTGGCGTTGTGATTGTTGTTGAAACACCGAGGGCGTTAAAGATGGCACGAAGCTCCAGTAAATTTATTTGGAGCTGTGACCCCTGTTCCATCCAGCGGCCTTAAGTGGATAGAGAGTCCAAGTGGGCACCCCAGCTCAGTTTGGAGGCATCCGTTGTTAGGATGCATTGATGTGGAGGCATCTGAAAAGGTGATCCTACGAGAAAATTTCCTGGGGTAGACCACCACATAAGGGAGTCGACAAGACTATCTGTGACTTGGATCTGGTCCTTGAAGGCCCCAGAGATCTGCTTCCACTGGGGGGCAAGAGTTCATTGAGCTGTCCTCATGTGCAGACGGGCATATGGGGCTACATGCACTGTGGAGGCCATATGGCCTAGAAGTTGGAGCATCTCCCTGGCTGAGAGATTGTCTAAGCCTTACTTGAGATGCTAGCTGCATTAGTCAAGTTCATCTGTCCTGGGGCAGAAATGCTCTCGACTGTCAAGTGTCTAGAAGAGCTCCTATGAATTCTAGTGTTTGAGTGGGAACTAGATGGGATTTTGGAAGATTTATCACAAATCCCAGATTCTGCAGTACCTGCATTGTAAACAGATGAACCTCCTGTGAAGTGGCTGCCCTTATTAGCCAGTTGTTTAAGGGAAGACAAATATTCCAAGAGTCCTTAGATATGTGGCTACGACCGCCATACACTTTGTGAAGACTCTTGGGGCAGAGGCAAGCCTGAATGGAAGGACTCTGTATTGGTAGTGATTTCCTTGGAAGATAAAGCCTAGATACCTCCTGTATTCTGGATGAATGAGGATGTGAATATACGCTTCTTTTAGAGCTAGAGAACAGAGCCAGTCCTGACTCTGAAGATAAGGTAGAAGGGTTCCCTAGTGAGACCATTTTGAATTTTTCTCAGACTAGAAACTTGTTTAGGTTCCTGAGGTCTAAGACGGGTCTGTACCCTCCGTTTTTCTTTGATATGAGAAAGTAAGAAGAATAGAATCCCATCCCCTGTTGGGATGTTGGAACCTCTTCAATAGCACACTCTGACAGAAGAGAGTTGATCTCTTGCTGCAAGAGAGCAGTGAGTGGGGGTTAAGAACATAAGATATGCCATACTGGGTCAGACCAAGGTCCATCAAGCCCAGTATCCTGTTTAAAACAGTGGCCAATCTAGGTCATACGTACCTAGCAGTATCCCCAAGAGACACAGGTTCCACCATGCTTGTATTGAGTCAAGCATTGATATCCTGGGTCCCTTTTTAATAATGGTTTATGGACCTTTACTCCAGGAACTTGTCCAAACCTTTTTAAAACCCAGCTACACTAACAGTCCTTATTACATCCTCCGGTAAAAAATTCCAGAGTTTGATTACACGTTGAGTGAAAAAATATTTTCTCTTATTTGTCTTAAATAGTTTACCCTGTAGCTTCATTACATGTCCCCTAGTCTTTCTATATTCTGATAGCGTAAACAATCGATCTACGTTTACCCGTTCCACTCCATTCATTAATTTATAGACCTCTATCATATCTCCCCTCAGACGTCTCTTTTCCAGGCTGAAGAGCCCTAACCTTTGTAGCCTCTCTTCATAGGAATAGCCTTCCATCCCCTTTACTATTTTGCTGGCTCTTCTCAGTACCTTTTCTAATAACGCTATATCCTTTTTAAGATACGGCGACCAGAATTGCACACAATATTCAAGGTGCGGTCGTACCATGGAACGATACAGAGGCATTATAATATCCTTTGTTTTATTTTCCATTCCTTTCCTTATGATACCTAGCATTCTATTTGCTTTCTTGGCCGCCGCTGCACACTGGGCGGAGGGTTTTAACATGTTATCCATGATGACTCCTAAATCTTTTTCCTGGGTGGTGCTTCCCAGTGTGGAACCTTGCATTGTGTGGGTTGTTCTTTCTAGGTGCATAACTTTGCACTTGTCCACATTAAATTTCATCTGCCATTTGGATGCCCAGTCTTCCAATTTATCAAGATCCTCCTGCAGTTTTCCACAATCCTCTTGGGTTTTAACAACTTTAAATATTTTTGTGTCATCTGCAAATTTAATAGCCTCACTAGTTATTCCCTTTTCCAGGTCATTTATGAATATGTCAAAAAGTAGCGGACCCAGTACAGATCCCTGGGGTACTCCACTATTCATCTTTTTCCATTGGGAAAATTGGCCATTTAGCCCAACCCTCTGCTTTCTATCTTTTAACCAGTTCCCGATCCACAATAGTACACTGCCTCCTATCCCATGACTTTTTAGTTTTGCCAAAAGTCTCTGATGAGGGACCTTGTCAAAGGCTTTCTGAAAGTCCAGATACACTATAATCAACCGACTCACCTTTGTCTACCTGTTTATTCACACCTTCAAAAAAACATATCAGATTAGTAAGACAAGATCTTCCTTGTCTAAAGCCATGTTGGCTGTCTCCCATTAGGCCATGACTATCTACATGCTGTGTAATTTTGTTCTTTATGATGGTTTTTACCATTTTCCTCCGGTACTGATGTCAGGCTCACCAGTCTGTAGTCTCCCAGATCACCCCTGGAACCGTTTTTAAAAATTGGTGTTACATTGGCGATCCTCCAATCTTCAGGTTTTACAGATGATTTTAATGAAAGTTCACAGATTACTAATAGCAGTTCTGCAATCTCATATTTCAGTTTTCAACACTCTTGGATGTATACCATCCAGTCCAGGTGATTTGCTACTATTCAGTTTATCAAATAGTTGTAATACATCTTCCCGGTGTAGCGATATTTCTCTCAATTCCTCTGCAGTATCACCTTTAAATACCACTTCAGTCTTGGGTAACATCCCTATATCTTCCTCAGTAAAGACCGAAGCAAAGAATGATATTCCCTCACCAGAGTGGAGGGGGTGCTTTGCAGATGAATCCTGTACCCCTATCACACTATGGTTAGTGTCTACTGCTCTGAGGTCATATAAGAATAAATTTGTTTGTCAGCTCAATAACTTACCCTGAGTTCAGTGATCTTTTTTAATTGCTACAAGAAAGCCTATTAGCTAGATGCAACGAGGTCTCAGATTTTCATGAGGCGTTTAATCAGCCAGACTTGCTGGAATGAAAAGTGCCTTCTGCAACATCAACGACCTCAATTAACTATGCATCCGCATGGCTTTTAAATTTTCTAAGTTTAACTTACTATAAAAAAAAATATATATGGACTTATTTTTAACTTCTGAAATGATTTTCTATTTATAGTATCTCATGTCATCAAACAGTTACTACCCTATATTTAGGATTTAGCGCATGTCTCCATAGTCCAGCAACATCAACAAAATTCATAGTCCTCCAATCAGCAAATTTTTATAAAGAGACTGCGCTTATCTGTTGTCATTGGTGAGAAACTCGTGAGGATATCCAGTAGAAGAAATTCCAAAGATGTTCCTAATTCAAAAGGATGTTCCCGATGTCTAACCGTGAAGCGCTCACTCGTTTCACTCTTCGTTTCTTCAGGGGAATCGTGCTTCCAACATCTACCCTCTTTTTGTAACTGCACGGACTAAAACAGATTATACCATTCATACTAGCTTCCACATACTGAACTCTCATATATTTGTGATAATACTCTATCAAGAACTATAAGAAACCATTTGTTACCTTTATTCATTCAGCTAACGCTTAAAGTTTTCTGTAGTGCCCAAAAGACGCCGCGCATGCGGGCTATTTCTTTCCCTCGGTTAAATAGAGAACAATGGGAGGTGCTTACATCACTTTTCTTTAAAGGGGCTCACAACCCTAATTCAATGACACAAATGCCAATCAACCTGCGCATTTAACCCTTTAGGTGAAACTGTGGGCAGGGAAAATATCCAACGTTGTTCTCGATAAAGGAGTTACTGCTCTCTTGTGCGACCCTTCATCCCGCTCAAAACCTGTTCAATGCTAAAACACCGGAGCTCTAAAAAACGATGTTGAAATTGAAGGCAATGTTCAACCATCGGTGCCTCTCTTCGCCGGCATTTTAATCTGCTGCGGTGTTCTTGCATACGTATTTGTAATGAACGAGTGGTTTTTCCCACATATAGTAATTGGCAAGGACAGAATATCCCATACACCACATAAGCAGACTGACAAGTAGTGGAACTTGTTAACCTATAATTTTTACCTTCATAGGAAAATGAAGATGCTTCTAATGTAACCGGGCAAATATTACACCCAGCACATTTATAGTGACCTTGGTCACATGAAATACTTCTGGGCATAGGTAATCGTAATTCGGTGGGACTGAGTATTTCTTTGAGATTTCGTTGCCTTTTCCAGACACATCGAATGCGTTTGTATTCCAATCCTTGAATATGCTGTAACACATTACCATGGCGTTTCAAAATACCTTGTATTTTATAACCCAGAGGAGAATAAGTCGTTATCAAATTAATACATGTATCATCTATATTAATTCTATGTGGTGAGTCTGTAAGTAAGGTTTCCCGATGGTTATACAGAGCACGTTTATATGCCTGAGATACAACAGACCGTGGATAACCCCGATCCCGAAATTTTCTTTTTAGGCTCTTTGCTTGTTTGGTGTATTCTGAAGTTTCAGAGCAGTTACGTCGATAGTGCAGAAATTGTGAAAATGGAAGACCTTTTTTGAGATTAATTGGATGCGCACTAGAATAATGTAAAAGGGAATTACGATCTGTAGTCTTACAAAAGACCGACGTGTTCCAAACCCCTTCTCCTTTGATCATTAAAACATCCAAATATGTAATACGAACTGTGTCCCATTCATAAGTGAAGGTTATATTCTGATCCCTCTCATTTAGCCATGTTGTAAAGGCTATCAATTCTAGTTCTTGGCCCTCCCAAAACATAAAGACGTCATCTATATAACGCCGCCATAATCTGATATGGGGGTTGGGGGGCTCCGTAAAAATCCATTTATACTCAAACTCTTCCATATAAAGGTTTGCGATAGAAGGGGCACAGGTCGCGCCCATCGCTACCCCGGATAGTTGGTGATAGATGTTACCATCAAAACCAAAATAATTTTCATATAGGATTAAATCTGTCAATTTTCCCAAAAAATTCTGCAACATCATCGGTAAATCTCCTCTACCCTGAAATGCCTTCATAACTATTCTATTGGCTGACTGTTGTGGAATGCTGGTATACAGTGAGGTAACATCCAATGTCACCAATTTAATGTCCGGAATTTTCGTCAACCCAGCATGATGAGAACAGTTGCAAAAAATGTGTTGAATCACGTACATAAGAAATCATAGGATGGAGAAGAGAGTCTAAATAAATTGATAACGGCTCCAATACTGAACCTTTTGTGGCCACTATTGGTCGACCAGGAGGGTGAGTGAGCCGTTTGTGTACTTTTGGGACCAGATAAAACTTAGACATTACAGGATTTGGTGGATTCAAAAATCTATGCTCCTTCTCCGAAATTAATTTTTCACGTATCGCTTCTGTTGTCAAATCAGAAACACATTTTTGTAGACGACTCTGTGGATCTTCAATCACTCTCTCATAAACTGTAACATCCGATAATTGGCGATAAGCCTCTTCAAAGTAATCACTTCTATCCATAACCACTGTACCACCCCCCTTGTTGGCTCGTCGAACAACGTTGGATATTTTCCCTGCCCACAGTTTCACCTAAAGGGTTAAATGCGCAGGTTGATCGGCATTTGTGTCATTGAATTAGGGTTGTGAGCCCCTTTAAAGAAAAGTGATGTAAGCACCTACCATTGTTCTCTATTTAACCGAGGGAAAGAAATAGCCCGCATGCGCGGCGTCTTTTGGGCACTACAGAAAACTTTAAGCGTTAGCTGAATGAATAAAGGTAACAAATGGTTTCTTATAGTTCTTGATAGAGTATTATCACAAATATATGAGCGTTCAGTATGTGGAAGCTAGTATGAATGGTATAATCTGTTTTAGTCCGTGCAGTTACAAAAAGAGGGTAGATGTTGGAAGCACGATTCCCCTGAAGAAACGAAGAGTGAAATGAGTGAGCGCTTCACGGTTAGACGTCGGGAACATCCTTTTGAATTAGGAACATCTTTGGAATTTCTTCTACTGGATATCCTCACGAGTTTCTCACCAATGACAACAGATAAGCGCAGTCTCTTTATAAAAATTTGCTGATTGGAGGACTATGAATTTTGTTGATGTTGCTGGACTATGGAGACATGTGCTAAATCCTAAATATAGGGTAGTAACTGTTTGATGACATGAGATACTATAAATAGAAAATCATTTCAGAAGTTAAAAATAAGTCCATATATATATATTTTTATAGTAAGTTAAACTTAGAAAATTTAAAAGCCATGTGGATGCATAGTTAATTGAGGTCATTGATGTTGCAGAAGGCACTTTTCATTCCAGCAAGTCTGGCTGATTAAACGCCTCATGAAAATCTGAGACCTCGTTGCATCTTGCTAATAGGCTTTCTTGTAGCAATTAAAAAAGATCACTGAACTCAGGGTAAGTTATTGAGCTGACAAACAAATTTATTCTTATATGGCTATATAAGCTCAATGAAGTGACTATATACGATTTTTTGTTGGATACAATTATGGAGGGTCACACTGCTCTGAGGTGACAAGATGCCACCTGTGGGCATAATGGCAAAGTCTGTCTGCTATGTGGAGGGGACAAGGGTTCTCCAGAGGCAGGGTGGCTATGTTTTCTAGGAAGAAGTCAAAAACCAGGCACCGATTGAGTCTGCGCAGCTGGTTGGGGTTTAGGAGACCATGACTTCTTCTGTTGCTTAGGAGGCTGTTGCTTCCTCTGGGTACCCTGAGGTTGGTGTTGAGAAGCTGGGGGGTAAGAAAGATAAAATTACTTCTTCTTACCATAGAAAGAATATTTATTTAACAACTTTTATATACCGTGCTATTTGTTATCAGAATAGAAAAACTTCTTTGCTGCTGCTTTCTTCTTGGCAGGGTTGGCAGTAGCTTTGGAAAGCATATTGAGGGTAGTATTCTCAGACTTAGAGGCCTTATCTTGCCAATTCTTTCCAAACAGGTACTCACCAGTTCAGGGAATATTACTCAGCTTATCTTGAGCCCACCTTTCAAGGTCTGATGCCTGGAGCCATGCAATCCTACATGCAACTACACAGATAGAAGTTGCTCTGCTAGTGCATTCAACAGTCAGAGTTTGCACTGTTGACAAATCTGGGAACATTTTGGGCATGTTTGACTAATGTAAGGTAGTCTGCCCTCTTATCATCCGGGAAAAGAGACGACATTGATTCCAGATCCCTAGTTACCTCCCTGAGGAACATACTCATGTAGAGTATGTATGAACTTAGCCGGACTGAGAGCATGGAAAACAGATTCCCTGTCCAGGGTATTGGAGGAGTGCATCTTAGAACTTTTAATTTGATGCAGCGTTGATTCCACCACCATTGACTGGTGTGGAAGCTGTGTTTTCTGGAATCTGGGACCTTCTGGTACTTGATACATGGATGGGGAGAAATGGTGAGAGACATTTCCCACATCCAGAGCATACGATCCAGGCATATACGGTGAATAGGCAGAGTAGTTGCCTCTTTAGGAGCTGTAGGGTATTGAAGAATGTCCAAAGCCTCTAGTCTGGGTTCTTTCTCTGATGTAGTAGTAATGGATAGGCCCCTTGCTATTTCCTTGATAAACTCTTGGAAAGACATATCTTCGGGAGGGGACATGTACAGCTGCACCGACAGTGAGGGTTCCTCCAGAAAACTTCATATCTCTCAGGTACCGATCGATTCATCATCCAAAGAACTGGAATCAGTAGAATCAAAGTATCGATGGAAGCAATGCTCCTGTTCTTGCAAGGTCTGGTACCGATCGAGATTGGTACTGGCTCGACAGACTTGCCGTACCAGTACCTCAGAACCGGAAATGGACTAGAGAGCCGGTATGGGCGGAAGCGTGCCAAGTGGCATGAAACCCGATGCAGACTGCATGGGCATCGTTGACTGTACTGGTACCAACAATACCCCGGTAATGACCTGACCTGTACAGATGCCGCTAACAGAGCCACTAGACTCCACTTAATGGCCAGCATATGCTGATCCACAGAGCTTGCCAATGCCTGTGTATCAGTACCAGAAGCATGGGCTACCATTCCAGAGCATGGCATCAGGAGCTCTCCTGAGGTGGAGGCCTCGGGAGCATCCTGGACCCCTTTTGAGGCTTTAGAGGTGATGTCCTCCCGTTGGGGTAGTTTGACCAGTCGATCCAACTGCAGGGCAACGTTCGAAACATCTCTATGTTTAGATAGAGATCAACCCTTGGGAGGATGGCCTGTCTTGTGTTTCGATACCTGAGATCCATGTGAGGAAGACAATGCCCCTGATGATGTCGAAGAGAGTGAAACCGCATATGAGGCAAAAAGGGAGCAGAGTTTCGTGGCCCGATTCTGTGAGCCTCTTTGTTATCTTCTTGCATAGGAGACATTCAGATGGCTGGTGATCTGGGACGAGGCATTTAAGACACCAGTCATGGGTATTGGTAGCAGAGATAGTGCTATCAATACCTTGGAACACTTATAATCATTGGTTGGTTTTTCCATCATGTCAGTAGAGTGGATGGAAGGCATAGGCCTAAGATGGTGCCTGTGCGCCTGAAAGAACAATTTATTTTATTTATTTATTTTTTTAGAAAGAATCGAAGATATCAGTTCTGGCGTCGACATGAAGGCAGACAACCACAAAAAGTAGAGAAGAAATTTTCTGTGGTGACAGGATTTGCTTCCTGCTGGCTCCGTGGAAAACGAAGAACTGAGGAGGGAGAATCACAAAGGCAGGAAGGCAGCAGCGCAGATGCAATGGGATGTTCCCAAAAGCTCTCCAACTGGATGCTGCGGAGAGTTCCTGCGTGGGCTCAGTCGGTACCAATGTCACCATATGTAAAGATTACATTCCTGCTTGTTCCTGGAGAGGTAAGCCACCTTTCAGATTTAATGGTGCTGCATTTTAGGCGACAACAATTTGGTGTCCACCAAGGGTGTAGATTTAATTAAGATAAAAAAGGATTTGGCTTGGATAAATACCAAGCTGGGGGCAGGCATCATCTGCTCCCAAATTCTCTCCTGGCAGAAGTGGGAATAAGAGAAAGCAGAAAGAAGTTGAACGCAGAGCTAGGGAACTTTGTGCATGCCTTAGGGGGAATGGTGTTCAAGCAAAAGGGCATTTTGGCAGGTGGGGCAGTGGTTTACGGGGGTGGGGGGAGGGAATGAAGGTCCATCTAAATGAGATTTGCCTGGACGTTTTCAATGCATACCTGTGGAAGGCCATCTGTTCGGTTCTCATGATGGGGGGAGTCATACTGCAGCTCCTCCTTGGTGGTGGGACCTCACTGACAAAAAGGGGGGATACTATATAGTATGGGGGGGTGCACAGGTACCAGTTGGGGGTGCATGGGCCCAGTAATGGAAAAGCCAAGTACCACCTGACTTCAGGTACAAGGAGTATTTGAAGCAAGAGGGGACCCCCACCTGGGCACCAACATGAAGCGGTCAGTGGCCGGGAAGGGGGTTCCCCACCCCCCGGTCATGGGGCAGGCCAGGGGGACCAAGAGAAAGTTGTGGTACCCCTGTCAGCATTGTTATTGTTGCATTATTATTATTGTGATTATTAATATTGTTATGGTTATCAACAAGATGGGCAAGATCCACAATCAGTGGCCAACCAATCCCACTATTAAAAAGTGTTGCACTAAATGGTGCAGCATGGTTTTTGTTTCGGGCAAAAGGGGGAAATGGGGGAGGGGCAGGGGAAGGGCAATACCGAAGCCTATAAGCCCCCCTTGCTGCATGCCCTGGGTTATGACTCTGCATTAGTAAAAGCCATCAACCTTATCAAAATGGAGGGGGGCGGGAACTATAAGACTGCTAAACTCCGAGTGAACAAGCTGGTTTATAATGTTGTCCTGTATTGTTTCAAGTTAAAGACACTGAGAGAAGGGGAAAAACTGGCAAGCAAAGATGACATGAACCTAATGGAGAATTTAAGGATTTGTGTAGATCACTTCAAGGTACTAAATGTTATATGAATCCCTATTTTGCACAGGATTTATTTATTTGATTTGAACGTTTTTTCTATACTGTCCTTTCCAAAGATCAGGGGTTTACATTGAACAAACAATTACAGAGAACATTGTAGCGAACAGTTAAACTATTTATATAGTATATTACAATATAACGCATAGTAGTAGGTGGTTCAAACCAACTATTTACATGGTAACTTTTCAGTATGTACATGTTACAGAGTGTGTACTCATAAGTGGGGGATAGTTGCTGGGGGAGGGGGGTTGTTGGAACTGTTGGGAGGGGAATGAGTACTAGTATTGTTGCAGGAGGCATTATTATAGTACCCTAAGAGTAAGATTTTTATCTTTTTTTGGAAAGTCTTAAAGTCCTTGATTGATCTGAGGGGGTCTGGCAGGAAGTTCCATAATTTGAGTGCTATGTATGTAAAGAGTAGTTACTCACCTGTAACAGGTGTTCTCCAGGAGCAGCAGGAATCAGTCCTCACATATGGGTGACGTTGGCGCCGACGGAGCCCCCGTGTGGAGCATTTCCCCAGCTTTCAAAGAAAGCCTTTGGGAATTGCAGCGCGCATGCGCAGTCCACTTCCCGCCCAAGGGTGCCATCTTGCTCAGTCTGATGACATAGCTAAAAGACAGCAAAATAGCAAAAATAAATCATATGACTGCAACTCCAAGAGGAGAAGGGAGGGTTGTGAGGACTGATTCCTGCTGCTCCTGGAGAACACCTGTTACAGGTGAGTAACTACTCTTTCTCCAGGACCAAGCAGGAAGTCAGTCCTCACATATGGGACTCCCCAGCTTAAGGCTACCGGAGACCCCAAGCGGAAAAAATGAGCTCCCTCTAGCTCGGCAGTACGTAAGGAAGGAATCTTCTCTGAGAACGCCCCCGACCGGTAGCCCAACAGCAGGGCCGGAGGCTAGGAGTTGCCTAAACCCCAAAGAGATTATGGAGTACTGCCTGTCCGAAAGCACTGTCCCTGCGGGACTCCCTCTCAAGGCAGTAATGGGCCGCAAAAGTCTGGCTTGAAGACCAAGTAGCGGCCCAGCAGATGTCTGCCAAATGAATAGAGCGGAGATGAGCCACTGAACAGCCTTCGCCCTGACACGATGAGCCGTGACTCGACCCTCCAACGAGAGGCCGGCTGCCCCATAAGCCCAGGCGATACAGTCAGCAACCCATATGGACAAAGTACGCTTGGAAACAGGTAACCCCAATTTATTGGGGTCAAAAGAAACGAAGAGCTGAACAGCCCTTCAATGCTCCCGCGTACGGTCAAGGTAGAAGGACAACGCCCTCCTACAGTCCAGGGTATGCAGGACCATCTCAGCCCGGTTGGCATGCGGCCTGGGAAAGAAGGTCAGAAGAACCACTTCCTGAATGAGGTGAAAAGGGGAGACAACCTTAGGGAGAAACTTCGGGTGAGTCCGTAAGACTACCCTATTCCTGTAGAACCTAGTGTAAGGGGGATCGCCTGGTAACATGCCTGCCTGGTGCGAAGGTAGCGGACCTCACGCGCCACCTAGATAAGGTCTTAGGTAGTGCTGGGGAGGAGTCTGCTGTCTTGGTACATGTCGGTACCAATGACATAGGAAAATGTGGTAGGGAGGTTCTGGAGGCAAAATTTAGGCTTTTAGGTAGGAAGTTGAAATCCAGAACTTCCATGGTAGCATTCTCCGAAATGCTTCCTGTTCCACGCGCAGGACCCAAAAGGCAGGCAGAGCTCCGGACTCTCAATGCGTGGATGAGACAATGGTGCAGAGATGAGGGTTTTGGATTTGTTAGGAACTGGGGAACATTCTGGGGAAAGGAGGGGCTCTTCCGAAGGGATGGGCTTCACCTTAACCGGGATGGAACCAGGCTGCTGGCATTAACCTTTAAAAAGGAGATAGAGCAGCTTTTAAACTAGATATTAGGGGAAAGCCGACAGTCGCCCAAGAGCAGATGGTTCGGAAGAATGTATCCTTGAAGGATACTACCAAAAGCAGAGAGGTTCCACAAAAGAGTAAAGTAGCCCAAATGCCCTCAAGTATGGAGCAGACAGAGCTTAAAGATCCCAATTTACCCATGTCTAACAATAGCCAAATTAACATGAATAAAATACATTCTCTAAAATGCTTGTATGCAAATGCTAGAAGTCTAAAGAATAAGATGGGAGAGTTAGAATATATAGCACTAAATGAAAGGTTAGATATGACTGGAATATCAGAGACATGGTGGAAGGAGGACAACCAGTGATACCTGGATACAAACTATATCGTAATGATAGAGCTGATTCAAATTGGTGGAGGGGTTGCGCTCTATGTTAGAGAGGGCATTGACTCAGAAAGGATTAAAGTGTTGCAGGAAACAAAATCTGCTGTAGAATCTATATGGATTGAAATTCCATATAAAAGGGGGAAGGCAATGGCAGTGGGGTGTACTATCGAGCACCTGGCCAGAATGACCAAATGGATGATGAAATGCTCAAAGAAATCAAGGAAGCTAACAAAAGTTACAGCGCAGTAATAATAATGGGTGATTTCAATTACCCTGGTATCGACTGGGTCAGTGTCACGTCAGGACATGCTAAAGAGATAAAGTTCCTAGATGAAATAAATGACTGCTTCTTGGAGCAGCTGGTTCATGAACCAACCAGAGGGGAAGCCATATTAAACCTAGTCCTTAGTGGAACACCAGATCTAGTGCAGGAGATAAGGGTGTTGGGGCCACTTGGCAATAGTGATCATAGCATGATCGCCTTTGATTTAATTAGTGGAGGAGGGATAGTAAGGAAATCCACAGTACTACCATTTAACTTTCGAAAGGGAGACTATGATAAAATAAGGAAAACAGTTAAGAAAAAACTAAAAGGAGCAGTTGCAAAGGTTAAAGACGTACATCAAGCTTGGGTGTTGTTGAAAAATACTATCTTGGAAGCCCAGACCAGCTGTATTCCACGCTTTAAGAAAAGTGGAAGGAAGTCCAAAAAACTGCCAGCATGGTTTAAAGGTGAGGTCAGAGAGGCTGTTGTTGCTAAAAAAGCATCTTTCAGGAAATGGAAAAAAGAGCCAAACGACGAAACCTGGAAACAGCACAAGCACTGGCAAGTCAAATGCAAGGCATTGATAAGGCAGGCAAAGAAAGAATTTGAGAAGAAGCTTGCTGCGGAAGCAAAAACGCGAAATAAAGACCTTTTCAAGTACATTCGTAGCAAAAAACCTGTGAGAGAGTCAGTTGGTCCATTAGATGATAAAGGGGTTAAAGGAGCACTAAGAGGCGACAAGGCGATAGCGGAGAGACTGAATGAATTCTTTGCTTCGGTCTTTACTGAGGAAGATGTAGGGATGTTACCCATGACTGAAGTGGTATTTAAAGGTGCGGAAGAATTGAAGGAAATATCGATACATCAGGAAGATGTCTTACAACTATTAGATAAACTGAAGAGTAGCAAATCACCTGGGCCGGATGGTATACATCCAAGGGTGTTGAAAGAACTGAAATATGAGACTGCAGACCTGCTATCAGTAATCTGTGAACTATCATTAAAATCATCCCTAATACCTGAAGATTGGAGGATCACCAATGTAACACCAATTTTTAAAAAGGGTTCCAGGGGTGATCCGGGAAACTACAGACTGGTGAGCCTGACGTCAGTACCAGGATAAATGGTAGAAACCATCATAAAGAATAAAATTACTCAGCATGTAGATAGTCACAACCTAATGGGAGACAGCCAACATGGCTTTAGACAAGGAAGATCTTGTCTTACTAATCTGTTATGTTTTTTTGAAGGAGTGAATAAACAGGTGGACAAAGGTGAGTCGGTTGATATTGTGTATCTGGACTTTCAGAAAGCCTTTGACAAGGTCCCTCATCAGAGACTTTTGGAAAAACTAAAGAGTCATGGGATAGGAGGCAGTGTACTACTGCGGATCAGGAACTGGTTAAAAGATAGAAAGCAGAGGGTAGGGCTAAATGGCCAATTTTCCCAATGGAGAAAGGTGAATAGTGGTGTACCCCAGGGATCTGTGCTGGGTCCGCTGCTTTTTGACATATTCATAAATGACCTGGAAGGTGGAATAACGAGTGAGGTGATCAAATTTGCAGATGACACAAAACTATTTAAAGTTGTTAAAACCCAAGAGGATTGTGAAAAATTGCAAGAGGATCTTGATAAATTTGAAGACTGGGCATCAAAATGGCAGATGAAATTTAATGTGGACAAGTGCAAGGTTATGCACATAGGGAAGAACAACCCAAACTATGGTTACATGATGCAAGATTCCACATTAGGAACCACCACCCAGGAAAAAGATTTAGGCATCATTGTGGATACCATGTTAAAACCCTCGGCCCAGTGTGCAGCGGCGGCCAAGAGAGCAAATAGAATGCTAGGTATGATAAGGAAAGGAATGGAAAATAAAACAAAAGATATTATAATCCCTCTATATCGTTCCATGGTGAGACCGCACCTTGAATATTGTGTGCAATTCTGGTCGCCGTATCTTAAAAAGGATATAGCGATTTTAGAAAAGGTTCAGAGAAGAGCCACCAAAATGGTAAAGGGGATGGAAGGATACTCCTATGAAGAAAGGCTAAAAAGGTTAGGGCTCTTTAACCTGGAAAAGAGACGGCTGATGGGAGATATGATAGAAGTCTATAAATTAATGAACGGAGTGGAACAGGTAAACGTAGATTGATTGTTTACGTTATCAGAATATAGAAAGACTAGGGGACATGCAATGAAGCTACAGGGTAAACTATTTAAGACTAATAAAAGAAAATATTTTTTCACTCAACGTGTAATCAAAATCTGGAATTTGTTACCAGAGGATGTAGTAAAGGCTGTTAGTGTAGCTGGGTTTAAAAAAGGTTTGGACAAGTTCCTGGAGGAAAGGTCCATAAACCATTATTAAGAAGTGACCGAAGATATCAATGCTTGATCCCGTACAAGCATTGTAGAACTTGTGTCTCTTGGGGAAACTGCTAGGTACATATGACCTAGATTGGCCACTGTTGGAAACAGAATACTGGGCTTGATGGACCTTGGTCTGACCCAGTATGGCATATCTTATGTTCTTATGTAGTGCCTGAAGTTCACTCACTCGCCTAGCAGAGGTAAGAGCTACAGAAACAAGGTTTTCCAGGAGAGAAAACGGAGACGGCAGGTAGCCATAGGTTCAAAGGGCGGACAAGTAATCCGCTGTAAGACCACATTCAGATCCCACTCAGGGGCTGGTGGACGCAAAGGGGGCTTAAGCAGGAGGAGGCCTCTGAGAAAACGAGCCACCAAAGGGTGGTTGGAAAGAGGCCTCCCGTCCACCGGCGAGTGGTGCGCTGAGAGAACACTGAGGTGAACCCTGACAGAGTTGGACTTAAGGCCTAGATTGGAGAGGTAAAGCAAATACTGCAATACTACCGCTACCAAGCATGAGAAGGGATTCTTGCTGTGCTGAGCACACCATGCGGAGAATCTACGCCACTTAAGAGCGTAGGATTTCCTGGTGGATTGCCGCCTAGAGGCTAAGACTACGTCTTCCACCTCTCTAGGCAGTAGTAGGGGAGCCAGGACTACCCTTTCAGCAGCCAGGCCATCAGATGAAGGGACTGGAGGTTGGGGTACAAGAGAGAACTCTGATCCTGAGACAGGAGATCGTGTTGAATCCCCAGAGGAAGAGGAGTG
This sequence comes from Ichthyophis bannanicus, assembly GCA_033557465.1. Taxonomy (NCBI): domain Eukaryota; kingdom Metazoa; phylum Chordata; class Amphibia; order Gymnophiona; family Ichthyophiidae; genus Ichthyophis; species Ichthyophis bannanicus. Next base: position 388,726,562 of record CM066033.1, on the reverse strand, counting down.
TCCACCATCAGTTGCAGCAGGAGTGGGAACCACGGCTGCCTCGGCCACCTGGGGGCTATCAGAATCATTGAGGCCCCGTCCTGGAGGACCTTGAACAGAGTTCGGGACACTAGTGGCGTGGGAGAAAACGCATACAGTAGGCCTTGGGACCACGGAATCAGAAAGGCATCTGCTGCTACTCTGAGAGGATGTGGTTGTCTGGAACGGAATCTCGGGAGTTGCCGGTTCAGAGGACTGGCGAAAAGATACATGGTGGGGAGGCCCCACCTGAGAAAGATCTGCTGAACCACCAACGGATTCAATCTCCATTCGTGTGGTTGCAGGATCCTGCTCAGTCTGTCCACCAGGTAATTTTCTTGACCTGGGAGGTAGACAGCCTTGAGGAGGATTCCGTGATTGACTGCCCAAGAGCACAGTCGTTGTGCCTCCTGACAGAGAAGGAAGGAGCCCGTGCCTCCTTGTTTGCTCACGTAGAACATGGCAACTTGATTGTCCATCTGGACCAGTACAGACTGGTGAGATGTGAGGTGGGAGAAAGCTCTCAGAGCTAGGCGTATTGCCCGTAGCTCCAGGAAGTTTATCTGCTGAGCAGCCTCCCAAGGGGTCCAGAGACCCTGAGTACATGCCCCTTGGCAATGTGCTCCCCAACCTTGAAGAGAAGCATCTGTCGTCAGCACTTGAGAATGCGGAGGGGATTGAAAACCCACTCCGAGTACCAGATTCGGAAGATGAAGCCACCATTGCAGAGAGGAGACAAGCATGGTGGATATTCTTACTGAGTCTGCAAGGCTCCCTGTGGCTTGATGCCACTGAGTTCGAAAGCTCCACTGAGCAGGCCGCATGTGCAGGCGGGCATTGGGGGTTACATGAACCGTGGAAGCCATATGGCCGAAGTCTCAGGAATTGCCTGGCGGAGACCAGGGAATTGCTGTGAAACTGCCTGGCTAGATCTATCAACCTGTGGGCTCTGTCCACTGGCAGGAAAGCCTTTGCCTGAAGAGTGTCCAGCCTTGCTCCTATGAATTCCAAGTTCTGGGACGGGAGCAAAGTGGACTTTGCGAAGTTTATGACAAACCCCAAGTGCTGAAGCAGAGCCACAGTGCGAAGGGTGGCTTGACTGGCCTCCTGGGAAGACTGGCCCCTTATGAGCCAGTCGTCCAGGTATGGAAACACAAAAAGACCTTGAAGCCTCAGGTAGGCCGCCACCACCGCCAGGCACTTGGTGAACACCCTGGGAGCGGAGGTTAGGCCAAAGGGTAGTATTCTGTACTGGTAGTGGTTTCCCCCCACAACAAATCTGAGATATTGTCTGTGGTCTGGATGAATAAGGATGTGAGTATAAGCATCCTTTAGATCTAAGGAGCATAGCCAATCTCCCTGCTGGAGGTAGGGCAGCAGGATTCCAAGGGTAAGCATCTTGAACTTTTCCCTCTCCAGGAACTTGTTGAGGTTGCGCAAGTCTAGGATGGGTCTGAGGCCTCCTGTTCTTTTTGGTACCAGAAAGTACCTGGAATAAAAGCCGTGACCTCTCAGGTGGTGGGGCACCGGTTCCACAGCCTGGTCCTTTAGCAGACTTGCTAACTCCTGAAGGAGTAGGTCCCTGTACAGAGGGAGTCTTGGAGGCTCCCCTGGAAAATAGGAGGGAGGTACCTGGTGAAAATGGATAAGATAGCCCTTGTGGACTATATGGAGCACCCAGGTATCTGATGTGACGGCTGACCACCTGTGGGCAAAGTGGGCCAGCCGGCCTCCTGTGCTGATGTTTATGTTTATTGATTTAATATACCGCTCTACAAATATATATATCAGAGCAGTTTACATAGTACAAAAAACAAAGAAATCATAAAGTGAAAAGAGGAAAGGAAATTACAATATAACAGGAAAGCAAACCAGGCAGAACCAAACGACAGGACAAGAGGAGAAAAGAGGGGAAGTGGGAAAAGAAGGGGTGAGGGCTACACAGAGGGGTCAGGGAGATCGAAGGCAAGGGCAAAGAGATGGGTTTTGAGTTTGTTCTTGAAGGTAGTATGTGTCTGTTCGAGTCGGATGGAGGAGGGGAGAGAGTTCCATAGGGCAGAGCCAAGGAAAAAGAAAGCGGAGGAACGAGTGGATTGAAGGTGAGCCTGGGCAGGTGAAGGGAGATGAAGGCGGTTGAGGTGGAAGGACCGCAAGGAACGAGATGAGGTATGAAAATGGACAAGGTCAGCGAGATACTGAGGGGAATGGGAGTAGAGGACACGATGCAGGATTGTCAGAACTTTGAAGTGAATACGAGACTTGACAGGGAGCCAATGGAGGTGAATGAGCAAAGGTGTAACGTGATCACGGGGGGAGGAGTGGAAAATGAGACGGGCAGCGGTGTTTTGGATGCGTTGAAGGCGGTGAAGTTGAGTGGCAGAGAGACCAGCTAGAACAGAGTTACAGAAATCAACGCTGATGTGAGCCAGTTGAGGAGAAGAGGCTATGCCTTCTGAGTCAAAACCCCCCACCCTGCTGAGCAGGGGCCAGTGTTGGTGGCTTGGGGGCCTTCTGCCTACGGGGCCCATGACCCTGCCCCTTGGCCTGCTGACCCTGTTGGGGAGCTGCAGAGGCCTGATAATGAGGGTATTGTTTATAGGCAGATGACTTCCTCGGGTAAAAGGTCTTTTTTCCCAAGCCCTTCTTTTTCTGAGAAGGGGCAGAGGTTTTTCTGGACAGCCTAGTCCGGGTCAGAGTCTCGGTCTCGAGTTCTGCAGCCTTCTCAGCCATGGGCTTGCCAAAGAGGTTTTCACCTCGGCAGGGGACATCGACCAACTTGTCCTGCACCCATGGCTCGAGGTCGGATGACTGTAGCCAAGCCTGTCGGCGGGCACCAATGCCAGCCCCGCTACTCGGGCCGAAGCCTCAAAGCCATCGTAGGCTGCTCGAGAGACAAACTTCGAGCACTCTCGAATACCAGTGGACAAGGCTTGGAACCGCTGCAAAGGTTCCTCGGAGAGACCAGCAGAGAACCCGGCAATCTCCTTTGCCAGGTCTCGGAGATACATGCCCATGTAGAGCTGGTATGTCTGGACATGGCAAACAAGCATAGAGCCCTGGAAGCACTGAGGGCATCCAGGTTCTGGGCCTCCCGGCCAGGAGGCACCAAGGAGTGCATCTTCTGACTTTTCAGTCAATGCATGGCCGATTCCACAACCATGGAGTGGTGCGGTAATTGTGCATTTTGGAAACCGGGGCTCTTGCGGACTCGATAGATGGAATCGACCCGCTTGCTTAACACCGGCGTCGAGGCCGGGGTCTCCCACATGCGGAAGAGCAGCCGCTCCAGCATCGGAGGAACCGGTACAGTAAAGGCCTCCTTCGGGGGAGAGCCATACTGGAGGGCCTCGAGCTCCTCGGCTCGAGGCTCCTCCTCGGGGAAGGCCAAGGCCTTGGCCATATCCCGCACGAAGTCCGAGAACCGGGTATTCCTCCGGTGGGGATTGTCTCCGAGGTTCGGACTCCGGCGAGTCTGATGGGACACACCGAGTCCGATAAGTGTCGGGTGACTCTTCGTCCTCCGTCTCCCAGCCCGACTCCTCGGAGGAGGAATCGAGTGGCTCCAGTCGGGCGGGCACTGCTGCCATCCGCCCTGACGCCGAGGGTACCGGCGTCGACGACCTCGGTCCCGAACAGGAGCCCGAGGGAGACCGTGGCCGAGGATCAACTCGAGCCCGCATGGACTCGAGGATCGGCTCGGCAGTCGATGTCCCGGTGGTCGGGGCAGATGCACCGGTGAGACCGGTGATCAATGCCTGCTGCTGTTCCATGAAGGCAGCGAGGCTGCTCTCCAAGGCCGTCAACCTGAGTCCAAGCTCAGGAGACCCAGCAGCCCCAGACTCGGGCCCCGACGGCGTCGGGCCTGACGTCGGCTCCCCTGGAGAGGAGTCCACGAGGACTACAACACTCACATGTCCAGGAGACTCCATCTCGATACGAGGATGCTTGGCAGGCCTCTCCGACTCCGAAGACCCGGGAAGGCTATCAGGGCTATGAGACCTGGCCCTCAAGGAACCAGGAGCGTCCACCGACGCCACCCTCGCAGGTTTCTTCTTCCTGCGCTGTTCCCGTGAAGGAGACCCCCGCTCAGAGGAACCCCGATGCTGCTCCGGGCCAGAGTCCCGAGACGTTGAGGCCTCTGACGAGGTCCGGGCCCGTCCGGACGCGGAGTCAGAGAAGATCCTCTCCTTCTGGTGCTGCCGACTCAACGCCTTCGAGGACATTTTGCCACACGGACCACAGATCGGGTCATGATCGGGTCCGAGGCAGTGGAGGCAGCAGTCATGTGTGTCGGTAAGAGACATAAGTTTCTTACACCGATCACACTTTTTAAACCCGCTGGCAGCCATTGGGGGAAAAAGGGCCCCTGCGAGGTCAAAAGACAGGGCTGCCAGTGAAAAAAGAAAAATGGCGCGAACGCTAGTCACAAAGGACAAAAAACGAAAAAGGGAGAGTGGGCTCGATACCGGCGTATCGGGCCCAGGCGGGAAAAGGATCCAGGAGAAAAAGAAAAAACAGGGAAATCAACTTTTTCCTCGGCGAAAAACGAACTATGTCCGTCGGGCTCCGCGGAAAAAAGAAGACTGAGCAAGATGGCATCCTTGGGCGGGAAGGGGACCGCGCATGCGCGCTGCAATTCCCAAAGGCTTTCTTTGAAAGCTGGGGAAATGCTCCGGACGGGGGCTCCGTCGGCACCGACATCACCCATATGTGAGGACTGACTTCCTGCTTGGTCCTGGAGAAAAGGCTCTGTTGCTGGTAGTTTTGTCTTGCGGACTGAAGGAGGTATTCAGAGGAGATTTTGATTGTTTTTTTCTTCTGGTCCTAGAATCATTTTGAGTGTGTATCCTTAATGTAAGGAAGGAGTGGGAGATATTATTGAGTAACTTGAACGTGGTAACTATTGTTTTGTATTTTATCCTGTTTGCAATCAGGAGCCAGTGGAGATTCTGAAGAATGGGGGTGATGTGATCTGTTAGCGTGCTTTGAATATGTCTAGGAAGGAGTGGAGATGTCTGCTGAATACAGAGTCTTTTGTAGAATATGCGATGCTGGCAAATACACATTATTTGTTGGCATATACTTGTATAGTGTGAACATCAATTTCACAAAACTACACATTCCATAAAAGAGCAGCATCGCTTGGGGCTTTACACATATAAGTGCTGGTAAATACATGTGTAGGTGCCAATTCCACAAGATTATAGATACAAGAAAAGCCAGTTAAGGAGCAAAGTAAAATAACGTATTTATATTTGTATTTCTGAAGTGATGTTGGACACCATGAGGTAAGTACAATTGCCCCTTCAATTACGGTGAAAACCCCAGGTCCAAACAAGCAAATAGCTGAGACACCTGCTTCTTAATAGGCGTAAATGCCAACAAGGAAATTTTAAAAAATATACCTGGCACTGCAACTGTAAAATGGAACACAAATGTATAACTTTTAGGATTGCCCAAATCATGCCTAGACCACTTTCCCTTAACATTTATGCATCCCATGACATCTACGTGTGTGAATGACATTGTAAAATTGTTATTTACATTTGTATTCTATTTACTGTACATATGTAAATGCTGTGCACCTGGTCTAAAATGATCTCAATCACCCTCTTTCTCTATTTTAAAGGTGCTTTTGAATTCCTAATGCCTCTGTATAGGGCAGTGGTGCCCAAACTTGGGGTTAGGACCCCAAATGGGATCACATCATCAGTGGATGGGGTCATAGAAACATGCCCATTTCCCCTTCTCTCTGCATGTTCACTGTGACTTATGCCAAGTAATAGCAATCACCAGTTGGCATGTGGCCTGTGAGCAAGCGAACATTCATAGACCCTTGCCCCCTTCTGTTAGGCTGGAAACCCATTCAGAGTATGGGGATCTGTAACTGCACACCGACACAAGGGACCCTGTGCCTACTGTTGCTGCATCATCTTGCTTTAGACTAGTTCAGAGAGGTGAAGGAGGCCGGAGACCTGCTATTTTGATTTCATCATCATCTTGGAGTCATATGAATTTTCTATTGTTAAGAGACAGGATAGAAGTTTGAAAAGCACTAGTCTACGGCTTGTAATAAAGGCCATGTACCATTTTGGTAGTCTTTCTCCAAACTGTTTTCATCTTTCCAACATTCTTCCAAAGGATTGACCTCCATAACTTAAAAAAAGGGTACCTGAGATAGTGTCCTTATATAGGACCCCAGTGAGGCCCCTATCTCCTTTTCCTTATACCTTTCATGCAGTGAAGCATATCGTTTCTCATCCCCCACTGGTATCATTACACTGACTGGTAAACTTCAGATTACAGAGACCATTTCTCTTCAGTCTCCTTCCTATTTGGTGATTACCAGGTCTTCCTCTAACTGAAATATGGGTAATTTATTTTCTCTCACACATCAGAGGTTATATTTTTGTACAGTGAAATACAGCTTCCAAATCCTTGACAATTACTTTGGTCACTTAAAGTAACTTTGTAGTTTTTACATCTTTTCAGTATCTTTTGCAAGCAAGCATTTTTAATCCATGTCCTTCTGCCACGTCACAAACAGCCGACTCACTAGTAACCATGAAGAAAACTATACAGTTCAGTCATTAGATTTCACTGTAGAATTTATAACAAAAATGAAATATACATCTGAATCGCTAACAGCCAGCCCAGCAGGACTAGGGGGCGTGGCAGCTATATTTCACTTACAGTTCTATAACAATTTGCCCAGGTTTAATTTCATCCATTTCCATGAAAGCAAAACATTTGGTACTAGTAAACCTCTTCTTAGGCTTGTAGTGTTTGAATTCAAAAAAAATTGCTGCACCTGGAAAAAAAAAAAAGATAAACAACCAGTTGATAGACAAAACCAACAGCAGCTGGTCAGTAATATACTTAATATTTTGGAGAAAGAGTAGTTACTCACCTGTAACAGGTGTTCTCCAGGAGCAGCAGGAATCAGTCCTCACTTATGGGTGACGTTGGAGCCGACGGAGCCCTCGCGGAGCAATTTTCCCCAGCTTTCGCAGAAAGCCTTTGGGAATTGCAGTGCGCGGTCCCCTTCCCGCCCAGGGATGCCATCTTGCTCATTCTGATGATATAGCGCAGTGATGGCTAACCTTTTTGAGCCCGAGTGCCCAAACTGCCGCACAAAACCAAAGAATTTCCTCAAAGTGCCAGCACGTCAATTAAAGCTCCATTTGCATAAGGTGCTTCATTTGCATAAATATTTGCATAATGTTACCATACACTAACTTTTAGTAAACATGCCTCTTAATGAGTATATGGATAAAGAAAGACTAAAAGGTTTCTACATTACTATAATCCAGTACCAACCGCCAGGCACATTAGGAACTACTACAAACGCTGCCCATTTAGAACCCATAGCAAACCCGCCGTATCCTAACAGCACTACCAGGACTCACAAAGCACCATACTCTACCTATCAAAAGGCAACACTGCAAATATTAAACCAATACATCTCAGAGAACAACAATACATGACCTACTGGGGAAAGAACAAGTGGCAATGTCAAATAGGAATTATATAAACAGAATACTAAACAAAGCGCAAAAATTAATGATGCACATTTCCCAGAGCTGACATATTCCAATTAATAAATTCAAAATAAAGAGATATTTTTCTACCTTTTGTGCATTTTTTTTCAGTTGCAATTGTTCCAGCCACTTTCTTCTGGTTTCTTCGTGTCTTCTGCTAACTCTCCATCTGCTGTCCATTTGTCCTTTCTTCTGTCTTCTTGGGGTTTTTTTCCATTCTCTCTCTACATCTGCTTTAACATACTAATCTTTCTCCTTTTGCTCTTTCCTCATTCCTATTTCATCTACTCAAAATTTACCCCTCCATCCTCAATCCCCACTTACTCTCCCAATACCCGGCCAATTGTAGATTTTTTATCCCTCCCACACAAAATATTTTTCCCCTCTCCATTTTACTCTCCCAGCCCCATCCCATTCTAATCCTCCCCCAACACCAGCTCCCTTCTAGTTCCAGCCTCACCCAGCATCCATTCCCTTCTAGTCCCTGCATCAGCCCATTTCCAGTCCTAGCAGCCCCCCAACCCATTTCCAGTCCTAGCAACCCCCCAACCCAATACCAGTCCTATCCCCCCTCATCAACCCACTTCCAGTCCTAACCCCCCATCACTCCATTTTCAGTTTAAGCCCCCCCCTATAACCCATTACCAGTCCTAACCCCCCATCAGCCCACTTCCAGTCCTAACCCCCCATCAGCCCACTTCCAGTCAGCCCCCCATAGCCCATTGCCAGTCCTAACCCCCCCCATCAGCCCACAGTCCATTACCAGTCCTAACCCCCCCATCAGCCCACAGTCCATTACCAGTCCTAACCCCATCAGCCCACCTCAAGTCATTACCCCTCCCCATAAGCCCATTTCTTGTCCCAGCCCCCCCATAGCCAATTATCAGTCATAAACCCCCCCATAGCCCATTACCAGTCCTAACCCCATCAGACCACCTCCAGTGTTAACCCCCCATCAGCCCATTTCCAGTCCTAACCCCACCCAACAGCCCACCTCAAGTCCTAACCCCTCCCCATCAGCAGTCCTAACCCCCCCTAGCCCATTAGCAGTCCTAACCCCCCCCTCTCTAGCCCATTAGCAGTCCTAACCCCCCCATAGCCCATTACCAGTCCTAACCCCCCATCTCCCCATTTCCAGACAGCCCCCATCAGCACACAGCCCATTAGCAGTCCTACCCCCCCAGCCCATTAGCAGTCCTAACCCCCCCCCCTAGCCCATTAGCAGTCCTAACCCCCCCCTCCCCCATTATCAGTCCTAACCCCCCCCCTCGCCCATTATCAGTCCTAACCCCCCCCTAGCCCATTAGCAGTCCTAACCCACCCCCCCCGGCAAATATAAAAAAAAAAAAAAGCAGCTGGCTCTGGCTTCTGCCGCGGCAGCGGCAGAATGCAATGTCCCGTGGGGCCCCCTCCGCCCGCTAAGCCCCTCTGCAAGGGCTTTCAGATTCGCGAGGGAGAGCGTCTCCCTCGCGTCTCTGTTAAGCCCGCAGGGGCTAATGGGAAATTTCCCATCAGTCCCTCGCGTCTAAAGGGGCTGATGGGAAATTTCCCATTAGCCCCTGCGGGCTTAACAGAGACGCGAGGGAGACGCTGTCTCCCTCGCGAATCTGAAAGCCCTTGCAGAGGGGCTTAGCGGGCGGAGGGGGCCCCGCGGGACACTGCATGCTGCCGCGTCCGCGTCCGCGGCAGCAGCCAGAGCCCGCTTTTTCTTTTTCTGCGGACCTTCACGCGTGCCAGCTGCAAGGCCTTCGCGTGCCACAGCTGGCACGCGTGCCATAGGTTCGCCATCGCTGATATAGCGGAAAGACAGCAAAAAGGTTAGCAAAGCTATGCAATAAAAATGACTGCAACTCCAAGGGGAGGAGGGAGGGTAGTGAGGACTGATTCCTGCTGCTCCTGGAGAACACCTGTTACAGGTGAGTAACTACTCTTTCTCCAGGACCAGGCAGGAAGTCAGTCCTCACTTATGGGACTCCCAAGCTTAAGGCTACCGGAGATCTCTAGCCTAAAGAGCTCCCCCAAGCTCAACAGTACAAAGGGAGGAATCTTCTCTGAATACGAATCCGGCCGGTAGCCCAACACCAGGGCCGGAGGGTAGGAGTTGCCTAAACCTCAAAGAGATTGTGGAGGACTGCCTGACCGAAAGCACTGTCCCTGCGGGACTCCATCTCCAGGCAGTAATGAGCCGCAAAGGTCTGGCTTGTAGACCAAGTAGCGGCCCGGCAGATGTCTGCCAATGGAACAGAGCGAAGATGAGCCACGGACGCAGCCTTCGCCTGGACACGATGAGCCGTGACGCGACTCTCCAAGGAGAGGCCGGCTGCCCCGTAAGCCCAGGCGATACAGTCGGCCACCCAGATGGACAGGGTACGTTTAGAGACAGGTACCCCCAACCGATTGGGGTCAAAAGATACGAAAAGCTGGACAGCTTTTCTATGCTCTCGTGTACGATCAAGGTAGAAGGACAAGGCTCTTCGACAGTCCAGGGTATGCAGAACAGACTCCGCTCGGCTGGTATGCGGCCTGGGAAAGAAGGTCAGAAGAACCACCTCCTGGTTGATGTGAAAGTGGGAGACCACCTTTGGAAGAAACTTAGGGTGGGTCCTCAGGACTACCCTATTCCTGTAGAACCTAGTGTACGGGGGCTCCGACACTAGGGCTTGTAGCTCACTTACACGCCACGCGGAAGTAAGGGCTACCAAGAAGAGAGTTTTCCAGGAGAGGAAACGAAGAGGGCAGGTAGCCATGGGTTCAAAAGGCGGACAGGTAAGCCTTTGCAGAACCACATCGAGGTCCCAGTCAGGGGCTGGAGGGCGCAGCGGAGGTTTGAGCAGAAGGAGGCCTCTAAGAAAACACGCCACCAAGGGGTGCGAGGAGAGAGGCTGGCCTTCCACCGGTGAATGGTGCGTGGAGAGAGCACTGAGGTGGACTCTGACAGAGTTGGATTTGAGGCCTAGATCGGAGAGGTGAAGCAAATACTGCAGTACCACCGATACTAAACAGGCGAAGGGGTCCTCAGATCGCTGAGCACACCAGACCGAGAAGCGACGCCATTTGAGGGCGTAAGACTTCTGGGTGGAAGGACGCCGAGACACTAGGACGACGGCTTCCACCTCCGGGGGTAGCAGAAGCGGAGCTAGGACTACCCTTTCAGCAGCCAGGCCATCAAGTGCAGGGCCCGGAGGTTGGGGTGCAGAAGAGTACCCTGATCCTGGGTCAGGAGATCGGGCCGAAACCCCAGAGGAAGAGGGGTGTCCACTGCTAGCTGTAGAAGCAGAGGGAACCATGGTTGTCTCGGCCACCGGGGCGCTACCAGGATCACGGAGGCCCTGTCCTGGACAACTTTGAACAATGTCCGGGACACAAGTGGTGTGGGAGGGAAGGCATACAGCAGACCCCTGGACCACGAGATGAGGAAAGCATCCGGCGCTACTCTGAGCGGATGCGGGTGCCGGGAGCAGAACCTGGGAAGCTGCCGGTTCAGGGGACTGGCAAAGAGATCCACGGTGGGAGAGCCCCACCGGCGGAAGAGCTGTTGGACCACTGCGGGGTTCAACCTCCATTCATGCGGCTGCAGAATCCGGCTCAGTTTGTCCGCCAGGTAATTGTCCTGCCCTGGCAGGTAAACCGCCTTGAGGAGGATGTCGTGACCGACTGCCCAGGAGCACAGTCTCCGAGCCTCCTGGCATAGAAGGAGGGAGCCCGTGCCTCCCTGTTTGTTCACGTAGAACATTGCAACCTGATTGTCCGTCTGCACCAGTACGGACTGACAAACCGTGAGGTGAGAGAAGGCCCGCAGAGCTAGGCGGATCGCCCGGAGCTCCAGGAAGTTTATCTGCTGGGCGGCCTCCCAAGGTGTCCAGAGCCTTGAGTGCATGTCCCTTGACAATGCGCCCCCCATCCCAGGAGAGAGGCATCTGTCGTGAGCACCCGGGACGGTGGGGGAGACTGAAAGGTCATACCGAGCACCAGGTTGGGCAGGTGAAGCCACCATTGCAGGGAGGAGACCAGACGGTCGGAAATCTGTATCAGGTCCGACAGCCTCCCTGTGGCCTGATGCCATTGAGTGCGAAGGCTCCACTGAGCAGGTCTCATATGTAGACGGGCATTCGGGGTGACATGGACCGTGGAGGCCATGTGCCCGTGCAGCTGCAGGAACTGTCTGGCAGGGACCGGCGACATGCTGTTGAACCTGCCAGCTAGGGCTATGAGCCTGTTGGCCCGTTCCAGAGGCAAGAAGGCACGAGCCTGCAAGGTGTCCAGCCGTGCCCCTATGAACTCGAGATCCTGAGAGGGGAGCAAAGCGGACTTTTCGAAGTTTATGACGAAGCCCAAGTGCTGAAGCAGAGGCACTGTGTGTTGAGTGGCCCGAGTAACCTCTGGAGCCGACGACGCCCGGATGAGCCAGTCGTCCAGGTATGGAAAGACGAAGAGGCCTTGAAGCCTCAGGAAGGCTGCCACCACTGCCAGGCACTTCGTGAACACCCTGGGAGCGGAGGACAGTCCAAAGGGCAGTACGCGGTACTGATAATGATTCCCTGCCACCACAAATCTTAGATATTGCAGGTGGTCCGGATGAATAAGGATGTGTGTATAAGCATCCTTTAGATCCAAGGAGCATAGCCAATCTCCCTGCTGGAGGTAGGGCAGTAGGGTTCCAAGGGTAAGCATCTTGAATTTTTCCCACTGCAGGAACTTGTTGAGGTTGCGTAGGTCCAGAACTCTTTGGAATCAGGAAGTATCTCGAGTAAAACCCGTGACCCCACAGGTGTTGGGGCACTGGGTCCACAGCCCGTTCTTGAAGCAGCCCTTGCAGCTCCTGAAGGAGTAAGTCCCTGTGAAGAGGGGGTCTGGGAGGCTCCCCTGGAAAGTAGGGGGGAGGCACCTGGTGGAAATGTAGGAGATAGCCCCTTCGAACCACCTGCAGCACCCAGGAATCGGATGTTATGGCTGACCACCTGAGGGGAAAGTGGGTCAGCGGGCCCCCCGTGCTGGGCGAAGGCCCTTGAGGGGGAGAGGCTATGCGGGCATAGTCAAAAACCCCCACCCTGCTGGGCCGGGGCCTGCGTAGCGGGCTTGGGGGCTTTCTGCCTCCGGGATCCGTTACCCTGCCCCTTAGGCTGCTGCCCCTGACGGGGGGTTGCTGAGGACTGATATTGTGTGTGGTGTTGCTTATAAGCAAACACCTTCCTCGGGAAAAAAGGCTTTTTCCCCGAGCCCTTCTTCTTCTGTGAAGGGGCAGAGGTCTTTCTGGAAAGGCGAGTCCTGGAGAGGGTCTCCGACTCGAGCTCCGCCGCCTTTTCGGCCATGGGTTTGCCGAAGAGGTTTTCACCTCTGCAAGGAACATCGACCAACTTGTCCTGCACCCATGGCTCGAGGTCGGATGACTGAAGCCACGCCTGGCGGCGAGCCCCGATGCCGGCTCCGGCCACGCGAGCCGATGCTTTGAAGCCATCGTAGGCCGCTCGAGAAATGAACTTAGAACACTCTCGAATCCCTGTGGACAAGGCCTGGAACCGCTGCAAAGGTTCCTCGGAGAGACCGGCCAAGAACTCCGCAATTTCTTTCGCCAGGTCTCGAAGATACATGCCCATATACAGCTGATATGTCTGGACTCGACAAGCAAGCATAGAGCCCTGGAAGCACTTTCTACCGAGGGCATCCAGGTTCCTGGCCTCCTTACCCGGAGGCACCGAGGAGTGCATCTTTTGACTCTTAAGCCGATGCATGGCCGATTCCACCACCATAGAATGGTGTGGTAGTTGCGCCTTCTGGAACCCGGGGCTCTTGCGGACTCGATACATGGAATCGACCTGCTTGCTCAACACCGGCATCGAGGCCGGGCTCTCCCACATGCGGAAGAAAAGTCACTCCAGCATCGGGGGAACCGGTACAGTAAAGGCCTCCTTCGGGGGGAGTCATATTGAAGGGCCTCGAGCTCTTCGGCTCGAGGTTCCTCCTCCGGATCCGCGGGGAAGGCCAAAGCCCTGGCCATATCCCTCACGAAATCTGAGAACCGGGTATCCTCCGGGGGGGGACCGCCTCCGAGGCTCCGACTCGGGCGAGTCGGAGGGGACGCACCGAGTCTGAAACGAACCGGGTGACTCGTCCTCCTCCGTGTCCCAGCCTGATTCCACCGAGGAGGAATCAAGCTCCGTGCGGGCGGGGGCCGGAGACCTCCGCCCCAACGCAGAGGCCGGCATCGAGGACCTCGGTCCCGAACGGGAAGCCGAGGGAGACCTAGGTCGAGGATCGACTCGAGCTCGTATGGACTCGAGGATCGACTCGGCCTCCGGGGTCGACTTGGGCGTCGACGTCCCGGTGGTCGTGGCAAATGCACTGGCGAGGCCGGTGATCAATGCCCGCTGCTGGTCCATGAAGGCAGCGATACTGCGTTCCAAGGTCGTCAGTCTGAGACCAAGCTCAGAAGACCCAGCAGCCGCCGACTCGGGCCCCGATGGCGTTGGGTCCGATGTCGGTTCTCCCGGGGGAGAGTCCAGGAGGACTATAGCACTCACGTGTCCAGACGACTCCATCTCAAGACGAGGAAGCTTCACTGGCCTCTCCAAGGACCCGGGGCGTCCGACGGGGCTGAGCGACCTGGCCCTCGAGGGACCAGGCGCGTCCTCCGACGCCACCCTCACGGGCGTCTTCTCCCGACGGTGCTCCCGGCCGGGAGACCTTCGCTTAGAAGAACTCTGACGATGCTCGGAGCCGGAGCCACGAGACATCGAGGCCTCTGACGAGGTCCGGGCCCGACCGGACACGGAGTCAGAGAAGATTCTATCCCTTTGCAACTGCCGACTCCTTAGCGCATTCGAGGACATCTTGCTGCACGGACCGCAACTCATAGGATTATGTTTGGGCCTGAGGCAGCGGAGGCAGCAGTCATGCATGTCAGTGAGAGACATGAATTTGACACAACGATCACACTTTTTAAACCCGCTGGCAGCCATCGGGGGAAAAAGGGCCCCTGCAAGGTCGAAAGACCGCGCTGCCAGGGAAGAAGGAGAAACAGGCGGGAACGCCAGTTGGAGAGAAAAAAAAGAAATAAAAACTGTGAACGGGCCCCTTATGCGAGGCCCGGCGGGAAGAGGACACACGAACCGAGAAAATAACAGAATAAACTAAAGAAATCAACTTTTTCAGCGGCGACAACAAACTACGTCTGTAGGGCTCCGCGGAAAAAAGGAGACTGAGCAAGATGGCATCCCTGGGCGGGAAGGGGACCGCGCATGCGTGCTGCAATTCCCAAATGCTTTCTGTGAAAGCTGGGGAAAATTGCTCCGCGAGGGCTCCGTCGGCGCCGACGTCACCCATAAGTGAGGACTGACTTCCTGCTTGGTCCTGGAGAATGATCTAACACCAAACGTCGACCCAACATAGCACACACTTCCAAGTTGCACCCTAATGGAAGCATTCTCACCCTCAACCATACTAGCCTCTCTCTACAAAACACCCACCTCACACTATTTAGTTACCTCACCTCCCCCTCTCAACAATCCAGGAACTTTCTCAACCAAAAACTCTAAATAAGTTGTATTGGTATGAATTATGTAAATATACTCTATTGTTTGTTAACATGCCCTGGTTATATTGTTAAATGTTCAATGTATCTCAGTTGTTCTGTATGTAAACAGTTATGATTACCCGAAATGGTGGTATAGAAAAATTACTCAAATAAATAACTAAATATAAATACATACATACTACTACTATTAATCTTAGGTGAGTTTTTTTCTGACTTATGGCTTATTATTGATATAGGTATTTTCTATGCAACATTAATTTACTTTAAATTTGGAAAGAACAGTTTACCCAATTATAGCATCTGAAAATACTAACTGTAAACTTGAGGTTTTGGGTTCAGTTTTCAGTATAACCTTCCCCTATTTTAATGCTTCTAATGGTTGAAAAAAAAAAGGTTCAAATAAATCTTACTAACAACTGTGTACTATGCCTCTACATGTATCAACATCGATTTGCAAACAAATTACAACCTAATTTTCTTGGAGGACAGTCTATTTGTCGTTTTGTGTCCCCCCCCAAATCGATCCTAAGTGCAGCTCCTTAACTCTCCTCCCAAAACATACTCCCCTACTTTTATTAATACAACTGTGCTGTTTTCATAAGGCACTGTGCGACTTTCAGCAAGTGTGAGTTGCTTAATACCCAAACTTCTTTGCTGTTTTTTGTGAGATTATGGGGTATGTTTACTAAATAGCGGTAGTGGCTTCCATGCGATATCAGAGCCCCGATATCACACGGAAGCCGCCACCGCCATTTAGCAAACATACCCCTATGAGAAGAGCACAAGAGTTTGGCCACTGCAAGACAATCTTGGAGCTTTGTGATGCCAAAAGAAAACAGAATAGCTGTTCTGGAGGCAGCACGGACTGCAAACTTCCAGAGAAGTTGTGCAAGGAATGTTATGGGGGAAGAAAGTGTGAAGATGAGCAGTGGCATTCCCAGCCCTTGGCCCCGGGAACAAGTGCCCCACCCAGCCAACACTTCCAAGGCAGCACGGCAAGCTTGCCACAGCACCTTGGGTATTTCTGATACACTTCTGAAATCCAGATGAAGGGAATATAGGAAACCTACTCGTTTTATTGCCTTAATGAGGGACTGTGGGTTTCTATCTTGAAGAGTTTCACCCAAACATTTTGAAGTCCAGAATGGGCCAAAATCCACCAGGCTTCCGAGTATTAAATAGTTTGAATAAACTCTTAAGAAGCTAACTGTGAAAGACTAGAATTATAGCTCACTTCTCTAAGCTGGTGGACTGAGGCATGCAAGACTCGGGAACCCAAGAGCTCATGAAGAAGTTACTGGTTCATGAGTTTAACTAAATGTGGAAACTCATCATACAATGTCCAAGATGAATAGACCACATTTAAGGTGAAAGACCTGAGTCTTACTACTACAAGCCAAAGGACCAATGCCCAAGAAAAGGAATTCTCTGCCTGGGTTAAGTTTGCCCATGGGGCTTCCACTTAAGGACCTATAAAAGTAGACTAAAATGAGCAAATACAGCCAACTTCTGAATTTTCTTGAAATAATCTCGCTTATGTTGTATCTTAAAAGATGCCCTCTGACTGATGGGGAGACAAGATGGCGGCTGAGTGAACTCACGGCGTTTTTCTCTCCCTAGTCTCTGTTCTGTTGGACGTGGTGACTGGGTGCTCCACTTTGCTTATTATGCTGGTTCTGGAATCTGATAAATCTTTGATCCTTAGATCCTATTTCAAGAATTTTGGTGTGCAGTTTATGGGGTCATCTGTTCATATTTTCCCAGATTTGGCTCATGATACCCAAAGCAAGGAGGGGGAATTCTTGCGATATAAATCCCGGGTTCTCTCCCTCGGTGGGTCCTTTTTTCTTAAGTTTCCTTCTTGATGCTTTATTTCCTATAATGGTAAGAATTTTCTGTTTTTTGACCCAAGACAGCTGCTGGAATTCTTGGTGGCTAGGGAAGAAATCATTACTGTAGCGGCTTCCTGTCCGGCTGATGCGCGAGACTCCGCTTAGCCTGTATGATTGTTTTTAATTTTGGGTTTCCAATTTGTGTATTTCTTATTTCTCTCCCCCCTTTTCCTTTTATGGTGAGCTAAAATGTGGTATTTCTTGTTTGGAGGGTGAATTGTACTCTGTGTTTTTCTTTTTACCTTTTTTAGTTGTATTACTAAATGGAAGTTACCATGTATTTTCCTTCATTCTTGTATATGCTTGAATGTATTGTATTGTATTAAACTTAATAATTTTTTTAAAAAAATGCCCTGTTTTCCTCCGGCATCACCAGCAACAATTTTATCCAGCTGCGACTATTTCCCAGTGAACTGCAAACAGAAAGAGGCATTTGCTAAAGCATTCTTTCAGCCATTACAGGCTATAGCCTAAAACAACAATTACAGTTGGTGTGAAAAAAATCTTGCATAGGTAGTTCTGAATTGACAATTTTTAGTTGTTTGGATCGCAGGGACAAAATGTGTTACAATTTACAACCTCTTCTGCATGCCATTTTCTTTCCTTTTGTTTTTTATACAAATCTGACAAATTTGCCATAACTTGTGCATTTTTTATGATTGTTTAATACCCATGTTTGTTTGGTTGTGAACCTGTGTACAAAGATGCGATGTGTGCCCAAAAAGTTGTCATGTTTTCTGTTTGATGTATGCTGGCAGAATGCATGTTTTCTTCTTAATTGTATTAGGTAGTCCTGAAAAGGGTTCATTTTTGTTGGTGGCCATTAGTACTTGATGGGCTAGCCCTTGCTCTCTCTCAGACATCATCTGGCTGGCATGGAGTAGACCAGTTTGATGAGGTGTTCTTGCATTATGACATGATTCCAGGCTTCAATCAGTGACTCAATCAGCTCTTGCTTGGTCCGTGGCTGCTTCTTGGCGATCTCAACTGATACCTTGTACCAAAGATTCTCAATCGGGTTGAGATCGGGTGATTGAGCTGGCCAGTCAATGGTCTAAACTCAGTTTATTTTCTTCTAGTGGATGACCGTTTTCATTCAGTAGCAAGGTGCATTGTCATCCTGGAAGAAGTATCTGCCAGGAAACAGTTGCTCAGCTGATGGCAACATGCACTTCTGCAGAATTTCAATGCATTTCGCTGCATTCACCATCCTATCAATGATATATGGCATGGCTGTCATGAGAAAATGTCCCAGTACAACTTCTTATTGGCTGAGGAAGCACAGTGTTTTACTGGACCATTTCGATCCCGCTTTGACACAATCTGATTGATCGTACTGGGACATTGTTTTCTCATGACAGCCATACAAAAGTAGGCATCATATGCAGCATTTTTGAGAAATATTGGGGCTGATATTCTAAGCCTTTATCCAGATAACTTAGCCCACCTGAAAAGCACCACTGTCGGGGTAAGGTCAACATTTATCCAGAGAGTGACTGCGCAAACCACATATTTAAAGTATCAGCCCATCTGAGTATCAGTGGATCACCACTAAGACTATTTAAGAGACAGAGGTTAAAAAAAACATCTCAGCCTGAAAAGCCCTAGACACCTAAGTACAGCTGTGTCAACATTATTGGCACCCTTGCATTTTAGGTATGTTGTGTACAATATATATATAAATAATTGGAAATATTCCAACTGTATGTATAGCACAGTTCATTACCTGTAACAGGTGATCTCTGGGAACAGCAGGAATAAGTCTTCACATATGGGTACGTCGGTACCGATGGAGCCTGCGTGGGAACGCTCCCCATCGTCCAAAAAGAAAGCTTTTGGGAGCACCCCACACGCATGCGCGCTGCCTTCCCGCCCATTCACTTCCCTCTCATCAGTTGGGTTTGTAGCTGAGACCGAAGGAGGGATGTAGACAAATTAGAGAGAGAGTGAAACAACTCCTAGGGGAGGTGGGTGGGTTGTGAAGACTTATTCCTGCTGTTCCCAGAGATCACCTGTTACAGGTAAGTAACTGTGCTATCTCCAGGAACAAGCAGGAATGGGTCTTCACATATGGGGACTCCCAAGCTAGAGATGCCTAGAGGAGGTCCCAGCATGTTGCAAATCTAATCGATGGGCCATCCTATTTCCCAGAACCTCAGGCATCTAAGGGATGGAGGGTAGGAGTTGAACTAAAAAGGGTGTGCTGTGGAACAGCTTGACTAAACAAGGCGTCTAGAGGGGAGTCCTTGTGTAGATCATAAATGTTAGTAAATATTGGATTCCAATTTTCTAATGTGGACCTTAGTCAAAAGTATTGCGAAAGTATTTGTTGAGGCTAATATGGGTCTGGTGCTAAGAGCCAGTACATTATCCTCAAAGAAAATACCTTACTGTGAAGTAGAGGAAATAAATTTTGCAATACAGGCAGAGGTCAGAAGCCTAAATGGCTAGAACTAATCCCAGAAGAAAAAACTGGGGGAGTTTAATGGGGTTGGACTTTGGATGAGAAGCTAAAGTGTCTGTAGGCCAAAGTTTGAAGCTCTTTGTCCTTGGAGCAGAAAAAGGGTCTAGGAAAGAGAGGAGATAAATCTGACTGGTTTGCAGAAAAAGGATGGGTCTTTAAGACCCCTCTATCCAAATGAAAGAAACAAACATTTGTAGTAGGCGGTGTAGCCTCCAATTTCTTGAAGATCAGTAATGTCTTCCCTAAGTGATGTCACTTAGGATGATGACTTTACATGGAGACCTTCAGATGTAACGTAACCGGAGAGGTTACAGTAAAAGAACGTAGTTTCTAATTACCACAGAAATTGGTTGTCCATTTAAAACCCTATGGCATGCTGGAACGGCATTAATATGGACAGTAACAAATCTTATATATATATATATGTGTATATATAAAGAGAGACTCACTTAATAACAAGAAGGGGTAAGACCTGCTTGAGAATATGGATAGAGAACTCCTTACTGGTTGGAATGTTCCTAGTCAGAAGGATAGGTCTAGATTTCTTTAAAAATTCTAGACTTTGAATAACCAGAAATGGAGATCTACGTGAAGGGGTGCAGAGAAATCCTTAGTCTTAAGACAACAAGTCTGGATCCTTCTATAACTTCAGTGTGAAGAAAAAGACGCAATAAAAGGGTGTACCATATTTGCCCGTCTATGAGGGCAATATGAGTATAATGCGTTCTTTGTTCATCATAAGCTGCAATGAAGTATTGGGAATTAGAAGGAATGCACTAGACAAGGACCGACTGCAGTGAAAAGAAATGCATCCCTATTAGAAGAGTTCCACTGGAGATGTGGAACAACTCAGGGAATTAAGCAATTCTTTATGCTTTCACGTGATCTAAGCCCTGGTTCATTTTCCCTAAAAGGAAATTTTAAGGAAGATGGTAAGAGTAGGAAAAAACCGGTCATGTGGGAGCATGACTGGGCAAAGCCTTTTAACCATCTGGAAGTTATGGCTCTGACGCTCTCTGGCAAAGGCCCATAGTTGCAGAGCTTTTTGTAGAATTGCAGAGAGCATGTTGTAGGTTGCTTAGGTGAGATCTGGCTGTTTATTTACCAGTGTGCAACCTAATCTATTCTGTGGGAGACAAAGAGTTGAAGATGGCTAAGAATAGTAGACAGGCTGGTTGCCTGCAACGATAAATCGTCCAAGTAGGTTTTGGAACCTTTCTTGGAATTATCTGTTATTAAGGCAGCAGAAGAGATTAGGTCCTATAGATTGGAAAAGGACCGACAGACATAATTAGAAGTGATAAAACTCAATTATGGCCTGATAAGCTGTCTTAAAAGAAATATTTGAAAAGAGTGCAGAAGGGAGAAACTCTGTATGGAAATCACTTACTGGAGTAGGTATTGAAGACAATCCTATGGCTTAAAAGGTAAGCCCTCCAGTCAAATAGTATCACTCTTAGAGTGAAAGTCTCGACTAAGAGGGATAGAAAGTAATACAGAGTTGGGAAGACTTACAATTTGGTAAGTCTCTGAAAAAGGTAAAGCTCCCCTGCAGTCAAAAGTATGAGATATTCTCGTACAGGACAACTGTCAAGGTGAACGGCATAGCATACCTTGTAATTAGTTTTAACTCCTCTATTTACTTTAAAAGGAGAGGAGAAATCTGTTACCTGTGGGACATGATTATCCTTAATAGCTCTAAGAGCTAAAAGAATGGATTGCTCTTGGCAAGAGATTCATGCCTAAAGTGGAGGATTGAGCCAGTGTATCACTGACCTCTCAGTAAGGATGAGAAGAACTGTAAATGCTTCTGTTGTTAAGTAGCAGCGGTTCTGAAGCTCAACAGGAAAAAGAGATTTAATGAATAAAATATCAGAAACCCTGCAACTGCTGAGTTTGCTGAGCCTGTTGAGGCTTTGGTTTTCTTAGCCTGGTATGATGTTGCCCTTCTTTGGAAACATCTGCATGATGGGTAGAAGATGAATAAAACTTTTTCCCTTTAGGGGGATAAAGTTTGTTAGGAGATTTTTTACTAGCTGGGAGGAAAGTTTTGGCAATCCTCTGAAAGCAACAATATCAGTGTTTAACTGATTAGCTTGGAATAAAGCATCCTTGTTAAAGAGATTTTCACCAGTATAAGGAGTATTTCCCAACCTTTCTTGTACCCATTTGTCCAAGTCTGAAGCTTGGAGCCAGGCCATGCGCCGTGCTCCTATGGCTATAGCAGAGGTTCTGCTAATAGACTCAAAACAGTCCAGGGAAGCACGATTAAGGAATTTGGAGACATTTTGAGCATGACTGACTAATATGAAAAAGTCTGCTCTTTTATGTTCTTGAAGAAAAGGGTTCAAAAGCTTTAAGTTCTTTGTGACCTCTTCAAAAGATAATCCCATATAGAAAATATATGAGATAATTCTTGCTGAGAGCATGGATGCCTGGAAGCATCGACGTCCAAAGGCATCTAAAGTCCTAGACTCACGACCTGGCGGATAAGAAGAGTGCTTCTTTGCACTCTTAATACGCCTCATTGCTGATTCTACAACAATAGAATGATGAGGAAGTTGAGTCTTTTGAAAACCTGGAGAAGGTGGTACCTTGTACATAGTGTCAGGTGTCTTAGAATGTGGGGATACCGTTAAAGGAGTTTCCCACATTCTTAATAGTAGATCTTGTAAGATCTGATGCAAAGGAAGCATGATCACCTCCCTCTGGAATCCAGGGGAATTGCAGGGTCTCTGAATCCCCTGGAAGGGATTCTTTACCAGGTATAGAAATGGCAAATAACTTTGCCATATCAAGCAGAGAAGCTTGAAAAGAAATCTCCCCTGAGGAGGACCCTCTAAAATGAGGGGTAAAGGCTAGACTTGTTGAAAATTCAGCCTTGGTACTGATGGATTCATCCCAGTCATCGGGATCGGAATACTTGAAAGGATGAAGCATCGGATTTTCCTTAAAGCGATGTCTTCGGTACCGCCCGAGGTCAATACCGAGACGAGTCGGTACCGAATCCTCCATGCTAGAGATCGATTCCAGGCTCGGCATCGAAGTAAGCGAGTCTGTCGAAGCAAGCATGGACGGTACCGACACGATGCCGATACCGGTACTGAAGCCGATACTGATACTCGAGGAACGGTCTGCAGCAACTCTAGCGGTACCGAAGTAGCCGAGAGCGCTAGACTACGTTCATCGGTGAGGAGTGTTTCATCCATCACCATAGCCTATGCTGGGGTGTCGGTACCGCTCAAAGCGGCCACAACCACCGAGCATGGCCCAGGTATGTTCATCGAGGTAAGAACCCTGGGAACAACCTGAAGCCCCGTTAATGCTTTGGAGGCCGAAGACTCCCGCCGTGGCTTTATTGCCAAAATGTCCTCGCGGGCAAGGCCAGAGGCATCTCGATGCTGAGGAGATCTACCACTCGAGGGCTGGCTAGTCTTTACAGACTTTTGTTTGGTTACCTGATCCTGTGAAAAAAAAGATATTCTAGCTGGTGACATCGAGTGCGATGTGAACCGGGTATCGAGTTCTGCTCGATCCTGAAGACTTCTTCTGTTTGAGTTCCAGCAGGAGAGACACTCCAGTGGGCAATGGTCAGGACCTAAACATTTTAGACACCAAGTATGAGTGTCTAAAAATATATCTGTACCGCCACACTTTGAGCATTTCTTAAGGACAGTGGCTGGCTTTTCCATAATGGAAGGATAGAGGCCTAGTGGCCTAGAAACCGTCAGGCACTAAACAGGAAAAATTTCTAAAGAAAAGAAGAAATTCTTTAGTAAAAAGAAAGAAAAGCACCGGCGGTACCGGTGGCGTCGAGGGAAGGCAGACGCGACCATAAAAAACTAAGAATAAAAAGAAGAATTTTCTGTGGTGACAGGAATACATCCTGCCGGCTCCGCAGAAAACGGAAAACTGATGAGAGGGAAGTGAATGGGCGGGAAAGCAGCACGCATGCGTGTGGGATGCTCCCAAAAGCTTTCTTTTTGGACGCTGGGGAGCATTCCCGCGCAGGCTCCGTCGGTACCGACGTACCCATATGTGAAGACTCGTTCCTGCTTGTTCCTGGAGATGTCGTCATACTATTTTTTTCCATTTGAACTTTTTACTAAGAATTTCAGAGAATTACAGATATTACAAATTCAACTTAACATTTATATTAATATTTATATAGTCTATTTATTCATACAGAATTTCTCTAGAATCTTTTATATCATCCCCTTACCCACCTCCCTCTCACCCATCCCTCTCACTCTCATTTTCAACACATCTACATTCAGTCTTCACTCTCCCATTACTGAATTAATATCCTCTCCCCTTTCATCTAGTCACCATTGAGCCCTTTTTCTATATCGCTTTCCCTCTTTCTTCCTTCCATTTTTCCAACCTTTTACACACATTCTTCCATTGGCCTCATCTCCGTCAATCTATGCATCAAACACATCTCTGCCACTCTTCTCACAAATCCTGCTGTTTGTGGCATGGTCTTCCCCTGCCAGTACTGCAATATTTCACTTCTGGCAGCTACTAAACAATGATGTATCACTCCACTGACTCTTTTAGGAATATCTTCCTCTAATTTGTGTATTAAACAAATCTCTGGTTTTTTATGCATTCAATATCCTATCATATTGTATATCAACTCCAAAATCTATATCCAATATGCTTGTATCCATTTACACTTCCACCACATATGCAACCAATCCCCTCTTTCATGACATCCCCTCCAACATAGATCATTTAGCCCCCATCCAGCTCTTTTTTTACGTACTAGAGTCCAATACCATCTGAACAACATTTTATATGCATTCTCTTTTACCCTTGTGGCAATGGATATACTTGCCACTGTCCTCATTATTTTATCCCATTCCTCCTCGGACCAATTCGTCCCCAAATCTTTTTCCCACTTTATCATATATTGCAATTTGTTGTTCCCTCCTTCCATTAAACCTTTATAAATTTTGGACAAAATTCATTTCTGCCCCAAATTTCCTATACACAACGCTTCAAACCATCCCCTATTTTCCCAGAGATCATGCCACACCTTTGATTGCTTTAAAAGTGACAAACTTATAGATATGCATAATAATCTCTATCTTCTAATTTATATAGATCCTTAATATTTTCAAATTCAAAAATACCCTCGTTACTCACAATTTGCGAGATATATTTTAGTCCCACCTGTTCCCACCTATGCAAAATGCACATATCTGGACCTTGTCCACTTTCAAAACAGTCTTTCAGGGGCATACCCCGTATATACCTTTTGTTTTGTATTAAATGTTTTCTATTTTGTTTCCAAACTTGTAAACTATGTACTGTTAGAGGAATGTGATTTTTAGTTTTTAAACTAAAACTTCCTCTCCAAACTACTTTGGTTAAACTTTCTCCCATTAAAAAAGCTTCCTCCATTTGAACCCAATGTTTCTGTGTTCCTCTATGCCACTCATAAATCGTTTTTAATTGTGCTGCCTCATAATATTTCCTAAAACTAGGCACTCCTAAACCTCCCTGTGCTTTGGCTCTTTGCATTATAGTCATGGCTACTCTCCCCCGTCTATTTTGCCAAACAAAACAGTTAATGATTCTTTGTAACCTTTTTAACTGATTAAGTGTTATTTTAATTGGTAATGTCTGGAAGAGAAATAGGAATCTTTTTTTTTTTTTTTTTTTATTTGAGCACATTTTTATACCGCTCCTTCCAGTGATCAGCAGTGGTTTACAGTTAACAATTAACTCTGCAAAGATTAGCAGTTACATAAAACAGTAGGATCATAACATTTGAACATTAAAAGTGAAAAATTGTTTAGGATAACTCAAAAAATAGGAATAGAAAAACTAAAACTAAATACATGATATAGGAGGGAACATGTTAACATACAGGAATTTGATGAACTATATACATTATTTGTGTAGATAATATAAGTAGGTTCATTATTTTGATTCTTCGTGGACTTGGGGGAACTAACCGGTAGAAGTGGAAGAATATCTTCCTTTAATTGTTTTCATCATGGAATTACTCTATGTTATTTCTGACTGATTGAAGTATTCTTGAAATAGATGTGTTTTAAGGCTTTTACGGAATGATGTGAGATCTTTGTTAGCTCTTAAGTTGTCGGGGAGTTTGTTCCATTGTGTTGGAGCAGTGTATGTGAATGCTCTATTACTAGTGAATGCCTTTGTTTTGCAAATAGAGAGGGGGGGGGTGTAGTATATTTAGGTTGTGAGTACGTCTTTTCCTGTTTGTAGTTTGCGGCATTATGAGTGTAGCAAGATGAGATGGGGCAGAATTGTTTATTAGTTTGAATGTTGTAATTATTATTTTGTATCGTATACGTGCATGTATAGGTAACCAGTGAAGTTCTCTTAGGATAGGTGTGATGTGATCAGAGAAGGGTATGTTCATTAGGATTCGGGCTGTTACATTTTGTGCCATCTGAAGTATGTTTGTTGTTTTTTTGGGCAGGCCTTGAAGTATGCCATTACAGTAGTCTAGATGTGACATTATGATTGCTTGTATTATTGATCTAAAGTCTGATAGTTCAATGATGTTGGTAAGAGCATCATCTTTATGGTAGCAATCTGTCCAAACTATAACAAATATCCCCTCCCCCATCCTCTCTACTTGTCTAAATAATTTTTGATAATTCAGTTTATATAATGCTTCTATCTTGTTAATATAAATGCCAAGATATCTAATACTCTCTTTTGCCCATTTAAATTGGTATTTCTTTTGTAACTTGCCCTGTGTGTCTCTATGCGTAGTTAAATTTAAAATTTCTGATTTATTTTATTTTTATTTATTTATTTAGCTGTATTTATATCCCGCTTTTCACCGGGTCAAAGCGGTCAATTGGGGGATACATTTAACACGAAGGGATATGAGACACATACGCTAATACTTACAGGGAACATGGGCAGTGGAGGGTTAAGTGGCTTGCCCAAGACCACAAGGAGTGCCTATAGGACTAGAAATTCCAGTCCCTCCGGCCTGAGATTGCTGTCCCCAGGTGGGACTTGAACCCTCGGCCCTCCGGCATGAAGTACCTTGTCCTAACCACTAGACCACTCCTCCCTTTAGTCCAGTTAATAGTAAAACCCGATAATTTGCCAAATTCTTCTATTTCCCACATTAAGTATTTAATTGAAGTTTGAGGCTTACATATACTTAAAATTATATCGTCTGCAAACAAAATTTTATATTCACGCTGTCCTATATTTATTCCCTTAATATCCTCCCTTTCATACTATTTTAATTGTATATTCAAAGGTACACAAAAAAAAGTGTCTGTGCAATGTAGACGTGGTAATTTCTGAGGGAAAAAAAAAACAAAATATGACCTAACTGCTGGTAACTTCTCCCACTCAACTGCGATTTGTTCCAGCTCATGAATGAATATATTACATAATATATCTTAAATAATCTATAAGCTCCTTTGTTTGAACTGGATATAGTTACCCTGTTATTTCCAAGTTACAATCCCTGTTATAATGTAAGCAAAAGATCTTGTTCTAATGTAAATGTTGTTACAATGTAAACCGCACTGATTCTAAATAGCGCGGTATATAAGAATTTGTAATAAATAAATAATAAAAATAAAATAAATGCTTCTATGATTCCTTTTACCAATGGCAGATTTCAGCTCTTTCCAAGGGTTCTCGATTGGCTTGAGATCAGGACTCATTGCTGGCCAGTTTAAAAACAGCAACACCACAAAAAGCAGTTGTACCACGTAGATACAAAGACCAAGTCCAGATGTGGTCATGGGAAAGACAGACCTTTATTTTCCATATACCAGGGACTACCCAACACAGGCCATGTTTCGTTGCCTTCGTCAGGGGTTTAAACTGGCACACTAAAATCATAAATACATAAAATGTCAATAAAAACATATCATAATTCATAAATAAGAAAAGATAAACAAATAATTAAAAAATAAAATTAAACAATAAAAAACCGAATGATAATAATGACCACGCTTAAAGAAATTACTAACCATAAATATAAACACATTCAATAAAAAATCAAAAATAAATCAATAAAAACATTGTGTGACAAACATTTATAGCGTATATCAAACATGTTTGTAAAAACATCATAAACATGTTAAAAAATGACACCATAAAAGGGTGTGACAACAGAAATACAATAAATCTGTACCTCGTTGAGAAACTTCTCTTGTGTATCTTTGTTGTACCTGTGTACAAGTATTAACCCTAAAAAGGGTAAAGTAACAACTAGAAGGGACAGAAATGTGAAAAATGTAATTTATATGTAAAATTACAAGCAAAGAGAACTAGATGGCTATTCTGTGATTAAAAACTATTAAACATACTGAACTACTACAACGGAGCAGGAGCGAAAGGCGAGGGTGTGCATAAGCTGAAGGGGACAATAAATATATGCAATATAAATACGTGACTCAAAAAGAACTAGATAAGGAATGGCGTTTTCCCGCGCTCTACTTTTTCGATAAAAGCGCATGTGTAGGCATTCTAAGGTTCATTTGCATACCTTTCGACACACATTGGATCAAGCTCTTTTTCCAAGTTGATATGTAAGCTACAATTTTTATTTGTTCAGAGCAATTTAATGTTTTATCAGTACTCACAATTTTGTTTTAAAGAGTTTGTTTATTTGGCAATGCGGTTTTTAATGGAATATACCTTGTCTGTTGTCTACGGCTCCGAAGGTTTAGTACAGTTTTTAGCAGATTTCTATGCATAACGTAGTTATCTAGTTCTTTTTGAGTCATATATTTATATTGCATATATTTATTGTCCCCTTCAGCTTATGCACACCCTTGCTTTTCGCTCCTGCTCCGTAGTAGTTCAGTTTGTTTAATAGTTTTTAATCACAGAATAGCCATCTATTTCTCTTTGCTTATAATTTTACATATAAATGACAATTTTCACATTTCTGTCCCTTCTAGTTGTTACTTTATCCTTTTTAGGGTTAATACTTGTACACAGGAACAACAAAGATACGCAAGAGAAGTTTCTCAACGAGGTACAGATTTATTGTATTATTTCTGTTGTCACATCCTTTTATGGTGTCATTTTTTAACATATGTTTATGATGTTTTTACAAACATGTTTGATATATGCTATAAATGTTTGTCACACAATGTTTTTATTGATTTTTGATTTTTTTATTTAATGTGTTTATATTTATGGCTAGTAATATTTTCTTTAAGCGTGGTCATTATCATCATTCGTTTTTTATTGTTTTTATTTATTTTTTAATTATTTGTTTATCTTTTCTTATTTATGAACTATGATATGTTTTTATTGACATTTTATGTATTTATGATTTTAGTATGCCAGTTTAAAACCCCTGACGAAGGCAAAAAAAACACGGCCTGTGTTGGGTAGTCCCTGGTATATGGAAAATAAAGGTCTGTCTTTCCCATTACCACGTCTGGACTTGGTCTCAGTTTAAAAACAGTCCTTTTGTTTCTTCTTAACCATTCTTTTGTACTTTTGGATGTATAGTTTAGTTCACTGGGAACCAAAAGGGCAGATACAAAGACTGGCAGTAGGTAATGAAGGTTTTTATTGATGACCTCGAATTGGAGACTCCTCCAAAAACAAAACTGTGCCAGAAGTCAGCAAAAGGTCCATCAGGCAGTTTTTGTTTGTAATGATGGGGGTTTCTGACATCATTCAAGACATGTGATTTAATCGGAACCAACAAACAGTGAGGTTCATTCGCCTGAGGAAGAGCTGTAAAGCTGAGCGGCTTGAAACACTAATTGCTGACTTATGGCACAATTTTGCTTTTGGAGAAGTCTCCATTTCGTTTGAGGAGATTTCAACGGTTTCTGCAACCATCACCAGCATGTTATTGGGACTGTGTATAGCCGGCATGGAAATGGAGGCCGGGCCGGGAAACGCAGGTCCATAGTGATCGGTTGGACTCCTCAGCAGCAAGTTTCCAGCTCAAAATATGTTTGCAGCGATTTGGTGGACTCCTCTGAAGCATTTTTCCAGCTAAGTTCTCTTTCCATTTTATTAATACAAAGGAATAAACTGGATTCATAAGTGCCATATTAAAAGGATGTAAGAACTTACAGTTTGGGAGTTTGAATAGTAATGACAGCGATGTTATGCTGTTTATTCTGTTTTAAGACCTGTATCAGGTCAGTTATAAATGATCAAAAAGGAGGGCTCACTTCGAGAGAGGGAAGGTTGAACTGCAAAGGTGCCAATAACGTTGACCATACCTGTACAGTATTGCTGATTGTAAGATATGGCATTGATGTCACAAACCTTTTAAAAAAGCTGATTTAATGCATTTTTAAATGGCATATTTTGAGGAGATTATACCTTCTAACAGGATGCTAGTCTCAGCTATCCAGGTCCATAGCAGGGATGTTAAGCTAGGGTTGAAACTTTTCATTAGGAATCTAATTTGGCAATTACCCTTGGGATCGAGCTGACTCACTCTCTTTTGAAAAAGTCCTACATGACCTGGTACACCAGTATTTATTTGCCTTGGTTTATTTACTCAGTAAAAGCTTGCTGAGGTTGTTTAACACAGACTCCTTCGATGATACAGTAACACAGTAAATGATGGCAGATGAAGACCAGCATGATCCTTCTAATCTGCTCAGTGAGGTGGCTAGAGTTGTACTCCCTGCTCTGTGCAGGTTACCCCCCCTCTACTTTTTGAAGTGTAAAAGTATTAAGTTTGCTTTGATTCCATCCTTGTTTCATATAAAGGGACCTTCTGCCTGCCCCATGGCTTTCTGAATTCCCTGGCTGTTTTTGCCCCCCCCCCCCACCTCCATCAGGAGGGCATTCCAGGCATCCACTATCCTTGCTGTGAAAGCATAGTTACTCATCTGTAACAGGTGATCTCCGGAACAGCAGGAATTTAGTCTTCACATATGGGTGAGATCAGTACAGAGGGAGCCTGCAAGGGAACACTCCCCAGAGTCCAAAAGGAAAGCTTTGGGAGCATCCCACTGCACCTGCATCGCTGCCTTCCTGCCCTTGGAATTCTCTCCTCCTCAGCTGGGTTTGTAGCTGAGAGAAAAGAGAAACCCTACAACTCTTAGGGGAGGAGGATGGATTATGAAGACTAACTTCCTGCTGTTCCTGGAGTTCACCTGTTACAGTTGAGTAACTACGCTATCTCCAGGAACAAGCAAGAATGTAGTCTTCATATATGGTACTCCCTAGCTCCCCAATGCCAGAGAAATGATCTCAGAATTGGTAGATTTGCCTCAGAATAGGCATCATGGGGTCATGGATCCTCCATGGATTTCTGGTATGGTTAAATTCAGGGACGGAGGGTAGGAGTTGCCCTAAGTCTGAAAGAGGTGAGTACAGCCTGACAAAACATGGCATCCTGGCAGGAGTCATTGTCAAGGCAGTAATGAGCAGCAAAGGTATGCACTGAAGACCAAGTAGCTGCTTTGCAGATTTTGTCAATGGCCACAGACCATAAGTATGGACAGTGACATGCCCTTCAAGGAATAGTCCTGGCTTGTCTTGTCTTATAAGCAAATGAGATGCAGTCTGCTATCCAATTGTACAGAGTATGTTTAGAAACTGGGAGACTCAAGTGACTAGGGTCAAAGGAAATGAACAACTGTGAAGCTTTACAGTGTTAGAGTCCTTTGAAGGTAAAAAGCTAAGGCATGCTTGCAGTCAAGGGTGTACAAGGTTGCCTCTGCCCTATAGGAATGCAGTCTAAGGAAAAACAGAGGAAGGTAAACTGATTGATTGAGATGGAAAGGAGACACCACCTTCAGCATGAAATGGGGGCGAGTCCTAAGGACAACCTTATTATGGAACCAGGCATAAGATGGATCTGCCACCAAAACCTGAAGCTCACTAATGTGTCTAGCTGAAGTGAGGGCTACTAGTAAGATAACCTTCCATGAGAGAACTTTTAGTGAGGTTTTGGCTAAAAGTTCAAAAGGTGGCTTGAGGAGCTGCCTTAAGCCAACACTGAGATCCCATGCCCTGGTAGTGGTCTGATGGGAGGCTTGGTTAATAAAAACCCTCTCATGAAATACATCACAAGCGGTTGTGAGGAGATAGGCTATACATTCAATGGATGGTGAGAAGCAGCAATTGCACTGAGGTGAACCCTCATCGAGTTTGTCTTGAGATCAGAAGATGTAGGAGATACTGAAGAAGAGCCTCTACAGGACCTATCAAAGGATTAAGATCCTTCTGGGAACACCAGGTGGAGAACCTACGCCACTTGAGTTCATAGCATTCTGATAGCTTGAATACAGAAGGGTCAGAGGGTAGGAGTTGCCTAAACTCCAAAAAGGTTACGGAGCACAGCCTGGCTGAAGGCACTGTCCCGTTGGGACTCTCTTTCCAGGCAGTAATGAGCTGCGAAGGTATGGAATGAAGACCAGGTGGTGGCCTGGAAGATGTCCACCATTGGGACAGAGAGCAAGTTTGCCACTGAGGCCGCTTGTGTGCATCAGTGATGCTGAGGGCTTAGCTATCAGTAGCTTAACTACTGGCAGGGTCTCCCAAGATGCATAGGTCTCAGCTAAGGTGCCAGACCAAGACAAGCCATCCATCTAGGCAGCAGCAGAATGGGACCGTGTTGGCAGTAGAGGATCACATTTGTGACACTGGCAACACTAAACAAACTGGGTGGAAGAAAGGCCTGGCAATCTACTTCTGTATCTTGCCATGAAAACCCAATGGATAGTCACAACAAAACAAATTGCAATATAGTGCTGGAAGATGAGACCACCAGGTCGGAAGGCACTCAACTAGCTACTGGGAAGGAGCTAAAAACTTCAGAGTAAAGCCAGCATGTATGTGTTTGGATCAAAGTCCTCAGGACATTTGACTGCTGATGTAGCTGTGCATGAAATGAGAGTCAGAAGCTGCAAAAATGTCTTACATATTGGGACATGGAATGTATGAAACATGAACCAAGGGAAGTTGGAGGTGGTCAAGAATGAAAGGAATGTGTACAACGATCTGTTGGGTGTCAGCAAGCTGAAATGGACTGGCATTTGGCACTTTGCATCAGATGATCACATGGCCTACTATGCTGAAAATGAAAGACAGAAGAAATGATGTTGCATTGATAAGAAGAAACTTGCAAGAACTGTAATGAAATACAATGCAGTCAGCGAACGCTTAATTTCTATTTGTCTATGAGGAATGCCTATCAACACAACTATACAGTAATTCAAGTATATGCCCCAACAACAGCTGCAGAAGAGGATGAAATTGATGAGTTCTATGAACAAGTACAAGCTGAAATTGACAGAACATGCAAACAGGATATCCTGATAATCATGGGTGACTGGAATGTAAAGGTTAGCAACAAAGAAGGCAAAATGGTTGCAAAACATGGACTTGGCAACAGAAATGAAACTGGAGGAAAACTGATAGAATTCTGCAAGACCAACAATCTATTCATCTCAAACACCTTCTTCCAGCAACACAAGTGGCGACTGTACACATGGACTTCACCCAATGGATTGTACAAAAATCTAATTGACTACATCTGTGGAAGTCAATGATGAAAAAGCTGTAACATCAACAAAGACAAAACCTGGAGCTGACTGTGGTACAGGTCACCAACTATTAGTATGCAAACTTAAGTTAAAGTTGAAAAAGAGCAAGCCACTCATGAATGTAGCAAAATATGACCCTGAGAGTATACCACTGGAATTTAAAGACTGCCTGCTAAATCAATTTACTGCTTTAGATACAAATGACAGAGCTCCAGAAGAGTTATGGGGTGACATCAAGAAGCTTGTGTTGGAAGAAAGCAAGAAGTCTCTACAAAAGATGAAAAGCAGAAATGGCTAAAATGGATGACCGAAGAAACTCTGAAAATTGCCCAGAAACGCAAAGCAGCTAAAGCCCGAGGAGAAAGAGGCAATCAAGTACTCTGAGATTTCTAACATGCAGCGAGACAAGACAAGGAGAAGTACTACAATGATGCATGCAAGGAAATAGAAGCAGAAACTAGAGGAAGAACAAGATTGGCTTTCCTAAAACTACGAGAGTTAAAGAAAAAATTCCATCCTTGAATTGGAATGTTACAAGATGTTCAAGAATTTATGTTGAATGATGCTGAGATGATCAAGAAAAGGTGGAAATATACAGAGTTCTAATATGATAAAGATCAAGTGGACCAAAAGCAATTTCAACCTGTACCTTATGATCTGAAACCACTGGTGATGAAAGAAGTCAAAGCAGCACTGAAACCTTATCAAAGAACAAAGCACCAGGCATTGATGGCATTCCCATAGAAGTATTACAGCAATATGATGCAGTTGTTACCATACTTGAAAGGCTCTGCCAAGAAATTTGGAAGACATCATGGCCAAATGACTGGAAAAGATCTGTGTTTATACCAATACTAAAAAAAAGGTGATCCAACTAACTGTGGAAATCATTGCACAAATCGCTCTGATCCTACATGCCAGCAAGATTTTACTTAAGGTTATTCAACAGAGACTACAACCATACATCGAACAAGAACTACCTGAAGTGCAAGCAGGGTTCAGGAAAGGGCGAGGAATGAGACACATCACTGCAGATGAGATGGATTCTTGAAAAGAAAGCACAGTTACTTACCTGTAACAGGTGATCTCTGGGAACAGCAGGAATAAGTTCACATATGGGAATCGTCGGTACCGACGGAGCCTGCGTGGGAACGCTCCCCAGCGTCCAGAAAGAAAGCTTTTGGGAGCATCCCACAGCACCTGCACGCTGCCTTCCCGTCTTTCCCAACCGCCTCTCTCCAGTTCGAGTTTTAAGCTGAGACAAAGAGAGAGAGAGGAAAGGAAAGACAGATAGAGAGATAAAACTCCTAGGGGAGGTGGGTGGGTTGTGAAGACTTATTCCTGCTGTTCCCAGAGATCACCTGTTACAGGTAAGTAACTGTGCTATCTCCAGGAACAAGCAGGAATGAGTCTTCACATATGGGGACTACCCAGCTAGAGATGCCAGGGAGATCTCCAAGATTGTGAGTCCCTGAGAAGGGCTCTACCTGCCCCCATGGATCTCGGGCATCCAACCAGGGATGGGGGGTAGGAGTTGTTTAGGTATGGAACAGGTGTTTGAGAACAGCCTGACCAAACAAGGCATCCCGGCGGGAGTCCTTGTCCAAGCAGTAATGGGCTGTAAAGGTATGAACCGAGGCCCAGGTGGCCGCTCGACAGTTTTGGTCGATGGACACAGAGTTCAGATGAGCCATAGAGGCTGCCATGGCCCTCACATTGTGAGCTGTGACATGGCCCTCCAGAGAAAGGTTCTTACTCTGGTAGGCGAAAGAAATACACTGAGCAATCCAATTGGACAGAGTTCTCTTAGAGACTGGAAGTCCCAAATGAGAGGGATCAAAAGCAACAAAGAGTTGAGAGGACTTTCTATGTTGCTGTGT
Source organism: Ichthyophis bannanicus (assembly GCA_033557465.1). NCBI lineage: Eukaryota > Metazoa > Chordata > Amphibia > Gymnophiona > Ichthyophiidae > Ichthyophis > Ichthyophis bannanicus. Next base: position 388,691,728 of record CM066033.1, on the reverse strand, counting down.
AAGTAAAAAGCGAGCGCTCTCTTACAATCCAGGGTATGGAGATTCCTCTCTACATTTGATGCATGAGGTCCTGGAAAAAAGACAGGTAAATACACCTCCTGGTTCAGATGAAAAGGTGAGACCACTTTAGGCATAAAGTGTGGATTAGTCCTGAGGACTACCTTGTCATGATGGAACCTTGTATAAGGAGGATTAGCCACCAAGGCTTGCAGCTCACTGATGCGGCGAGCTGAGGTGACTGCAATGAGAAAAGTAACCATCCAGGAAAGAAATTTCAAGGAGGTAGTGGCTAAGGGTTCAAAGGGTGGCTTCATAAGCTGGCCAAGAACCAAATTCAAGTCCCATGCCACTGGAGGTGGTCTAATGGGAAGTTTAGTTAAAAGAAGGCCTCTCATGAATCTTGTAATAAGAGAATGAGAGGAAATAAGCTGTCCATTGAGAGGCTTAAGGGATGCTGCAATAGCACTCAAATGGACTCTTACTGAATTAGTTTTAAGGCCTGCATGGGATAAATGCAGCAAATACTCTAGTAAAGAATTCAGAGGTATTGCAAGGGGGTTAAGACCCTTCTGTGCACACCAAATGGTAAACCTTTTCCATTTAAAAGCATAGGAACGTCTAGTGGAAGGCTTTCTGGATGCATGAAGGATATCCTTCACCTGCTGAGAAAGATGCAAATCTTGAAGGTCTAGTGCCACAAAGTTCCCTCCTCCTGGAACAGGAGGTCTGGAGCAGATCCCAAGTCCAGGGAGGGAGCTTGAGAGAGACGAAGAAGTAGAGGGTACCACACCTGGCGTGGCCAATGTGCTGCTATAAGGATCATAGACCCCTTGTCTCTCTGAAGTTTGAACAGTGTCTTGGGAATTAGAAGGCATAGAGGAAGTCTTGCCCCCAATGAAGGAGGAAGGCATCCCTGGCCTGAACTCCCTGACACGGAATCCTGGAACAGAACCGGGGAAGTTTGGCATTCCACGGACTTGCAAACAGGTCTATGTCCGGGGTTCCCCAAATTCGGAAGATCCTGGGTATCTGGTCCCCATGGAGGGACCATTCGTGTGGAAGCAGAACTCGACTGAGTCTTTCTGCCCAAGAGTTTTGAACCCCTGGAAGATACACTGCCATGAGATGAATTTGATGCTCTCTGGCGAAGGCCCACAATCTCAAAGCTTCGTTGCAAAGCGACAGAGAGCCAGTCCCGCCCTGCTTGTTCACGTAGAACATGGCTACTTGGTTGTCCGTGTGGATGAGGACTGTCTTGTAGCTGAGCAGGATGTGAAAGACTCAGAGCTAGAAGAATTGCTCTGAGCTCCAAGAGGTTGAATGTAGAGATGCCTCTTGTGGAGACCACATGCCCTGGGTGGAGAGATCTTGTAGATGAGCTCCCCAACCCCTTGGAGAGGCATCTGTTTTAAGGATTGCTTGGGGTAGCGACTGTTGAAAGGGGGATCCCAGCAACAGATTTTGAGTGGACCTCCACCACTGGAGAGACCAAAAGAGGCGACTGGAGGTTGCTATTTTGTCTGACAGGCACCCTGATGCCTGGGTCCATTGAGTCCACTGAGCTGTCCTCATGTGAAGGCGAGCGTAAGGAACCACATGCACGGTGGATGCCATGTGGCCTAACAGTTGTAACATTTGTCGAGCAGTTAAATGGGACTTTAACTGAATTTGTGAGGCTAACTGCACCAAGCGTAGGCAACGGGCCTGGGGAAGATAGGCCCTTGCAGTTGTGGTATCCAGCAAGGCCCCTATGAACTCTAATGACTGAGTAGGGGTGAGATGGGATTTTGGGATGTTTATTACAAGTCCCAGATACTGAAGAACACACCTTGTGCAGGCTAGGGAAGTCTGGGCCTCTGACTGGGATGGAGCTCGGATGAGCCAGTCGTCCACATATGGGAATACAAATATTCCTAGAGTGCGTAGAAATGCAGCTACTACTGCCATGCATTTTGTGAACACTCTTGGAGCAGAGGCCAGACCGAAAGGAAGCACTCTGTACTGGTAGTGCTTTCCTTGATAAAGGAACCGAAGGAACCTTCTGTGTGTTGGATGGATGAGGATATGGGTGTACGCATCCTTGAGATCTAGAGAACAAAGCCAATCCTGACTCTGAAGGTATGGAAGGAGAGCACCGAGAGAAATCATCTTGAATTTCTCCTTGTATAGAAACTTGTTCAATTCTTTGAGATCTAATATGGGTCTGTAGCCCCCTGTTTTCTTTGGGATAAGAAAACAGGGGGAGTAGAACCCTTTTAGGCCCAGTTCCACAACACATTGGGGAGCGTCTCACATCATTTGCCCATCGTTAGCCCAGCATAACCACCTGGGCTCTACAAGTGGTAAAGGAGGGCTACCTCCTACATTTCAATCAATCAGATTCTCCCCCCCACCCCTATCCTTTCCAGGGGATTATCAGATTCTACCTTGTTCCAAAGAAAACAGGTGAATTTCATCCCATTCTGGATCTCTGCAATCTCAATTGCTTCCTAGTGCACAAGAAGTTCAAAATGATATCTCTTGGAATGTTGCTGCCCTACCTCCAGTGGGAAGACTGGCTATACTCACATCCTCATTCACCCCCTGCACTGGCATTACTTCCGTTTAGTCATCAGCAGACATCACTATCAATACAGAGTTCTTCCTTTTGGAGTGGCATCTGCCCTAAGGGTTTTCACAAAATGTTTGGCAGTTGTGGCCGCTTTTATTCGGGTGCAGGGCATCTTCATCTTCCCCTATCTGGATGACTGGTAGATCAGAGGTGGGATGTTAGACGAGGTCTGTCTGTCTATCCGCACAAAGCACCATCCAGGTGCTGGAGCAGCTGGGTTTTGTCATCAACTACACAAAGTCCCACCTGCAACCCACTCGGTGCCTTGAGTTCATTGGCAGTCTCCTCGATTCCACTGCAGCCAGAGCCTTTCTTCCCTCTGACTGGGCCCAGTGCCTTGTTGTTCTGGCTCAGGATGTCCAACTTTGCTTAAAAATCTCGGTTCACCAGTTGCTCTGCCTCATGGACCACATAGCCTCCACAGTCCATGTAACCCCATCTGCCTAGCTTCAATGTGGCAGGCGCAATGGATGTCTGTACGCAGTGCCATCAGGTGACGGACCATCTCTTGGACCGGGTCAGAGTGACTTTGTCCATGAAGGACTCCCTTTCCTGATGGCAGCAACCAACTCATCTTCTAGCAGGACCTTCCTTTCAAGGCCACAACACACCAGTGGGTGACCACTGATTCCTCCAAACTGGGCTGGACCCAGGGACTCTGGACGATGGGATAGAGTCTTTATCCAATAAATTTCCTTGAGCTCAGGGTGGTAGTGAATGCCTTTCACATTTTCCAGTAACAGCTATCCAACCAGGTAGTTCTCATCCAGACAGACAACCAGATGGTGATGTTCTACATCAACAAGCAGGGCGGCATGTGCTCATACCTCCTCTGCTGGGAGGCTGTTCGACTCTGGAGGTTTGCCAGCAAGCATGGCATGCTTCTCTAGGTAGTCTACTTCCTGGGACAGGACAACAGCTTGGCGGACAGGCTCAGCAGAGTGCTGCAGTAGCATGAGTGGACTGTCAATCCACAAGTAGTCTGCAACATCTTCCAGATCAGAAGCTTGTAACCAAGCAACTCTGCGTGCACCTATGGCAATAGCCAAGGCTCTGCTGGCACACACAAAAGAGTCAAAGGCTGCACGGTTGGAAAATTTGGAAACATCCTGGGCATGTTTAAGCCAGGTGAGAAACTCTTCCCTTTTATCTTCTGAGATAAAAGGAGATAAAGTTTGCAGATGATCTGTAACTTCCTTTAGAAACATCCCAATATAGAGACTATAGGAGTTGATTCTGGCAGCAAGCATATTGGCCTGGAAAATTCTCCGGCCAAAAGCATCCAAGGTTCTGCATTCTCTTCCTGGAGGATTAGATGAGTGTCTTTTTGCACTCTTTATCTTCTTCACAGCAGACTCTACCACAATAGAGTGGTGAGGAAGCTGAGTCTTATGAAAGCCAGGACAAGGAGGAACACGGTACATGGTGTCCAACCTACGAGAATGAGGGGAGATAGTGAGAGGTGTCTCCCATACGCCCAACATGTGATCATAAAGGATCTCATGAATTGGTAAAGTAGCTGCCTCTTTAGGAACATATAAGAACATAAGATATGCCATACTGGGTCAGACCAAGGTCCATCAAGCCCAGTATTCTGTTTCCAACAGTGGCCAATCTAGGTCATATGTACCTAGCAGTTTCCCCAAGGGACACAGGTTCCACAATGCTTGTATTGGTTCAAGCATTGATATCCTGGGTCCCTTCTTAATAATGGTTTATGGACCTTTCCTCCAGGAACTTGTCCAAACCTTTTTTAAACCCAGCTACACTAACAGCCTTTACTACATCCTCCGGTAACAAATTCTAGAGTTTGATTACACGTTGAGTGAAAAAAAAATTTCTTTTATTAGCCTTAAATAGTTTACCCTGTAACTTCATTGCATGTCCCCTAATCTTTCTATATTCTGATAAGGTAAACAATCGATCTACGTTTACCAGTTCCACTCCGTTCATTAATTTATAGACTTCTATCATATCTCCCCTCAGCCGTCTCTTTTCCAGGTTAAAGAGCCCTAATCTTTTAAGCCTTTCTTCATAGGAGTATCCTTCCATCCCCTTTACCATTTTGGTGGCTCTTCTCTGAACCTTTTCTAAAATCGCTATATCCTTTTTAAGATACAGCGACCAGAATTGCACACAATATTCAAGGTGCGGTCTCACCATGGAACGATACAGAGGCATTATATCATCTTTTGTTTTATTTTCCATTCCTTTCCTTATCATACCTAGCATTCTATTTGCTCTCTTGGCCGCCGCTGCACACTGGGCCGAGGGTTTTAACATGGTATCCACAATGACGCATAAATCTTTTTCCTGGGTGGTGGTTCCTAATGTGGAACCTTGCATCGTGTAACCATAGTTTGGGTTGTTCTTCCCTAGGTGCATAACCTTGCACTTGTCCACATTAAATTTCATCTGCCATTTTGATGCCCAGTCTTCCAATTTATCAAGATCCTCTTGCAGTTTTCCACAATCCTCTTGGGTTTTAACAACTTTATATAGTTTTGTGTCATCTGCAAATTTGATAACCTCACTCGTTATTCCACTTTCCAGGTCATTTATGAATATGTCAAAAAGCAGCGGACCCAGCACAGATCCCTGGGGTACACCACTATTCACCTTTCTCCATTGGGAAAATTGGCCATTTAGCCCTACCCTCTGCTTTCTATCTTTTAACCAGTTCCTGATCCACAATAGTACACTGCCTCCTATCCCATGACTCTTTTAGTTTTGCCAAAAGTCTCTGATGAGGGACCTTGTCAAAGGCTTTCTGAAAGTCCAGATACACAATATCAACCGACTCACCTTTGTCCACCTGATTATTCACTCCTTCAAAAAAACATATCAGATTAGTAAGACAAGATCTTCCTTGTCTAAAGCCATGTTGGCTGTCTCCCATTAGGTCATGACTATCTACATGCTGAGTAATTTTATTCTTTATGATGGTTTCTACCATTTTTCCCGGTACTGATGTCAGGCTCACCGGTCTGTAGTTTCCCGGATCACCCCTGGAGCCTTAGGATATTGTAAAATATCCAATTTTTTGGCTCTAGGCTCTGATTCAGGGGCCACTGAAATGGAGAGGCCCCTGGCCACTTCCCTAATGAAGTCTTGAAAAGACAAGTCTTCTGGAGGAGACATTCTTCTTTTTGGAGAAGAGGGCTCCTGAGGAAGGAGTACCGATGCTTCGACAGAAGCCTCTGATTCATCAGAGTCTTCGGAGGAATCGAAGTATCGCCTGTCTGGATGCTCCTGCAGAGCCCGATACACGTACCGAGTGGTATCGACATCGGGAGTGATCGGTACCGATTTGGTACCGATGGGCATCACAGAACAGGGTACCGCTGCAGTCGACACCGAAGCCGATATCGATGCAATCGGTACCGGCACCGGAACCGAACTGGAGAGAGGCGGTTGGGAAAGGCGGGAAAGCAGCGCGCAGGCGCTGTGGGATGCTCCCAAAAGCTTTCTTTCTGGATGCTGGGGAGCGTTCCCGCGCAGGCTCCGTCGGTACCGACGATACCCATATGTGAAGACTCATTCCTGCTTGTTCCTGGAGATTAAAGAATACCAAAAGGATATCTAGTTATGCTTTATCAGCTACAGCAAGGCTTTAGACTGTGTAAATTATGAGAAAGTCTAGGCCACATTAAGAAGAATGTGCACAATCATTACATTGATCAAGAAGCAACAGTTTGAACTGAACAAGGAGAAATAGAATGGTTTAAATTCAGCAAAGTTGTACGACAAGGCTGCGTAATTTCCCTCTATCTGTTTAATTTATATGCAGAACCAATCAGAGAATCAGGATTGTATGAAGGCAGGTGTGTGAAGATTGGTGGAAGACTCAACAACCTTCGCTATGCCGATGATACCACATTACTGGCTGAAAGCGAAGACCATCTGAAACATTTGCTTCTCAAGATCAAGGAACAGTCTTAAAATGGGCCTGCACCTTAAAGTAAAGACGACAAAGATCATGACAACTGGCAAAATCAATAAGTTCATAGTTGATGGAGAAATTGAAATAGTTGATCCAAGTAGGTTAAAGTTGTCCACTATCAATAAAGAAGCAACAAGCAGTCAAGAAATCAGATGATGCATTGCTCTTGGCAGAATAGCTATGAAGGATCTAGACAAGATTCTCAAGAGTGGAGATGTCTCTCTCCATACAAAGATTCGTCTTGTTCAAGCCATAGCATTTTCAATAATGTCATATGGATGCGAAAGTTGGACAGTGAAAAAGTTAGACAGGAAGAAAACGGATGCTTTTGAATTATGGTGCTGGCGATGGATACTGTGTATACCATGGACTGCCTGAAGAATAAACCTAAGCTTTCTTTAGAAGCTCAGATGACAAGATTTCAACTTTCACACTTTGGACACATCATGTGAAGAAAGAGATCATGCTTGGCAAGGTAGAAGGTCAACGCAAAAGAGGAAGGCCAGCATTGAGATGGATCAATACAATAATAGCAGCTACAGATGCCAGATCTGTCAACAATGAGCCGCCTGACTGTAGACCGAACACAATTTAGGACAACTATCCAGAGGGTCGCCATGAGTCGACGGAACTTAACAGCACAGCCAAAATTTGTTCGCCACTAGCTTATAGAAGAAGATTATAGACAAAAGCAAAATGAAAGGGAAGGATTTTTCCTCTTTTCTTTGCATGTATATGGCCACCCAGAAACACAAAATAAAGGTTAAAAAGCTATAGGCAAAAAAAGCTCAGCAATGAAAATAAAGCAGCTATGAAGGCCTTCTCTCTGAAGATTCTGTTGGTACTCGGCTGTACACGGGTGCTAAACATCTCACATACCAACTCTATGCAGTGTATGAATGCTATTAAATGTTGTTTACATAAATTGAATTGAGTAGTAAGTATACCTTTTGTAAATCTCTTTTTGGAATTTTATTTACATATCACATTTCAGGGTATACTATACCATTCTGTGTACAAGCCCATGCAATAAAATCCTTCACTTTCACAGAAATCGGAATCATCTGTTGAGAGTTGGCATAGTATTCTAAATTGATTTTGAACATATTTGTTTTACTTAGGGTCCCGTATCTACCCATCCTATTTAGTTTTCTTTTTATATAGACTTTAGACAAATGGAGACTTGCCTTTTTCCACAAATTTCTACTCAATTTAATGATACCTAAATGCTTATTTTGATTCTGCTTTTCAAATCTCAAGCGTTGATTCTTGGCTTGCCTATCATAACTGTGTCGATTTTACTACAACCCCTTGTTTGTCCATGTATCTTCACTAGAAAAGAACAGATACAAAGCAGGGACCATCCCCTTTATCTACAGAGTGCTGTACACATCTGGCAGCACTGCAGTAATGCTCAATAGCAATTGAAATAAGTGAAGGCTCACATTTGAAGGAGTCCATCTGTTGCTTGGACCTTTTGCTGCTACTAGGTCTCTGCCTACCAGATACTGTAGCTCAGGATCCATGGTGGCCTGCATACCCATCCAACTGGGATGCCATCTACTATTACTGATCATTTATATAGTGCTACAAGATATATGCTGCACTGCACAGATACTAAAGGCTCAGCATTTGACCCAGCCCATGGAGGGTGGCAGGTAACTGCTACCAAATGCCCCTTGCTGGGTCATTATGCTTTATTGTATGATTAATTTATATTCTATCTTGTTTTTTGTTTTTAATTATGACATTTTATTTATTTTTCAAAGCACTGTTATTGTATTGTCTTATTTAGAAGTGCTGCGAGCACATTATAGTAGAAATGCACGGAACAAACAGAAGATGAACTTACATGGGTAGCGGAAGCCTGTTCTCACTGTGTTTCTCAAAGTGCAAAATCATGTGTAACAGACAACAAAAGAAATGAGAGATACTGTCTTACAGATGAGACAGAGCAAAGTTCACCCTAGTATAAAATCTGATACCAGTAAATAAATATTGTTTTATGTTTAAATACAAACCTTGTATTAGTTTTTCAGTGTGTTTCTGTATTTCAATGTCTACATTGAAATGAACATATGTGTCCTCTTTTCTTGAAGCCATTGGAGTATCTTGCACAGGAGTCAAATCTATACCATTTAAATCTATATAAAAAGAAACATTTTATTAGCAAAATACTACAATAAATGTAGTAACATCACAATTTTCATTAATAGAGCTTTCAAAACAATTTACTGCCTGGAGAGGGAGTCCCGTAGGGACGGTGCTTTTGGCCAGGCAGTACTCCGGAATCTCTTTGAGGTTTAGGCAACTCCTGTCCTCCAGCCCTCCGTTGGGCTACTGGTGGGGGTTCTCTTTCAGTGAAAGCCTTTATCTGATGCTGGGACTAGAAGGAGTTCTCTTGTTCAGCCTGGGTTCCTCGTAGCCCAGAGCTAGGGAGTCACCCATATGTGAGGACTGACTTCCTGCTTGGTCCTGGAGAAAGAGTAGTTACTCACCTGGAACAGGTGTTCTCCAGGAGCAGCAGGAATCAGTCCTCACAACCCTCCCTGAAATCTTATCTTCTCAAAGAATAGCCAGCTGCTTGTTTTTCATTTTCATTGCCTCTACGCTTCAACCGGCGCCCTCATAGCGTTTCACTCCCTTGATAGAGCTTCTTCAGGAGGGTCTGTAAAATATGGACATAGCAATAGCTCTAACTAATCCACTAAAATCGGAAGAACATCACTCATACAAGATATCAGGAATAAACCCTTGATTACTTACAGGAAAATGTTGCTGCCCACGTTTATCCAAGTTATATTCTGAAAGTGTGGAAGAACGCCGCGCTTGCGGACTTGCAAACTGAAGCCCCTCCCATGAAAACAAGGCAGCCTATTAGAGCTCACCATGCCCTTAACTGCTTTTAATTTTAGACCATTTAATGGTGAGCTCTAATAGAACCTGTGTCTTTTGGGGAAACTGCTAGGTACGTATGACCTAGATTGGCCACTGTTGGAAACAGGATACTGGGCTTGATGGACCAGCAGTGGGTGCTGATGGCCAGCCTTGCTGGTGCATCTGCCCCGACCACCGGGACATCGATGTCGATGTCGACCCCGGAGACCGAGCCGATACTCGAGACCATGAAGACTCGAGGTCGTCCTCGGTCGCGGTCACCCTCGACCTCCCGCTCGGGACCGAGGGCGTTGATGCCGGTGCCTGTGGTCTGACCCAGTATGGCATATCTTATGTTCTTATGTACTCGCACCGCTCGACCTGTCACCGTAGCTTTGAACGCTGCAACGCCCGGCGTATCACTCGCATTTCCAGTCGGTTGATTGACCACTGGGTCTCTTGTGTACTCCAAGAGCCTTGCGCGAAACGATCTCCAAATGTAGCGGAGTTTAACAAAGTTTTTGGCCAAGCTCCCGGAGGAAAGGTCCATAGCCTTTTATTAGAGAGAAGCTGGAAAATTATAATTTTTTTTTATACCAGCTTTCACAAATTCAAGATGTTCTACAAGGCACACAACCCAACAGAGCGTCACATCTGTTGTACATGTTATGGAACCCTTAAAATATGAGCATACATGAATCCACTGCTTGCCCCAATACAAGCACTGAGTAGCCTATTCTTCTTTTTGGAAACCAGCCAGGTCCTTAAGACCAGGATTGGCTACCCTAGGAAACAGGATACTGGACCTGAAAGAGCTTGGTCTGACCCTGTATGGCATTTCTTGTATCCTTATGAACGGAACCTCACCCAAGGTCTCTGCCTTGGAAGTAACAGGCTGCGCCTGGCCCTATGGCTAGCTCATACGGAGCAGTGCGGCCTAGTGGTTGAGGCAAGTTGCTAGAGGACCAAGGGTTTGAATTACAATCGAGACCACCAACTTTGGGCCATAAAAACTGAGGTTTCTGGTCCCACAGGTGGTCCTTCTGGCCTTCGTTAAGCGACTTAACCCTCTGCCTCACGTACCAAAACAAATTGTGAGCCCTTCAGGGACAAGGGAACTAGAAATACCATAATCGACTGTATGCCACCCTGACCTGTAGGCAATCAGTATACTCAAATAAATAACTGACTGGGAATATGTGACCATAGCAAACACTGACAGTGGAGAGACAGAGCTGGTGCTGGTTCCTGGTCTTCCTTTTTCGTTCTTCCAGTCCTTCTGCCAGCATTGAGAAAAGGCTGAGAATAAATTGTCCAGTGGGCCGGGGACCTTGCGCCCTGGACATCAGAGAGAAAGAGGGGCTAGGATCTGGGAGCAAAGCTCAAAGACAAAGGGAAACTGCTGACTGTGACACTGTAGCTCCTCCGGACGGCTCACTCCACAGCAGATCCCACGACTGCATCTCCAACCCTATGTAACACCATGAGGACCTCATGCACTTTATTACAATCAACATCCCCCCATTACTGGAGAAATTACCTTTGTCTGATAATACAGTCTGAGCAAAGAAATGCAGTCTCACTCTGCAAAGAATGCACCCAAAAACATGCCTAAGCAATTGTGAGCACATACAAAATGCACATCTACATATACGGGTGACCCAGCACATGTCACCCAAACACAGTGCAGTGAGCACGCTTGAACATAGGCTAAATACATGGAGCATACACAGAGTACCGACTTCCTCTATGAAACCTTCCAGTGCCCTGGCGCGCTAAGCCCCGGACTGTGCTACCTAGACGTCCTTCTCTTCACCCTCAGCACGGGCCCTTTAACAAGATGGCATAGACAGGTCAGTGCCCCTGCTGAGTGCTTAAAGCCCTGCTCTGACAGCACAAGCTCTAGAAATAGATGAGAATTTCCTGGGAAGGACATGCTAAGTGGAGCTATGAAACACACAGGCACCCCCCGGCTTTCCTGCAGTCAGAGAAATAGCAGTGTGATACACCGACAACCTTGCAAGTGGAGGTCTTAGAGGTTGCTGCCTGTGTAAACCAGATGAGGAATACGATTTCATATTTTACCACCCCCCCAGGGATGGGGGCACTGAATACTATATGTGATTCATGAGCAGCGCTGCCATCCGGTAGCCTTTAGGGCACCAGAGCCCGACAAACGATACAGGAGTTAAGAGCTTTAAATCTTGGTCATATAATCTTGATTTGCAGAACATTACAGTTGCTTGTTTAGTCACTAACCTCTGAGTGCCCATGAGGTGGCCCTGTGGTTATTTCTTCCCTGACTTGCAGAGATCAATGATGGCTGCATACATACGATCACAGAAAGGCACTATTGAGTGTACCAGCTGCCCTCTGGTGGCCATTGACCGTAGCACAGGCACTTCTTGGTTGACAGTTTAACTGTCATTATTATTATATTTTTTTTTATATCCTAAGTTTTCCTAAACCTGTCCCTGTGAAACCACAGGCGTTTGGGCAACTTTCACTATGGAATACACAAAAGCACACTTCCAGCCTGTCCCTCCTTCCACCTACAAGTTAGGGCTCTGCTCTTGAAGAACCTAAAAGCTGGTAAGTTGCCTAATATCCTGGGACTTAACAGATGCTCCTCAGAGACATGATTAGGAGGGAAAGAACATGTGGCATCAGAGATCAATGCCAAAACTGCTGTCCTATAAAACTAAGAATAAACTTAAAAATAAAGAGGACTGACAACAGCCCCCTTAAGGCTGAGGAACTCTCCCCCCCGAGCCTCAAAAAACCTACAAACAAAAGAAAGAAACACTAGACCTAAAAATCTAGCTATTTTGCCTGCTGTCGTCCTCACATAGGCAGCTCACTGCAACTCTCGCCATGCGGTCCAAATACCTAGAGAAAAAAGGGCCGCCCCTTTGTCAACGAATTTTGGCATCAAGAACAACAGCCACTGCAAAAAGGAGGCCTCAGCAGACCGAAAGAGCCCGAAGGCCTTACCTGCAGGGCCGAAAGCCACGCAGCTTGCTCCTACCGCCTTGAATTTATCCGATCCTCAAGCCGCGCTGCTGCGCCTGACAACTGCAGCGAGGACCGGTCAGCCGGTTCCACAGAGTAAAATTAAAATCCCGCAGCAATGGAGAGGCTCTGTCTCACACAGCTTCAGTGTGGCTGTATGGGTCCCGGAGCTCTCTCCTGTACCGTCAAGGGAGAGAGATCCGCACCAGCGAATGCCTGCAGTAAGTGAAAATAACTGACAAGGAGGGAAGGCGAGAGCTGCTACTAATTTAAAGAGCCAGGCTCAAATTTAAAATGACTGTAAATAAGGAAATTTGCTCCTAACAACTAAAGGGAACTAATCCCCGATTGCCAATTAACCAAAGGTAACTGAATTAAAAGTAAAATTAAAGGTAAAAATCAAAATAAAATCAGAATAGAATTTGTCACACTAAATGCTCCTTATCTGTTCCCCCAAGTGAGCCCAGAAGCTAGGCTCACTACGTCCTCCTGTTGCATGGAGACTGGACACACTGGGGGCTGATGGGAGAGACCAGCAGGCAATATATCCAGTGATGTCATGAGTTTTTGACATGCCCAGTCTCCAAGCTGCAGGAGGAGGTTCACTACCCAGAGGTTGAGGACTAAATTGGAGGAACGATAAGGAAAAGGCCTTCATAACACTAAGAAGAAAATGTACTTTTCCAAGTGTGTGTCTGTGTGTGGTATAGAAAATGTACAAATATCTTAAACGGCCATTTCAATGAATCTGCATAGTGAAGTGTTGGGAGAAAAAATAAACCAAGTCAAAATAATGTGTCTCTTAATATAAAGACTTACCTTTTACACTAACTGTGATATATGGATCAATGCACTGTCCAGCATCTTTCAGACCAATTTTCTCAATTTTTATTGTGAGCAATGTCATTCCGGGTTCAGATGGCAATCTGGGTAACAGAGTACCTTGTAAAAAACAACACACAAAATCATAAGAATCCTTCTTTGCTAATATTCAAACAGCATATTCACTATCACCGGGATCTGACCTTCTGGTCACTCTGAAAAGAGTGTGAAGCACTCTGCATTCTTACAACTATAATGTTTCCCCAGTCACAGCAAACGTTATGAGATACTTATATGACAAAGGAAAAAACATCATTAAAAATTCTAATATGTTGGAAGTACCAGAGGTTTTGCAAAGGCAAAATTTATTCAAACATTGATTTTGATAAGGTTAGCCTGGGGGCTCAGAAAGCAGATCTTCCTCTGTTCTCCAGGCTAGCTGAGAATACTGGAGAGGGAGTTTCCACCACTGCTTACCACCACCTAGTGACCACATTTAGAGTATATATTAGTTAGGTTCCTGTTGAAACCACAGTTTATGAAACCAAGCTGAGGAATGTCACTGCAACAGCAAGGTAAAGTTGGAAGGGAAAAGGAGGAAAGTTCTAGGTGGTTATAAATGAAAGTTCATTGTGCTAGAGTCCAAGAGTAGGATTCCAGTTTACTATAAACTGGACTTAGGCGCAAGAGAAAACTTTCAGGCAAAAAAACCCTTGATTTAAATTAATATTTGATATTAACAAGCAGCATTCAAAACTGAAGACCTTCTGACAAAAAGAAGCTCCATATATATGCATATCAGTAGGGATGAAAAATTTACAAGGGTATAAAACAGACTGAGCTATTACTAAAACACATGCTGCCAGGTAAGTTAGTACAGACAGGTTAGGCTATTTTAAAATACCAACTTGATCATGTACTTTACTATGTTTCCTCGTATGCTTTATTCCTAGATGTCTCTGAAATTCAATATTTTTCAAACAGAGGGCAATGAAAAATGAGCAACATTTGATGTGTCATCACATGACTGAAAATAAACACTACTACGCTACTGCAGAGGGATATATTTAAATATTTTTTATCATAAGCAATACAAACCATATCTCCAGTGTGAATGCGTTCTTACCCAGAAATGGAAAGAAACGCTATTCAGTTTTCAAAAAACATTATCCCACAATGACTCTCACCCACACACCCACCTCCAATCTCACCACACACACACACACACACACACACACACACACACACACACACACACACACACACACACACACACACACACACACACACACACACACACACACACACACACACACACACACACACACACACACACACTCTCTTAAACAAATTCAAACAAAGTATCAAGCTGTGGACCATATGCAGCAAAGTCTTGAGAACCCCCCCCCCCCCAAACTCCAATTCCTAACAATTTTTTGATGTTTTTTAAGCAGTTATTCTCTCCATCCACACCATCTCATGGAAGGCTAGCCTCCAATTAATTAAGGATAGGGCTGCAATAGCTAGCTAATTCTGCAGAATACATTTCTTTGTAACTAGCTAGGCTTTCTGAAGAGAGCTCAACCCTACTGGTTTTCTCCCAAAGCAAAGAGAATGGACTTTGGCTCCAAAATAACCTGACTTCCTGCAATCCTCTGTACAGATGACCTGACATGATCCCAAAAATTTTGTATTTAGGGAGAACAAGAACCCAAGGTTCCCTCTAGTGCATTTCATAGTGCATTTCCTGAAGGAATTTATTCCATATCACTCTTGCAATACCCAGGGCTGATTTCTCCAGTTATAAGGAGGACAGATCTATACTAGCTGCTCCTCCCACTTATCAAATATTGCAGAGAACTACCCTTGTAAGGTAAAAATCAACTGACAAAATTTAGTCATGTTAATCTTGCCCTCTACACACAGAGGAAGACATTCCTCTAAATTTTCTGTGGCCTCTACAAAGTCTGTGGCAAGACCACCAATGTAATGCTGTAGTTGTAGATAACTCGTAAAAATCCCTAACCCTTATATTTATTACAAAGTTCTGGAGATGAAATAAGGCCACCCTCCACCTAAACATCGGATACCCTGATGCGCCCATCCAAGAAACATTTCCAAATGCAAGCCCTGTGGAAAGTCACCATTCCCCTTAATAGTCAACCACTGCCCAAGCCCAGTCTTACACCAATCCAGTGCCATGCTTTGCACAGTAGAAATATAGCAGATGAGTCCGCCAGCCCCTAGTGAGAAATTTGCCCTGCTCCTGCATGTAAACACAAAACATAAGGTTGAGTGGACATACTAACGCTGCCTCCAAAGTAACAGGAGTAAAGTAAACCTTATCCAAGATCCAAATCGTGAAGATAGTGCATTGGATAGGCAGCATTGTACATCTGCAGAAAAAGCACTACCAAAGCCCCTTATATTACACAATTATATTTTCTGTTTCCTACCCTTCGAAAAGGAACTTCAAAAGGCTCTTATTGATTATATACAGATTGTTCCATAGAACCATCTGCAGCATATAAAACCATTTAGGCAGAAGTGCCATCTTAAATAAGGCAATTCTTCCAAACAGGGTAAGTGGGAAGGAATTCCAACTACTAAGTAATTTCTTAGTCTCCTCTAATAGCAGTACCACACTATTACTATACAAGCCACTCAAATCACTAGGAATCCAAACTCTCAAACAAGAGATCTGTTCCCATGCCCCTTGAAGCAGGAATCCTTATAGCCGTAAGTCCTTAACATCTAGAAGGAGCACTAACACTTCCAACTTATGATAGTTTAATTTAAGCTCCAACTGGTCAATTTCACAAAGAAAAGCTGGCAAATAAGGCTTGGAATCCATTATATGAACTAACAAGTCACCAGCAAAAGCTGTTTGCTTAAAAAGATACTCCAGTAATATCTACACCCCTGATCCCTGAATGGTATTTAAGCAGAGCAGATACCAAACAAGATACCAAACAAATAAAGGTGATACAGGACATCCCTGCTGGGTACCACACAGAGGAACGTCTGAGAAACTATACTATTCACTACAAACACTGCCTTTGGGTTAGCATGTAAAATCTGGACCACTTGCAAAAATTCTCTATCCAACCCACACCCTTTTAATGCTGCAAATAAATACTCTTTTTCTCAAAGTTTATTTAAATTTTATAACACAAAACATACAGATAACACAATATTACAAATAGGACTAAAAATATAATAAAGAGCAATACTCCCCCTAAAACAAAAAACCCAGAGGTCGAATTATACACATATCAAGCGCTAGGTAAATATACATCCAAGGTTCTCCATATTCTTTCTAGCTTATCAATGCAGTGAGAAATAATGGAGACTGCACTTTCCAGCTTACGAGTTTGACAGACAGCATGCCACCAAAAACTTACATTCAACGAAGACATATCCTTCCATCAATGCATAATGTGTTGAACTGCCATAGATAACAATGCTAAATAATGCTTTTTCATATTTATTGGACGTTTTTTCCAGACAGAGCAAATGAGCACAATTTTCAATGTCAATGGGGAAGCTAAATGGGACACCTCACTTATATATCCCCATGCACCAAACCAAAAAGGCTCAACATTAGGGCATTCAAACAGCATGTGTGCCAACATCAGCTGAACAATGCCAGCAGTGGCTTGACTAATAGTCCTGCTTTGAACATGAGATGAGAGGTCCAAAACGCTTGATGAGCTAGGAAGTACAAGATTTGGGCGAAGCTACTAGACATTGTGAGCCACACAGTGCAACCCCAAAAGATGTTCCAATTAATTTTATCATGTGGCAAATCAACATTCGACTCCCAAACTCTGCGCAGTCCCAACAAGGAAGGACCTTTGTTATCTATTAATCATTTGTAAAAGAATAAGGTTGAGCTACCTTCAACCAGCGGTTTCTGACAAATTTCAAGCATGTCAGAGATCCAATTTATTTTTTCGGGCCAGGAGGAGGACTGTCAATTCCATTACCAAGAGTTAAAGTTTAGACACCTGTGAAGATGACGACCCATAACGGCAAATGAGATTTTGCTCAGACAGCAACACACCATTTTCAAAAAGATGCCAGAGTACAGTCTATTATTGAGCCATCTCTTCCAAAAGACTTTCTTTAATATGAATCAGTGGGTTAAACCATATAGAGGAAGCCATTGAAGTAGAATAGGGGACTGTACAACAAGTAGAAACATAGAAATATGACAGAAAAAGACCACATGGCCTATCTAGTCTGTCCTTCCATAACAACTACAACAGTCCCCTTTTTACCTTTAGAGATCCCTCTGTGTTTGTCCCATGCTTTTTTGAATTCAGTTACTGTCCTCATCTCTACCACCTCCACTGGGAGACTATTCCACGGATCCACTACTCTTTCCGTAAAGAAATATTTCTGCATATCACTCCTGAATCTATCTCCCCTCACCCTCATCCCACGTCCCCTCGTAGCAGAACTTGCTTTCAATTGAAAGAGGCTCTCTCCCTGAACATTTATGCCACGGAGGTATTTAAACATCTTAATCATATCAACTCTATCCCGCCTTTCCTCTAAGGTGTACATATTAAGATCCTTCAGTCTGTCCTCATATGCTTTATAATGAAGACCACTAATCATTTTAGTAGCCACCCTCTGCACCGACTCCATCCTGTTCAAATCCTTTTGAAGGTGTGGTCTCCAGAATTGCACACTATACTCCAAATGAGGTCGCACCAAAGACTTATACAGAGGCATTATCACCTCCTTTTTTCTGCTAGCCATTCCTCTCCGTATGTACCCAAGCATCCTTCTAGCTTTTGCCGTCGCCTTTTCTACCTGTTTAGCTACTTTAAGATCATCAGACACAACCACGCCTAGGTCCCGCTCTTCTTTAGTGGACAAAATATTATATTGCTCCCTTGGATTGCTGCAGCCCAAATGCATGACCTTACATTTTTTAACATTAAATCCCAGCTGCCAAATTCTAGACCATTCTTCAAGCTTAGCTAGATCCCTCCTCATGTTATCTACCCCTTCCTGGGTGTCTACTGTATTGCAGATTTTGGTATCATCCGCAAAGAGGCAAGGCTTACCTGAAAGCCCTTCCGCTATATCACTAACAAAGATGTTAAAAAGAATCGGACCAAGGACAGATTCCTGGGGCACACCACTGATAACATCCTTCTCCTCAGAGTGAGCGCCATTTACTTGTACTCTTTGTCGCCTCCCACCCAACCAATTTCTAACCCAAGCAGTAACTTTAGGGTCCATCCCTAGGGTGCTCAGTTTGTTATAAGTCGCCTGTGAGGAACAGTGTCAAAGGCTTTACTGAAATCTAAATATACTACATCTAGGGCTGTCCCTCGGTCCAACTCCCTGGTCACCCAGTCAAAGAAATCAATCAGATTTGTCTGACAAGACCTGCCTCTGGTGAATCCATGCTGCCTCGGATCCTGTAATCCGCTGGACTCCAGAAACCTCACTATTTTCTCTTTCAGCAGCGTTTCCAATAATTTACTCACTACCGAAGTTAAACTAACCGGCCTGTAGTTTTCAACCACATCCTTCCGCTTTTGTGTAAAGGCACCACATGAGCCTCTCTCCAGTCCTTTGGCATCACTCCCGACTCCAACGAGGCACTGAAAAGGTCAGTCAGTGGAGCTGCTAGAACGTCCCCAAGTTCCCTCAGTATTCTCGGGTGTATCCCATCCGGTCCCATCGCTTTGTCTACTTTAAGTTGAGATAGTTTCTCACGAACACAGTCTTTTGAAAATTGTTCAAGTATCTAATGCTTTAAGGGCCTTAGTGGTACTAAATGTGCAGAGACTTCAACTTACTTTGAGGAATGCACATTGTAGGCACTATTCTTCAAAGAGGTGACCGAGTACGGCCTGGCCGAAGGTACTATCCCTCCGGGAGGTCTCTTACAAACAGTAGTGAGCAGCAAAAGTGTGCACAGAGGACCAGGAGGTGGCACGGCAGATGTCCAATAAGGACACCGAGCGCAAGCTCGCCACCGAGGCAGCTATGGCACGCACATTGTGAGCCATCTAATGACGCTCCAGAAAGAGCCCTGCCTGTTGATAGGCGAAGGAAATGCAGTCATCTACCCATCGTGAGAGGGTGCACTTGGAGACTGCGACCCCAAGTTGACTGGGGTCAAAACAGACAAAATGTTTTGATGAGTGGTGATAGGGCTGCGTCCTCTGGATATAAAAGGACCAGAGGACAACACACGCTTGCAGTCCACTGTGTACAGGGAGGCCTCCGCCCTAGGAGGTGGCAGTCTAGGAAAGAAGATGGGCAATACCACCTCTTGATTCAAGTGGAAGGCAGAGACAATCTTTGGCAAGAACTTAGGGCAAGTCCTAAGGACAACCCTGTTCCTGTGGAACCTGGTGTAGGGCAAATGTGCAACCAGCACCTGCAGCTCACTCATACACCTGGCAGAGGTGAGCGCCATCAGGAACAGGACCTTCCAAGAAGAGTACTTGAGATGGCAGGTAGCCAGGGTTTTGAAGGGTGGAGCCATGAGCTTCCCCAAAACCACATTGAGATCCCATGCCACCAGTAGCAGATGGATCAGGGGCCAGGAGAGGAGGCGGCTTCTCATAAACCAGTCCACCAGAGGGTGCACCCACACGGCCTGACCATCCACTGCCTGGTGGTAAGCAGAGATGGCAAAGAGATGCACTCTGTGTTGGACTTGAGGCCAGTCCCTGACAGGTGCAATAGGTAGCACAAGATATCCAGCATTGCACAAGAGAAGGGGTTAAGACCTTCCTCTGCACACTAGAGTTTAAACCTGCACCAGTTGAAGGCATAAGCCCTTCGCTTGGCGCCCTTACACAAGGCAAGTACATCTTCAACCAATCTGGAGAGGTGGTGATGCTCTAACACTAGGCTCTCAGCCTCCAGGGCCTCAGAGCAAGGGACTGGAGATTAGGGTGGAGCAGCGTCCCATCCTCCTGTGACAGCAGGTCGAGGGCATTCCCCAGCAGCCATGGGTCCCCACTGGGACAGCTGAAGAAGCAGGGGGAACCAGGGCTGCCTGAGCCACCTGGGTGCAATGAAGATGACTGAGGCCACCTCTGCTTGGATATGGAGGAGACCCATGGCACCAGGGGGCATGGGTGGAAACATATACAGGAAGCCCCAGGACCAGGGGAGAAGGAAGGTATCTGCCACCTCCTGTACCCTGAGAGCAGAAGTGTGTTCTCTGGGTTGGCAAAGAGGTCGATCTGCAGGGTCCCCCAGTGATGAAAGACCACCTCCAGCACAGATGGGTTCAGCCTCCACTCGTGGGGCTGGAGGATTCAGCTCAGTCAATCAGCCAATACGCTGTCCCGGCCTGGCAAGTACACCACTTTGAGGTAGATGTTTTTCCCCGTTGCAAAATTACAGAGATGCACCCTCTCCCATTAGAGGTGGTACAAGCCTTGCCCCCCTGCTCATTGATGTAGTACATTGCCACCTGGTTTTCCATCTGGACCTGAACACCCTATCCTTTCAGATGATCCTGGAAGACCCACAGGGCATGATAGATTGCTTCGAGTTTCAACAGGTTGATCTGCGAGGTACTCTCACCTCTGGTGACCATGGGCCTTGCAACTGCAGGTGATCACAATGGGCCCCCCAGCCCAACTTGGACACATCTGTTGTAAGGATACATCACATTGGTGGAGCCTGGAAGGGCAGGCCAGCTCCAAGATTGAGGGGCTCCTGCCACCAAGCTAGAAATTTCTCTAAGGCCGGCGGGTTCTGATGCGGTCCTCCAAATGGCTTGAAGCTTGTGTCCACTGAGTACTGAGCATCCACTGAGTCTGCCGCACGCAGAGGGGGTAAAGGGGATTACGTGGACAGTGGATGTCATGGGCCCTAAGAGGCAGAGCATCTGCCTGGCTGTCACCATTGAGCTGCCCTGCACAGCCTGCACCAGGGCCGAGAGGCGCTGCACTTGATCCAGTGGCAGAAAGGTTCTCGCTTGAGTGGAATCCAGTAGGGTGAAGATGAACTCCAAGCATTGAGTGGGCAGTGAGTGAGACTTTGAGAAGTTCACCACCCAGCCCAGGTGCTGAAGTAGTTCTATGGTGTGTTGCGCTGCGTTGCGCACCTCCTCTGGTGAGCCAGCTCATATGAGCCAGTTGTCCAGGTAGGGGAAGACAAAAACACCTAGGAGCTGGAGGCAAGCAGCCACGACTGCCAGGCATTTCGTGAATACCTGGGGAGCACCCTGTACGGATATCATCCGCTGCTGACAAATCTGAAGGGTACAGACAGTGCCTTGGATAGAGCAGGATGTGGGTGTAGGCAACCTTTGAAATCCAAGGAACACAGCCAATCTCCCTACAGGAGGTAAGGTATCAAGGTTCCAAGGGATAACATTATGAACTTTTCCTTGACAGGAAACAATTGAGGTCCTGCAGATCTAGGACGATCCTTGGGGAACCAGGAAGTAACAGGAGTAGAATCCCAGGCCCTGAAGAGGCGTGGGGACAGGCTCCACCACTGGATCCTTGAGCAAGAACTTGAGTTCCCTTTGCAGAAGTTCCCTGTGCAAGGGGTCCATGGGAAATTCCCCTGGGAAAAAGGGAGGAGGACAGCTGGGCAAAGTGGAGGAGGACAGCTTTTCCCGACCACCTGCAGCATCCAGGCATCTGAGGTGATGCTTGGCCACTGGTGTGCAAAGTGGACCAGCCGTCCTTCCATGAATCTTGGGCCTTGTATCTCCTGGAGGAGGGAGGCTATGTCCAAGGAGTCAAAAGCTCCCCCCAGATTGCAGTTGGGGTGCTGTTTGGGGACCTTTGGTTTATGGAGGCCATGTCCCTAGACCTTGGCCTGCTGCCCCCAAGGGGAAGCATGATAGGCCTGAAACTTGGGGAAGTTCCCATAAACCTTCTTGGTTTTCTGGTGTAATGGCTCCCCCCCCCCCCCACAAAGTCTTCCTGTGTGAAGGTTCAGACACTTTCTTGGACAGCCTGGTTCTGTGGTCATGAATTCCTTCTCCAGCTCATCTGCCTTCTCCTTTATGGGCTTGCCAAAGAGATTTGCCCATGGCAAGGGACATCGGCTAACTTGTTCTGAACCCACAGTTCCAAGTCAGAGGACTGTAGCTGGGCAAGGCGGCAGGCACTAATGCCCATCGCAGCTACTTGAGCACTCGACTCAAAGTCGAATGCCGCCCAAGTATGAAATTTGGAGCACTCCTTGACAGATGACACCAGGGTCCTGAAGCGCTTAAGGGGTTCACCAGATAAACCAGCCGAGAACCCAATGAGTTCCTTTGCCAGGCACATGCCCATGTACAGCTGGTATGCCTCGATCCAGTCTATGAGCATGGAGCCCTAGAAAAATGTCCTGTCAAAAGCATCCATGGTACGTGCCTCCCTGCCGGTTGGCATCAAATAGTGCATCTTTTGGCTCTTAATGTGATGCACAGCAGACTCCACCAACATGGAGTTACATGGCAGTTGTGTTTTTCTGGAAGCTGGGGCTCCGGCTGACCCAATACTGCAAATCCAGTTGACTGTTCACAATCAGCACTATCACTAGTGTCTCCCACATCCTGAGCAGCAACCATTGGCAGATGGGGGGCATGGGCACAGTCAGTGCTTCCCTAGGAGGAGCCTCGTACTGGAAGATCTCTAGATCCTCTTTACACGGCTCGTCCTCTGGCACCGCAACGAAGGCAAGTGCCTGGGACATCTCCCGCACAAACTCCAAGAATGCAAGATCCTCTGGAGGTGAGTGCCGCTGATGGCGTGGCGGGGGATGGGTCAGAGAGGATGGTTATGTCAGGGGACTCTTCATCCATCTCCCACAGCGACTCTGAGCATCAGACTGGCTCAAAATCAACACCTGGCTTTGGAGTTCTGGCTCAGCTGTGCCAGATACTGCATTGGGCCTCGAGTCAGTTGCTGACAGAGTCGACACCGATCGAGCCAGCCTCTTGAGGATGGATGGAGCATCCTCTAGGGAGGTCCTGGCTAAGGACCGCCCCGTAGCAGGTACTGATAACCTGGAGTAACTGGGAGTTGGGCCCCGATGTGCATCAATGAACACAGTAAAGCTGCACTCAAGGGCCATGATCCAGGCCTCGATGCTGAATGGCTCCTCAGAGGCATGCGCTGGCCTTGAGGTGATCCCAGGGCTCCAACCGAGCCTGAGTGCATGACACAGAGTTGCCAGACACCAGCATTGAAGGCAGGGATTCTGCTCTTGATGCCAATCCCAAGACAGACTTACCAAACGGCTCCCCCTCCTGCCTTTCGCATTTCTTCCGTGTCTTAGGCAACATCAAAACGCAGAGCGGGCAGGAAGACATGTTGTGGTCCGCCCCAAGGCATTTAATGAAGGTTTTGTGGCGGTCTGAGCAGGACATAGTGTGGTTGTACTTGCCACACTGCTTAAATCTGCTGGTCCAAGACAATGCAGAAAATACGAGCCCCGCGAGATTAAACTCAGACATCTTGACCAGCTAGACCGTGAGCAAAAAACCCACGTGGCAAAAACGAAACGAAAAGAAGTACCCGAGTGAAAATAACAATGCCGAGGCGGTGGACTAAGGTAGTCGAAAGGTGATCAAACCAAAGAAAAAAAAGCAGAAAATTCCGATGAATGATAGAAACAATCGACTTTATCTGGGGTGCAAAGACAGCAAGTCTACAGAACTCTACAGAAAAAAACAAACACTGAGGTAAGATGACAATTGGGCGGGAAAGTGACCGCATATGCGTGGTGTAACTCCCAAAGGCTCTTTTTGAAAGCTGGGGATTGGATCCATGCGTGCTCAGTTAGTGCTGACGTCATCCATGTGTGAGGACCGACTTCCTGCTTGTTCCTGGAGAATGCAAATTATACTCACCAAATCACTTAACTGCCAGCATGTTCTTTAAGCAGCATCAATAATTTTTGAATCAGGAACCGGGTCATAACTGAAGAAAGGCTTTAACATTTTGGTTGGTTATGGTGGTTAAAAGTGAATTTTTGTATGAATGACATCAGGTGGATTGGGGGTTCATTAAGATAATTGGCCCCAATTATATATTCCGACGCTGGTTTTGAATGTGTACAGACAGCTGAGAGACTGGTTAACTAAGATGGCTGGTGGCTGTTTGAATGTATTTCCCTGAAGCAAGACGTGTGGGTCTGAAAGATGATGTCATGTCGGGGGATTTGAGAGCTTAAAAGCATATTGTAAGGTATTCCTTCAACAGATGAGACCTATGAATGAAAATGCCGGGTTTTAGTTGCTGGGGCTTTGCCCCTTTAAATATAGTCCCTATGGTAAAAATCTGATGGTTTCTCTGTTGTTCGTTGTTTGTTTACAATTATATAGTTCTAATTATATAGAAACACAGAAACATAAAAAAATGACAAGAGAAAAAGACCACATGGCCTATCAAGTCTGTCCTTCCATATCGACTCCTACAACAGTCCCCTTTTTTCCTTTAGAGATCCTCTGTGTTTGTCCCATGCTTTTTTGCATAAGAACATAAGATATGCCATACTGGGTCAGACCAAGGTCCATCAAGCCCAGTATCCTGTTTCCAACAGTGGCCAATCTAGGTCATATGTACCTAGCAGTTTCCCCAAAAGACACAGGTTCCACAATGCTTGTACTGGGTCAAGCATTGATATCCTGGGTCCCTTCTTAATAATGGTTTATGGACCTTTCCTCCAGGAACTTGTCCAAACCTTTTTTAAACCCAGCTACACTAACAGCCTTTACTACATCCTCCGGTAACAAATTCCAGAGTTTGATTACACGTTGAGTGAAAAAATCTCTTCTTTTATTAGTCTTAAATAGTTTACCCTGTAGCTTCACTGCATGTCCCCTAGTCTTTCTATATTCTGATAACGTAAACAATCGATCTACGTTTACCCATTCCACTCCGTTCATTAATTTATAGACTTCTATCATATCTCCCCTCAGCCGTCTCTTTTCCAGGTTAAAGAGCCCTAACTTTTTTAGCCTTTCATAGGAGTATCCTTCCATCCCCTTTACCATTTTGGTGGCTCTTCTCTGAACCTTTTCTAAAATCACTATATACTTTTTAAGATACAGCGACCAGAATTGCACACAATATTCAAGGTGCGGTCTCACCATGAAATGATATAGAGGCATTATAATATCTTTTGTTTTATTTTCCATTCCTTTTCTTATGATAACTAGCATTCTATTTGCTCTCTTGACCGCCACTGCACACTGGGATGAGGGTTTTAACATGGTATCCACAATGACGCCTAAATCTTTTTCCTGGGTGGTGGTTCCTAATATGGAACCTTGCATCGTGTAACCATAGTTTGGGTTGTTCTTCCCTAGGTGCATAACTTTGCACTTGTCCACATTAAATTTCATCTGCCATTTTGATGCCCAGTCTTCCAATTTATCAAGATCCTCTTGCAATTTTCCACAATCCTCTTGAGTTTTAACAACTTTAAATAGTTTTGTGTCATCTGCAAATTTGATAACCTCACTCGTTATTCCACTTTCCAGGTCATTTATGAATATGTCAAAAAGCAATGGACCCAGCACAGATCCCTGGGGTACACCACTATTCACCTTTCTCCATTGGGAAAATTGGCCATTTAGCCCTACCCTCTGCTTTTTATCTTTTAACCAGCTCCTGATCCACAGTAGTACACTGCCTCCTATCCCATGACTCTTTAGTTTTGCCAAACGTCTCTGATGAGGGACCTTATCAAAGGCTTTCTGAAAGTCCAGATACTGACTTTTGAATTCAGATACTGTCCTCATCTCTACCACCTCCATTGGGAGACTATTCCATGGATCCATCAATCTTTTCAGAAAGAAATATTTCTGCATATCACTCCTGAATCTATCCCCTTTCACCCTCAACCCATGTCCCCTCGTAGCAGAGCTTGCTTTCAATCGAAAGAGGCTCTCCCCCCCCCTGTGCATTTATGCCATGGAGGTATTTGACATAGTAACATAGTAAATGACGGCAGATAAAGACGAGTATGGTCCATCTAGTCTGCCCAGTAAGATGGCAAGGGTAGGTGCACCTGCCGCTCCGTGTAGGCGACCCCTCCCTATGTCTTTGTTTTGGGGTGAACCCACCGCTCCGTGTAGGACACCCCTGTTTGTTAAGAAATTAGATAAGTTTATTTTGATTTTATCCTGTTGCTGTAAAGGGATCCATTGTGTCTGACCCATTCCATTTTGTATTCTGCCACTGTATTTGCCCCACCACTTCCATCGGGAGGGCATTCCAAGCATCCACCACCCTTTCAGTGAAAAAATATTTCATGACATTGCCTTTCAATTTACCCCTTGCAGCTTCATGTTATGCCCTCTAGTTTTACAGCTTCCCCGTCCGTCTTTGGAAGAGGTTTGTTTGTTCATTATATCTTTTAAGTATTTAAAAGTCTGAATCATATCTCTCCTATACCTCCTCTCCTCCAGAGTGTACATATTTAGGTCTTCAAGTCTCTTCTCATAAGGCTTCTGACGCAGGCTCCAAATCATTTTGGTCGCCTTCCTCTGAACAGTTTCCAGTCTTTTTACATCCTTTGCAAGATATGATCTCCAAAACCGAACACAGTATTCCAAGTGAGGCCTCACAAGTGACTTATACAGTGGCATTAGTACCTCTTCCTTTCTGCTGGCAATTCCTCTTTGTATGCAACCCAACATCCTCATGGCTTTTGCCTCCGTCTTGTCGCACTGTTTTGCCATCTCAATCATATCACCTCTATCTCGCCTTTCCTCCAAAGTGTACATATTAAGATCCTTTATGCTTTATAATGAAGACCACTAACCATTTTATTAGCCACCCTCTGTACTAACTCCATCCTGTTTATATCCTTTTGAAGGTGCGGTCTCCAGAATTGCACACTATACTCCAAATGAGGTCATACCAAAGACTTATACAGGCACTATCACCTCCTTTTTTCTGCTAGCCATTCCACTCCTTATGCACCCAAGCATCCTTCTAGCTTTTGCCGTCGCCTTTTCTACCTGTTTAGCTACTTTAAGATCAGACACAATCACGCCTAGGTCCCGCTCTTCTTTAGTGGACAAAAGTACTTTATCCCCTATACTATATATTGCTCCCTTGGATTACTGCAGTCTGTATTCAAAAGCACTCATATGTTTGATGTTAAGACAGACTGCCTAACTACTACCCCCAAAATGGCCAGGTGTTCAGCAGACGTTTGGACGTCATCTTTTCTATCTGTTTAGCTACTTTAAGATCATCAGACACAACCATGCCTAGGTCCCGCTCTTCTTTAGTGGACAAAAGTACTTCACCCCCTATACTATATTGCTCCCTTGGATTGCTGCAGCCCAAATGCATGACCTTACAATTTTTAACATTAAATCCCATCTGCCAAATTCTAGACCATTCTTCAAGCTTAACTAGATCCCTCCTCATGTTATCTACACCTTCCTGGTGTCTATTCTATTGCAGATTTTGGTATCATCAGCAAAGAGGCAAACCTTACCCGACAGCCCTTCCGCTATTATCA
Source organism: Ichthyophis bannanicus (assembly GCA_033557465.1). Classification (NCBI taxonomy): domain Eukaryota; kingdom Metazoa; phylum Chordata; class Amphibia; order Gymnophiona; family Ichthyophiidae; genus Ichthyophis; species Ichthyophis bannanicus. The sequence continues at coordinate 388,663,979 of CM066033.1, read as the reverse complement.
CTAACAAAGATGTTAAAAACAAATCAGACAAAGGACAGATCCCTGGGGCACACCACTGGTAACTTTCCTTCTCCTCAGAGTGAGCTCCATTTACCTGCACTCTTTGTCACCTCCCACTCAACCAATTTCTAACCCAAGCAGTAACTTTAGGGTCCATCCTAGGGTGCTCAGTTTTTTTATGTCACCTGTGAGGAATGGTGTTAAAGGCTTTACTGAAATCTAAATACACCACATTTAGGGTTCTCCCTCGGTCCAACTCCCTGGTCAATCAGTCAAAGAAATCAATCAGATTTGTCTGACAAGACCTGCCTCTGGTGAATCCATGCTGCCTCGGATCCTGTAATCCGCTGGACTCAAGAAACCTCACTATTTTCTCTTTCAGCTGCACTTCCAATAATTTACTCACCACCGAAGTTAAACTAACCGGCCTGTAGTTTTCAACCACATCCTTACTTCCGCTTTTGTGTAGAGGTACCACATGAGCCTCTCTCCAGTCCTTTGGCACCACTCCCGACTCCAACAAGGCATTGAAAAGGTCAGTCAGTGGAGCTGCTAGAACGTCCCCAAGTTCCCTCAGTATTCTAGGGTGTATCCCATCCGGTCCCATCGCTTTGTCTACTTTAAGTTGAGCTAGTTTCTCATGAACACAGTCTTCTGAAAATTGTTCAAGATGCCCCTCGCTTCTGTTCCTGTTTGTGGGTGTTTTCTGAGGTCCTGCTCCTGGTTCTTCATCTGTGAACACAGAACAGAAATATTTGTTAAGCAATTCCGCTTTATCCTCATCAGTTTCTACATATTCCTTCCCTTCACCCTTGAGTCTGACAATACCACTTTTGCCCTTCCTCTTCTCACTAACATATCTGAAAAATGTCTTATCCCCCCATTTTATTGCATTGGCTATTTCCTCCTCTTTTTAAATCTTTGCTTTCCTGACTACTTTGCTAGCTTCTCTAAGTTTTTCTAAATATACGAGATGCCTCATAGATGCCTGTCTTCCTCTCTCTGTGATCTCTTGTATTTCATGAAGGCCTCCCTCTTTCTTCACCTTTTCAGCTACTTCTTTTGAAAACCATAGCGGTCTCATTTTCTTTTTACCTTTATTTACCATTTTAACAAAAAGGTTGGTTGCCCTTAAAATATCCCCTTTCAGTTTTGCCCACTGTTTTTCTACATCCCCCAGCTGTTCCCATCCCACTAACGACTCCCTGAGGTATTGGCCCATCTTGGCAAAGTTAGTTTTCCTTAAGTCTAATATCCTCACTTTTGGATGTATTCTAACAGCCCTAGTCCTAATACCTTATGCATGGAGATTAATGTATAAATTTGGAGAGTGAGTTTTGTTAAATTAGGTATTGATTATTATACTCCTCTGATATTGAGATCTTTTGGCTATAGTGTTTCTTCAATTCCCAGTCATCGGTGTCTGATTTGTTGAAATATGTCACCCAGCATGCAACAAACTTCATCAGATTTCTGTTTTCTATAGCAGTAGCAGCGTGCAACTAATACAACGGAGGTTGCGGCTGGGGCTACAGACAGACAGCTCTGGAGCAAGTTCCTGATTCCCACTGAAGTGCTGCGACAAAGCAGTGTAGTTATAAATATGACTGGGGATGGAGACAGGCATGCGGACAGGGCTAATTTAAAGCATCGGGTCCATGTAGATATCAAAGCTACTGTCTGACCAAAGCAGCCTACTGTGAAGTTTACTTTGACAGAATCTTATGACCTTACAGTTCTAATACTATGCAATGCTTTAGTGTCAACTCATACTCAAAGACTGGAATAAAAAGCTAAAGAGGTGCCGATATCATCTAGCTACATCTGCAATTGGACGCTGTCAACTGAAGAAGCCTAGCTGAAGTCAAAAGGCCTCTTGCACTTCCTGACTCATCCGCCTTACTTTAAAAGATGGGAATAAAAGTCCCCAACCACCACCACTTTATCAATACACTAGTGCAAATGATCTTTCTGTCTAAGAGCCTAAACAAAACTAGATGCATAACTACTCTTGAGCAATTAGGCCATCTTAACTGCTGTAGTTTCATATTTCTGGAAATGATTTTTTAAAAATAAGCTAAACCCTTCATCTACTCATGCAAAAAGGAATTTAATGCAACTCCTGGGCACATCTGGAAGGGCATGCTGCCAGAAGATGCTCATCCTTGGCTAGCTGTTTTTTCAGTAATAAAATATATCTTTTTAACCAATCTCTCTTCTTTTTGACTACAAAAGTTATTTAATTTCCCCTTAGAACAGCCTTTGCCGCTCTCCAAAACAATAAAGAGTCCTAGGCATGTTGTGGGTTGTGCTCCAAATACAATTGCTATTTCTCCCCAATGATATCGCTGAATTTCATTATCTTTAAATAGGTAGCTCAAGAACATCCATTGCCTCCCTCCCTCAGGGGCATAAAAACCCTCAAAACCTAACCAAATCAAAGCATGTCTGATATCTCAATTGGCCCTATTTTCATCAGAGCAACTTTGGCAAACATCAGCAGAGACTAGCAAATAATCAATTTTCAACAGGCTTAGATGGGCACATGAAACATGAGTGAAATCCCTCTCCATTGAGTGGAGGGGCCAGCCAAGGATCCACCAAGTCCAGAGAACTACACAAAAAAGGGCAAGCCTTTACCCATGTAAAATTGCTGAGCAATCCATGGATAGGTCCACCACATAATTATAATTCCCTCCCCTAAAACACTGGGACCTCCAGAAATTCTAGCAGTTTCTTTATCAAAAAAAGGCATGGTAATAAGCATTAGGAGCATTAACTGACCCTAAGAGGAATTCTGTAAGCATCACCCTAGCATGAAGATGTAATGCCCTATGGATCTTTAAAGACCTGGATATCCAACTGTTTAATGACCAGAACAGCCACTCCTGCTCTTGCACCAGAAAGGGCTACAAACACTTTATCCATCCCTCACCTTTTCATTTTAACATGTTCAAGAGTATTTAAGTGCATTTCCTGCAGAAAACTAACTTGAGTTTTGTCTCGCCACAAAGCTTGTAGGATTTTATAATGTTTCACAAAGGGGAACTATATCCCCTATGTTCCAAGAGATAGCTTGTAGAGTTTGCACTGTGGTCATTCCCCTATATCCCAAATTTGGTCCACAACCAAGATATAAATATAATCTTCAATTGGGGCTCCCAACCCACATCCTCACTGTTCACAACCACGCTCCTATTGGCTCTGCCAACTTTCACGCAGCTACCCCACCATCCCCCTTCCTCTTCCCTCTATCCCCAAAGAGCGACACCCACCCCTAATTGGAGCGTCTCAAATCTGTGAGCCTTCTGTGCTTTGTACATCGCACTGACCTTGCTCAGAGGATGCATAGAGAGGGAGATCTCTCAAAGTTTCATGTGTACCTCTCAGGAATCTGTGAACAGGCAATGTAGAGGACTCCTTAGGGGGATCCAGAAAGGGAGGATTTCCAGTGCTTCAGAACTTAAATGGGACTTAGCCATCTCCCTCACAAAATCAATAATTCCTCTAGAGGGGATCATCTTTTCTCATGAGGAGGTAAGGGGTCCAACAGCAACTTTTAAGAGTGCTCTGATTCACATTCTGAAAGATTGTTTGAATGATATCAGAGTCTCTTTCTGGGTAGACACCTGCACCTTCCATGATGCAGGCCTATAACCAGAGTATGCACCAATATCCTTTGATGTCTCAAAGTAATCAACCCCCAATGTACTTGAAATGGACACCAGCTGGGCAGCTACTGGTGTCAAAGCCCTTTGATGCCCCAGTCACAGTGACACTTCCCGAAGGTAGATGTGAGAATTCGCTCACTGTCCCAATACACTGGCCTTTATATCGAAGCTGCAGCATTGTATAATGAAAAGATAACTTCCACTTCACCTTTGAGGCTCTTCACAAGGCACTCCTCAAGGGCTGTCACTGCAAAGGTAGAGATGCTACAAAGATTCAGTTGATGTCTGAGGACTTTGGTGGGGAGTATCATCAGGCTGCTGCTAGCCCCTTGGAGATAGTTTTTGCGGCCCCTTTAGTATCAAGGATGAGCATAACTATCAGTTCCTCCAATACCTTGATTTCTTGACATTGAGCACCAAAGAACTGCAATGCTGATGCAGTGAACCTCCATCCAGTGCCTGGTATCATGAATCCTTGATGCCAATGAAACAGATGAATCCATCATCTTTGGGGTAGGGAGGGATATCAGTGGATGGCCACTCCTGGGACACCCTATTGATGATAGACTCTAAATAAGCTTGATAAACCCCTCAATGTCTATGCACCTCCAACATCTGGATGCAGCAACCTGGGCCATGGGGACAGATGCCACAGGTGCCTAGGTCAATGGACAACCTATCCGCACAAAAACAAATTGCTGTATTTCATGATCTTTGAGACCTCTCTGTCATCTATGAACATAAGACACGAGAGGGTTCATGATCGAGCCCCAGGCCTTGCAGGCACCAACGGTGAGTGTCAGACATGGTCCTGTTGCACTGGTTGTGCTTCTTAAACCCGGAGAGTTTCTAGGACATGTTGCACAGAAAAATAGCTGCAGTGAAATCAAATGACTTGATGCTGAAAAATATGTCTGGACTGTGAACACCAAAAGCCTAAATGCGGCCTAAGCAGCAAAAGCAGGAAACTTATAACATGGCCCAAAACCTAAATGAGTCTAAAGGAGCACAAGAAACACTCCTGCAGACTCCCTGGGCACAAGCCAAATAACTGAAAAAGCAGGCTGCAGAATCATGAGCAGGCCCGGGAGGGTGAGGGCTGGAAAAGTAAGACAACAATACCTGGAGAAGCTAAGGGAAGCTGGCAGAGTAATTAGGAAAGTAAAGATGCTAATGAAAGAAAAATAGCTAATATAGTACAACATGGTGACAAGACTTTTTTTTAAAGGTACATTAGTGACAGGACGAAGTACAAAGATGGAATTGTGAGACTCGGGTGAAGGGGGAGGGGGAATACATAGAAGCTGATGAAGATAAAGTGAAATTGCTTAACAAATATTTCTGCTTTGTATTCAAAGATGAACAGAAATCAAACACAAATAGCAATGGAAGTGAGGTAGAACTAAAAATATTTTCAGAATACTGTGTTCATGAGAAGCTAGCTAAACTTAGCATGGACAAAGCGATGGGGCCAGACAGGATTCATCTGAGGGTATTGAAGGAACTTGGGGAAGTATTGGGGGCTCCTCTGGCTGACTTTGAAAATACTTCTTTAGAGTCAGGAGTGATCCTAGAGGACTAAAAGGGCGGCAAATGTGATTCCTTTCTACAAAATAGGAAGTAAGGAAGAGGTTGGACTACAGACCTAACCTCTGTGATAAGTCAATTAATGGAAATGCTGCTAAAGCAGTTTCTGGAATCAAAGGGATTACAGGATCCGAGACAGCATGGCTTTACTAGAGGTAAGTCTCGTCAGACAAGTTTGATAGATTTCTTTGACTGGGTAACCAGAGAAAAGAATAGGTGGAGAGCGCTAGATGTGGTATACTTAAGATTTCAGCAAAGCCTTTGACACTGTTCCACATCAGCAATTTATAAATAAACTGAGTAACTCTGGGATAGACCCTAAGTGACTGGATAAAAACTTGAGAAAGGTGTGAAAGAGTAGTAGTAAATGATGTTTACGCTGAAGACAGGGGCATTACCAGTCCATGGTCCTATTCTTTTTAATGTTTTTGTAAATGATACTGTGAAAGGTCTGTCGGGAAAAGTTTGCCTCTTTGCAGATGATACCAAAAATCTGCAACAGGCAATGTTCCCTCTAATTTTCTGTAGGCTGTGTGCGCATAAAATATCAGCTGTGCAGCTTTTGAAGGAAGGTTAAAATTTTTGTGCGCCACATAACGACACTCTGAGTTATATACTTTAAAATTTGACTACACGTCAGAATACAGTATGTACACCACATTGATTTTAATCAAATTAAATGAAAATAGATTACTAAATGAAGCGGAAAATTTCTAGTAATTACAATCACAACTTTTAAATTTTAAAACGTCTGTGTTTTCTATCAGAATCAGAACGTCATCTTTGTGCGCTCTGTTGTAAAGTATGTGCACTCGCTCAGCGAGGTGTGTGCACGCGCGCATGCGCACAGCTTAGAGGGAACAGTGGCAACAGGAAGGCCTGGGTAACATGAGTTTATCTAGTGAAGCTTGAAGAATAGTCGAGTATGACAACTAAGATTTAATGCTATAAAAAAAATGCAAGATCATGTATTTGGGCTGCAAAAACGCAAGGGATTGGTACAATATAGAGCGTGAAGTGTTTCAATGCATGAAAGAAGAGCAGGGCGAGTGATCATATCTAATGATCGTAAGGTAGCTAAACAGTGGAATGGTGGAAACAAGAACTGTATCTGAATTCATGAAAACAGGGGACAAGTAGAGAAGCTCTATGAGGGAGAGGAAACACAACATGTCAGCAGAAAAAGACTATATGACCTATCTGGTCTGCCCTTCCATATCAAACACTATAGTCCCTTTTTTCCTTTAGAGATCTTGTGCGTTTATCCCATGATTCCTTGAATTCAGACATTGTCCTCATTTCTACTACCTCCACTGGGAGGTGATTCCATACACCTACAACTCTTTCTGCAAAGTAGTATTTCTGCATATTACTTCTGAGTCTATCCCCTTTCACCCTCATCCTATGTCCCTCGCAGCACAGCTTGCTTTCAATTGAAAAAGGCTCTCTTGTGCATTTAAGCAATGGAGCTAATTAAACATCTCTATCATACCTCCTCTATCCCCACCTTTCCTCTAATGTATGCATATTAAGATATTTAAGTCTGTCCCCATATGGCTTATAACGAAGAGAACTGACCATTTTAAGAAGCCACCCTCTGCACCAACTTCATTCTGTTTATATCCTTTTGAAGATATGGTCTCCAGAATTACACACAATACTCCAAAGTAGGTTGCCCAGAGATTTATACAGAGGCACTATCACCTCCTTTTTACTACTGGCGTTTCCTCTCCCTATACACCCAAGCATCCTTCTGGCCTTTGCTGTTGCCTTTTCTACCTTTAGAACTTAACTGGCAGACTGGATAGGGTATACGGTCTTTAATTGGCATCATTTTCTGTGTTTCTATGAAGGAAGTGGAGGAAAAAACTGTTGGAAGGAAAATAGGATTGGTTAGGGTAAATTTTGGACACAAACCTTTCTTTGTGTAACAGAATAAGATGGATTAGTCACTACAGTATGATGTTTAGGCACTACCACCACAACAGAAATGACTTTCCAAGTCTCATACTTGAGCTAACCATTCCATCTACTCCTCCAAAGTAGCATATATCAATTAAGTGATCCATGTGTGTGGTTATTGGGAATACCTATCATTTGAACTACTACATACCAATTTTTAAAGATTTATATGTAATAGATATTCAAAGAAAAAGATAAATTAGCAAAATCACACTGTTGCTCCCTTTGTGGGATGAAGTTCTGCTTGATGTTAGTCATACAGTCAAAAAGTCAACCTTCAGAAGACAAACTACGAGAAGAGAGGCAAAGGAAAAGTAAGAATTTTCAAAATATGTTTTGTAAGACCGAGAAAGAGAAGTGTTAGCATTATTCAAAAAACAGCAATTTATTAACATTTTCAAATAGGAGACAAAAGGAGTATGGAAAATCAAGACAGCAAGCTGATACCTTGTCTCCGTACCTTCAATAGCTCCTGGATTAAACAGTGAAACGTGACAAAACACAAAGCTATGCATGTAGAAAACAAGAGCAAATTCTCAGTTAACCAGTATAACATTACTATGGGCTAAGCTTACAGAAGCCAACTTATTTTTAGAGAAAAAGCATAATAAATGCTATATTACAACTACTTGTGTTCTTTTTCTCCAAATGGCAATTTAATTTAATACACTGATGATTTCAAAGTACAGGAACAAAACATTTATTTTACAAAGACTCATAAGACATATTTTACAACTTATGTTCCATAAGCCCTAAAGCACAGATGCTCAAATTAGATAAAGATGACGCAAACCTGCCTGGATATAGATGGGCAATATATAAATGTAAAACTTTTTTTTTTCTTTTTTTTAACGTGTCATTTTCATCCTGGATTTTTAATCTCCACATCTCCCAAGTTCATTATTCTGTAACACATATGTAATGTTACTAGGCTACTGATCTTGCTTACATGCTATATGCACATGGGAGGCTGATCAGTGGTGGCTGATCACTAAATGTAAAGCTGAATATTCAGTGCTGGAGAGTGATTTCGCTAGTGAGTGCAACCACCATTTGGTCAGCGGTGATACTGAGCCGCTAACCTGATAGTTTAACAGCATTAAAGTTAGGACAGCCATTGACTTGTCCTAACTTTATGCAGTTTAATAATCCAATAAGCAGCTCAATATCACCACTAACTGGATAGCTTTCGCGACTGCCCCTGCTTTGGATTTAACTAGGGATCTTTCATGTGGTCTGTGGGGATATTCAATGGCATTATTCAGAATGTTACGTGCTATCAAGTCCATCTAAACTCATGGTGACCCTGTGGATGGTTGTTTGGTCTTCATTCATATGGGTGACATCGATGCTCCGCGCAGGGTTCCATCGGCATCTCCCCAGCTTTCAAAGAAAGCCTTTGGGAGATGGCACCACGCATGCGTGGACCCCTTTCCGTCCAAGGGTGCCATCTTGTTCAGTCAGGTGCCATAGCTAGAGCCCAACCAAAAAGATGGCCAAAATGAACAGCAACTCCAAGGGGAGGAGGGAAGGTTGTGAGGACAGATTCCTGCTGCCCCTGGAGAACACCTGTTACAGTTGAGTAGCTACGCTTTCTCCAGAAACAAGCAGGAAGTCAGTCCTCACATATGGGACTCCCTAGCTCCAGACTACCAAGGACCGGCATAAGACTGGGGCATGGCCTGGCTGTGGGCAGCCACAGGCAAATCCTGATGATGGTTTCGAGGGACCCCAGTGTCAAGGGAGAACCATGGCTCCGGTACCCTGAACAAGAAGGGTCGGAAGGCAAGAGGTTACAGAGTATGGCCTGGCCGAAGGCACTGTCCCGTCAGGACTCCCTCTCCAGGCAGTAGTGGGCTACAAAAGTGTGGACAGAGGACCAGGTGGCGACCCGGCAGATGTCTGTCAGGGGCACCAAACAGAGACTGGCAACTGAGGTCACCATCGCCCAGACATTGTGTGCAGTGTCTCGATGCTCCAGAGGGATATCGGCTCGACTGAGCGCAGACGATGCAGTCCACCACCCAGATGGATATAGTCCGTTTGGTGACAGCCAGCCCCAGACAGCTGGGGTCCGAAGAAGACGAAAAGCTGCGAGGCTTTACGGTGGTTCTGGGTCCGCTGCAGGTAGGAGGACAGGGCTCGCTTGCAGTCCAGGGCATGCAGAACGGCCAACGGCAGGTCGGCGTGGGGCCGTGGAAAGGTAGGCAGGCAGCACTACCTCCAGATTCATGTGGAAGTCCGAGACTACCTTCAGGAGAAACATCGGGCGAGTGCGAAGCACAACCCTGTTCTTGTAGAATCTGGTCTAGGGTGGCTCAGCCACCAAGGCCTGAAGCTCACTGACCCTGTGGGCAGAGCTGAGTGCCACCAAGGAGGCCACTTTCCAGGAAATGTGGAGTAAGGAACAGGTGGCCAAGGGCTCAAAAAGCAGCTTAGTAAGCTGCACCAGAACCACATTGAGATCCCACTCTGCTGGGGGTGGCCGGATGGGGGGGTTTGGAGAGCAATAAGCCCTGCATGAACCTGGTAATGAGGGATTGCACTGACAGCGGCTTGCCCTCCACAGGATGGTGGCTGGCAGAGTGCACTCAGATGCACCCGGACGGTGTTGGACTTAAGCCCAGACTGTGCAAGGTGGAGGAGAGGTTGAAGGACCGAATGCATCAGGTAAGAAAATGGGCCCAAGCAGTGCTCCGTGCATTGAGAATCGGCACCACTTGAAGGCGTAAGCCAGTCTCGTGGAGTCCTTACGAGAGGCTAGGAGGATTTCCTCCACATCCTCGGAGAGGTTAAGGGAAGCTAAGGCAACCCGTTCAGCCTCCAGGCTGTGAGGGACAGAGATCCCAAGTTGGGGTGGAGGATTGAGCCCTCTTCCTATGTCAAGTATCCCACGGAGCTCCCGAGAGGGACCGGAAATTCCGTCGAGAGATGGAACAGCAAAGGGAACCATGGCTGTCTGGGCCACCTCGGAGCCACGAGGATCATTGACACCTTGTCCCATTGGACCCTGCCGAGCTATCAAGGGCGTGGGAGGGTAGGTATACAGCAGGCCTCTCAACAACGAAATGAGGAAGGTGTCCACTGCCACCCAGGAAGGGTGGGGGCTGCAGAACCGAGGCAGCTGAGCAATGGTTGGGCTGGCGAAGAGGTCCAGGCTGGGAGCAACCCCACAGTCAGAGAAGCCCGAGTGCTGTCTCTGGGTCCAGGCACCACTTGTGCAGTTGGAGGACCCTGCTCAGCCTGTTCGCCAAGACATTGTTCTGGCCCAGTAGGTAGACTGCCTTGAGGGGGATACCTTGGCAGATTACAAAGGAACAAAGGGCCACAGGCTCCTGGCAAAGGCAATAGGAGTCCATGCCACCCAGCTTGTTCATGTAGAACAGTCACCTGGTTGTCCGTCCGGACAAGCACTGACTGGTGCTGCAGGTGGTGCCGGAAGGCCTGAGAGTGAGGAAGACTGCTCTGAGCTTGAACAGGTTGATCAGCTGCTGGCTCTCCTCGAATGACCAGGCTCCGAGTGTGGAAGCTCTCCGCAATGGGCACCCCAGCCCATCAGGGAGGCATCCATCGTGAGGACCCTCTGGGGGGCTCAGGGACTGAAAAGCCATGCCCACTTGCAGTTGCTGAGCATCCTGCCACCAGATAAGGGACAGTCAACTGTTAAGACACTGACACTGTCGCAGAGTTGGCTGGTGGCCTGAGACCACTGGGACCAGAAGCATCACTGAGCTGCCCTCATGTGAAGTGGGTGTCTGGAACCACATGGACCGTGGAGGCCATGTGGCCCAGGAGGCAAAGCAATGTCTAGGCCGACACTGAGTAGTGCTGCTGTACCTCAGCTGTGAGCTGATCTGCCCTGTCGAGGGGGAAAGAAAGCCTTGGCATGGACAGTATCGAGGTGGGCTCCGATGAACTCCAGCGCTCTAGTATGGGTGAGCTGGGATTTCAGACTAACAAGAAACCCAGGTGCTGTAAGACCTGAATGGTATGGCAGGTGGCCTACCTGGCCTCTGAGGCCGTGTCCCCGTTTACCAGCCAATCGTCAAGGTAGGGGAAGATGCAGGTCTTTTGGAGACGATGATAGGTCGCCACCACTGCCAAACACTTGGTGAAGACCCTTGAGGCGGAGGCGAGGCCAAAGGGAAGAACCCTGTACTGGTAGAGGTTGCCTCCGACCACGAACCTCAGGTACTTTCTGTGAGTGGGATGGAAAAGGATGTGGGTGTAAGCATCCTTTAAATCCAAGGAGCATAGCCTATCTCCCTGTTGGAGGTAGGACAGCAGTATTCCAAGGGAGAGCTTCTTGAACTTGTCGCGCACCAGGAACTTATTGAGGTTCCTCAGGTCCAGGATGGGCCTCAGGCCCTCTCTGTCCTTTTCGGGATCAGGAAGTACTTGGAATAGAAAGCCTTCCATCTTGAGGGGAGAGGTACAGGCTCCACCGCCCCATCCTTGAGGAGGCCTGCGAGTTCTTGCAGTAGCAGAGCCTGGTGTAGGGGAGACCAAAGGGGTTCCCCAGGTAAAAAAGAACAGAGGAGTCCATTCAAGGTGCAGGAGGTAGCCCTTCCGGATGAACTGGAGAGCCCAGGAGTTAGTGGTAATGTGGGTCCACCGGTGGGCAAAGTGGACCAGGCGTCCCTCTGGGGGTGCTGGTCCTCCAGAGGAAGAGGGGCTATGCAGATGGCATCACAACCCTGACCCAGGCTGGGCTGGGACCGGAATCTGGGTCTTTTGACCCTTGGGATTTGCGCTGTCCCTGGACTGTGCCTTTTCCCTGAGAAACCTGCTGAGGGGTCTGGGCAGCTGGGTGGGAAGGGTAGCCCCAATAGAGTTAGTTCTTCCGGAGGAAAGGGGGCTTCTTCCCCTGTGGCTTCTTCCTAGGAAGAGTGGAGGTCTTCCTCGAGAGATGGGTCTGAGTAACATACTCCGTCTCGATCTCGGCCACCTCATCCTCCATTGGCTTGCTGAAGAGCTGTTCACCAAGGCATAGGACATCCAGGAGTTTTTCCTGCACCCACTGCTCGAGATCTGATGATTACAGCCAGGCCTGTCATCGAATGCAGATGCCGGCAGCAGCCACCATTCTGGCACTGGATTCGAAGCAGTCATAAGCTGCTTGGGAGAGGTAATTGGAGCACGCCACAAAAGATTTTGTTAGAGCCTGGCAACGTCGGAGATGGTCTTCGAGGCCAGTGGCATAGCTGTCAAGCTCCTTGGCCAGGACCCACAGGAACATGCCAATGTAGAGTTGATAAATTTGAATGTGGCAAGCAGCATTGAGCCTTGAAAGAATCTGCGCCCTAGGGCATTGAGTGTGCAGGACTCCATGCCCGGTGGCACTGAGGAGTGCGCCTTCGGGCTTTTTTGCTGGCGCATGGCCGACCACCACCATGGAGGTGTGTGGGAGGCTGTGCCTTGTGGAAATCCGGCCCTCGCTGGACCCGATACATTGTATCACGTCATCGGCTCACGATGGGACCGAGGCTAGGGTCTCCCACATTCAGAGGAGAAACCAGGTGAGGATGGACGGCACAGGGACTGTCAGGGTCTCTTTTGCCTATGCCTCTTACAGGAGGATGTCCAATTCCTCTGTATGCGGGTCCTCCTCCGACTCCATGAGGGAAAGAGCCCATGCCATATCCCTGATGAACTTGAGAAAAGAGGTTTCCTCGAGCGGGGAATGGTGCTTGGCAGCAGGTCCGAGGGGAGGTCTCGGTGGGCCTGAGACTCCAGGGACGTCTCAACGTCAGACTCCCAATCAGAGTAGTCCAAGGAGGACTCAAGATGCTCTGGCTGCAGGAGAGCTGGTAACTCCACTCTCAGATGCTTCAAGGAGGGGGCATGGCCAGAGCCAGAGGCACTCGCCTGCGAAGATCTCAATCCTGAGGATCGGGGGCAAGAACCAGACCCTCGCCAAGGATCCATCCGAGGCATCTGGCTCTCGGCAATCGCAGTGGTGGCCTGGGAAGTCCTTGATGTGGAGGTCCCTGCACTCTTGGCAGGGCCAGGAGTCGGCACCTGCTGTAATGCGAGTAATGCAGAAATGCTGCATTCTAAAGCCAACATGCATGCTTCCCACTTGGGGGTTGCAGCCATGGACACCAATACCGGGGTGACCGGGTCAGGCATTGAAGAAGAGAGGGGGTCCTCGATGGGACGGGTCTCGGGAGACTGCGATCCATTGCCAGAGGTCACAATCTCGGCCCTGGACACCTTCCAAGGGCGTTCCTGCTCCAGCTCCTCAGGATTTCTACAGGAACTAAGGGACCAGACATGGGATTTCCCATACTTGTCCACTTCCCCGGACAAGGATCTTGAGGTCTTCCTCTTCTTATGTGCATGCTCAGACGACCCCTGCTTAGAGTGTTGACAAGCCTGCGGAGGGGCCGCAAGGGCCTTATGAGTCCGCGGATTCGTGGCTACCGGAGAAACCAGGGTTGAGTCTGCCTTGTGAAAGATGTCATCCTGCTTAAGCCAACGGCTCTGTATGGCCTTGGTAGACATTTTCTTGCACAAGGAGCATTCCTCTGGGTCCTCTGTGCCCAAACACTGGAAGCAACAATCATAAGTGTCAGTCAGTGACGTGTTTTTGGAACACTGCTCACATTTTTTTTTTTAAAGCCGGTGACCACTGGGCAAAAAGAACCCCAGCGAGGTCGAAGACTCTCAAGACTCTCAACATGGCCAGCGGCTGAAAAGAGCACGAAAGCACTGTGATGGAAAAATCAAGACAAAAATGTTTTTCGAGGCCTGGTGCATTTGCACTGGGTCTCGGGCAGGAAAGGAGCCGGTGCAAACCAGAAAGATACAAAAATAGTACGAGAAAAGAAACTTTTTTCTGGGAGAACAAGACTAACGTCTGTAGGGCTCCGTGGAAAAAGGGAAACCGAGCAAGATGGCACCCTTGGGCGGGAAGGGGACCACACATGCATGGTGGCATCTCCTAAAGGCTTTCTTGAAAGCTGGGGAGATGCTCCGTGTAGGGCTCCATTGGTGTCGACATCACCCGTGAGGACAGACTTCCTGCTTGTTCCTGGAGAACGATTATTACATTAAGCTTTAAGCATGATGTCTTTCTCTAATGATCTTTGTATGATGTGTCCAAAGTATGAAAGTCGAAGTCTTGTCATTTGAGCTTCTAAAGAAAGCTTAGATTTAATTTGCTCTAGTACCGATTTATTCTTTCGGCAATCCATAGTATATCCTGTATTCTTCGCCACCATAATAATTCAAAGGTATTTATTATCTTCTTCACTGTCTAACTTTTGCATCCATATGACTTGAGAATCTTTTCTAGATCTACAGCTCTTCTGCCAAGAACAAGTTTGATTTCTTGACTGCTGTTTGTTTCATTATTGATCCAAGCAGGTTGAAGTTGTCTACTACTTCTAATTCCTCTCAAAGATACTGTACTCCGATGGTTCAGGTCCTATCTGACCAACCGACAACAACTGATCTGCACCAAAACCTCAACCTCATCCCCATTCCAGCAACATCAGGGAGTACCTCAAGGATCCACATTATCAGCCATGCTTTTCAACATCTACCTCTGTCCACTCTGTTCAGTCATACGCACCCACAATGTCAATTTCCACATATACGCCGATGACATAATGCTCTACGCCCCAATTACAACCACAGACCCAAAAAACAACCAACTATCAGCCTGCTTCACCGACGTATCCAACTGGCTACAAGAGAAGAACTTATCCATTAACATAAAGACCGAAGCTCTTATAGTGACAAAAGACCCAGACTTCAAACCACCCACTCACCTCACCATGGGAACCACGCAAATACAAATACAACCTCACATAAGATATCTCGGAATTATCATTGACCAAGCCCTAACCCTTAAACAGCAAATCGACAAGACCACTAGAACTGTATTCCACAAGGCAAAAATGGTACAGCGTCTCCGACCTCTCCTCGAACCACAGGACTTCAGGACAGTAATGCAGGCTATGACACTCCCTCATCTGGACTACTGCAACATAATCTACCATGGCCTACCTGCCACACAAACCAATCCCCTTTGAACTGCCCTAAACACCACGGCGAGAATAATTCACAATGCAAAGAAACGAGACCACATCACCCCAATTCTGAGAGACCTTCATATTCTCCCCATCGAAGCAAGAATCAAGTACAAAGCTCTTCTACTCACCCACAAAACCATCCACCAAACACAAGGCACCCCACTCCACACCCTACTGCCTCGCCCAACCCACAACAGAACCAGACAATCCTCCAACAGCTCCGTTGCCGTCCCCCACAAAAGAACCAAGGCAACACAACGGACCTGCAAAAGAGCCTTTGAACTCTATGCCCCATCCCTCTGGAACTCTCTACCAAACCACATCAGGAACAACGGTGATCTCCCATCATTCAAAAAGCAGCTAAAAACCGTCCTATTCCAAGAACATCTCTGAATAGGAACCCCTATTCCCCTCAAGATCTTCAGACCAGTAACTATGCTACCCTGTCAGTCTCTATGTCCATCCCAAAATCATTAATGTTGAACCCTGGTGATGGCCCCCCCCACTTTTGATTCCCCCCCCCCCCCTGTTATGTGTCCCACCGCTTTCACCTGGTGAAAAGTGGGATATAAATGCAGTTAAATAAATAAATAAATAAATTTTGCCAGTAGTCAGGATTTCTGTCTTCATGTTCAGGTGAAGGCCCATTTTAAGACTGATAGGGAATATTCAGCAGCAGCGGCTAGCCCTTGTAAAGTAGCTAGCTATCGCCGCTGAGCTTTTAACCTAGATATTCAATGCCAGGGCCATATTCAGGTCGGCGGGATAGCACCGCAGCTCATTCTAAGTATGGTTGTAATCTGCACTGAATGATCTTGAGTAGAATCTTGTTGGAATGGGGGATTAGTGATTATATGGTAATTTCTATAGTCAATTGGATCACTTTTCTTCAGTAAGGGTATGAACAGAGATCTTTCCAGTCAGTTGGCAATGTCGTCTTCCAAATTTTCTGGCAGTGCCTTATAAGTATTGTAACAGCTGCATCTGATTGCTGTAATACTTCAGTGGAAATGCCATCAGTGCCCAGGACTTTGTTCTTTGATAATGTTTTCAATGCTGTTTGGATTTTTTTCATTAGCAACGGAATAGGTTGAAATGGTTGTTGACCATTTGATCTTTATGGTATAATGACTACAGATTCTTTTCACCTTTTCTTGATCTTCTCAAGATCATTCAACATGGATCCTTGAGCATCTTTTAGCATTCCATTTCGAGGCTATGATTTTTCTCTTTGGAGCTTTGGTAAAGCTGATCTTTCTGATTCTATTTCCTTGCATGCACCATTGTGATACTTGTGTCTCATTTTTCTGCATGTTAGAAATCTCTATTAAGTTCCATGATTCTCTCTCTTTCTCCTCTGGCTTAGCTTTTGTGTTTGAGCAATTTTCAGAGTTTCTTTGGACATCCATATTTGGTTTTTTTTTCACCTTTTGCAGAGATATCTGGATAGTGTCCAGGGCCAGCCCAAGAGTTTCTGCCACCCTAGGCAGAAACCCCAGCCTCGCCAACCCCTCCAGCTGCCACCCCACAAGCTGCTGCCGATTCCATCTCGGGAGGGGGGAGGCAGGCAGGCAGGCAGGCATCAGCAGCAATAGTATTTAAAAAAGCAGCTGCTTTTTGCTGTCACTTTCTTGCCCGTGGCAGGCCATGTCCTTCAGCGCATATGGCCTGCCACTTCTGATCTCCTTCCGAAGCAACTTACTGTTGGAGGGGGATCAGAAATGGCAGGCCATGTGTGCTGAATGGTATGACCTGCAGCAAGCATGAAAGCAACAGCAAAAGCAGCCACTTTTGGAAATACTGCTGCTGCTGCAGCCTGCCTCCACCCCCAAACGGAAGCAACAGCTTGGGGGGGGGGGGGGGTCAAGGTGCAGCACATCCGGTCATGTGTGCCGCTGCCGCTACCCACCCCGACTGGCCGCCTAGCTTGCCTAGTGTACAGGCTGGACCTGATAATGTTGCTAAATATAATCGCTGAGGTTTATCCGGTTAGCAGGTCCTAACTGGATAAACCCTTTTGAATATTGCCCCTATGGCTTTTTTCAGGTGGTACTTGCTAGGCATCTTTTCTGCTGCTTGCTCATTGCCTCACAATCTCCATTGTAAATGGTGCAGCCCAGCAATCAAGAAGTGTCACAGAGTGGTGTTACGATAGCAGTGCAGGGCCTTGACCAATAATCTCAATTTGCAACCTCCCCACTCTAAGGGCAGCCTTGCCTGCCTATGGATGCCTTTCAAAAAGAAGTGCAAACATTTTTAATTTTTTGTTCAATAATTTATCACACTGGTATAAACATGGGACCTTGACAGGGTGCAACCATACAGCATAAGGCATAGTTCCTATGGAAAATGTAGTTTTTGTAGTCAAATATTAGCCTTACAAACATGGACTAATCCTTTGGATAATAAATGCTATTGTTTGAAACATACTAATTGTCAATCTGCTTTTAGAAATATAGAAACATGATGGCAGAAAAAGACCATATGGCCTATCTAGTCTGCCCTTCCATATCAACCACTACAATAGTCCCCTTTTATCCTTTAGAGATCCTCTGTGTTTGTCCCATGCTTTTTTGAATTCAGATACTGTCCTAATCTCTATCACCTCCACTGGGAGACTATTCCATGCATCTACCAGTCTTTCTGTAAATAAATATTTCCGTATATTATTCCCAAGTCTATCCCCTTTCAACCTCATCCTATGTCCCCTCATAGCAGAGCATGCTTTCAATCAAAAGAGGCTCTTCTTCTGTGCATTTAAGCTATGGAGGTATTTAAACCTCTCAATCTATCCTGCCTTTCCTCTAAAGTATACATATTAAGATCCTTAAGTGTCATCATATGATTTATAATGATGACCACTAACCATTTTAGTAGCCACCCTCTCTACCGACTCCAACCTGTTCATATCCTTTTGAAGGTGTGCTCTCCAGAACTGCACACAATACTCCATATGAGCAGTGGCAGCCCAAGGGGGGTACGGGGCCACGTGCAGAGATTCATTGTGGGGCCTCATTTGCATAAATATTTGCATAATGTGTGCTTTTAGTAAACATGCCTCTTAATGAGTGTCTAGATAAAGAAAGACTACCAGATTTCTAAATTACTATATTCCAGTGCCAACCACCAGGCACATTAGGAAGTATTATAAACAATGACCATTTAGAACCTATAGCAAACCACCATATCATAACAGCACTATCAGCACTCACAAAGCACTAAACCCTACCTATCAAAAAGGCAATACTGCAAATATTAAACCATTACATCTCAGAGAATACCAATACATCTCAATGCGAGAAAGAGAACAAGTGGGACTGCCAAATAGAAACTACATGAACAGAATACCTCAGCTGGTTACACATGCAGAACATAGACCATCACCACACAAAGAACAAGGGATCACAATTTAGAAATAGGAAGATAATAATTAAATTGGGAACCCCAAAAGCCAAACATGAAATGTACAACAAATAAAACTATAAATTAATTTCCTCTTGCACTAAACAAAAACACAGATGTTAGCAATACACATTTCCCAGACCTGACATATTCCAGTTAATAAATTCAAAATAAAAAGTATTTTTCTACCTTTTGTTTGGGCATTTTATGTTTCAGTTGCAATTGCTCCAGTCACTTTCTACTGGTTTCTTTGTGTCTTCTGCAAGCTGTTCATTTGTCCTTTCTTCTCTCTTCTAGATTTTTTCCATTCTCTCTCTATATCTGCTTTAACATACTGATCTTTCCCCTTTTGCTCTTTCCCCCATTTCTTTCTTTATTCCTTTATCATACACTCAAATTTCACCATTCCATTCTCAATCCCCACTTACTTTCCCAATACCCGGCCAATCGTAGATTTTTCTTCCCTCCCACACAAAATCTTTTCCCCTCTCCATCCTCGTTCCCCACCCCCTTCTAGTCCTCCCACAAAATCAGCTCCATTCTAGTTCTAGATCCACCCAGCATCCACTTCCTTCTAGTCCCATTCTCCCATGCCCCCAACATTAGCCCATTTCCAGTACTAGCCCCCCATATGCTCCTTTCCAGTCCCTCCCAGCCCCCCATCAGCCCATTTCCAGCCCTATTCCAGCTCCCATCAGGCCACTTCCAGCCTTGTTCCAGCCCATCATCCCATTTGTTAGTCCAAGCTCCCCCCATCAGCCCATTTCCACTCTTAGCCCTTCCCATCAGCCCTCCAGTCCT
The DNA here is from genome assembly GCA_033557465.1 of Ichthyophis bannanicus. Classification (NCBI taxonomy): domain Eukaryota; kingdom Metazoa; phylum Chordata; class Amphibia; order Gymnophiona; family Ichthyophiidae; genus Ichthyophis; species Ichthyophis bannanicus. The sequence goes on along the minus strand of CM066033.1, from coordinate 388,644,514 downwards.
ATTCCCCCATCAGCAATTTCCAGTCCTATTTCAGATTCCCATCTACCCATTTGCAGTCCAAGCAGCCCCCATCAACCCATTTCCAGTCTAAGCTCCTCCATCAGCCCATTTCCAGTCCCAGCTTACTCTCCCATCACAGCCCATTTCCAGTCCAAGCTTCCCCCATCACAGTCCATTTCCAATCCTATTCCAGTTCTCCGTCAGTCCATTTCCAGTCCTAGCCCCCCATCACAGCCCATTTCCAGTCCAAGCTTCCCATCCCCATCACAGCCCATTTCCAGTACAAGCGCCCCCGCCCGCCTGCACGCTGAAGAGTCCTGCGGCCATCTAAGGGACTTCAGAGGGAGACGGGAAAGCCCACGCGAGGCCCCGGCTCCCTATGCACAGCCGCCAGCATGGAGCGTTTTCTCTCATGCTGGTGGCTGTTTTAGTGAAGCGCGCTGAATGCTGGGAAAGGTTAAAGGTCATTTCCCAGCACTCGCGTACTTCACAGAAACAGCCGCCAGCGTGAGGGAAAACACTCCAGGCTAGCGGCTTTGCAGAGGGAGACTGGGCCTCGCACGAGCTTCCCCAGCTCCCTCTGAAGCCATCCATCTGTACGAGAATGGAGTTCATGTGGGGCCCTGTGCGAACAACATTCTCGCACAATGGACAGGCCGGCCCTGCATATGAGGTTACACCGAAGACTTACACAGAGGCACTATCACCTCCTTTCTTCTTCTGGCCATTCCTCTCCCTATGCACCCAAGCATCCTTCTGGCTTTCGCAGTCACCTTTTCTACCTGTTTATCTACTTTAAGATCATCAGAAACAATCATGCCGAATATCCCACTCTTCTTTTGTGGACAGAAGTACTTCACCCCCTATACTAGATCATTCCCTTTGATTGCTGCAGCCCAAATGCATGACCTTGTATTTTTTAACATTAAATCTCAGTTGCCAAATTCTAGACCATTCTTCAAGCTTAGCTAGATCCCTCCTCATGTTATCTACACCTTCCTGGCTGTCTACTCTATTGTAGATTTTAGTATCATCCACAAAGAGGCAAACCTTCCCGATAGTCCTTCCACAATATCACTAACAAAGATGTTAAAAAGAATCTGACCATGGACAGATCCTTGGTGCACACCACTAGTAACCTCCTCCTCCTCAGAGTAAGCTCCATTTATCTGTATCCTTTGTCGCCTCCCACTCAACCAATTTCTAACCCAAGCAGTAATTTTAGAGTCCATCCCTAGGGTGTTCAGTTTGTTTATAAGTCGCCTGTGCAGAACGGTGTCAAAGGCTTTACTGAAATCTAAATACACCACATCTAGGGCTCTCCCTCGGTCCAACTCCCTGGTCACCCAGTCAAAGAAATCAATCAGATTTGTCTGACAAGACCTGCCTCTGGTGAATCCATGTTGCCTCGGACCCTGTAATCTGTTAGACTCCAGAAACATCACTATTTTCTCTTTCAGCAGCACTTCCAATAGTTTACTCACCACCGAGGTTAAACTGGCCTATAGTTTTCAATCACATCCTTTTGTATAAAGGGACCACATGTGCCTCTCTCCAGTCCTCTGGCACCACTCACGACTCAGAGGTATTGAAAAGGTCAGTCAGTGGAGCTGCTAGAATGTCCCCAAGTTCTCTCAGTATTCCCAAGTATACCCCATCTGGTCCCATCGCTTTGTCTACTTTAAGTTTAGCAGGTTCCTCATGAACACAGTCTTCTGAAAATTGTTCAAGATGCCCCTCGCTTCTGTTTATGGGTGTTTTCTGAGGTCCTCCTCCTGGCCCTTCATCTGTGAACACAGAACAGAAATATTTGTTAAGTAATTCTGCTGTATTCTCATTAGCTTCTACATATTCCTCCCTTCACCCTTGAGTCTGACAATACCACTTTTGCCCTTCCTCTTTCTCACCAACATATCTGAAAAATGTCTTATCTCCCTCCTCCCCCCCCCCACCATTTTATTACATTGGCTATTTCCTCTTCTTTTTGAATCTTTGCTTTCCTGACTACTTTGCTAGCTTCTCTAAATTTTTCCAAATATAGATGCCCGTCTTCCTCTCTCTGTGATCTCTTGTATTTCACGAAGGCCTCCCTCTTTTTCTTCACCTTTTCAGCTACTTCTTTCAAAAACCATAGCGGCCTCCTTTTCCTTTTACCTTTATTTACCAGTCTAACAAAAAGGTTAGTTGCCTTTAAAATATCCCCTTTCAGTTTTGCCCACGGCTTTTCTACATCCCCCAGCTGTTCCCATCCCGCTAACGACTCCCTTAGGTATTGGCCCATCTTTGCAAAGTTAGTTTTCCTAAAGTCTAAGACCCTCGCTTTTGCATGAATTTTTAACAGCCTAGTCCTAATACTGAACCACACCATCTGGTGACCACTGGATATAAAATGATCTCTCACTATACTGTAACATCAGAAACACTTTCACCATTGGTAAGCACCAAGTCCAGTATGGCCCCTTCACGTGTGGGTTCTGTTACTAGTTGTCTGAATAGTTCTCCCTGTATATGATCTAGAATCTCCTTCCTTCTAGATGACACTGCAGCAGGGATGTGCCAATCAACATCTGGCATATTGAAATCCCCTATCAGCGGCACTTTCCCTTTCCTGGCAATGCTGTCTATGCCTTCAATTAACTCTCAGTTCACTTCTCCCTGTGAGGGAGATCTGTATGTCATGCCAATACAAATAGATTTCTTTCCCTCCTTCTAGTTTAACCCAAAATGCCTCCTCTCTCCTTTTTAAGCCCTGTATTTACATAGCTTTAATATTATCACCTACTCTTGCCACCCTGCTGGGCAGACTAGATGGACTATATTATGTTACTATATTTATTTATTTTTTTACTAATGCCATTCCTCCTACCCTTCTCTTCCTACCCTGTCCTTTTTGAATATATAGCCTGGTATAGTTACATCCCAGTCATGGTTGTACGTGAACCATGTCTCTGTTACTGCCGTTAAATCCAAATCAGCCTCTTCCAGTAAAGCCTAAACATCTGGGATCTTATTTCCCATGCTACGGGCATTTATACACACTGCTTTCCATATGTTGCCCCTTTTACCCATTTCCATAAAGGTATTTAATGTTTCATTTATCTGGGGGCTTTCTTCACCCATCCCCAACGAATCTAGTTTAAAGCCCTCTTCAGTAAGTTAACCGGTCTGCTACTGAAGACACGTTGACCCTTCTTGGACATATGGGACACCATCTCTGCTCTGCAACCCTTGGAACAGCATCCCATAGTCCAGGAAACCAAAATGCTTTCGATGACACCATCCACGCAGTCATGCATTTACCTCCAGAATGCAAGCTTCTCTGCCTTGGCCTTTATCCTCAACAGGGAGGTCTGAAGAGAACATCACCTGTGCCCCTACCTGCTTTACCCTCTGTCCCAGAGCCATGAAGTCACTTTTGATACACTCAGAGGGATACTTGGCAGTATCATTCGTGCCTATATGGATGAGCAACAATGGGTACTAGATAGTGGGCTTGATGAGTCTCGGCAAACATCTTGGATTTTGTCACCTGGTAGACAGCATACCTCTCTGGACATCAAATCTGGTCAGCAGATGGATGCCTCACTACCCTCAGAAGAGTGTCACCAACCACCACTACCCTTCGCTTCCTTGTGGTCACCGATTCTGCAACTTGGGGTGCTCGAGCACTGGTCCTTCCTTTTCCAGGGATGCTTTCACCTCCTCCACTTCCAGGGCTGCATAATGGTTCTTCAATTGAAGGGCTGGAGGAGTTGGATTGGTGATTCTGCAGGCCCTGGAGATTCGTGTTCAACCTTTGTCATTCTGTAGGCTCTCATCTTCTCCTCTGCTAAAGAGCTTGGATGTTTCAAGAAACATCTCATCAATGCACTTCCGTCTTGAATGCTCCTCAGCTTCGCTACCTCTTCTGTGAGCTCCTCCACTTGTTTCATGAGAGCTTCAGCATGCAGGTATCCTGCACATAGAACCGATCCTTCAGCTGGCATTGGGCTCTGTCTGGACAGAGGCAGAAGCTGTAACAGGGGCGATATGATTTTTCCCAGCCACTGTTCAGTTGGTGGAGCTTAGGTACCTGTTGAAGCAAAAGAGAGAGACCTACCACACGGTTTTGTGATGCTTGTCCCTCATGTCAGCGGGTCACAGCTACCCAGCCAGTGGTGGCACCCATGATCCCGGTCCCCACAATATCTGACCCCATTGGATGGATTGCCATAGATATAGTTGGGCCCTTGGTTAAAACACCTAGGGGGTTTCAATATATTTTAGTTATGGCTGATCAGGACACTAGATTCCCATGGGCAGTACCTTTGAGAAATATCACTGAAAAGACAGTAGCCTTAGAAGTAGTGAAACTGTTTTGTGAGGTAGGTTTTCCTAGGGAGGTGTTAACAGATAGAGGGACTAACTTTATGTCCAAATATTTGGCCCAGGTTTGGGACGCTTTTGGGATACAGCATGTGAAAACGGCTGCCTATCACCCCCAGTCTAATGGTCTGGTAGAGAGGTTTAATCAAACACTAAAACAGATGCTAAGGTGGGGATTAGATGGGAATATGACAGAATGGGATGTGTTGCTACCTTTCGTGCTGTACGCCTGTAGGGAGCGGACACAAGCTTCTTTGGGGGTGTCTCCCTACGAATTAATGTATGGCCGGACACCTCGGGGAATCCTTGACATATTAAGAGAGCAGTGGATAGAGCCAGAGAGGGAGGTTATGGGAGTCCCTCACTTTCTACGGGATTTAAGGGGGTGATTAAATAGGACTTCCCAGGCTGCTGAAGAAAATCTACAAGCCAGTCAAAATCGCCAAAAAAAGTGGTATGACCAGAGGGCAAAACCTCGCCAGTTAGTCCAGGGGGAGAAAGTCCTAGTCATGGTAGCGGGTGCTACACTGAAATTTGAGGCCCAGTGGAAGGGACCGTGGAAAGTGGTTAGACAGGTAAGCCCAGTAACCCATGAGGTGGAGAGTGGTAGGCGACGCAGACAAGTCTATCATATAAATGTGCTAAGGCACTGGCAGGAAAGGTCAGCAGTTGCCAATCTATCTAAAGTAGAGCATCGGGCGAGAGAGCCATATCAGAATGCGGATGCCTTATTCCGAATTACAGACTGTTTGGAGGAACCCCAATCTCCTCCAACAGCCAGTAATATCTTAAGCAGGGGGGTATGTGACAAAGTCAACCATTTTAAGCATGGGGGAGGTGAACAACATAAGGAATTCACCTTAATCAAAGGGACTCTGTTAGGTGTGCAGGGTCAAAAGGCCAGAGCCACAGTTCAAAGGCAGAAAAAACCCAGCTGGAACAAGTTCCAGGAAATGCTTGACAGTGTAAGAGGGATAGATTGCAAGCACGAGGAGCTGGAGTAGTAGGAGCTGGAGGAGAAGTGGTTGGAGAAGGAGCAGAGGAAGCAGCAGAGGACAGTTTTCAGAGCAGCAAGGATGATGGAATGCTGGAGAAGCCAGAGCAGGTGCTAACTTCTGGAGACAGGCTGGGCTACCCATTGCTGAGAGAGGTGATTTCCCTGAATCACGTTTGCAACAAAGGTGGGAGCCAGGAAGGAGAGAAGCTTTCAGACCACCAGAGAGGTTGTCAGCAGAGCACTCTGATCAAGTGGGTGAGTCAGAACCTATGCAATTGGGAGAACCAGTGTCAGAGCTAGGGGCAGAAGATGATATGTTGATGGATTGTTCTTTATGCCAAGCTCTAGACTTGAAGGGTTGAAAAGAGCCAGCCTTGAAAGAACTGTTCCTCTTGCTGAAGTAACCTCAGAGCTAAGCAGTGAGAGAGTAAATTCCTGTGTGTTTTGAAAGGAGGAATTTACTGCATCATAAGCTAGTTGAAGTAAGGCTGTGATTCATGCTTCTGTATCAGCTTTGTTGAAACTCTACAACGGAGAGAAAGTTAATTTGCTGCTTGTCATGAGACTGGAGCTAGAGATGAAACAGTGTTGAAAAAAACTCCTGATTTTCATGGAACTCAGAAAAGGCAGAGAGCGCAGTTCCAGCGCAGCTCAGCCAGAGGGCGCATGAACAATCACACAGTACCTGAAGCAACGTGCTCTAGCTCAGATCACATTAGTAACAAGCAGTTTCACCTGTCCTCAAACTCAGAACGTGCAAACCAGAAATCCCTTTATAAAGGAAACCAGATGATCAGTAAAGGAGGAACAGGAACGGAAGGAACAGGCAGAGGCAAGAGCAAGATCCAGAGAGGCGAGGTCAGAAGGACCGGCAGCAGGAGAAGGATTAGCAGCCGGAGCAGTGAGAGAAGCCTGGAACAGGAAAGCTTCCAGGTGCAGCCAACTCAAGGAGACAGAATCCAAAAGAGGTATACTCAAAGGGATAAAGTCCAAAGAGGCCTAAGGTATTGGAACGGAGTCCAAAGCCCAGCAAACCAAAGAAGCAGCTTGCCTGATGGGAGCAACTCTCCTAGCCCAAGTAAGTCTCCTATGCTAAACCAGAAAGGCACAAGGAAAGGAGATTCCTTCTACAGTGATCCTTTTGCCAAGAAACACAGAGAGTGGAAACCCACGTCAGGTTTTCCTGGTAACTCTGATTGTAGAGCAGTGCACAGAACAGCTTGTCAGCCTGAGAAGCTACGTCGCAAGCTGAGTCCTGGGTGTGGCAGCCTACAGAAGCCAAGGTATGAAAAGCCTTTCATTATAAGGGAAAGTTTAAGTGATGAAAACCTTATGCAAATAGATAAGTCTCAGAAAGGTAGAAGAAGTAAAGCAAATCTTTTAAAAGCACTTCCTAACAGTGTGCTAAGGAAGTTATATGAGAAACAGAAGAACCCCTGTGAGGAGTTAACAGATACTGAAGACAGTCATAGCATTGAAGAAGGTAGTGACCCAGAATCAATGGACTTTGATTGTGAAACCAGTGTTCCCATTCCTCAGAGTGAACCAATGGAATGTAACTTTTGTTCAAGAACTAGCTTGATTGCCTTGCTAGCTGTATAGAGAAAAGAGAACTCTGCATATGGTGAAGTTGATAACCATTTGTTTCCTGACGTTAATTTCTATTGATTTGAAAGAAGTCTTAACCCAGATAAACAGTTAATTGTGAAGCCTACAACCCTTAACTGTTTATATAACGGTGGAACCTTTTTGTTAGAGGAAAGAACTACTTTCATTTTCTTTTTTGTCTTATTGAACCTAAGCGTTGACCGGGGAAATAAAGCCTTATTACCCTACACTTTGGCGTAGATTGTTTTGTAAGGAATTTTGCACTACAAGGACCAGAATCCTCCTGGTCCTTCAGCTCAACCACTCCTTAAAATAAATTAAATGTCACCGGACGCCCTTATTTCCTACGCCAGTAGGGGCACCTGAGGACATGCTATAAGAGTTTGTGCTTTGCTCCTGTTTATAAGAAAAGTCTGCTATAAGAGTCTTGAGGACACTGTGAATGCTTATTTCATAAGCAAAGTTTGGTTCTTCACCTGGAAGTGCAGCCTAGAGAAAATTATGGTCGAGTGAAAATAAATTTGCCATAGAAGAAGTAAAGTTTGTTTTTCTATTGCTCTGATTGACAAAGGACAATAAGAAAAGTGGCATCTTGTTATATGTGAAAAGGCTAAGCTTCTGCAGTGAAGAGGACTTGAAGGTTCTCAACCACCACGCCATCAACAACTAGAAGACTAGTGGTTTTGGCATTGTGCTTGTGACAATCCTCATTTCCCCGATTCAAATCTCAACCTTAAAATTCAGGTCTTCAATGCAGCTTATGATTTACAGCCACCTTGAGTTCGTTTTTTCTCTATCTACCCTTCCCTCAGGTCCTTCCTCCCCCCTCCCCCTTTTTCCCTCTCTCCGTGTTATGAATGTGGTTATCTTTCCTGTTTTAACTGGCATTCCTTTTTTCTGACTTTTATTGATTTTATACACCACCCTGCTGCTACTGTGAAGGGAGGTCAATCAAATTTTACTAACAAACATCCATCATATACCAGCTGCAGTTACTTGAAACAAACATGCATTTGGCATGCTGTGAACAGCATTGGATTGTCAAGCTACAGAATTCAGCTCTACATGGTCAATGAATAATTGGAATAGTTTTCTATTTTATGAATATATCTTTTTGAATAGTGATCTGCGGGTAACTTTCTTTTTACATTTTTGAGAGTAAATTATGTCATTGCATTTTTGATGCTATTTTTGATTCCTGGAATATAGGACAGACTGGAAGAATCAGCAAAGACATGCTGTGCTTGCCTGTTTGTAAGATTTTTTTGGGATGTTTGCTTAGATTTGCCGCAAGCTGCAGTATTTCAACCATTGAAGCAGTCTGTCTCAGCCATCGAAAAGCGAGTTGGGACTTTTTTTTGGCAGTGGATAGCAGCAGTTACAGCACAACAGGACTTTATGGCTGTGTATTTTATCCGTTGCTTCCCTGCTCTGATACAGATAAGTGTTTTACTTTTTAAATTTCATTTTTATAGTGGATACAATGTTTTTTCATATTGGGGTGCTGGTTTACACAAGAAAAGAAAATCTTATAAAATTGAAAGGACGGGGGATCAGTGACTGAAATCGGATTTAGCACATACAACAAACAAGAGTATTACAGCTGTATAGTTGCACCACACTATGATCCCATATTTTTACCAGTGTGACAAACTTGAACAAAAACATATTTTTTCTTAAGTGTGTTTCCAGTGTATCCGATATCTTTTGCATACTGTTAGTATATGAAGATTTGCATGGTGTAAGTGGATTTCAAAATGGAGCAGAAAAAGCAGCATGGGCCTTAGGGTCTCTGAACATTAATATGCTGGTTGAAAAAAGTCACACCACAGTGAAACAGCACAGTTCATGCTGTTCTCACTGTTCAGGAGAGCTTGATCAAGAAAAGAGTATGAGACAAGGCAGAAAAGGTGGGGAAAGAGATGATAAAACAGAGGAAGAGGTAAGGAACAGGAAGAAGGGAGGAGAAGAGATTTGAGAAGGGAGAGAAAGAAAAAAAAAGATAGGATGATTCAATTGAGTGGCACAGTGATGACAGGTGGTTTTATCATCTGGTCCTGGAAGGCCATCATATTCATGACTCTTCTGCAGGCACGCTGGTCACTTGCCCATATCATCGTACTCTTTAAAATCAAGTGCTGTGATGTGCAACTGCAGGAGCAAGCCCAAAGAGGAATGTCCCTTTGGAGCACCTTTGGCATATCAGTGAGGAGTGGCAGGAGACTGATGCAGAATTTACTTTATGGGCAAATAAACCTAAGCTGACATGCGAGTCTGACTGATTTCATCTTTATCTAAAGGGACTATGGATAGACATGGGACTGACTAAGGAAGGGAGAAAATGAACAAGTGGTTTCCCCTTAAGAAGGCCTCTCCATAAGGTCATCTGAGATGTCCCCCTTCTCCATTTCCAATAGTCTCACTGCTAGAGAGGGCAGTTTAGACTCACTTCCAAGGTATCTACCCCAGCAGCAACTTCTTCCCTTGGGAAGGTAGTAGAGCCTATGGAAGTAAAGCATAGTTACTCACATGTAACAGGTGATCTCCGGGAACAGCAGGAATTTAGTCCTCAAAGTAGTCCTCACATATGGGTATCGTCGGTACTGACGGAGCCTGCGCGGAAACGCTCCCCAGCGTCCAATTAAAAAGCTTTTGGGAGCATCCCACAGCGACTGCGTGCTGCCTTCCCGCCTTTCCCAACTGCCTCTCTCCAGTTGAGTTTTAAAGCTAAGACAAAGAGAGAGAGAGAGAGAGAGAGGGAAAGGGAAAGAGATAGAGAGATACAACTCCTAGGGGAGGTGGGTGGGTTGTGAGATCACCTGTTACAGAGAAGAGCAGTGCTTTTTACAGTGCTCTGCTAGAGAAGTGGATATTTGTCTCCTGTGACACCTTGCTGTGAGTTCTAGCTGTTTATTAATCATTTATTGTTTGTCTAACTGTTTATTTAATTATTTATCGTTTGTCTTAGTGGTGTGCTAGTTCAGCCTTCTCAGCTATAACTTACCTTGCCTCTCTCAACTAACTGGGCTTTGTGTGGTAGCCAGGTTAACTGTTCATTTTAAATTAAATCTCTCTCCCCAGAACCTGCTGTGTGTTAAACTTTTTTTCCTGTCCTAGCCTGCCTGAGTGAATCCTCCCCCTCCCCCCCCCTGCTGAGGTATTGTGTAGCCTTCTTCCTGTTTCCTCCACGTGTGCATAGTCTGTTTTAGTCTGCTTTTCTCTGATCAGAGAAGAGCAGTGCTTTTTACAGTGCTCTGCTAGAGAAGTGGATATTTGTCTCCTGTGACACCTTGCTGTGAGTTCTAGCTGTTTATTAATTATTTATTGTTTGTCTTAGTGGTGTGCTAGTTCAGCCTTCTCAGCTATAACTTACCTTGCCTCTCTCAACTAACTGGGCTTTGTGTGGTACCCCCTTCCCCCCTGCTGAGGGTTCAGGACAGGTACCTTGTAACTGCCCTCTTTAATAGGACTTATCTCCCTCCCTCCCTCCCCAGCACCCATCCACCCCTGGGGTAATTGTAGTTTTATAGGTACTTGCACATCTTAGAGGAAAGGGGCTGCTCGCAGGTGCAGCTCGTTATCCAAATCAGTCATACACAGAGGACCTGAGATTAATTACTTAAGCTTCAGGTACACAAGGTGTATTAGGGGTATTAGATACACTTTTATTGGTATAAGCATCCACACCAATCCTTATTATATACAAAATTTAAAAGACCTAAACACAAGCTTTAAACTAAGATGCAGACAGAAGTCCAGCAACGAGATGGGGGTTCTCCGGTCTTTTGCATTGAGTGTCACATGTATGATTTTCTCCCAGTTAGTGAGAGGTCTTACGTATGCACTAAGTGCAAAGAACTCTTTGCTCTCAGGGAACGAGTCCATTCTCTAGAGGCTAGAGTAGCAGACCTGGAAGACATAAGAAAGACAGAGAAGTACATGGACGAGACCTACAGGGATATAGTCCTGAAGTCCCACCTCCAGTCTGGCAGAATCCCTGTTGCCATGGAGGAGAGAAGTCACGTGACAGGAGAGCATCACCCTGGTGTGGCAGGAAGTGATCCTGTAACTAGGACCTGTCCTCCAGGTGATGTAAAACCCTCTCGCACCGAGGACGTTTCTCCAGGGCCATGTCCCCATGAGGGGAGGGTCAGGACAGCTGTTATAGTTGGTGATTCAATCATTAGGAATGTAGATAGCTGGGTGGCTGGTGGACGAGAGGATCGCCTGGTAACATGCCTGCCTGGTGCGAAGGTAGCGGACCTCATGCACCGCCTAGATAGGATCATAGATAGTGCTGGGGAGGAGTCTGCTGTCTTGGTACATGTTGGAACACTATGAAATCCCATACCCCCAAGTCCAACCACACACCATCCCCAAACACTCAAACACAAAGCCCTAAAACCACACTCAACTACCCACACACATACACCCACCACATACTCCCACACACATACACCCACCACATACTCCCACACACATACACCCACCACATACTCCCACACACATACACCCACCACATACTCCCAGCACATACACCCCAAAATACTCCCAAGAGATGAAAAAGGAAATAAATTCCTCCACACACACACATATGAAAGGCAGAAAACTCTGACTACCTATAAAAAGGTAGAAAAACTCTGATCAACACTACGATACAGAAACTTATTAATGTATATAAAATGTAAATAGTTTTGACAATTAATGCACAGTTATTTGTATAAAGTTACAATGTTATAAATCTCTGTTAATAACTATTATCTGTATAAAGTTAAAAAAAATCTCTGTTCCATGTAATGTATACATTAGTATACAAATTTTGTTTACTTGTTCCATGTAAACCGCCCCTGATCTCTGGAAGGGGCGGTATAGAAGAAATAGATAAATAAATAAAATAAAAAAATAGATAGTGCTGGGGAGGAGTCTGCTGTCTTGGTACATGTTGGTACCAATGACATAGGAAAATGTGGTAGGGAAGTTCTGGAGGCTAAATTTGAGCTTTTAGGTAGGAAGTTGAAATCCAGAACTTCCAGGATAGCGTTCTCCGAAATGCTTCCTGTTCCACGTGCAGGACCCAAAAGACAGGCAGAGCTCCGGAGTCTCAATGCGTGGATGAGACAATGGTGCAAGGATGAGGGTTTTGGATTTGTTAGGAACTGGGGAACATTCTGGGGAAAGGGGGGGCTCTTCCGAAGGGATGGGCTTCACCTTAATCAGGATGGGACCAGACTGCTGGCATTAACCTTTAAAAAAGAGATAGAGAAGCTTTTAAACTAGAAATTAGGGGAAAGCCGACAGTCACCCAGGAGTGCATGGTTCGGACAAAGGTATCCTTGAAGGATACTACCAAAAGCAGTGAGGTTCCAAAAGGGAGTATAGTAGCCCAAATGCCCTTGAGTAAGGAGCAGACAGAGCATAAAGATTCCAAATTACCCCTGCCTACCAATAGCCAGATTAATATGAATAAAATACAGTCTCTAAAATGCTTGTATGCCAATGCTAGAAGTCTAAACAATAAGATGGGAGAGTTAGAATATATAGCACTAAATGAGAGGTTAGATATGATTGCACTCTCAGAGACATGGTGGAAGGAGGATAACCAGTGGGACACTGTGATACCTGGATACACACTATATCGTAATGATAGAGCTGATCAAATTGGTGGAGGGGTTGCGCTCTATGTTAGAGAGGGCATTGAGTCAGAAAGGATTATAGTTTTGCAGGGAACAAAATTTGCTGTAGAATCTCTATGGATCGAAATTCCATTTATGAAGGGGAAGGTGATGGCAGTTGGAGTATACTATCGACCACCTGGCCAGAATGAACAAATGGATGATGAAATGCTCAAAGAAATCAAGGAAGCTAACAAAGGTCACAACAGAGTAGTAATAATGGGTGATTTCAATTACCCCGGTATCGACTGGGTCAGTGTCACAGCAGGACAAGCTAAAGAGATAAAGTTTCTAGATGGAATAAATGACTGCTTCTTGGAGCAGCTGGTTCATGAACCGACCAGAGGGGAAGCCATACTGGACCTAGTCTTTAGTGGAACGCCAGATCTGGTGCAAGAAATAAGGGTGTTGGGACCACTTGGCAATAGTGATCATAGTATGATCATGTTTGATTTAATTAGTGGAGGACAGATAGTAAAGGCATCCACAGTACTACCTTTTAACTTTCAAAAGGGAGACTATGATAGAATGAGGAATATAGTTAGGAAAAAACTAAAAGGAGCGGTTCCAAAGGTTAAAGACTTACAGCAAGCTTGGGTGTTATTTAAAAATACTATCCTCGAAGCCCAGACCAGCTGTATTCCACGCATTAGGAAAAGTGGAAGAAAGTCCAAAAAACTGCCAGCATGGTTTAAAGGTGAGGTCAGAGAGGCTGTTGCTGCCAAAAAGCAACCTTCAGGAAATGGAAAAAAGAGCCAAATGATGAAAACTGGAAACAGCACAAGCACTGGCAAGTTAAATGCAAAGCATTGATAAGGCAGGCAAAGCGGGAATTTGAGAAGAAACTTGCTACGGAAGCAAAAACACGAAATAAAGACTTTTTCAAGTACATTCGTAGCAAAAGGCCTGTGAGAGAATAATTGGACCATTAGATGATAGAGGGGTAAAAGGGGCAGTAAGAGGAAACAAGGCTATAGCAGAGAGACTGAATGAATTCTTTGCTTCGGTCTTTACTGAGGAAGATGTAGGGATGTTACCCAAGACTGAAGTGGTATTTAAAGGTGATACTGCAGAGGAATTGAGAGAAATATCGCTACACCGGGAAGATATATTACAACTATTTGATAAACTGAATAGTAGCAAATCACCTGGACCGGATGGTATACATCCCAGAGTGTTGAAAGAACTGAAATATGAGATTGCAGACCTGCTATTGGTAATCTGTGAACTTTCATTAAAATCATCTGTAATACCTGAAGATTGGAGGGTAGCCAACGTAACACCAATTTTTAAAAAGGGTTCCAGGGGTGACCCGGGAAATTACAGACCGGTGAGCCTGACGTCAGTACCAGGGAAAATGGTAGAAACCATCATAAAGAACAAAATTACACAGCATGTAGATAGTCATGGCCTAATGGGAGACAGCCAACATGGTTTTAGACAAGGAAGATCTCGTCTTACTAATCTGATATGTTTTTTTGAAGGTGTGCATAAACAGGTAGACAAAGGTGAGTCGGTTGATATAGTGTATCTGGACTTTCAGAAAGCTTTTGACAAAGTCCCCCATCAGAGACTTTTGGCGAAGCTAAAAAGTCATGGGATAGGAGGCAGTGTACTATTGTGGATCGGGAACTGGTTAAAAGATAGAAAGCAGAGGGTAGGGCTAAATGGCCAATATTCCCAATGGAAAAAGGTGAATAGTGGAGTACCCCGGGGATCTGTACTGGGTCCGCTGCTTTTTGACATATTCATAAATGACCTGGAAAAGGGAATAACTAGTGAGGTTATCAAATTTGCAGATGACACAAAACTGTTTAAAGTTGTTAAAACCCAAGAGGATTGTGGAAAACTGCAGGAGGATCTGGATAAATTGGAAGACTGGGCATCCAAATGGCAGATGAAATTTAATGTGGACAAGTGCAAAGTTATGCACCTAGGAAAGAACAACCCACACTACAGTCACACGATGCAAGGCTCCACATTAGAAACCACCACCCAGGAAAAAGATTTAGGAGTCATCGTGGATAACATGTTAAAACCCTCCGCCCAGTGTGCAGCGGCGGCCAAGAAAGCAAATAGAATGCTAGGTATCATAAGGAAAGGGATGGAGAATAAAACAAAGGATGTTATAATGCCTCTGTATCGCTCCATGGTACGACCGCACCTTGAATATTGTGTGCAATTCTGGTCACCGTATCTTAAAAAAGACATAGCGTTATTAGAAAAAGTACAGAGAAGAGCCACCAAATTGGTGAAGGGGATGGAAGGCTACTCCTATGAAGAGAGGCTAAGAAGGTTAGGGCTCTTTAGCCTGGAGAAGAGACGGCTGAGGGGAGATATGATAGAGGTCTATAAATTAATGAATGGAGTGGAATGGATAAATGTGGATCAATTGTTTACGCTATCAGAGTATAGAAAGACTAGGGGACATGTAATGAAGCTACAGGGTAAACTATTTAAGACAAATAAGAGAAAATATTTTTTCACTCAACGTGTAATCAAACTCTGGAATCTGTTACCGGAGAATGTAGTAAGGGCTGTTAGTATAGCTGGGTTTAAAAAAGGTTTGGACAAGTTCCTGGAGGAAAGGTCCATAAACCACTATTAAAAAGGGACCCAGGATATCAATGCTTGACCCAGTACAAGCATTGTGGAACCTGTGTCTTTTGGGGATATTGCTAGGTACGTATGACCTAGATTGGCCACTGTTGGAAACAGGATACTGGGCTTGATGGACCTCGGTCTGACCCAGTATGGCATGTCTTATGTTCTTAGGTGAGTAACTATGCTATCTCCAGGAACAAGCAGGAATGTAGTCATCACATATGGGGACTCCCTAGCTTTAGATGCCAGGGAGAGACCCCAGAAGTGGTGCATCCCTGAGAAGGGCTCCACTTCCCCCCATGGATCTCTGGCATCCTACCAGGGATGGTGGGTAAGAGATGATTAGGTATGGAACAGGTGTTGGAGAACAGCCTGAACAAACAAGGCATCCTGGCAGGAGTCCTTGTCCAAGCAGTAATGGGCTGTGAAGGTATGAACCGAGGCCCAGGTGGCTGCTCGACAGATGTTGTCGATAGACACAGAATGCAGATGAACAATTGAAGCAGCCATGGCTCTCACATTGTGAGCTGTGACATGGTCCTCCAGATGAAGATTCTTACTCTGATAGGCAAAGGATATACACTGAGCAATCCAGTTAGACAGAGTTCTCTTGGAGACTGGAAGTCCCAAATGAGAAGGATCAAAAGCAACAAAGAGTTGAGAGGACTTTCTATGTTGCTGTGTTCTTTGTAAGTAAAAGGCTAAAGCTTCTGCATTTGATACATGAGGCCTTGGAAAGAACACAGGTAAGTAGACCGCTTCGTTTAGATGAAAAGGCGAGACCACCTTTGGCTAAGGATTCGAAAGGTGGCTTCATGAGCTGACCAAGAACCAAATTTAAGTCCCATGCCACAGGTGGTGGCTTAAAGGGAGGTTTAGTTAGCAGAAGGCCTCTCATAAATCTTGCTATGAGAGGATGGGAGGAAATAGGTTGTCCATTTAGAAGCTTGAAAGAAGCTGCAATAGCACTCAAATTGACTCTTACTGAGTTAGTTTTAAGTCCTGCATTGGATAAATGAAGGAGATACCCTAGTAATTATTCCAGAGGTATCGCAAGGGGGTTAAGATCCTTCTGCGAATACCATATGATAAGCATAAGAGCGTCTTGTGGAAGGCTTCCTGGAAGCATAAAGGATATCCTTTACTTACTGAGGAAGGTTAAGACCATGAAGATCTAGGCCTTCAGCAACCAAGCCCTGAGATGCAGAGACTGGGGATTGGGATGCCATAACATTCTGTCCTCCTGAGACAGGAGATCTGGAGCAGACCCTAATTCCAGGGAGGGAGCTTGAGAGAGATTTATTTTATTTAGACAGTTTTGTATACCGCCTTATCCTTCAATCAAAGCGGTCACAACACAATTGGGGGATACATTTAACACGCAGGGATATGAGACACACACTAATACTTACAGGGAACATGGGCAATGGAGGGTTAAGTGGCTTGCCCAGGACCACAAGGAGCATCTGTGGGACTAGAAACCCCAGTCCTTCCGGCCCAAGGTTGCTGTCCTCTAGTGGGATTTGAACCCCCGACCTTCCGGCCTGAAGTACCTTGCCCCAACCACTAGGCTACTCCTCCCTCCATGTAGAAGCAGAGGGTACCACACTTGCCGTGGCCAATGTGGAGCTATGAGAATCATACGGCCTCTGTCTCTCTGAAGCTTGAATAGGGTTTTGGGAATTAGGGGAATGGGTGGAAAGGCATACAGGAAGCCTTGAACCCAGTAAAGGAGGAAAGAATCCCTGGCCTGAGCCCCCTGAGCCAGGGTTCTGGAACAGAACCGGGGATGTTTGGCATTCCACGAACTTACAAAGAGGTCTATGTCCAGGGCTCCCCAAATTTGAAATATCTTGGCTACCTGGTCTGCATGCAGAGACCACTCGTGTGGAAGCAGAACTCGACTGAGTCTGTCGGCCCAAGAGTTTTGTATGCCTGGAAGATACACTGCCAGGAGATGAATCTGATGCTCTCTGGCAAGGGCCCATAGTCGCAAAGCTTCGTTGCAAAGCGTCAGAGAGCCTGTTCCCCCCTACTTGTTCACGTAGAACATGGCTACTTGATGGTCCGTATGGATGAGGACTGTCTTGTAGCTGAGCAGGGTGTGGAACACAAGAAGAGCAAGGAAGATTGCTCTGAGCTCCAAGAGATTGATATGTAGATGAGTCTCCTGTGGAGACCAGGTGCCTTGGGTGGAGAGGTCTTACAGATGAGCTCCCCAACCCATCGGAGAAGCATCTGTTGAGAGTTGCCTGGGATAAGGGTTGTTGAAAAGAGGCCCCAGCAACAGGTTTTGAGTGGACTTCCACCACTGGAGGGACAAAATAAGGCGACTTGTGTTTGCTATTTTGTCTGACAGGCATCCTGATGCCTGGGTCCATTGAGTGGATAAAGTCCACTGAGTTGCCCTCATATGGAGGCGAGCATAGGGAACCACATGCACAGTAGATGCCATGTGGCCTAGTAGTTGTAGCATTTCTCGGGCAGTGAGATAAGGTTTTAGCACTGCCTGAGAAGCTAACTGCACCTTGCGAAGGCAACGGGCCTGGGGGAGATAGGCCCTTGCCTTTCTGGTATCCAGCAACGCTCCTATGAACTCTAAAGACTGAGTGGGAGTTAGACTGGACTTTGTGATGTTTATTACCAGACCCAAATACTGAAGGATACGCATTGTGCAGGATAGAGAAGTCCTGGCCTCTGACTCTGTTGGGGCTCGAATGAGCCAGTTGTCTAAGTAGGGGAAGACGAATATCCCTAGAGTGCAGAGAAATGCTGCTACCACAGCCATACATTTCGTGAATACCCTTGGTGCTGAGGCCAGGCCAAATGGAAGCACCCTGTATTGGTAGTGCTTTTCTTGAAAAAGGAACCGAAGGAACCTTCTGTGAGTTGGATGGATGAGAACATGTGTGTACTCATCCTTGAGATATAGAGAACAAAGCCAATCCTGACTCTGAAGGTATGGCAGCAGAGTTCCAAGAGAAATCATCTTGCATTTCCCTTTGACAAGGAATTTGTTCAATTCTCTGAGGTCCAGAATAGGTCCGTATCCCCGTTTTCTTTGGGATAAGGAAATAGGGGGAGTAAAACCCTGTACCCTGCTGATGGATGGGTACTTCTTCTATTGCCCCTTGGTCAAGAAGGATAGTGACCCCCTGACCTAACAGGTTGATGAGAGAGGTCTGAGAATTGAACTGTCTTATCATTGTGGGAGGGGGCATGCTTGAAAAATGAAGCTTGTACCCCTCTTTTATGATGGAGAGTGTCCAATGCTCTGCTGTTATCTGCCCCCATCTGGGGGCAAAGTGACACAACCTTCCTGGAATGGTGGAAGGCTCTGGTCCAACGAGAGCCAGGAAGGCTAAGTTCTCTAGCTGAAAGTCAAAGTCCTTGTGGAGGCTGAGACTGCTGGGACGGCTGATGCTTAGCAGTCTTTGCTTTTCTTTGTTTGGGTGGTTGCTGACCTTTCTTGACAAGCTGACTTGCAGAACGTTCCTGCTGAGAATAAGCAGGATATCATCTTTTCTTTTTAGAAAAGAATGGTTTCTTGAAAGATTACTTTCTAGTAGGATCAGCTGTGGACTTGGATATTCTATCCAAGGTGGAGTTGTCAGCATCCAACTCAATGGCTTTTTCCTGCCAATCTTTACCAAACAGGTTCTCACCAGTACAAGGGATATTTCCCAGTTTGTCTTGTACCCAGAGCTCCAGATCAGATGCCTGGAGCCAAGCAGTTCTACATGCACCTATGGCAATGGCAGCGGTTCTGCTTATGCACTCAAAACAGTCAAAAGCTGCACGGTTGACAAATTTAGAAACATCTTGGGCATGTTTGACCAATGTGAGAAAATCCTGCCTTCTACCCTCAGGAAGAAGAGGACTCAAAGCCTCTAAATCACATGTGACTTCCTTCAGGAACATTCCCATGTATAGACTATAGGAACTGATCCTGGCAGAAAGCATGGAAGCTTGGAAGACCCGACGTCCAAAAGCATCCAAAGTTCTGCACTCATGTCCTGGAGGATTAGAGGCATGTCTTTTTGCACTCTTGATCCTTCTCGTAGCTGATTCCACTACAACAGAGTGGTGAGGAAGCTGAGTTTTTTGGAAACCAGGACAAGGAGGGACTCGATACAGAGTATCCAGTCTATGAGAATGAGGCGAGGTGGTAAGAGTTGTCTCCCACATTCTCAACATGAGATCATGCAAGATCTCATGGATGGGCAGGGTAGCTGCCTCCTTAGGAGTTTTGGGATACTGTAAAATTTCCAACTCCTTTGCCCTAGGCTCTGTTTCAGGGACCACAGTAATGGATAGACCCCGAGCCACCTCCCTGATAAAATCCTGAAAGGAAATATCCTCTGGAGGAGACATCCTGCGCTTAGGGGAGGAGGGCTCCTCTGGGAGAAGCATTCCTGCATCGACAGAACTATCAGAATCCTCACATTCTTCTGAGGACTCTTGAAGAGCCCGATACCTGTACTGACCGAAGTCGGTACCGGAGTATCGGTACCGGAAGGCATCGGATGACAGTGCCGGCAATGCGGACACTGATGTCGATGCTATCGGTACCAGTACCAGTGCTGGAGTCGGTGCTGGTACTGGTTAAAAATGTCTGATGCGGTTCCGAGGACGCTGATGCTGCAAGGAGAGCCGCCAGACTGCACTCAATAGCCAGGGCTCTCTGATCTATCGACGCTGCCGATGCCTGGATGTCAGTACCGGAGAAGATCGCCGGTACCCCAGAGCATGGCACCAGTAGTTCTGCCGAGGTTGAGGCCTCAAAAATGTCCTGGAGCCCCGATAATGCTTTGGAAGCCGAAGCCTCCCGCCAGGGCAATTTTGCCGGTGCAGAATCCTCAAAGGCAATGCCAGAGGCATCTCTATGCTTAGAAGGAGATCTACCCTTTGAGGACCGACTAGACTTGTGTTTAGCTACCCGAGATCCACGGGAGGAAGACGAAGCCCTGGAAGACGTCGATGCCACCGCAGCTGCATCAGAGGGAAGCAGGGTACTGAACTTGGCAGCTCGGTTCTGTCGACCTCTCTTGGACATCATGGCACACGCCATACATTCCGAGATGGAATGATCAGGACCTAAACATTTCAGACACCACTCATGGGTGTCGGTGAAGGAGATGGTACCGCCACACTTGGTGCACTTTTTAAAACCCGAAGAGGGTTTTTCCATTGTGGAAAAAATCTGGGGCCTAAGGCCCAAAATGGTGCGTGCACCTGGAAAAGAAATGGGAAAAAAGTACTAAGAATTTTTTTTTTTAAAGAAAAGAAAGAAAGAAAAACCGGCGGTACCGGTAAAGTGTCGAGGAAGGCAGACACGACCACAAAAAAGAAGGAAAATTTTCTGCGGTGACAGGGACATGACCTGCTGGCTCTGCGGAAAACGAAGAACTGGAGAGAGGCAGTTGGGAAAGGCGGGAAGGCAGCACGCAGGCGCTGTGGGATGCTCCCAAAAGCTTTCTAATTGGACGCTGGGGAGCGTTCCCGAGCAGACTCCGTCGGTACGGACAATACCCATATGTGATGACTACATTCCTGCTTGTTCCTGGAGAGTAGTTGCTATGCCTAAAGTTGTTTCTCTACTTTCAGTGGTGCCTGTAAAAGATCAGGCACTGGTTCCTAAGGTTATTTCTTTACAATATAATTGGCAGGTAGTTACTAGGAAGGAGGCCATGCCTCAAGGCACTGTTTCTCAGCTATGTCATTTTTATCTCTGAAGCACTATCTAAATTTGTAGATGTGGATTCAAAGCTTTCTATAATAGATAAGCAAATTTCTGGACTGAAATCATAACTGAATTCTTTTCAGAATGTTCATATTTCTACAATTAAAGCTTGCTTAATATTACATTATAAAGTGGAAACTTTGGAGAACTGCTTGAGGAAAATTCACTTGCGTTTTTGAAATTTCCTATTTATATATTTGTTGTCAGTTCAAATGTTACTTAGGAATATTTGAAAAAAACATTTAAAATATTTATTACCTGTTCTGATTCTTTTGAGTCGTTGCAATTTATATTTCTAGTAAGCTCAAAAGAGAAGTTCCTAATGAAGAGGGCTATGTTGTTTTGACCCCTAATAAAGATTTTCATTTAACAATACCTTTAGAAGATTCACATAAGATTTCAATAAGAGCTACTTCAGTTGTTACTTTTTTTGCACGAAAGGGATATGATGTTGGTAATGAGAGCATATTTCAAGGAAAAAAAGCTGGCTGTTTGTGGTGCTCCAGTTCAGATTTTTCCAGACTGTTTTTCAGGCACATATGAAAGCTTTTTTCAACTTAAAATCTCATGCTGCTGATCTAGGTACCACTTTTTTCTTAAAGATTTCATACAAGTGTCTCTTATTTGGGCACGTATTTTGGGATACTTTGTAATTTGTTCCAGAGAGGAGACAGAATAATGTTGCTTGATGTAGCGTAGTTACTTACCTGTAACAGGTGATCTCCGGGAACAGCAGGAATTTAATCCTCACAATGGGTAGCATCGGTACCGACGGAGCCTGCGCGGGAACGCTCCCCAGCGTCCAATCAGAAAGCTTTTGGAAGCATCCCACAGCGCCTGCGTGCTGCCTTCCCACCTTTCCCAACTGCCTCTCTCCAGCTGAGTTTTAAAGCTGAGACAAAGAGAGAGAGGGAAAGGAAAGAGATAGATAGAGAGATACAACTCCTAGGCGAGGTGGGTGGGTTGTGAGGACTAAATTCCTGCTGTTCCCGGAGATCACCTGTTACAGGTGAGTAACTATGCTATCTCCAGGACCAAGCAGGAATCTAGTCATCACATATGGGGACTCCCTAGCTTTGGGTGCCAGGGAAAGACCCCAGACGTTGTGTGTCCCTGAGAAGGGCTCCACTTCCCCCCATGGATCTCTGGCATCCTATCAGGGATGGTGGGTAGGAGTTGATTAAGTATGAAACAGGTGTTTGAGAACAGCCTGACCAAACAAGGCATCCCGGCGGGAGTCCTTGTCCAAGCAGTAATGGGCTGTGAAAGTATGAACAGAGGCACAGGTGGCTGCTCGACAGATGTTGTCGATAGACACAGAGTTCAGATGAGCCATTGAGGCTGCCATGGCTCTCACATTGTGAGCTGTGACATGGCCCTCCAGAGAAAGGTTCTTACTCTGATAGGCGAAAGAAATACACTGAGCAATCCAGTTAGATAGTGTTCTCTTGGAGACTGGCAGTCCCAAATGAGAAGGGTCAAAAGCAACAAAGAGTTGCGAGGACTTTCTATGTTGCTGTGTCCTTTGTAAGTAAAAAGCCAGAGCTCTTTTACAGTCCAGGGTATGAAGATTCCTCTCTGCACTTGATGCATTTGAGGTCCTGGAAAAAAGACAGGTAGGTATTCCTCCTGGTTGAGGTGAAAAGGCGAGACCACCTTAGGCATAAAGTGTGGATGAGTCCTAAGGACTACCTTGTCATGATGAAACCTTGTATAAGGAGGATTAGCTACTAGTGCTTGCAATTCACTAATGCGGCGTGCTGATGTGATTGCAATGAGAAAGATAACCTTCCAAAAAAGAAATTTCAAAAAGGTGGTAGCTAAGGGTTCGAAAGGTGGCTTCATGAGCTGCCCAAGAACCAGATTCAGGTCCCATGCCACCGGAGGTGGTCTAATGGGAGGCTTAGTTAGAAGGAGGCCTCTCATGAATCTTGCTATAAGAGGATGAGAGGAAATAGGTTGTCCATTTAGAGGTTTAAGAGAAGCTGCAATAGCACTCAATGGACTCTAACTGAATTTGTCTTAAGGCCTGCATTAGACAAATGGAGGAGATACTCCAGTAAAGATTCTAGAGGTATGGCAAGGGGGTTAAGACCTTTTTCTGAACACCAAACAGTGAACCTTTTCCACCTGAAAGCATAAGAACGTCTAGTGGAAGGTTTTCTAGAAGCATACAGAACATCTTTCACTTGCTGAGAAAGATGAAGATCTTGGAGATCTAGGCCCTCAGCAACCAAGCCCTGAGATGCAGGGACTGGGGATTGGGATGCCATAATATCCCGTCCTCCTGAGATAGGAGATCTGGAGCAGACCCTAACTCCAGGGAGGGAGCTTGAGAGAGATGTAGAAGCAGAGGGTACCACACTTGCCGTGGCCAATGTGGTGCTATGAGAATCATGTGGCCTCTTTCTCTCTGAAGCTTGAAAAGGGTTTTGGGAATTAGGGGAATGGGTGGAAAAGCATACAGGAAGTCTTGACCCCAGTGAAGGAGGAAAGCATCCTTTGCCCGAGCTCCCTGAGCCGGAGTTCTGGAACAGAACTGGGGAAGTTTGGCATTCCACAGACTTGCAAAGAGGTCTATGTCCAGGGTTCCCCAAAGTTGATAAGTTTTGGCCACCTGGTCTGCATACAGAGACCACTCGTGTGGAAGGAGAACTCGACTGAGTCTGTCTGCCCAAGAGTTTTGAACGCCTGGAAGATACACTGCCAGAAGATGAATGTGATGGTCTCTGGCGAGGGCCCACAGTCGCAGAGCTTCATTGTAAAGCGACAGAGAGCCTGTTCCCCCCTGCTTGTTCACACAGAACATGGCTACTTGATTGTCCGCATGAATAAGGACTGTTTTGTAGCTGAGCAGGGTGTGGAACACCTGCAGAGCAAGGAAGATTGCTCTGAGCTCCAAAAGATTGATATGTAGACAACTCTCTTGTGGAGTCCAGGTGCCTTGGGTGAAGAGGTCTTGCAGATGAGCTCCCCAACCCATTGGAGAAGCATCTGTTCTAAGAGTTGCTTGGGGCAGGAGTTGCTGAAAGGGGGACCGCAGCAACAGGTTTTGAGTGGACTTCCACCACTGGAGAGACAAAATGAGATGACTTCTGTTTGCTATTCTGTCTGACAGGCAACCTGATGCCTGGGTCCACTGGGTAACAGGTGATCTCTGGGAACAGCAGGAATAAGTCTTCACATATGAGTATCGTCGGTACCGACAGAGCCTGTGCGGGAACGCTCCCCAGCGTCCAGAAAGAAAGATTTTGGGAGCATCCCACAGCGCCTGCGCGCTGCCTTCCCACCTTTCCCAACCGCCTCTCTCTAGTTCGAGTTTTAAGCTGAGACAAAGAGAGAGAGAGAGAGGGGAAAGCATAGTTACTCACCTGTAACAGGTGTTCTCCAGGAGCAGCAGGAATCAGTCCTCACATATGGGTGACGTCGGCGCCGACGGAGCCCTCGCGGAGCAATTTTCCCCAGCTTTCAAAGAAAGCCTTTGGGAATTGCAGTGCGCATGCGCGGTCCTCTTCCCGCCCAAGGGTGCCATTTTGCTCAGTCAGATGACATAGCTAAAAGACAGCAAAAATTAGCAAAAACGAAAGCATATAACTGCAACTCCAAGGGGAGGAGGGAGGGTTGTGAGGACTGATTCCTGCTGCTCCTGGAGAACACCTGTTACAGGTGAGTAACTACGCTTTCTCCAGGACCAAGCAGGAAGTCAGTCCTCACATATGGGACTCCCAAGCTTAAGGCTACCGGAGACCCTAAGCACAAAAATGAGCTCCCTCAAGGTCAGTAGCACAGAAGGAAGGAATCTTCTCTGAATATGTCTCCAACCGGTAGCCCAACATCCGGGACGGAGGGTAGGAGTTGCCTATACCTCGAAGAGGTTACGGAGGACTGCCTGTCCGAAAGCACTGTCCCTGCGGGACTCCCTCTCCAGGCAGTAATGGGCTGCAAAAGTCTGGCTTGAAGACCAAGTAGCGGCCCGGCAGATGTCTGCCAATGGAACAGAGCGGAGGTAAGCTACCGACGTAGCCTTCGCCCGAACACGATGAGCTGTGACTCTACCTTCCAGCCCGAGGCCGGCTGCCTCGTAAGCCCAAGCGATACAGTCCACAATCCAGATGGACAGAGTACGCTTGGAGACAGGGAGCCCCAACTTGTTGGGGTCATAAGACACGAAGAGCTGAACAGCCTTTCGGTGCTCCCGCGTACGGTCAAGGTAGAAGGTCAACGCCCTTCTACAGTCCAGGGTATGCAGGACCATTTCAGCTCGGCTGGAGTGTGGCCTGGGAAAGTAGGTCGGAAGTACCACCTCCTGGTTGATGTGAAAAGGGGAAACCACTTTGGGAAGAAATTTAGGGTGAGTCCGTAGGACTACCCGGTTCTTGTAAAACCTAGTGTAAGGAGGATCAGAAACCAGGGCCTGCAGCTCACTAACGCGTCTAGCAGAAGTGAGGGCTACCAAGAACAAGGTTTTCCAGGAAAGAAAACGAAAAGGACAGGTAGCCACAGGCTCAAAAGGCGGACAGGTAATCCGCTGCAACACCACATTAAGATACCAGTCCGGGGCTGGCGGGCGCAAAAGTGGCTTAAGGAGAAGGAGGCCTCTGAGAAACCGAGCCACCAGAGGGTGGCTGGAAAGAGGTCTACCATCCACCGGCATGTGATGCGCAGAAAGAGCACTGAGGTGGACCTTGACCGAGTTGGACTTAAGTCCAAGGTTTGAGAGAGAGAGCAAGTATTTTAAGACCACTGATGCTGAACAGGAGAAAGGATCTTGAGACCGCTGAGTACACCAGACGGAGAACAGATGCCACTTGAGAGTGTAGGCCTTTCGGGTGGAGGGCCTCCTGGAGGCCAAGACGACCTCCTCCACATCTGGAGGTAGCTGCAGCGGAGCAAGGACTACCCTTTCAGCAGCCAGGCCATCAGATGAAGGGACCGGAGATTGGGGTGTAGGAGAGTCCCCTGATCCTGCGACAGGAGGTCGGGCTGAAATCCCAGTGGAAGAGGAGTGTCTAACGCTAGCTGCATCAGAAGCGGGAACCAAGGTTGTCTCGGCCACCGGGGAGCCACTAGGATCATCGATGCTTTGTCTCTGAGAACCTTAAAGAGCGTCCGAGACACCAGTGGCATGGGAGGAAAGGCATACATGAGGCCGGTGGACCATGGAATTAGAAAAGCATCCGCCGCTACCCGGAGAGGATGCGGCTGTCGAGAGCAGAATCTGGGCAGCTGCCGGTTCAGAGGACTGGCAAACAGATCCATGGTGGGGAGGCTCCACTTGAGAAAGATCCGCTGAACCACCAGCGGATCCAACCTCCACTCGTGTGGCTGGAGGATCCTGCTGAGCTTGTCGGCCAGGTAATTTTCTTGACCTGGGAGATAGACAGCCCTGAGGAGGATGCCCTGGCGGACTGCCCAAGAGCATAGCCGTTGCGCCTCCTGACAGAGGAGGAAGGAGCCTGTTCCGCCTTGTTTGTTTACGTAGAACATGGCAACCTGGTTGTCCGTCTGTATCAGCAGCGACTGGTGGGACACCAGGTGAGAGAAGGCTTTGAGCGCTAGGCGGATGGCTCTGAGCTCCAGGAAGTTTATCTGTTGAGCAGACTCCCAAGGAGTCCAGAGTCCTTGAGTACATGACCCTTGGCAATGTGCTCCCCAACCCAGGAGGGAAGCATCGGTCGTCAGGACCTGAGAATGCGGAGGGGACTGAAACGCCACTCCTAGCACTAGGTTGGGTAGATGAAGCCACCATCGCAGAGAGGAGACCAACTGGTCGGAGATCTGCACAGAGTCCGCTAAGCTCCCCGTGACCTGATGCCATTGATTGCGAAGGCACCACTGAGCAGGATGCATGTTCAGTCGGGCATTGGGGGTCACATGGACTGTGGAAGCCATATGGCCGAGCAGTCGCTGAAAGTGCCTGGCTGAGACCAGCGCATTGCTGTGAAAGTGGCCGGCGAGAGCCATGAGCCGCTTGGCCCTGTCCAGAGGGAGGAAGGCCCGCGCCTGAAGTGTGTCCAAACTGGCGTCGATGAACTCGAGATTTTGAGAGGGGAGCAAAGTGGACTTTGCGAAGTTTATGACAAAACCCAAGTGCTGGAGCAGAGCCACAGTGCGATGAGTGGCTTGAGCGGCCTCTGGTGAAGATGGGGCTCTGATGAGCCAGTCGTCCAGGTATGGGAACACAAACAGACCTTGAAGTCTCAGATAAGCCGCCACCACTGCAAGGCATTTGGTGAACACCCTGGGTGCGGAGGATAGGCCAAAGGGCAGCACTCTGTACTGGTAATGATTTCCGCCCACAACAAATCTGAGATATTGTCTGTGGTCCGGATGAATGAGGATATGAGTATACGCATCTTTCAGATCCAAGGAGCATAGCCAGTCTCCCTGCTGGAGGTAGGGCAGCAGGATTCCAAGGGTAAGCATCTTGAACTTTTCCTTTGCAAGGAACTTGTTGAGGTTTCGCAAGTCCAGGATGGGTCTGAGGCCTCCTGTTCTTTTTGGAATCAGGAAGTACCTGGAGGTAAAACCCTTGGCCCCTCAGGTGGTGGGGCACCGGTTCCACGGCTCGTTCTTGAACAAGACTTGCTAACTCCTGAAGGAGTAAGTCCCTGTGCAAAGGTAGTCTGGGAGGCTCACCTGGAAAGTAGGAGGGAGGTACCTGGTGAAAGTGAAGAAGATAGCCCTTTTGAACTATGTGAAGTACCCAGGTATCTGTGGTGATGTTGGACCACCTTTGGGCAAAGTGGACCAGCCAGCCTCCTGTGCTGAGAGAAACCAGCTGAGGGGGAGAGGCTATGCTGAGGAAGTCAAAAACCCCCACCCTGCTGAGCAGGGGCCGGTGGTGCAGGCTTGGGGGCTTGCTGCCTACGGGACCCATTACCCCGTCCCTTGGCCTGCTTTCCCTGAGGGGGAGCTGCTGAGGCCTGATACTGAGGGTAGTATTTATAGGCAGCACCTTTCCTCGGGTTAAAAGGGCTTTTTCCCCGAGGCCTTCTTCTTTTGAGAAGGGGCAGAGGTCTTCCTTGAGAGACGAGTTCTGGTGAGAGTCTCCGTCTCGATTTGTGCAGCCTTCTCATCCATGGGCTTGCCAAAGAGGTTATCACCTCGGCAGGGGACATCGACCAACTTGTCCTGTACCCAGGGCTCGAGGTCGGACGTCTGAAGCCAAGCCTGGCGGCATCCACCGATGCCGGCCGCAGCTACTCGAGACGAAGCTTCAAAACCATCATAGGCTGCTCGAGATATAAACTTGGAGCACTCCCGAATACCAGTAGACAAGGTTTGGAACCTCTGCAAAGGTTCGTCGGAGAGACCAGCAGAGAACCCGGCTAATTCCTTAGCCAGGTGTCGGAGATACATGCCCATGTAGAGCTGGTAAGTCTGGACTCGACAAGCAAGCATAAAGCCCTGGAAGCACTTCCTACCGAGGGCATCCAGGCTTCGGGCTTCCCTACCAGGGGGCACCGAGGAGTGCATTTTTTGACTCTTCAGTCTATGCATGGCCGATTCCACAACCATGGAATGGTGCGGTAGTTGTGCCTTTTGGAAGCCGGGGCTCTTGCGGACTCGATAAATGGAATCGACCCTCTTGCTTAATACCGGCGACGACGCCGGGCTCTCCCACATGTGGAAGAGAAGTCGTTCCAGCATCGGAGGAACCGGTACAATAAAGGCCTCCTTCGGGGGAGAGTCATATTGGAGGGCATCGAGTTCTTCGACTCGAGGCTCCCCCTCGGGATCCGCGGGGAAGGCCAAGGCCTTGGCCATATCCCTCACGAAGTCCGAAAACCGGGTATCCTCCGGGGGGGACCGTCTCCGAGGTTCGGACTCGGGGGAGTCTGAAGGGACACACCGAGTCTGAAAGGAACCAGGTGACTCTTCGTCCTCAGATTTCCAGGCCGACTCCTCGGAGGAGTCGTCGAGCGGCTCCGGTCAGGCGGGCACCGATGCTATCCGCTCCGATGCCGAGGGAGTCGGCGTCGACGACCTCGGTCCCGAACGGGAGGCCGAAGGAGACCTCGACCGAGGATCGACTCGAGCCCTCATGGACTCGAGGATCGGCTCGGTCTCCGGGGTTGATTTGGAGGTCGACGTCCCGGCGGTCAGGGCAGAAACACCGGCGAGGCCAGCGATCAATACCCGCTGCTGGTCCATGAAGGCAGTCAGACTGCTCTCCAAGGCCGTCAACCTAAGTCCGAGCTCAGGAGACCCAGCAGCCCCCGACTCGGGCCCCGACGGTGTCGGGCCCGACGTCGGGTCCTTCGGAGGCGAGTCAACGAGGACAACAGTACTCACGTGAGCGGGCAAGTCCACCTTGAGTCGAGGATGTTTTGACGGCCTCTCCATCTCCGAGGACCCGGGACGGGAATCGGGGCTATGCGACCTGGCCCTCGAGGAGCCAGGAGCGTCCACCGATCCCGCCCTCGCGGGTTTCTTCTTCCGTTGATGTTCCCGGGTAGGAGACCCCCTTTCAGAGGAACTTCGACGATGCTCAGTACCAGAGTCCCGAGACGTAGAAGCCTCTGATGAGGTCCGAGCCCGGCCGGAGTCAGAGAAGATACGCTCCCGCTGATGCTGCCGACTCCTCAATGCTTTTGAGGACATTTTGCCGCATGGCACACAGATCATGGAGTCATGATCTGGTCCGAGGCAGCGGAGGCAGAAGTCATGAGTGTCTGTAAGAGACATGAGTTTCTTACAGAGATCACACTTTTTAAAGCCGCTGGCAGCCATCGGGGGAAAAAGGGCCCCTGTGAGGTCGAATGACCGGGCTGCCAGGGAAAAAGGAAAAAGGCGCGAAATCTGTCACGAAGGACAAAAAACCGAAAAATAAGGGACGGACTCGCAACCGGCGTCGCGAGTCCGGGCGGGAAAAGAGCCGGCGTCGAACCGAAGAAAAAAGAGAAAAATAGAGAAAAAAATCAACTTTTCTGCGGGGATTCACAGACGTCTGTAGGGCTCCGCGGAAAAAAGAAGACTGAGCAAGATGGCACCCTTGGGCGGGAAGAGGACCACGCATGCGCGCTGCAATTCCCAAAGGCTTTCTTTGAAAGCTGGGGAAAATTGCTCCGCGAGGGCGCCGACGTCACCATATGTGAGGACTGACTTCCTGCTTGGTCCTGGAGAAAGGAAAGATAGATAGAGAGATACAACTCCTAGGGGAGGTGGGTGGGTTGTGAAGACTTATTCCTGCTGTTCCCAGAGATCACCTGTTACAGGTAAGTAACTGTGCTATCTCCAGGAACAAGCAGGAATGAGTCTTCACATATGGGAACTCCCCAGCTAGAGATGCCAGGGAGATCTCCAAGGTTGTGAGTCCCTGAGAAGGGCTCTACCTGCCCCTATGGATCTCGGGCATCCAACCAGGGATGGGGGTAGGAGTTGATTAGGTATGGAACAGGTGTTTGAGAACAGCCTGACCAAACAAGGCATCCTGGCGGGAGTCCTTGTCCAAGCAGTAATGGGCTGTAAAGGTATGAACTGAGGCCCAGGTGGCCGCTCGACAGATTTGGTCGATGGACACAGAGTTTAGATGAGCCATAGAGGCTGCCATGGCCCTCACATTGTGAGCTGTGACACGGCCCTCCAGAGAAAGGTTCTTACTCTGGTAGGCGAAAGAAATACACTGAGCAATCCAATTTGACAGAGTTCTCTTAGAGACTGGAAGTCCCAAATGAGAGGGATCAAAAGCAACAAAGAGTTGAGAGGACTTTCTATGTTGCTGTGTCCTTTGTAAGTAAAAAGCGAGCCCTCTCTTACAATCCAGGATATGGAGATTCCTCTCTGCACTTGATGCATGAGGTCCTGGAAAAAAGACAGGTAAATACACCTCCTGGTTCAGATGAAAAGGTGAGACCACTTTAGGCATAAAGTGTGAATTAGTCCTGAGGACTACCTTGTCATGATTGAACCTTGTATAAGGAGGATTAGCCACCAAGGCTTGCAGCTCACTGATGCGGCAAGCTGAGGTGACTGCAATGAGAAAAATGACCTTCCAGGAAAGGAATTTCAAGGAGGTGGTGGCTAAGGGTTCAAAGGGTGGCTTCATAAGCTGGCCAAGAACCAGATTCAAGTCCCATGCCACTGGAGGTGGTCTAATGGGAGGTTTAGTTAAAAGAAGGCCTCTCATGAATCTTGCTATAAGAGGAAGAGAGGAAATAGGCTGTCCATTGAGAGGCTTAAGGGATGCTGCAATAGCACTCAAATGGACTCTTACTGAATTCGTTTTAAGGCCTGCATGGGATAAATGCAGCAAATACTCTAGTAAAGAATTCAGAGGTATTGCATGAGGGTTAAGACCCTTCTGTGCACACCAAATGGTAAATCTTTCCAATTTAAAAGCATAGGAACGTCTAGTGGAAGGCTTTCTGGAAGCATGAAGGATATCCTTCACTTGCTGAGAAAGATGCAAATCTTGAAGGTCTAGGCCTTCAGCAACCAGGCTCTGAGATGAAGAGACTGTGGATTTGTTTACCACAACGTTCCCTCCTCCTGGGACAGGAGGTCTGGAGCAGATCCCAAGTCCAGGGAGGGAGCTTGAGAGAGATGCAGAAGTAGAGGGTACCACACCTGGCGTGGCCAATGTGGTGCTATGAGGATCATAGACCCCTTGTCTCTCTGAAGTTTGAACAGTGTCTTGGAAATTAGGGGAATGGATGGAAAGGCATAGAGGAAGTCTTGCCCCCAATGAAGGAGGAAGGAATCCCTGGCCTGAACTCCCTGACATGGAATCCTGGAACAGAATCGGGGAAGTTTAGTATTCCACGGACTTGCAAACAGGTCTATGTCCGGGGTTCCCCAAATTCGGAAGATCCTGGCTATCTGGTCCCCATGGAGGGACCATTCGTGTGGAAGCAGAACTCGACTGAGTCTGTCTGCCCAAGAGTTTTGAACCCCTGGAAGATACACTGCTACGAGATGAATTTGATGCTCTCTGGCGAAGGCCCACAATCTCAAAGCTTTGTGGCAAAGCGACAGAGAGCCAGTCCCGCCCTGCTTGTTCACGTAGAACATGGCTACTTGGTTGTCCGTGTGGATGAGGACTGTCTTGTAGCTGAGCAGGGTGTGGAAGATTCAGAGATAGAAGAATGGCTCTGAGCTCCAAGAGGTTGATATGTAGAGATGTCTCCTGTGGAGAACAGATGCCCTGGGTGGAGAGATCTTGTAGATGAGCTCCCCAACCCCTAGGAGAGGCATCTGTTGTAAGGGTAGCAACTGTTGAAAGGGGGACCCCAGCAACAGATTTTGAGTGGACTTCCACCACTGGAGAGACCAAAAGAGGCGACTGGAGGTTGCTATTTTGTCTGACAGGCACCCTGATGCCTGGGTCCATTGGGTTGACAGAGTCCACTGAGCTGCCCTCATGTGAAGGCGAGCGTAAGTAACCACATGCACGGTGGATGCCATGTGGCCTAATAGTTGTAACATCTCTCGAGCAGTTAAATGGGACTTAAACTGAATTTGTGAGGCTAACTGCACCAAGCGTAGGCAACGGGCCTGGGGAAGATAGGCCCTTGCAGTTGTGGTATCCAGCAAGGCCCCTATGAACTCTAATGATTGAGTAGGAGTGAGATGGGATTTTGGGATGTTTATTACAAGTCACAGATAATGAAGAACACGCCTTGTGCAGGCTAGGGAAGCCTGGGCCTCTGACTGGGATGGAGCTCGGATGAGCCAGTTGTCCAGATATGGGAATACAAATATTCCTAGAGTGTGTAGAAATGCAGCTACTACTGCAATGCATTTTGTGAACACTCTTGGTGCAGAGGCCAGACCGAAGGGATGCACTCTGTATTGATAGTGCTTTCCTTGATAAAGGAACCGAAGGAACCTTCTGTGTGTGGGATGGATGAGGACATGGGTGTACGCATCCTTGAGATCTAGAGAACAAAGCCAATCCTGACTCTGAAGGTATGGCAGGAGAGCACCGAGAGAAATCATTTTGAATTTATCTTTGCATAGAAACTTGTTCAATTCTCTGAGATCTAAAATGGGTCTGTAGCCCCCTGTTTTCTTTGGGATAAGAAAATAGGGGGAGTAGAACCCTGAGCCCTGTTGAAGAAGGGGTACTTCTATTGCCTTTTGGGCAAGAAGGGTAGCAATCTCCTGACCCAGAAGGTCGAGGAGAGATGTTGGAGAATTGAACTGTCACCATGGTGTGAGGAGGAAGGTTTAAGAAATGAAGCTTGTACCCCTCCCTTATGATGGAGAATGGTCCATTGCTCTGCCGTGACTTGTTCCCATCTGGGAGCAAAGTGGGCTAACCTTCCTGGAATGGTGAGAGGCTCTGGTTCTTCTAGAGCCAGAAAGGCTAAGTTCTCTAGATGTAAGTCAAAGGCCCTGAGGAGGCTGAGGCTGTTGGGCCGTAGCAGTCCTTGCAGCCTTAGGCTTGGCTTGTTTAGGTTGTTGCTGACGCTTTGCAGCAAAACGACCTGCAGAAGATGCCTGCTGACCATAAACAGGATAATATTTCCCCTTTTTGGGAAAGAAAGCCTTTTTGAATAACCTTTTTCTAACAGGAGCAGAAGTAGACTTTGAAATTCTATCTAAGGCAGAATTCTCAGCATCCATCTGAGTGGCCTTTGCTTGCCAATCCTTGCCAAAAAGGTTTTCACCTGTACAAGGAAGATTTCCTAATCCATCCTGGACCCAGGGTTCCAAATCAGAAGCTTGTAACCAAGCAACTCTGTGTGCACCTATGGCAATAGCCGAGGCTCTGCTGGCACACTCAAAAGAGTCAAAGGCTGCACGGTTGGAAAATTTGGAAACATCCTGGGCATGTTTAAGCCAGGTGAGAAACTGCTCCCTTTTATCTTCTGAGATAAAAGGAGATAAAGTTTGCAGATGATCTGTAACTTCCTTTAGAAACATCCCAATATAAAGACTATAGGAGTTGATTCTGGCAGCAAGCATATTGGCCTGGAAAATTCTCCGGCCAAAAGCATCCAAGGTTCTGCATTCTCTTCCTGGAGGATAAGATGAGTATCTTCTTCATAGCAGACTCCACCACAATAGAGTATCTTTACCAAACAGGTTCTCACCAGTACAAGGGATATTTCCCAATTTATCTTGTACCCAGAGCTCTAAATCAGATGCTTGGAGCCAAGCAATTCTACGTGCACCTATGGCAATAGCCGAGGTCCTGCTTATTATTTATTTATTTATTACAGTAGCTTATATACCGCACTATTCAGTATCAGCGCGGTTTACAATATTACAAAACGACCAAGACAACATTCTGTTTGGTTTTACAAGGAACAGGAGTACAAACTTGGCTAACTGGGTTGAACTATATACACGAGATAATGATAATTACAACAGGGTTGAACTATATACATGGGATGATAAATAGTAAAGGCTGGGAATATAAGAACACAAGTTTCTTAGGTGGGGTTAGACTCGGTTAGGTGGGGTTAGACTCGGGTTAGTCTCGGTTGCTGGCTGGGTAGAATTGGAGGAAGAGGTGAAATTCAAAGCAGTCGAAGGCTGCACGGTTGGAAAATTTAGAGACATCTTGGGCATGTTTGAGCCCAGTGAGAAACTCCTGCCTTTTATCGTCAGAGATGAAAGGACTTAAAGTCTGTAGATGATCAGTAACTTCCTTTAGGAACATTCCCATGTAGAGACTATAGGAACTGATTCTTGCAGCAAGCATGGAAGCTTGAAAGACTCTACGTCCAAAAGCATCCAGAGTTCTGCATTCACGTCCTGGAGGTTTAGAGGCATGTCTTTTTGCACTTCTAATCCTTCTCATAGCAGATTCCACCACAATAGAGTGGTGAGGAAGCTGAGTTTTATGGAAACCAGGACAAGGAGGGACACAATACATAGTGTCTAACCTACGAGAATGAGGAGATGTGGTAAGAGGTGTTTCCCACATCCTCAACATGAGATCATATAGAATCTCATGAATGGGTAGGGTAGCTGCCTCCTTAGGAGTTTTAGGATATTGTAAAATATCCAACTCCTTGGTCCTTGTCTCTGTCTCAGGGGCCACAGTGATGGAGAGGCACCGAGCCACCTCTCGGATGAAGTCTTGGAAAGACATGTCCTCTGGAGGAGACATCCTGCGTTTAGGGGAGGACGACTCCTGTGGAAGCATCATCGCTGCATCGACAGAACTTTCAGAATCCTCAGATTCTTCGGAGGAATCGAAGTATCGCCTGTCTGGATGCTCCTGCAGAGCCCGATACCCATACCGAGCAAAATCAGTATCGGGAATAACCGGTACCAGGGAATCGGTACCGGCGGGCATTGAAGGAAAGGGTACCGGCATAGCAGGCATCGATACCGATGTCGATGCTATCGGTACCGGTTGCGATACCGATGCCGGTGGAGTTGTCTGTCGCGGTACCAAAGGCCTCGATGCCACAAGGAAAGCCGCTAGACTGCATTCTATGGACAGAATTCTCTGGTCCATAGACGCTGCCAATGCCTGGAAGTCGGTGCCGGTGGAAACCACTGGTACCCCAGAGCATGGCACTAGGAGATCTGTCGAGGCCGAGCCATCGAGAACATCCGGGAACCCCGATGATGGTGCTTTGGAAGCCAAAGCCTCCCGCCGGGGTAATTTTGCCGGTGCAGAATCCTCGAGGGCAACGCCAGAGGCATCTCGATG
Source organism: Ichthyophis bannanicus (assembly GCA_033557465.1). NCBI lineage: Eukaryota > Metazoa > Chordata > Amphibia > Gymnophiona > Ichthyophiidae > Ichthyophis > Ichthyophis bannanicus. The sequence goes on along the minus strand of CM066033.1, from coordinate 388,608,905 downwards.
CTTAGAAGGAGATCTACCCTTTGAGGACCGGCTGGACTTATGTTTAGCTACCTGAGATCCACGGGAGGAAGAAGCAGCCCTGGAAGACGTCGATGCCACCAAAGCCGCATCAGAGGGAAACAGGGTACTGAGCTTAGCAGCTCGGTTCTGTCGACCCCTTTTAGACATCATAGCACAGGACACACAATCTGTGATGGAGTGGTCAGGACCTAAACATTTTAAACACCATTCATGGGTGTCGGTGACGGAAATGGTACCGCCACATTTTGTGCACTTTTTAAAACCTGAAGCAGGTTTTTCCATGTTAAGGAACTTTTTAGGGCCTAAGGCCCAAAAAAGACAGGTGCACCTGAAGAAAGGAAAAGAATGGATAAATTAATTGTTTTTTTAAAAGAAAAGAAATACTGGCGGTATCGGTAGAGCGTCGGGGAAGGCAGACTCGACCACAAAAAGAAATAAGGAAATTCTTCTGCGGTGACAGGAACACGACCTGCTGTCTCCGCGGAAAAAGAAGAACTGGAGAGAGGCAGTTGGGAAAGGCGGGAAGGCAGCACGCAGGCACTGTGGGATGCTCCCAAAAACTTTCTGATTGGACGCTGGGGAGCGTTCCCATGCAGGCTCCGTCGGTACCGACGATACCCATATGTGATGACTAGATTCCTGCTTGTTCCTGGAGATTTTAGTCTTCACATATGGGTGACGTCAGTACCGGCAGAGCCCACACGGGAATGCTCCCCAGCGTCCAATAGGAAAGCTTTTGGGAGCACTCCACTGCGCCTGTGTGACTGCCCTCCTAACTCCCTCTATTCAGTTGAGCTTGTAGCTGAGAAAAGAGTAGATGAAACCTTATAACTCCTAGGGGAGGAGGGTGGGTTGTGAAGACTAAATTCCTGCTGTTACCGGAGATCACCTATTACAGGTGAGTAACTACGCTATCTCCAGGAACAAGCAGGAATGCAGTCATCACATATGGGACTCCCTAGCTTCCAGATGAAGTGACCTCAGAACTGGTGGAGGTTCGCTTCAGAGTAGGCATGATGAGGTCATGGATCCCACATGGATTTCTGGTAACTTCAAAGTCTGGGATGGAGGGTAGAAGTTGCACCTAAGTCAGAGAGCTGCTTGAGTACAGCCTGACCAAACATGGCATCCCAACAGAAGTTATGGAACGACATGTACTGTGGAGGCCATGTGCTCCAGGAGCTGCAGCATCTCTCAGGCAAGTCAGATGGTCTCATAGGAGGATCTGGGATGCTAGTTCAACTAGACAGGTACAACAGAGCTGAGGCAGAAATGCCCTGGACTGTTAGGTGTCTAGTAGGGTTCCAATAAACTCTAGTTTTTAAGATGGAGTAAGTTGGGATTTTGGGAAGTTTATTACAAATCCCAAGTGTTGTAGTACTGTGATGGTACACTGCAAGGAACGTACCACCTCTTGGGAGGTGTCTGCTTTTATGAGCCAGTCGTCTAAGTAACGGAAGACGAATATCCCCAAAGTTCTTAGATAAGCGGCTATGACTGTTATGCACTTTGTGAAGACTCTTGTGGCAGAGGCAAGTCCGAAGTCAAGGACTCTGTATTGATAATGTTTTCCTTGAAAGGTGAAGCATAGATATTTCTTGTGTCCTGGATGGTTGAGGATGTGTGTGTATACTTCTTTTAGATCTAGAGAACAGAGCCAGTTCTGACTCTGGAGGTAGGGAAGAAGAGTCCCGAAAGAAATCATCTTGAACTTCTTGTGGACTAGAAACTTGAAGTTTTGTTCCAGTTGACCACCTTGTTCCAGTTTTCTTTGGAATGAGAAAGTATGGAGAGTAGAAGCCCATGCACTATTGGGATGGTGGGACATCTTCTATGGCACCCTGAGATAGAAGAGAAGACACCTCATCCTGTAGGAGAGCAGTGAGTGGGAGTTGCGTTTGATATTCCCCCATGAAAGTTTATGTTTATATGTTTATGTTTATTTCGAATTTGATATACCGCCCAGGCCAGAGGTATTAGAGCGGTTTACAATGCAAATCATTCAAGGAAATAGGAAAGGAACGCCATATATATGATAGGACAGAATAGAGGACAGAGACAGTCAGACAGAAAAGAAGAGGAGAGGAACACGGGACAGCGAGTTATCACAAAGTAGAAGCAAGTCCACCCAGTCCATGTCCTCGGATCAACCCACAGCCACGAACGCCACGGCCCTACGCCTAAGGGCCATGCCAAAGGGCCCTCAGGCGCGTGCCCGCAAGGCGCGGGCGCGCTTCAGAAGCGGCGGTTATTTATGCAGGGCTGCTGATGGTAAGCAGGGGAAACGAGGAGGAGCTCCTGCTCACTCCCTCCAACGATGGCAGCTCCCGTTCCACTGGCGCGCCTCAGAAGCGGCGGTTATTTATGCAGGGCTGCTGATGGTAAGCAGGGGAAACGAGGAGGAGCTCCTGCTCACTCCCTCCAACGATGGCAGCTCCCGTTCCACTGGCGCGCCTCAGAAGCGGCGGTTATTTATGCAGGGCTGCTGATGGTAAGCAGGGGAAACGAGGAGGAGCTCCTGCTCACTCCCTCCAACGATGGCAGCTCCCGTTCCACTGGCGCGCCTCAGAAGTGGCGGTTATTTATGCAGGGCTGCTGATGGTAAGCAGGGGAAACGAGGAGCTCCTGCTCACTCCCTCCAACGATGGCAGCTCCCGTTCCACTGGCGCGCCTCAGAAGCGGCGGTTATTTATGCAGGGCTGCTGATGGTAAGCAGGGGAAACGAGGAGCTCCTGCTCACTCCCTCCAACGATGGCAGCTCCCGTTCCACTGGCGCGCCTCAGAAGCGGAGGGGGACAGAATTTGTAGAAGAAGTCTGTATCCTTCCTGGACTATGGTGAGTGTCCACTGCTCTGAGGTGATGAGGTGCCATCTGTGGACATGACGACACAGTCTGCCTGCTATGTGGAGGGGGTAGGGGTCCTGCAGAGGCAGGGCAGCAATGTTCTCTAGGAAAAAGTCCAAAACCAGGCACAGACTGTGGCTGCTTAGTTGGGTGAGATTTAGCCACCTGTGGCTTCTTTTGTTGCTTAGGAGGCTGCTGCCTCTTCTGTGGGGCCTGACCCTGGTACTGAGAAGCAGGGGGATAAAAAGAGAAGAATTTCTTATTATTGTAGAAAGACTTCTTTGCAGGTATCTTTTCTAGAAGGGTCAGCTGCTACTCTGGATAGTCTCTTTAGAACAGTATTTTCTGACTCTAATTGAGAGGCCTTATCTTGCCAGTCTTTTCCAAAGAAGTTTTCACCTGTGCAAGGTATGTTGCCCAGCTTATCTTAAACCCACTATTCAAGATCCAAGGCTTGAAGCCATGCAATTCAATGTGCACCAATGCATATTTGCTGAGGTCCTGCTTGTGCATTCAAAGGCATTGAAGGCGGCCCTATTGACAAACTTCAAAACATTTTGGCTATGTTAAACTAGGGCAAGATAATCTGTCCTTTTGTCATCTGGGAGGAGAGGGGCAAAGGCCTCGAGATACCTGGAGACCTCTTTCAAGAACATTCCCATGTAGAAAATATAGGAGTTAATCCTAGCAGAGAACATGGATGCTTGGAAGCATAGGTGCCCAAAGGCATCAAGAGTTCTCGATTCTCTACCCAGAGGGTTAGAGGAGTAAGTCTTCGAGCTTTTGATTCAGCACATAGCTGATTCAACCACCATGGAGTGGTGGGGAAGCTGGGACACTCTGGTACACAATACATGGTATCAAGACGTTGACTTTGAGGGGAGACTATGAGAGACGTCTCTCACATATGGAGCATAAGCTCATGAAGGATGCGGTGGCTGCCTCTGAGGGCTGTTGGGTATTGGAGAATTCCTAATTCCTCCATCCTTGACTCCTTCTCCGATGTCACTGTGATAAAGATACCTTTGGCTAGGTCTCAAATAAATTCCTGGAAGGACATGTCTTCCATAGGAGACATGCACTGTTGTTGAGGCAGGGAAGGGTCCAATGGAAGGTCCCGGGGCACCCATGAATTGAGTGACTCCACATCTGAAGCAGGGGAATCTGAATCAGAAGACGAAGTATCAATGGGTATGGTATTCACCGGATGCTAGATGCCAGTACCGATGCTCTGTGAGCCGCTTGGATTTGGCACCGGTAAGAGTTTCAAGGGAGGGCATGGGTGGGAGCGATGTCGATGTCATCTGCAGCAGCCCCAGTGTCGCACCTAGAACTGGTATAGACATCGGTACCATAACTGGTATCGATGGGGCGGTGCCTATAGCCCAGGATTTTATGGGTACCGATGCTGCAAGTAAGGCTGCCAAGCTCCGCTCAATGGCTAGTATGCACTGGTCTATCAAGGTTGACAATGCTTGGGTATCGGTGATGGGTATTTGCGCTACCATCCCAGAGCATGGCACCAGTAGCTCTTTGGAGGTCAAGTCCTCAGGAGTATCCTGGGACCCCCTCAATGGCTTTGGAGGACAGGGCCTCCTGCCAGGGCTGTTTAGTAGGCTGATCCACCTCCAAGACAACACTTGAGGGGTCTCGATGCCTTGAGAGAGATCTTCCCCTGGAGGCATTATCTGACTTTGAAGCGGCTTTGTGCTTGGACTTCAAAAATACCTGAGATCCATGGAAGGATGATGAGGCCCTCTACAAAGTGGATGCCATCGATTCCGTGACCGAAGCAAAGAGTGCTTCAAATTTAGAAGCACGGTTTTGCAGTCCTCTCAGTGTCATTTTCTGACAGAGGGGACAGTTTTTCAGCTAGTGGTCTGAGCCGAGACATTTTAAGCACCACTCGTGTGCCATTTGCCGATATGGTGCTGAGACAATTAGAACATTTTTTGAAACCATAGAAACATAGAAAAATGACAGGAAAAGACCACATGGCCTATCTAGTCTGTCCTTCCATATTGACAACTACAACAGTCCCCTTTTTTCCTTTAGAGATCCTCTGTGTTTGTCCCATGCTTTTTTGAATTCAGATACCGTCCTCACCACTAGTTGGTATCTCCATGCCTTCGAGGATGTGAAGGTATGGAAGGCTTAAGGCCTAAAAAGGGTGTCGACGCCCAAATCTTTTTTTTTTTTTTTTTTTTTAAGTTAAGTAGTAAAGAAAAGAACAAGGGAACCAGCAAAGTCTTCAATGGTGCCGGTCTCAACGGGAAGGCAGAGGCGCGATCCACAAAAAAGGTTTTTCTGCGGTGACGGATTTGCTTCCTGCTGGCACTGTGGAAAAAAAAAGAAATGGAGAGGGAATTGGGAAGGCAGTCGCACAGGCGCAATGGAGTGCTCTCAAAAGCTTTCCTATTGGATGCTGGGGAGCGTTCCTGCACGAGTTCCGTCGGTACCAACATCATCCATATGTGAAGACTACATTCCTGCTTGTTCCTGGAGATATGTTTATACATGTCCACAATTGTAATTAAGGTACCTATTAGTAAGGGTAAGTATCCGATTTCTTAGTTGTGATAGATTTCCTGGGATTGTTCACTGCTCTCCTTCATATGGGCTTTTGGGGTATCCTTTTATTGTTATATATTTCCTTGCTCATTTTGGTATTGGTGTCACATTTTCTTTGACATGAAATATACAATTTTATGTAACTTTAAAAAGTTAAAAAAAAAAAAGAAAAGAAAAAATGAGACAGTGGAGGGATGGTAGAGGAGAGGAGAGGGCTACAAGGAATTTTTTGTGTCTTCTCCTATTATTTCTACATCCTTTATTCACGCTTTGTACCTCTTCCCCCTATATTTTTTCCTTTTCCTTCCTCATTCTCCTCTTTTAGCATTTTCCCTCTACCTCATTGCTCCCTGTCATTTCTCCCCATGCTGCCCATGCTCTCCCATCTTCTTTCTGCCTCTTTCCTCATTAAACATTCCCAGCATTGTCCTCTTCCCAGCAGGCTATTAACCAAGCAATCATTTAACCCTAAACTCCCTCTTATAAACACTCCCTCTCTTTCCTTCAACTCTCTATTATAAAAGGGATAAATATAAAATGTATCCGACAATTTGGTTAGGGTAGGACTCCGAGTGTCCTTTGAATGTCCATATCTGCAGTCCAAGGCTTGATCTTGGGCAACTCGAGGTTAGAGAGGAAAAACTGTCCTGATATTTGTGTTTTATTTTTCTCTGCTATGGTACAAACAGATATAAAGAGGCCCACAGCAGAGGAAGGGAGCTACTACAGTCAGAGGTTACAAGAAATCTCAAGAAACTAGCAGATTTTGGGGATAAGGGCATGGCAATACTGAGGGCTGATTTCATGGGGATGAGAAAAGACGGTCAGTCTAAAGCAGCAGGGAGAATTCTTGGTTAGCTCCCACTGGAAAGTCATGAATGGAGGAGTGGGGCCTTGAAATACCACATCAATCTGGAGATGTTCCCAAAAGGATCTAAATTAGGGTGAAAAAGGTAATCGGTTTAATCCAATTTTTACCTTTGCAAAAATCTGGAAATTTATGGGTGGAAAAAAAACCTGTAAAGTGATAATGAAAGGTCTTAGCTATTTTATTATTTTTATTTAATAGTATTTATAATCCCGCTTTATCCTTGAATCAAAGCGGATTTCACTGCAAACCAATCAAGTAGGGTAGTGCGGGGGTGTCGGCAAGCAGTGGCTGTGAAGGTAGTATTCGTGAGTGTGTAGAGAGGTAAAACTCGATTTGGGGTGCAATATATACAGGTTGAGCTATCTACATTGGGCTATATACATTTAGTAAGAGCAATAAGCTGATTAGATGTGGATATCATGTCTTGTGTCATTCGTTTTGTGGTGTGGTTGGGGTGGATTGGTGGTCTTCATTGAATTGTTCAATGAATAGGGTGGTATCAGACTGTTAGAATATTTTTATTCTGAACTACCAATGAAAGCCTACTGGAATAGATTAAGTGAAACTTTGCAAACACAACTAAGAAATAAATAAATTTCAAACAGTCAGATATTGGATCCCATGTAAATTAAGTGAACATACACTAAATCACATTAGAAAATGTCTTGTAAAACCAGCATCAGATGACTCTTCAATTCAGTCAAACATACCATGACGTACAGACTAATAGCAAGGAAACATTTTTTTATATTAAACTTTTACCATCAAGACAGTAGTATCCATCCAAAATATAGATATTTCAACTTACAGCCATCATCTTAAAGAAATTACAGTATACCAGACAGCATCTATTTCCCCCTCTTCCTCTCCATCTCCTTTGCTTCCCCCAAACATACTACCCCCATTATCCCATTCTAATTATTTATTTAATTAAACACTTTCTCTATAGTAAATATGGCCTCCATATCCTCTGGAAAACTGTGTCGATGGTTCTTATGTTAATTCACACATTTGAAAAAAGATAATCTAATCTCCCAATTATTTTCCAAGTATCAGGAGTAGAACTACTCCTACTGAACATCTTTATAGCGCTACAAGACATACGCAGCACTGCACAGACACATGTAAAAAAAAAACAGTCCCTGCTCATCAGATCTTGCAATCTAGTCAATACAGACAACGCAGTAGCTATAGACATGGGATACATCTAGGAGGAATGATAAGGAAACAAAGGAGATCAAGTGAATCAAGATCTGAAAGCAGCAGCAAAGAGGTGAGTTTTCAGCCTGGATTTGAAAAGGGTCAGAGAGGCGCCTGACGTACAGACTCAGGCGCCCGACGTACAATTCTCCATTCTTTGGCCATCTCCATCCATACAGCAATACAATACTTGGCCAGCTTAACCAAACATACATCCCCATCCATAACTTTAACAAATACATACAAACATAACGGGTCCAACTCTCATGAACATCCTGCTATTTCCTTGAACACCTTCGCCATCCATTCTCAAACAAGCTTTCACCTTGGGAAAATCACATCACATATGAAAATATCACCTCACCTCCTCCCAATCTTTTCAACACAAAGGGCTATAGCTCACCACTACTTTACTTATTCTATAAGGAGTAGCAAACACCCAGTAAAGCATTTTATAACAATATTCCTGAACTGCTTTTGAGACCAGATTCAATTTGTTTTTTTTAAATAACACCTTCTACTTTTCATCATCCCATTTAACCCGTAACCTTCTCCCAAACCTCCATAAATTTCTGCACCCCTCACAACCTATACCTCCCATCTTATACAGAGGGGATAGTAACCCTTGCATACTACAGAAGGATTGATATACCCTCTGCCTCCTCTATGGTACCTATTGTCCTTTGATATTTAAGTAATGCTCAATGTGGAGAAGTAGCCTAGTGGTCAGAGCAACTGCCTAGTACCCAGAAGATCAAGGGTTCGATTCCTACTGGCACTCCTTGTGACCTTGGGCAAGTCACTTTACCCTCCACTGCCTCAGAAGAAAAGGCCAGGCAATCTATTTCCAGTGATACATTGCAAGAAAACCCAGGGGCAGCTGGGTCGCCAGGAGTCAGCACTGACTCGATGGCACTGAAAAAGAGTTAAATTTGAAAATAAGGGTGCATATCTGCTTTCCCTAGCCCAAACTCTTCTTGCAGCTCATCAAAACACATTCACCTTCCCCTTTAAGCACTTGCCGCATATACTTCAACCTTCTTCCACCACAGACTAGCTAATCTACTGAAGAGGGTTTTAAACTAGATTCTCTGGGGATGGGTGAAGAAAGCCCCCAGGGTAAGCAAAACATTAAATACCTCTGTAGAAATTGGTAAAAGGGGCAACATCTGGGAAGAGGTGTGTATAAATGCCTGTAGCATGGCAAATACGATCCCATATGTTGAGGCTTTAATGGAAGAAGCTGATTTGGATTTAGTAGTGGTTAGTCTAACCTCTGCGGAAAGTACATTGGAAATGCTGCTAAAACAGAGAATAGTGAGGTTTCTGGAGTTAAACGGATTACCGGATCCGAGGCAACATGGATTCACCAGAGGCAGGTCTTGTCAGACAAATCTGAATGATTTTTTTGACTGGGTAACCAGGTAGTTGGACTGAAGCAGAACCCTAGATATGGTGTACTTTGATTTCAGTAAAGCCTTTGACACCATTCCGCACAGGTGACTTATAAACAAATTGGACCCTAAAATGATTGACTTGGTTAGAAATTGTTTGAGTTGGAGGCGACAAAGGGTACAGGTAAATAGAGATCACTGGGAGGAGAAGGATGATACCAGTGGTGTGTCCTTGGTCAGATTCTTTTTAACATCTTTGTTAGTGATATTGCAGAAGGGCTGTTGGGTAAGGTTTGCCTCTTTGCGGATGATACCAAAATTTGCAATTGAGTAGAAACCCAGAAAGGAGTAGATAACATGAGGAGAGATCCAGCTAAGCTTGGTCAAGAATTTGGCAGCTGAGACTTGTGATAAGGAAGCTTATCATAGCTCAGGAAGGAGCTATAGAAAAGGAGAAGTGACTCTGAACAAGCAACCTGTCAGTTCTGGTAGAAATAAGAAAACAGAATTTTCCCATAAAAGACTACCAATCCCAGAATGCACCAGGTTTCCAGCAGCCATTAGAGGAGCTGAAGTGGAGAAACGTGTGTTCAATAAGGAGGGCTATGAGGTAATCCCTAAGCAATCATCTCAAAGGGCAGGGCCTGATTCAGCACAGCTGCGCTGTGTTAGGGAGGAGCACTCATCTAAGCAGAATAAAGGTAGAGTTTATTCTACAGAGAATCAGCTTGAGCTTGATCATCTTCATCATCAGGAGGATCATCAGAAGCAGAAGCCAAACCGGACAGACAGAGAGGGAAAGAAACCCTTTGGAAGAAAGAGGAGAAAAGCCTTTGAGAGGTCTAGAAGAGTCCAGAGCAGTACGTATACTGGGAGGCATTCCAAGGGCCAGCATACACCATTGGACTGGGGAAAGCCAGAGGAATGGTGCTGCAGAGCTAGGAATCTCCAGACTGTACCTGTGAGGGAGACGGCTGCACGTGGAAGGGACCCTAAGACCCGTGCCAGAAGGTATGTGAAGAGAGATCCAGTGTCCAGGGATCTGGATTGGAAGGCTGGACATAAGAACTGGACTACATACTGGCCAGGCTATATAGAGAGGAACTCTAACAGCAATGGAAGCTCAGGTATGAACACTGATCTATGCCCTAGCTATAACCTTGAAAGACAGCAGGGAAACAAGTATTCTCCTGAAAGTGCTCCATTGGGAGATTCATCTGTGCCAATCCATGATATTGAACCCATGCTTGTTGAAGAAGAGGGGGTGATAGCAGATGAAGAATCTGTTTACATGGACTGCTCTCTGTCTAAACTCCTTTGGTGATTTTCTGTTATAAAGTACAGCAACCATCACAAAGAAATACAAACTTGTTCTTGAATCTACTCAGAAAAGCTCCTGTGTAGGATTTCTAGCCACGCAGTAGAAAGCAAGCCAGCTAAGGGGTTTCAGCTGGATAACTGCTAGCAATTGAGCCTTACCTAATTGCTTGTGGGCTCTGAGAGAATCACTTCTGAATCTATGTGGGAAGATACAAGAAGTTAACCTGAGAAGAACAGTTTTTCCTTTCTTTGTGGCTTTTGTTTGTTGTTTGATATATTGCTAAGAGAATATTAGCTAAAGCCTACAGAAAAGACCAGTTTGTTACCAATCAGGTCTTATTTCTTTTGCTTTGATTGCCTGATAAGTTAAAATGTTGTTTTCCTGATTTTGTTTTTTTCAAGTTTAACACTGAAAGCAAGTAACCTGATTTATGTGCTACCAAGCATATCTGTGTTGGGAGAAATAACCCCATAAATAAATATCTTATTGGCTTTACCCAAAAGCACAACTAATTATTGTGAGCAGCTGTGTCTGGTGTGAATGAACTGCATTGCCCACAATCCCTTGCAAATCATATAGATATATGCACTTGCCAAGACTGTGAAGATTCTCACCCAGGCAGCCGTCTGACAGACTTCATGCTAAAAAGTGCAGGGTCATGCATTTGGGCTGCAAAAATCCAAGGGAGCAGTACAGTATAGTGGGTGAAGTACTTTTGTCCACGAATGAAGAGCAGGACCTGGGCACGATTGTTTTTGATGATATTAAAGTGGTAGAAAAAGAGAATGTGAAAGCCATAATGATGCTTGGGTGCACAGGGAGAGGAATGGCCAGCAACAAAGAGGTGATAGTGCCTCTGTATAGGTCTTTGGTGCAACCTCATTTGGAGTACTGTGTGCAATTCTGGAGACTACACCTTCAAAAGGATATAAACAGAATAGAGTCTGTGCAGAGGGTGGCTACTAAAATGACTAGTGGTCTCTGTTATAAAACATATGGGGGACAGACAAAGATCTTAATATATATACGTCACAGGAAAGGTGGGACAGAGGAGATATGATAGAGGTGTTTAAATACCTCTGTGACATAAATATACAAGAGGAGAGCCTCTTTCGACTGAAAGCAAGCTCTGCTACAAGGGGACATAGGATGAGAGTGAAAGGGGATAGACATAGGAGCAATGTGTGGAAATATTTCTTTATGGAAAGAGTGGTAGACACGTGGAAGTCTCCCAGTGGAGGTAGTAGGGACAAGGACAGTATTTGAATTCAAGAAAGCATGGGAGAAACAAAGAGGATCTCTAAAGGAAAAAAAGGGGTCTATTGTAGTTGATATGGAAGAGCAGACTAGATAGAAACTTGACAGCAGTAAAGACCACATGGCCTATGTTTCTAACCCTTTTTCTGCCCACTTTTTAAAAACTCAGTAAAACAGTTCCAGGGGAGAACTCTATTCCCTCTAATCAATTGCATCATTATCCCTCTATCTTGTCTCATTAGTCTACACCTTGCCTTTCCCCACACTCTATAGGTGAGCTCTATATATGGGATGGTCCTTCCTCTTTCATCCTCCCCACCCCGTGCTTTCCTTTCCCATCTATAATTGCTCCACTAATATATTGTTCTATCTGAAACCACTGTTTGTTTGCTCTAGAAGACACCTTAAGGTTCCTCGCACCACATGACCTTGCGGGATGCTTTGAAAGGCGACCACACAAAAGCCTCTGAAATGGGCCAGGCGAACTCTAATGCAAAGCTTTCTCTGACAATCTCCAGCACCCACTGGTCGGAGGTGATGTGGACTCAAGTGGAGTAGAAATCCTGCAGGAGTCTCCCTATGGGAACCACTCCTACCTGGACCCCCCTAATCTCATTGTGGTCTCTTATCGGCCAGCGAGGCAGAGGGATAACCACTTCATCCTGCCCCTCAAAAGACTCGAAAGGACTGCGCCCTCAAGGGAGGAACGACCCCTCTGAAAAGGCACAATGCCCACCGCCCAGAACAGGCAGAAGTCCCTAGACTGACCGCGCCCCAGTGTTGCCAAACGCACCAGCCTTTGTTTATCCTCGGGGAGTCTATCCCCTTTTAACTCCCCACAATCCTTTACAAGCTTCTCCGAACAGAAGCTTGCCTTTGAATGGGAGCCTGCTCAAGTCTTTGAAGACACATTGGCTGACCAATTACGGAATCATAAATACCTGAAAGCGGAGACCACAGACGCCATGTTCTTTGACAGGCCCCAGATCAGATCATAAAAAGCATCTGCCAAATATGCCATGCTGGACTCCAACTGAGCCACCTCCGGTGATGGAGACGAGCCATTCAGCCCCTCCAAGAGACCTTGGGCCCACCTGAAACATGTTCGGGCCACAAAGGTGCCATAGACGGAATCCTACAAGGACATGGCATTGATATCAAACACCTGCTTCAGGAGGGTCTCCCACTTCCTATCCTGAACATCCTTGAGCGCAGTACTGCCCCTCCACCGGGTGATCTTCTTAGTCACTGCCGAGACAGCCGCATCCACCTTAGGGGATTGGAACAGCTCCTTCTCGTGATCTGGAAGTGGGTATAGGCTAGTCATGGCCCTCGTACCACTCAGGCCGGCCTCCGTAATGTCCCATTTATCCTGAATCATCTGTTTAATCACCCAATGGAGAGGGAACACAGAATGTCTCTTCCATACCACCTGGAACAAGGGATCCTCCTGTGTTCCTCCTCTGCAGACGCCCCTGCAGACATATTCAAGGTCCGTAAAAGGTGGGACATCAGTGTCAATTCCTCTCACTGAAAGACTTGCACAATCCGGACTCCTCCTGAGAAATCTCGCCTTCCTCAACCTCAGGCAGCTCATCCCTTAAGACCACTATGGCTTCCTAGTTCTCTGGCTCATAAGATGGGACCGACTCAGTCTCATCTCACGAGTCCACATTGAGGTGCCTGCGGCTCAAGACCGGCTCGCGTCCTCCGTTCTTGCTGATGCACTAGTCTCTGTCAAATCCCTCTTACTGGTCCCTTTCTGGGATTCTGTGGAAATGTTCCCATTGTGCTTCATGCAGAAGGCCTTATGCATCAAACGGACAAACTCTGGGGAAAAAAAAAACCTCCCTGTAAACCCTCTACTGTTGCTTCCTGTGATGTGGAGGGATGAGGGATTCTGGATTCCTTCTCCCATGGGTAAGGTAAGGTGCAGTGCCTGGGCCCTCTTCCTCCTCATCCCAGGATGCCGCTTCAGCTGAGGAGCGCCTCTCCTCCAATGTCAGAAAAAGGCCCTCGAATCCTCCCAAGGTTCCCACCTTCTGCGTCCTGCCCGTCCTTACATCGATAAGACCATCCTCCGTGGAGCACACTTCCGCCTCACACCCACAGCAGAAACCCTCTGCTGACACTGCATCCCTCCGGGACTCACAAAAGCCAGGCAAGGGGTCTTTGAAGGCATTCTGGCCTTTGCCCTTGAAACACAAGGTGAGGTGAAAAATGCTTGTTGGCTTACCCTTAAAAGTGATAGCTGAACAAACCCAGCTCTCAGTTTGTCTTGAGCTGTTATATTACGTTTTGTTTTGTTTTTAAATGTCCTTTTACTTGTTATCCCCCAGAGAAAATAAAGCATGATTGCGAATGTTCCCCCCCACCACACACATCTGCAATGCACTAACACATAACTGCAGGGAGAGAAGAATTGCGGTCTGGCGTTTCCCACGCAACCCTGAGGCCTACCTCTCCGCCACGCAGTCAATCCAAGCGCTAGCCTCTGCGAGGAAATTCCCCAGTGGCACTGAAGAAACCCAAAGCAAAAAAAAAGAAACAAAACAACCGACAGAGTTGAAGATGCTGTGCTCGGCAAGAGTACTGCTGCTGAAACTCCAGCCGCCCACTCACCCTGAACTTACTGGCAGCGGGAAAACCCTGGAGAGTGCAGAAATGACTGGCTGCCCCCACTGAAGTGACTCCTCACCTGCTGACAGGTTTGGGAGCCTCTCCTTCCTCCCAAGAAGGATCCGTGGTCTGTAACACCACCCCAACTAGAGTTGCTTCGGGGGGGGGGGGGGTTGTTTTTTTAATTTTGGTAACTTTAAATGCAGCAACCCAGCAGTCCCTCTGGTAACCAACAAGGCAGAGTCCCTTCCCAAAGAGATTGTGCCTCTGCAACCCCCCCCCCCTCCCGGCATACCGGGTAAATAAAACAATCCACTCCCAATTGTCTCTTCAGTGAGTCCACCTATGGAGTCACATCTCTCCAGCTACTGGGAGACAGATACTGGGGGGCTAGGAGGCAGTGCTGGCTACCCATGTACGCTGAGGTATAACACTTGATATGCTCAGTCTCAAAGCTGCTGGTGAGGCGTGACTATCCACAGGTTGGAACTGGACTGGAGGGACGATAAGGAATAGACTCTTCTATCTGAAACCACTGTTTCCCTTAATTCTGTCTCCTCTATGCCACCAGTGCCCACAACTGGGCAGCCTCATAGTACCTAGGACCATACCAAGCATAAATGTGTCCTGTGCAACTTGCAAATCTGGTGCCCCTCCCCAATGATCTCAGACTTTTGGCATCTGCCCCATATCCCCCCATACCCAGCATAGCCTTTCTGCCCTTAGCTCCCCATGTCCAACATTTCCCTATCTTACCCCATGTCCAGCCAGCTTCCCCCACCGCGCTGCCTAGCCAGCCTGCCCTAACCTGCCCCACTGCCACTTTTCCTGTTCCCTTGGTGGCAGCAGACCTGCTTTTTTTTTCTTAAATGTCTTTCCAACTCAGTTTTTTTTTTTTTTTAAACTATTTAGAAATTACAGAAATAGACAACTTATTCACTCACTTATACAATTCTTAGTATTGCTAGTCATTATACAGAATATCAACTTTAATATTTCAATTATATACTCCCAACCTCCCCCAAAACCTCCTCTTCCTTCTACCTAACTTGCCCTCTCGCAGAATAGTTGTTAGTCTGCTATATATTCCCAAGCAGTGGGTACTCTTACACCAATCGAGAATGTTTGAGAAATACATTGTGGGCTACTGATGTCAACGTATCTACATATCTTCCCCAAATGGCCAAAAATTTCCTTTTCTGCTTAGCATTCCCCCTTGATGCCATACATTCTTGTAACATTAAATTATGAAATGTGGTGTGCCATTCCCAGTAGGATGGAATCGTGGCCTCCCTCCAGTGCCACACCACTATCTGCTTTCCAATAATACACGCCCTTCTGCACCAACAATCTCTCTCAACGATCTTTCAGTCTGATCCTAGATAAATCAAACACTATTAGTGCGGCTGTCCAGCTGTTTGTCCAATCAACAGTTCAACATATCTCTGTATTTGCATCCAATACCTTTGCATTCTCTGACATGTCCACCACATGTGGCCCAAATCTGCCAATGAAGTCCCACACAGAGGGCAACAACCACTCTGGGCCACGCCGCTGCGCAGGGTGCGCCTAAGCGAAAAATGGGCCCGATACAATGTTCTGTATTGTAATTCCTGTAGGCGCACTCCTTTCACCAGACACGGAATCCGGAACACTACTCTTTGAAGCGTCCCAGGTGTTATCTGAATACCCAACTCTAAGTTCATGCACTGGTGTTTCTAGCTGAAAACGCTGGGCGAACTGGGAAATAGATAGCAGGTCCTGCGTCCCTAAATTAAAAAACTGAATGATCTGCATGGACTTTGCAGCTGTCAACGCACTTCTTAGTAGAGATCTAACAATGTTCCATTTGCATATATGCATAAACATGATGGGCCTTCAAATCAAATTCTGCTTTGAGATCACTAAACGATTTCATTGATCCCTCCGTATCTACCACATGTCCCACACTATGCAGCCTGTTAGCCTCCCAATCCCGAAATACCCGATATTCTGTCCCCGGAATGAAGCCAGGGTTCCCCCTCAGCGATAAACTGGTACTTGTGTATGGAATCTGCCTCTGTTGACAAACTAACTTCCAAACACTAAGCAGGGGTCCTATTAGCACACTCCCAGTTATCCGGGGGACCAGTTCTTGGCTTGGTAAATGAAGCACTGCTGTCAAGGAGTATGGGACTACAAAGTCCTCCTCCAACTCCCTCAGAGTAAAAATCTCAGTCTGTCCCAGCCAATCTCTAACATGCCTCAGGTGACAAGCTCTAGCATATCTCATCAGTTGTAGTACTCCCAAACCGCCCTGGTCCCAATTATTCTTCATCACCGATAACGCTATCTGTGGCTCCCCCCACCTCCTTCCATATGAACCGCCGCAGGTCTTTCTTAAATAAACAGATATCCTTACATAAGAGCCGAAGGGGTAGCAGCTGCAGCACATATATCATCTTAGGAAATAAAACCATGCAGTAAGCTGTGATCTGTCCCATCATAGACAGCCCGAGTCTAAAGAATGTTTTTGTCGGAAGTTTTTGCCATGGGGGGGAAAAATCCCTCTTGGAGCATAACTTCCCCTTTTATCAAAACACGGTTCACTCCTATAGAACCAATTTATTTATGTGAGACAAAGCACACCAATCAGTGCCTCTACACTCTTTTATAAGTCGAAATCTTGAAATCTAAAAAGACCATAGCAGTGCTGATATGTCGATCTGACAACAAATTCCAAATGTTTTCTGTACTTAAATCTGATCGATTCAGCAGCTCCATTATTAATGAGAAGATCCTCTTTACTTCCCAGTTACCTGATGTCCGCAGTCAGAAAGGAACACAGTACTGCGTTTAGGAAACATTATCTTTCTTCGTGCCCTGTTTCAATGCTCTAAACTGCTGCGAATGCATATGGCCCCCATACATTTCTTGGACGCCACCATCAACTCAGTCAAAATCTTTTAGCCACCTGATCTCCAGACCAATGATTAAATAGATCTATCACCCGTTTGGCCAATTTCTACGATTGCGACGAATTTGCAGTACTTTACATGATTATATACATCATGCAAAAGAACTGTCACAAAGGCTGCTACAAAGAGGATACCCACCAAAAGTTATTAAACTGGCTTTCATTAGAGTACATTTTATTCACAGAGAATGGCTTCTTGCTTCAGACGTCCAAAAGAAGATTGCCGTCTCTGTACGTTCATTGGATCAGGTGGACAAAGTAATTGGCATTTTACTGGCATTGTAATTGGCATTGGCATTGTCACATACGGTTAAGGTGTGATGGATTTTACAGAAACACTGGCACCTCTTGACATTACATTCCCGTTTTCAAAACAATTGCAGACAGCGTATACTAGAGGTTCTAATCTTAGAGATATAGTAGGTAACACATTATCTCACATAAATAGTGAGGAGAGTTCATCGGCTGCAGAACTGGGGCATTTTGCTTGTGATAAATGTGAATACTGTTCTCATACTGTCAGTGGAAAAGAATGGTTAGTTCCAAACATGGACTCTGTACATGTCTCAAAGTGGCACACCACATGTTCCACTTCCTTTGTGGTATATACAGTATTTTGATTTGCCCTTGCAGCAGGTTTTACATTGGGAGGACTACACAAATGATCTGTAGGCGTTTTCAACATGCATCTAGGATTCAAAATAAAGTTTTGACGGCTCCCATTGTTCAACATTGTTTGGATTTCCAGCATTTCTTTTCAGATTTTTATTGGAGGAGTTTGGATTATGTTCCACAGAATCCACGAGGCGGCGATAGGGAACAATGCCTTCAATTCCTTGAACAGTCTTGGATTTTCAGGCTGTCCTCATTAGCGCCAAGGGATTTAAATCAGGAATTGGATTGGACTAGTTTACTGTGACGTGGCTTGGTTAGATTTGGTGATAGATCTATTTAATCATTGGTCTGGAGATCAGGTGGCTAAAATGTTTTGACCGAGTTGATGGTGGCATCCAAGAAATGTATGGGGGCCATGTGCATTCGCAGCAGTTTAGAGCATTGAAACAGGGCATGAAGAAAGATAATCTTTCCTAAACGCAGTACTGTGTTCCTTTCTGACTGCGGACATCGGGTAACTGGGAAGTAAAGAGGATCTTCTCATTAATAATGGAGCTGCTGAATCGATCAGATAAGTACAGAAAACATTTGGAATTTGTTGTCAGATCGAGATATCAGCACTGCTATGGTCTTTTAAGACAGATTTGAAGGTTTCGACATATAAGAGTGTAGAGGCCCTAATTGGTGTACTTTGTCTCACATAAATTGGTTCTATAGGAGTGAACCGTGTTTTGATAAAAAGGGAAGTTACACTCTGAGAGGGGGTTTTCCCCCCACGGCAAAAACTTCCGACAAAAACATTCTTTAGACTCAAGTTATCTAATTACACTCTAGGTTTTGGTTGGGTTAAGCAATAGAGTGGGGTTATTTAAGTAGTAGTTTGGCCATCATAGATAGCGGCAAAGGGTCCCAGTCCTTCACTTTTATGCATAGATGTAGTAACAAGGCCCCAAAGTTACGGTGGTACAGAGCTCGTGGATCGCTAGGTACCTGAATGCCTAGGTACTTAAAAGAGTCTGCCCACTGAAGGGGAAACCCCTGCCCCCCACTGACTTCGCAGGTGGCCCGACACATCCGAGGCTCCCGATTTTTCCATATTTAATTGCAATCCTGAGATACTTCCAAAGTCTGAAAATTCGTTCAACAACCATGGCAATGATGTCCGTGGTTTAGTAATATGGACTAAAAGATCTGCAAAAGCTGAAATCTTGAACCTAATTCTACCAATACGAACCACTGCCACTTCCTGGCATTCCTCCAGTTTCCATAAGAACGGATCTAGGCACAGTACAAACAAAAGGGAGGGATAGTGGACACCCCTGTCATGTTCCTCGGAAGAGTTTGAAAGCTTCAGTGACAGGCCCATTAAGCATTACAGCTACCACTGATGCCTTGTATAATACCTGGACCATCTGGACAGACGAACCCCCCAGACTGTAACCTTTGTCAAATGCCTTCTCAGCGTTGAAACTAAGAAGCGAAGATCTGTTTCTCCTGTACCCATTCCAGAGATGCTATTATCTGTTGCAAATTATATGTGGCGTAGCGTCCCCACACAAAGCCCACTTGGGAATGCTGCAATAGATTCGGTAGAAATGGTGCTAAGCATGCCGCCAAAATCTGAGCCCAGATTTTCAAATCAAAATTTATTAAGGTGGTCGGGCAATATGAGCCAACCTCCGTCGGATCCCTATCTGGTTTCAGTATAAGGGTAATATATGCATGATTAGAACCCCATTCGAATTTCCCTTTTTCTACTTGACCTGCATATATCGCCACCAAAGGAACCCCCAACCCTATCCTGTAAAAGCTTATAGAATTCCGCCGGGTAACCATCTGGGCCAGGTGCCTTATAACCTTGCGCTCGCTTAATTGCGAGGGAAACCTCCTCTGCAGTTATAGGGGCCCCCAACTCATCACACTGATGTGTTGTAATACCAGGCAATGTGAGATCCCCAAGATACTCAAAGATTGTGCGGAGGAGGTTTCCCTCGCAATTAAGCGAGCGCAAGGTTATAAGGCACCTGGCCCAGATGGTTACCCGGCGGAATTCTATAAGCTTTTACAGGATAGGGTTGGGGGGTCCTTTTTGATACAGTTGTCAATAGTATTCCCTGAATACTCGAGCAATTGCAGGAGTGTTTTTCTGTAACTGAGCTGTTGCGTCACACAGTACCGGTATTGTTTGCACTCTCTGGGGACCCCGTAAGCATTGGGCGAGCAATTTCCCCATTTTATTCCTCTGACTCGGTCGGGAATGCCAGGGCCTTAGACATGTCCTTGACAAAGTCAAGGAAACCCATATCCTCGGGCGGGGACCACCATCGAGGCTCAGAGATGGGAGAGTCAGATAGGATGTTGCGGTGGCGATGGGTATCACGGGACTCCTTGTCCTCCGTCTCCCACTTGGAATAGTACATCGAGGACTCGTAGGACGACTGCTCCGCGGGCCAAGGATAAGGACCTCTAGCATTGGCTCGGCCTCCGAGGACGTCTTGGACGTCGAAGGCCTGGTGGTCAGGGCAGATGAACCGGTCATGCCGGACAACAGTGCCCGCTGCTGGTCCATGAAGGCAGACAAACTGCGCTCCAGGGCCGCCATTTTGGACTCGGACCCAACGCCGGCTCCCCCGAAGGGGAATCCTTGACGAGGATAGTGTCTGGGGACAGAGGCCGGTCCGCAGTTGGATTCTTCCGGAGGACCTTCACAGGCCGCTCCTTCTCCGACACCTCGGACAAACATCTCAGACTGCAGGACCGGGTCCAGGGAGCACCCGGCCAGTCGGAACTCTCCAAGGCTGCCACCTTTGAGGGTTTCTTCTTCTTCCTGGGTTCCCTCGAAGGAGACCCCTGTTCTGAGGACCCACAACGAGGCTCTGGTTCATATCGGGGCCTCAGACGAGGCCCTGGTCTTTGGACGCAATGGGGACTCGGGGAAATACTTACCGTGCTGCTGCTGGCAGCTTTTGAGGGCCTTACTGGACATCCTCTTTCAGAGACCGCAGGCTGCCGGGTCATGGTCTGGCCCAAGATAGTGGAGACAGCAGTGGTGTGTGTTGGTTGAAGAGAATTTTGGAGCACCAATCACACTTCTTAAAGCTATCGGTAGCCATGGGGGAAAAAATACCCCTGCAAGGTCAAAGACTCTCTGGGCTGTCAGTGGAAGAAAAAAAGCACGAAGACGCCAGGAAAAGAAAAGAATGGAAACTATAAAAATAGACCGAACCTGACGCAGAGACAATGAGGTCGGTAGGCGGGAGGAGTACCAGTGCAATACCAGAGGAGAGTATGAAACTCGAAGAGAAAATCAACTTTTTCCGAGGACAAGCCAGAAGAATGTCTGAAGAGCTCCACGGAAAAAAGGATACCAAGCAAGATGCACCCTGGGGCAGGAAGAGATCACACATGCATGGTGGCATCTCTCAAAGGCTTTCTTTGAAAGCTAGGGTGATGCTTCCGCAAGGGCTCCATCAGTGCCAACGTCACCCATATGTGAGGACCGACTTCCTGCTTGTTCCCGGAGAACCCCCCCCCCAAATAAATGGAAACACTCCTTTGAACTTTTATTTCAGACATATTTACAGATTTCTACACCAAAGAAAGAGAAGATGAAATCCTCAGTCCATGAGCAAAAGTTGAAATTAATGAAAAGCAAAAGAGAAATGATGGGGGAGCAAAACAATGATGGGGAGAAATGATGGGGAGCAAGACATCCAGCAAAACAGAATGAATATGGAAGAGAAATATTTTCTTAAAAGTTTACAGTCATGCCATATTATACCCGATTCTACTTTTTAAAAATGAAGACAAGATATGTGGCATTATGGTTTTCCTGCACACGCAGAATCTCTAGCCCTATTGAAGCAGGATGGTACTGAAGAAACCTCACCCCTTCCCTTTTACCTACACTGTTTCTATAACAGTTTACATTTCACTTGTTTTGACATATAAACAAGTTGAACAATCTCAAGATTTGTTTCTAGCCAGCTGAGCAACCCTGTATTTTAAGCTGAAGGCCTCGGGATTTTTAACTCTACTGCTAAGAAAACAGAATTATGAAATCAAGCCATCAACTTAACAGCCCTTGAATTCAAGAATATGAACATTTGGGAAAAAAAAGAAATCCAAGTATTTTTGTTTTAAAAATAGTCTATTTTCACATCTCACAAACCTGATGATAAACTGTACACTGTACAGTTTTAAGTCTTACACAGAAAAAAGCACCTTTCATTTCTGTCTTGGGACAAAAATCAACCCTTACCTGGAACACGAATAGGAAAGGAGTCTGGAGAACCTGCTCCTGCTCCACCATCATCTTCCTCTTCTTCAAATTCCAAATTCTCCTCCTCTCCTGGTGCTAAAATCTTTCTAGAAAGAGGTAACAATGCATCAGTTCATGTAAAAACCTGAATACATGCCTTCATTGAAGGCAGCTAGTCATCAACAATAAATTTACAGGATTTAGAAGTTGTATATTTGTATTTAAAATAAAGCACTATTACTCACCTGTAACAGGTGTTTTCCATAAATAGCAGGATTCAACAGGCACACAAGCGAGTGACATCAGGATTAACAGCTTTTCCAAAACTCAGTGGAAATTTCCAAGCATGCATGGCTCTTAAGTGCAGCGGGTCTTCTACTCCGCTAGTTCCATAAAAATTAATGCACTTTCAGGCAGGTAGGAGGGATAGTTTACCTGATCAATCGCAGGAACTGGCCAAAAGGTAATCCTCTTAAGTGCTGGCGGATGGAAACTGTCATACCGTAATAAAGTGTTTCGCTGAACTGATTTTCTAAATTGGACTCCTTTATACATAGCTTAAATTCATTCAAGCAGAATATACAATTTATAGCTCAGATCGAAACACGAGCAATCCAATTTTTGGACATTACTGTCATGCTGTCTCCATCTGGTTTTACCACCTCTCTCTTTAGAAAACCAGTTCAGCGAAACACTATTACGGTATGACAGTTTCCATCCGCCAGCACTTAAAAGAGGATTACCTTTTGGCCAGTTCCTGCGATTGCGCAGGAATTGTACCAATCTGGAGGATTTCAAGGAACATGCGCATGAGCCAGCGTTTACTTTTACGTGGTTATCCCCGCAAGGTGATCTATATGGCCTATAAGCGAGCTCGTCATCTTCATAGAGTGTGGCTTTTGGATACTGTGGCTCCTCAACAATCTCAAAATGTGATTACGGGTATTTTCCCTTACTTGAGGGGCTCATCAGCAGTCATGAAACTCCTACATAAATTTTGGCCAATTCTGAGTCTACATGCTTGCTTTCGGGGTCAACTTCGAATAGCGTATTCCCGTAGAGCAAATTTGAGGGACCGATTGGTCCATACGGCGGCAGCGATTGATTGCCCCCCTACATCTCATGAATTGGCTGGCCATTATCCATGTGGTTCTTGTTTATGTGTAAATCTGTTTTTTATTGAAGAACAAAAGTAACAGCTCCAGCATACAATCAATCATCTTACAGGAAAATCAAACAGAGGGGCATCAGTATACATGACACACAAATATATTTCGACCCACCCCATCTCCCCCTCCCCCTTCCCCCCGAACCCCAGCCACCATGTATGAGCAACACACAATAACTCCATCTCTCATATATACAGTTACCTTGTTCAATGTTCCACATATGTAGATAGTTTCCCCTGTTATCCAAGTTACTGCTCCTGTTCATTGTAATGACCTGACTCTTGTTTATTGTCGGATATTGTTTGTTCTATGTAAACCGCGCTGATCGCAAATAGTGCGGTATATAAGAGATGTAAATAAATAAAATAAATAAATCTAATCTTATAATGTCAACACCCATGGAGCCCACCCCTCGATACCAATGACGCACGGGCGGGGGGTACTCTTACACCCGCCAGTGCGTACAGGAAAAAGGAGAGTCCGCCCCAGAGGGACAGCACCATGAACGATCTCAGCAACCAGCCAACTGAGCTTCCCTCCCCCCCCACCCACCCCCACCTCCCCCCCATCCTCCCTCCGCCCCCCCACCCTCCCTCCACACCAGGCAACCGAGGAAATCATCAGCTCAACACATTAAGGATTCGGCTCCGCTCTCGCGGGGTCAAAGTGTCTAAATAAGGACCCCACTCCCCCAAGAATTGGGCCGCGGTAATAGTCCTATGTTTGGCCCCCTGCTGTTCCAACAAGAGCAACCTATGCACCTCTCTTTTCCACTGGCTCATAGTCGGGCCACATGGGAGTAGCCAATTCAACAGAACAACTCTCCGAGCTACCAGTAAAACCTTACTAACCCAACACTTCAGGGCTCCCCCCAGTCCAACCATCCTCCTGACCAGTCCCAGCACCAATACCCGGGGATCCCAAGGGATAGAGCAACCCAGAACCTTAGCAAGCCAACCCACAAGGCCCTTCCAGAATCGAACTATCTTCGAGCATTGCCACCACATGTGCCCCAAATCTGCTCGGCCCGCTCCACAACGGGGACAGCTAGCCATAGCCCCACAACCAGCCCGATACGCTCGATAGGGAGCAAAATGGCAACGTCGCAGAATCCGATATTGCAAATCCCGAAACTCTGCCGTCTTAAGACGGCGCGGAATCTCCGCTAGCAGTGCCCGCAGATCATCCCCCCTAAGTTCCACCCCCAGGTCGTGTGCCCATGCCTCCGCCAGGGTCCGCTCTCCCGGGAACCCTTTAAGAGAGAGATATTCCTTATGCAGGGTGGAAACCCGAGCCCGAGGTGTACTCCCGGCGTATAATAATTCCTCAAGTCGAGAGCAGATAGTAGTTCGAAGATCTCCACCAGCCAAGCTACGAAGGTAGCTGCGGAGTTGCATATAGGGGAACCAGTCACGAAAGACCAGACCATAGTTAATCCGAAGTTCATAGAACTCCCGCGCTTCACCCCGTTCATTCACAACTTGCTCCAGGGCCACGATTCCTTTATCCTCCCAGCCCCGAAAGGCCCCTCCCACCAGCCCCGGTTCAAAGGCCCAATTCCCCACCAGGGGCAAAAAAGGGGACGTCCCAGGATTCCAGGAATACAGAGAACACACTCGACGCCAGACCCTCCGCTTAACTCGGAAGACGGGATGTCCCCCAATCAGGGGGAGTAATTTAGCCGCTGGTGCATGCAGGACGTAACATAAAGCCAGGGGTTTCGCCACCTCTTGCTCATAGACCAGGGGTGTATAATCCGTCGTGGTCGCCAACCAGTCACGCAGATTCCTCAATAGGCAGGCAATGTTATAACTCCGTAGATCGGGGGCTCCTATCCCCCCACCTCCCCATGGCCGCTGTAGGGTCTTAAGACTCAGCCGAGGTCTCTTCCCTCTCCAGTAAAAACAATTTAAACACTTTTCCACTTTGGTTATCTCTTTAACCGACAGCAATATTGGCAGATTCTGCAACATGTACAACCACTTAGGGAAGACAACCATCTTGTATAAGGCCACACGAGCACTCAAAGAAAGCGGGAGATCACGCCAAGCAGACAAACGTTCTGCCGTCTGCGATCGCAAAGCCCCCAAGTTAACCTCATGTAGTTGGGAGACATCCGCAGTTAAATAGAGCCCCAAATAGTGTAATTGTGTTCCCGCCCACTTTAAAGGAAAATCTTCCCAGGCTCCAGACAAAGACTGCCGCAGGTCCAAAGCCTCAGATTTATCCAAGTTCAACTTCAGACCCGAAAACTGCCCAAACTCAGCAACCACCCGCAGCAAGACTGGTAGGGTCTGCCGTGGGGACCCCAGGTACACTAAGAGATCATCGGCAAAAGCCGAAATGCGGAATTCCTGCGCGCCCACCCGTGCTCCCAGCAAGCCCTTATGTGTCCGAATGCGCTCCAGGAGAGGTTCCAAGGTCAAAACAAAGAGGAGTGGGGACAGGGGACATCCCTGTCGTGTCCCCCTCCGAATTGGGAAATCCTGGGTAAGAGAACCATTAACCAGAATCCGCCCCCGAGGGTCCGAATACAAAAGTTTAACCACGTCCAGGAAAAAGCCCCCGATCCCCATCTCCTCTAGCAAACGGTACATATATGACCAGGCCACATGATCGAACGCTTTTTCAGCGTCAAAACTAATTAGTAATGCCGACTCCCCGGCCTCTGCAGACATATATAAAGACGAAACAATCCTGCGCAAATTCTTTACCGCATGTCTACCCCGTACAAACCCCACTTGGTCCTCCTTGATCAAGTGGGGGAGACACTCCGCCAATCTATTAGCCATGATCTTGGCCAGAAGTTTAATATCCACATTTAAAAGGGAGATCGGCCGATACGATTCTGGCAATAACCCATCCCTACCTGGCTTAGGAATCAAAGTGATCACCGCACTATTTTTCTCATAAGGGAAAACCTGTCGTTCAACAAGATCGGAAAAGTAACGTCTCAGTGGCCTAACCACCCGATCTCCTAACGTTTTATAGAATTCACCCCGGTATCCATCGGGTCCCGGTGCTCTACAGGAACGTAACGTTTTCACGGCCCCTCGGATCTCCTCATCTGTGAGTGGGCCATTAAGAGATGCACTCTCCTCCAAGGAAAGACTAGACAACCCAACCTTAGCAAGGAACGTTTCAGCTTGCAATCCGGCCTCAGCATCTGCACTATACAGGGCCTGGTAATATTCACGAAACCGGTTTTCAATGTTAGTCTGTCCAGTCTGAATCGCTCCCCGATTGTCCCGTAAAGCCCCGATAGTGGTTTGCCCACGGTTGGACTTTACCAGACGAGCCAACAGTCGCCCCGCCCGACTACCATAACGATACAACTGATACCTATAGTAAAGTAAGGTTTGCTGCGCACGGTCCTGCAGTAGCGCGTTCACTTCCTGTTGTAATCGATTATATTCCAACTTCTGGGAAGGCGTGGGGTGGCGTAACAGTGCCCTACGGGCCTGACACAACTGGCTTTCTAGTCCAATCAAGCGAGACGCATAAATTTTCCTCTGCCGTGCCCCATATGCAATGATCCGACCACGTAATACCGCCTTGGCAGTTTCCCAGAAAAGAACAGGGTCGGTCTGATGTTGCCCATTAAATTCCTCAAATTCGTCCCACTGCGAGCGCAAAAAGGCTTCAAAATGTGTACCTCGAGTGTAACTAAGCGGATAACGCCACCCAGAGCCAGTGCCACCGCCAGGCCCCTCCCAACGCACATCTAACCGAACAAAGGCATGGTCGGATACAATCACTGGTCCAATCTCTGCCCGGGTTATTTTTGTAAACAGGTCGCGCGATCCCAAGAAATAATCTATCCAAGATCCCATGTCATGAGCACGCGAGACATGGGTGTAGTCTCTGTCCAGCGGGTGTAATACCCGCCAGTAATCCACGAGGTTAAAGGTCTCACAAACTCCCCGAATCCATTGAGTCTTCCTATCCCTGGTTAATCCACGAGTCCCGGAACGGTCCATTGTGTCATCTAAGACACAATTAAAATCCCCTCCCATTATGAAGGGCGTTGGGCCCAAAGTACTCAGACTATTAGCTAGCTGGGCAGTAAAGCGTGCATCATAGATGGTAGGAGCGTAAACATTCACTAAGCCCAATTTAACCCCTTTAAAAGTCCCCACCAGTAGTACGAACCGCCCGTCCGGGTCACATGTGGTGTGCTCGACTTGCATAGCCACCCCCCGTCTAATGAGGATCGCCACTCCTGCCTTTTTCCCCCCTGAGGAGGCCCCATACACTTTCCCAACCCACCCCCCTGCAAGTTTTTCATGTTCCTGGGGACTCTGATGCGTTTCCTGTATAAAGGCCACATCTGCCTGCTGGTCTCGGAGAGATTTTAGGACTTTAGAACATTTTATCGGTGAACCTATACCACACACATTCCACGACACCAATCGCAAGCCCTCACCCATGATCATCTTCAACCGCTCTTGCCTTACACTGAAAGAGAATCCCATACCAATAAGAAGAGAGCTCCCCCAGCCTAGAGCTCCCCTCCGCACCTTCCCAGTCACCCCTTGGCCACTGTCTATAGGTACCCCGTCCCTGCAGAATCCCATTTCCCAATTCTTGCTCCTCTAAGGAACCCGGCATGTAGTCCCAAACCACCCTAACCCCACATTCAGACCCCCTTTCACATGCAGCTCCCCCCCATTCCCCCCTCCCAACCCCTCCCGCCCGCCTCCCACTTTCACTCTCATGCAAACATCCCCCCTCCTTCCCCCCCCAAGCTTCTGCCCTCCCGACTCCCCCGAAACCTCCAACTATCTCCTCTTGGACCCGTTGCGCCAGGCTGGAGCTCCACTCCCGGACGCAACAGGGCTGTCCCTTTTCGCCCCACGCAGAGAAGCCACACAGCCGACCTAAGGTCCCAGGTCTGCAACGGCCAATCACCTACGGGCAGGAGGGATCACAGGTGAGCAGTCCATACCGAGATTAAAACCCAAAGTCCTCTCCATCACCCCCCCGCCCCGTCCCGCAGGTTACACCTCTTCCCCAAAATCTCCCCCCTCCCCTACCATATATCCCAGGACCCCCTCCCTCCCCAAATCTCCCAAACAAAGGAGCAATATCGCACAGTAACAGTAAAACTTAAACATTCAAAAGACCCCAGGACCGCACCCTCCTTCCCAGACTCGAAAACAAATGGGAACCCAGGATAACGCATTGTGTTGTAGACAATTAAACTAAAGTAGGAGGGCAGAACAGTCCCACTGCAAAGTCCCGTTGTATTCCAGTCTCAATAGGGGACCCCAGCTGCCAAGCCCCCTCGCTTCACCATTAAAGTCATACCAGGCCAACAGCTCCCATATCAGGGCACCCGGTCATGCACTGTTGAGGAGTCCTCTGCAGTATTAGGAAGGCCCGCCAAAATGTTTTGTGCTGCCACTGCCGTCTGGAATACGTGGGTCTTCCCAGCCTGTGTCACGCAGAGAACCGCTGGAAACGCCAGTGTGAAACGGAGTCCCCGCTGGAAAAGAGCTGCACATATCGGGGAGAAGGTTTTACGTTGTGCCGCCACATTCGCGGAGTAGTCCTGGAATAAGAGCACTCGTTGATTATCCAAGTGCAGATCACGCTTCTGCCGGAATGCCTGTAATAGCTGCCATTTATGTTGGAAGTTCAGAATCCGTGCAAGGATTACTCTGGGCTTCTGCCGATGTTCAGTGCGGGGCCCCAGTCTGTGCACCCGCTCCACACGCAGTTGTCCCACGAGGCCCTCTAAGCCCAACTCCTTAGGCAGCCAGGACTCCACCAACGAAATCAGCATGGCCTCGGTGTGCGTTTCCGGGACCCCCACTATGCGCAAATTGTTGCGCCTGGATCTATTCTCCAGATCATCAACTTTTTCCAATAAAGCATCCAGCTGCTTGCGCATGAGGTCGGCTCCACGAGTTCGCTGGCCCTCCTCCTCCTCCAGGGCCGACACACGATGTTCTACCTCATCTAGTCTCTGGCTGTATTGAGTAAGCGATTCTCCCATCGTTTCGAGCCTACTCAGGATGAGGTCGAATTTGGGCTCCAAAATTTTTGCCACCTCCCGGGCGAGTTCCTCTGCCCCCGAATCGGAGCTTTCACCCCCTGGTGATCGATGCTGTGCCGGGCTGGTAGCAGGGCCCGCCGCCATGGAGGCCCCGGATTTCGGCGGCTTCTCACGTTCCCGGGGCGTCGGAGGTGGCATTGGAGAGTCCAAAATTGCGGGAGCACACCACTATTCCTCCCTTAAAGATCTTATAAATTTACCGATCCACTTTAGCGGGGCAAACTTACTAAATTGACCGTTTATTAGCGGGACAGCCCTGGAGCGAGCAGATCAGCGTCCTACTCACTCATGCGTCACCGGAAGCTCCTGGTTCTTGTTTATATTGCTCCAATACTATCTTTGGCTCTACTTGGGTGGACGATCATACTTTGATTACATACTTGTCTCGTTGGCATACGGACTGCACAACAAGTTATGTGGTGTATTTAATAGTATGCCCTTGTTCTTTTTACTATATTGGCCGTACATCACGCCCGTTCAAAGTACGATTGGCGGAACATGCTTCCCGATTGAGGACACAAACTTCATCAGCCCCTATGGTTGAGCACTGCTTGCAGTCAACGCATAACTTTCAAGATCTGAAGTGGCGAGTTTTGGACTTTGTATCTGACCATCCAAGAGGCGGTGATCGTCTTCAAGTGCTTCAAAATTTGGAACAAAAATGGATTTTTCGATTGAACTCTGTATGGCCGCACGGCATGAACATGCAAGTAGATTGGCACACTGTTTATTGATAGCACATTCACAAATTGGGGTTTCAGGGGGCGGAGCTCCGTTTAATGATCCCTCCCCATAATTCCCTTGATTGGTCCATTTTTTGGGCTTTTGATTGGAGCACCTTGTGGTAATTGAGCAGAGGCTTGCGAAGCCGGTACTTATAAAGATGTCGTTTTTCAGCTTTATAGGTTTGAATGGCTGAAAGTGTACTGCACAGCAGCTTAGACCTGAAGCAGGGGATTATTTTTAAATACCCCGAAACGTGTCACGTCGTCCTCCCGCTGCCTTTCATACAGCCTTCTTCAAGATTCAGCTAAGTAACATATTAAGACACAGTTTTTAAAGGGATTAAGATTGTATTCTTAATTAATAAAATGGAAGGGCCACAACGGCGTAAGGCATGTTTCCTTTAGCTTGGTTGGCCTTTCCGATAAAAAAAAATTGGACACAAAAAATTGGTTACTGGAAATGTTTTTGAAAGACGCGCCTATTTAACACCAGGTTTTGTTTTCATATTTGATTATTTTAACTTGGTAGAGGGTGTTTAGTTTGTTTGGTCCTGGAGAAGGCCAGTTTCATTAAAGTTTAAAAAGACAGCTGTACAGACTTTGGATTTAGCTAATTTATTTTTAAGTAACACCTGAGAGCCTATTTGCAGCCCAGAAAGCACAGGGACATCTCAGATGGACTCTTATGAGTTTTTCAGATTACATAACTTCTTACTATGACAATTCTCACCCATAAGGACCAACAAACAGGATAGGTCCACAGATTAGTTCAATGAATAGAGATATCCCAGTTCTGGAGAAGATTGGGTGGGGTCTTCTGCCTGTAGCAACAGCTTTCCCTTAGGATTGAGCCCACTGGTGCTGGCAGCAGTCAGTTCTTAGCTGCCTGAAACCTGGGCAGGGTTTATGGATTATAAAAAATTTTCTATGTCACCCTTCAGACAAGCAGAGCAGTGTACAACAAACAGTAAAACCAAATTTAAAAAGTAAAAGGAACGCCAGTAAAATATAGGAAAAATGAGAAATTAAGAAAACAATCATAGTGAGGGAAGAGGGGAAAGGCAGGAGGAGGGTGGGGAAAGGCAGGAGGAGGGTGGGGGAAGGCAGAGAATCTCCCGAAATGGTGAATCAAAGACAAACTGAAAAAGAAGGGATTTAAATTTGGGAAAAGAAAGCTTGGAGACTAATACCAGGGGGAAGTGAGTTCCAGAAGCTAGGACCAAGAAAGTAGAAAGCTGAGTGTCTAGTGGATTCAAATACCAGTGATGCCAAACAGCAGGAAAGCTCAGGAAGAAGGCAGAGAGTAAGAATGCACAGGAACTTACCAAGACAAGTCTGAATGAAAGCAAGGCTATGACACAACAGGGATGGGTACTAAGTCCAGGAGGCTTTTGTGAGAAAGAATGGATTCCGAAATACAGCAAGAAAGTCAAAGTGCTAAGTGACACAGAAAATGTACAGACCAAGTTCTGGCAGAGAGGTCATACCAAGACTAGATTTAAATATAACTGCCACAGGAAGACTTTTTCCGGTTAGGTAAGGAACTCAAAGATGCCCTCCTGTCACCACTCCTATTTGCTCTATTGATAGATCCCTTTGTGGCTAGGATCCAGATAAGTGCAGATCTGAGAGGAATACAGGTGGGGAGAGTTGACTATTGAACATTGTTTGCAAATTATATCCTTTTCACTTTGAGCAGACCTCATATAACCTTACCACTGTTGGTTTGGGATTTGGAGGAATATGGACAATTAACAGGATCTAAGGTAAATAAGCAGAAGTCTGAGATACTAGCTATAAACTTAGAAAGGGATCAGAGAATGATTGAGGCAAACATTCTCCTTTGAATTGGCTATGGACAGCATTAAATAACTAGGAATCCATATTTATAGCAACCCAGAGAAATTATACCAGGCAAATTATAGGAAATTACTGGATGGCTAAAAGACCTAGCAAAGACTTTGTTCACAGAACATTATGGACAAATCACTTAGCCCGACAACCACACCAGCTCCCGATCCAAAGACTCTTTGAATCATTCGAACGACTATGATAATCCTGCTCAGATGCAAATGAACAGAACCTATGTAAATATGCAAATATGTTACACAACTTGTAAATAGTTACTACCCTGTTAAATACCCTAAAACAACTTAAATGTATCCTGTTTGAGTTTAAAGTTTAATGTAAACTGCTTTGATTCTAGGATAAGGCGGTATAAAAAAAACAGGTTAAATAAATAAATAAAATACTTAAGATGGACTGACAATATAGGAAAATGTCTTTCACCCGGTGTGTTCAATATATCCTATAATGTAATAGATCGCTCCAAAGAAAGTCAAAAGTTTTGTTGGACACAACACTGAGGTAGCTATTGACCAGCACCCTCTAATATGTCCTTTTAAAACTGTTGTGACTTAATAGTGCTCAGTAGTAAAATATTTTAAAATCAAATCCAATGCATTTTGAACACAACACATTAGTTCTGCTTCAGGGTTAATCTTTTTCAAAAATAATTTTACTTATCTGAATGGTTAATGTCCATTTCAAGGAATTATATTCCCTCAGATTATCTTGGAGCTTGACCGGCTAATAAAAACATGGCTGTGGCATTTTTTTTTTTATATAGAAATCGGGGCTCTACTTCCACCTGCTCTTAAAGAGAAACTACCTCATAAAAGGGTGTTCCAGTCCATTTGAACAGTCAAGCCTTTAGGTTAAAGAGAACCAAAATAAAATCCAAAATTCCTCACAATAATTGAGCAAGGCGCCCCAATTGCTCCACATTCGACCTAGGAATAGGGGAAACCATATTAGACCTAGTCCTTAGTGGAACACCAGATCTAGTGCAAGAGATAAGGGTGTTGGGGCCACTTGGCAATAGTGATCATAGCATGATCACCTTTGATTTAATTAGTGGAGAAGGGATAGTAAGGAAATCCACAGTACTATCTTTTAACTTTTGAAAGGGAGACTATGATAAAATGGGGAAAATAGTTAAGAAAAAACTAAAAGGAGCAGTTTTATTTATTTATTTTATTTAACATTTCTTATATACTGCCTTTCATGATATCAGTTGCAAAGGTTAAAGACTTAAATCAAGCTTGGGTGTTGTTGAAAAATACTATCTTGGAAGCCTAGACCAGCTGTATTCCACGCTTTAAGAAAAGTGGAAGGAAGTCCAAAAAACTGCCAGCATAGTTTAAAGGTGAGGTCAGAGAGGCTGTTGTTGCCAAAAAAGCATCTTTCAGGAAATGGAAAAAAGAGCCAAACAACGAAACCTGGAAACAGCACAAGCACTGGCAAGTCAAATGCAAGGCATTGATAAGACAGGCAAAGGGCGAATTTGAGAAGAAGCTTGCTGCGGAAGCAAAAACGCAAAATAAAGACTTTTTCAAGTACATTCGTAGCAAAAAACCTGTGAGAGAGTCAGTTGGTCCATTAGATGATAGAGGGGTTAAAGGGGCACTAAGAGGCAACAAGGCGATAGCAGAGAGACTGAATGAATTCTTTGCTTTGGTCTTTACTGAGGAAGATGTAGGGATGTAACCCATGACTGAAGTGGTATTTAAAGGTGCGGAAGAATTGAAGGAAATATCGATACATCGGGAAGATGTATTACAACTATTAGATAAACTGAAGAGTAGCAAATCACCTGAGTTGGATGGTATACATCCAAGGGTGTTGAAAGAACTGAAATATGAGACTGCAGACCTGCTATTAGTAATCTGTGAACTATCATTAAAATCATCTCTAATACCTGAAGATTGGAGGATCGCCAACGTAACACCAATTTTTAAAAAGTGTTCCAGGAGTGATCCGGGAAACTACAGACCGGTGAGCCTGACATCAGTACCGGGAAAAATGGTAGAAACCATCATAAAGAATAAAATTACTCAGCATGTAGATAGTCATGGCCTAATGGGAGACAGCCAACATGGCTTTAGACAAGGAAGATCTTGTCTTACTAATCTGTTATGTTTTTTTGAAGGTGTGAATAAACAGGTGGACAAAGGTAAGTCGGTCGATATAGTGTATCTGGACTTTCAGAAAGCCTCTGAGAAGGTCCCTCATCAGAGACTTTTGGCAGAACTAAAGAGTCATGGGATAGGAGGCAGTGTACTACTGTGGATCAGGAACTGGTTAAAAGATAGAAAGCAGAGGGTAGGGCTAAATGGCCAATTTTCCCAATGGAGGAAGGTGAATAGTGGTGTACCCCAGGGATCTGTGCTGGGTCCGCTGCTTTTTGACATATTCATAAATGACCTGGAAAGTGGAATAATGAGTGAGGTTATCAAATCTGCAGATGACACAAAACTATTTAAAGTTGTTAAAACCCATGAGGATTGTGGAAAATTGCAAGAGGATCTTGATAAATTGGAAGACTGGGCATCAAAATGGCAGATGAAATTTAATGTGGACAAGTGCAAAGTTATGCACCTAGGGAAGAACAACCCAAACTATGGTTACACGATGCAAGGTTCCACATAAGGAACCACCACCCAGGAAAAAGATTTAGGCATCATTGTGGATAACATGTTAAAGCCCTTGGCCCAGTGTGCAGTGGCAGCCAAGAGAGCAAATAGAATGCTAGGTATCATAAGGAAAGGAATGGAAAATAAAACAAAAGATATTATAATGCCTCTATATCGTTCCATAGTGAGACCGCACCTTGAATATTGTGTGCAATTCTGGTCGCCGTATCTTAAAAAGGATATAGCGATATTAGAAAAGGTTCAGAGAAGAGCCACCAAAATGGTAAAGGGGATGGAAGGATACTCCTATGAAGAAAGGCTAAAAAGGTTAGGGCTCTTTTACCTGGAAAAGAGACGGCTGAGGGGAGATATGATAGAAGTCTATAAATTAATG
Organism: Ichthyophis bannanicus; assembly: GCA_033557465.1. Classification (NCBI taxonomy): domain Eukaryota; kingdom Metazoa; phylum Chordata; class Amphibia; order Gymnophiona; family Ichthyophiidae; genus Ichthyophis; species Ichthyophis bannanicus. Next base: position 388,574,150 of record CM066033.1, on the reverse strand, counting down.
AACGGAGTGGAACGGGTAAACATAGATCGATTGTTTACGTTATCAGAATATAGAAAGACTAGGGGACATGCAATGAAGCTACAGGGTAAAGCTATTTAAGACTAATAAAAGAAAATATTTTTTCACTCAACGTGTAATCAAACTCTGGAATTTGTTACCGGAGGATGTAGTAAAGGCTGTTAGTGTAGCTGGGTTTAAAAAAGGTTTGGACAAGTTCCTGGAGGAAAGGTCCATAAACCATTATTAAGAAGGGACCCAGGATATCAATGCTTGACCCAGTACAAGCATTGTGGAACCTGTGTCTTTTCGGGAATCTGCTAGGTACGTATGACCTAGATTGGCCACTGTTGGAAACAGGATACTGGGTTTGATGGACCTTGGTCTGACCCAGTATGGCATATCTTATATTCTTATGTAGATATGCTTTAACCTTTGCTGGATGGGCCAATGGGCAGATGATGACCCTCTCGCGCTTAATCTATTCTAGGTACTCCTGACTGACATCCCAACTCAAACTTTTACAGCCATCCATAAGAAAGTTCTTTGGTTTATTTGGAGGTGCAGACCACCAGGGGTGGCAAGAGCAGTACTGCATTTCAGTAAGGATCAAGGAGGACCAGCGGTCCCTAATATCCAGGACCTCGCAGCAGTCCAGATAAAACCATTATGGGAATGGAATAGGAACCCCCAGTAAGCAATGGATAAGTATCAGACGAGGATAAAGGGGAGGGGCCGGGGCATCTTGTTTGGGTCAGGGTAAAGACCACTGTTCCCTCTAAGCTGTGTGCACACACCTCGCCGATCGAGAGCACATACTTTAGAACATAGCACACAAAAATTATGGTTCTGATTCTGATAGAAAACACAGACGTCTTAAAATTTAAAAGTTGTGATTGTAATTATTAGAAATTTTCTGCTTCATTTAGTAATCGTCTATTTTCATTTAATTTGATTAAAATCAATGTGGTGTACATACTGTATTCTGACCTGTAGTCAAATTTTAAAGTATATAACTCCGAGTGTCGCTATGTGGCTCACAAAAGTTTAACCTTCCTTCAAAAGCTGCACAGCTGATATTTTATGCACACACAGCCTACAGAAAATTAGAGAGAACATTGGTAAGGACCTCAGGATGAGAAGGGTTAGCAACTTCTATACTAGGTTCACACTGAGCATCTGGAACAAAGAAATAAACTGATGGGAGCGAAAAGAGTGGCACCACAGAAACTGCTTAGGTGCAATAAAGAATTCCATCAGGGCTAGCCTACCCGGTCTTTAGAAGTCGGAAGGAGAAAGATCTAGAACAGTTTGTGGCACAAGGCCAAATATTAACTTTTGAACAACTCCAGCAGATGTATGACCTGGATTGAAAAGATAAATATGGATATTTCCAAGTAAGACAACCTTCAAATGAGACGTCAGAAAAATGGGGACAAGACTCTCTTTGAGGAACTATGTGAAGGGAGGCTAAGTAGAAGGGCATTATTGCTAGGATTTATCAGACACTTCTTGGGGAACACAGTGACGAGCTATGGTATAGACTTAACACAGTTAAGAAAGTGACAGAATGAGGGTAATATATATCTGAACATTAGGAAAAGCGCTATTGCTGTCAATTTAGTGGAAGTGGATTGAAAATGCTATACTGATGGCATATAACACCTGAGAAATTGCATAAGATGTACAAAGCAGGTAAGAGGGAATGTTGGAAGCACTGTGGGCAAATAGGTACTTTTATACACATGGTGGGAATGTGCTAAAGCCCAGCAATTTTGGAATTAATGTATAAGTATTTTGTAGAAAATTGTGAGTCACCAGTTAGAGATCCTAAAATATTTTTGCTGCATGGATATACATCAGATGTTGCAAAACATGAAAGGGATTTCTTTAGATATGGCATTATTGTTGCCCAGGGAGAAATTGCAAGGAATTGGAAAGATTTTTGATTACCTAATACTGAGGGGTTTTGTATTTGACTAGATAATATATTCAAGCTGAGAAAGTTAACAGCTCTGAAAAAGGGTAAGGAAATCAGGACAAAGGATGGGAAACGATGGGAAGGAGGAAGTGGTATTAGGTCTAGGTAGATATATAGGAGGATAGGCCTATGCCTATTATCTTGTGGTGTTAGTCTTGTTTGTTCTGTATTGTATCTTTATAAAGACTGCCATTAGAGACGTGAGGAAGAGAGACTTCTGAGTCAGTGGGCAAAGGAGGGAGATGGGGAAGGAAAGGTAGGAGGAAGGATTGAGGGAATTAGACATATGCAAGATAAGATATAGATGGCAATGGCCATCGTTACTGTATGTTGCTTTGTAATGGCTGGTCGATTTTGATGAGCAGTTGGTTAATGTAAAGTCACCCAGTATGTAGACTCACTAATTTAACTGTTTGTATATACAGTAATAGTATTCTTTCAATAAAGCAAAGTTACTCACCTATAGCAGGTGTTCTCAGTGGATAGCAGGAATAAGTCCTCAAGTATGGGTGACATCACTGACAGAGCCTTGCACGGGAACACTCCTCAGCTTCTATTGGAAGCTTTTGGGAGGCTCTACCATGCCTGCACCCATCCTCCCGCCTGCCATGGCACCATCTTCTCCAGTATATCAAAACTGTTGGGGAAGTGGGAGGATTGTGAGGACTAATTCCTGCTGTCCACAGAGAACACCTGCTACAGGTGAGTAACTACACTTACTCCATGGACAAACAGGAAGGCAGTCATCACATATGGGACTCCTAACCTACAAGCAATTGATAACCAGAGAGGCTGAGAAGCCCAACAGGGGCAATAAAACAAGAACTAGAGAATTAACTATGTACAGCAATGGTAATCCCCAGGGTAGGGAACTCATCTTTTTCAGTATCTTCACATACTGTAGTATTCATCATCACACCTGCTCTATGTAAAGTTTCTTTTCTGGTAGCTTGGATGGATAGTAGGGCCTGACGGAGTACAGACTGGCCGAAGTTGCAGTCGTGTCGGGAATCCCCATCCAGACAATGCAATGTGAATGTGTGGACCAAAGATCACATTGAGAGTGGAAGTTGGCCAAAGCCACAGCCATGGCTCAGACATTGTGAGCTGTGACATGACCATCAAGGCTAAGGCCAGCCTGGGCATAAGCAAAAGAGATGCAGCCTGCTATCCAAATTGATATGACTTCCCGCCCAGCCGCGGCTCTCCCAGGAGGGATCGAGCACCCGGCGAAGAGAGGGACGCCCTGCAGTCTTCCCCTGCCCAATCGGGGCAGCCCAGCTGTTTAAAAAGCAGCACCATCGGGCGCACCCGCGCCTTGCGAGCCCGCGCCTGAGGGCCTTGCCAGAGGGCCCTTTGGCGTGGCCCTTAGGCGGGGACCTCCAAGGAAGCAACAGCGCTCCGAAGCCAACCACCACCACATCAAAACGCCACAAGGCTAGCAGTCTACGCACACAGCCTATAAGACAGGAACTGAACTCAACAGTTCACCGACCGCTAATCCTGCTACATCTTCAAGCTCTCCCCCGCGCTACCTTACTGCAAGTATTTCTATAAACCACCAACTGTTACAATTTATTGTTACCAATACTCCACACAGTTACACTGTAATTTACTACCTCTGTATAATTTATTACTACCTCTGTTACAATTTATTGTTACCAATTCTCCATACAGCTACATTGTAAGTTACTACCTCTGTTACCATGCCCTACTAGTATCTTGCCAGTAAGTTGCCTTTACTAGCCTTTCATCACTTCACCCAGTGTTGCTTCTAGCTCTTGCCAGTATTATTGCTGCTAGCTTTTGCTAACATTTGTGCTACTACTCCTTTTGTCAATATTACTGCTATTATTATTATTTTCGACTGCTTTTCCAGAACTACTGCTGATAGCTCTCCCTCAGATACATCAGCCCGCTAACATCTTGACCATCACAGCACTCACCAACCCCCAGACCACCGAATCACCATGCTACAACTCACCTCAATCACACATGCCTATGCCCTTCCCATGTGCTACATACTACTCGGCCTGGCACTCGACTCTCAAGCCCTCACCACTCATTACAACTCCATCCCAATATTACACAGCCCCTGGAAGAGAAGCTATAACCACCATAGTCAACAGACAGCCCACCAACCAGGCCATACATCTCATCCCCACCTCATCTATATAGCCCTTCAGCAGTCCAAACCCCACCAACAAGAACACTATACCCCTCCCCGAGACCTTAAGTGTGCTTTGATAAATGCACGCTCCATCCGACAAAAATGGCCAGCAGTTGTCGACATGTTAGACGCCCTCGACCTTGACGTCCTATGCATTACCGAGACCTGGCTGTCAGCCTCGGACACCGTCCTCCTTCACCAGTTTGTCCCACCCAACTTCTCTGTCCATTCATGTCATAGGAGTGATAAAAAAGGAGGAGGAACAACCATCCTGACCAAGACAGATCTACAATTTCATCTGTTGTCCTCCAGTAGCACCCCACATCTTGACTCCATCACTATTGCCAACAAACACAGCACCATCAACCTATTCTACCGGGCTCCTTCCCCCTCATCTGACGATCTAGCCACAATTGTTGACCTCGCCTGCAACCCCCCTAATCCTTACACACCTAACTGGGTATTAGGTGACTTCAACCTCCCTGCTCTCCAAGATACTCACAACAAAGCCTTTCTCGCTGCCCTAGAAATGCTAGGATACACCCAATTAGTTAACGCACCAACTCACATCAAGGGAAACACGCTTGACATGATTTTTGCTCCGTCCACTTCTCTTAGCACCACCTATGACCCTAAGATTACTATAAGCCCAGTACCCTGGTCTGACCATAGCTTAATCAACTTCTCAATGCCAGGATGCCCTGAGCCCACCATCCCCCAGTCCTTGGACAAATCTTATGCCTCAACACATAAGTCTTTCCGTCGATTTAACAAAGAAGAAATCCTGAAAAAAGCACACCTTCTCCTTAACCCACCTGAACAGAACCTCGATGATATGATTGCAGCCTGGAACTCAAACCTAGATGCCAGAATTAACCTACCCTCCACCAGAGAACCCCGCAGGAGAACAAAAGCACCATGGTACTCACCCGAGTTGAAGAAGTCTCTACAACTGCTCAGACATCTCGAAAAGCGCTGGAGGCACTCAAGATCAACTGAGAATCATGAAGCCTACACCACTCAACTAGCTAAACATCGTGCAGCAGTCTCAACAAGCATGAAACAATACTACGCTGAAAGGCTGCACAAATCATTGAATAAACCACACGATCTCTTCAACATTGTCAGCTCACTAGCAAAAGAACCTTCCCCCAGCCAACCTAACCATCCTGACCCCCAAGAATATGCCGAATACCTCCAAACCAAAGCCAGTCAGGTCAACGTACCTTCCGATACCGGTGCCCTGGATGACAAATCTGGGTTGCTTCCCCCCTCCACTTTAACCTCTGATTTAGCCGGCACCCATAAAATGCTCACGACATTCACAACCCCATCCACTAGAGAACTCCAAGACATAATCAACAGCATAAACACCACCATGGCACCGAATGATCCTTGCCCAGCACAATGGATAAAAACACTACGTGTTGAACTCAGCCCATTCCTTACCAATCTTATTAACACTTCCTTCCCGACCGGAACCTTCCCCAACAGCCTGAAGCAAACTTCAATCAGACCCCTGCTCAAAAACATCAGACTCGACCCTGCTAAAATGGACTCCTACAGACCAATATCAAGCATCCAGTTCCTAGTCAAAATTATGGAAAAAATAGTCCAACGACAACTAGACCACCACATTGAAAATAACTCACCCTTGGACACCTGCCAACACGGGTTCCGCGAGTCGCATGGGGTTGAAACTCTCTTAACCACACTATTTAACAACCTAACTGTAGGTATCGACAACCTCAGGCAAGCCTTCGCTCTCATTTTCCTAGACATCGCAGCTGCCTTCGACTCCGTCGGTCACGACCTACTTCTCTCCCGCCTTGCTGAGAAGGGAGTGCACGGCACTGCGCTAGCATGGTGCACATCATATCTAAATGAAAGATGGCAACATGTTCGCTCCGGCCCCTCAAGATCAGATCCATTCCTGCAAGCGAAGGGTGTACCACAAGGGTCCTCACTTTCAGCACTTCTTTTTAATGTCTACACGCAACCCATCTGCGCCATCATTAGATCCTTCCACATCAACTGTCTAATATACGCTGATGACGTTCTGATGTACACAACAATATCAACTGAGCACCCAGACCTCTCCCGCCTGTCCTCATGCTTCGACAGACTGGCTACACACTCAGAAGCTAAAAATAAACTTCAAAAAAAAGGAAGTCCTATTCGTCTGCAGAGACCAAGCATTCACTCCACCATCATCCATAAAAGTGTGTGATGCCGAACTCTTCGCCAAACCTACAATACGATACCTTGGTATCATCCTTGACCAACAACTCAATATGAAGGAGCAGATATCTAATATGGTAAAGGCAGTATACCATAAAATCCGAACACTGCGCCACATTAGACAACTGCTAGACCCGACTGACTTCAGAACAGTATTTCAAGCTCTAGTAATGCCTCATTTCGACCACATTAACTCCATACTGCACGGACTTCCTAAGAGCACCCTACATCCTTTACAGTTGGCAATGAACGCTGCAGCAAGAACTCTACATGGAGCCTCTAGAATGGAACACATTACCCCCATACTAAAACACCTACACTGGCTCCCCGTCCACTACAGGATTTCATTTAAGATTCTAACAATGACTTTCAAGGCCATCCATAAATGCACGTCCACCTCCCTCTCTGACTTAGTCCAGATAACCCCCCCCAACAGGATGAGGTGGTCAGCTGCTACTAACACTCTCATCCTTCCCAAAGCAATCATTAAAAGCTCCAAGACTACGAGCAACCGTGCCTTTGCTCTCTACGCAACCTCCTGCTGGAATGCTCTCCCACATGACATCCGCGCCATCAACAACCTTCAATTTAGGAAAGCGTTGAAACGTCACCTATTTACCCAGTACTTCTCCATCTCAAATGACAGCTCTCAGCCACCTTCACTCACGTCCAACTCTCTCCACACGAGCCCCATACCCACGACACCACTGCCTTCCGAACCCACCTCTATTTAATTTACAGTATGTCATTGCCGTATCAACTGTACTTACCAACGAGATAGGTGTAAGAGCCTGCATACTAAATTGTAAATAGTTGTTACCTGTTATCCATGTTTATTACCCTGTTTATTGTAAGTGCATTGAACTGCCCTCTTTGCACAAATACGTTTCCTGTAAACCGCGCTGATAATAAATAGTGCGGTATAGAAAAGCAATTAAATAAATAAATAAATAAATGAAGCATTTGGAATGGCAGGCCTAGCGTGCTGAAGTCAAAAGAGACAAGCAGCTGGTTGGATCTTTGGTGGGCCTTTGTCCGCTCAAGGTAGAAGGCGGACTGGTTTGCAGTTCAGCATATGCAGCACCGCCTCCCCCTTATCAGCATGAGGCCTACGAAAGAAAGTAGGCAGCACGACTGATTAAGATAGAACGCAGATACCACCTTTGGGAGGAAATACAGATGAGTGGCATAAAACCACTCTACTGTGTGGAATCAGGTACATGGTGGGTGAGCCACCAGGGCCTGGAGCTCAATGACATGGCGCACCAAAGTAACTGTCAAGACATTCCAGGTCAGGAACTTCAAAAGGCAGAAGAAAGCAGCTCAAAGGAAGCCAATATGATTTGTGCCAAAAACACATTAAGGTCCCAAGCAACTGACAGAGGCTTGAAAGGAGGTTTGGAGAGGAGCAAGCCAAGCATGAATCGAATCACCAAAGGCTAAGTAGATACAGCCTTCCCCTCCAAGCTGCGATGGTAGTAGGCCCAAGTGCACTCAGGTGGACTCTGATAGTGTTGGACTTGAGATAAGACTCTGAGAAGTGCAGGAGGTACTCAAGCAACCTATCAACAGAGGAAGAAAAGGGATCCAGGGTCAGATCAGCACACCAGGTGGTGAATCTCCTCCATTTGAAGGCATAAGACCTCCTCCTCAAACATAGAAACATAAAAATATAACAGAAAAAGATCACATGGCCTATCTAGTCTGTCCTTCCATATCAATCACTGTAACACTCCTCTTTTTTTCCTTTAGAGATCCTGTGCATTTGTCCCATGTTTCTTTGAATTCAGATACGATCCTCATCTCTATCACCTCCACTGGGAGACTACTCCATGGATGCACCACTCTTTCCGTAAAGAAATATTTCCGCATATCACTCCTGAATCTATCCCCTTTCACCCTCATCCCATGTCCCCTAGTAACAGAGCTTGTTTTCCATCGAAAGACTCTTCCTGTGCATTTATGCCACAGAGGTATTTAAACATCCCAATCATATCAACTCTATCCCTATAGCCCTCCTAGAAGCCAGCAGTACCTCTGTCACCCCTTTGGGCAGGTGAAGCTCGGACAGCACAAAGTGGTCAACATCTATGTAGTGAGGGCCGGGAAACAGACATTGGGGTAAAGCAGATTCCAGTCCTCCTGGGAGATGAGGTCTGGACTCTGGAGCCAAGTCCAACTGCAGGGGCTCCCTCCGGGAGAGCTGAAGCAGAATGGGAAAGCATAGTTACTCATCTGTAACAGATGTTCTCCGCGGACAGCAGGAATCAGTCCTCTCATATAGGTGACGTCGGCGCTGAAGGAACACGCGTGCAAGCATCTCCCCAGCTTTCAAAGAAAGCCTTTGGGAGATGCACCACTCAAGGATGCCATCTTGCTTAGTCTAATGACCTAGTTAAGACAGCAAAAATGAAAATACGGTAAAGATACAACTCCATGAGGTGGAGGGAGGGTTGTGAGTACTGATTCCTACTGTCCCCAGAGAACACCTGTTACAGGTAAGTAACTATGCTTTCTCTGGGAACAAGCAGAAGTAAGTCCTCACATATGGGACTCCCCAGCTATAGGCTACCAAGAACCTGTACAAAATGCCACGATGACCAGAGGTGGTGAACTATGAGCTGCAGCAGTTGAGTCCCAACTGAGAGGCTCTCGCAAGACCCAGGTGTCTGGCAGAAAACCAGCACTCCAGTAGCCTGAACACAGAAGGGTCAGAGGGCAGGAGTTGTCTACCCCCCAAAAAGATTAGAACATGGCTTTGCCAAAGGCGCTGTCCCTCAGGACTCCCTCTCCAGGCAGTAGGGAGCTGCGAAGGTATGTACTGAAGACCAGGTGGTGGCCCGGCAGATTTCTGTAACCGGTATGGAACACAGATTCATTACAGAAGTAGCCATGGCTCTGATGCGGCACACCATGACCCAGTTGTCTAGTGAGATACCAACCTGCTCATAGGCAAGGACAATGCAGTCTGCCACCCAAGTGGACAGTTACTGTAAGCCCCAGTCAACTGGGGTCATAGGAAGCAAAGAGCTGAGGCATTTGCGGTGGCCCCGAGTCCATTACAGATAGAAGGAAAGGGCCCTTTTACAATCCAGAGTATGGTCTCCACCTTTGCTGCTATGAGGCTTTGGGAAGAAGGTGGAGAGCACAGCCTTCCAATTGAGGCGGAAGGGGGACACCACACCTTTGGCAGAAAATTGAGGTGTGCGCAGGGCAGCTCTGCCATCAAAGTCTGTAGCTCGCTGACCCTGTGAGCTGATATGAATGCCACGAGGAAAACAACCTTCCAGGAGAAGTACCACAGGTGACAGGTAGCCAGGGGCTCAAACGGCAGTTTAGTGAGCTGTGAGAGCACCACATTGAGATCCTGCTCTACCATTGGTGGGTGGACAGGGTGCTTGGACAACATAAGACCCTGTAGGAAAGAGATAAGGAGCTGAGTCGAGATGGGCTTGCCCCTTGACAGAGTGGTGGTGCACCGCAATAGCACTCAGATACACTCTGAGTTAGACTTCAGTCCCGCCTATGACAGGTGGAGTAGGTACTGGAGCACCAGCTGCAACAAGCAGGAGAAGGGTTTCACTTGCCTCAGCACACCATACCAAAAATAGATGCCATTTGAAAGCATACTCTCTTCTTGGGGTGCAGGAGAGTGCCCTCCTTCTGAGAAAGCAGTCCTGGGGTGCAGCACAGGAGAGTCAGAAGCTCCGCGAACCAGGGTTGCTGGGCAACCGGGGGGGGGGGGCTACCAGAATCAGTGATGCCCTGTTACATTGAACCTTGAAGAAGTGCTTGGCAACCAGCGGTGTCGACAGGAAGGTGTAAAGGAGGCCTTCCATCCATGGGATGAGGAATGCATCCACCACCTCCCAGAACAGATGCAGCTGGCAGGAGCAGAAGCAGGGCAACTGCATGTTGTCCGGGCTGGTAAACGGGTCCACTAGTGGGATGCCCCCAGAGTTGTAAAATCTGGGAGGCCACTCTGGGGTCCAGGAACTAGCTGTGCAGCTGGAGGACTCTGTTCAGCCTGTCTGCCGGGGAGTTGTCCAGACCCGGGAGATAGATTTCTCGCAGGAGCATCCCATTGTGTGTCGCATATGAGGAGAGGGCTTCCGCCTCCTGACAGAGAAGTATAATATCGTGCCTCTTTGTTGACATAGAACATTGTAACTTGGTTGTCCATCTGGACTAGCACAGACTAGTGCTGCAATCGGTGGCGAAAGGCTCTGAGAACCAGAAATATCACCTGGAGCTTCAGGAGGTTGATCTGCAACTGGCACTCCATCAGGGGACACGTGCCTTGTGTGTGGAAGTTCTGGCAATGAGCTTCCCATTCTCACAAGGAGGCATCCATGGTGAGAACCCTCTGGGGGGCAGGTGCCTGTTAGGGCATGCCGGCTTGAAGGTGACGGGGGATCTGCCACCAGTCAAGGAAGTCTGCCAGTTGGCAGGTCACTTTTACCCTGTCCTGAAGTCTGACCGTGGCTTGTATCCACTAGGAGCAGAGGAACCACTAAGTTGCCCTTATATGCAGCAGGGCATACGGGACTACATGTACCATGTGGTCCAGCAGGCAGAGGTGGTGAGCTGGCACAGATCAGTGGTGTTGCACTTCTGCAGCTAGCACCCTGAGGTGCTCTGTTCTCTCCAGAAGGAGAAAGGCCTTGGCCTGGAGAGTGTCCAGCCGAGCCCCTATGAACTTCAGGCACTGTGCTGGAGAGAGGTGGGACTTGGAGTAATTGATGATGAAGCCCAGATGCTGCAGGCCGTGGATGGTGCACTCTGTGGTGTCATGCACTTCAGCAGCTGTGCCTCCCCTTATGAGCCAGTTGTCCAGGTAGGGAAAGATGAAGGTCCCTTGGAGATTAAGGTGGGCTGCAATCACTGCCAGGCACTTGGTGAAGACCCTTGGCGATGATGTCAGCCCGAAGGGTAGCACCCTGTACTGGTAGTGACTTCCTTCTACCACGAACTGGAGGTATTGTCGGTGGCTGGGATGGATCAGAATGTATGTATAAGCATTTTTCAGGTTTAAGGATCAAAGCCAGTCTCCCTGCTGGAGGTAAGGCAGCAGTATTCCAAGGAAGAGCATCTTGAAACTTCTCCCTCACCATAAATCTGTTCAAGTCCCATAGATCCAAGATAGGCCTAAGCCCCCTGCTCTCTTGAGAACAAGGAAATATCTAGAGCAGAATCCTTTGCCCCATAGATGTTTGGGCACTGTCTCCACTGCTTTGTCTGTGAGGAGGCCTGCAAGATTGGTGAGGAGCAGAGTCTGGTGATGGAGAGGCCTTTCCGGTTCTCCTGGGAAGAACAAGGGTGGCGTCTGTTGCAGGCGGCGGAGTCAGCGGTGATAGAGAATTACCTGTGGGCAAACAAGGCCAGATGCCCCACATGTGGGCTGCTGAGAGCCTCTTGGGGGAGAGGAGGCCATGCCTAAGAAGTCAAGAACTGCCTCCAAGCTAGGCCTGGGCCTGGTTCTTAGGCTTGCCCCTTGGACTGTTGCCCCTGCTGTGGGGCAGAAAAAGGCCTGTACTGTGGTGCACTACCGCTCACCCCCTTCTTCCTCAGGCCTTTTTTACGAGGGTGCACCAAGGTCTTCTGAAAGAGTCTGGTCCTGGTCAGGAACAATCCATCTCAGCAGCCTTGTCTGACATGGGTTTTCCAAAAAGGTTCTCACCAGTGCAAGTGATGAGTTTGTCCTGGACCCACTGCTCAAGGTCAGACTACTGCGGTCACATCTGATGTCAGGCCTCGATGCCCATGGCAGCAACTAATGGTTAACTGTATAACGTCATTTAGGGATAACAGGAATAAAAGCCCAACTATCCATTGATACTTTGTTTTCACACCGAATGTGCTGTATATTTTAGTGTATGACCAAGCAGCTATATGTACTACTGAATAGCCTGCGCAAAGTGGCCCTAAATTAGTTGTCTGGCCTGTGTTGTATCACACTGTTCTACCTCCCTTTGATGTTAATATTTGTAACTCAGATGCCTTAACTGTTTTATACTGAGTAGCCTTAAATCAACACAGTGATGTTGTTGTTTCTATCTTCACACCGAATATGCTGTATAGTTCATTGCATGACCAAATATTATTACTGAATGACCATATTATTACTGCATGACCAAATATGTATTACTGAAAAGCCTTAACCAAGTAGCCTAACTCAGTTGCCTTAGCTGCTTTATTACTGAGTAGCCTTAATTTAACACAGTGATTTTACCTCACTTTGATGTTTAGCTGTATATTTTCCTTAATTGACCGTGGAACTATTTGTGCTAGTGCATAGCTTTAACATACCACAGTGACATGATACATTTTTGGAGATAATCAAGAGCACATCTGAAGGCACTGACATCAACCCCTGCAAAGTTGGGCCGTTATACATGTTACACAACAGGTCTGGAAATGGCTACCGTCAGTACCTCCCTCCTGTTGTGTGTCTCTGTATCCTACTTTCCTCAGGTGTCTGTAACCACATCCTGCTGTACCACACACCTTTTACCTGGAGACCAGTATACATCTACAACCCAGCCATACTGCCAACTATTACTCTACATAACACGGTCTTTCCTGCACGTATGGCAACACTACCACACAGACAAGGGACAGACACACCGTCTGTCAGGAGCTCAAAGGACCAGCGCAACAGTATACCTAAAAAAAAGCGAAGTGGAACAAACAAAACAGGAGCAACTAAGATAAACATGATCTCCAAGTCCGACAAACCTCTGCAGGCCGAAGTATCATTCATGCTAATCAACGCCAGATCAATATGCAACAAGACCCACATCATACACGATATCCTCACAGATGCGAAACCTGATATCCTATGCATCACGGAAACATGGATCACGGACACAGACTCAGTTATCACCAACCAAATTTGTAAACCTGGTTACAAGATCTACAATTGTCCCCGCTCCAAGAAAAGAGGAGGAGGAGTGATCATCATGGCCAAGACCTCCTTACTCTTAGCAAACACTTCTCAAAGCAATGACGATGGAATTGACATGCTCAGAATAGAAAACAAAACTATATCTATCTGTCTCATCTACAGAGCCCCCTCATCCCCATACGAAACTCTGGCTTCCGCACTGGAAATCATAACTACCACAGCATGCAAAAAGCACCAGATCATCCTAGGCAATCTAAACCTTGCATGTGTCTCTCCAGCTCAAGCAGAAATATTCCATGAAGCCATGGACCAACTTGGTTACGAGCAAATAATCAGTGAGGCCACACATACCAAAGGCAACACCCTGGACATGGTGTTTCTACCCACCAAGCTCAATGGTCTCCAAAAACCCAAGATACATATAACCCCAGTGCCTTGGTCGGACCATCACCAAATTGAATTCACATTGCTTCTACCCACCATGCGAGAACATGCTACACACGTCCCTCCTACAAACCTACGGAGGAGATTCCAAAAATACAACAAGGAAACACTAATAACATCAATAGCCGCGCATATGAATCTGGAACAAGACAACCTGGAGATACTGGTAAACCAATGGGACTCAGGTATCGAAGCAATCTCAATACCAACCTGGTCACCCATAAGTATCTCATCCAGAAACAGGAATGAACCATGGTACACCCCCACCCTCCGCGAACTAAAGAAGCACCTGCGGAAGCAAGAAAGGAAGTGGAGAGGGCACAAAACCGAGGAACATAGGATGGAATACGTCAAACTTCTTGCAGCTTACAAGAGTGAAATTAACCTGGCAAAGAAAACTCACCACTCCAACACGCTTAGTAAGGCCCTCAACCGGCCCAGGGAACTATTTGCATTAGTCGAATCTCTCACGAAGAATAATCAAGAACCTAATACAAATGGGGCAATGACAGCCCAAAAGTTGGCAGACCATTATGCCAACAAGCTAAACCCCCCAACCAGAAACATGAACCCTCAAGCGCCTGAACCCCCCACCCAAGACCTGTCTATGAGCTCCGCCCTGCAAACAACCAACACCTCGGAAGAAACTACCCGGTACCAAGAATGGTCCACCTTCAGGAGCATTGAAGTCAAGCAAATCATGAACATAATCTCCAGCTTAAGAACCACCACCTCCCCACTCGACCCATGCCCAGCTACCTGGGTCAAGGACATAAAAAACAGGAAGCTGCCCAATTCGTCACCCACATAGTGAACCAATCACTATCGCAGGGGCTAATGCCAACGCACCTCAAAAAATCCATCATCCGACCCATACTGAAGAACAAAACCCTCAACAAGAGCGACCCTACATCCTACCGCCCAGTATCAAGCATATCCTTCCTTGCCAAAATCACTGAAAAGGCAGTGCAACAACAACTGCAAGACCACATAGATGACAACAACGCCTTCGACGTCCACCAGTATGGCTTCCGACAGCATCATGGTGTAGAAACCCTCCTCTTAGCCCTACTGGACAAACTACTTAAAGGTCTGGAAGAAAGAAACAAAATGTACATGCTCATTTTCATAGACATATCAGCTGCCTTTGATACTGTACATCACCCCACACTACTAAACAGACTCGCGACAATAGGCATTAGAGGCACCCCTCTGAAATGGTTCTCCTCCTACATATCCGACAGAATGCAGCAAGTCCACTTCAACAACGAAATGGCCTCACCATTCCCGCAAACCCAAGGCATACCGCAAGGATCGGCCCTGTCTTCCCTCCTTTTCAACCTTTATCTACGACCAGCTTGTAAAATATTCCAGGATCACATGATCAGTTATCACATCTATGCTGATGACCTAATGCTATATACTCAACTTGATGCCGATAACCCGAATCTCAGTCAACTGGAGAAATGCCTCAGTGAGCTCCAAACCTGGTTGCAACAAAATAATATGTCCATAAATCAAAAAAAAACGGAAGTGATGTGCATGTCCAGAAAAACTGACTTCAACCCACCACCAACAGTCACCTTGAACAATAATGTCTACGCCACAAAGAACGAAATAAGATACCTAGGTGTGACACTGGATTGCCACCTGAAGCTGGAAAAACATCTCCGAATTAGCAATCGAGCCATTTTCCACAAGCTAAAAATCGTGCAACCACTACATAATATCATAGATCACTCTGACTTCAGGACCGTAGCACAAGCCCTCATCATTCCTCATCTGGACTATTGCAATGCCATACTACAGGGTCTGCCTAAAAAAAACCCTCAATATCCTGCAAATGGCGCAAAATGTGACAGCTAGAATCATCATGGGGACCGGCCTGAAGGATCATATTACACCAATACTAATAGACCTACATTGGCTCCCAATCACTGCACGCATACAATATAAAATCATTATCACCACATTCAAGCTCATTCATAATATAGCACCCTCTTACCTCAGCACCCTTATCACTTTACAGCCAAATAACAGAAGCAGAAGATCTCCAAACCTCAATACCCTCCTGGTCCCGGGGAGCCTGAGATATGTCAAAACAAACACCAGCAACCGAGCATTTTCATTTATAGCACCTCTGCTATGGAATCAACTACCATGCGAACTGAGAGCAAGCAGTGACCTGATGGACATCAGAAAAAAGCTTAAGACTCATCTTTTTCAGATGCATTTCTATCCTGCCTAATCACCATGTACTCACACTGGCTCATAACAGGCACAAAGAAAGAACTCCGTGTTCTGGCCAACAATATTCACTAGCGTCATGTAAATATGTAGAATACATGTGAAATTATTAGCCTGCAATCAAGTGTAAATCATATAATTCGAGTGATTTGACCTGTACATTTCCACTAAATCATGTTGTATGTTTCAATTCCCGGCCTGTACAGCCGCACCTTATGTATAGCAAACCGCTGCTGATCGCTGGAAGTAGCGGGATACAAGTGTACACTAAATAAATAAAATAAAACTCTGGCTGGAGAATTTGAAGCCATCGTATGCTGCTCAAGAGAGGAATGTCTTGCACTCCTTGACTGCTGAGGCCAGTGACTTGAACAGCTAAAGGAGTTCCCCATCGAGTCCTGCAGAGAAACCGGTGAGTTCCCGCGCCAGTTCCTTTAGGTCAGGGGTCACCAACCTGCGGCCCACGAGGTCCCTTCGTGCAGCCCGCGAGGCTCTACCCCGGTTAACATTACGTGCGGCCCGCCAAGGATTCCTGTCATTGTATCTGCGGCCCGCGGCATGACTGTGAAGTGACTTTGCAAAAGTGCACTTTGTGCACAAAATATCTGCATTTAGGAACTTTTACAACGCGACCAATAGCCTATTTTTGAAAAGTACACAACTGCAGCATCTCCGCAATGCCACACACACTGCACTTTTTTCCCACCAGCTGCACCAACCTATTTTAAGGACCTGCCTGCAGGTGGAGAACTACCGAGAAAGGCAGGGCAAACCGTGCCGATTGGACCTATGGAGGCGGCTCGTTGACGCCAGGCGCCCTCTGATTGGTCATTCTTCCAGGATGCTCTAGAACTGGCAGCCTCTCTATTCTGGATGGTAGCGGAGGGTGGGGAACGAAGGATATGAAGACAGAGCAAGAGGGGAACGTGGGATAATGCCCCACTGCATTAGGAAAGTCGCTGGTGTGGGCGGTTGTCAGTGCCTGAAAGACGCCTCCCCCCTTTGCTCTTTTCAGCAGCGTTTGCAGGTAGATTTTTCTTCCCTCAATTTCACCCCCCTCCTCCTGCATCTGGGAGCCTCACAGCGGCCGGCGAGTAACCGGCTCCCTCCGACTTCCCGCGGCCCCGCGCTCCTGACATTACAGGCGGAGGTTTGAGTGAGTTACTTGCGCTGCCCTTTTCCCTTCTCGCTGTGCGCAGCCTTCCTTCATGGTTAAAGATCATCTCGACCGCTCGTTGGCGCACCCCGCAAAGAAAACGACCACACCGTTTGGAGAACCCAGGTACTCCCACACAGCATGCCACCACTCCTAGCCCCCATCTATCTCCTAACACCCCTCCTAATCCTCCACCCCCACTCAGCCAAACCCTGCAACCCCCTCTGCCCAGACACCACAACAGCTCAACCCACGAGCACCCACAATCATGCACACAACCATGCACACAAGCACACACACTCACCTTGCACACCAACCTGCACCACTGACCCCACAAACCACCACCACCTCTCCATTTCACTCATAAACACCCGCTCAGTTAGGAATAAATATCATATGCTCCAGGACCTGATCACAACAGATAAGATTGACATCCTCTGTGTAACGGAAACCTGGCTAACAGACCACGACACCGGTGATGGCCCCCACCCCTTGATCCCCCCCCCTCCCTTGTTATGTGTTACACCGCTTTGACCCGGTGAAAAGCGGGATATAAATACAGTTAAATAAATTAAATAAATAAATAAAATAAATAAATAAATAAGAGGACCAATCAGCAATAAGGCTTAAACTTTGATTCTGTTTTTGCAGCTATCGATAGAATTCCTGTTCTCTTTTTCCCCCATGGCTTCCCCCATGAACAAGAAGCGCAAGCTCAGCGATGAGAACCGCGGCTTCAACCCTGAGTGGAACAAGCTCTTCTTCACGCTGCACAAGGATCGTGCGCTGTGTGTCATCTGTCAGAAGACCGTTGGCGTTCTGAAGGACTACAATGTGAAGCGCCACTTCGAGTCCGTCCACTCAGAGTACGCCAAGATGGATGCAGTCAAGAAGAAGCAGGAGTTTACCCGCGTGTCGTCTGCGCTCCAACGCCAGTCCGCTCTCTTTGTGAAGAGCGTGACAGCCGCCCAGACTGCAGCCGCCAGCAACACCACAGCTAGCTACCGCGTTGCCTACCTCGCCGCAACTCGTCTTAAGCCCTTCACCGACGGCGAATTCGTAAAGGACTGTGTACTCGCCATCGCCGACGAAGTGTGCCCTGAGAAGAAGGCGGTCTTCGAGAAGGTCAGCCTGTCTGCTCCGACCCTCACTTGCCGCGTCGAAGATATGAAGGACGACGTCTTGGGCACCTTGAAGCAGCGCTTCCGTGACTGTCAGCACTTCGCGATTGCCTTGGATGAGTCGACAGATGTGAAGGATATCGCTCAGCTGGCGATCTACTTCCGTGGCGTCACAGACTCCTTCGACGTCATCGAGGAGTTCGCTCAGCTTGTGCCGATGAGCGGAACCACCACTGGCACTGATGTGTTGGCAGCTGTGCTCTCCTGGATCAAGGACTTTGAACTTGACTTGTCGCGTCTGTGTGGTGTCACCACTGACGGCGCCCCTACCATGTTGGGGAAGAAGAACGGCTTTGCCTCGCTTCTTGTGAAGCACGTGCGCGACCTCGGCCACAAACAGGATATCAAGACATTGCACTGCATCGTCCACCAAAAAGCCCTTTGTGCCAAGTCTGCAACCATCGCTGAGGTCATGTCGGTCATTGTGAAGGCTGTGAACTTGGTGCTGTCACACGCATTGAATCATCGCCAGTTCAAGGACTTGCTCGCAGAGGCTGACGCACAGTATGGCGATCTGCTGTACTACTGCGAGGTACGTTGGCTCAGCTGTGGGAAGATGCTTCAGCATGCCTACGAGCTGAGAGAGGAGCTGGCGTCTTTCCTCGAAGCCAAGGGATTCGACTTCCCGCAGCTGCGCGATCCTCAGTGGTGCCAGGATTTAGCGTTCCTTGTCGACCTGACAGCTCACATGAATCAGCTCAACACCCAATTGCAAGGCAAAGAACTCCTCATCTCAGACATGGTCGCCAAGGTCAAGGCCTTTCAAGTGAAGCTAATGCTGTGGGAAAAGCAGCTGCAAGCACGCAACTTCGCACACTTTGCGCAGCTCGCTGCACTGACGCCTTCGGCTGCTGCTGCTCGCCGTTACGCATCCACCATCCGTCATCTCAAGACGGAGTTTGAGGCTCGTTTCCAAGACTTCACCAAGCACTCGCAAGACTTTGCCCTCTTCAGTGCCCCCTTCGAGATGAACCCCACCGACGTGCCCTCTGACCTTCAAATGGACTTGATCGAACTGCAGTGTGACGACGCACAGAAGTCGCGTTTCATGGCTATGGGCCCTGTTGCATTTTGGAAGACACAGGCGGCCACCCACCCGTCCATGGCCGCCAACGCACGCAAGGTCGCTGCTCTCTTCGGCTCAACCTACTGCTGCGAACAGCTGTTCAGCCGAATGAAATTGATAAAGTCATCCACGTGCTCGCAGCTCACCGACGACCACCTGCAAGCGTCCCTTCTCCTGTCAGTGTCATCTGTGAAGCCGGACTTTAACCGTTTGTCTGCTAGCATGAATCATCAGCCATCTCATTAAATTCAATAAAGGTGATCAGCCATTGTTTTCATAATTTTGCGTTTGTTGTTTCGCGGGGGCGGGGAGAAGGGGGGTGCGGCCCGCGAGGCTCCCTGTAGTCGGCTGTGCGGCCCGCGGCCCTCTGGAGGTTGGTGACCCCAGCTTTAGGTACATGCCAATGTAAACTAGTAGGACTGGACTCTGCAAACCAGTATCAAGCCATGGTAGCATTTCCAGCCACCGGCATCCAAGGCCTGGCCTCCCTACCTGTGGGCACCGATGAATGAGTCTTTTGGCTCTTAAGTTACCGCATGGCCAACTCGACGAACATAGGAGGGAGCTGGGTTTTCTGGAACCCCAGGCTTTAGCAGACTCTGTACACTGTGTCAAGCCATTTGCTCACAATGGGCACCAATGCTGGTGTTTCCCCACATATAGAGGCGGCGGCAGTGCTCAAGAATCAGAGGGATGGGCACTGTGAGGACTTCCTTCAGAGGAGCCTCATACTGGAGAATCTCAAGTTCCTCTGTGCGGGGGTCCTCTTCCGCCTTGGTCTCAAATGTAAGTGCCTTTGCCATATCCTGCACAAAGTCAAGGAAGGCAACGTCCTTGGGCAGGGATCGGCACTGGGACACCGGTGAAGACAGGTCCAAGGGCATGTCTCAGTGTTGTCAGGTGCCCGGGGACTCCTCATCCTCTGTCTCTCAGTCTGATGAAGTCAGAGGAAGAATCAAAGGCTCTGCGGCTCCCGTGGTCGGGTCCCAAGACCAAAAGGCCCACAACCCCCCGGGGACCTGTGGTCCGAGCCGCATGCACTCACTGGGAAGGACCGGTGTCCCAAGAAACGGATGCTGATGGGTCTCTTGAGGCAGTTGGCGCTTGAGGATCGGCTTGACAACCTGGAAGCCCTTGAGGTTGAGGGTCCAGTCGTCGGGGTGGATGAACCGGAGGAACTGGACATCAGCGCCTGCTGCTGTGCTAGGAAGGCAGAGATACTGCACTCCATGGCTGTCATTCTGGTCTCCTTGCCAGATGGCTCCACAGCCTTCAACATGGGCACTAATGGCTTTGGGCCTGGCATCTGTTTCATTTAGGGAGAGTCCTCAACCAGGATAGCCTCAGGGGTCTGAGGCCAGTCACCCGATGCCGATGACTCCTTCCAGAGCAGCTTGTGAGGCTGCTCCTGCTCCAACCCCTCAGACTCACACTGGGGACTGTGGGGGGGGGGGGCCTGTTGTGGGATTTACCCACTTCTCCAGACCCATCCTCCAAAGTGGTCTTCGTGGGCTTCGAGTTTTTCTTGCGTGTCACCTCCGGTGAGTTCCTCTCAGAGAAGCCATAGGACATTGCGGCAGCCCTGGCATCACAGGGCACCAAGGTACCAGAGGGAGACCCTTGAGCATGGCATCACCGGGGATTCCGGTACAGTGTCAGATCTGTGGAAGAACTTTTCCTGCTGCAGCTGGCGGCTCTAGATGGCCTTCACGGACATGGACTTACAAAAGATCACAGCCCAAGTCGTCGTGGTCCGGCCTGAGGCAACAGAAGCAGCAGTGATGTGGGTCAGTGAGGGACATCATATTACTGCACCGATCACATTTCTTGAAGCCACTAGAGGCCATGGGAAAAAACAGATCCTTGAACCCAGACAAGGGTCCGAGGCCTACTGACCAAAAAGGGCATAAAGCGCCAGTCGAGGGACCTCTCAAGCAAAACAAAGAAAAGACAACCAGAGCAGCGACATCTAGGCAAGCTAACTCAGGGCAGAAAGAACTGATACGTGTACCGGAAAAAGATAAATTAAGACAAAAAAAAGAGAAGACACTTTGTCCAGGGAAATGGGACAAATGTCTAGTGGGCTCTGTGGAAAAAAGGAGACTGAGGCAAGATGGCACCTTGGGCAGGAAGGGGACTATGCATGCGTGGTACATCTCCCAAAGGCTTTCTTTGAAAGCTGGGGAAATGCTCCCACGTGGGCTCCGTTGGCACCAACATCATTCATATGTGAGGGCTGACTTCCTGCTTGTTCCCTGAGAAACCAGGGCTGTCTGGGGCAATACAGCACGATGAGAATCATTGTGCCCCTGTCTACCTAGAGTTTCAACAGGGTCTTTGCTAGGAGGGGAATGGAAGGATATGTGTATAGTAGGCCCATTCTACAGTGTAGGAGGAATGCATCAGGCACTAGCCTGCCGCTCTAAATGACCCTGGAGCAGAACTGATCCACTTGGGCATTGCACAGAGAAGCAAACAGATCTATTGAGGAGTACTATGAAAACCAGTGGGAAAGGGTTAACACAGAACATCTAAAATGTTGTCCAAAATGCTGGCATTTGCATTTGATGTGCTCAGTAAGCACAGTTACTTACCTTTAACAGGTGATCTCTGGGAACAGCAGGAATAAGTCTTCACATATGGGTACATCGGTACCGACGGAGTCTGCGCGGGAACGCTTCCCAGCGTCCAATCAAAACGCTTTTGGAAGCATTCCACCACGCCTGCGTGCTGCCTTCCCAACTGCCTCTCCTCAGTTAAGTTTTACAGCTGAGACAAAGAGAGAGAGAGGAAAGGAAAGATAGATAAAGAGATACAACTCCTAGGGGAGGTGGGTGGGTTGTGAAGACTTATTCCTGCTGTTCCCAGAGATCACCTGTTACAGGTAAGTAACTGTGCTATCTCCAGGAACAAGCAGGAATGAGTCTTCACATATGGGGACTCCAAAGCTGAGATGCCCAGAGGGAGTCCTAGCATGTTGCAGATGTAGAAGAGCCATGCTGCTCCCCAGAACCTCAGGCATCCTGGGGATGGAGGGTAGGAGTTGAATACAGAAAAGGTGCTGTGAACAGCTGAACTAGAACAGGACCTCTACAGAGAAGAGCCCTGTAGAGAGATCTAGTGGTAAAAATTGAGATATGGGCCTCCCTTGTTGGCATTGCAAGTCTACTGAAGTTGATATGGATCCGTTAGAAGAACCATTGGAAAACCTCAAGGAGTACCTCACTGAGGAGTAGAGGTAAGAAAAGTAGAAAAACAAGTGGAGGTTAGAACCCCTCAGGGTGAAGAAACTGGGGTAGGGAAAGAGAAGTAGGACTTCAGTGGAAGACGCAGAAAGTACCATTAAGAAAGCTTAAGATGTGTTGGTCCAAGAAAATCTAATCCTAGGACCAAAAGAAAAAAAAAAAAAAAAAGAGTATGACCCTGCTGGACTGGCAGTAGAAACAGTCCATGTAGGAGAGAAAGGGTGTGGAAAACCCCTGTAACTTATAAGAAGTTACGGACAGACTTAGGAAGCGCTAAGCTTTAGATAAAGCGTAGTTACTCACCTGTAACAGGTGTTCTTCAGGAGCAGCAGGAATCAGTCCTCACATATGGGTGACGTCGGCACCGACGGAGCCCTCGCGGAGCAATTTTCCCCAGCTTTCAAAGAAAGCCTTTGGGAATTGCAGCGCGCATGCACGGTCCTCTTCCCGCCCAAGGGTGCCATCTTGCTCAGTCAGATGACATAGCTAAAAGACAGCAAAAATTAGCAAAAACGAAAGCATAAAACTGCAACTCCAAGGGGAGGAGGGAGGGTTGTGAGGACTGATTCCTGCTGCTCCTGGAGAACACCTGTTACAGGTGAGTAACTACGCTTTCTCCAGGACCAAGCAGGAAGTCAGTCCTCACATATGGGACTCCCAAGCTAAAGGCTACCGGAGACCCTAAGCACAAAAATGAGCTCCCTCTAGCTCAGCAGCACAGAAGGAAGAAATCTTCTCTGAATACGTCTCCAACCGGTAGCCCAACATCCGGGATGGAGGGTAGGAGTTGCCTATACCTCGAAGAGGTTACGGAGGACTGCCTGACCGAAAGCACTGTCCCTGCGGGACTCCCTCTCCAGGCAGTAATGGGCTGCAAAAGTCTGGCTTGAAGACCAAGTAGCGGCCCGGCAGATGTCTGCCAATGGAACAGAGCGGAGGTAAGCCACTGACGTAGCCTTCGCCCGAACACGATGAGCGGTGACTCTACCTTCCAGCACGAGGCCTGCAGCCTCGTAAGCCCAAGCGATGCAGTCCGCAATCCAGATGGACAGAGTACGCTTGGAGACAGGGAGCCCCAACTTGTTGGGGTCATAAGACACAGAGAGCTGAACAGCCCTTCGGTGCTCCCGCGTACGGTCAAGGTAGAAGTTCAGCGCCCTTCTACAGTCCAGGGTATGCAGGACCATCTCAGCTCGGCTGGAGTGTGGCCTGGGAAAGTAGGTCGGAAGTACCACCTCCTGGTTGATGTGAAAAGGGGAAACCACTTTAGGAAGAAACTTAGGGTGAGTCCGTAGGACTACCCGGTTCTTGTAGAACCTAGTGTAAGGAGGATCAGATACCAGGGCCTGCAACTCACTAACGCGTCTAGCAGAAGTGAGGGCCACCAAGAACAAGGTTTTCCAGGAAAGAAAACGAAAAGGACAGGTAGCCATAGGCTCAAAAGGCGGACAGGTAAGCCGCTGTAAAACCACATTGAGATCCCAGTTCGGGGCTGGCGGGCGCAAAGGTGGTTTAAGGAGTAGGAGGCCTCGGAGAAAACGAGCCACCAGAGGGTGGCTGGAAAGAGGTCTACCATCCACCGGTAGGTGGTGCGCAGAAATAGCACTGAGGTGGACTTTGACCGAGTTGGACTTAAGTCCAAGATTGGAAAGGGAAAGCAAGTACTGCAAGACCACTGAAGCTGAACAGGAGAAGGGGTCTTGCAACTGCTGAGTACACCAGACGGAGAACCGACGCCACTTAAGAGCGTAGGACTTCCGGGTGGAAGGCCTCCTGGAGGCCAAGACGACCTCTTCCACATCTGGAGGTAGCTGGAGAGGAGCAAGGACTACCCTTTCAGCAGCCAGGCCATCAGATGAAGGGACCGAAGGTTGGGGTGCAGGAGCGTCCCCTGATCCTGCGAGAGGAGGTCGGGCTGAAATCCCAGAGGAAGAGGGGTGTCCACCGCCAGCTGCATCAGAAGCGGGAACCAAGGTTGTCTCGGCCACCGGGGAGCCACTAGGATCACCGACGCCTTGTCTCTGAGAACTTTGAAGAGCGTCCGAGACACCAGAGGCATGGGTGGAAAGGCATACAAGAGGCCTGTGGACCAGGGAATCAGAAAAGCATCCGCCGCTACCCGGAGAGGGTGCGGCTGTCGAGAGCAGAATCTGGGAAGCTGCCGGTTCAGAGGACTGGCGAACAGATCCAGGGTGGGGAGACCCCACCGGAGAAAGATCCGCTGAACCACGAGCGGATCCAATCTCCACTCGTGCGGTTGGAGGATCCTGCTCAGTTTGTCTGCCAGGTAGTTTTCTTGACCTGGGAGATAGACAGCTTTGAGGACGATGTTGCGATGGACGGCCCAAGAGCAGAGTTTCTGTGCTTCCTGACAGAGAAGGAAGGAGCCAGTTCCGCCTTGTTTGTTCACGTAGAACATGGCTACCTGATTGTCCGTCTGGACAAGTACCGACTGGTGAGAAATCAGGTGAGAGAAGGCTTTGAGCGCTAGGCGGATGGCTCTGAGCTCCAGGAAGTTGATCTGCTGAGCGGACTCCCACGGAGTCCAGAGACCCTGAGTACAAGTCCCCTGGCAATGTGCTCCCCAACCCTGGAGAGAAGCATCGGTCGTCAGGACCCGAGAATGTGTAGGGGGCTGAAAAGGCACCCCCAGCACTAGGTTTGGTAGATGAAGCCACCATCGCAGAGAGGAGACCAGCTGGTCGGAGATCTGTACGGAGTCCGCTAGGCTCCCAGTGGCCTGATGCCATTGTTTGCGAAGGCACCATTGAGCAGGTCGCATGTTCAGGCGGGCATTGGGGGTTACATGGACCGTGGAAGCCATATGGCCAAGCAGTCTCAGAAATTGCCTGGCCGAGACCAGGGAATTGCTGTGAAAGCGGCTGGCGAGATCCATGAGCCTTTGGGCCCTGTCCAGAGGCAGGAAGGCCCGCGCCTGAAGAGTGTCCAACCTGGCGCCGATGAATTCTAGATCTTGAGAGGGGAGCAAAGTGGACTTTGCGACGTTTATGACAAAACCCAAGTGCTGGAGCAGAGCCACAGTGCGATGAGCAGCCTGAGTGGCTTCTTGGGCAGACTGGGCCCTGATGAGCCAGTCGTCCAGGTATGGGAACACAAAGAGACCTTGAAGTCTCAGATAGGCCGCCACCACTGCTAGGCATTTGGTGAACACTCTGGGGGCGGAGGATAGGCCGAAAGGCAGTACTCTGTACTGGTAATGGTGTCTGCCCACAACAAACCTGAGGTATTGTCTGTGGTCTGGATGAATAAGGATATGAGTATACGCATCCTTTAGATCTAAGGAGCATAGCCAGTCTCCCTGCTGGAGGTAGGGCAGCAGGATTCCAAGGGTAAGCATTTTGAACTTTTCCTTTGCAAGGAACTTGTTGAGGTTTCGCAAGTCTAGGATGGGTCTGAGGCCTCCTGTTCTTTTCGGAATCAGGAAGTATCTGGAATAAAACCCTTGACCCTTTAGGTGGTGGGGCACCGGTTCCACGGCTTGTTCCTGAACAAGACTTGCTAACTCCTGAAGGAGTAAGTCCCTGTGCAGAGGGAGTCTGGAAGGCTCCCATGGAAAGTAGGAGGGAGGTACCTGGTGAAAATGAAGAAGATAGTTCAAAAGGGCTATCTGAAGCACCCAGGTATCTGTGGTGATGGCGGACCACCTGTGGGCAAAGTGGACCAGCCGGCCTCCTGTGCTGAGAGAAACCAGCTGAGGGGGAGAGGCTATGCTGAGAAAGTCAAAACCCCCACCCTGCTGAGCAGGGGCCGGTGGTGCAGGCTTGGGGGCTTGCTGCCTACGGGACCCATTACCCCGTCCCTTGGCCTGCTTTCCCTGCGGGGGAGCTGGTGAGGCCTGATACTGAGGGTAGTATTTATAGGCAGCACCTTTCCTCGGGTAAAAGGGCTTTTTCCCCGAGGCCTTCTTCTTTTGAGAAGGGGCAGAGGTCTTCCTTGAGAGACGAGTCCTGGTGAGAGTCTCCGTCTCGATTTGTGCAGCCTTCTCATCCATGGGCTTGCCAAAGAGGTTATCACCTCGGCAGGGGACATCGACCAACTTGTCCTGTACCCAGGGCTCGAGGTCGGACGTCTGAAGCCAAGCCTGGCGGCGTCCACCGATGCCGGCCGCGGCTACTCGAGCCGAAGCCTCAAAACCATCATAGGCTGCTCGAGAGATAAACTTGGAGCACTCCCGAATACCAGTAGACAAGGATTGGAACCTCTGCAAAGGTTCGTCGGAGAGACCAGCAGAGAACCCGGCTATTTCCTTAGCCAGGTCTCGGAGATACATGCCCATGTAGAGCTGGTATGTCTGGACTCGACAAGCAAGCATAGAGCCCTGGAAGCACTTCCTACCGAGGGCATCCAGGCTTCGGGCTTCCCTACCAGGGGGCACCGAGGAGTGCATTTTTTGACTCTTCAGTCTATGCATGGCCGATTCCACCACCATGGAATGGTGCGGTAGTTGTGCCTTTTGGAACCCGGGGCTCTTGCAGACTCGATAAATGGAATCGACCCGCTTGCTTAACACTGGCGACGACGCCGGGCTCTCCCACATGCGGAAGAGAAGCCGTTCCAGCATGGGAGGAACCTGTACAATAAAGGCCTCCTTCGGGGGAGAGTCATATTGGAGGGCATCGAGTTCTTCGACTCGAGGCTCCTCCTCGGGATCCGCAGGGAAGGCCAAGGCTTTGGCCCTATCCCTCACGAAGTCCGAGAACCGGGTATCCTCCGGGGGGGACCGTCTCCGAGGTTCGGACTCGGGGGAGTCCGAGGGGACACACCGAGTCCGAAAGGAACCAGGTGACTCTTCGTCCTCAGATTCCCAGGCCGACTCCTCGGAGGAGGAGTCGATCGGCTCCGGTCGGGCGGGCACTGAAGCCATCCGCCCCGACGCCGAGGGAGTCGGCGTCGACGACCTTGGTCCCGAACGGGAGGCCGAAGGAGACCTCGACCGAGGATTGACCCGAGCCCTCATGGACTCGAGGATCGGCTCGGTCTCCGGGGTCGATTTGGAGGTCGACGTCCCGGCGGTCGGGGCAGAAGCACCAGCGAGGCCAGCGATCAATGCCCGCTGCTGGTCCAAGAAGGCAGACAAACTGCACTCCAAGGCCGTCAACCTGAGTCTGAGCTCAGGAGACCCAGCAGCCCCCGACTCGGGCCCCGATGGCGTCAGGCCCAACGTCGGGTCCTTCGGAGGCGAGTCCACGAGGACAACCGTACTTACGTGAGCGGGCAAGTCCACCTCGAGTCGAGGATGTTTCGACGGCTTCTCCGACTCCAAGGACCCGGGACGGGAATCGGGGCTATGCGACCTGGCCCTCGAGGAACCAGGAGCATCCACCGATCCCGCCCTCGCGGGTTTCTTCTTCCGATGATGCTCCCGGGTAGGAGACCCCCTTTCAGAGGAACTCCGATGATGCTCAGGACCAGAGTCCCGAGACGTCGAAGCCTCTGACGAGGTCCGAGCCCGGCCGGAGTCAGAGAAGATACGTTCCCGCTGGTGCTGCCGACTCCTCAAAGCTTTTGAGGACATTTTGCTGCATGGCCCGCAGATCATGGGGGGAACAAACGAAGCAAGAGAGGCAGATGGGTTTGGAACAGACTGCTTTAATGATGAGGGTCCCTACGCGTTTCGGCTTACGCCTTCCTCGGGGGACATACAGCTACCATAAAATTGGACAAACAAAAATAAAAATACAACATTTAAAGAACTTGAGAAATAATGGCTTAGAATAAAATATACATAACAAGTAAATAAATAAATATTGATAATAATAATGTTAACATAATGGACAATAAATAGTATATTAAGAGGGTAGTCACAGAAGCTCTAAAATATCTATAAGCGGGAATGCACACTTAAACCCAAAGGACATACAGAGAAGCTTTAAAAAAAGAAGAAGAAACATAGAAGGGCCGAGACACAACAAAGTTAATAAAGATATCTTAAAACTATATATATATATTAATATAAATATGTTATATTATAAAGGACCAGTGAAGATAAAAAATATATTAAATAAATTAAAAAATACCAAACAATATATGTATAAATATTAAAATTAATTTTTAAAGAATTAAACATAAAAAAGAATAAAAACAGAGAAGAATATATAAAAGCACAGATTATGCAATAAATGGAAACGAGTGTACATCTTAAAAAATAATAATAATATTGATAAACAAATAATAATGAATATAAGACTATATACAAAATAATAATAAATAAAGAAGAACACAAATGAAATATACAGAATTGTCCTTATAAAAGACATATATATATAATAATAAACATACCAGTGTTGTATCAGATGGAATGTCTCTTAAAGAGAGTTTTGTCAAAGCACTATATGAGGGTAGTACCTTATCTGAAGAGTTGTCTCATAAAGACAGTTTGGTCGAGGCACTATATGAGGATAGTGCTGTATCTGAAGAGTTGTCTCAAAGACAGTTTGGTCGAAGCACTATGCAATAACTATAAGAAGAGAAGAACTATATAATGGCATATCTAAGCATCAGGTAATGGAAAATAAAAATATATAATATAGTAAAACCATTACATAAATGGATATAGATATAAAGTTAAAAATATTAAAAAATACAAAATAAAGTAAAATTAATAAAAAAGAATGGAAAATAATAAATAATAGGTAATCTATAAGCAATATAAAATATATATAAATATATGTGACTATATATGGCTATATGAGTATATAATTTTAAGGACCAAAAATAAACTGGAGTGTCGGTAATAAGAGATATTTCAGTGTGATTAAAATAAAATAAATAATTAAATGAAAAATAAAAAATATATAATATGAAATAAAAAAAATATATATATATATATTTAAAAAGTTTTTGAATTAATAAATATATATATAAAAAAATATATATATAAAAAAATAAATAAATATATATAATAAATGAAATTGTGTACAAACTTGGGAATCAAAAAATAAATATGTATATATCTATCTATCTATATATGTGTAATTCTGATAACCTGAAAGATATATACTTGTAAATGAAAATAAAACAACAATAAAAAGAGATGTAGAGGACCACAACCCAAGACATGTGTATATTTGAATAAACTGTGGATTAAATCTAGGGAAAGGTGTAGTAAAAGGTTATTGAAATATATATGGATCTTGTACTGCATTGAGACAGAGGGGTGGGGGATCGACATGAGAGAAAATTGAGTACATGTGGATGTGTAGTAAATCAATGAATAATGACCTGACAAACCTGGGGGGGGGGGGGGGGGGAGAAGATGTGTTATGTAACCACTGTGTTGTGAGTCTTGAAAATGGAGGAAATGAATGTTGCCACTGTGTTCTGAATCTGAAAATGCATATATTAGAGTCAAAACGAATGAGAAATAATGGATAAAATAAATATATTAAAATGAAAAAAACCGGAATGGATACGAAATTTAAGTTTATAAATATAAAAAGTGATGATAAACGTGAGCATAAACAGTGGGGAAAAATAGAGGGATGCAATAATGTGCAGTATGAGTGGATTTGTACAAAAATATATGTATCGGCACCTATTGTGGACGAGAATGGATATTGCTGGGTAGTGTAGAATCGCAAAAATTGTCAGTGTGCAGCAGCAATGGAACGAAGCTGTGATTGTGAAAGAGCACCCTCGAGAAAACGGTGATTTTTATGGACGCCAGATTTTCGCGCCTTTGGAGATGACGTCACAGAATGGGCGGAGTCAAAAACGGGAAAAAAAGGGGGGAATGAGAGAGAGAGATTCATGACTGTGCCTCGATATGTGCATGTAAATAAAAATATACTAAAGTAATGTTAGTTG
Organism: Ichthyophis bannanicus; assembly: GCA_033557465.1. Lineage (NCBI taxonomy): Eukaryota > Metazoa > Chordata > Amphibia > Gymnophiona > Ichthyophiidae > Ichthyophis > Ichthyophis bannanicus. Next base: position 388,543,688 of record CM066033.1, on the reverse strand, counting down.
TGCTCTGTCTGTAGCTTTAAGTAAGTTTGCGTTTTTGTTTTACAAGTTGACACTTCAATCGGGTTTTATTTGTTTATTTATTTTATTTTATTTTATTTCCATTTTCGTCCACAATAGGTGCCGATACATATATTTTTGTACAAATCCACTCATACTGCACATTATTGCATCCCTCTATTTTTCCCCACTGTTTATGCTCACGTTTATCATCAGTTTCAAATTTTACATATCGTCCACAATAGATGCAGATACATATATTTTGTACAAATCCACTGATACTGCACATTATTGCATCCCTCCATTTACCCCACTGTTTATGCTCACGTTTATCATCAGTTTTAAATTTGACATATTGTTGGGTGTTCCCCTTTCGAATACCAGTTAACACTTGCACAAATCTTTCTCTTCCTATTGCACACTTTCTATTTATAATATATTTTCCTCGGTTCACGAATACAAACATTTTGCTACCTCTTCACATTTTCACTTGTTTGGCATAATCACCACGTTCAACCCTTTTCTTTATGCCGCGATCTTTTGGCAGACAAGCACGGAGGTCTTATTCCCGATTCACTCTCTCCATTACACATATACTTGTTTTTTCCTTTTTACCTAGTATCTCCAACAACATTTGCAACGTCTCACTTTTTATATTTATAAACTTAAATTTCGTATCCATTCCGGTTTTTTTCATTTTAATATATTTATTTTATCCATTATTTCTCATTCGTTTTGACTCTAATATATGCATTTTCAGATTCAGAACACAGTGGCAACATTCATTTCCTCCATTTTCAAGACTCACAACACAGTGGTTACATAACACATCATCTTTTATATATATATATTTTTTGTAAAATAATAGCATGCTATTATTAAACTTTGTTTACTTGTAAACCGCCACTGATCGCTGGAAGTGGCGGTATAGAAGAGATGTATAAATAAATAAAATAAATAAATCTTCTCTCCCCCCCCCCCCCAGGTTTGTCAGGTCATTATTCATTGATTTACTACACATCCACATGTACTCAATTTTCTCTCATGTCGATCCCCCACCCCTCTGTCTCAATGCAGTACAAGATCCATATATATTTCAATATCCTTTTACTACACCTTTCCCTAGATTTAATCCACAGTTTATTCAAATATACACATGTCTTGGGTTGTGGTCCTCTACATCTCTTTTTATTGTTGTTTTATTTTCATTTACAAGTATATATCTTTCAGGTTATCAGAATTACACATATATAGATATATATATATATATACATATTTATTTTTTGATTCCCAAGTTTGTACACAATTTCATTTATTATATATATTTATTTTTTTATATATATATTTTTTATATATATATTTATTAATTCAAAAACGTTTTAAATATATATATATATTTTTTTTTTATTTCATATTATATATTTTTTATTTTTCATTTAATTATTTATTTTATTTTAATCACACTGAAATATCTCTTATTACCGACACTCCAGTTTATTTTTGGTCCTTAAAATTATATACTCATATAGCCATATATAGTCACATATATTTCTATATATTTTATTTATTTTATATTGCTTATAGATTACCTATTATTTATTATTTTCCATTATTTTTTATTAATTTTACTTTATTTATTTTGTATTTTTTAATATTTTTAACTTTATATCTATATCCATTTATGTAGTGGTTTTACTATATTATATATTTTTATTTTCCATTACCTAATGCTTAGATATGCCATTATATAGTTCTTCTCTTCTTATAGTTATTGCATAGTGCTTCGACCAAACTGTCTTTATGAGACAACTCTTCAGATACAGCACTATCCTCATATAGTGCTTTGACAAAACTCTCTTTAAGAGACATTCCATCTGATACAACACTGGTATGTTTATTATTATATATATATATGTCTTTTATAAGGACAATTCTGTATATTTATTTCATTTGTGTTCTTCTTTATTTATTATTATTTTGTATTTTATTTATTTATTTAGCTATTTCTTCTATACCGCCCCTTCCAGAGATCAGGGGCGGTTTACATGGAACAAGTAAACAAATTTGTATACTAATGTATACATTACATGAAACAGAGATTTTTTTTAACTTTATACAGATTTTTTTTAACTTTATACAGATAATAGTTGTTAACAGAGATTTATAACATTGTAACTTTATACAAATAACTGTGCATTAATTGTCAAAACTATTTACATTTTATATACATTAATAAGTTTCTGTATCGTAGTGTTGATCTAGTGTTGATCAGAGTTTTTTCTACCTTTTTTATAGGTAGTCAGAGTTTTCTACCTTTTATATGTGTGTGTGTGTGGAGGAATTTATTTCCTTTTTTTTTTTTTTATATAGTCTTATATTCATTATTTTTTATATAGTCTTATATTCATTATTATTTATCAATATTATTTTTTAAGATGTACACTCGTTTCCATTTATTGCATAATCTGTGCTTTTATATATTCTTCTCTGTTTTTATTCTTTTTTATGTTTAATTCTTTAAAAATTAATTTTAATATTTATACATATATTGTTTGGTATTTTTTAATTTATTATTTAATATATTTTTTATCTTCACTGGTCCTTTATAACATATTTATATTAATATATATATATAGTTTTAAGATATCTTTATTAACTTTGTTGTGTCTCGGCCCTTCTATGTTTCTTCTTCTTTTTTTAAAGCTTCTCCGTATGTCCTTTGGGTTTAAGTGTGCATTCCCTCTTATAGATATTTTAGAGCTTCTGTGACTACCCTCTTAATATACTATTTATTGTCCATTATGTTAACATTATTATTATCATCAATATTTATTTATTTACTTGTTATGTATATTTTATTCTAAGCCATTATTTCTCAAGTTCTTTAAATGCTGTATTTTTATTTTTATTTGTCCAATTTTATGGTAGCTGTATGTCCCCCGAGGAAGGCGTAAGCCGAAACGCGTAGGGACCCTCATCATTAAAGCAGTCTGTTCCAAACCCATCTGCCTCTCTTGCTTCGTTTGTTCCCTCCTGTGTCTGCAAGAGCCAAGCTCCTCCTCCTGTTCCCGCAGATCATGGGGTCATGATCTGGGCCGAGGCAGCGGAGGCAGAAGTCATGAGTGTCTGTAAGAGACATAAGTTTCTTACAGAGGTCACACTTTTTGAAACCACTGGCCGCCATCGGGGGAAAAAGGGCCCCTGCGAGGTCGAATGACCGGGCAACCAGGGAAAAAAGGAAAAAAGCGCGAAATCTGTCACGAAGGACAAAAAACTGAAAAATAAAGGACGGACTCGCAACCGGCGTCGCGAGTCCGGGCGGGAAAAGAACCGGCGTCGAACCGAAGAAAAAACAGAGAAAAATCAACTTTTCTGCGGGGAATCACAGGCAACGTCTGTAGGGCTCCGCGGAAAAAAGAAGACTGAGCAAGATGGAACCCTTGGGCGGGAAGAGGACCGCGCATGCGTGCTGCAATTCCCAAAGGCTTTCTTTGAAAGCTGGGGAAAATTGCTCCGCGAGGGCTCCGTCGGCGCCGACGTCACCCATATGTGAGGACTGACTTCCTGCTTGGTCCTGGAGAAACTGAAGTTCCCCAATGTCTTTCCTGAAAGGAAAGAAAAAAAGGGTACATGGAGAACTTCAGGGGTACCTAACCCTGAAAGGTTATGGTAAGAAAAGTTTGTTGATCACCACAGGAAGTGGTTATGTGTGTAGAACCCTAAGTATGCTGGTACAGCATTGATAGGGGTGGTGCCCATCTGTCAGAATCATATAGGAATGTATGAATATCTGAACGTAAACAGACAAATAGATAAGTATGTGGATACATATCTACTTAAAAGATATATCTCTATAGAGACATATAGATATATAGATAGATAGACATACATTCCTGAGGTTATACACATATAGAGTATATATGCATATATATATGGAGAGACCTGTATGGGCAGAAGATACACAGATAGATATAAATAAATAAATAAATATATATATATATATGTATATGAATATGTAGGCATGTAGACAGATGTCTCCAGGTATGTGGATGAAAAAATGTCTATAGAAATTGATCCCCATAGGAGTATGGGGAGAGAAAAGATTCATCTAACAGCAAGGAGGGTGATACACGCTTGAATAGATGCATCAAGAATCTTCTTTCCCTGGTTATGATTGAAAATGTCAGGGGAATAGAGTCCCTGACAAAAAAGAGTCTAAATCCATTTCAGAATTTGAGCTCTTAAATAACAAGGATGGCCTACATGGAAAAAGGCAGAGGATAACTTCAGTCTGCAGGCAGCAAGTCCAGATTTCTCCAGAACCGCAGTATGGAGAATGGATAGAGGACGTCACTGGAGGAAGATACCATAGTGACCTGTCTACAAGGGCAGATGGGTATCAGGCGTCCTTTAATTGCCACTGAAACAAAAAAGATCTCTGGCGAGAAGACCAAGGGGATATGGACCAAGCCAGGGAATTTGCCATTCTTTAGGTTGTCACGTGAAGAAAAGGCTTGAGCCTCAGGTCTCAAAAGAGATTTTAGATGAGATGGTAGGGGTAGGGAACACCTACCAGACATGAAAAATATGACTGGAGAAACCCTTCCTAACCCTCTGGGGTTATCTGCTAGACAAGATATGATGCTCTCTAGCAAGGGCCCATAGTGCAAAGCTACTCTGTAGAGTTGCAGAGAGCATGCTGCAGGTTAGTTAGAAGAAAAAACTGGCTGTTAAAAGCCAGTGGGTAAGAACTATTCTGCCAAGGACAAAGAATAGAAGTTAACCAAGCAGTCTGTGATAATAGGATTTCCAAAACGAGGTTGATAACCTGTCTGGGGTTTAGCACTGAGGCTAGAAGAATAGCTAGTGGAGAAGAAGCCCTGGTTGTGTGGTGAACAGAACCTATGACTTAACCACTAGGAATTAGTGTATCTGCAGCAACTACCAGGGCAGCGGCGAAAAATTTCTTTTCCCATCTTTTTTAGATTGGAAAAAAAGAGACAACAGACATAGTAGGACTATCTAGTGTCTGATGAGCTGCCCTAAGGAAATAAAGGGGGAGACAACTCTTAAATGGAGAATCCCCCTGTGGAACAGGTAGAGGACCATAGGGGCTTACCAGTGTAAAAGAGCCACTCTTACAAACCAGATGCTGTAGCAAGAGGGAGGTAAGACAGAGGTGAAGGAGACTGACTATGAAAGAAGTCTGAGAGGTAAGATGATAAATGCCAGTACAGGGAAACAACTGTCTTAATAGTTGTCATTTCTCTTTTCCCGAAAAGGAAGAGAAACCTGTCAAGTGAGGGCATGATCATCATGAAGACTCTTAGAGTAAAGGAAAAAATGTCTCAAGAAGAGACATCTTGAAAAAGTTAGGATAAATTTAGTGCAGATACTTCAGCAAAAAGAAGTAGACTGCCCCTGTAACCAGCAACACAAAGGGAAAAATGACTTATTTAAAACCCTGCGATTGCTGGGTTTGTGGACCCTGTTGAGGTTGTGGTTTCTTCAGACTAGGGCAATGTTTCCCTTGTTTGGGAACATCTGAATGATGGGCAGAAGAAGAATAAAACTTTCCCCCTAGGGGAAGAAAGTTGGGTAGGACATTTCCTACCAACTGGGAAAGAGGAAGGCGTAGTACAGCCTCTGGAAACAGGAATGTCAGTGGTTAACTGAGCAACCTGGAGTAAAGACTCCTTGTTAAAGAGATTTTCTCCAGTGCAAGGAGTATTTCCCAGTCTTTCTTGAGCCCATTTGTCTAAGTTTGAAGCCTGGAGCCAGGCTTTACGTCGTGCCCCTATAGCTATAGCAGAAGTTCTGCTAACAGACTCAAAGGAGTCCAGGGAAACACGAATAAGGAACCTATATATATTTTGAGCATGACTATCCAGAGAGGAATAGTCTGCACTTATAGTCTCTTGAAGAAAAGGAGTCAAAGATAGTAAGTTCTTTGTGACCTCATCAAGAGATAATCCCATATAGAAAATATATGAGAGAATTCTTGCTGAAAGCATGGATGCCTGGAAGGTTTGGCCTCCAAAGGCATCTAAAGTCTTAGACTCACGACCTGGCGGATAAGAAGAGTGCTTTTTAGTACTCTTCACCCGCCTCATTGCTGATTCAACAACAATGGAATGATGAAGAAGTTGAGTCTTTTGAAAACTTGGAGAGGGAGGCACCTGATATAGAAGATCAGTTGTCATAGAAGGTGGGGGCACCGTTAAAGGAGCTTCACACATTCGTAGAAGGAGATCCTGCAAGGAATGATGCAAAGGAAGCATGATGGTATCCTTTGCTGTCCCAGAAATATACAGGGATTCCGCATTGCCTTGTGTAGGATCCTGTCCAGGCATAGAGATGGCAAGTGATCTCATCATATCCATGAGAAAAGCTTGAAAAGAAAAATCCCCAGAGGGAAATTCTTTTGGACAGGCTAGATCTGCTGAAGAACTAGCATTGGCACCGGAGGATCTATCCAACCTTATAGGAATATAAGATCCTGAATGGTGGAGATCCCTAGAGAATAGTTGCCGGTACCGTAGGGGGTCGGGACCAGAAACAGTCGGTAGCATATCATCCATGCTAGGGATCGATTCCAAACTTGGTATCGAGGAAAGTGAGCCTGAAGAGGGAAGCATGGAAGGCACAGACAGCCATGGTAATGTGGATACCGGTACTGACTCCGGCACCGTATCCAGTACCAGTGGATGAAGGCCAGCCGGTGACAACTCTATCGGTATGGAAGAAACCGAGAGTGCCGGATATTGATCATCGGAACCGTGCCTTCGGTACCGTTTGGTTTCGGTACCAAGGCGAGTTGGTACCCAGTCCTCCAGACTGGAGATCGATTCCAGACTTGGCATCGAAGGAAGCGAGTCTATCGAAGCACATCTGGAGGGTACCGACGTCGGTACTAGTATCGGTACCGGGATCGATACCGATACTGGAGGGTCGGCCTGGAGCGTATCCAACAGTCCCGCAGGTACCGAGAACGCCAGACAACGATCCTTGGTGAGGAATGTTTCCATCCAACACCATTGCCGATGCCGGGGTATCGGTACCGCTCGAAGCGGATGCCACCACCGAGCATGGCACAGGTATGTTCTGTGAGGGGTGAACCTCAGGAACAACCTGAAACCCCACACAGACTTTGGAGGCCGAAGACTCCCACCGGGGTTTTAAAACCAGTATGTTCTCGAGGGCAAGGCCAGAGGCATCTCTATGCTGTGCATGAGATCTACCACTCGAGGACTGGCTAGTCTTAACAGACTGTTTTTGGGTTACCTGATTCCGTGTAGAAAAAGAAGTGGTCGGTGCCCTGAAGCTGGATGGGGACCGCGTATCGAGGGAAACCCGATGCTGAAGACTTCTTTCAATAATACTATTGCAGGAGAGACACTCCGGAGGAAAATGGTCAGTACCCAAACCGGCCAGACACCAGTTAGGGGTGTCTAACGTTGATTTTGTACCACCGCAGTTTGAACATTTCTTGGGAATAGTGACTGGCGGTTCCATGAAGGAAAGTGAGTAGGCCTAGCAGGCCTAAGAAAACCGTGAGGCACTAAGAAGAAAAAATATTCCTTAAAAGGAAAATTTTACAAGAAAAAAGGGAAGAAAAACACCAGCGGTACCGGTGGCGTCGGGGAAGGCAGCCGCGACCACAAGAAAACTAAAAATAAAAGAAGAATTTTCTGCGGTGACAGGACGTCCTGCCGGCTCCGTGGAAAAACGAAAACTGAGGAGAGGCAGTTGGGAAGGCAGCACGCAGGCGTGGTGGGATGCTTCCAAAAGCGTTTTGGTTGGACGCTGGGAAGCGTTCCTGCGCAGACTCCGTCGGTACCGACGTACCCATATGTGAAGACTGATTCCTGCTTGTTTCTGGAGATAGTTGCTAGAGGTACTAGGTAACATCAGATGGAAGAAATGTGAGAAACACCACACTTATTTACAGGGCACAAAGAGAGAAGGCATCACAAGCATAAATATGCCAGCTTAGCATGGGGCCTAGTGGGGCCTAGGGTAGAACTGTCAGAAGATATCAGAAACTAGTAAGATATATTTCCTATATTTTTTGAAAATAAGGAGTGAGAAAACAAACCAGGCAAAGAATTGAATAAGTGGGAAAAAGGACAGATAACAAGGAATAAATCTGACAAAGGCCCAAGCAAATGGTTACAAATATGGATATTACTACTACTACTTCTTAGCATTTGTATAGCGCTACCAGTCGTACGCAGCGCTGCACAGACATATACGAGACGGTCCCTGCTCATCAGAGCTTACAATCTAGTCAAGACAAAACACAGAGCTTAAATCTATATAAGACAAGCTAGATAAGACGAGACACAGAAGGTGTAAGCAGGGGTAAAACAAGGGAAAGAAAAAAGGAGATCAGGTGAGTCCAGATCCAAAAGCAGCAGCGAAGAGGTGAGCTTTCAACCTGGATTTGAAGAGGGTTAGAGAAGGTGCCTGGCGTACCGACAGAGGTAGTTTGTTCCTGGCGTAAGGTGCAGCAAGGTGAAAGGAGTGAAGTCTGGAGTTAGCAGTAGAAGAGAAGGGCATAGATAGAAGCAGTTTGCTAGAAGAGCGGAGTTCCTGAGGGGGGCTGTAAGAAGAGATAAGAGATGAAAGGTACTGAGGAGCCGCAGAGTGAATGCATTTATAGGTCAGCAGGAGAAGTTTGAACTGGATGAGGAAACAGATAGGGAGCCAATGAAGTGACTTGAGAAGAGGAGTAATATGGGCATGTTGAGGCTGGCGGAAGATTAGCCGCGCAGCAGAGTGTTGAACGGATTGAAGGGGAGAGAGATGATTCAAAGGGAGACCAGCAAGGAGTAGGAGGAGCCACCAGAACACACACTGAAAGAGCGATGGGAGAGAGAGGAGAACCAGGATAGTACGGAGCCCTTAAAACCAAGGGAGGACAGGGTATTGAGGAGAAGGTTGTGGTCAACAGTGTCAAAAGCAGCAAAGAGGTCAAGAAGGATGAGGACAGAGAACAGGAACTTGGATTTTGCCAGGAACAAGTCACTGGAGACTTTGGCAAGAGCCGTTTCAGTAGAGTGTAAAGGACGAAAACCAGACTGTAAGGGATCCAGGAGGGCATGAGAGGAGAGGAAGTCAAGGCAGCAGCGGTGGACCACACGTTCAAGTAGTTTAGAAATGAAGGGAAGGAGAGAGATTGGTCGATAATTGGAAGGACAGGTGGGATCTTGAGGAGAGGTGTGACCACAGAATGCTTGAAATCTGCAGGGACAATTGCAGTAGAGAGCAATAGGTTGAGAATATGAGAGATGGAAGGGACAATGGTGGAGGAGATGGGGCTTAGGAGACGAGTGGGGACAGGATCAGAGGAGCAGGTGGTGAGTTTGGAGGAAGAAAGGTGGTGTGCAGTTTCCTCTTCAGAGATCACAGGAAAGGAAGAGAGGGTAGCAAGGGTAGGGGAGGAGAGTTGGGAGTGGAGAGGGGGAGGAGGGGAAGTAGCTGAATTAGTGGGGAATAGGAGGGTGATCTTTTGGATTCAGTCATGGAAATAGTCAGCCAGGGTTTGGGCAGAAAGGGAGGGAGGGAGGGATAAGAGGCGGAGGCACCTTGAGGAGAGAGCTGAGAGTAGTAAAGAGATGGCGAGGATCAGAGGCAAGAGTTAGTCAGATGGACACAATAGTCTTGTTTGGAAAGAGCTATGGCTGGAAAGAGGCAAGCATGAATTTGAAGTGCAGAAAGTCTGCAGGGGAGTGGTATTTGAGCCAAGCACGCTCAGAACGGGCACAGGAACGTAGATAGCGGGTAGTGAATGAAAGCCAGGGCTGAAGTGCAGAACGTCTCACAGGACATGGGATGGGTGGAGCGAGAGCATCCAGAGCCAAGGAGAGTGCAGCATTATAGGAAGTTACTGCCTCGTCAACAGACTTAGATGACAAAGTGGAAGAAAGAGGTGAAGAAATGGTGGAAGAGAGAGCCAAGGGATCAATAGCATGAAGGTTTCTAAATAAGTTGGAGGAGACAAGATGAAGCTGAGACTGGGGGTGATGAAGATTAAAGCTTAAGAGATGATGGTCAGATAGGGGAAGAATTGAGTTACAGAAGTTTGAGGGTAAGCAACTAGAGAAAAATATCAGTTTGAGGCAGTGGCCATGCTGATGAGTAGGGGCAGTGGAACAAAGTTGGAGGTCAAACGAGGAGGTAAGGGAGAGGAGCTTTAAGGCATGAGGATCAGAGGGGTTATCGACATGAATGTTAAAATCCCCAAGAATAAGAGAGGGGGAAGAGGAGTCCAGAAAGAAGGAAAGCCACAAGTCAAAGTCAGTGAGAAAGGCAGAAGCAGACTTTTTGGGAGGTCAATAAATAGCAGTTACCCGGAGAGGAAGTGGAGTGAAGAGGCGGATGGAGTGGACCAAAAGAGAGAAAGGAGTGAGACTGAGGCAGCAGGAGAGGCTGGACTTGGCAAGAGGGAGAAAGCAGAAACCCAACATCACCACCACGGCCAGTGGGACGAGGATTGTGGGAGAACTGATAGCCCCCACGGCAGAGGGCAGCAGTAGATGCGGTATCATCTGGGAGGAGCCAGGTCTCAGAGCAAGAATATGTAGAGCATTAGAGATAAAGAGATCATGAGTAAAAGCAAGTTTATTAGAGACAGAGTGTGCGTTCCACAAGGCACATGAGAAAGGGAGAGTGGAAGGGGAAAGAAGAGGGATATGGATAAGATTAGGCATGTTGCGTGAAGACCTCTTCTCAGAGTGAGACAAATCTAGGGGGGTCAGGATTGGGGTTGATATCTCCGGATGAGAGAAGGAGAAGGAGTAGCAGAGCACAGGGTAGAGAGGAGACAGTACAGCAGAAACGAGGGCGAGGTTGTCTTAGAGAGAGAGGAGATGGTTGAATGAGAGGGAGAGAGCGACGAAGCTCGAGAGCTGATGATAGGGTAGAAGACAGAATGGAGGAAGTGAGGGTGGTAAAGAGGGGGATGAGGAGTGAAGGAGTGACGGTGCTGGTAGGAGGGGAAACGGAGTATAAAGAAAAGGAAGACAATGTGATGTGGAGCCATAGAAGAGGAACAGAGAGGGGCTATGCACCATATGTTATCTTACAAGCAGTGAGATAGCAATGGAGGCTACAGGCTATGCAACATGTTATTTTTACAAGCAGCAATGAGGTAGCAAGGGAGTCTAGAGGCTGTGCAGTATGAGTTATTTTACAATCAGTGAGGTAGCAATGGAGTCTACAGGATATGCAGTGCAGGTTGTCTTGCTTAGCGTGTGCTGTTTACCAATTTGGGTGGCATGGTTTGGGATAGGCTGTCTTAGGGTGTGTAGGTTCAGGTCACGATGGTAGTTGAAAGGTTTCTGATGGAGGGGTATCAATTATGATCCATGCCCCAGCGCTCAGCAAGATGGTGTGCTCTGTTCTGATGGCACCGGGAGGTGCTTCCTTTATTTTATTTTATTTTTAAAGTTGGGGTCGTGCTTGTGTAGGGCCCTGATTGGCCGCTGGTTGGGGAGCAGAAGGGGGCTCAGCAAGGTGGTGTGCTCTCAGAAGGTTGATGGGAGGGGGTGGCGGGTCAGATTCAGTCCAGTGAGGTTGCTCCAAGTCCGTAGAAGGCTGTGGTTGTGGCTGGGCTAGTAGGGCACAGAGGGGCTGTGAGATGCTACTGGACTAGACACTCGTGACCACACTCAAGGGCCACGCCTAAGGACCCTCTAGCGAGGCCCTCAGGCACGGGCGCGCCCTTCGGTGCTGGTGATTTAAAGCTGCTGAAGCAGCCTGATTGGCCTTCGGTGCAGGGAGCGGGTGGAGTCACAGCTCCGCTCCCTGTGCTGGATGCCGATCGGGAGCCCGGAGGGGGGGCTGCTGACTGTGAATATACAAAAGGTCAAGAGGAATAGGGGTGGGGGTGCAGATATGACAGGACAAAGGAAGGAATGGAAGAGAGAATCCCGATGCCTGGGAGTTAAAACAAAGGGACTAGTTTGAAAAGAAAACTATATAACATGATAGAACTTTTAAAGGCTGGGGATTTGCATACTATCTTTCGAAGATTGGATGGCCTGAAATTCCCACTGTATGTCTGTTGAGTGAGTGTGTATGATTCTGATTCTTTGTGCTGTGTGCATCTGTGTAATGTCTGTGTGAAAAGGATTTTGTTAGCTTATCTGAGTGTAGCTAGAACCATATATCCTCGTCTCACTGTGCTAGGCCCTGTCAATGGATAGGAAATCTCTTAATTACTTTATAGCAGTAACAGAAAAAGCATAAAGAAAGGGTTTACACTTGTAAGGAGATGGTGAGGGGAATACTCCAAATTACTTTGTATTTAGTTAGTTTTGTTATGCTTTCTGTATGCTTGCTTCTGTGATATAAGAAAGAAATAAAGGATCTTTTTGTAAGGAAAATCTGAGAATATTGTGCCAGGTACAAGTATAATTTGCATAAGGTGTGGGCTATTGGAGGGTAGTAAGCCCTCCCTGTGTGTTTCTTTCCTTGGGAAGTGGTAAGTTTTCCCTATGTGTTTGTTCACCTCTTGTACAGAGGTGTTGGTCTGGTGATTCCGTATGGCCAACCGAGTCAGGCTTCCCTTGGTCTGTACAGTACCTACTCCCGAAAGATCTGGGTGCGACCTCCCTGTGCAGGGTCCACTCATGCAGTTGGAGGACATGGCTCAGCTGGTCTACCAGGGAGTTCAGCTCCCCAGGTAGATAGGTGGCTCTCAACTCCACACCATGAACGATGGCAAATTTCCACAAGCAGACTGCTTCCCAGCACAGGAGATAGGACCCTGTTCCACCGTTTATGCAGTACATTGCTACCTGATTGTTGGTCTGAATCAGAACAACCTGGTTGGTTAGGTGATCCTGAAACACCTTGAGGGCATTAGCTATGGCCCTTAGCTCAAACAAATAAATTTGATGGAGGCTCTCCTGTTTGGACCAAACGCCTTGCATGTAAAAGCCATCCAGATGCGCTCCCCAACCCAGCTTGGACGCAGCCATCAGTGTCAGCTGAGAGGCCATTTTCTGAAAGGGAAAGTCCTTGAGGAGATTCTGAGGGTCTAACCACCAGTGAAGAGACTGTGCCAGAGGTATGGTGATCACCACCCGATCCCAGAGGCAGCCAGTGGCTTGCCTCCACAGAGTACTCAGAGTCCATTGAACTTGTTTCATTGACAGGCATGCCAGAGGAGTGACGTGCACGGTCTCTAGGCCATATGACTGAGGACAGTCAGCATCCCATGAGTCATTACCCAAAGACTATGTGTATGTCCTGCCATCCCCTCCTCCTATCGAATGTAGATCCTCATATTATGTTGCTAATCACTTTTATTGAAGGATAAGATAGCATACAAAACTGGTTAAATAAATTACCCAATGTCTCTGCCAGGTATTGTGGACCAAGGCCATCAGCCACTACAGGTGGTCCAGCAAGAGAAAAGCCAGAGTCTGGGTCATGCTGAAGAGAGCCTCTATGGACTTCAGTTGTTAGGTGGGCTGAAGATGGGACTTGGGGTAGTTGACCACAAACCCCAACAGTTTGATCACCTTTACTGTCTGACTCCTTCTGGAGTGGTGCTCTTTATGAGCCAGTCAGGGAGGACACACACTCCCAGGGTCCTGAGACAGGTGACCACCACCACTAGGGACCAGGAAGACATGGGGCACTGAGGCCAGACCAAAGGATAGCAGATGGTACTGGAAGTGCTGATCTCTCAGGACAAATGGAGATATTTCCTGTGGATCGGGTGAATCGATGTGTGCGTGTACGTGTCTAAGATCCAGCAATATAGCCAATCTTCTCTATGAAGATAAGGGAACAGAGTCCCCAGAGAGACCATGTTGAATTTTTCTCGTACCAGGAATGTTGAGGTTTCTGAGGTCCAGAAGGACCAAGGCCCCCCCCCCCCCCATATCGTCTTCTTGGGGACCAGGAAGTACCTGGAGTAAAACCCCTGCCCAACCTGGGTTGGAAGTACAGGCTGTATGGCAAGATCAGCTAGAAGGGTGGATATTTCTCCTTTGAGAAATTTGAGATGCAGAGGACTGAAGGGGGGGGGGGGAAGGGGCAGCAGTTAAGCGAAGTGCAGCCTGTAGTCGCTTTGAGCTACTTGCAGCACTCATGAGTCCAAGGTTGAGAGGCCACCTGTGGGAGGAAAGAGATGAGGCCCCCCCCACCACCAGGGGTTTTTCCTATGAGGACACTAGTAGATTGGCTATGCGCCAAAGGAACCAGTCAAAGACCCACACCCGGCTTGGGCTGTGTGGTAGGCCGAGTCTTCTGAGACTTCTCTTGTCGCTGCTGGGAAGGAATCAGTGCCTTTTGCTGAGAGGTTTGAGGGCTTGGGAAGTACCAGCGCTTATGCTGGTAGTAGGTCTTCTTATGATCCCCTTGGTACCTCTTGTAAGAGGGGTTGGCCGTTTTCCTTGAGTCTGGTGAGAATAATGTGCTGCTTCTCTATATCGCCAGCCTTAGCCTCCACCTTCTCCCTGAAGAGGTTCTCCCCCTGATAAGGCACATCTGCCAAATTGTTCTGCACAGACTGTTCCAAGTCTGAAGACTGCAGCAAAGCGAGCCAGTGTCCAATACCCACTGCTGATGCTTTGCAAGCTGAATCAAAGGTGTTGTAAGTCATTCAAACCATGTACTTTGAACAGTACTGCTTTGGGGGAGGAGCAAGCCCCAGCTCAGCAAGATCCAGCATGATGCCCTTCAAGAACATAATCATATATAGCTGGTATGAGAGAACCCTGGACACCAGTATGGAGCTTTAAAGCACCTCCTACTGAAGTCCAGCGTCTGGGCCTCTCTGCCCAGGGGCATCAAGGAATGAGTCTTGTTGCTCTTGATTCTCTTCAGGGCAGACTCCATCACTAAGGAGTGGTATGAGAGCTGAGGCTTTTCAAACCCCAGGGGAAGTTTTGTACCTGGTCCATAAGAGTCCAGCCACCTGCTGACAACAGGCACCATGAGAGGGTTCTCCCACATTCTTACCGCATCCTCTGCAGGATCCGGTGCAGTGGCACAGTCACCGCCTGCTTGGGGGCCAAGGAGTACTGGAGGATCTCCAGCTACTCTGCCCCGGGCTCATTCCCCGCCTCCAGTGAAAATGGATGGACTTAGCCATATCTCTTACAAAGTCCTGGAAGAACATGTCCCCTGGAGGGAACCTCCGCCATTCATGCAGGCAAGAGGGATCAGCCGGGAGCTCAGGAGACCTGCTTTCTGACAGAGCTTCCAACTCCACATCGGTCACCCAGTCATTAGAGTCTGACTCTGAAAGGAAGTTGAAGTATCGCTGAGACTCTGTCTGATGCTCCCGCCAGCTTTGCAGGGAGGGGGAGCATTGACAAAGTGATTACACATCAAGTGCTTCCAAGGTCTTGTCACGGCACTGGATCCCTACACACTCAAGAAAGATATAGGCCCCATGGGGACTGGCATCGATTCTGCCAACACCCCCATGTCAATGCATCCGTAGACAAAGAATGGGCTTCAAGAATCAGCTGCACAATGTGCAGGGATTATGCCATGGGCACCAAAGCACCAGCCTGCTGATTCGCTAGCACCATGGTCATATGGGTCTTGAGGGCTCGGAGGTGTTCCTCCATGGCTGCCGTTTCCAAAGGCCTCAGAGCTGGGGCTGCTTTGACCACAGTCTCCAGCATTCCTGCAGGGGCAGCCTGACCTCAGTCACCAGAAAAAGGTCAGTGCTCTTCCAACACCCTGGGGGGGGGGGCAGATTCCTCTCACTGGGGCACCTTGCGGGCCATTGTTCTCAACACTGCATTGGGAAGGGCTCCGATACCAATGCACATGAGGCTCAGCCTGGTGCTCAGACGGATCCCCTTTCGACGCTGATGGAATTGATGTTGAGTCCTTCTTGGAATCCAGCCAGAGGTGGATGGAGAGTCGATATTCTAGGCCACCGTGGCTCCGAATGAGCCTGCCAACGTCATGATGTCGATGCCTTGGTAGGTCCTAGAGGGGCCACTGGAACCGATGCCGGCACCGAAGATGCTGAATCAGAGCGCTGACTAAGGACACACTGCTCTTCTCAGCCCTTTGGGCCTCATCTGTAGACACAGGAAACATAGAAACATAGAAATATGACGACAGAAAACGACCACATGGCCTATCTAGTCTGTCCTTCCATAACAACTACAACAGTCCCCTTTTTACCTTTAGAGATCCTCTGTGTTTGTCCCATGCTTTTTTGAATTCAGTTACTGTCCTCATCTCTACCACCTCCACTGGGAGACTATTCCACGGATCCACTACTCTTTCCGTAAAGAAATATTTCCGCATATCACTCCTGAATCTATCTCCCTTCACCCTCATCCCACGTCCCCTCGTAGCAGAACTTGCTTTCAATTGAAAGAGGCTCTCTCCCTGAACATTTATGCCACGGAGGTATTTAAACATCTCAATCATATCACCTCTATCCCGCCTTTCCTCTAAGGTGTACATATTAAGATCCATAGGTCTGTCCTCATATGCTTTATAATGAAGCCCACTAATCATTTTAGTAGCCACCCTCTGCACAGACTCCATCCTGTTCACATCCTTTTGAAGGTGCGGTCTCCAGAATTGCACACTATACTCCAAATGAGGTCACACCAAAGACTTATACAGGTGCTCCTTGTGGTCTTGGGCAAGCCACTTAACCCTCCATAGCCCATGTTCCCTGTAAAATAGTAGATAGATAGATAGATAAACTATTTTACAGGGAACATATATATAAATTCTGGAGAGGGCTGGATCAGGACCCAGATATTGGAGGCACCAATTGCGTTTATCCATGACCAAGATGGTCTGGGCACACTTAGTGGACTTTTTGAACCCGCTGACTAGCCTTTTGGTACATGTCTGTGAAAACAGTTGTGGCAAGATCAAACTGCTCAATGGTGCTAGCCTCAGGGAAACAAAAATGAAAAAAATACCAAAAGGAGCATTTGATCTGGAGCAGATCGCGAGTGCCAGAACCGATATCGCTGACGCAGGCAGAAAGAAAAGCAATTGAGATGAGCTTGAAGCAGAAAGAGACAGACATGTTTGCTAGCGGATACCGAAAAACATCTATGGGGCTCCACGGAAAGCGTAGTTACTCACCTGTAACAGGTGATCTCCAGGAACAGCAGGAATTTAGTCTTCACATATGGGTATCGTTGGTACCGACGGAGCCTGCGCGGGAACGCTCCCCAGCATCCAATAAAAACGCTTTTGGGAGCATCCCTCAGCACATGCGCGCTGCCTTCCCGCCTTTCCAACTGTCCCTCTTCAGTTAAGTTTGTAGCTGAGTGAAAGGATAGAGGGAGAGAGGAAAGAGACAAAGAGATAGAGAGACAACTCCTAGGGGAGGTGGGTGGGTTGTGAAGACTAAATTCCTGCTGTTCCTGGAGATCACCTGTTACAGGTGAGTAACTACGCTATCTCCAGAACAAGCAGGAATGCAGTCTTCACATATGGGGACTCCCTAGCTGAAGATGCCAGGGAGATAGCCCCAGGAAGGTGCCACCTTAGAAGGTAGGAATACTTCATCCCATGGATCTCTAGCATCCCACCAGGGTTGGTGGGTAGGAGTTGATTTAGGTGTGAAAGAGATTTTGAAGAAAAGCTTGGCCAAAGAAGGCATTCCGATGGGAGGCTTTATCCAGGCAGTACTGGGCTATGAAGGTGTGTACCGAAGCCCAGGTGGCTGCTCGACAAATGTCATCGATAGATACAGAGTGGAGATTAGCCATAGAAGCTGCCATGGCTCTCACATTATGAGCTGTGACATGGTCCTGAAGAGGAAGAGCCTTACTCTCATAAGCAAAGGATATGCATTGGGCAATCTATTTAGATAAAGTTCTTTTGGAGACTGGAAGACCCAAATGACTATGGTCAAAAGCTATAAAAAGTTGTGAGGACTTTCTATGATGCTGTGTTCTTTGTATGTAAAAGGCTAAGGCCCTTTTACAATCCAAAGTATGAAGGTTTCTTTCTGCATTAGAGGCGTGAGGCCTCAGAAAAAATACAGGAAGATAAATTGATTGATTTAAATGAAAAGGAGAAACCACCTTTGGCATAAAGTGTGAGTGAGTTCGAAGAACCACCTTATGATGCAACCTAGTATAAGGAGGATCAGCCACTAAAGCTTGCAATTCACTAATGCGACGGGCAGAGGTGATTGCAATTAGGAAGATGACCTTCCAGGTCAAAACCTTAATGGCTGTAGTGGCCAAAGGTTCAAAAGGCGGCTTCATGAGCTGCCCGAGAACTAGATTTAGATCCCATGCCACCAGTGGTGGCTTGATGGGAGGTTTAGTTAATAAAAGGCCTCTTCATAATCTTGATAGGAGTTGATGAGAGGAAATTGGTTGTCCATTCAGAGGCTTATAAGAAGCTGCAATTGCACTAAGATGGACTCTTACCGAATTGGTCTTTAGACCAGAATTTGATAAGTGAAGGAGATACTCTAGTACCGATTCTAAGTGTATAACCAGGGGGTTTAATCCCTTCTTGGAGCACTATATAGTAAAACGTTTTCACTTGAAGGCATAAGATCTTCTTGTGGAATGTTTCCTAGAAGCCTGAAGGATATCTTTTACCTGTTGGGACAGGTTGAAATCTTGGAGGTCTAAGCCTTCAGCAACCAGGCCGTGAGGTGTAGGGACTGGGGATTCGGGTGCCATAGTGTCCCGTTCTCCTGGAAAAGGAGATCTGGAGCATGCCCTAACTCCAGAGGTGCCGCTTGAGAGAGATGTAGAAGCAGGGAGTACCACGTTTGGCGTGGCCATCATGGTGTTATGAGAATCATGCGACCCCTGTCTCTCTGCAGCTTGAAGAGTGTTTTGGGGATGAGGGGAATGGGTGGGAAGGCATAAAGGAAGTCCTGACCCCAGTGAAGGAGGAAGGCATCCCTTGCCTGACAGTTGTGAGCCAGAATCCTGGAAGAGAAACGGGGAAGTTTGGCATTCAGTGGACTTGCAAAGAGGTCTATGTCTGGAGTGCCCCAGAGATGAAATATCTTTGCCACCTGGTCTAGATGGAGGGACCACTCGTGAGGCAGCAGTACTCGACTGAGTTTGTCCGCCCAAAGGTTTTGAATGCCTGGAAGATATACCACTAGAAGGTGAATTTGATGCTCTGGCGAGGGTCCACAGTCGTAAAGCTTCGTTGCATAACGACAGAGCGCCTGTTCTGCCTTGCTTGTTCACATAGAACATGGCTACTTGATTGTCCGTCTGGACTAGGACTGTCTTATAGCTGAGCTGGGCATGGAATACTCAAAGAGCTAAATAGACTGCTCTTAATTCCAGGAGGTTTATGTGCAAACCAACCTCCTGTGGAGTCCAGGTGCCCTGGGTAGAGAGATGATTCAGGTGTGCTCCCCAACCCACCTGTGATGCATCTGTTAGGGTGGCCTGAAAGAGGGGTTGATGGAAAGGAGACCCCATTGTCATATTTTCTAGTGATTGCCACCATTGGAGGGACAAAATTAGTCGTTGAGAGATTATTTTGTCCGACAAATGACCAGTGGCCTGTGTCCACTGTGTGGAGAGGTTCCACTGTGCTACTTGCATGTGGAGGCGAGCATATGGGACTACATGAACTGTGGATGCCATATATCCCAGTAACTGCGGTAGCTCTCGAGCAGTGAGGGAGGATTTGCCTGCTATTTGAGAAGCTAGTTGCATTATGCGAAAACACCGGGCTTGTGGAAGGAAAGCCCTTGCCTGTCTGGTATCTAGACAGGCTCCTATGAATTCTAGGCATTGGGAAGGAACTAGTTGAGATTTTGGGAAGTTTATTACCAATCCCAAGTATTGGAGGATTTGCATTGTATGGGACAGTGCAGTGCTGGCCTCTGCAACTGTAGGGGCTCGAATGAGCCAGTCGTCTAAGTAAGGGAAGACAAATATCCCCAGGGTTCGTAGAAATGCAGCTACTACTGCCATGCATTTCGTGAATACCCTTGGTGCTGAAGCCAGACCAAAGGGAAGAACCCTGTACTGGAAATGTTTTCCCCTGAAAAGGAAACGTAAGAATTACCTGTGATCTGGATGGATGAGAATGTGAGTGTATGCATCCTTTAAGTCTAGAGAGCAAAGCCAATCCTGGCTTTGAAGGTATGGCAGAAGAGTTCCTAGAGAAATCATTTTGAATTTCTCTCGAAACAGATATTTGTTCAATTCTCTGAGGACTAGAATGGGTCTGTGTCCTCCTGTTTTCTTTGGAATAAGAAAATAGGGGGAGTAGAACCCTGCACCCCGTTGAAGATTGGGTACTTCCTCTATTGCCCCTTGGGCAAGAAGTGTGGAGACCTCATAATGTAGCAGATTGTCTGCAGAGGTTTGTGAATTGAATTGCTTTAGAATTGTAGGAGGGGGCATGCTGTGAAAATGAAGCTTGTACCCCTCTCCTACAATGGACAAAGTCCAATCTTCTGCTGTTATCTGCTGCCATCTGTTGACAAAGTGGCATAACCTGCCTGAAATATTGGGGGGTTGGGACCCCTCAGAGGCAAGGAGGCAAAGCTCTCTAGGAAGGAGTGAAAGCCCTTGAGGGGGCTGAACCTGGAGAGCTGGTTGGGATCTCGAGCCTTTTGGCTTCTTTTGCTGTCTAGTTTGTCCCTTTTGGGCAACCTGACCTGGAGTCTGACGCTGCTGGGTACAGGAAGGATAAAACATCCTCTTTTTGCTAAAAGAGGTTTTTTTATAAGGCTTCCTTTTGGCTAGAGTGGCTGTAGACTTTGACAATCTAAGGTAGAATTGTCAGCATCTAACTCGCTAGCCTTTTCCTGCCAGTTCTTGCCGAAGAGATTCTCCCCCGTGCAAGGAATGTTGCCTAACTTGTCCTGTAGCCAAGTCTCCAAGTCTGATGCCTGTAGCCAGGCAATCCTTCGTGCGCCAATGGCAATAGCAGAGGTTCTGCTGATGCATTCGAAACAGTCAAAGGCTGCACAATTAACAAACTTGGAGACATCCTGAGTTTGCTTAACTAGAGCAAGAAAATCTTGTCTCTTGTCATCTGGGAGAAATGGGCTCATAAGTTCCAAGTCTCCTGTGACTTCCTTGAGGAACATTCCCATATATAGGATATATGAACTGATCCTAGCTGAAAGCAATAAAGCTTGAAAAGTTCTGCGCCCAAAAGCATCCTGAGTCCTGCATTCACGACCTGGAGGATTGGATGGCTGCCTCTTTGGTACCAGTATCGTCGGTGTCGATGTCGGTAACAGTGCCCGTGGGCCCACCAGTACTGCAGCTGAAAGAAGAGCTGCGATGCTGCGCTCGATAGCAAGGAACCTCTGGTCTATCGACGCTGCCGATGCTTGGGTGTCGGTACTGGTAAGGACGGCCGGAACCCCTGGCACAGGTAGTTCTTGTGAGGTTGAGATCGAGAACATCCTGAAGCCCCATCGATGCTTTGGAAGCCAAAGCCTCCCACCGGGGCTGTTTTGCTGGTGTGGTTCCCTCAAGGGCAATGCCAATGGCCTCTCGATTCTTAGCAGGAGAGCTACCCTTTGAGGACCGGCTATTATGTTTAGTTACCTGAGATCCGTGGGAGGAAGAAGAGGCCCTTGACGATGTCGATGCAATGGATCTGGCATCTGAAGAAAAGAGGGTACCGAGCTTTGCAGCCCGGTTCTGGCTTCCTCTTTTAGTCATCCCCATACACGAGAGACATTCAGTTGGAGAATGTTCAGGTCCTAAACATTTCAGACACCAATCATGGCTGTCAGTGACAGAAATGGTACCACCACACTTAGTACATTTTTTAAAACCACTAGTTGGCTTTTCTATGTTTTAGGAAGATGGGGCCTGGTGCCCAAAATGGCGCCTAGCACCAAAGAGAAAGGTTTCTGAAAGGAACAGTCTAAAGCCTACGTTTTTTTTTTTAATGAAAAGAAAAGAACCAGCGGTACCAGTAGGCGTCGTGTGGTAGGCAAACGCGACCACAAGAAAAGAAATTTAAAGACAGAACTTTCTGCGGTGACAGGAAAACGAAGAACTGAAGAGGGACAGTTGGAAAGGCGGGAAGGCAGCGTGCATGTGCTGAGGGATGCTCCCAAAAGCGTTCCTATTGGACACTGGGGAGCGTTCCTGCACAGGCTCCGTCGGTACCAACGATACCCATATGTGAAGACTACATTCCTGCTTGTTCCTGGAGATAACAGAGACTGGTGAATACGGCACCGCAGTAGGCAGGAAGACTGGTACAGGTGCTGTGGAGTCTCCTAAAAGCTTTCAATAGAAGCTGGGGAGCATTCCCACACAGGGAGTTGATGACATCACCCATACGTGAGGACTTATTTCCTGCTAGTCTATGAAGAAAAATATAACAAAAAGGAGGGTGCTTAAAGCCCTCATCAAGGCTTGAAAGCACTAGATGGGTCCTCTCTATACAAATATGCAATAACTACCAAGATACTTGATGAACAGTATTGTGATCGAAAAGTTACCAACAAATGAAGGCCTCCTGGAAAGTGAATTTGTGTGCCAGTGTGGTAGGCAAAGGCCTATGATCCATGCTGCTTGAACTAAACAGACAGGCCTAAGCAGCTTGACCTGTAAATGAAGCCTGTGGTTAGGCCCAGAGGAGTGAAACCCCCCCCCCCCCAATACTGCTTCCATAGAATCGAAACTTAACTAAGCATAACCCAGCATAGCTAAGCAGAAACGAAACTTAGAAGAGATAGAAAAACAACTTTAATTGGAACTGATAAGATGTG
Source organism: Ichthyophis bannanicus (assembly GCA_033557465.1). Classification (NCBI taxonomy): domain Eukaryota; kingdom Metazoa; phylum Chordata; class Amphibia; order Gymnophiona; family Ichthyophiidae; genus Ichthyophis; species Ichthyophis bannanicus. The sequence goes on along the minus strand of CM066033.1, from coordinate 388,520,983 downwards.
TGAAGCTTCTGTGAACTAATTAATTCTGCTGAGAGAAGGGTTACAGTGCCCTGCTTTCCCACATGTTCTAGTCAGCTAAGTGACCTTGGAGGAGAATTGTATCAAGAGTCTAAGAACTGACCATTGTAATGAGGATTGTAAGGGGGGGGAAACAGGTGCTGAGCCCAGACCCAGGTCCTCATTGGATAGCTACGTAATGGTACCGGGACCAATAGATGGGGTAGAAGGGGTTACTGGGACCAATGAGAAGTTTGCCTATATCTAGAATGGAAAAGAACAGTGTAAAAGTTGTTGTTTTACTAACAGCCATTGCTCAGCCATTTTGAACGTGATTCTGCTTGAGTCTTGTGCACAAATGATTTGGACCTTCTGAACAGACTCCTGGTATTATTGGATTGTTTGCGCTCTGCCGCTACATATTCTTGGTGCGTTGGCCGTGAACGTGTGGTTAGTAGAGGGTATACGAGCTGATATACCATGACTTTCCGCCTCTACAGGTTTGGTCCTGCTGGGCTCGTGCCCTTCCGACGTGGGCTCGGCTCCCAGGCGCCACTGGTCCAGTTGCATCGGAGGGAGCTGGGCCAGGCCTCGGCGGGTGCTGGATCCAGTCGGAGCCAACACCTCGAACCCGTAAGGGGAGTCCGAGGTCCAACTCATGCGCTTGCTTGGGAACGGGGACCGGATCCGGTGAGTATAGTGTTTGGAATGTCTAGACAGATGAGTCAGAACTGCAGTCTGTAACTTGGAACTAGTAACTGGCCACTTGGAATCTTGGAACTTGGAATTTTGGTAAGAGAGCCTGATCCCCTCTCAAGACGGTCCGATTAACCCTGCATAGTGTATTCGTGGGGTGAAACTATCGTCTTTTTGATTTTGACTTTGATTTTGAATTTGGTATAGCCTAGTCAGAAAAGACAGGATTGTGCTATTTTGGGAAATGCTAGCATGTTTGTCATTCTGTGTGTCTTTGTTTTTTGGTATTTGTTGAAACTACGAGTTTCCCTTCTAGTATAATGTATGATTATATTCGTTTGGGTAAACGCCTAGTCACTGTAAAATCAAGAACATGTCTCACTCATTCAGCCTCCTTCCTACAGCACAGCGTGAGACTGACAAGGGGGGTGTGTCTGTACAGAGGTGCTTTTTAACCCTATGAAGGCATGTTTTCAACGTTCTGCTGCTGGGCTAATTGGAGCTTATTTTAGGACAATTATACCTGATTTTATTCACTTTGTTTTAATAGTGATGTTCATTCTACTATGGTCATGTATTGTATACCATTCGATAGGAATATTTAGTCAGAATTTTAGTTTTGAAGGTCGTATTAACCTTATCGGAGCTCCGTAAACTGTTTTTAGTTATATTCTCTGCTCTGTCTGTATTTTTACGTCAACTGCACCTGTTATATTATTGTTACCTTTCAGAACTATCCAGGAGGTGTAGGGTCTAGTTCAGTTTTAGTGTGCAGGGTGAGATTACTTACTCTGGTCAGATAGGCTGCTAGGTATCATTCATACATTTGTGGGCTTAGCTTTGCCCTGTGTTTTATGGTTCGAACAGAAATGATAGAGAAACTAAGCAAACTGTTTTTTGGGGGTTTTTTTCCTTTGACCTACAAAGTAATTATTAGATCACGACTTGACACTGATTTAAATGATTCTTGCTAGCATGTCTCTGTGTACCTGTGAAACTAAGTTATTTCATTTCGTTTCCAGTGAACGAAGGGGTGTGGCTTTCACACAGCTTGCTAAAAAAAAAAAAAAAAATGAGACAGCCGCTCCCGATTGAACAGTCTCTTGCTTGTTAAAATAAAGGACTCATTCAAAGTGTGATAGGAGATGAATTTATAATTAGTTTTCTAGTTATTACTTTACAGCTGTGATAACTACAGTGACTCAGAAGTTCTTTTGTTTTTGAAGTATATCTGTCGTTTCAAAAACTAACTGACACGGACAAGAGAGAGCAAATAAAGTGTTTTTCCTTTGACCCTTAGAGGTTAAGAACCTTGGGGGACGGTGCAGCATTCTGGGTTGGAAGTGTACCAGACTGCAACCTGAGAATGAATGGTTTAAATTCTGAGTGAATAAGAAATTGTGTTAGGATTTTATCTTTGAAATCTGAAAGTTTAAAAAAAAAAAAAGAAGATTTTATCTTGCTGAGTGTTTGCATTCTAGATATCCACCAACGCTATGGAAAAGTATCCATTTCATGTCTCTTGAATATCTGCTTTCTGAACTGTAAGATTTAACAAAAATAAAATAATAATTTCTTTTGCAGAGACATGCAGACTACGGCTGGCAGTTAGTTTCCATGCTAAGTAATTTCATTCCAGTTATACGTAACAGATAGCTATAGTTCTCTCTATAAGAATAGATGTTATAACATGTTGCAAAATAATAGTTTTAAGCTTATGTTTTCTGCCTGCCCTATGTTTTCAAGTATGATCAAGAATTTCAGTAAGGGATTTACTGAAGACTATGGTAATAAAATGTCTCTGTCCCAATTAGGAATGCTATGTGAAAGGGAGTGGCTTCAGCTAGTTGCTCCATATTTCCTTAGTTCACCATATTTTGCCCCAGAATCTCTAGATATCCTGTCCCATCAGTTTCTCTCCCTGTAAGCAGCTCCCTAAGAAGCCCCGGCTCCAGAAGCGGAACTAGTGCATGTGAAGCAGTATCCTCTTCCCTGACCAGCCATTGCAGGAATCCACTGCCATTTAATGAAACTGCTGAAGTATGGACTTCTCAAGGAATGTCAGTCACCTTGGAACACTCCCCTTCTCCCAGTGAAGAAGCCTGGGACAGGGGATTATCGTCCAGTACAGGACCTGAGCCCAAGACCCCACTACAGGAAGGCGGGGCCAACTCAACTGGACAAGATTACCTCAAGGATTCAAGAACTCGCCTCACTCAGCAAAAGATTTGACAAGTTATCCAGTAATTCCAGGAGAAAGAATTCTACTTCAATATGTGGACAACTTGCTCATAACCACCAACTCAGAAAGTGAATGTCTACAAGCCACCAGTGCACTCTTGCACCTTTTTAATGAGGCTGGATACAAAGTCTCAAGAGCTAAGGTGCAATTATGTCAAACAAGTTAAATACCTAGGATTCCCGTTGTCCAATGGAATTCGACGCCTGGGACCCTTACCAGAACGCACAGAAGCTGTATGCAGTATTCCTATTCCAACCACCAGGAGGCAAGTGAGAGCCTTCTTGGGTGCCACAGAGTATGTTGTATATGGATCCCCAATTTTGCGCTGCTAGCAAAACCATTGTATCAAGCTACCAAAGGAATGGAAAAGTCTCCATTGGAATGGGGACTTGAACAGGATGCAGCCTTTTGATCGTTGAAAACCGCTCTGATGTTATCACCAGCTCTGGGTCTACCAGATGTCCAGAAAAACCAATATGAAACACAAAGGAAACTACTAGCTAACAAATCTACGAATGTTGAAGTATCAGAGTACGTTGCGTGAAAACCCCCAGATACAACTGAAGGTCAGTCAAGCTTTGAATCCTGCTATGTTGTTACCAGTTGGTCTTGATCCCCTGATCATGACTGTTTAGAAATTATGGACACTGTATTCTCAAGCCGCCTGGATTTGACTGATGTCCCTCTGGAGAACCCTGAACAGACTTTCTTTGTGGCTGAAGGCAGTTTCATCATCAATGGACATTGTTGTGCTAGATATGCAGTGGTGACCCCTGATTTGGTAGTTGAGTCCTCAGCCCTGGCCCCAGAAACTTGACCACAGAAAGCTGAACTGATAGCCCTCACTAGAGCACTAACAATAGGAAAAGGGCTCTGTCTAAATGTGTACCCAGATTCTAAGTATGCCCTTACAACCTTGCATGCACATGGGACCCTGTACAAATAATGAGGGTGGATAACCTTAGGAAGCAAGTCCATTAAGTATGACCCCAAGATATTGACATTATCAGGTGCATGCTACCTACAGCTTTCAAAACTCTAGGAAAAGTAGAATGTATGAATAGAACCTTGAAATCTCAGTTGTCCAAACTTTGCCAAGAGGTTTACCTGAAGTGGCCCCAGGTTTTTCCTATAGCCCTTCTTAGGATATACTTAGCCCCTGCTAAGTCTTTAGGAGTTCCCTCTTTTTGAGATTCTGAGAATCTGTAGCCTATTTATAGGGAATAAAAGGAGATGTGAGACAGATAGGATCTGAAATTATTAGGCATAAACTATTGGTTTTAAGTTCTGTTTTGCAGAGTCTTCATACCTGGGTACACAATCGATTACTCATCAATTTGCCTGAACCCCTGCATCCTTTCAAGCCTGGAGTCTCAGTGTGGATCAAAGAGTGGAGAAGGATACCGTTAGCCCTGCATTGGAAGGGACCCTATGTTGTCATCCTGTCAACTCCAACTGCAGTAAAAGTCGCAGAATTCGAACTTTGGATCCATCATAGTCGAGTAAAGCCAGCAACTGTTTCTGAACCTGATCACTGGACTACTGTACAGCATCCTGAGACTCCATTGCGCCTCACCCTACGACAACAGCCACGGACCTAAGACTTATTGGTTCCTCGGAAACTGCACTATTTCAAGACTGTCCGTTTATCTGAAGGTAAGCCTCGCATCTGGAGAAAGCTGCAATCATCAGAAATAGACTGTGTTGTGTTAAGAAATTGAGTCTAAGAGACTGTGTTCAAATGCTCTGAGAACAAAACTGTTTTGATCTCCTAAAAAGTGAACTGCTCTAAGGAGGCAATAATAGCCTGAGAGACTGTACTATGATATTTTAAGAACCTGAGACATCCCAGAGGACAGTGATACTTTGGAATCTACAGCCCTACTCCTGCCACAAAGCTGGTAGGTCTACGTACGGCAGAAGCTCGAGGATCTACAATCAACTCTACATCTGTTATCTGTTGTGGATGCCGACAGTTCCACCAATTTTCCAGAGACTATGCCCATTATGAATTCTTATTATTGCTTTATTTCGGCAGCAGCCTTGGGGTGCTTTGAAATGACTTTTGCTTTACCTCCCCCTGTGCAGCCTGTATAAGTACCACGCAAACTGGGCTGAAGGTTCTTCATGCCTCCCAGAACTTGTTTCTTGAACTTGCCGAAGCAGTAGCATCTAGTCTCCACATTTATGACTGTTTCTTTGTGGAGGAACCAAGATGGGAGATCAATGGCCTTGGAAGGCTCAAGAACTGAATTATTCCATCCCCTACAATCAGACTGATTTACATAATACTACTAGTGAGTGGGTATTGGCCCACCCCATTGTTGACAGTTTGTGTTTTGTTCGCACCGGACCACAATTTGCTATGAAGATTGGACAGCTGGACTGTCTAAATCAGAGGTTTTACAACAGCACAACAAAGAAGACATCTTGGTGGTCCGGCATAAATGCTCCTGAACCTTCTACTCCTTTAGTTCTTTTTCCCACTCTTGCCAAACTATGGACTCTGACTATCTGCTTGTTACTCCCTTGTTTCTTGCCACTTTGCTTGCGAATGATAACTTCCGTTATTAATAACACTGTAGAGCGCAAGGCAGCTACAAAGATACTAGCTATGTGAAACTACTACCCTATACCACAGAGTGATACCTTTACCTAGTATTATGTGATTTGATTACCACCCTTTCTCACTTGCGGGTGAGAATAATCAAAGGGGGGAATGTGGTAGGCGAAGGCCTATGATCCATGCTGCTTGAACTAAACATACAGGCTTAAGCAGCTTGACCTGTAAATGAAGCCTGTGGTTAGGCCCAGAGGAGTGAAACCCCCCCGCCCCCAATATTGCTTCCATAGAATCGAAACTTAACTAAGCATAACCCAGCATAGCTAAGCAGAAACGAAACTTAGAAGAGATAGAAAAACAACTTTAATTAGAACTGATAAGATGTGTGAAGCTTCTGTGAACTAATTAATTCTGCTGAGAGAAGGGTTACAGTGCCCTGCTTTCCCACATGTTCTAGTCAGCTAAGTGACCTTGGAGGAGAATTGTATCAAAAGTCTAAGAACTGACCATTGTAATGAGGATTGTAAGGGGGGGAAACAGGTGCTGAGCCCAGACCCAGGTCCTCATTGGATAGCTACGTAATGGTACCAGGACCAATAGATGGGGTAGAAGGGGTTACTGGGACCAATGAGAAGTTTGCCTATATCTAGAATGGAAAAGAACAGTATAAAAGTTGTTGTTTTACTAACAGCCATTGCTCAGCCATTTTGAATGTGATTCTGCTTGAGTCTTGTGCACAAATAAATGATTTGGACCTTCTGAACAGACTCCTGGTATTATTGGATTGTTTGCGCTCTGCCGCTACACCAGCATGTTTGAGATCCAGAGCATACAGTCAGTGCTTCTCTCTCAAAACAGGAGAGAAGGGAAGGCAGAACATTTGTTTTGAACTTTTTTTTTCTAGAGGAAAAGGTTAAGATGTATAGATTGTAAGACAGGGCGTAAGCCTTCTGTCTTAATAAAGATCAAGAAATACCTGGATTAGATGCTGTGTTTCCCTGTTTGGAGAGGAACTGGCCCCATTGCATTGGATTGCCTGAGGATACTGGCTCCTTCCTAAATGACACAAGTATGGGGACAATATAGAATCTTAGGTGGTAGCCCATCTTGAACATATTAGTGAACTCCGGAATCCATGGTGTGCTGCTACTTTTGCCTTTATTTACAGGGAATAGTTGTGATTGTTGTACACAGTTCAACTGCATCAGTTGCTTTGTTTTGTTCTCGGGGGGGGGGGGGGAGAGGGGGAGCCCATTTTTCTTGCCCTCTATTTCACTGGTGAGGAGAGCAAGTTTACTGAACTTTTTCTGTAAAGTAAAAGGAGCAGCCTGTATTGCAGTAGCAACTTCTTCTGTATTTAAAATGCTCATCTGTCTAGAGAAAGCGTAGTTACTCACCTGTAACAGGTGTTCTCCAGGAGCAGCAGGAATCAGTCCTCACATATTGACGTCGGCGCCGACGGAGCCCTCGCGGAGCAATTTTCCCCAGCTTTCAAAGAAAGCCTTTGGGAATTGCAGCGCGCATGCGCGGTCCCCTTCCCGCCCAAGGGTGCCATCTTAGCCAGTCAGATGACATAGCTAAAAGACAGCAGAAAAATTTGCAAAAAAGCTAAAGCAGATGATTGCAACTCCAAGGGGAGGAGGGAGGGTCGTGAGGACTGATTCCTGCTGCTCCTGGAGAACACCTGTTACAGGTGAGTAACTACGCTTTCTCCAGGACCAAGCAGGAAGTCAGTCCTCACATATGGGACTCCCAAGCTTAAGGCTACCGGAGACCCTAAGCGCAAAAATGAGCTCCCTCTAGCTCAGCAGTACAGAAGGAAGGAATCTTCACTGAATTATTACCCACCAGTAGCCCAACATCCGGGATGGAGGGTAGGAGTTGCTCAAACCTCGAAGAGATTTCGGAGGACTGCCTGTCCGAAAGCACTGTCCCTGCGGGACTCCCTCTCGAGGCAGTAATGGACCGCAAAAGTCTGGCTCGAAGACCAAGTAGCGGCCCGGCAGATATCTGCCAATGGAACAGAGCGGAGGTAAGCCACTGACGTAGCCTTCGCCCGAACACAATGAGCCGTGACCCGACTTTCTAAGGAGAGTCCGGCTGCCCCATAAGCCCAAGCGATACAGTCAGCAACCCAGATGGACAGAGTACGCTTGGAGACCGGGAGCCCCAATTTATTGGGGTGAAAAGACACAAAAAGCTGAGCAGCTTTACGGTGCTCCCGCGTACGGTCAAGGTAGAAGTTCAATGCCCTTCTACAGTCCAGGGTATGCAGGACCATTTCAGCTCGGCTGGAGTGAGGCCTGGGAAAGAAGGTCGGAAGTACCACCTCCTGATTGATGTGAAAAGGGGAAACCACTTTTGGAAGAAATTTAGGGTGAGTCCGTAGGACTACCCTATTTTTGTAGAACCGAGTGTAAGGGGGATCAGACACGAGGGCCTGCAATTCACTTACGCGTCTAGCGGAAGTGAGGGCTATCAGGAATAAGGTTTTCCAAGAAAGAAAACGGAGAGAACAGGTAGCCATAGGTTCAAAAGGCGGACAGGTGATCCGCTGTAAAACCACATTCAGATCCCAGTCAGGCGCTGGTGGACGCAGAGGTGGTTTAAGTAGAAGGAGACCCCGGAGAAAGCTCACTACGAGAGGGTCGCTGGCAAGAGGTCTGCCGTCCACCGGCACATGATGTGCTGAAAGAGCACTGAGGTGGACTTTAACGGAGTTGGACTTAAGTCCCAGATTAGAGAGGTAGAGCAAGTACTGCAAGATCACCGACACCGAGCAGGAGAAGGGATCCTGAGACTGCTGGGCACACCAAGCGGAAAAGCGACGCCATTTAAGGGCGTAGCATTTACGGGTAGAAGGGCGCCGGGAAGCTAGGACGACCTCTTCCACCTCTGCCGGCAGTAGAAGGGGAGCAAGGACTACCCTTTCAGCAGCCAGGCCATCAGATGCAGAGATCTGAGGTTGGGGTGGAGCAGGGACCCCTGATCCTGTGTGAGGAGATCCGGTTGAAACCCCAGAGGGAACGGATCCTCTACCGCTAATTGCAGCAGGAGTGGAAACCACGGCTGTCTGGGCCAGCGAGGAGCTATCAGGATCATGGAAGCTTTGTCTCGGAGAACCTTGAAAAGAGTTCGAGAGACTAGCGGTATGGGAGGAAAGGCATACAGAAGGCTTTTCGACCATGAGAGCAGAAAAGCATTCGCCGCTACTCGAAGGGGATGCGGCTGCCGAGAGCAGAAGCGAGGAAGTTGCCGGTTGAGAGGACTGGCAAAGAGATCCATCGTGGGGAAGCCCCACTTCAGAAAAAGTTTCTGAACCACCAAAGGATCCAGGCGCCACTCGTGCGGCTGGAGGATCCTGCTGAGTTTGTCCGCCAGGCAATTTTCTTGGCCTGGGAGATAGACTGCCTTGAGAAGAATGCCGTGGCTGATGGCCCAAGAGCAGAGCCTCTGTGCTTCCCGACAGAGAAGGAAGGAGCCCGTGCCTCCCTGTTTGTTCACGTAGAACATGGCAACTTGATTGTCCGTCTGGACAAGGACGGACTGGTGAGAAGTCAGGTGGGAGAAAGCCTTGAGAGCCAGACGGATTGCTCTGAGCTCCAGGAAGTTGATCTGCTGCGCAGACTCCCACATGGTCCAGAGACCTTGAGTACATGCCCCTTGGCAATGCGCTCCTCATCCTAGGAGAGAAGCATCGGTCGTCAGCACTTGAGCCGGCGGAGGAGACTGAAAAGACATTCCGAGCACCAGGTTTGGCCGATGAAGCCACCACTGTAGAGAGGAGGCCAGCGGGCCGGAGATGCGCACTAAGTCGGCTAGGCCGCCCGTGGCTTGTTGCCACTGCTTGCGAAGGCACCACTGAGCAGGCCGCATATTCAGGCGGGCATTGGGGGTCACATGGACGGTGGAAGCCATATGGCAGAGTAGTCTCAGGAAGCGCCTGGCGGAGACCAGGGGCTGGCTGCAAAAATGGCCGGCTAGGTCCATTAGCCGTTGAGCCCTGTCGAGAGGCAGGAAAGCTCGTGCCTGAAGAGTGTGCAGTCTTGCGCCGATGAACTCGAGATCCTGCGAGGGGAGCAAAGTGGACTTTGCGAAGTTTATGACAAAGCCCAAGTACTGCAGAAGAGTCATAGTGCGGTGCGTGGCCTTTGTGACTTCTGGAGAGGACGATGTTCTGATGAGCCAGTCGTCTAGGTACGGAAAGACATAGAGGCCGTGAAGCCAGAGATAAGCCGCCACTACCGCGAGACATTTTGTGAAGACTCGTGGTGCGGAGGATAGGCCAAAGGGCAGTACTCTGTACTGGTAATGATTTCCTGCCACCACAAACCTTAGGTATTGGCGGTGGCTTGGGTGAATGAGGATGTGTGTGTAGGCATCCTTTAGATCCAAGGAGCATAGCCAATCTCCCTGCTGGAGGTAGGGCAGAAGGATTCCAAGGGTAAGCATCTTGAACTTCTCTCTGACGAGGAACTTGTTGAGGTTGCGCAAGTCCAGGATGGGTCTGAGGCCTCCCGTTCTTTTTGGTATTAGGAAATACCTGGAATAGAAGCCTTGACCCCTCAGGTGGTGGGGCACCGGTTTCACAGCCTGTTCCTGAAGAAGACTTGCTAACTCCTGAAGGAGTAAGTCCCTGTGCAGAGGGAGTCGTGGAGGTTCTCCCGGGAAATGGGAGGGAGGGACCTGGTGGAAGTGGAGAAGATAGCCTTCTCTCACAACCTGAAGCACACAGGCATCCGATGTGATGTTGGACCACCTGTGGGCAAAGTGAACCAGCCGGCCTCCTGTGCTGGGAGGAACGAGCTGAGGGGGAGAGGCTATGCTGATGAAGTCAAAAACCCCCACCCTGCTGAGCAGGGGCCGGTGGTGCAGGCTTGGGGGCTTGCTGCCTATGGGACCCGTTACCCCGTCCCTTGGCCTGCTGACCCTGTTGGGGAGCTGTGGAGGCCTGATATTGAGGGTAGTGTTTATAGGCAGCCGCCTTTCTCGGGTAAAAGGACTTCTTTCCCGAGCCCTTCTTCTTCTGGGAAGGGGCGGAGGTCTTCCTAGAAAGCCTAGTTCTGGTGAGAGTCTCCGTCTCGATTTGTGCAGCCTTTTCAGCCATGGGCTTGCCAAAGAGGTTCTCACCTCGGCAGGGGACATCGACCAACTTGTCCTGCACCCAGGGTTCAAGGTCAGACGACTGAAGCCAAGCCTGTCGGCGGGCACCGATGCCGGCTGCGGCCACTCGTGCCGATGCTTCAAAGCCATCATAGGCTGCTCGAGACATGAATTTGGAGCATTCCCGAATACCAGTTGTCAAGGCTAGGAACCTCCGCAAAGGTTCCTCGGACAGCCCAGCGGAGAATCCGGCTATCTCTTTAGCCAGGTCTCTGAGATACATGCCCATGTAGAGCTGGTAGGTCTGGACCCGACAAGCAAGCATAGAGCCCTGGAAACACTTCTTACCGAGGCCATCCAGGTTGCGGGCCTCCCTGCCAGGAGGCACCGAGGAGTGCATCTTCTGGCTCTTAAGCCTATGCATGGCCGATTCCACCACCATGGAATGGTGCGGTAGCTGTGCTTTTTGGAAGCCAGGGCTCTTGCGGACTCGAAAGATGGAATCGACCCGCTTGCTTAATACCGGCGACGATGCCGGACTCTCCCACATGCGGAAGAGTAGTCGTTCCAGCATGGGAGGAACCGGTACAGTAAAGTGTTCCCTGGCGGGAGAGTCGTACTGAAGGGCATCGAGTTCTTCGGCTCGAGGCTCCTCCTCGGGATCCGCAGGGAAGGCCAAAGCCTTGGCCATATCCCTGACGAAGTCCGAGAACCGGGCGTCCTCCGGAGGGGACTGTTTCCGAGGTTCGGACTCAGGCGAGTCCGAGGGGACACACCGAGTCCGAAACGAATCAGGTGACTCTTCTTCTTCAGACTCCCAGGCCGACTCCGAGGAGGAATCGGTGGGGTCGGTCTGGGCGGGCGGAGGTGTCGGCCGCCCCGACGCCGAGGGAGTCGGCGTCAACGACCTCGGTCCCGAACGGGAGGCCGAGGGTGACCTCGACCGAGGATCGACTCGAGCCCGCATGGACTCGAGGATCGGCTCGGTCTCCGGGGTCGACTTAGACGTCGACGTCCCGGCGGTCGGGGCAGAGGCGCCAGCGAGGCTAGCGATCAGTGCCCGCTGCTGGTCCATGAAGGCAGATAGTCTGCTCTCCAAGGCCGTCAACCTGAGTCCGACCTCAGGTGACCCAGCAGCCCCCGACTCGGGCCCCGACGGCGTCGGGCCCGACGTCGGACCCCTCGGAGGCGAGTCCAGGAGGACTACAGGACTTACCCGAGCAGGCAACTCCGACTCCAGACGAGATCGCTTCGGGAGACGTTCCTTCTCCAAAGACCCGGGACGGCTATCGGGGCTATGCGACCTGGCCCTCGCGGAACCAGGAGCGTCCACCGACGCCGCCCTCGCGGGTTTCACCTTCCGATGATGGTCCCCGGAGGGAGAACCGCTGTCAGAGGAACTCCGGCGACGGTCAGAGCTGGAACCTCTGGACGCCGAGGCCTCCGACGAGGTCCGGGTACGGGTGGGATCAGCGAAGATTCGTTCCCGCTGATGCCTCCGACTCCTTAACGCTTTGGAGGACATTTTGCTGCAGGCCCCACAGATCAGTTCCTCGTGATCCGGGCCAAGGCAGCGGAGGCAATTATCATGTGTGTCAGTGAGTGACATATTTCTGTCACACTGAACACACCGCTTGAAACCACTGGCAGCCATCGGGGGAAAAAGGGCCCCTGCAAGGTCAAAGGACCGGGCTGCCAGCGAAAAACCGAAAACGAAACTGACAGAAAATTAGAAAAACCGAAAAATAACAGAAGGACTCGCAACGGCGTCGCGAGTCCGGGCAGGAAAAAGACCGGCGTCGAACCGAAGAAAAAAGTGAAAAAAAATCACGAAAAATCAACTTTTTCAGCGGGGACAAGACGGGCACCTCTGTAGGGCTCCGCGGAAAAAAGAAGACTGGCTAAGATGGCACCCTTGGGCGGGAAGGGGACCGCGCATGCGCGCTGCAATTCCCAAAGGCTTTCTTTGAAAGCTGGGGAAAATTGCTCCGCGAGGGCTCCGTCGGCACCGACGTCACCCATATGTGAGGACTGACTTCCTGCTTGGTCCTGGAGAATGATGAACTTTGCAGTGTACAAAGCACTGCACAGAAATATCTGAAGCAAAAATCTTAAAAAAAAAAAAAAAGTTGGATCCATGCTAATGTGCTCTAGGCCAATTGTTATCAGGTGGGACTACACCTGAGGAGACAGACTAGATGAAAAAACATACAATGCATGCATGCAGACTTGTGCGACAGAGGTGGCCTGTCACCTTTGTTGCCCAAGTGATTTTGAAGTAAGGGGCCTTTGCCAGGGGCATTTTCAGTACATTTTTTTTTTGTGGCTAAAAATGTTGTTGGCATAGGAGTGAATCAGGAATCCTACTACAAAGCTAGCTGACATACATGAGAATGCCATGCTGTTCTCTCTGAAGTGAGAATGGCAAACTCTTCACCTTTCACTGAAAAGGATAGCATACTTCCAGAGGTGACGGTGAATGAAATTTAGTTCTAGATGATTGGCCTGTGACCTCATATTGTGAAGTGGATGATGGTAAAGAACAGCCTCAGACACCAAATGGCCATTAAGACCACAGCAATTTTCAGGTCTTAAGGAGCAATTTTTTAAATTTTTCATTTAGCTCATGCCTTTCCCGTAGTAGTTCAAGGTGAATAACATTTGGGTACAGTATTTCCCTGTCTCTGGAAGGCTTACAATCAGGGTTTGCAGACAAAAAAAAGTGAGGATTAAGTGACTTCAAGACCACAAGGAGCATCAGTGGGATTTGAACCATGGCTTTCTTAGTTCCCAGACCAGTACTTTAACCACTAGGTTATGCTTTTACTCTGTGCACAGGTGTTACACCTGCAGATCAAGGTGGCATGTACTGGGATGTTAATATTGGAATTTTGGGACATCTTTGCAGTACTGTTTACCAAACTCCTTGACCATGCACTATGAAAATAAAATGGGGATCATCTGGAAGAAAATATGAAGCTGCCGATAGTGGATCATCCCATTTTGATGATAATCAGCATTCAAGCAATATGGATGCACAGGAGATGTCCAAGACTTGCAAGTCTAAAAATCTTTACAGCATGATACTAGTAAAGAACTACATCCTGCATTGAAGCAGCATGCAGCCGTCCATCCCAAAGGTGTGCAAGGAAAACTGTGGTGATGGAGGTCATCATAATGTGCTGTGGTGCTCAGGGAAGAGCGCACATGCAGTTTCTATTTGCACTGAAAATACAGAGTAGTGACAGTACTGGCAGGAGAGAAACTGCTTGCAGTGTTGTAGTGTTGTCGCGAGGATGGCCTTGACTGCACAAATCTGCCAATAAAAGAATCTCATTTGGAAGCCACATGAAGATGGGGTGAATTCTGTCCTGTTCAAGGCAATTTACAGGACACCCCAAAAACTCAGGCTTGTAACAGATATATAGTCTTAGGGGCTTGTTTACAAAGCCGCGGTAGCGGTTTCCAATCGTTATCGGAGCCGCGGCCCGGTCAGGCACTGCATGGGCATTACACAACTCAGAAGGCACCAGCAGGGACTTGGAGTGTGAGGCCACCAGGGTAGAGTCTGACCTGTGAAAAATATTGTCCTGCTTCTGCCGACGACTTTGGATGGCCTTAGCAGACATCTTTTTTATACAAGACGCAGACCATGGTCATGGTCGGCTCTTGGACACCGGAGACAGCAAGCATGTGTATCGGTGAGGAACATGTTTTTTGTGCACCAATCACACTTCTTGAACCCGCTGGCCATTGGGAGGAAAAGGTACCTGAGCGAGGTTGGACCCCCAAGTTGGTCAGAAGATGAAAAAAAGGCGTGAATCATGCTGGGGAGAAAAACCTACAAAACTGTTCCAAGCTGCAATGTCGAGGCAAGCAAGCTTGGAGGCAGGAAAAAGACCGGTAAAACCCAGACAAGAAAAAGGGGTTTCTAGCACAAAACTGATCAACTATTTCCAAGGTAAAAATACAGACGTCTGTTGGACTCCGCAGAAAAAAGGAGACTGAGTAAGATAGCACCCTTGGGCGGGAAGGGGACCACGCAGGCATGGTGGCATCTCCCAAAGGCTGTCTTTGAAAGCTGGGGAGATGCTTCCGTGAGGGCTCCATCTTTGCCTATGTCACCCAAATTTGAGGACAGACTTCCTGCTTGTTCCTGGAGAACTCTGTGTTAGAACTTGGTGCTAAAGCACAGCACAGGTTTTTCTAGCACAGGTCTAACACAGGAGTTTTGCTTTCCAATGTTGTAAGCAAATAAGATGTGCACAGAATGTCTGTGCTAAACAAGGACAGCAAGCCAGACACATAACCACACAGGACTATGTTAGCAGCACCTATATCTTTCACACAAAAAACCTGTGCTGGAATGCTATCTGGCATATGAATAGCAATACCATCCTGCACAGACCTTCTGCTCAGAATAATCAGTGTTTATAAACATTGTTGATATTCTGCATAGACATTCTGCATGGAATATTGATTATGTGCCAGATGGCATTCTAGCACATGCATACAACATTGTTCCAGCACACTTCCCTGACATTCATTTTTGCCATTTCCTTCAGTAAAACCAGAAAAGGTTGCAGGTGCTGTACATTCAAGAGAGAACAAACAGGCATAAATTCCGCACAAGCCCTGACCACAGACCTATGAACTAACCCCTTATGCTTTCTCAGACCTGGCGTTAAAATCCTAGCATGGCATTCAGCCTTCTGTTCTTCTGCACACTTCTCTACATTTGTACTGAACAACTAATTGCTTCATACTATGGATTTAAATGTGATGTGTGCTGCTGTCTGCCCAAGGCTTTGAGCAGTTAGCTTGTGTACAAAGTTCACTTCTTCAACAATAGCACATAAAAATCTGCACAAAAATACCAAGCTACCCAGTGCACAAAGACTAGCGCACTTTACTGCATCAGCTCTTAAGTTCTGAGCTCTGGGACAGACATTTCATGCCAACAATGCACAATGACATTATCCCCTCACATGCTTGCTTGTTGATGGAAAGTTCCATATATTGTATTTAAGCACAGAAGGAAAACAAAACCTGAATTTTTTTTTGCGCTTTTTTTAATTACCTGAGAGGGACAGGCTGCACATCAAAAGGAAATTCTTTGTTATAGGTAAGAATATTCTTTATTACTGAAAAAGACAAGGAACACTGGTTTGTTTATATGTTTACTTACAAAGTAGCATTTTGTTCTGAGAGATATGTTCAAACAATAGCATGTGAAGCTTTTATTCTTTACAATCATGAGGGACAGAAGGGATTTTGATAACTCAGAAGTAGCAAAATTACGTGAAAACCTCTCCCCTTTTCATAAAGGACAAAGAACAAACAGTACACTTAATAAATAACTAACCACAACGTATTACCTTTATTGTATCTATGAATATTAGCACTAAATTGTTCTCAAAGGATTCTTTGGTTTAAGTATCAGTGGAGACTACACTCCAGTCACTAATAATGCCAATGATTATTGATCACACACTCGCTTCACAACCTTTCATTTCCACATCTGTGGTTAAAGTTTCAAAGTAACTAACTTTATATAACATTCTCTGGAAGCTTATGCAGTTGCATAAGCAAATACTTTTAAATGTGATAAATGGACCCAGCGTATAATATGGGAGTAATTTTATAACACTTTTTCTGCATATGCCTGTTTTACAGGCGGAAGAGGGCTTTTTATAAAATTGCAAAGCTGCATAAAAAAGTAGACACACCATAAGACGGCACCTTTTAAGTAATCCGTGCATAGATGTTCTTAGTGGCATAGCATTGGAGCAACAGAGGCAGAGTTGTGATGTACTCATCTTATAATACATATATTGTACAAATGTTGAGAACATGTACACAAACTTTCTTCAGAGAAGGTGTAAACTTGCACATAAGCCATTTGCACACAACTGTGTACCAGTAAGGACTAGATTTAAATACTTTCCCCTATGATTTAGTTAATGGGTGAACTGCTCCATGAAGTAATCATTTATGGCACTGTTAAACAAACAAGCATGATTAATGACAGCAAGCGCAATTGGGGATTATTATAACAGTGCTGAAGGAACAGAGTAGAGTTCTCTGACAAAGCAACATAGTAAATTCTTGCTTAATATACAGGGTGGCCCAAAAAAGTGAGAACAGCTCGTAGCATATAAAGATGTAAATGATTGACAAATTAAAAAAAAAAAAAGATGGCAATCGGAAATTTTTGAAATAAAGACGTTATATAGCTAAAAAAGGTAAATAAGTAAACTATTTAAACTTTTAATTTACGAGATGTTCTCACTTTTTTGGGCCACCCTGTATATACACTTATGATCGGCCATTAGTACATACATAAATGACTGCAATCCCTCATTCTCCTTTCCCCAGCAAAGCCATATTAGAAGTTCAAACAAACATCAACACAAAACCCATATTTGGATGTTTAGGATCCTTATTTCTAAATTTTGGACAAACCAGTCTAAAAGATACTGTTTTTTTAAATTGCAAGTTTATTTTTCTTAATATGGCTAAAAACACCATGTCCCTAGAATGTCCCAATGAGACACTCGCTCAATCAGTATTTGTGAAATCATCATCATACCACCAAATTTGTGCTTCTTGTGCACTGTCAAGTCTATACCATCTCCTGGCGATCTATTTTCTGAGTTTTCTTGGCAAGGTGCAACTGGAAATAGATTGCCAGGCCTTTCTTCCATGTAGTAAGTCTACAGCACCTGGTATTCCAAGGTCAAATCACATACTAGCTAGGTCTAACCCTGCTTGGTTTCAGAGATCAGAAGAGATTAGCCTTCGTTACTTTGTTAGCATGTCGCTGTCTGTCTAGTCCAAATGGATGGTAGTATACCCCCATCAGTATTGCTTCTCATTACACATAGAATTTAAATTCAGAAAGATTCCACATTGTATTTTGTTTCCTGCAGAGTTTCTATCCTGTTTGACTCTGTCATCAGCCTCCACCAATTTGATCTGCCTCATTTCGTAGTAATTTTTCCCTAGCATCACAGTGTCTCACTGATTGTCTTACCACCAGGTCTCTGAAATGCTTATTAAATTTAACTCTTCATTTACTGCCATACTTTCTAATTTTCCCATCTTTAATTTTTAGACTTCTGGCATTTGCATCCATCCAGAACTTATAGGAAAAGTTAGGGACTTTGGTAGGGCTCTCATTTACTTCAATATGGGGGACAAAACATTTTTCAGATAGTGTAGTTGTTGTTGTTGTTGTTAAGCGCTGTCGAGTCGGAGTCCACTCATGACGACACTCTGGATAGCTATCCTAAATTGTGTTCGGTCTTCAGTCAGGCGGCTTATTGTTGACAGACTGGTACCCGTAGCTGCTGTTATTGTATCAATCCATCTCATTGCTGGCCTTCCTCTTTTGCGTTGACCTTCTATCTTGCCAAGCATGATGTCTTTCTCTAATGATCTCTCTCTCCGCATGATGTGTCCAAAGTATGAAAGTCGAAGTCTTGTCATCTGAGCTTCTAAAGAAAGCTTAGGTTTGATCTCCTCTAGTACAGACTGGTTTGTTCTTCGGGCAGTCCATGGTATACACAGTATTCATCGACAGCACCATAATTCAAAAGCATCAATTTTCTTCCTGTCTATCTTTTTCACTGTCCAGCTTTCACATCCATATGTTATTGAAAATACCATGGCTTGAACAAGTCAAATCTTTGTATGGAGAGAGACATCTCTGCTCTTGAGAATCTTATCTAGGTCTTTCATAGCCATTCTGCCAAGAGCAATGCGTCGTCTGATTTCTTGACTGCTTGTTGCTTCTTTATTGATAGTTGATCCAAGTAGGTTAAAGTTATTCACGATTTCAATTTCTTCTCCTTCGACGATGAACCTGTTGATTATGCCAGTTGTCATGATCTTTGTCTTCTTTACATTAAGGTGCAGGCCCATTTTGAGACTATGTTCTTTGATTGTGAGAAGCAAATGTTTCAGATCTTCACTTTCCACCAGTAATGTGGTATCATCAGCATAGCGAAGGTTGTTGATGAGTCTTCCACCAATCTTCACACCTCTGTTGTCTTCATACAATCCTGCTTCTCTGATGATTTGTTCTGCATATAAATTAAACAGGTAGGGGGAAAGTATGCAGCCTTGTCTTACACCTTTGCTTATTTTAAACCATTCTGTTTCTCCTTGTTCTGTTCGAACTGTTGCTTCTTGATCAATGTACAGATTGTGCAAGAGAACGATCAGGTGTTCTGGTATACCCATGCTTCTTAATGTGGCCCAGAGTTTCTCATGGTTTACACAGTCAAAAGCTTTGCTATAGTCGATAAAGCACAAATAGATATCCTTTTGGTATTCTTTAGTCTTTCCAAGGATCCATCTCACATCCGCAATGATGTCTCTCGTTCCTTGCCCTTTTCTGAACCCTGCTTGCACTTCAGGTAGTTCTTGTTCCAGGTATGATTGTAGTCTCTTTTGAATAATCTTCAGTAGAATCTTGCTGGCATGTGGGATCAGAGCGATTGTGCGATAATTTCCACAGTCAGTTGGATCACCTTTCTTTAGTATTGGTATAAAACACAGATCTTTTCCAGTCAGTTGGCCATGATGCTGTCTTCCATATTTCTTGGCAGAGCCTTGTAAGTATGGTAACAGCTGCATCAGATTGCTGTAATACTTCTATGGGAATGCAATCAATGCCTGGTGCTTTGTTCTTCGATAAGGCTTTCAATGCTGCTTCAACTTCTTCTTTCATCACCAATGGTCCCAGATCATAAGGTACAGGTTGAAACGGCTGTTGGTCCACTTGATCTTTATCATATAAAAACTCTGTATATTCCTTCCATCTTTTCTTGATCTTCTCAGCATCATTCAACATAGAACCTTGAGCATCTTGTAACATTCCAATTCGAGGCTGGAACTTTTTCTTTAACTCTCGTAGCTTTAGGAAAGCTGATCTTGTTCTTCCTCTAATAGTTTCTGCTTCTATTTCCTTGCATGCGTCATTGTAGTACTTTTCCTTGTCCTGTCTTGCTGCACGTTGGAAATCTCTGTTGAGTTCTGTGATTGTCTTTCTTTCTCCTCTGGCTTTAGCTTCTCTGCGTTTCTGGGCAATTTTCAGAGTTTCTTTCGTCATCCATTTTGGCCGTTTTTTCTTTTTTACCTTTTGTAGAGACTTCTCGCTTTCTTCCAACACAACCTTCTTGATGTCATTGCAGGCAGTCTTTAAATTCCAGTGGTATATTCTCAAGGTCATATTTTGCTGCATTCATGAGTGGTTTGCTCTTTTTCAGCTTTAGCTTGCATACTAGTAGTTGATGATCTGTACCACAGTCAGCTCCAGGTTTTGTCTTTGTTGATGTTATAGAGCTTTTCCATCGTTGACTTCCACAGATGTAGTCAATTTGATTTTTATACAATCCATTGGGCGAAGTCCATGTGTACAGTCGCCGCTTGTGTTGCTGGAAGAAGGTGTTCAAGATGAATAGATCGTTGGTCTTGCAGAATTCTATCAGTCTTTCTCCAGCTTCATTTCTGTTGCCAAGTCCATATTTTCCAACTACTTTGTCTTCTTCTTTGTTGCCAACCTTTGCGTTCCAATCACCCATGACTATCAGGATATCCTGTTTGCATGTTCTGTCAATTTCAGCTTGTACTTGTTCATAGAACTCTTCAATTTCATTCTCTTCTGCAGCTGTTGTTGGGGCATATACTTGAATTATAGTTGTGTTGATAGGCATTCCTTGTAGACGAATAGAGATTAAGCGTTCGCTGACCGCACTGTATTTCATTACAGTTCTTGCAAGTTTCTTCTTTATTATAAATGCAACACCATTTCTGCTTTGTCTTTCATTTCCAGCATAGTAGACCATGTGATCATCTGATGCAAAGTGCCCGATGCCAGTCCATTTCAGTTCACTGACACCCAACAGATCAAGTTGTACACGTTCCATTTCATTCTTGACCACCTGCAACTTCCCTTGGTTCATGCTTCGTACGTTCCATGTTCCAATGTGTAAGACATCTTTACAGCTTCTGACTCTCATTTCATGCGCAGCTACATCAGCAGACGTCCCGAGGGCTTTGATCCAACCACATCATAAATGCTGGCTTTACTCTGAAAAGTCTTCAGCTCTTCCCCAGTAGCTAGTTGAGTGCCTTCCAACCTGGGGGGTCTCATCTTCCAGCACTACAGCACAATTTGTTTTGTTGTAACTATCCATTGGGTTTTCATGGCAAGATACAGAAGTAGATTGCCGGGCCTTTCTTCCGCGCAGTTTAAGTTTGGTGTTGTTGCCGTTGTCACAGAAATGTGATCCTCCGCCGTCAACACTATCCCATTCTGCTGCTGCCCAGATGGGTGGTTTGTCTTGGTCTGGCATCTCAGCTGAGACCTGTCCATCTTGGGAGACCCTGCCAATAGTTAAACTACCGATAGTTTAGCTCTCAGCATCACTGATGCACACAAGCCCTCACAGCACGACAAGCTGCAAACCAAGTGTAGTTACTCACCTGTAATAGGTGTTCTCCAGGAACCAGTCCCCACATGGGTGACGTTGGCACTGAAGGAGCCCATGCACAGCATTTCCCCAGCTTTCAAAGAAAGCCTTTGGGAATGCTACCACGCACGCGTGATCCCCTTCCCGCCCAAAGGTGCCAATCTTGCTCAATCAAGTGACGTAGCTAAGACAGCAGTAATTTAAATACAGTAAGGAAGGCAACTCCTAGGGGAGGAGGGAGGATTGTGAATCCTGCTGTTCTCTGAGAACACCTGTTACAAGTGGGTCACTACACTTTCTCCAGGAACAAGCAGGAAGTCAGTCCTTATATATAGGACTCCCTAGCTCCAAGCTGCCATGGACCGAACCACGACAGCACCAGTAGAGACCGTGTTAGGGTAGTCGTGAGTTGCAGAAGGTGAGTCGCCGCTGAGAGACTCTGCAAGACCATAGCGTCCAGTGACATTAACACTCCGTTAGCCTGAACACAGACGGGCAGAGGGCAGGAGTTGCTTACATCCCGAAAATGTTACGCAGTACTGCCTGGCCGAAGGCACGTCCCTACGGAACTCTCTCCAGGATATAATGAGCTGTGAACATGTGAACTGAGGACCAAGTGGCGGCTCTGCAGATCTCAAGCACCAGTAGAGAGCAGAGGTTAGCTACCGATGTGGCTATCACCCTCACGCGATGAGTTGTGATCTGGTGCTCAAGGAAGAGGCCCGCTCATTCATAGGAGAGGGTGATACCATCCGCCAGGCAGACAGGGTATGCTTGTTCACAGGGAGCCCCAATCTGCTGGAGTCATAGGACACAAAGAGCTGAAGCACTTTGCCCTGGGTCCTCTGCAAATAGAAGGACAGGGCGTGTTTCAGTCCAGTGTATGGAGTATGAGCTCCTCCCTGCCGGTATTCGGCCTTGGAAAGAAGATGGGAGCACAACATTTTGGTTGAGGTGAAATGGGGGATACCACCTTTGGGAGGAATGTAGTGCGAGTGTGAAGCACCACCCTGTTCTTGAAGAACCTGGTATATGGAGGTTCTGCCACCAGGACCTGGAGTTCACTCACCCTACGAGCGGAGGTTAGGGCCACCAAGAAGGCGATCTTTCAGGACAGGTACCATTAAGTGGTATGTGACCAGGGGCCTGAAGGGTGGTCTGATCAACTGGGAGAGCACCATGTTGAGATCCCACTCAGCTGCCAGGGGGCAGCGAGGGGGACTCTACAGTAGGAAGCCCCGAAGGAACCGTGAGACCAGGGGCTGGCTTAAGGGGTTTTCCCTCGATAGGGTGGTGGTGAGCTGCTATGGTGCTCATGTGCACTCTGATGGAATTCGATTTCAGCCCAGCGTGCAATAAGTGCACCAGATACTGAAGAACTAGTCGTACATGACAGGAGAAAGGGTTCTCCTTCCTGTCTGCACACCAGATGGCAAACCTGCGCCACTTAAATGTGTAGGCTCTTCTGGTGGAGGGCTTTCTGGAGGCCAGCAGGATTTCCTTTACTTCCTGCAGCAGGTTGAGAGGGGCCAGAGCTACCCTTTCAGCAGCTGCCCGGGGCTTGGAGTGCCACTGATAGCGAGAGAGGCAGAGGGAACCCAGGGCTGCCTGGGCCATCTGGGGCAATCAGTATCACTGATGCCCTCTTGCTCTGGATTTTGAACAGAGTCTTGGCAACCATTGGCAGGAAGGCACAAAGTAGTCCCTCGGCCCATGAGATCAGGAAGGCATCTGTCGCTACCTTCTCTGGGTGCAGCTGACCGGAGCAGAAGCGAGACAATTTAGTGCTGGCTGGGGAGGCATAAAGGTCTAGATCAGGCCAGCCCCAAAGGTGAAAGAGCCTCTCTGCCACTGTGGGATCGAGGCGCCACTCGTGTGGGCACAGGACTCTGCTGAGTCTGTCCGCCAAGCAGTTGTCCTGGCCCAGGAGGTAGACTGCCTGCAGGAGCTTTCCACTGTGTGCTGCAAAGGAGAGGAGGGCTGCTGACTCCTGGCAAAGGGAGTACGAGCCCATGCTCCCTTGCTTGTTGGTATAGAACATTGCGACTTGGTTGTCCATCTGGATCAGCACATGTCTGTATTTCAGGTGGCTGTGGAATACCCATAGGGCTAGGAACACTGCCCGGAGCTACAATAGATAGATCTGCAGCAGGGACGCCTCCTAGGACCAGCAGCCCTGTGTGCGGTAGGCTTGGCAGTGAGCTCCCTACTCCTGGAGGGAGGCATCCATAGTCAGGGTCCTCTGCGGTGGGGGTGCCTGGAAGGGCATTCCAGCCTGGAGTTGGCCTAAGTCCCGCCACCAGTGGAGGAACCTCACCAGCTGGCTGTGGTCCTGACCCTGTCCCTGGAGTCTGCCTGTGGTCTGAGTCCACAGGGAATGCAGGCACCATTGAGCTGTCTGATTGTGGGTAGGCAGTCTAGGAGTGTGACATGGACCATGGAGGCCATGTGGCCCAGCAGGCGGAGGAGGTGGTGGGCTGGCACAGTTTTGCGGTGTTGGCCTTCTCCTGCTAGCTGCCTGAGGCATTTTTTCCTGTCTAAAGGGAGAAAGGCCATGGCCTGCAACATATCCAGTTGAGCACCTATGAATTTCAGATTTTGGCCCAGAGAGAGATGTGATCTGGGATAGATGACGACAAACCCCAGGTGCTGCAGGTGGAGGATGGTACGCTCTGTGAACTGGCTGGCCTTTGTGGCTGTGGTGCCTCTGATGAGCCAGTGGTCTGGAAAGGGGAATACGAACAACCCTTGTAGATGCAGGTGGGTGGAAACTACTGCCAAGCACTTTGTAAAGACCCTTGGAGAGGAGGCCAGACTGAAGGGCAGTACCCTGTACTGATAGTGGCCCCCCTCCACCCTGAATCTTAGGAATTGTCTGTGGGCGAGGTGGATCAGGATGTGAGTGCACGCATTCTTTAGATCCAAGGAGCAGAGCCGGTCTCCCTGGTGGAGGTAGGGCAGCAATGTTCCAAGGGAGAGCATTTTGAACTTCTCCCTCACCAGAAACTTGTTCAGGTTTCGTAGGTCTAGAATGGGCCTGAGGCCCCCAGTTCTTTTGAAGACAAGGAAATATCTGGAATAGAAGCCCTTTCCCCAAAGATGTTGGGGTATGGGCTCCACCACCTTGACCCCGAGTAGGCCTACTAGCTCTGAGAGCAAGAGGGTCTGATGAAGGAGTGGTCACACTGGCTCTCCTGGAAACTACCCTGGTGGTATCTGCTAGAGGTGAAGGTAATATCCCTTACTCACCACCTGGACTACTCACTGGTCTGACGTCACCTCGGCCCCCTGTGGGCTGATGAGGGTCTCCCGGGGGGGGAGGAGGCCCTGCCCTGGGAGTCAAAAGGTCCCTCCAGGTTGAGTCGGGGCTGTGGTCTGCAGCTTTGGAAGCCTTTGGCTTCCTGGATCCATGTCCCTGGTTCTTTGGCTGGGGTCCCCAATGCTGTTGGCCTGAGAAGGCTTGTGGTGACCTTGATGAAAAGTTCCATTCTTCCTCACGAAAACTGGTCTCTTCCCCGAAGTTTTCTTTCGGGGAAGGGCAGAGGTCTTCTTCGATAGCCTCTGCCTGGTCACCACCTCTGCCTCTCTCGGCTGCCTTGTTGGCCATTGGCTTTCCAAAAAGATTTTCTCTGGGGCAGGGGACATCCAGAATCTTTTCTTGGACCCCCTGCTCAAGGTCTGAGGTCTGCAGCCAGGCCTGGCGTTGAGCACAGATGCCTGCAGCTGCTGCCCAGGCTGCTACCTCGAACCCTTTGTAGCTGGCTCGGGACAATGAACAGTCCCAAATGGCCACTACCAGGGTCTGGAAACTCTGGAGGGGTTCCCCTGCCAGCCCCAACAAGAAGCCGGTGAGCTCCTGAATGAGGCTTTTCTCTTTTTTTTTTGAAACTGTTTATTAATTCACAGCAATACATCACACAACTATACAGCTGTCCCTCGCCACTTCGCGCTTCGACTTTCGTGGCTTCACTCTATCGCGTTTTCTTCAAATACATGTATATTCATTAAAAAGTTGATTGAGACAGTGAAAATGATACAGCGCACGCTCGGTTGTCTGAGTCAATTATACACCCCTGTATTACAATTAAAATTAAAATTACTGTACGTATGGACTGTAGGCCTTTATCTAAGCCCCACAATGTCTCCTAAACGTGCTGCTTCTTCTAAGCCTTCTGACGATGAAATTAAGCGCCGGAGGAAGATGCTTACCATCCAGGAGAAGGTAAAACTCTTGGATATAAATAAAGAATCCTATCCTACTTTGCGGAAATTCACTTATCGCGGTAGAGTCTGGACCTGATTAACCACGATAAACGAGGGACGACTGTACACATATTCACATTACCCTGGGCAGGGCTGTCTTTTGTCCACCACCCTAGGGCTCAACAACAGCATAATTTAAGACAAAAGGCACAAATTATTTTAGTCCATGTTATATTCCCCCCCTCTTCCCCTATCCCCCCCAAGCTACCCACACATCCTCCCCCCACCCGCCCTCTCTCATCCCCCCTCCCAGCCTTGTACTCTCTTCCCTCTCCTTCGGGAGCAATCACGTAACATTGCCCACGTATTAGTTCATACACCCTAAAACCAGTCCAGTCTCCCCTAACAGCTTGCCAGACCCCACACTAACACACCTTCAACACCTCACTTCGGGTTTGTGGCCCTAATTTTTGAATGTAGGGCGTCCAAACCAGAAGAAAGGAGGCCCACCGCTGAACATTCCCTCTCGCACCCCTCCTCTCCAAAAGCATCAACTGATGAAAACTATTACGCCACTCCCAAAAGGTAGGGGCTATAGGCTCTCTCCACCAATGAAGTATAGGACCCTTACCCACCAGACAGGCCTTCCGCACTAATATTCTCTCCCATCTCCCCTTCGGGTGAAGTGGTCCAAGTTGATCTAATACAACCAACGAACTCATCCAGCAGACCCGCTGCTGTATTAAGCTACTCAAATAGGTACCAATCTGCATCCAATACTGGTAGATATGTGGGCACCCCCACATGTGCCCCAGGTCTGCCAAAGAGCAGGAACACTTTGGGCATCCTCCATATGATGTGAGGTGACTGCACAACGCTCGTCTAGAGGAGAAGTAGGCTCAGATGATACATTTAAACTGTATTTCACGCTATCAAGCCCCTTCCACCAACCCTGCAATCCGACCCAAAGCACTACGGACAGAACCCGGGGTCACCTCCCAACTCAACTCTGTTGCCCACAAGGCCTCCTCTGCCGAGTAATTGGGGGGAGTGCCATACTTATCCAACCGTCTCTCTTCAAATCAGCTATGGTGGGCGGGGATTCCGTCCCTAAGGCAAAAAATTCCAAGATCTGCGCCAAGCGTTCTACCTTAAGCTCCCTCTGCGGAAGGGAGACAACATAATGGGAGAGTTGCGCATATGCAAAAAAAGAATTCCTATGATTTAGCTCATACTCCCTGCAAAGCGTCTCCAAAGACTTACCTCTCCCTTCCTGATCTACTACAAGTCCAAGGTTCCGTATCCCCAACCATTCCCACTTCTGAAAAAGAGCCGTTTCCGACCCTGGGGTAAACCGAGCATTGCCCTGTATAGGCAGCCAACTCGAGACCTCGGGGGAACCACCCCAATATCTATTCAGTTGCTGCCATGTGCACCGTACTGAAAGCACCAAAACACTGACAGTCACTCGTCCTGGCAAAGATGAACTCTCCAAATGCAGGACTACCGTCAACGTCTTCAGGGCCACAAAGGCTTCCTCTAATGCTCTGGGGGTATACACTTCTGTGTTCCCTAACCAATCCCCTACATGTCTCACTTGACATGCCAAGGCATATGTCCACAAATCTGGAACTCCTATCCCTACGGATCTCCACCCCCCTAACTATTGATTTAACGGTATACACGCTCTTGCCCCTTTCCAAGGAAACCCACGGATCTCCCGTTCTATGCAGTTAAGATCATGCCGCAGTAACCACACCGGTAGAGTTTGCATCCAATAAAGCACTCGTGGTAAAATTACCATACCTAAGGCCGCCGCCCTACCCAAAAGAGACAATGGAAGAGGAGTCCACGCCTGCAATTGTGCACAAAGTTTAAGGAGGACTCATATGAAATTTTTCTGGTACAGCTCCTTCGGCTCTCTGGTCAGCAGTATACCCAGATATACAAAACACTCACCTGCCCATCGAAGCGGAAAGGTCCCCTGCCATCTCCCCCGAAGTGTACCCACCACATCTAATGCCTCTGATTTGTCCATGTTGATACGTAGCCCTGCAAAACTTCCGTATAGGGAGAATTCCTTCAGCAGATTAGGCAATGACTGCTGAGGAGACAGCAGGTGCACCAACATATCGTCCGTGAAGGCAGCCATCTTAAACCCATGTGGCCCAATTGGCACACCCCAAATACTTGTGGACTCCTCTGTCCTCCGCACCAGAGGGTCCAAGGCCAGCACAAATAGCAAAGAGGAAAGCGGGCAGCCCTGACACGTGCCTCTCTCCAGGCCAAATCTTTCCGACACCACACCATTGCATAACACTCCAGCGGTAGGTTCCGCATAGAGTAGCTCCACCATATTACAAAAGGACTCCCCTAGGCCATAGTGGGGCAAAAGGAATTTCAAATAGTCCCAATTCACCTGATCAAATGCCTTTTCTGCATCAAAGCTGATCAAGAGTGACTACAAGTCCCGCTCCCAGACCCACTCCACCGACGTCAAGATTTTACGCAGATTACGCACTGCATAACGTCCTTTCACGAAACCCACGTGCAAGTCATGTACCAGTTCACCCAAAACCGAGGCTAAGCGATCTGTCAATATCTTAGCCAGCACCTTTAGGACAAAGTTTAATAAAGAAAAGGGTCTCTATGAAGCAGCCTGCGTGAGATCTTTCCCTGGCTTAGGTATTAGTATAATATGCGTGTGATTCGCACCCCATGTAAACCTTCCCTGCTCCACCCTTCTATGGTACACCACCACCAAAGCAGGATGTACCAGGTCTCCCAGCAATTTGTAAAATTCTGCCCCAAATCAGGACCCGGCGCTCGACAACAACTTGCCTTCTGAATGACCCGGTACACCTCCCCAAGAGTCACCGGTTCATCTAACTGTGCCTTCTGTTCTGCCGCTAACTTTGATATCCGCACCTCGCGCAAATAATTCTCCATGTTAGTAAAGGACCCCTCTCTCCCTGAATATAGTTTTTTGGTAGAAAGATCGAAACTCGGGCAATTGCTCGGCTTTCCTTATGCAACCTCCCCTGCTCGTCCCGCAGCGCTGCCACTAAGCAGGTGCCTCTACTGCTCCAGAAGCAACACGCCAGGAATTTCCCGGGCTTTTCTCCAAACCGATACAACTGATAGCGATAATACATGAAGGATTTCTTTGCCCGCTGATGAAGCAGCTCATTAAGAGTCGCCTGGGTCTCCCAAAGTCGTTTCCTATTTGCCGCATATGGGTCGTTTGTGCACCGCCGCCTATCTTACACCACTTGCTTTTCTAGTTGAACAATCCATCCCGTTAACAATTTACACTTCCGCGCCACATATTCAATAACTTCTCCACGTAGGACCACCTTCTCTGTCTCCCAAAGCAATTCGGGGTCCTCTCTATGTCGCTCATTATGAAACAAACTCCTGCCATCGCTGTTTGAGATGATTATGGAACTCTGTATCTCTATACAACTCAACCGGGAACCGCCAGATTCTAGTCTGTGAGGCCAGATCATCCCATGCTAATTCCACCCAAACCAATGCATGGCCGGATATCTCCGTGGGGCCAATTTGTTCCCTATCTGTGCAAAAGGCCTGACACCAAGATGTAGTCGATCCTAGCACTCGAACCATGCGCTCACGACTGATGAGTGAAGTCTCTTTCCATCGGGTGTAGCAGACACCAGGGGTCTACTGTTCCCAATCGACGCCATAGGCCCTGCAGCGCTCTGGTGGTCTGTACCCGCACTCCCCCCCCCCCTCTAATTATATCCAGCTCAATGTCTAACACCCCATTGAAATCTCCGGCCAAAATCAAGGGAGCATCTGGCAATTGCTCCACACAAGAGGCCAATTGGGCATACAACGCCCTATCCAACACATTCGGGCTATACAGATTGCCCAACACAATAGGCTTCCCCTCTAACATCCCATATAACACATACCTACCATCCGAGTCCATATGCTCCTGTTCCAATTCAAATCTAATCAGTTTATTTATCAAAATGACCACGCTACCTTTTTTCCCCTTCGCTGGGGCTCCCCACCCTTGCCCCACCCAGTCCCTCTGTAATTTAGAGTGCTCCTCAGTTGTCTGGTGGGTTTCTTGTAACATAGCAATATCACATTTTTGCCTAGCTAAGGCTCACAACAATTTATATCACTTAATAGGGTTACCTATTCCACATACATTCCATGAAATAATCTTCAGGTTGGTAGGTGCCCACCTGCTTCCAACCTCTTGGCCCTCCAATTATTCCAAGGATGAACCTCCCCAGCCTGAGGTCCCTCCCGAATAGCTAGTATGCTCCCCAAATTCTAAGCTAAGTGTCATGTTATGGCTGCCAACCACCCCCCCCAATCCCCCCTTCTCAATCCCCTCCTCCTCCCTTCCTCACTCCCCCTCCCTCATTACTCATCCCTATTCCACCCCCTCTTCTCCTCTCCAAATTGATCACTTGAGATGTGTCCGGACTCCCCCTCCCCCACACCCGGACCCGCCCTCATCCATTCCCATTGCTAATATTGATCTCGACCCCCCTCTCCCCCCGCTACTCTTCCCACTACTATATGCCAGCCCATCCCCTTATCAAATACACATATAAACAGTTAAACAGTTCGGCATGGCTATGCTATTATACACATCTCCAATTACTCAACCCATCTCCCCCTCCCGCAATCAGGATACCCTATCTCTCATCCACCTCTCCCAAGGCATTCCACGAAGAGGCTAACCCGACATTTTATACGCAACCATATACTCTCCTCCTAATCACTCACACATGAACCACATTTAAACATTTCAGTCCTTCATGCTGCTCCACCGCAGTCACAATCTTCATCTGAGTTCCCCTCTATCCAGATTCTGCCTTGCTCATTCTCAGGGCCCTCCAGTCGGTCCTCCCGTAGCTGCTGCTGTACTCCGCAGTAATTTCTCCACATATTGGGCCGCCTCTGCCGCTGAATAGTAGACTCTGTGCATTCCCTCATGTGTGATATGAAGCTGGGCCGGATACTGGACCGTGAACTTAATGTTGGCATCTACTAATTTTTAACCCAAATTTTGGTCCCTATTTAGAACAGAGATAGCATCACTAGTGTATTATAATACTCTGTAAGAAAACTCGAAAGTCAAATGTAACTTCCTTGACATGATACACTAAACAACTCTATTTTAAATTCCAAAAAGCTAAGGCCTCAGAACCCCGAGCTGCCACCGATTTTAATAAAGAACATCAGATGGACTAATGCCACTATTGCATCAACGGCCTTTACTTAGCTTTTGAATTATTAATAATTATTAATAGACTTGTTCAGTGATTTGAATTGTAATGTTATATTCAATATATTTCAAAACTGATTCTCAAAAAAGGCTCTTCTAAAAACTTGAAAAAAGGAGGGGCTGGACTTCAAGCCTAAACCCATAAACTGTTCAACTTCTCAATGGCATCCAACTCCGTCCTGTTTTCTTCTTGAAATACCAGTAAATTGAGATCAGTAAATATAAATAACTAATAGAAATATAGTGCTTAGCTTAAAATGGTGAACTTGCAACTTATATCTTGCATCTTTCTCCAATGCATTGCATTATTCTTAGAGGACAAGTTCACAATTTCCAACACGATCCGCTTTAAATGGTGAGCGTAATTCCCTGTACGCTCACCATTTAAAGCGGATCGTGTTGGAAATTGTGAACTTGTCCTCTAAGAATAATGCAATGCATTGGAGAAAGATGCAAGATATAAGTTGCAAGTTCACCATTTTAAGCTAAGCACTATATTTCTATTAGTTGTTTATATTTACTGATCTCAATTTACTGGTATTTCAAGAAGAAAACAGGACGGAGTTGGATGCCATTGAGAAGTTGAACAGTTTATGGGTTTAGGTTTGAAGTCCAGCCCCTCCTTTTTTCAAGTTTTTAGAAGAGCCTTTTTTGAGAATCAGTTTTGAAATATATTGAATATAACATTACAATTCAAATCACTGAACAAGTCTATTATTTATTTAACTGTATTTATATACCGCTTTTCACGGGGTCAAAGCGGTGCAACATATAACAGGGGGGGGTCAATATTTATAGGGTGGGGCCATCAACAGGGGGGCAACATTAATGATTTGGGGTGGACATAGACATGTACAATTCTACAGTATCTAAGCATGAGCTCTTGAGGATGGGGTGGATTTTCTGTTCAGAGATGTTCACGGAATAGGATTGTTTTCAGCTGTTTTTTGAATGATGTGATGTCAGCGTTGTTCCTGATGTGGTTTGGCAGAGAGTTCCAGAGGGATGGAGCATAAAGTTCGAAGGCTCTGTTGCAGGTCCGTTGTGTGGACTTGGTTCTTTTGTGGGGGACGATGATGGAGTTATTGGAGGATTGTCTGGTTGGTCTGCTGTGGGTCGGGCGAGGCAGTAGGGTGTGGAGTGAGGTGTTCCGTGTTTGGTGGATAGTCTTGTGGGTGAGTAGGATAGCTTTATATTTGATTCTTGCTTCGATGGGCAGGATGTGGAGGTCTCTTAGGATAGGGGTGATGTGATCCCGCTTTTTTGCATTCTGAATAATCCTTGCCGTAGTATTTAAGGCAGTTCGGAGGGGGTTGGTTTGTGTGGCGGGTAGTCCATGGTAGATTATGTTGCAGAAGTCCAGAAGAGGGAGTGTCATAGCTTGCATTACTGTCCTGAAGTCTTGAGGTTCGAGGAGTGGTCGGAGGCGTTGCACAGTTTTAGCTTTGTGGAATATTGTCCCGGTGGTCTTGTTGATTTGATGTTTAAAGGTGAGAGCTTGGTCAATGATAATGCCTAGATACCTTATTTGAGGTTGTATTTGAATTTGCGTGGTTCCCATGTTGAGGTGGGTAGGTGGTTTGAAGTCTGGGTCTTTTGTTACTATAAGGGCTTCAGTTTTCTTTATGTTGATGGATAGGTTGTTCTCCTGTAGCCAGTTGGACACGTCAGTGAAGCAGGCTGATAGCTGGTCATTTGTTGGGTTGGTGGTTGTGATCGGTGCGTAGAGCATTATGTCATCAGCATATATGTGGAAGTTGATGTTGTGGGTGCGTATGATTGAGCAGAGTGGACGGAGATAGATGTTGAAGAGCATGGCTGATAAAGTGGATCCTTGAGGTACTCCTTGATGTTGCTGGTAGGGGGGTGAGGTTGAGGTGAGGGTGCGGATCAGTTGCTGTCTGTTGGTTAGATAGGATCTGAACCATTGGAGCACAGTATCTTTGATTCCAATTGATTGGAGTCTGCGTATGAGGATTTCGTGGGAGATTGTGTCAAAGGCCGCTGATATATCTAGGAAGATCAGGATGTATCTGGATTTTTTCTCTTGGGTTCCTATGATGAGGGTGTTCATCAGCATGGTCATGAGTGTCTCGACTCCATGTAGTGGCCGGAATCCGTGTTGCTGCGGGTCTAGTATGTCGTTGATGTCCAGATGTTCTTGAAGCTGGCGTTGGACTACCTTCTCTATTATCTTGGCGGTGAGGGGGAGGCTCGCAACTGGTCTGTAGGAGGTGGGGTCCAGGGGGTCCAGGTTGTGTTTTTTCATGGTTGGTCGAATGATTGTGGTCTTGAGGGCGTCCGGCATGTATCCTTGTTTAAAGGATTCATTTATGATGTTGGTTAATGGTGTACTCAGGTCTTCCTTGGTTTTCTTTATCCAATCCATAGGACAAGGGTCCAGCAGGGAGGTGGTGGTGTTCAGGCAGGAGATGGTGGAAGATATTTCTTCTTTTGAGGTTGTGTCGAACTTATTCCAGTCTGTGTTTATGATGGTGCATGGATTTTTCTTTGTGGTTGCGGCACAGTGGTGTGAGTTTTGAGGTCGCTGAAGTTGTTTGTATTGTCGGGCAAGGAGATCAGGGGGGATATCTGGCAGCTGGTCAGAGGTACTGGGTGCTTTTGTCAGCTTTTTGACAATTTGGAAGAGTTCTCGAGGTTTGTTTACGGCTGTCGTGATGATTTTGGTGTGGTAGTTTCTCTTCGCGTTGTCGGTTTCTGAGTGGTATGTGGTGAGTTCGTAGAGGTATTTCGTTTTGTCTTTTTCGTTCTTGGTTTTCCTCCATTTCCTTTCTGCTCTTCTAAGTTTGGTTTTTAGTTTCCGGAGGCTGGGGGTGAACCAACGGGCTTTTGAGGAGATGGGTCTGGTACTGGTTTTGTTTATGGTTGCGCTGGATGCTGAGGAGATTGTGGTGTTCCAGTTGTGGATCAAGTCATCGAGGTTGTTGGAGTTTGTAAGTAGTTTAGGCAGGGTTAGGGTTAGGAAGTCTTCTTTGTTGAATGCTTTGAATCTTCTTGTGTGTTGCACATTTCCTCTGTTAGTGTTTGGTTGGTAGGCGTGGGATATGTTGATGATGTAGTGGTCCGACCATGGTACTGGTGAGATTGTCGGACTGCTGCATGAGGAGGTTGATCGGGAGTTTAGAAATATGAGGTCCAGTGTATTTCCTTTTTTGTGCGTTGGTTCGTTTATGATCTGTGTCAGGTCCATTGCTGTCATGGCGTTGATGAAGGTTTCTGCTTGTGTGCTTTGGAGTGATGGGAGATTGAAGTCACCCAGGATAATTTGTTCTTTTGAGGGGTCGGTGCTTTCGGAGATGAGCTGTAGTATCCTTGGTAGGTCAGTGGTTGCGGTGGGTGTCCGGTAGACCAGGCATATTGTGAGGTGTTTGTTGGTAAGGGTGAGGATGTCTGCTTCATTGGAGGTTTCTGAGGCGTGGATTCGTAGGTGGAGGTTGTTCTTTGCAATGATGGCTACGCCTCCGCCTTTTGCGTGTGTTCGGGAGCAGTGCTGAAAGCTATATCCAGTTGGTGTCAGTTGGTTCATTATTACTGTGTCGGTTTCTGTTAGCCAGGTTTCTGTTATACACAGGATGTCGATCTTCTTGGCTGTGATCAGGTCTTGGAGCATGTGGTATTTGTTCCTGACGGAGCGTGTATTTATGAGTGCGATGGAGAGGTGGTGGCAGCTTTTGGGGTTGGTGGTATGGGCTGGGGTGTGGTGTGTGTGTGCATGGTTGTGTGTAGTATTATGGAGGTTTGTGGGTTGAGTTATTGTGGTGCCTGTGCAGAGGGGGTTAATGAGTGTGGTTGGGTGGGGGTAGAGTGTCAGGATGGGAGTTAGAAGGTAGATGGGGGTTAAGAAGGGTGGCATGGTGTACAGGAGTACCTGGGTTTTTGGAGTGGTGTGAGCTCCTCTCTGCAGTGCTGGTGGTGTCTTGGTTTTTCCAGTTCAGTGGTGGTTGTGCCTATTGTGCTGCTTGCCGCGGTAGTTTCTCTGAAATCTTTCCTTTGTCTCGTCGTTGCTGTGCACCTTAGTGCCGCGCCTAAGGGCCACGCCAAAGATTATTATTATTAATAATTCAAAAGCTAAGTAAAGGCCGTTGATGCAATAGTGGCATTAGTCCATCTGATGTTCTTTATTAAAATTGGTGGCAGCCCGGGGTTCTGAGGCCTTAGCTTTTTGGAATTTAAAATAGAGTTGTTTAGTGTATCATGTCAAGGAAGTTACATTTGACTTTCGAGTTTTCTTACAGAGTATTATAATACACTAGATCTACTAATTTTTGACAAATGGGTGCATATGCCCTCCTCCGCTGGCTTAGGGCCACCGAATAATCTTGCGCCACACGCAGCTTCATATTGTCTTTTTCAATGACACCCATTTGCCTAGCTGCTCTTAGCACGGCTTCCTTCTGTGGGAATTGCAAAACTTTTGCCAAGACCATGCGAGGCCTTCCGTCCCTTGACTGTTTAGGTTCCATGTGTTATGCCCGCTCTATCAGGATACGGCCATTTTCTGCACTGTCCCCCATTATGTAGGCGGCCAAGGACTCCACGTGGGTCCTTAAGTCTCGATCCAGAACAGTATCAGGTATGCCCATAAAAGCGAAGATTATTACGATGGGACTGATGCTCTAAATCATCCAGCTTGGATTCTTGTGTTTTCAAGGCCCCCTGCAATCTGCCTACCTCCTGTGTCAGCGCTGCCATGCTCTCCTCGCTCTGTACCACGTGGTTCTCCATCCAGGTACCCAGGGAGCTGACCGAGCTCTGCAATGTGTCCATTTTGCTTTTCAGTGCCTCAAACTGAGCCAACAAGACACTGGCTACCGCCATCAAGATCTCTTCTATGACTGCCGGGGAGACGGGGGACTGGACCTCGGGGGCGACACCGCCATGGCCGGTCTTTATCTCTCCGACTTGCCTTCATCGCCGCTGCCATCCGCCATGCGCTGCAAGCCCCTCTCACTCAGCGCCGTCTCCCGCACTTCCCTGAACCTCCGGCCACTTAATCACGGCTCTTTTCGCGGGTGCAGGGGCCGGGGGGTCCGGAGCAATAGCGTCTCACCACATCACGTGATCTCTTGAATGAGGCTCTTTAAGTACATGCCTATGTACAGTTCATAGGCCTGTATTCGGCAACTGAGCATGGATCCCTGGAAGCACTTGTGCCCGACAGAAAAATAATTCTTCTGACTCTTAAGCTTCTGCATCGAGGACTCCAACACCATGGAGTTGTGTGAAAGTTGGGACATTTGGAAGCCGGGGTTCTTCTTGACATGGTACATTGCGAAGAAGAGCAGGCTGACCACCGGCATAGAGGGTGGGGTCTCCCACATCCACAGACGTCATTTGAGGATGGGTTGCACCGGCACTGACAGAGCCTCCCTTTGACAGTGACTTATACTGGAGGATCTCCAATTCTTCGGTGCACGGATCCTACTCTGACTCGGTTGGGACTAGGGGGAGGGGGATTGCTCCGCGAAGACGTCAATGTACTGAGATGTCTCGGGTGAGGCCTCAACATTGGTCTCCTAGTTGGAGCCGGAGGGCGTCAAGGATTCCAAGATTCGGGACTCCCAAGCCTCAAGATCTGCCCCAAGGAACCAGGATCCCCTGGTGGGTCTTGAAGGATAACAAAAAAGGGACTGCTACTTTTGGAGAGATATCTGCAATAGTAAGTATCTACTTCTGGGAATTTTTCTAAATCTTGGTGAAAAGGAATTCTTTAGATTAAAGCAGATTAATCTGTGAATCCAATGTATTTGCTAAATCAGTCAGAGCTTAGCATCAGCAAATAGCTTTTAGTAAAAATAAAAAACTCAACAGCTTTCGGTTTAAGTTAAAAACCAGCAGAGCGCTTTTAGTTTAAATTTAATATTCAGTCAGAGCCTAGTAGCAGCAAAGAGCTTTCAGTTTAAGTTTAAAACACAGCAAAGTTTTCTGGTTAAATTTAGAACCCAAGACTCCCTCAATCCAAGCAAGGGCTGTGCCAATCACCCAGGAAATTGGTCACAGATTACCTTAGAAGCACAGGACATGGTACTGTATAGGAGCCAGTTTGTAATACGTCTTCTTTCCCACCCACCCCTGGGAAAATTGTAGCTTTATAGGTGCTTAAATCTCTTAAAGGAAAGGAGGTGCAATAATTCACTCTCAGGTGCAGCTGTTTATCCTCATCAGGCATACATTAAGGCCTTGAGATTAATTAAGCTTCAGATGAACAAAATACATTAAACATATTAGGTATAGTTCTTTTTTAGTATAAATATCCCTAGCAACCATTGGTAAGTAAAGAACTTAAATACCTAAACATAACCTTAAAACTAAGATGCAGACAGCAGTCCAGCAGCGAGATGAGGGTCTTCCATTCTTTTGCATCGAGTGTCACATGTATGATTTTCTCCCAGTTGGTGAGGGGTCTTACGTGTGCACTAGGTGCAAGGAGCTCCTTGCTCTCAGGGAACAAGTCTGATCTCTGCAGGCCAGAGTAGCGGAGGACATAAGGAAGACAGAGAGGTACATAAATGAGACCTACAGGGATATAGTACTGAAGTCTCACCTCCAGTCTGGCAGCATCCCTGTTGCCATGGAGGAGAGAGGTCAAACAGGAGAGCATCACCCTGGTGCAGCAGGAAGTGATCCTGTAGCTAGGACCTGTCCTCCAAGCAATGTAAAACTCTCTCAAACTGAGGAGGTTTCTCCAGGGCCATGTGTCCTGGAGTGGAGTGGAGGAGTGGCCTAGTGGTTGGGGCAAGGTACTTCAGGCCGGAAACTCGGGGGTTCAAATCCCACTAGAGGACAGCAACCTTGGGCCGGAAGGACTGGGGTTTCTAGTCCCACAGCTGCTCCTTGTGGTCTTGGGCAAGCCACTTAACCCTCCATAGCCCATATTCCCTGTAAAACAGTTATCTCCAAGTTATAATGCCCTGTTCAATGTAATTTCAGTTTGTTCAATGTAAACCGCACTGATGCAGAATAGCACGGTATATAAGAGAATGTAAATAAAATGTGTCCACGAGGGAAGGGTTAGGACAGCTGTTATGTTGGTGATTTGATCATTAGGCATGTAGGATGGCTGGTGGACGTGAGGATTGCCTGGTAACATGCCTGCCTGGTGTGAAGGTAGAATACCTCATGCACCACCTAGACAAGGTCTTAGATAGTGCTGGGGAGTTGTCTGCTGTCTTGGTACATGTCAGGGAAGGGCTCTTCTGAAGGGATAGGCTTCACCTTAACCGGAATGGAACCAGGCTGCTGGCATTAACCTTTAAAAAGGAGATAGAGCAGCTTTTAAACTAAATCAAAATAAAGTATATGACTCCAGGGGAGGAGGGAGGGTCGTGAGGACTGATTCCTGCTGCTCCTGGAGAACACCTGTTACAGGTGAGTAACTACTCTTTCTCCAGGACCAAGCAGGAAGTCAGTCCTCACATATGGGACTCCCCAGCTCTACGCTACCGGGAACCCAAAGCTGAAAAAATGGCTCCCTCTCAAGAGCCTCAGCATCTGTGATAAGAATATCCTCTGAGAACGCCCCCATATGGTAGCCCAACACAAGGGCCGGAGGGTAGGAGTTGCCTAAACCTCAAAGAGATTACAGAGTACCGCCTGTCCGAAAGCACTGTCCCTTCGGGACTCTCTCTCGAGGCAGTAGTGGGCTGCAAAAGTCTGGCTTGAAGACCAAGTAGCGGCCCAGCAGATGTCTGCCAAAGGAACAGAGAGGAGATGAGCTACTGACGCGGCTTTCGCCCTGACACGGTGGGCCGTGACTCGACCCTGCAAGGGAAGGTCGGCTGCCTTGTATGCTCAGGCGATACAATCTGCTACCCAAGTGGACAATGTATGCTTGGAGACAGGTAACCCAAATTTATTAGGGTCAAAGGAGACGAAGAGCTGAGTAGCCCTTCGATGCCCCCGCGTACGCTCAATGTAAAAGGACAACGCCCTCTTACAGTCCAGAGTATGCAAGACTGTCTCAGCCCGGCTGGTATGCGGCCTGGGAAAGAATGTCGAAAGAACCACCTCCTGGTTAATGTGGAAGGAGGAGATACAACTTTTGGAAGGAACTTCGGATGGGTCCATAGGACCACCCTGTTCCTATAGAACCATGTGTACGGTCTATCAGAAACTAGAGCTTGTAGTTCACTCACACGTCTGGCCGAGGTAACAGCTACCAGGAAGAGCGCCTTCCAAGGAAGGAAGCGTAAATGGCAAGTAGCCATCGGCTCAAACGGTGGGCGAGTAAGTTGTTGCAAGACCACGTTCAAATCCCACTCAGTGGCAGGTGGACAAATCGGAGGCTTGAGCAAAACCAGGCCTCTGAGGAAGCGGGACACTAAGGGGTGAACCAATAGAGACTGTCCCTCCACCGGTGAGTGGTGTGCTGAAAGAGCACTGAGGTGGACCTGAACAGAGTTGGACTTGAGGCCTAGGTCTGATAGGTGAAGTAGGTATTGTAGCACTACTGGCACAAGGCAGGAGAAAGAATCTTCATTGTGCTGAGCACACCACACTGAGAACCTGCGCCACTTGAGTGCATAGGACTTTCTGGTGGATTGCCTCCTTGAGGCCAAGACCAACTCCTCATCTTCCCTAGGTAGAAGTAAGGGAACTAGCACTATCCTTTCAGCAGCCAGGCCATCAGATTGAGGGATCTGAGATTGGGGTGCAGAAGGGAACCCTGATCCTGAGACAGGAGATCGGGTTGCAACCCTAGAGGGAATGGAGTTTCCACTGCCAACTGCAGAAGTGGTGGAAACCATGGCTGCCTCAGCCATCTGGGGGTTACCAGAATGACCGAGGCTTTTTGCCATAGAATCTTGAACAGAGTTCGGGCCACCAGGGGCGTGGGAGGATACACATAAAGGAGGCCCGTAGACCAAGTGATCAGAAATGCATCTGCTGCCATTCTCAGGGGATGCGGCTGTCTGGAGCAAAAACTGGGCAGTTGATGGTTCAGTGGACTGGCAAAGAGATCGATGGATGGAAGCCCCCATCGTAGAAAGATCTGCTGGACCACTAGTGGATTCAACTGCCATTCGTGAGGCTGGAGAATCCTGCTTAGTTTGTCTGACAAGAAATTCTCCTGACCAGGTAGATAAACTGCTTTGAGAAACATGCCTTGTTTGACTGCAAAGGAGCAAAGGGCCTGCGCCTCCTGACACAGGAGTCTGGACCCTGTGCCCCCTTGCTTGTTCACACAGAACATTGCACCTGATTATCTGTTTGAGCTAAGACAGACTGGTGAGAGAGGGCATGAGAAAAAGTCTGTAGAGCCAAGCGGATTGCTTGCAGCTCCAAAAGATTGATCTGCTCTGTGTGGCCTCCCAAGGAGACCAGTGGCCTTGAGTGCACGTGCCCTGGCAATGTGCACCCCAGCCCTTTAAGGAAGCATCGGTTGTCAGCACCCTTGTGTGTGCTGGGGCCTGAAAGGGTACCCCCCTGAGAAGATTTTGGAGATGTAGCCACCACTGTAAGGAGTCCAAGAGTGGTTTGGACACCTTTACTCTGTCTCAGAGGTCGCCTGTGGCTTGCGCCCACTGAGCTCTGAGGCACCACTGAGCCGCCAGCATGTGCAGACGGACATTCGGGGTCACATGTACCGTGGATGCCATGTGACCCAGGAGCCGCAGGAAGTGTCTGGCGGAGACCTGAGAATTGCCTTGGAACTGGCTGGCCAAGTCCATCAGCCTGTGGGCCCTGTCCTCGGGCAAGTATGCTCTTGCCTGCAGGGTGTCTAATCTTGCCCCAATAAACTCTAGGTTCTGTGAGGGGAGCAAAGTGGACTTTGCGTAGTTGATGACAAAGCCCAGATGCTTAAGAAGAGAGACAGTGCGAAGAGTGGCTTGTCTGGCCTCCTGGAGAGACTGACCCCTGATGAGCCAGTCGTCCAGCTATGGGAAGACAAAGATTCCCTGATTTCTGAGATAGGCCGCCACCACCACCAGGCATTTGGTGAAAACCCTGGGGGTGGAGGTTATGCCAAAGGGAAGTACTCTGTACTGAAAATGGTTTCCTCCCACAACAAATCTGAGATATTGTCTGTGGTCTGGATGGATGAGACTGTGGGTATAAGCATCCTTTAGGTCTAAGGAGCATAGCCAATCCCCCTGCTGGGATAAGCATCTTGAACTTTTCCCTCTCCAGAAACTTGTTTAGGTTTCACAAGTCTAGGATAGGCTGGAGGCCTCCTGTCCTTTTTGGTACCAGAAAGTACCTGGAGTAGAAGACTCGCCCTTCCAGGTGGTGAGGCACCGGTTCCACCGCCTGTTCCTTTAGAAGACTTGCCAGCACCTGAAGGAGGAGGTTTCTGTGCAGAGGGAGTCTTGGAGGCTCCCCTGGAAAGTAGGAGGGGGGTATCTGGTGGAAGTGGAGCATGTAGCTCTTTTGGACTATGCTGAGGACCCAGGTATCCCCTGTTATGGCTGGCCACCTGTAAGCGTACAGGGTCAGCCGACCTCCTGTGCTGAGTGGAGCCAGCTGTGGGTGTCAAAACCCCGCTCCCTGCTGTACAGGAGCCGGAGCTGGCTGCTTGGGGGTCTTCTGCCTACAGGGTCCATGCCCCTGCCCCTTGGCCTGCTGGTCCTGTTGGGGAGCTGGAGAGGCCTTATATTGAGGGTAGGATTTGTAGGCAGCACCCTTCCTCGGGAAAAAGGGCTTCTTCTGAGCCCTTCTTTTTCTGAGAAGGGGCAGAAGTCTTCCTGGACAGCCTTGTCCTGGTGAGAGTTTCAGTCTCGATTTCCGCAGTCTTTTCAGTCATGGGCTTACCAAAGAGGTTTTCACCTCGGCAAGGGACTTCGACCAACTTATCCTGCACCCATGGCTCCAGGTCTGATGACTGTAGGCAGGCCTGAAGGTGTGCACCGATGCTGGCCGTGGCTACCCCGGCCGAAGCCTCGAAGCCATCATAGACTGCTCGAGAGATAAACTTCGAGCACTCTCGAATCCTTGTTGACAAAGCCTTGAACCTCTGCAAAGGTTCCTCGGAGAGGCCAGCTTGAGAACCCAGCAATCTCCTTTGCTAGGTCTCGTAGGTACATGCCCATGTACAGCTGGTAGGTCTGGACACAGCAAGACAGCACAGAGCCCTGGAAGCACTTTCTACCGAGGACATCCAGGTTCCGGGCCTCCCTGCCGGGGGGCACCGAGAAGTGCATCTTCTGACTCTTCAGACAGTGCATGGCCGATTCCACAACCACGGAGTGGTGCGGTAACTGCGCTTTTTGGAACCCAGGGCTCTTACGGACTCGATAAATGGAATCAACCCGTTTGCTAAGAACCGGCGTCGAGGCCGGTGCCTCCCACATATGGAAGAGCAGCCGTTCCAGCATCGGAGGAACCAGTACAGTAAAGGCTTCCTTCGGAGGAAAGTCATACTGGAGGGCATCGAGTTCTTCGGCTCGAGGCTCCTCCTCGGCATCTGCAGGGAAGGCCAAGGCCTTGACCATGTCCCTCATGAAGTCCGAGAACCGGGTATCCTCCAGGGGGTGGGGGGGACCTTCTCCGAGGCTCGGACTCCAGAGAGTCCAAAGGGACGCACCTGGTCTGGAAGGTGTCCGGGGACTCCTCGTCCTCCGTCTCCCACTCCGACTCCTCCGAGGAGGAATTGAGTGGCTCAGGCCGTGTGGGCCTTGGTGCCATGCGCCCCGATGCCGAGGGTATCGGCGATGACCTCGGCCCTGCATGGGAGGTCGAGGGGGGCCTTGACCGAGGATCAACTCGAGACTTCATCGACTCAAGGATCGGCTCGGTCTCTGGGGTCAACTTAGACGTCGAGGTCCCAGTGGTCGGGGCAGATGCACCAGTCAGACCGGTGATCAGCACCCGCTGCTGCTCCATGAAGGCAGCCAAGCTGCTCTCCAAAGCCGTCAACCTTAGTCCAAGTTCAGGAGACTCAGCAGCCCCCGACGGCATCGGGTCCGACGTCGGCTCCCCCGGGGGAGAATATACGAGGACAACCGCACTTATGTGTGCAGTGTGCAGCAGTGTGCAGCTTCAGGGAAACAATACAGTGATTGAAATGGAACAGCTGCCTAAGTGAAGAATATTTGAAGAATCACCACTATATTTAAGTTAAGTGTGAAACGATATTGGTTGAGGGAAACTGCAAAAAAACTTACCAAAATCAGCCGGAAAGTTAGTCATTGATGCTAAAAGGCGCCGTTGGATACTATGTATCATTGTTGAGGCTGCCGAGGAGTCTGAGACAACTTCCGAGCTAAGAAGTAACAAACTGCAGAGGATTCCCCATATTTTCATGTTAGAATACTTGTTTCAATGGAGTAATATTTAATTAGATTCGATAGCTTAATGGGAGACAGCCAACATGGCTTTATCCAAGGAAGGTATTGTCTTACTAAGCTGTTATGTTTTTTTGAAGGTGTGAATAAAGCAGGTAGACAAAGGTGAGTCAGTTGATACAGTGCATCTGGACTTTCAGAAAGCCTTCGACAAGGTCCCTTATGAGAGACTTTTAGCAAAATTAAAAAGTCATGGGATAGGAGGCAGTGTACTATTGTGGATCAGGAACTGGTTAAAAGATAGAAAGCAGAGGGTAGGGCTAAATGGTCAACTTTTCCAATGGAGAAAGGTGAATAGTGGAGTACTCCAGGGATCTGTGCTGGGTCCACTGCTTTTTAACATATTTATAAATGACCTGGAAATGAGAACAGTGAGTGAGGTGATCAAATTTGCAGATGAGACAAAACTATTCAAACTTGTTAAAACCCATGAGGATCTTGATAAATTGTATGACTGGGCATCCAAATGGCAGATGAAATTTTATGTGGACAAGTACAAAGTTATGCACCTAGGAAAGAAAAACCCCAAAGCGTAGTTACTCACCTGTAACAGGTGTTCTCCGGGGACAGCAGGAATCAGTCCTCACATATAGATGATGTCGATAGAGCCAGCGCAGAGCAAATCCCCAGCTTTCAAAGAAAGCCTTTGGGAATTGTTACCATGCATGTGTGGTCCATTTCCCGCCCAAGGGTGCCATCTTGCTCAGTCAATTGACATAGCTAAAAAGACAAAACAAATGAAAAATAATTGGACTGCAACTCCAAGGGGAGGAGGGAGGGTTGTGAGGACTGATTCCTGCTGCCCCGGAGAACACCTGTTACAGGTGAGTGACCCCGAGTACACTGAATGTAGAAGGACAGAGCCCTCTTACAGTCCAGGGTATGGAGGACCACCTCTGCCCTACTGGCATGCGGCCTGGGGAAGAAGGTAGGAAGAACCACATCCTGATTGAGGAGGAACGAGGAGATCACTTTTGGAAGAAACTTGGGGTGTATGCGAAGCACCACCCTATTCTTGTAGAACCTGGTATAAGGCCTCTCCACCACAAGGGCTTGGAGCTCACTCACTCTCCGGGCAGAAGTGAGCGCAACCAAGAAAACCACCTTCCAGGCGACATAACGGAAGTGGCATGTGGCCAACGATTTGAAGGGCGGCAGGTGAGCTGCCCTAACACCACATTGAGATCCCATTCAGTCACCGGAGGGTGGACCGGGGGCTTTGACAGGAGTAGGCCCTTTAGAAACCGGGACACCACTGGGTGAATCCAGAAGGGCTTCCAATCCAGAGGGTAGTGGTTCACCGCGAGGGTACTGAGAT
Organism: Ichthyophis bannanicus; assembly: GCA_033557465.1. Classification (NCBI taxonomy): domain Eukaryota; kingdom Metazoa; phylum Chordata; class Amphibia; order Gymnophiona; family Ichthyophiidae; genus Ichthyophis; species Ichthyophis bannanicus. Next base: position 388,476,800 of record CM066033.1, on the reverse strand, counting down.
GCACTCTGATGGAGTTTGTGATAAAGAAGCTTATCATAGCTCAGGAAGGAGCTATAGAAAAGGTGAAGTGACTCTGAACAAGCAACCTGTCAGTTCTGGTAGAAATATGAAAACAGAATTTTGCCATAAAAGACTACCAGTCCCAGAATGCACCAGGTTTCCAACAGCCATTAGAGGAGCTGAAGTGAGGAAACGTGTGTTCAATCAGGAGGGCTATGAGGTAATCCCTAAGCACTCATCTCAAAGGGCAGGGCCTGATTCAGCACAGCTGCGCTGTATTAGGGGGGAGCACTCATCTAAGCAGAATAAGAGTAGAGTTTATTCTACAGATGACCATCTTCATGATCACCTTGGATATCCAGAGAATTGTCCTCAGTATCCTGAGAATCAGCTTGAGTTTGATCATCAGTTTCATCTGAAGGATCATCAGAAGCAGAAGCCAAACCGGACGGACAGAGAGGGAAAGAGACCCTTTGGAAGAAGGAAGAGAAAAGTCTTTGAGAGGTCTAGAAGAGTCCAAAGCAGTACGAATACTGGGAGGTATTCCAAGGGCCAGCATACACCATTGGACTGGGGAAAGCCAGAGGAATGGTGCTGCAGAGCTAGGAATCACCAGAGGCTACCTGTGAGGGAGACGGCTGCACGTGGAAGGGACCCTAAGACCTGTGCCAGAAGGTATGTGAAGAGAGATCCAGTGTCCAGGGATCTGGATTGGAAGGCTGGACATAAGAACTAGACTACATTCTGGCCAGGCTATATAGAGAGGAACTCTAGCAGCAATGGAAGCTCAGGTATGAACACTGATCTATGCCCTAGCTATAACCTTGAAAGACAGCAGGGAAACAAGTATTCTCCTGAAAATGCTCCATTGAGAGATTCATCTGTGCCAATCCATGATATTGAACCCATGCTTGTTGAACAAGGGGGAATAATAGCAGATGAGGATCCTGTTTATATGGACTGCTCTCTATCTAAACTCCGTTAGTAACTTTCTGTTATAAAGTACAGCAACCATCACAAAGAAATACAAATTTGTTCTTTAATCTACTCAGAAAAGCTCCTGAAGCAGGATTTGACCCACACAGTAGAAAGCAAGCCAGCTAAGGGGTTTCAGTTGGTAACTGCTAGCAATCGAGCCTCACCTAATTGCTTGTGAGCTAGGAGAGAATCACTTCTGAATCTGTGTGGGAAGTAATCAGAAGTTAATCTGAAAAGAACAGTTTGTTTCTTGCTTTGTGGCTTTTCATTTGTTGTTTTCCTGATTTTGACTTTGTTTTTCCAAGTTAACACTGAAAGCAAGTTACCTGATTTTATGTGCTACCAAGCATATCTGTGTTGGGAGAAATAACCCCATAAATAAATATCTTATTGGCTTTACCCAAGAGCACAACTAAATTATTGTCAGCAGCTGTGTCTGGTGTGAATGAACTACATTGCCCACAATACCTTGCAAATCATATAGATATATGCATTGCCAAGACTGTGAAGATTCTCACCCAGGCAGCCGTCTGACAAGTTGGATTTGAGCCCTGTCTGAGAGAGGTGGAGAAGGTATTTTAACACCACAACTACCGGGCAAGAGAAGGGGTCTACCCCTTGCCCAGTGCACCAAAGCAAAAATCTGTGTCACTTAAAGGCGTACGCCCATCTGGTAGACATTCTGCATGAAGCCAGTAAGACCTCCTCTACGTCCTTTGGAACGAGGAGCAGGGTGAGAGTCACCCTCTCAGGAGCCACACCATCAGCGAAAGAGAGCTGAGGTTGGGATGCAAAAGAGAACTCCCCTCCAGGCAGTGGAGCCGCGGAGACGATCCCAAAGGAATGGGGGTCTCCATCACTAGCTGCAGGAGAAGCGGGAACCATGGTTGCCTGGGCCACCATGGGGCTATCAGGATGACTGAGGCTTTGTCCTGAAGGAGTTTGAACAGAGTCTTGGCGATCAGAGGCATCAGGGGAAAAGCATACAGAAGACCCACTGACCATGAAAGTAGAAAAGCGTCGGCTGCCACCCTAGCTGGGTGTGGCTGCCTTGAGCAGAAATGAGGCAACTGGTGGTTGTCCGGGCTTCCAAACAGGTCCATCACTGGTTCCCCCCAAGTCTGGGGAAGCCTGCAGGCTACTACCCTGTCTAGTTGTCATTTGTGCAGCTGGAGCATTCTGCTGAGCCTGTCGGCCAGCCAGTTGTCCTGGCCTGGCAGGCATACTGCCCTGAGGAGAATCCCTTGCTGGACTGCATAAGAGCACAGATCTAGGGTTTCTAAGCAAAGGGTACGGGACCCTGTGCCACCCTGTTTGTTCACATAGAACATGGCAACTTGGTTGTCTGTTTGCACTAGAACAGACCTGTGGCCCAGTGACTGCCTGAAAGCCTTCAAGGCGAGACAGATTGCACGTAACGCCAATAGGTTGATCTGTTGGGCACTCTCGTCCTGGGACCAAACCCCCTGTGTACGGTACACCCCTGGCAATGGGCTCCCCAGCCCAGCAGGGAGGCATCTGTGGTGAGGACCCTCGAGTGGTGAGGGACCTCAAAGGGCTTCCCCACCTTCAGGAGATGGGGCAAGAGCCACCAGGTCAGGGACTGTACCAGGAGCCCGGTCACTCTGACCCTGTCCTGAAGATGTCCCGTGGCCTGGGACCACTGGTCCCTGAGGCACCACTGCACAGTTTGCATGTGGAGGCAGGCATCTCGAGTGACGTGGATCATGGAAGCCATGTGCCTGAGGAGGTGCAGCCCAATCGGGACTGTGGGAGGCGGAGCCCAACGCTACAAAAAGAACCGCCGGCAGGCAGTCAGCCTTTCCATCCGCTCCACGGCTCCTTGCTCCCCGATCGGGGTAGAGCTCACCTGAGCGGGTGCCACCATCCGTTCCCGCTCAGGAGCCTCCAGCCCAATCGGGACTGTGGGAGGCGGAGCCCAACGCTACAAAAAGAACCGCCGGCAGGCAGTCAGCCTTTCCATCCGCTCCACGGCTCCTTGCTCCCCGATCGGGGTAGAGCTCACCTGAGCGGGTGCCACCATCCGTTCCCGCTCAGGAGCCTCCAGCCCAATCGGGACTGTGGGAGGCGGAGCCCAACGCTACAAAAAGAACCGCCGGCAGGCAGTCAGCCTTTCCATCCGCTCCACGGCTCCTTGCTCCCCGATCGGGGTAGAGCTCACCTGAGCGGGTGCCACCATCCGTTCCCGCTCAGGAGCCTCCAGCCCAATCGGGACTGTGGGAGGCGGAGCCCAACGCTACAAAAAAGAACCGCCGGCAGGCGGGCCCGCGCCTGTCGGGCCCGCGCCTGAGGGCCTCGCCAGAGGGCCCTTGGGCGTGGCCCTTAGGCAGTGGCACTCCGGCAGCACCACAAGCAAAAACAGAGGTCTCCCCTGCAGCAGAGCCGTGTCTGGAAATCCCCTGCTATCTACAGCAAGTATAATTTCACTATATAGCCACTACATATTATGACTATTTTAAATGTATCTATTTTACCATACTGTCGTCAATACATCTAACTGTACCACTAGCCACTGTTCAGTGCATTTACCATACTGTTGTCAGTAACCTTTAAAAGCTCTACTGTATTGTTACCAGTAATCCTCCTTGTCAATCAATCTTTATACTGTTGTCAGTAGCACTATCAGTTCCAATAGCCACAGTACTGCTATCAATAATCCACCAATGCTAATAATTTATACTACTGTGGTTAATAACCTCACCAGTTCCAGTCATCAGTACACTTCTTAATAGTTATCTATCTCTAACCACTGCCTGTGACTGAAGTGTTGGATGTGACCCAGCATACTGCTCTAAGTATCAGGAATCTAACATTATCATCCTGGTATTCTAAATTGATTGTCCCACCTCCAATTACATAGCGCTCTTCCAAGATGGGCTCCCCCATTACTGCCATAATAGGATGCTATATAATCATGTCAAGTTGGTTCTCCAACTCTCTCGCCTTAACTCCAGCATCCAACCAGATTCCTATTTTACGGAACCATGGGAGAAGGTGGTCCAGTGCATTCCATGACAACATAACCTGGGACACCCGCCCACACCATCCCCATCTGTTACACATTGCACTTCAACATAATACGAAACCCAAAAACTTTGAAACCCCCCACCCTCCTAGCCTAAAATGACCCTCATCAACGCCCGTTCGATCAGAAAGAAGTGGCCAGCCGTCATCGACATCATCACCAGCCATAGTCTTGATATACTCATGGTCACTGAGACGTGGTTATCCGCTGAAGACAACGTCATTCTCAACCAGCTCCTCCCCCAGAATTTCACCGCACATTCAAGTCATAGACAAGACAAAAGAGGAGGTGGCGTGCTCATCCTCACAAGATCAGACCTCCATTTTCGAACAGTAGACGCCACCAGTACAAACCATATGGAGACCGTCACCATCTCTAATAAACACTGCTCAATCAACCTGCTTTATAGAGCACCTTCAGCTTCTCCAGACGACCTTTCGGCTATCATCGATCTTGCAGCTAACACTCAGAACCCAAGCATCCCAACTTGGATCCTTGGCGACTTTAACTTGCCTACATTACAAGATAATCAAGCTTCAGCCTTCCTCGACGCCCTCAACAATCTGGGTTTCAAGCAATTAATTAATGATCCTACACATATCAAGGGTAATACCCTAGATCTAGTATTTGCCCCGCAAACCTCTCTTAACCCAGACCTGGATCCTATAACCTCCATAACTCCTGTTCCTTGGTCAGATCACAAACTGATCACCATCCAGATTCCTTTGTACAAAGCCTACACAAAAATCAATAAAATACAAAGCATCTCCACAAGACCGCCCTCTCTCGATGCTTCAAGCCTTACAACAGAGATCTTATCCTCGCTGAAACACAACAACTCTTCTCTGAAACCACCCAGAACCTTGATGACCACCAGAACCTTGATGGCCTAATTTCTCACTGGAACAATTGCCTCAGCTCAATAGCCCAACGTACACCAACCAACAGGCCCTCAGGTAGAAAGAGGAGTGCCCCCTGGTACTCAGCCGATCTTAAAGCATCGCTTAACCAATTACGGAAACTTGAGAAACGCTGGCGCCGATCTCATTCTTTAAATGACCAGATAACATACAACCGTCATCTGGCTGCGCATCGCAACACAATCACCAACTCGATGAAGCAGTACTACTCCGATACCTTAAAGAGATCGCTTAATAAGCCACATGACCTTTTCGACATGGTTAAGACCTTATCAAAGGAACCATCTTCTGGACCCCCATTCGAGATACACCCACAAGATTTTGCAACCTATCTCCAATCCAAGATATGCCAGACCAACAGAACCTCTAATACAACCTCCGCAACAGAGCAAGTCTGCCAAACAACACTAACCATGTTTTCCACCCCCACCAAGAGAGGTCTTGAAGACACTATTGCGGCCATTAATACCACTACTGCCCAGTCCGATCCATGCCCAGCCTTCTGGATCAAGGAGCTTCGCAGTCACTTCAGCCCAATACTGTCCAAAATAATTAACCTCTCCTTCTCCTCCGGCTCTTTCCCTTCAGTCCTGAAACACACCTCTATTAGACCTCTGCTAAAAAACTGCAAGCTCGATCCCCAACAGGTAGAATCCTACAGACCCATATCCAGCATTCCATTACTTGCGAAGATCATCGAAAAGGAAGCTCAACGTCAACTGCAGGAGCACATCGACGTCGCTGCACCGTTAGACACATGCCAACATGGTTTTAGGGAAGGCCATGGCGTTGAAACCCTCCTTACCACTCTATTTTGCAAAATACTCACTGGCATTGATGACATCCGGCAAGGATTTGCTCTCATCTTTCTGGACATAGCTGCAGCCTTTGATTCAGTAAATCATGAGCTTCTATTAGGACGACTGTTTGACAAAGGCATTAATGGACTAGCGCTTGAATGGTGCAGATCCTACCTGTCTGAAAGATGGCAACATGTTCGTTCTGGAGGGATAAATTCTGAACCTTTCCACCAAAGTCAAGGAGTCCCACAAGGATCCTCCCTCTCGGCGCTCTTGTTCAACATTTACATGCAGCCAATCTGTAATATTATCCGGTCCTTCAATGTTGACTGTATGTTATACGCAGACGATGTCCTGCTCTACATACCCTTCTCTACCGAGCATCTGGACCTCTCCCCACTGACGAGTTGTTTCAATGCAATATCTGACTGGCTTCTCTCTCAAAACCTCAGAATACAACATAAGAAAACGGAAGTACTCTTCATTACGAGGAACCCCAACTTTACCCCACCGCAATATCTTAAAGTAAAAGAAGCTGAGCTGCAATCTAAATCCTCAATACGATACCTGGGAGTCACCTTAGATGAACGCCTGGATATGAAGGCCCACATAGGGAACATAGTCAAATCAGTCTACCACAAGATCCGCTCACTAAGGTATCTACGTTCCATCCTCGAACCAACTGATTTTCGGACGATTTTCCAGGCATTGGTCATACCTCATTTTGACTATGCCAATGCAATATTACAAGGTCTTCCCCAATCTACGTTAAACCCGCTGCAGCTAGCTATGAATGCGGCAGCAAGAGTCCTCCATGGAGCTTCCAGGAGCGACCACGTGACACCTCTGCTGATACAGCTACATTGGCTACCAATTCGTGCAAGAACTATCTTCAAGACCTTGATAATCACTTTTAAAGCTGTTCACAATCTCTCACCTGCATCCGTAACTGCCCTCATCCATTCCACATCCCCAAATAGAATAAGAAGAACCATGGCTATAAACTCCCTAAAAGTCCCAAAGGCACTTACTGCCTGCACCAAATCAACAGCCAACAGGGCCTTCAGTCTCAGTGCACCAAGATTCTGGAATGCATTACCCCATGACATCCGGGCTATTAAGAACCTACCACAGTTTAGGAAAGCCCTCAAAACTCACCTCTTCAACAAGTACCTGATAGACCATGACTGCACCCCCTAGAACCTCAGGACATCACCGATACCATTCTCAGTCAAATTTACAATACCACAAGCAACTCACCATGTGGATACTCAAACCTATAAAGTGAACTGTGTTTTCTATGCAACTGCTTTGATTATGACTCCATGTAATAAGTCTGTAAATAGTTACCCCTGTTAGCCAAGTTTCTGTCCCCTGTTATATGTAAACTCATACATGTTAACTGTAATGAGCATTTGTTCCATGTGAACCGCGCTGATGCTGAATAGTGCGGTATATAAGAGACTGTAAATAAATAAATAAATAAAATAAATGCCTTGCTGGAACCGAGGAACGGTGCTTTATGTCCTCGATTAGGGCTATGAGTCTGCTTGCCCTGTCTGCAGGCAGGAAGGCCTTTGACTGAAGGATGTTGATCCTTGCCTGAATTCCAGCTCTTGTGCCAGGCAAAGGTTGGACTTGGGGTAGTTGATAACAAACCTCAAGTGTTGCAGGATCTGAGTGGTGCGAGTTGTGGCCTGCAGCACCTCGGGGGCTGAAGTGCCCCTGATGAGCCAGTCATCGAGATAAGGAAAGACAAAAATCCCTTGAAGCCTGAGAAAGGCGTCGACCACCGCCAGGCATTTTGTGAATACCCTGGGGGCCGAGACAAGGTCAAAGGGGAGCACTCTGTATTGGTAATGATTGCCCCCTACCACAAAGCATAGGTATTGCCTGTGGCTTGGGTGGATTAGGATTTGAGTGTAAGCATCCTTTAAGTCCAAGGAGCACAGCCAGTCTCCCTGGTGGAGGTAAGGCAGCAATATTCCTAGAGAGAGCATCTTGAACTTCTCCCTCACCAGGAATTTGTTGAGGTTGCGCAGGTCGAGGATGGGCCTTAGGCTCCCTGTCCTCTTTGGCACGAGGAAGTACCTGGAGTAGAACTCCTTGCCTTTGAGGTGGTGGGACACCGGCTCCACCGCCTGATCCTCGAGAAGACCTGCCAACTCCTTCAGAAGGTGGTCCCTGATAGGCTCTCCTGGAAAGTAGTGTAGAGGCATGAGCTAGATGGAGGAGACAGCCCTCCCTGATCACTTGTAATGGCCATCAATCGGTGGTGATGGCTCCCTACCTGTGGGCATACAAGGTGAGCCGACCTCCTCTGGGCTGCCCAGCTCCAGATAGAAGAGGGGCAAAGCTGCAGGAGTCAAAACCCCCCGCTGGGCTGGAGCCGGAGCATGGGGTTTGGGGGGTCTTCTGCTTACGCAGGTCATGCCCCTGTCCCTTGGCCTGCTGCCCCTGTAGGTGAGATGGGGAGGCCTGGTAAGGGGGTTAGTTTCAGTAAGCAGTGGACTTCCTCGGGTAAAGGGCTTCAGTCGAAGCATGGCTGACTCCACAACCATGGAGTTGTGCAGCAGTTGTGATTAATCAGCAAGCGGCTCGACTCGATGTATCGAGTCTGCTGGAGCCCTGGGTTCCAAAAATCACAACTGCTACACAACTCCATGATTGTGGAGTCGGCCATGCTTCGACTGAAGAGTCAGAAGACACACTCCTTGGTGCCCCACCCCCTGGTAGGGAGGCCCGCACCTTGGCAGGAAGTGTTTCCAAGGCACAATGCTAAATTGTCGGATCCAGGCATACCAACTGTACCATGGGCATGTAACCTGAGAAACCTGGCAAAGGAAATCACCGGGTTCTCGGCTGGTCTCTTCGAGGAACCTTTGCAGCACTTCAAGGGCCTGTACAAAGCTGTCCGTGAATGCTCCAAGTTCATGTCTCGGGCGGCCTATGACGGGTTCGAGTCGGCGGCACGGGTAGCCATGGCAGGCATCGGTGCATGCCGCCAAGCTTGTCTGCAGTCCGATCTCGAGCAATGGGTTCAGGACAAGTTGGTCGATGTCCCATGCCAAGGGGAGAACCTCTTCGGAAAGCCCATGACCGACAAAGCCGCAGAGCTGGAGACAGAGTTCATGACGAGGACACGGCTCTCTAAGAAGACCTCTGCCCCTTCTCGCAAGAAGGGTTTGAGTAAAAAGCCCTTTTACCCGAGGAAGGTCTCCCACATGTGGAGCATAAGTCGTTCCAGGATAGGAGGAATGGGCACCGTGAGAGCTTCGAGAGGGGAGCCTCGTACTGAAGGATCTCAAGCTCGTCTGCATGAGGATGATCCTCGGACTCCGTCTGGAACACCAAAGCCTTGGACATATCCCGCACGAAGTCCAGGAAGCCCATATCCTGAGAGAACATCCTGATGATGCCGAGTGTCCAGAGACTCCTCGTCTTCCCAAGCAGAGGCCTCCAAGGAGGACTCGTGGGGCATCGAGGGCCCCAGCGCCATTAGCTCCAATGCCTGCAGGTTCAGCAGTGACAACCTCGGTCCCGATGAGCGGGAGGCCGAGTATGACCTCAGCCGAGGATCGACTGTAGCCCAGACGGTCTCGAGGATCAGCTCAGCCTCCTGGGTCGACTTTGTCGAAACCCCGGTGGTCGGGGTGGAGGAACCAGACATCAGTGCCTGCTGCTGTTACATGAAGGCAGTAAAACTGCGCTCCAAGGCCGCCATCCTGGACACCAGTCCCAGAGGGTCTGCAAACTCCAGCTTAGGCGCCAACACACTCGGGCCCGCAGCCGGTTCCCCCAGAGGGGAGTCCTCGACTAGGAAGTATGTACTTGCCTAAGCCGATCCGCATCCGTGCCCCTGTGAAGAACCTTGCTGGCCGCTCCTTCACCGACGCCCACAGCAGGCGCTTGGGGCTCCGTGACCGGCCTCGAGTGGTGCCAGGCCATTCAGAAGCATCCAGAGACACCTCGGGAGACCCCCCTCTCTGAGGAACCTTGACGACACTCTGGTTTGGAGTGCTCCTCCAGAGTCGTGGAGGCCTCAGACGAGGTCCTGGCTCTCGGAGGCATGGGGGAGTCAAGAAAGGTTTTATCATGCTGCTGCTGGCGGGTGGTCCGGTCCGAGGCACCGGAGGCAGCAGTCATGTGTATTGATGGACATAATTTTCCCGCACTGATCGCACTTTTTGAACCCACTGGTAGTCATGGGGGGGGGGGGGGGGGAAGGACCCCAGCAAGGTTGAAGACCCTTTGGGCTGCCAAGCGAGGGAAAAATAGGCGCGAAAAGAAACACCCAAAGAAAGAAAAAATATCAAACTAGAGGAACCAACCTGATATCGAGATACCGAGGCTGAAGGTGGGAAGGGTTCTGTGTGAACCGGTGGAAGTCAAAAGACATGAAAAAAATCAAGTTTTCCTGGGACACTGCAGACAACGTTTGATGGGCTTCGCGGAAAAAAGGAGAATGAGCAAGATGGCACCCTTGGGTGGGAAGAGGAACATGCATGTGTGGTAGCAATTCCCAAAGACTTTCTTTGAAAGGAAAGATTTAGGTGTCATCATAGATAACATGTTAAAACCCTCCACCCAGTGTGCAGCGGCAGCCAAAAGAGCAAATAGAATGCTGGGAATCATAAGGAAAGGATATTATAATGCCTTTGTATCGATCTATGGTACAGCCGCACCTTGAATATTGTGTGCAATTCTGGTTGCCATATCTTAAAAAGGATATAGCGTTTTTAGAAAAGTTACAGAGAAGAGCCACTAAAATTGTAAAGGGGATGGAAGGATACCCCTAAGAAGAGAGGCTAAAAAGGTTAGGCCTCTTCAAACTGGAAAAGAGATGGCTGAGGGGAGATATGATAGAAGTCTATAAATTAATGAATGGAGTGGAATGGGTAAACGTAAATCATTTGTTTAAGTCATCAAAATATAGAAAGACTAGGGGGACATGTAATGAAGCTGGAATGTAACCCACAATATTTAAGACTAATAAGAGAAAATATTTTTTCACTCAACGGGTAGCCAAACTCTGAAATTCGCTAGCGGAGTAAAAGCTGTTAGTGTAGCTAGGTTTAAAATGATTTTCAGAAGATTCTGTTTGGGAGGAACTAGCTCTAAAATAAAGATAGACAAAGTGATGGGACTGGATGGCATACATCTGAGTATTGAAGGAACTTGAGAAAGTTCTAACTCTACTATCTGACCTTTTCAATGCTTCTTTAGAGTTGGGAGTGGTCGCAGAGGACTGGAGAAAGGCACATGTGGTCCCTTTACACCAGAGGTTCCCCAACTCCAGTCCTGGAGGGCCAAACACCAGTCAGGTTTTCAGGCTGTCCCTAATGAATATGCATGAGATACATTTGAATACAATGGGGGCAGTGAATGCAAATGCATCTTATGCATATTTATTAGGGACAGCCCGAAAATCTGAATGGTGTTTGACCCTCCAGGACTGGAGTTGGGAACCTCTGCTTTACACAAAACTAGAAGGATGAGGTTGAGAACTACAGACCAGTTAGTCTGACCTTTGTAAATTGATTAAATTATCTGTAACACTGCTAAAAATGGACGAAAGTGAGGTTTCTGGAGTCCAAGGGCTTGCAGAATCAGAGGCAGCATGGGTTTACTTGAGTAAGGTCTTGTCAGACAAATCCGAATGATTTCTTTGACTGGGTGACCAGGGAATTGGACCGAAGGAAAGTCCTAGCTATGGTGTACTTAGACTTCAGTAAAGCCTTTGACACCATTCCACACAGGTGACTTATAAATAAATTGAGCGCCCTAGGGATGAACCCTAAAGTGACTGACTGGGTTAGAAATCGGTTGAGTGGGAGGTGGCAAAGGGTAACAAATAAATGCAGCTTGCTCTGAAGAGAAGATTACCACCACTTGTGTTTTGCAGTGATCTGTCCTTGATCTGATTCTTAACATTTTTGTTAGTGATATTGTGGAAGGGCTGTCGGGTAAGGTTTGCCTCTTTGTGGATGATACCAAAATCTTCAGTAGACACCAAGGAAGGAGTAAACATAAGGAGGGATCCAGCTAAGCTTGAAGAATGGTCAAGAATGTGGCAGTGAGATTTAACGCTAAAAATGCAGGGTCATCTATTTGGGCTGCAAAAATCAAAGAGCGGTACATTATAGGGGGTGAAGTACTTGTTCTTGAAAGAAGAGCAGGACCTGGGCATGTTTGCTTCTGATGATCTTTAAGTGGCTAAACAGGTAGAAAAGGCAATGGCAAAAGACAGAAGGATGCTTGGATTCACAAGGAGAGGAGTGGCCAGCAGGAAAAAAGAGACGATAGTGCCTCTGTATAGCATAGTTACTCACCTGTAACAGGTGATCTCCGGGAACAGCAGGAATTTAGTCTTCACATATGGGTATCGTCGGTACCGACAGAGCCTGCGCGGGAACGCTCCCCAGCGTTCAATTAGGAAGCCTTTGGGAGCATCCCACAGCGCCTACGTGCTGCCTTCCCGCCTTTCCCAACTGCCTTTCTCCAGTTGAGTTTAAAGCTGAGACAAAAAGAGAGACAGAGGGAAAGAGATAGATAGAGAGATACAACTCCTAGGAGAGGTGGGTGGGTGGGTTGTGAAGACTAAATTCCTGCTGTTTCCGGAGATCACCTGTTACAGGTGAGTAACTATGCTATCTCCAGGAACAAGCAGGAATGTAGTCTTCACATATGGGAGCTCCCTAGCTTTAGATGCGAGGGAGAGACCCCAGAAGTTGTGTGTCCCTGGGACAGGGCTCCACTCCCCCCCATGGATCTCTGGCATCCAACCTGGGATGGCGGGTAGGAGTTGATTAGGTATGGAACAGGTGTTGGAGAACAGCCTGACCAAACAAGGCATCCCGGCGGGAGTCCTTGTCCAAGCAGTAATGGGCTGTGAAGGTATGAACCGAGGCCCAAGTGGCTGCTCGACAGATGTCGTCGATAGACAGAGCTCAGATGAGCCATTGAAGCTGCCATGGCTCTCACATTGTGAGCAGTGACATGGCCTCCAGAGGAAGGTTCTTACTCTGATAGGCAAAGGAAATACACTGTGCAATCCAGTTGGACAGTGTTCTCTTGGAGACTGGAAGTCCCAAATGAGAAGGATCAAAAGCAACAAAGAGTTGAGAGGACTTTCTATGTTGCTGTGTTCTTTGCAAGTAAAAGGCTAAAGCTCTTTTACAGTCCAAAGTATGAAGATTCCTTTCTGCATTTGATGCATGAGGTCTTGGAAAGAACACAGGCAGGTAGACTGCTTGGTTAAGATGAAAAGGCGAGACCACCTTTGGCATAAAGTGTGGATGAGTCCTAAGGACTACCTTGTCATGATGAAACCTTGTATAAGGTGGATCAGCTACTAGTGTTTGCAACTCACTGATGCGACGTGCTGATGCGATTGCAATGAGAAAGATAACTTTCCAAGAAAGGAATTTTAAAGAGGTAGTAGCTAAGGGTTCGAAAGGTGGCTTCATAAGCTGACCAAGAACCAGGTTTAAGTCCCATGCCACCGGTGGTGGCCTAATGGGAGGCTTAGTTAGAAGGCCTCTCATAAATCTTGCTATAAGAGGATGGGAGGAGATAGGTTGTCCATTGAGAGGCTTGAAGGAAGCTGCAATAGCACTCAAATGGACCCTTACTGAGTTAGTTTTAAGTCCTGCATTGGATAAATGAAGGAGATACTCAAGTAATGATCCCACAGGTATCGCTAAGGGGTTAAGACCCTTTTGCAAACACCATATGGTAAACCTTTTCCACTTGAAAGCATAAGAGCGTCTAGTGGAAGGTTTCCTGGAAGCATAAAGGACATCCTTTACTTGCTGAGGAAGATCATGAAGATCATGGCCTTCAGCAACCAAGCTCTGAGATGCAGAGACTGGGGATTGAGATGCCATAACCTTCCGTCCTCCTGTGACAGGAGATCTGGAGCAGACCCTAACTCCAGGGAGGGAGCTTGAGAGAGATGTAGAAGCAGGGGGTACCACAATTGCCGTGGCCAATGTGGAGCTATGAGAATCATCCGCCCCCCGTCTCTCTGAAGCTTGAACAGGGTTTTGGGAATTAGGGGAATGGGTGGCAAGGCATAAAGGAAGTCTTGACCCCAGTGAAGGAGGAAGGCATCCCTGGCCTGAGAACCCCGAGCTGGAATTCTGGAACAGAACCGGGGAAGTTTGGCATTCCACGGACTTGCAAAGAGGTCTATGTCCGGGGCTCCCCAAATTTGGAAAATCTTGGTCACCTGGTCCACATGTAGAGACCATTTGTGTGGAAGCAGAACTCGACTGAGTCTGCCTGCCCAAGAGTTTTGAATGCCTGGAAGATAAACTGCCAGGAGGTGAATCTGATGCTCTCTGGCGAGGGCCCATAGTCGCAAAGCTTCGTTGCAAAGCGACAGAGAGCCTGTTCCCCCATGCTTGTTCACGTAGAACATGGCTACCTGATTGTCCGTATGAATGAGGACTGTCTTGCAGCTGAGCAGGGTATGGAACACTCGAAGAGCAAGGAAGATTGCTCTAAGCTCTAAGAGATTGAAATGTAGATGAGTCTCCTGTGGAGTCCAGGTGCCTTGGGTGGAGAGGTCTTGTAGATGAGCTCCCCAACCCACTAGTGAAGCATCCGTTGTGAGAGTTGACTGGGGTAAGGGTGGTTGAAAAGGGGACCCCAGCAACAGGCTCTGAGTGGACTGCCACCATTGGAGGGACAAAATAAGGCGATTTGTGTTTGATATTTTGTCTGACAGGCACCCTGATGCCAGAGTCCATTGGGTGGATAAAGTCCACTGGGCTGCTCTCATATGGAGGCGAGCATAAGGAACCACATGCACGGTGGATGCCATGTGGCCTAGTAGTTGTAGCATTTCTTGGGCAGTGAGAAGAGGTTTTAGCACTGCTTGAGAAGCTAACTGCACCATGCGAAGACAACGGGCCTGGGGGAGATAGGCCCTTGCCCTTTTGGTATCTAGCAAAGCTCCTATGAACTCTAGAGACTGAGTGGGAGTTAGACTGGATTTTGGGATGTTTATGACCAGACCCAAATACTGAAGGATATGCATTGTACAAGATAGGGAAGTCCTGGCCTCTGACTCTGATGGGGCTCGAATGAGCCAGTTGTCTAAGTAGGGGAAGACGAATATCCCTAGAGTGCGGAGAAATGCTGCTACCACAGCCATGCATTTCGTGAACACTCTTGGAGCTAAGGCCAGGCCAAAAGGAAGCACCCTGTATTGGTAGTGCTTTCCTTGGAAAAGGAACCAAAGGAACCTTCTGTGAGTTGGATGGATGAGAACATGGGTGTACGCATCCTTGAGATCTAGAGGACAAAACCAATCTTGACTCTGAAGGTATGGCAGCAGAGTTCCTAGAGAAATCATTTTGAATTTCTCCTTGAACAGGAATTTGTTCAATTCCCTGAGGTCCAAAATAGGTCTGTATCCTCCTGTTTTCTTTGGGATAAGGAAATAGGGGGAGTAAAGCCCTGTACCCTGTTGAGGAATGGGTACTTCTTCTATTGCCCCTTGGGCAAGAAGCATAGTGACCTCTTGATCTAACAGGTTGATGAGAGAGGTCTGAGAATTGAACTGTCTTACCATTGTGGGAGGGGGCATGCACAGAAAGTGCAGCTTGTACCCCTCTCTTATAATGGAGAGTGTCCAATGCTCTGCTGTTATCTGCCCCCATCTGGGGGCAAAGTTACATAACCTTCCTGGAATGGTGGAAGGCTCTGGTCCATTGAGGGCCAGGAAGGCTAAGTTCTCTAGATGAAAGTCAAAGGCCTTGTGGAGGCTGCGACTGCTGAGACGTTTAAGGCTTGGCAGTCTTTGCTTTCCTTTGTTTAGGTGTTTGCTGACCCTTTCGGACAAGCTGACCTGCAGAATGTCCCTGCTGGGAATAAGAGGGATAAAACCTCTTCTTTTTCGAGAAGAAAGGCTTCTTGAAAGATTTCTTTCTGGCAGGATCAGCTGTGGCTTTGGATAGTCTATCCAAAGTAGAGTTGTCAGCATCCATCTCATTGGCCTTTTCTTGCCGAATAGATTCTCACCTGTACAAGGGATTTTTCCCAGTTTGTCCTGCATCCAGAGTTCCAAATCGGATGCCTGGAGCCAGGCAATTCTTCGTGCACCTATGGCAATGGCAGAGGTTCTGCTTATGCACTCAAAGCAGTCAAAAGCTGCACGATTGACAAACTTTGAAACATCCTGGGCATGTTTAACCAGTGTAAGAAAATCCTGCCTTCTGTCCTCAGGAAGAGGGCTCAAAATCTCCTGTGACCTCTTTAAGGAACATTCCCATATATAAAATATAGGAACTGATCCTGGCAGAAAGCATGGAAGCCTGGAAGGTACGACGCCCAAAGGCATCCAAGGTCCTACACTCACGTCCTGGACGATTAGAGGCATGTCTCTTTGCACTCCTGATCCTTCTCATAGCTGATTCCACTACAAAAGAGTGGTGAGGAAGCTGAGTTTTTTGGAAGCCAGGACAAGGAGGGACTCGATACATAGTATCCAGTCTGCGAGAGTGAGGAGAGGTGGTAAGAGGTGTCTCCCACATTCTCAACATGAGATCATGTAAAATCTCATGGATAGGTAGGGTAGTTGCCTCTTTAGGAGCTTTGGGATATTGTAAAATCTCCAACTCCTTAGTTCTGGGCTCTTTTTCAGGAGTCACAGTAATGGACAACCCACGAGCCACCTCTCTGATGAAATCCTGAAAGGAAATATCTTCTGGAGGAGACATCCTACGCTTATGAGAGGAAGGCTCCTCCAGGAGAAGTATTCCGGTACCGGCAGAGCTGTCAGAATCCTCCGAGTCCTCCGAGGATTCGAAGTATCGTCTGTCCGGATGCTCTTGAAGAGCCCGATACCTGTACCGACCGAAGTCAGTACCGGGGGTAATCGGTACCGGTGTATCGGCACCGGAAGGCATCGCATGACTGGGTGCAGGTAAAGCCGATACCGATGTCAATGCTATCGGTACCGGTACCCCTTGAACTGTCTGACACGGTTCCGAGGGCATCGATGCTGCAAGGAGAGCCGCCAGACTGCGTTCGATAGCCAGGAACCTCTGGTCTATCGATGCTGCCGATGCCTGGGTATCGGTACCAGATGCAACCGGTACCCCAGAGCATGGCACCAGTAGTTCTGCTGAGGTCGAGGCCTCGAGAACATCCTGGAGCCCCGATAATGCTTTGGAAGCCGAAGCCTCCCGCCAGGGCAATTTTGCCGGTATGGAACTGTCAAGGGCAACGCCAGAGGCATCTCGATGCTTAGAAGGAGATCTATCCTTAGGTAACTAAACATAAGTCCAGCCGGTCCTCAGAGATCCATGGGAGGAAGACGAAGCCCTGGAAGACGTCGATGCCACCGAAGCTGCATCGGAAGGAAAAAGGGCACCGAGCTTGGCAGCTCGCTTCTGTCGACCCCTTTTGGACATCATAGCACAAGCCATACACTCAGAGATGGAGTGGTCAGGACCTAAACATTTAAGACACCACTCATGGGTGTCGGTTACGGAGATGTTACCGCCACACTTGGTGCATTTTTTAAAAACCGAGGCGGGTTTCTCCTTAATGGAGGACATTTTGGGCCTAGGGCCCAAAACGGTGCGCACCTGGAAAAGTTTGGAAAAAAGTATATATATATATATTTATTTTTTTTTTTTTTAAAGAAAGAAAGAACTGGCGTTACCGGTATAGCGTCGGGGAAGGCAGACGCGACCACAAAAAATAAAGAATAACGAAACAATTTTCTGTGGTGACAGGAACACAACCTGCTGGCTCCGCGGAAAATGAAGAACTGGAGAGAGGCAGTTGGGAAAGGTGGGAAGGCATCACGCAGGTGCAGTGGGATGCTCCCAAAAGCTGCCTAATTGGACGCTGGGGAGCGTTCCCACGCAGGCTCCGCTGGTACCGACGATACCCATATGTGAAGACTACATTCCTGCTTGTTCCTGGAGATTGGAGGCACCACTGGGCCGCTCTCATGTGTAGTCGGGCATATGAGGTCATGTGAACTGTGCAGGCCATGTGGCCCAGCAGGCAGAGAAGCAGCAGGTGGGTAGTGACCAGCAGCGCTATACCTCTGCGGCTAGCCCCCTGAGGGAGGAAGGCCTTGGCCTGGAGATTGTCTAGCTGAGCCCCTATAAACTACAGGCATTGAGCCAGAGAGAGATGGGGTAGTTGATGATGAACCCCAGATGCTGCAGAGCATTGATGGCACGCTCTATGGTGAATTGTGCCTCTGCAGCTGTGCCCCCCTTATGAGCCAGTCATCCAGGTAAGGGAAAACTAAGGCCTCTTGGAGGCGGGCAGCGACCACCACAAGGCACTTAGTGAAGACCCTTGGCGATGAAGCCAGTCTGAAGGGCAACCTGTATTGGTAGTGCTCTCCTCCCACCACAAACCTGAGGTATTTTCTGTGGCTGGGATGAATTAGGATGTGAGCATAAGCATCATTTACGTCTAAGGAGCATAGCCTATCTCCCTGCTGAAAGAATGGCAGCAGTGTTCCAAGGGAGAGCAATCTGAACTTCTCCCTTACCAGAAATCTGTTCAGCTCCTGCAGATACAGGATGGGCCTGAGGCCCCTGTCCTCTTGGGGATAAGGAAATACTGGAGTAGAAGTCATGCCCCAGAGATGTTTCAGCACTGGCTCCACTGCCTTGTCCTCTAGGAGGCCTGCAAGCTCGGTGAGGAGCAGGGTGTGGTGAAGGAGAAGTCTTACGGGTTCTCCTGTGAAGTACAAGGGTGGCGCCTGCTGCAGATGGAGGAGGTAGCCTTCCTTGACTACTTGTAGCACCCAGGAATTGGTGGTGATGGCGAATTACCAGTGGGCAAACAGGACCACCCCCATGGGCTGAAGGGGACCTCTTGTGAGAAAGGAGATCATGCCCAGGGAGTCAAAAGCTTCCCCAAGCTGTGCCAGGACCAGAGCCTGGGATTTAGGTGTCTTTTGCTTAGGGGGGACATGTCTCTGTCCCTTATGCTGTTGGGCCTTGTTATAGGGCCAAGAAGGCATGAAATTGCAAGGTATTTCCACCCCCCCCCTTCTTCACCGGGAAGAAGGGCTTCTTCCCTGGGGCTTTCTTGTGGAGCTGCACCGAGGTCTTCTTCGAAAGTCTGGTTCTCATTAGAAACTCAGTCTCTTTCTCTGCAGTTTTGTCTGTCATGGGTTTTCTGAAGAGGTTCTCTCCGATGCAGGGATCATCAGTAAGCTTGTCCTGAACCAATTGTTCGAGGTCAGACGACTGCAGCCATGCTTGGCGTGAGGCCCCAATGCCCACGGCGGCGACCCTGGCCAAAGACTTGAAGCCATCATAGGCTGCTCAAGACAAGAACTTCTAGCACTCAGCCGTTGAGGCCAGAGACTGAACCTCTGGAGAGGCTCCCCGTCAAGGCCTGCTGAGAATCCACCAAGCTGTACATGCCAATGTAGAGCTGGTAGGACTGGATCTGGCAAGTCAGCAGAGCCTTGAAAAAAAAAGCCTTCTGGCCAAAAGCGTCAAGGGTCCAGGTCTCCCTGCCAGGTGGCTTCGAGGTAAGAGTCTTTTGGCTCGAGTCTGCGCATGGCTGACTCAATGACCATCAAGTTGTGGGGATCTTCTGGAAGCCAGGGCCTCGGCGTACTCAGAGCACAAATGTTGGTGTTTCCCACATCCGGAGGCGGCAACGCTCGAGGATCGGAGGCACTGGTAAAGGTTTCCTTGGAGGGGGCCTCAGACTGGAGTATCTCCAGTTCCTCTGTGCGCGGGTCTTCCTTGGCCTCTGTCTAGATGGTGAGCGCCTTAGTCATGTCCTGCACAAAGTCAAGGAAGGCAACATCCTTGGGTAGGGAACGGCATCGGGACACCGGGGGAGACGAGTCCAAGGGCACGTCTGTGTCACCAAGTGTCTGGGGACTCCTCATCCTCCATCTACTATTCAGATTCTAAGGCTCTGATCTAGATGGTCAAGGTTTGGGCCGGACGGTCTGCGACACTTGGAGGATCTGCAGTTCGAGCCACACTTGGAGAGGACCAGAGTCCCGAGGAACAAGACTGGAACTGGAACTGGGTCTCTCGAGGTCGGTGGTGCGAGGACTGACTCGATGTCCAGAGAAGACCTCGATATCGAGGGTCCCATCATTGGGGTGGATGAACTGGACAAACACCTGCTGCATAGCCATGGGGGCAAAGATACTGCTCTTTAAGGCCGCCATCCTGGTCTCCATGCCAGTTGGTTCCACACTGATGATTTTGGGCCTGGAGTCAGTACTGTCAAGGAGGAGTCCTTGACTAGGATGGCCTCAAGTGTCTGAGGCCGATCGGTGGATGCAGATGGCTCCTTGCAGAGCAGCTTGTGAGGCCACTCACGCTCTGACTCCTCTCGTGCCAGGGACTGCAGTACCTGGAGTGGGATTTCCCCTTCTTCCCGGACCCTTCCTCCGAGGTGGTCTTCGAGG
This sequence comes from Ichthyophis bannanicus, assembly GCA_033557465.1. Lineage (NCBI taxonomy): Eukaryota > Metazoa > Chordata > Amphibia > Gymnophiona > Ichthyophiidae > Ichthyophis > Ichthyophis bannanicus. The sequence continues at coordinate 388,456,625 of CM066033.1, read as the reverse complement.
GTCTCTACTTCCTGCGTTCCATCTCTGGGGATTTCCTTTTGGAGAAACTGCAGCCACGGGATTCCGAGGAGGCCTGGGCTCATGGTGCACTGAGGTATCGGAGGGGGCCGCTAGAGCAAGGTGTCACCGGAGACTTCGGCACAGAATCAGACTTTTGGAAACATTTTTCCTGCTCTAGTGACTGCTCTTCAAGGCCTTTGAGGTCCTGGTTCTGCAGAGTCGCAATTTGAGTCATTGTGTTCCAGGCCAAGGCACCACAGGCAGTAGTCATGTGGATCGGTGAGGGTCATCATTTTGCTGTACCGATCGCAGTTCTTGAAGTCGCTGGAGGCCATCGCAAAAAAGGGATCCCTGCCACCACACCTTCGGCAAAAAAGGGCATGTATGCCAGTTGAGGGGCACCTAGAGACAAAAAAGGAACAAACCTGAGCAGCAAAGCAGAAGCGAGCTGGCTCGGGGGGAGAGAGGGAGGGGGGCAGGAAGGAACCGATACACAAACCGGACAGGAATGTATTAAAAAAAACAACCCCAAAACACTTTTCCGGAGGAACTGGACAAACGGCCACAGGGCTCTGTGGAAAAAAAAAAGGAGGCTGAGGCAAGATGGCACCCTTGGGCAGGAAGGGAACCACGCATGTGTGGTGCATCTCCCAAAGGCTTTCTTAGAAAGCTGGGGAGATGCTTCCATGGGGGCTCAGTCGGCGCAGATGTCACCCATGTGTGAGGGCTGACTTCCTGCTTGTCCCTGGAGAATCTGTATTTGAGATTGTGAGTTCAACACCTCCAGTCATTTTAAGTTGGCTCCTATGCTTTGCATTTGGGGATTGAATTAAGTTCACTAATACATTTCCCCATCTCATGTCCCCAATTGTACAGCTTCTATTTCTGAAATGTGCTTTTACTCTTTGGGTTAATAACTCATTTAGCTGTTTGTTGGTTATCATTAATGAAACTGCTTTATGTCATGCCAATACACAAAAGGAAACTGCCTAACAGCACACCTTTGCCATCTAATGGCTGGGAGATCCCATTGCATAGCCAGCAATGTCAATATTCCTATAGTACTAAACAAGATATTTGTACGAAGCTACAGGAATCTCAAAATCAGAAATGAATTTTGAATTCTCAAAATTTGCTCTTGTCCCTTTGATTCCAACAACCAAAAAACACTTTCCCCCTCTATACATTTCTGAAGCATGCTGTCCATTCCCAACACAGCTCTTTCCCCATCGACCTTCACTATCTACTTGAATGCCAACTGAATTTTTTTTCACAAAATCCTACATCCAGGGCCAGCATGCCCACTAGGCAGCCATCTAGGGCGGCAGACCCTGGTGGGTGGCCTGACTGTTTTGAAAGCACCAGCACAAAGCCGCTGCTTTCAAAACTGAGTCGGGCTGCTGCTGCCCCCCAAATCCACCTCTCTCATCTTATGGCAGCCCGACTGTTTTGAAAGTGGCAGCGGCTCAAAATGGAGTCAGGCCACCACCACAAGACGAGAAGATGGATTCGGAAGTTGGCAGTGGTGCAAGGTGGATGCCGGCAGCAGAAGCAGCAGGGGCTGGGGCAGTGCGCCAGGGGCTTCTGTTTGGGCAGCAGAAACCCTTGGGTCGCTCCTGCCTACTTCTTAAATACACACAAAAAAATAAAGTTGGAGTGCCACGCTTAGCTATCATTTCCCATGGCATGCTGTCACATCATTCTTCCTTATTCTTCAATGATCCTCCTTAATGCTTTGACCTCTCACCATGCACACCTCTAAAACCATAGGCATAAATCTTACTTGGTTCTAACTTCTTCAAATCCTCCAATTTGAAGTCTTCTTGGCTTTGTGTGGACTGTATTATTAAAACAAAGACATTTTTAAATTAAGTTATATAGCACTCATTAAAAAGCCAATCATGGTGAAATCCAGTGGTTACCATCAGATTAGTATCTTTTAAACCACTTTGTCAACTGCAAGCTAATCAAAATATTTTCAAGAATACAATTTTCTAATAGGAAATCTGTCATCAGTGTTTATTGCCCTTGCCTTTAGATTAAATTTCATTTAGGGACAGCTAACTTCAAAGCTAAACAATTAATTGAAGGTACAGCCAGCAGCTTTGAGAACAATTTAACTAGAATGCTTTTGAACAGGCACATAGCAATCCTGTATAAAAATGCAACGGGGGAGGGGCATATTCAAAGGGATCAATGCGGTTAGCAGATCTACTAACCACGCTAATCCCAGCAAGTGGGATATTCAGTGGTACATGCCATTTTGTGTCACTGAATATCCCCGCCTAAACCTATTGAATGCCCTGTTTAGCATCAATTGTGCAAAAAAGAACGAACCCAAATCGGATTAAATTAGAAACACCATGAAAGAGAATCCAATTTGCTCAAAAACTCCCTCCTAATGCCCAAACACTATATTTTTGTTGGAGCTCGTCAGCCCAGTGTCAAAAACTGTTTCAAAGATACAGCCGTGACAGCTCCTTTTTATTAAGTAAACTTAAATTTAAAATGGGAAGTAAAGTCCAACACTTAGCTGTATACCACCAAAACGCCGAAACTCCCAATCAACGACGTGGCTCACGTTTCGGGTTTTACACCAGCATGTCCAGAAAAACCCTGCTTCAGGTCAGAGCGGATCAGCAAATGGCAGATCTTCAGCTTACAGGCCTCAAGGAATTTCACCTATTATAACTTCGCCGGCGTCTGACGTCAAACTACTGAGGAGGATGGTAACAGCCAATCAAGTGCAGCCAACCACTGAACCATACAAAGGGAATACCCACTGCTCAGGGAGTCCCCTAATGGACAGCCAAAATGAAAATAAAGACCCCATTCACAGGATGGTATGCCAATCATGTTGGGAATTATGCCCCTCGGGAGTGACAGAATTCAGAAGATAAATCCAACGTTGTTCGCATAGCTGGAGTTTGTTCACGATCCCCCCGCCGAGGGTCCGGCGGGATAAAGTTCAATACCCGCCAACGTAAGGCTGTAAAAGCATGGCCCTTTAACAAATGATGTTCCACCATAGGAGCCGTAAGATTTTTGGTGCGGAGACGGGAAGCATTTCAGAGAGACGAATCCTGATGTCCCTCTTAGTCCGGCCAATGTAGTAGAGGGAACACGGGCATACTATCAGGTAGACCACGAAATCAGTGGAACAGTCAGTGTGCCAACACGTGGTAAACTTACGGGAAGTACGCCCATCAATCCAGTCGGGACCCTCCAAAGTGCTAGCACAATGAACACACTGGCCGCAAGCGAAGTGACCAGTGTCAATGTGAGCCCTCGGGGGACGATCCTCAGGCGAAACAGTTTGTATAACTTTGTCCCGCAAGTCGGCCGTGCGGGAATATGCAATCTGCAATGTCCTGTCCCGAAAACAGGCATGTGTCCCAATAATTGGCCAAAATTGGTGCAACAATCTCGTAACATAGGTGATCTGACGTGTGTTTGGCAGAACCCCAGTAATTACAGAATCATTAGTCTTTGAAGCAGTGGGAGACAAAAGCCATTCCCGGTGGAGATAACGCGCCCTCTTATAAAGCCCGGGAGATGACCAATTGTGGATAGCCCTGTTTTAACAGGCGTTGTTCAAGATCCCGGGCATGTTCTTTAAAAGCCTGTAAGGTCGAACAATTGCGCCTTAAGCGTAAAAACTGTTCGAAAGGCAAACCCTGTTTTAAGGCTCGGGGATGAAAGCTATGATAGCTAAGAAGCGTATTTCGCTGTACCTCCTTGCGATACAGTGTGGTCATGAAGCCCTCTGTGGTTAGAGCAACCTGCACATCCAAGAATTGTAAAGTGTTAGGAGAAATCTGTGCTGTGAATTGAATTCGAGGCACATGTGTGTTTAAGCGCTCTATGAAACTCTCCAAAACCGTGCGAGTGCCCGTCCAGAGGAAAAAGATATCATCGAGAAAACGCTTCCAAAAGGGGACCATACAAAATGCAGGATCAGAATAAACGTACCCCTGAGCAGTGGGTATTCCCTTTGTATGGTTCAGTGGTTGGCTGCACTTGATTGGCTGTTACCATCCTCCTCAGTAGTTTGACGTCAGACGCCAGCGAAGTTATAATAGGTGAAATTCCTTGAGGCCTGTAAGCTGAAGATCTGCCATTTGCTGATCCGCTCTGACCTGAAGCAGGGTTTTTCTGGACATGCTGGTGTAAAACCCGAAACGTGAGCCACGTCGTTTATTGGGAGTTTTGGCGTTTTGGTGGTATACAGCTAAGTGTTGGACTTTACTTCCCATTTTAAATTTAAATTTACTTAATAAAAAGGAGCTGTCACGGCTGTGTCTTTGAAACAGTTTTTGACACTGGGCTGACGAGCTCCGACAAAAATATAGTGTTTGGGCATTAGGAGGGAGTTTTTGAGCAAATTGGATTCTCTTTCATGCTGTTTAGCATCAAGGCATTTTGGGAGTGGCAGCGAGGGTTAGCCGGTCAGCAATGATAGTGAGCCACTGACTAGTTAACCCTAAATGGCTGAAGTTTTGCCAAAAAAGCTGGCCTAATTTTAGCCAGTTTAGTGATCCGACCTCTGACCGGATAGCTAATTCACTATCTGGAGAAATTGGATATTCAATGCTAGTGGCCAGATATGGCCCCAGCATTGAATAGCCGAGTTCAATTTAAAATAGCAACAGCCAGAGGCTTTACTTGTTCTGGCCACCAGCACCGAATATATCTTCCTGTAGTTTCTCACAGTTCTATTATATTATTTCCACTTATGAAAAAGATTTTTTGACCATATATTTACCAAACGAATCATTATAAAGTTTAATCAAAGTCAAGGAAAACAATGAATTCCTGTTTTGTCAGTTTTTGAATATAAAACTGAAAAAAATATTGTTAATATCTGCAATCCTCACTCTAGTCTTCACATATAGGTAATGTCTATGAGATATCTGCATAAAATGGAGATAATAGTTGCAAAAGTACCCTCAATTTTTCAATGATCCTTAGTTGTGGAAATTATACAAAACCTGTCATAGTCGTTACATAAGCTTAATTAAAAATTCCATATTGATGCAGGTCTGGCATTCCACAACTACTACAAACGTGTACCTACAACACCAAAGTGACCTTGCAAAAAAAAAAAAAAAAAAAAAAAAGTCTTCATACCCATATACATTTTTCAGAGACTGCTCTTTGCAAGATACAGTTCAAAATGCAATAATATAGGCATTTGTTTCACTGATCTACACAAAGGGACGTGCTTTTGTTTTGAAAAGCAAGTAGCAATAGGACATGCTATTGAAAAAAAGATGATTCAAAGAAAAAAAATGGACACATGAAACTTTTTGGCCTGCATATCCTTAATCTACACAACATATTCTACACTATCAACATGAAAGCAATTAAAGTAGTATCTAAAATTAAAAATAAAGAAACCAAGAAGTCTCAATTGCATAGTTCAACCCCCCCTCCAAGTTTGTATTTGGTTGAAGTTCTTTCTGTGGTGTTAACAGCCATGAGATGTTTAGGATAAGTGACTTAACAGCTTTACAACATAACTATCTCTTAAATCTGAACAAATAGGGTTGACCTACACAGAGCGGTGGGTACACCCCTAAACAAAGGCATGGGGAGAGGTGACCTGCATGGAGTGGCAGGTGCACCTACTCTTTCTGCCTTGCTGGGCAGACCAAATGGACTATACTGGTCTTTATCTGCCATCATATACTATTATTATTATTTTATTTGGTATAGATTTGTATACCGCTACTTCCAGCGATCAGCAGCAGTCTACTTGGGGAACAAACAGTGGAGTATGTACAGAACAATTTAAGAATACAGTCTGATTAATGGGGAGGAGTGCACGTCAAGCAAATCATTTACAGTTATACATTTGATCAGAGGAGGGAAGAATACATATATACATTTCAAATCGCCATATATGAAAAAGAGTATTAACAGTGGATATATATATCTACATATATACATTTTTAAATCTTAAATCGCCATAGATGCGAGAGTAATTAACAGTGACTATAGACTTCTGTGACCCGGAAGCTTATGAGGTAGGTAGGTAAAGTGGGATAATATAGGATAAAATAGGAGATGAATCTGCCTAAGTGATGCCGTAATGTGATTGGAACAAATGGGTTTTAAGCTTTTTCCTGAAGTCCTGTACGTCTTTGATCAGGCGTATCTCATGAGGCAGTTGGTTCCAGAGCTTGGGTGCAGAGTACGTGTAGGCCTGGTTGCTCGTCTGTTCTTTGACTGCTCTTATGGTGCTAGGTACGCTGAGTGTGTTCAGGTTGGCGGTTCGTCTGCTTCTGTTGGGGGGCTGTGTGGTGATGAGGTTAGCGAGGAATGAGGGGGATACTTTGTGGATGATTTTGAATGTAGTTACCAGTATTTTGTATATTATTCGTGCAGAGATGGGGAGCCAGTGCAGCTCAATCAGGACCGGTGTGATGCGATACATCAGGTTCTTATTCATGATAATCCTGGCTGATACATTTTGTGCCATTTGTAGGATGTTTAAGGTTTTCTTCGGTAGACCTTGTAGGATGGCATTACAGTAGTCAAGGTGGGGAATGATGAGAGCCTGAGCTACTGTTCTGAAGTCCACGTGGTCAATGATGCTGCGTAGGGGTTGTAGAACTCTCAGCTTGTGAAATATTGCTCTGTTGGTTATCCGGAGGTGTTTGTCCATTTTTAAGTTAGCATCAATTAGTACACCTATGTTACTACGGTGTACTTTTTGCCCATTCCTCTTGGCAGAATTGCTCAAACTCTATCAAGTTGACTGGGGATTGTCTGTAGACTGCAGTCTTCAAATCTTGACACAGATTTTTTTTTTTTTTAATTTAAAATTCCACTCTGGGGTTTGACCAGGCTACTGGAGGACCCTGACTTTGTTCCTGCTGAACCATTTTATTGCTTTTGTTTTGGGATTGTGTTCCGATGAAAGGTAGAATTTTCTTCCTAATCCCAGGTTTGCTGTGGACTAGAAGAGGACTTCCTTTAAAATTTACTGGCACTGCATCACCCATTTGTCACCCCTCCACCTTCATAAAGCTCCCTCTCTTTGCTGCTGCAAATCATCCCTACAACATAAAAACTGTCACATGTAGGGGTGGTGTTAGCAGGGTGATGTATTGGGCATGTTACACCACACTTATATTGCACAGGGGACAAATAGTTTCACTTTGGTCTAAATCAGACCATTAAACCTTCTCTCATATGCATGCAGTGTCTCCTAAGTATTTCTTGGCAAATGCAATGCATAAGATCATGTTTTTTCTTCAACAGTGGCTTCCTTCTGGTCACCCTCCCATATAGGCCACATGTGTGGAATAATCTTGGAATTGTTGAACAGTCACCATTTTTCTCAGTCTCAGCTAGAGACCTCTGTGGTTCTTTCAAAGTAATCTTAGGCCTCCCAGTAACCTTCCTCAGAAGCTTCCTTAACCCATGGCTACCAATTTTAGAGGGATGAACTGTTGAAGCCATTATCTTGGTGATATCAAACTATTTCAACTTTACAATGACAGACCTGACACTGTGCCAAGGGATATCAAATACACTGAAATTCTTATAGCCTTTCCCCAATCAGTGTCTTTTAAAGCACTTTATCAACCACAAGCTATTCAATATATTTTCAAAAAGAATTACATTTTCTAATAGCATCAGTGTTTATAAATCATCCCAGAGTTCTTTCAGCAGTTCAGTGCTAGGCATGTTTAGGTCTATGTTTTAAATTTACTTCATACTACAGGAGGAGAAATTACACCTTACCTGCTAATTGTCTTTCCTTGAGTTCTCTCCGGGCCAGTCCAGGGAACGAAAGGGTTGTCAGTCTCCTTCAGCAGCTGAGGACTGTAAACCAAAGTTTTGCTAACACCTTAAGCCACTCCCCCTGGCTGCACTGCTCCAGTCTCCTATTGTCAAAGCAGCTAACCATTTAACTGTTAGACTAGAAAAAAACAAAGAAGCCAAGTACTGAGAACTATGCACATTTCCCAGGGTAAAAACAGCATTCATGCACCAACTAATGTGCCGTAAAAATTTTTTTTTTTCTTTGAAAATCTAACTTCCTCGGCAAGTCGAGGAAGCCCCAAAATCCACGCCAAACCAAAGTCCCGCTCTGAAAAGTCATGTTGGACTCAGGTAAACGTAGCGTGATTACCACAAAAAGAAAAAAGCACCAGCTGACCATAGGCAAAAATAAGGGTGGGCCTTGGATTGGCCCGGAGAGAACTCAAGGAAAGACAATTAGCAGGTAAGGTCTAATTTCTCCTTCCTTCTCGTTTCTCCGGGCCAGTCCAGGGAACGAAAGGGCAGTACCAAAGCAGTACCTAAAGTTGGGAGGGACCGGCGAGCCCCGCCACAATAGCAGCAGCCCCCACGTTTGCATCCTCCCTGGCATGAACATCCAACCTGTAGTGCTTCGTAAAAGTATGCAACGAAGACCAAGTGGCGGCTCTACAAATATCTACAGGAGGAACTGCGGTATATTCCGCCCAAGAAGCTGCTTGACCTCGTGTAGAATGAGCTCTGAGGCCGTCGGGAGGAGATCTCCCCCTGGTCTGATAAGCAGACACTATGGTCTGTTTTATCCATCTGGAAATGGACGCTTTCGAAGCCGCCATCCCTTTATGTGCGCCTCCAAAAAGAACGAACAACCTATCTGATCTACGGAAAACCTTAGTGGCTTTGAGGTACCTCTTCAATACTCTGCCGAGATCCAAGCTTTTGAGTGCTGCATCCAACGGACAGCCTGTGAGGTTTGAGAACACTGGCAACGATACTGACTGATTTACGTGAAAACACCTTCTCCGCCAAAAACTGAAGGTAAGGCTCTCTACATGACAGCGCCTGCAAATCCGAAATTCTCCTCGCGGAGCACAAGGCGACCAGAAATGCTGTTTTCCAGGAAAGTTCCTTCAACCCCCCCCGGACGACGGTGACGCAAACAGAGGCTGTGTTAACGCCTCCAGAACGACTTTCAAATCCCACGCTGGCACCACCTGCCTCAACGGAGGCTTAAGAATTCCGGCTGCCCGGAAAAAACGGCGTATATCCACATGTGCAGTCAACCGACGTCCCTGCACCGCCCCTCTATAGCAGGCTAAAGCCGCTAAATGAACTTTGAGAGTGCTCAGCGCCAAACCCTTATTTAGACCACTCTGCAGAAAACACACCAAAATATCAAATACCTAAACCCAGTGAAACAAATGCCAGTGGAACAATAACTAGACCCCAAAAATACCAAAAACCAGAACTCTATATATTTTTTGTATTTGTCGGAATTGCCAGCTCAGTAGAGAGGAGAAAACCCTCACACCGCTGTGGCGTTTCCTTTTAATCATTCAGAAAACCTTTTTAAAATCAGTATCCACTTAGCTGACGGTTTGTAGTGGTTTCCATCAAAGCAGCAATGTTGCTAATCACGACGTGGCACATTTCGGGGTTATGGCTGCGATACCCCTGCATCAGGTCAAAAAACATTGCTCAGCTGCTCAAACTCTAAGAATAGTCTGTTCAAAAGAATGGTTTTTTATCAAGGCTATAATGAACGTCAGCCCAGCTGATTCCAATCAGCTAGTAGGAGGAGCAACGTCGTGATTAGCACGTGCCACGTCGTGATTAGCAACATTGCTGCTTTGATGGAAACCACTACAAACCGTCAGCTAAGTGAATACTGATTTTAAAAAGTTTTTCTGAATGATTAAAAGGAAACGCCACAGCGGTGTGAGAGTTTTCTCCTCTCTACTGAGCTGGCAATTCCGACAAATACAAAAAATATATAGAGTTCTGGTTTTTGGTATTTTTGGGGCCTAGTTATTGTTCCACAGACACTCTTCAGAAAAGCCAAGATGTGGGACACCGCCGCCGAAAACGGCCGAATGCTATGTTGTGAACACCAAGATTCGAACACGCACCATATGCGAACATATGCTAACGAAGTAGACTTTCTTCGCGAACACAACAGCGTGGTTATCACTGGAGCCGAGTACCCTTTGCGCCTCAGCCATTCCCTTTCAAGAGCCAAGCCGTAAGCAAGAAGCGATCCACCTGCGGCATCAAAATCGGACCTTGACTCAAAAGATTGCGACGGTCCGGCAACCGCCACGGAGACTCCACCAAAAGACGGATCAGATCCGCATACCACGGCCTCCTTGGCCAATCTGGCACGATGAGAATCACTCTCCCCTTGTGGTCCGCAATGCGCTGAACGACCCGGCCGATCATAGGCCACGGCGGGAACACGTACAGAAGGCGATCTAATGGCCAGGGCTGAACTAGAGCATCCAGACCCTCCGACATGTGCTCCCTGCATCTGCTACAAAAACGAGACGCCTTGGCATTGTAAAGCATAGCCATCCGATCCATCACCGGCTGCCCCCAGGGCTGAGTAATGCCATGAAATACCGGTGCATTCAAGTCCCACTCTCCGGGATCTAGAACATTTCAACTGAGATAATCTGCCTGCACATTGTCCTTTCCTGCTACATGAGCCGCCGACAAGGCCAGGAGATGACTCTCTGCCCAGATCATCAGCTGTTGACTCTTCTAGCAAGGCTGCACTGCCTGTACCGCGCTGCCGATTGATATACGAAACAGTCGTCGCATTGTCGGAGAAAACTCGAACCGCTTTGCCCTCGATCAAGGACTGGAATTGCTGAAGCGCGAGATGCACCGCTCTGAGTTCCAAACGATTGATCAACCAAGAGCTTTCCATTTCTGACCATAGTCCCTGAATTATGCGAGCCTGACAATGAGCTCCCCAGCCTGATAAGCTGGCGTCCGTGGTGAGTAACACCCAACTTGGGTCCTCCAAAGGAACTCCTGTCAACAGATGAGCGGCGTCTAGCCACCAACGCAGACTGTGACGCACCATCTCTGGACAGACCAACGTTTGAGAGAGAGGCTGAAGCTGTGGAGACCACCTGGACAGTAAGGTGTGTTGCAGAGGCCGCATATGCGCCCTGGCCCACGGAACGAGCTCCAAAGCCGCTGCCATGGACCCCAAGAGCTGTAGGTATCTCCATGCCGAAGGAGCCGGCTGCCGCAAGAACGCCTGCACTTGTTGCAAAATCTTCAGCACCCTGTTCTCGGGGAGAAACACCGACCCCACTTCCGTGTCAAACAACGCCCCGAGGTATGTAAGCTGACGACCAGGTTGCAGCTGACTTTTCGAAAGGTTGACTACCCAACCGAGCTGTTCTAGGACCTGCACTCTAGTGGTCGCTGCCACCGAGTCCGGAAGAGACTCTGCTCTGATTAACCAATCGTCCAGATAAGGGTGCACCCGAATACCTTCTTTTCGCAGCGATGCTGCCACCACCACCATAACCTTCGTGAACGTTCGAGGCGCCGTTGCTAGACTGAAAGGCAAAGCCCAAAACTGAAAATGGCCCATAGGCACCGCAAATCTCAAAAAACGCTGATGATCTGCTCTGATTGGAATGTGAAGATAAGCTTCCGTGAGATCTATGGACGAGAGAAATTCCCCCGGCCTTACTGCTCGAATAACGGATCTCAGCATCTCCATCCGAAAATGAGTTACCTTCAAAGAGCGATTTACATACTTGAGATCGAGAATGGGTCGAAAAGAGCCTTCTTTCTTGGGAACTACAAAATAAATCGAGTATCGACCTAGACCGCACTGGTCTTGGGGCACCGGCACCACCGCCTGAAGCTGCAACAACCGCCGAAGCGTATCGTTCACCGCCTGTCTTTTCTGACCCATACCTCCGGGAGACACCATGAAGGTGTCCCATAACGGGTGCGCAAACTCCAGCACATACTCCTCTCGCACGATCTCCAGCACCCATCGGTCTGAAGTTATCGCGGTCCAGGCAGAGAGAAACTCCTGGAAGCGACCTCCTACAGGTCTCTCCACCTGAACCAGCTGACCTTCATTGAGGCTTCTTTGCTGAGCCCTGCTAGGCATTGAAATAACCTCTGCCGAATCCCCTAGCACCCCAAAAGGACCGATTGTGAGGCCCAAAATGAGGTCTAAGATAGGGAGCAAACCGAGCTCCTCGGAACCGGCGAGAATCTCTACCCTGACCGCGTGGTACCATTCCTGCTCTAGGAGACTTCGGATGGTCCTCCAGTAAACGACCTCCCTTGGAATCCCCAAGATCTTTAACAATCTTTTCCAAGGCTTCTCCAAAGAGCAGCTTGCCTTTATAGGGGAGCTTGCTGAGTCGAGATTTGGAGGAAGCGTCCGCCGCCCAGTTTCTTAGCCAAAGGAAACGTCTGGCCGCAATCACCGAAGCCATGGATTTCGCGGAGATCCTAACCAAGTCATAGAAGGTGTCCGCGAGGTAAGCTGCAGCCGACTCCAACTTAGCTCCCTCCACAGACGAACCTTCCGCTGTCTCCGTAGCAGTCTCCCCTTGGAGCCAACGGATCGAAGCTCTGGAAACATATGCCCCACAAATGGATGTCTGCAAAGCTAGAGCACTAGAATCAAAGGCCTGTTTCAGGAGTACCTCAAGCTTACGATCTTGCAGATCCTTAAGCGCTGCTCCCCTTCTACTGGTATTGTCTTCTTTGTCACCGCTGAGACCAAGGCATCCACTTTTGTCATCTTTAATAAGTCTCTCTCCTCTAGCGGAATCGGGTATAGGCGACCCAGAGCGCGACCACCCCTTAGAGTAGCCTCCGGGAACTCCCACTCAGATTCCACCATTTGCTTTATCACAAGGTGAACCAGAAAACAGCACTGCTCTGTCTTAAATCCCTGCAACAACGGATCCTCCAATGGTTCTTGTGGCGCAGAGGGCATAACAATATTCAGAGCCGCTAAGGACTGCGTAATAAGAGCTCTTAGCTCTTCTTTATGGAAAACCCTAAATACATTCGGGTCTTCGCCCGGTGTAAGTTCACCTTCCTCCAGTTCCATAGGCCAAGAGTCAATGCCTGCCTCAGAGAGGATCTCTCCATCCTCCATTCCTTGAGGTGCCAGGATCTGCGGCTCTGCGCTGTCTAAGACAGTCCCAACTGGGGCTACCTGCTGGGAAGGACCCTCTCCAGGATCCATTGCAGCCAAATCCGGTTTCAAACTGTCCCCAGTAGAAGCACCCACTGAAGGACTAAGCACCTGTGAAGTCTTCAATAAATAGGCCTTATGCAAAACCAAAATAAAATCTGGCATAAAAAAAGAAGAAACCTTTTCCTGAGCTTCAGGTAAGGTTTGTGTAGTGTTTACAGGTGCAGAAGACTCCTTATGCGACTTAGACTTTCTTTTAACTTGCTTAATCTGAGCTGCGGGAGAAACGGCCGGCTCCCCCAACATGGCCACCGCTCCAGCCTTTTCTGAGGTAACCTGTGTCTTTTCCATATCCTTATAACCAGGCTTGCCTTCCATAACTATCAGCTAAAAATGCACTGAAAGTACTAACCAAATTGAAACGGAAATGCTAGCCCCGAAAAAAAATTGTCGCTCTGACAGGAATCGCGAACCACCGGCAGCAGAGAGCACCGAACACAGACTCCCCGACCCAGAGACAACTTCCGAGAGACTAACCCCGGATTGCTAAGAAAATAAGCCTGAAACCTAATATCCGCATTTAAAACAGTCACGTACCTGAGGGTAGCGCTTCCTGTCACGTCTCCGCTTACCCCGCAGCCAGCGGGAGACGGAGATCACAACTCAGTGAAAGGACGGGTGGATCCTGGGGCTCCCAGGGCAAACCTCCTTAAAGCCACAGAGTCCAGTAAAAGAAAGGCAGGCTCTGCCCCAAACGTTGCTTACCTTAGCAACACTGGATCTTTTGGCTACGTTTAATTAATGCAGAAAAGCGTTTGTTAGGGAAATATAGCATATACTCAGCCCAGCCAGAGCCAATCTGCTAAAATACTACCCCCTTTCACAGAATGATCTGTTTCTTTAGTAGGGAGAGTCACCGATCCTACGTCCTGTGTATACACACATATGTATGTATATATATATGTATATGTATATATATATATATATATATATATATATATATACATATACATATAGACACAGGTCTCCATGTGGGGAGATGGAGACATGGCTATATAACTAGATCCCCATAGGGATATGGGAATAGAGAGAAGATTCATCTGATTTCAAGAAGGGAGGTACCTGCTTGAATAGATGTATAGAGCATCTTCTTTCCCTGGTTATAATTGACAGAGTCAGAGGATTTGTCTCCCTGACAAAGAGGAGTCTAGATTCCTTTAAGAATTCGAGCTCTTGAATTACCAGGATGGCCTACGTGAAAAATGCAGAGGATAGCTTCAGTCTGCAGGCAGCAAGTCCAGATCTCTCTAGAAATGCAGCATGGTGAATAGACAGAGGATGCCCTTCCCTTTTGCAGGATGAGGGCAAGATGGGTATCAGGCGTCCCTGAGCTGCAACTGAAAGAAAGCTATCTCTGGCAAGAAGACCAAAGGAGATATGGACCAAGCCAGGGAATTGGCCATTCCTTAGGTTTTCACGTGATGTAAGGCCTGTGTGTTCTGTCTTGAAAAGAGATTTTAGACAAGATGGTAAGGGTAGGGAAACCCTACCAGTCATGGGAACATGACGGGGTGAACCCCTCCTAACCATCTAGGCTTATCTGCTAGACAAAATACTAATGCTCTCTAGCAAGGGCCCACAGTGTAAAGCTACTCTGTAGAGTTGCAGAGAGCATGTTAGAGGTTGGTTAGAAGAAAGAACTGGCTGCTCAAAGCCAGTAGGTTACTTAAACAGGGGATTGGAGATGGCGAAGAATAGAAGTCAACCAACAAATCTATGACGATAGGGTTTTCCAAAAGGGTTGGTAACCTGTTTTGGGTCTAGCAGTGGGGCTAGAAGGAATGCTAGTGGAGGACAAATCCTGGTTGTGTGGAAAAACAGAACCAGTGGGTTGACCACTAGGAATTGCTGCATTTGCAGTAACTAGCAGGGCAGCAGAAAAAAATGATTTTCCATTGTTTTAGATTGGAAAAAGAAGTAACAGACCTAAGCAGAAGTGGTAAGACTTCCTTATTGTCTGATAAACCCCCCTAAAGTAAGAATATGAGCAAAAAAGGGGGGTAAGACAACTCTGGAAGGGAAAACCCCTTTGTGGAAAAGGTAGAGAACCATAGGGGCTTACCAGTGTAATAGAACCCCTCTTACAAACTGAATGTTGTAGTAAGAGGTGGGGTAAGACAGAGTTGAAGAGACTGACTATGTAGGAAGTCTCTGAAAGGTAAGATGATACATGCTAGTACAGGGGAAAAACTGCCTTTTGATAGTTGTCACATCTCTTTCTCCCAGAAGGAGGAAGAGAAACCTGTTGACTATAAGCATGATCATCATAAAGACTCTTAGAGCAAAAAGAAAGGATGTCTCGTAAAGAGAGATCCATGAGAATTTAGAATGAAATTAGTGTAGATGCTTCAAGTGAAAAGAAGCAGACTACAAACTCTAACCAACAAACAGGAGATATAATGATAATCTATCTGAAACCCTGCGACTGCTGGGTTTGCTGAACCTGTTGAGGTTGTGGTTGCTGTGGACCAGAGCGATGTTTCCCCTGTCTGGGAACATCTGTATGATGGGCAGAAGAGGGATAAAACTTTTTCCCTTTAGGGAAATAAAGTTTGTTAGAACATTTCTTACCAGCTGGGAAAGAGGAAGGCGTAGAACAGCCTCTGGAAACAGCAATGTCAGTGGTTAAC
Organism: Ichthyophis bannanicus; assembly: GCA_033557465.1. Classification (NCBI taxonomy): domain Eukaryota; kingdom Metazoa; phylum Chordata; class Amphibia; order Gymnophiona; family Ichthyophiidae; genus Ichthyophis; species Ichthyophis bannanicus. Next base: position 388,440,971 of record CM066033.1, on the reverse strand, counting down.
TGAGCAACTTGGAGTAAAGACTCCTTGTTAAAGAGATTTTCTCCAGTGCAAGGAGTATTTCCCACTCTTTCTTGTGCCCATCTGTCCAAATCTGAAACCTGAAGCCAGGCTTTACGTTGTGCCCCTATAGCTATAGCAGAAGTTCTGCTAACAGACTCAAAGGAGTCTAGGGAAACACGATTAAGGAACCCAGAGATATTTTTAGCATGACTAACCAGTGAGGAATAGTCTGCTCTTTTGGGCTCTTGAAGAAAATGGGGCAAAAGTAGTAATTTCTTTGTGACTTCAAGAGATAATCCCATATAGAAAATATATGAGAGAATTCTTGCTGAAAGCATGGATGCCTGGAAGGTTTGGCTTCCAAAGGCATCTAAAGTCTTAGACTCACGACCTGGAGGATAAGAAGAGTGCTTTTTAGTACTCTTAATACGCCTCATTGCTGATTCCACAACAATGGAATGATGAGGAAGTTGAGTCTTTTGAAAACCTGGAGAGGGGGGCACCTTATATAGAAGATCAGTTGCCCTAGAAGGTGGGGGTACCGTTAAAGGAGCTTCCCACATTCTTAAAAGGAGATCCTGCAAAGACTGATGCAAAGGAAGCATGATGATCTCCTTTGGAGTCCCGGGAATATACAGGGATTCTGTATTCCCTGGTGCAGGATCCTGCCCAGGTATAGAAATGGCAAGTGATTTTGCCATATCAAGCAGAAAGGCTTGAAAAGAAAAATCCACAGAGGGAAATCCTCTCGAAAGAGGAGGACAGGCTAGATCTGTTGAAGAACTAGCATTGGCACCCAGGGATCTATCCAATTTTAGAGGAGTAGAAGATCCTAAAGGGTGGAGTATGGGATCCTTAGAGGATGGTTGCCGGTACCGCAGGAGGCCGGGACCAGCAACAGTCGGTAGCGCATCGTCCATGCTAGGGATCGATTCCAAACTCGGTACCGAGGGAAGCGAGCCTGAAAAAAGAAGCATGGAAGGCACCGACAGCAATGGTAGTGTGGATAGCGGTACCGACTTCGGTACCGTATCCAATACCGGTGGATGAAGGCCAGCCGGTGACAGCTAACGGTATCGAAGAAACCGAGAGTGCCGGACATGGATCATCGGAACCGTGCCTTCGGTACTGTCCGGTGTCGGTACCAAGGCGAGTCGGTACCCAGTCCTCCAGACTGGAGATCGATTCTAGACTCGGCATCGAAGGAAGCGAGTCTACCGATGCATATCTGTAGGGTACCGATTTCGGTACCAGTACCGGTACCGATACTGGAAGATCGGTCTGCAGCTTATCCAACAGGCCCGTAGGTACCGAGGACGCCAGACTACGATCCTTGGTGAGGAATGTTTCATCCAATACCATTGCCAATGCCGGGGTATCGGTACTGCTCGAAGCGGATGCCACCACCAAGCATGGCTCAGGTATGTTCGGAGAGGGGTGAACCTCAGGAACAACCTGAAACCCCACACAGTATTTGGAGGCCGAAGACTCCCACCAGGGTTTTAAAGCCAGTGTGTTCGAGGGCAAGGCCAGAGGCATCTCTATGCTGTGCATGAGATCTACCACTCGAGGACTGGCTAGTCTTAACAGACTGCTTTTGGGTTACCTGATCCTGTGTAGAAGGGGTGGCCGGTGTCCTGAAGTGGAATGGGGACCGTGTATCGAGGGGAGTCGATGCTGAAGACTTCTTCCAACTACACTGTTACAGGAGGGACACTCCAGAGGAAAATGGTCAGGACCCCAGCAGGGTAGACACCAATTATGAGTGTCTAAAATAAATTTTGTACCGCCACAGTTTGAACATTTCTTAGGGATTGTGGCTGGCGGTTCCATGAGGAAAAAAAGGGTAGGCCTAGCAGGCCGGAAAAAAACCCGTCAGGCACTAAGAGGAAAAAATATTCCTTATAAATGAATATGAGGAAGAAAAAAAGAAAAGAAACACCGGCGGTACCGGTGGCGTCAGGAAAGGCAGCCGCGACCACAAGAAAACTAAAAAATAAAAGAAGAATTTTCTGCGGTGACAGAAGGACGTCCTGCCGGCTCCGCGGAAAAACGAAAACTGAGGAGAGGCAGTTGGGAAAGGCGGGAAGGCAGCACGCAGGCGTGTTGGGATGCTTCCAAAAGCGTTCTGATTGGACGCTGGGAAGCGCTCCCGTGCAGACTCCGTCGGTACCGACGTACCCATATGTGAAGACTCATTCCTGCTTGTTCCTGGAGATTTATTTTATCTAACTAGGCTTAGAAACTGCTTTTCTACCAGTCAAAGCAGTGTACATTCAGGTACTGTATATATATTTTCCCCTTGTCCCTGAAATGATCACAAACTATGTTTTTTGTACTTGAGGCAAGGGAGGGTTAAGTGGCTTGCCCAAGGCCACAAGAAGCAACTGTGGGACTAGAAACCCCAGTCCTTCCAGCCTAAGGTTGCTGTCCTCTAGTGGGATTCGAACTCCTGGCCCTCCGGCCCAAGGTAACTAGCCCCAACCACTAGCCACTCCCTCAGTGGTTAGAAAGGAAGCTAAATTTTCCATACCTGTTAAATTTCCTCTCTGAATCCTGCTAGAGTCTAGACCAATCCAATTGAGCAGACTATGCTCCCCAGAGTGCAGATGGAGGAAGACCAAAGCAACTTTCAGTGATGGCATCACTAGTATATATACTGATGCAGTACTAAGAAAAGCCAATATGAACCTTCCCAAGCAGAATGCAAGACTGAAAAACTCAGAAAAAGTAACTGACTCTGTACATCTTTTTGGTTCTGTTACCATACTCGAGTCTGCATCAGGTACTTAAACTGGCCCTGCAGCTGAAAAGTCAACAGAATCCTGGACTTGTCTAGCAGGATTCAAGGAAAAGAAATTAAAAGATATGGACAATTTTTCTTTCCTTATCCTGCTAGACCATTCCAGACGAGTGGGACATACCCAAACAACAGTCAGGACTCAGGATAGGAGGAAGACAATGCTTTGGACAGAACTGCTCTGCCAAAGATGCCATCCACTCCAGCTCCCACATGCAACCTGTAGAGCTTCACAAAGGTGCTCAGAGATGACCAGGTAGCTGTCTTACAGATGTCTTTTGGAGACACAAAGGCAGATTCCACCTAGGTGAAATGAGTTCTGAATCTCTCTGGTTCACATTTCGCACATGGAAGGAAGGCTGAATGAATAGCCACCTTAATCCAATGGGCAATTGAGGACTTAGCCACCGCCTGACCTTTTCTTGGACCATTGAAAAGAATAAAGAAATGGTTCAATCACCAGAAGGAATGTATTATTTGCAGGTACCTCAACAACACCCTCCCTCAAGTCCATCCAAATGGTCCTCCTCCAAAAAAGGAAGGCAGAACCACAGATTAATAAAGAAGAAAGAAATATGGCAACTTTTGGAGAAAGGATAGATGGCAAACTAAATTTAATGTGGACAAGTGCAAAGTTATGCACCTAGAAAACAACTACCGGAAAGAGAAATTAGACTTACCTGTTAATTATGGCTCCTTGAGGAACTCCAGTCCAGTCCCGCACCTCTGGGTAGTGCCCCTCCTCCAGCAGCTTGGAGATTGAGCATGTCATCTTTTGATGATGCCCGACACATATATAGCTGGCACCAACTACCAGCCCCAGCAAACCTACTGACAAAGCAGACTCACAAGAGCAACAATTAAGTAGAAATAAATGCAAAGACAAAACAGAAATATGCTTGCACAATCGCCAAACCCCCCCCCCCCTTTTCCAGGAAGGGAGACGCAGCTTCTCTCTATCTGAACTACCACCCAACCCAATCCCTCCCCACCAGGAAGAGAGACGCAGCTGCTCTCTATCTGAACTACCACCCAACCCAGGAGGTAGCAACTGACAGCCACAAGAGACCATGCCCCCAACCGAACAGATGACACTCCAGAACCCTGCTCCCCCCCGGCTAATTCCTTCCCCAAGGAAACTAGTTTCAGGCCCGGGGAGCACCGCGCCCAACCATCATGGCAATAGGGAGGGCTTCGGGAATGGAGTGGAGTTCCTCAAGGAACCACAATTAGCAGGTTCTAATTTCTTTTTCCTTATCGTCCCACACCTCTGGGATGTGACAGAGCAGTTTATTGATGGGAGGGACCCGCACAACTGGCCTGAAGCACTGCCGATCCAAAGCGAGCATCCTCCGCCGCCTGGAGATCCAGGCGTTAATGCTTAGTGAAGGTGTGAAGCGACAACCACATTGCCACCCTGCAGATATCCACTAGCGGAACTAAACTATACTCCGCCCATGAAGTTGCTTGCGCTCTCGTGGAATGCGCACTCAATCCCCATGCCACCGGCTTGCCCTTCAGGATATGCGCCAACGCAATTGCCTCCCGGATCCACCTTGAAATGGAGGCCTTCGCTGCTGCTTCGCCTCTGCGCGGCCCTCCAAACAGAACAAATAGCCGATCTGTCTTTCGAAGCGGCTCGGTCCTCCTCAAATACTTCCTGAGGACCCTTTTAACATCCAAACAGCGCAACTGTTGCGAGGCCGGCCTATCCTCCCCCGTAGCTAGCACCAGCAAAGAGACTTCTTGGTTCACATGAAAAACCAACACTACCTTAGGTAAAAAGGAAGGTACTGGGCACAAAATGACCTTCTCCTTAGAAAAGGAAAGAAATGGCTCCCGGCAGGATAAGGCCGGGAGCTCCGAAATCCTGCGTGCCGAACAGATCACCACCAGGAGTCTTCAGCGTCAGGTCCTTCAGGGAAGCCCGTCCCAGGGGCTCACACGGCTTCCCTGCCAAGGCATTAAATACAAGGTTTAGATCCCAAGAGGGCAACACCCCCCTCCATGGAGGTCGGAGATATGTCATTGCCCTCAAAAAACTTTAAGCACATCAGTGCGCACCCAAAGGCACTCCATGGATCTTTCCCCGATAATAGGCAATCGCCGCTAGTTGTACGCACAAGGAGCTAGCAGCCAGACCCTTGTCAAAGCCGGCCTGCAGAAAGGCCAGGACATCCGGGAATGAAGAAGCAGATGGACTTGTCTGCCTCTCCTCGCACCAAGACTCAAAGATATGCCAAACGCGAACATACGCGAGACATGTAGACCTCCTTCGGGCTTGCAACAGAGTCGCTATCACCACCCTCGAGTACCCTTTTTTCCCCTCAACCTTGCCCGCTCAAGAGCCAGGCCGTAAGCAAGAATCGATCCACCTGGGGCATGCATATTGGGCCCTGCATTAGCAGGTCCTTGTGCATCAGGAGTCGGCATGGTCGGGCCACCAGGAGACGAACCAGGTCGGCATACCAAGGGCACCGAGGCCAATCGGGGACGACCAGTACTGTCAACCCCTGGTGTGCCTCTATCCACTGCAGCACTCTGCCTATGAGCGCCCATGGGGGAAACACGTAGAGAAGCACCCCTTCGGGCCACTTCTGAACTAGGGCATCGAGGCTCTTCAACATTCGTTCTCTCCTCCTGCTGAAAAACCATCCAACCTTGGCCGAGTTGAACACTGCCATCAGGTCCATGACTGGCTCGCACCAGCATTGCACCAGCTGCTCGAACACCTCCTGGTTGAGGCACAACTCTCCGGGGTCCACCCGAACCCAGCTGAGATAGCGGGAGTTCACAACGTGCAGGTGGACTATGTGTGCCGCCGACACTGCCTACAGCTGGGCCTCTGCCCAACCGAACAGCCTTTCAGCCTCCTCCACGGCTGGGCTGCCTGTGCCTCCCTGCCGGTTTATATACACTACCGTGGTCGATTTGTCTGAGAAAACCTGTACTGCTTTTCCTTGTAAGAACTCTTTGAAGCTGCGCAGGGCCAAAGCCACTGCTGCTGCCCACATCTAGATTCTGTTGATCGACCACCGAGCTTCCAGAAGGTCCCACTGCCCCTGGGCAAAATGTCCCTTGCAATGGCCCCACCAGCCGTACAGACTGGCATCTGTAACCACTGGGATCCACCCTGGGGCCTCAAGTGGTATGCCCCTCTCCAGGTTTCCGGGGCACAGTCACCATCTGAGAGATTTCCTGGCATCCAGCGGACAGGGGAGAACCTGGGTCAGAGGCTGCCTCTGGTGGGACCACCAATGGAGCACTGCCCTCTGCAACAGGTGCATATGCGCCCTTGCCCATGGGACCAACTCTATCGTGGCCGCCATGGTTCCCAGAACTTGCAAGTCATGCCAGGCCGATGGGCTTGCCAAGCCCAAGAAGCGGTGTATCAAGCCTTGCAGTCTGTGTGCTCATGCCCCTGGCAAAAAAAAACTCTGCCAGCCCAGGTGTTGAAGTGTGCCCCAAGATACTGAAGGTCCTGAGTTGGACTCAGATGGCTCTTGGCCAGATTGACCACCCAACCGAGCTTTTGGAGAATCTCCAGCACACTCCTTATCACTTTTTCGCTTTCTTCCATGGACTTGGCCCGAATCAGCCAATCGTCAAGGTACGGGTGCATGAGTATCCCTTCGTCGCCGCCGCCACCACCACCATGACTTTGGTGAAGCTGCATGGTGCTGTTGCCAGCCCAAAAGGCAATGCCCGGAAATGGAAGTGACCCATGGGCACCGCAAAGCAGAGAAACTGCTGGTGATCTGATCTTATGGGAATGTGTAGATACGCTTCTGTGAGATCCAGTGATGTCAAAAATTCCCCACTCCTTACTGCCACTATCACTGACATCAGCATTTCCATGTGGAAATATGGGACCCGCAGACAGTGGTTGACCTCCTTGAGATCGAGGATCGGGCGAAAGGAGCCTTCGTTTTTGGGCACCACAAAATAAATGAAGTATTGACCGCACCCATACTGGTCTGGAAGTATTGCTTCAATGACTTGCAGCTGCAGAAGGCATGACAGTTTCCCTTACCGCCACAACCTTGCCCCGAGCCTTGCAGGGGGAGTGGATGAAAAATTCCCTTACTGGACGGATCCATTCCAGGGCATAGCCCTCTCTGACCACCTCCAGGACCCATTGGTCGGACATGATCGTGGCCTAGGCAGAGTAAAACTCCCGCAGTCAACCTCCCACAGACAAATCCCCTGCATGAGCCCCCCCTCGCCTCATTGTTCTCTCTTGTGCTCCAAGGTAGTGGCTGCTCCAAAGCCCCTTCCTGCAGCTCAGAAACCACGAAAACCCTGTCATCTGGCAGGGAACCTATCCCTATGGGCCTGGCTGAAGCGAGGGATACGAAAACGCTTAAACTCCCTCAGCTGACTTCGAGCCCTGCTTTTGCTTGTCCTTGAGTAACCGACCCCCTTTGGACTCCCCCAAGTCCTTAACCAACTTCTCCAAGTCCACTCCGAAGAGAAGCTTCCCCTTAAAGGGCAGCTTACTAAGCCAAGACTTAAGAGGAGCTGTCTGTTGCCCAGTTCCTAAGCCACAAGTAACAGCGGGCTGCCACCATCAAAGCCATGCTCTTGGAAAGGCCCATGATGAGATCGTAATGGGTGTCTGCCAGATAGGCCGTCCCCAACTCCAACTTTGCCGCTTCCCCTGACTTGGCTGGCTCCGAGTCCCCCGGGCTCTGAAGCTTTTGTGACCAGCGGAGGAAAGCCCTAGCCACCCATGCCCTGCAGATGGAGGCCTGCAGGGACGAAGCGGAAATATCAAACGCCTGCTTCAACAGTGTGTCCAGCTTCCTATCCTGGGCATCCTTGAGAGCCGCACTCCCCTCTACGGGGATCAAAGTCTTCTTGGTAACTGCAGACACTGCCGCGTCCACCTTCGGAGACTGCAGGAGCTCACGTTCCTGTTCCGGCAGGGGGTAAAGGCGCGACAAGGTCCGCCCGCCACTGAAACCAGCTTCTGGCATATCCCACTCCTCCTGTATCATCTGCCTGACCACTGTGTACTGGAAACACTACTTGCAACCTCCGAACAGCCTGGAGCAGAGGATCCTCCGCCGGGAGGCTTGTGGGCATATTCAGTGTCTGAGATGAGCGCCAAAAGCTCCTCCCGATGAACACTCACCAGCCTGGCCTGATCTTCCATCTCTGGAATCTCACCTTCCTCTAGCTCCTCCTGAAGGTCCAGATCCGTGTCCAAGTTGTCTCCCTCTGGACTCTCCAACTCTGGCAAGGGGTGCCACTCCTCAGGGCCCCTGGCTCTCTTAGCCGGAATTCCCATCTCATCATCTTCTGCGCTTTCCACCCACTTTGACCCCAGCACCACTCGCCAATCCCTGCTGGTGCAAGCAAAACACCCTATGTAATAGTAACACAAACTCCAGGGAAAAAGCCCCCGGGAGACCAGTTACCTCTCGGGGGGAGAGACGTGGAGGGTCCTAGAGTAGCTGACGGACTGTGTCCCCCCCCCCCCCCGGCAGCAACAGATCAGATCCCCCCCTCTCTCCTGGCCATCCTGCGCCAGGGTGGGGGTCCCCAGGCCCGCTTTGTCCTGCAGGTCCTGTTCCAAGAGGGTAGCCTCCTGTGTGCAACCAACACATACTCTGGCCTCAGAGACCGCCCCCCCCCCCCCGGCGGGTCCCGCAAACCAGGCATTGAGGCCTTGATGGCATAGTGGGCTCACCCAGCTGTCCTTCCCCTTCAATTCACCTCTCTTTTTAATTTAAAAAAAAAATAAAGACACTGACTTCTCCAAAGTCTTAGCCCAATAAGCCAGCCAAGCAGACCCTGAAGGAAAACACAGTAAAAACAAAGAAAACGAACACAAATTCAAACAAAATAAATCAAATTAAAATATGAAAAAACAGCAGTTTGAAATAGACACCAAGCCTGCCTCAAAACCGCAACAACCCTGCCAAATGTTAGTGAACACAGGCCCATAACTAAGCTGCACACTGTCTGGGCAGGAAGGCTGACCGTGGGCTGCTCTGCACACCAGTGGGAACCAGCCGTCACGTGTTTCAGGACTCAACACTGCTGTGGCAAATTGTGTCTCTCCCCCCACTCACCTGCTGGCGATCCCCAGACTTACAGGACTGTTCCTGCTCTGCACTGTTGCTCAGTGCTCCATTTCCCCCCCACGCTGAGCCGCACACTCAGGGCTTCAGCGCTGACGGGAGGGGGAAGAGAGACTCAAACTGTCAGTTGCACCGACTTGGCGGCTCCTCACTTGCCACCGGGATCGGGAGCTGCCTGAGTATCCCACCTTACTGAGCCCTCCTGACACTGCACAGTTTTTTTTTCACTAAACTTAAAACAAAAACTTCACCTGTAAGGACAGGGAACCAAAAATCCCCAAACAAACCTAAGAAACTTCACTCTAACTAAGTTCCTTATTTGTTTCTTCAGTGAGCTCAGCACCCTGGTTCACTACCTCCTCCAGCTGCTTGGAGACTGAGCATACTGGGGCTGGTAGGCGCTGCCAGCTATATATGTGCCGGGTGTCATCAAAAGAGGACATGCTCAGACTCCAAGCTGCTAGAGGAGGGACACTACCCAGAGGTGTGGGAATGGACTAGAGCAGGGGTGTCAAACTCAAATACACAGTGGGCCAAAATGTAAAACTTGAACAAAGTCGCGGGCCAGCATTGAACAAATGAACCTTTTAATATGGACCCAAACAAGATTTGCTTTAACATTGAATATGAAGCAACACTTATTACTATACAATTTATAACTTAATAGTTCAGATATGCAAAAACCAATTTCAAATAAAAAAAAACATCAATGACATTCATTTATTAAATAAGATTTAAATAATAATAAATAATAATTTTTAAAATAAAATAACAATAATAAAATTAATCAACCATTCAAGCCCATGTCTTGGACTAGCAAGAAAAAGTGCATAAAGAAAACGTTAATTATTGCTCAGTTTGCTGCACACTGATCTAATCTGATGTGCCCAAGCCAGATACCTGGCATCTCTTCTTGGATGATAGTTCATCAATGTCTGGGCTCAGGCTTTGAGCTGAGGAAATCCTCAGTATCGAGCGAAGGTGTTCATCAGTCAGACGTCTCCTGTGAGATGTTTTGGTCATCTTCATCGAGGAGAAAAGTTGCTCACATAGATAAGTGCTGCCGAACATGGAGAGCATCTGAGCAGCTTGGGTGCGGAGCTGAGGCATTGTGTCAGGGATGAACTGTGGAAACTGGGCGGCGCCCACAGCATCATACTTTGACTTCAGAGTGTCATTACACTGGAGTTCAATTAGCTCCATTTGGAGGTTGGTTGGTGCGTTTTCCACATTAACTGCAAAGGGATTACTGAGCAGTTCAAACCTACATTTCTGGACATCAAAGTCGGCAAATCGCCGGCTAAACTCAGCGCCGAGTACACTGAGTTTTTCAGCAAACTGTGCGCATGGGAACAAGTTGGTAAAGAACTGCGTTTTCATGGTTTGGCAGCAGGGAAAATGGCCAAGGTTTCCTTGCAGCATCTGATTCTCCCACAGGCACAGTTTAGTTTTAAAAGCCCTCACTGCAGCGTACATGTCTGTGATGATGCGCCCCCGCCCCTGAAGCTGCAGGTTCAGCGCATCGAGATGGCTCGAGATGTCACACAGAAAGGCCAGCTCACACAGAAACTTTTTCTCCCGAAGCTCTGCTGTGTCCTTCCCTTTGCTTTCCAGAAACTGACATATTTCCTCATGCAGCTCAAAACATCTATTCAGTACTTTTCCTCGGCTTAACCATCTCACCTCTGTGTGATACGGCACGTCTGCGTATTCCGAACCACACTCCTCCAGAAAAGACTTAAACTGGCGGTGATTCAGACCTTTGGCTCTTATAAAGTTAACTACTTGTGTTACTGTGGTCATAACATGTTCCATCTTTAGGGCTTTGCCACACAATGATTCCTGATGTATGATGCAGTGATAAACAGTTAGTTCACCTGCACAGTTCTCTTCCTGCATCTTCTCCCGGACCCTGCCCACCAGTCCACTTGTTTTACCGCACATCGCTGGCGCACCATCTGTCGTTAATCCCACGAGTTTATCCCACGGCAGCTTTATTTCAGTTATGCATTTGGAAACCTCCTCAAAAATTTCCTTTCCTGTGGTTGTGCCATGCATTGATTTGAATCCCAATAGCTCCTCCGTAACACACATATTTGAGTCCACTCCACGGATGAAGACTGACAGCTGAGCAGTATCAGATGCGTCGCTGCTCTCATCCACAGCAAGGGAGAATGCAATGAAATCTTTTCCCTTTTCCAAAAGCTGGTCATACAGATTGGTGGCAAGATCACATGTGCGATCAGCTACTGTGTTTCTGCTCAGGCTCACGTTTGAAAAGGCTTGCTTTTTCTCTGGGCACACGATGTCACAAACTTTCAACATGCACTTTTTCACAAACTCTCCCTCATTAAAGGGCCGGGCTGATTTTGCGATCTCTGCTGCCACAATATAACTAGCCTTTACAGCAGCCTCACTTTGTGATGTGGCTTTTTTGAACATATTCTGTTGTGAAACCAAACTTCTTTTCATCTCCTCCACTTTCTGGCTCCTTTGAGTCATGTCCAGGTCCTTGTACTTGTCATGGTGTTTTGTTTCATAGTGTCGTCGAATGTTATACTCCTTAGTTATAGCCACGTTGACTCCACAAATCAGACAAACAGGTCTGTCTTTTACATATGTAAACAAATATTCTGTCTCCCACCTGTCCAGAAAGTTCCTGTTGTCTGCCTTTCTTTTTGCCATTTTTGGGAAGGGGTTCCACAGTGACAGTTGTAGCTTGACATCGCTATGACTTCTGTCACACAGGAGAGGGCGTTTCTGGGACCTGTCCTGATTGACGCGACAAAACAGCAAGGCATTATGGGATTTGTAGTATTAGCGATGAATGAATGCGCTGTATAATACCGGCGGGCTAGCTCTAGTAGTCATTTGGTATAGCCTCGCGGGCCAAATATAATTACACTACGGGCCAAATTTGGCCCGCGGGCCAGAGTTTGACACCTATGGACTAGAGGGACGTTAAGGAACTACGGTTACATGATGCAAGGTTCTACATTAGGAACAACCACTCAAGAAAAGGATTTAGGCGTCATTGTGAATAATACATTGAAACCCTCTAACCAGTGTGCAGCAGTGGCCAAGAAAGCAAATAGAATGTTAGGAAAGGAATAGAGAATAAAACCAAGGATATTATGATGCCTCTCTATTGTTCCATGGTGCAATCTCTTTGAAAAATGTGTGCATTTCTGGTCACCATATCTTAAAAAGGATATAGCAGAATTACAAAAGGTACATAGAAGAGCCACCAAAATGACAAAGGGGATGGAAGGATACTCCTATGAGGGAAGGCTTAAAAGGTTAGGGTCTTCAACTTGGAAAAGACACAGCTGAGGGGAGATATGATAGAGGTCTATAAATTAATGAACGGAGTAGAATGAGTAAACGTAGCTCGGTTGTTTATTCCATCAAAAAGTAGAAAGACGAGGGGATGCACAATGAAGCTACAATGTAATTCATTTAAGAGTAATAAGAGAAAATATTTTTTTTCACTCAACGTATAATCAAACTCTTAAATTTGTTACCAGAGGATGTAGTAAAAACTGTTAGCATAGCTGGGTTTAAAAAGAGGTTTGGACAAATTCCTGGAGGAAAAGGTCCATAAACCATTATTAAAGAGGACCTGGGAAATAGAGTAGTTACTCACCTGTAACAGGTGTTCTCCAGGAGCAGCAGGAATCAGTCCTCACATATGGGTGTCATCGGCGCCGATGAAGCCCCAGCGGAGCATTTCCCCAGCTTTCTATGAAAGCCTTTGGGAATGCAGGCACGCATGCGCAGTTCCCTTCCCGCCTAAAGGTGCCATCTTACCTCAGTCAAATGACATAGCTAAGAACAGCACACAAAATGAAAAATAAACTATGTACAACTGCAACTCCAAGGGGAGGAGGAAGGGTTGTGAGGACTGATTCCTGCTGCTCCTGGAGAACACCAGTTACAGGTGAGTAACTACTCTTTCTCCAGGACCAAGCAGGAAGTCAGTCCTCACATATGGGCGACTCCCTAGCTCTGGGTTACCAAGGAACCCAGGCTGAACAAGAGAACTCCCTCTAGTCTCAGCAGCAAAGAAAGGCTTTTCAAGGACACAACCTCCACCAGTAGCCCAACAGAAGGCAGGAGTTGCCTAAACCTCAAAGAGATTCCGGAGTACTGCTTGGCCAAAAGCATTGTCCCTATGGGACTCCCTCTCCAGGCAGTAATGGGCCGCAAAAGTCTGGCTTGAAGACCAAGTTGCAGCCCTGCAGATGTCTACCAAGGGCACAGAGCGGAGATGAGTCACTGAGGCAGCCATTGCCCTGACTCGGTGGGCCATACCCCGATCCTGCAAAGGAAGGTCAGCCGCCTTATAAGCCCAAGTGATACTGCCAGCTACCCAGATGGACAAGGTACGCTTGGACACAGGCAACCCCAACTTATTGGGGTCAAAGAGCTGGGTAGCCCTTCTATGCCCCTGCGTACGGTCAAGGTAGAAGGATAAGGCCCTCCTACAGTCCAGGGTATGCAGGACTGCTTCAGCCTGGCTTGCATGAGGCCTAGGGAAGAATGTTGGAAGAACCACCTCCTGGTTGAGGTGGAAAGAGGAGACAACCTTAGGGAGGAACTTTGGATGAGTCCTAAGGACTACCCTGTTCCTATAAATCCTGGTGTAAGGCCTATCACAGACCAGGGCCTGAAGCTCACTTACTCGCCTAGCCGAGGTAAGGGCTATCAGGAAGAGTGTCTTCCAGGAGAGGAAGCGTAGTAGACAAGTAGCCACCGGCTCAAAAGGTGGGCGAGTCAGTTGCTGCAAGACCACATTCAGCTCCCACTCAGGGGCAGGACGACAGATGGGAGGCTTGAGCAAAAGCAAGCCCCTAAGAAAGCGAGACACCAAGGGGTGACCAGACAGAGAATGTCCCTCCACCAGAGAGTGGGGAGCTGCTAGAGCTGAGAGGTGGACCCGAACAGAATGGGATTTAAGACCTTGATTTGACAAGTGCAGTAAGTACTGAAGGACTACTGGCACAGTACAGGAGAAAGGATCTTCTGTACGTAGCTGACACCACACAGAAAACCTCTTCCATTTGAGAGCATAGGTTTTCCTAGTGGACTGTTTCCTAGAGGCTAGGACAACCTCCTCAAACTCCTGAGGCAGGCCCCAGGGAGCCAAGACTACCCTTGCAGCCTCCAGGCCATCAAATTGAGAGCATTGAGATTGGGGTGCAGAAGGGAACCCTGCTCCTGTGAGAGAAGGTTGGGTTGCAACCCCAGAGGTAGTGGAGGATCCACCGCCAGTTGAAGCAGAAGAGGAAACCAAGGCTGTCTCGGCCACCTGGGAGCTACCAACAGGACCGAGGCCTTGTCCTGAAGAATCTTGAAGAGAGTTCAGGCCACCAAGGGCGTGGGAGGAAACACATAGAGGAGGCCCTGAGACCAGGATATCAGAAAGGCATCCGCTGCTATCCGCAGAGGATGCGGTTGCCTGGAGCAGAACTTTGGCAGTTGCTTGTTCGTTGGGCTGGCAAAGAGATCTATCAAAGGGAGACCCCATTTCAGGAAGATCTTCTGAACTACTGAAGAATGCAGCTGCCACTTGTGGGGCTGCAGTATTCTGCTTAATCTGTCTGCCAGGTAGTTGTCCTGGCCTGGAAGGTACACAGCCTTGAGGAGCATGTTGTGCTTGAGGGCAAAAGAACAAAGGTCCTGAGCCTCCCGACAAAGGATCCTGGACCCAGTTCCGCCCTGTTTGTTCACATAAAACATGGCAACTTGGTTGTCTGTCTGAATCAGGACAGACAGGTGAGCCAGGGTAGGAGTGAAAGCTTTGAGTGCTAATCAAATAGCTCTGAGTTCGAGGAGATTGGTCTCTCTGGGAAGCTGCACAGCAGATCAGAGGCCCTGGGTGCACTTGCCCAGACAATGAGCTCCCCAGTCTTGCAGGGAGGCATCTGTTGTCATCACTACTGTGTACCCTGGAATCTGAAAAGGCACCCCTTTCAGTAGATTGGGTGGGTGCAGCCACCAGTTGAGGGAGTGCAGAAATGGTCTGGACGCCCTTATCCTGTCTCTGAGGCTGCCTGTGGCCTGTGACCACTGAGCCCGAAGGCACCACTGTGCAGGCCTCATATGGAGCCTGGCATTAGGGGTCACATGTACTGTCGAAGCCATGTGGCCTAGAAGCCTCAGGCAGAGTCTGGCGGAGACCAGGGACCTGCTGAGAAACTGATGTGCCAAGGCCATCAACCTTTGGGCCCTGTCTGCTGGCAAGAAAGCCTTTGCCAGTAGAGAGTCCAGCCTTGCTCCTATGAACTCTAAGTTCTGGGAGGGGAGCAAAGTGGACTTTGCGAAGTTTATGACAAACCCCAGGCTTTGTAGAAGAGCAATAGTCCTGAGGGTGGCTTATTTATTTATTTTATTTATTTACATTCTCTTATATACCGTGCTATTCTGCATCAGCGCGGTTTACATTGAACAAACTGAAATTACATTGAACAGGGCATTATAACTTGGAGATAACTATTTTACAGGGAACATGGGCTATGGAGGGTTAAGTGACTTGCCCAAGACCACAAGGAGCACCTTTGGGACTAGAAACCCCAGTCCTTCCGGCCCAAGGTTGCTGTCCTCTAGTGGGATTTGAACCTCCGACCTTCCGGCCTGAAGTACCTTGCCCCAACCACTAGGCCACTCCTCCACTCCACTTGATTGGCCTCTTGGCACGTCTGACCCCTGATGAGTCAGTCATCTAGATAGGGGAAGACAAAGATTCCCTGATTTCTCAGGTAGGCCGCCACCACTGCTAGGCACTTTGTAAAGGACTCTGGGGGCAGAGGTGAGGCCGAAAGGCAGCACTCTGTGCTGATATTGGTTCCCTCCCACAATGAACCTGAGGTACTTTCTGTGGTCTGGATGAATGAGGATGTGAGTGTACGCATCCTTTAGATCTAAGGAGCATAGCCAATCTCCCTGCTGGAGGTAGGGCAGAAGAGTCCCAAGAGTAAGCATCTTGAACTTCTCCTTCACTAGGAACTTGTTGAGGCTCCTGAGGTCCAGAATGGGTCGAAGGCCACCGGTTCTTTTGGGCACCAGGAAATACCTGGAGTAGAATCCGTGACCTTGTAAGTGGGGAGGCATAGGCTCCACCGCCCTGTCCACCAACAGACCATGAAGCTCTTGTAGAAGGTCTGTGTGCAGGGGAAGCCTTGGAGGCTCCCCTGGAAAATATGGTGGAGGCAGATGGTGAAAATGGAGGGCATAACCATTGTGGACTATCTCCAGCACCCAACTGTCCCCGGTGACAAGGGGCCACTGGTGGGCAAAGAGGGTGAGGCGACCTCCTGTGCAAGATTGGGAGAGCAGTGGAGGAGAGGCTACGCTCAAGGAGTCAAAAACCCCCACCCTGCTGAGTGGTAGCAGAGGCCTGAGGCTTGGGGGTCCTCTGCCTACGGGGCCCATTACCCTGGCCCTTGGCTTGCTGACCCTGGGGGGCAGCTTGGGCAGCCTGATATTGCAGGTACTGTTTGTAGGCAGTGCCCTTCCTCGGGTAAAAGGGCTTTTTACCCGAGCCCTTCTTTTTATGAGAAGGGGCAGAGGTCTTCCTCGACAGCCTTGTCAATGTGAGGTGCTCAGTTTCGAGCTGAGAGGCCTTCTCGGTCATGGGCTTGCCAAAAAGGTTTTCACCTCAGCAAGGGACATCGACCAACTTGTCCTGAACCCATGGCTCGAGGTCCGATGACTGCAGCCATGCCTGGCGTCGAGCCGCGATGCCGGCTGCCCCAACTCGGGCCGAAGCCTTGAAGCCATCATAGGCGGCGCGGGACATGAACTTCGAGCAGTCCCGAATCCCCGAGGACAAGGACTTAAATCTCTGCAAGGGTTCCCCGGAGAGACCAGCAGAGAACCCGGCCAATTCCTTGGCCAGATCCCGCAAGTACATGCCCATGTACAGCTGGTAGGACTGAACACGGCAAGCAAGCATCGAGCCCTGGAAGCACTTTCTACCGAAGCCATCGAGGTTCCAGGCCTCCCTGCCAGGGGGCACCGCGGAGTGCATCTTCTGGCTCTTCAGACGATACATGGCCCATTCCACAACCATAGAACAGTGTGGTAGCTGTGCCTTTTGAAAGCCAGGGCTCTTCCGGAGTCGATAGATCGAATCGACTCGCTTGCTGAGAACCGGCGCTGAGGCCGGTGCCTCCCACATACGGAAGAGGAGCCGTTCCAGCATCGGAGGAACCGGAACAGTAAAGGCCTCCTTCGGAGCAGAGTCATACTGTAGGGCCTCGAGCTCTTCAGCTCGAGGCTCCTCCTCGGGATCCGCCGGGATAGCCAAGGCAGCGGCCATATCCCAGACGAACTCCGAGAACCAAAGTATCCTCCGGGGGGGACCTACTCCGGGGCTCAGACTGTGGTGAGTCCGAAGGGACGCACTGAGTCTTGAAGGTATCAGGAGACTCCTCATCCTCCGTCTCCCAAGCTGACTTGTCCGAGGAGGAGTCAGGGTCCGACCCCGCGGGGCCCTTGAGCACCTGCCCCAACGCCGGAGGCACCAGCGTCGACGCCCTCGGTCCCGAACGGGAGGTCGAGGGAGACCGCGACCGAGGTCGACTCCGAGCCACGATGGGCTCGAGTATCGGCTCGGTCTCCGGGGTCGACTTCGAAGTCGATGTCCCGGTGGTCGGGGCAGATGCGCCAGACAGGCTGGCCATCAGTGCCCACTGCTGCTCCATGAAGGCAGACAGACAATCTGCTTTCCAAGGCTGTCATCCTGAGACTCAGCTTGGGAGACGCAGCAGCTACCGACTCGGGCCCCGGCGGCGCCGGGCCCGATGTCGGCTCCCTGGGAGGAGAGTCCTCGAGGACTACGGAGCTTACGTGTCCAGCAGACTCCAGCTCCACGCGAGGAACTTTTGCAGGCTTCTTGAGTTCCAAGGGCCTGGGGCGACGGTCGGGGGTCTTAGACCTGGCCCTTGAGGAGCCAGGGACCTCCTCCGACGACGCCCTCGCGAGCCGCTTCTTCCTCTTGCATTCCCAGTCGGGGGACCCCCTGTCCGAGGAGCTTCGACGGCGCTCGGGTTCGGAATCCCGAGATGTCGAGGCCTCAGATGAGGTCCGGGCCCGGCCGGAGGCTGAGTCCGAGAAAAGCCTTTCTTTTTGCTGCTGACGACTTCGGAGTGCCTTGGAAGACATCTTTCCACATGGCCCGCACGACTTTGGATCGTGGTCGGGGCCGAGGCACCAAAGGCAGCAGTCGTGTGTGTCGGTGAGAGACATCAGTTTCTTACACCGATCACACTTTTTTAAAACCGCTGTAAGCCATCGGGGAAAAAGAGAGTCCCCGCGAGGTCAAAGGACCGGCCTTCCAGGGAAAAATGGAAAAAAGGGCGCGAACGCCAGCCACGAAGGGTAAAAACCGAAAAGAAGAATTGTGCTCGATACCGGTGTACCGAACCCGGCGGGAGGGGAACCGGCGTCGAATCGGGAGAAAAAATAGCGAAAATCGCCGGAAAAAATCTAATTTTAACCGGGAGAACAAGACACACGTCCTGTGGGCGTCACGGAAAAAAAGAGACTGAGGTAAGATGGCATCTTTAGGCGGGAAGGGAACCGCGCATGCGTGCCTGCATTCCCAAAGGCTTTCATAGAAAGCTGGGGAAATGCTCCGCTGGGGCTTCATCGGCACCGATGACACCCATATGTGAGGACTGACTTCTTGCTTGGTCCTGGAGAATCACTGCTTACCCTGGGACAAGCATTGTGGAACTTGTGTACCTTTCTGGGAACCTGCCAGGTACTTGTGACCTGGATTGGTCACTGTTGGAAACAGGATACTGGACTTGGACATTGGTCTGACCCAGTATGGCATTTCTTATGTTATGACAGCACCATCCTTAGATAGACAGATGACATTGAGATGACCAGAAAAGACTTTCTATGGGACAAGTCTTATAGCTCTGACAACTACCTGACAGATACAATATCCAACATGAAAACCACTTTCAGGGTCAAATCTATGAGAGAAAAAAAAAAAAGAGGTAGTACTCACCTGTAGCAGGTATTCTCTGGACAGTAGGAATTAGTCCTCATGTCTGGGTGACGTCCCCAATGGAGCCCCATGTGGGAACACTCCCCAGCTTCTATTGGAAGTTTTTGAGAGCTCCACCATGCCTGTGAGCCTCCCTCCCAACTGCCGCCATGGTGCCATCATTCATCAGTCTGATAACATAGCTGTAGCGGAAGACAACTCTTCAGGGAGGTGGGAGTGTTGAAGACCTGCTACAGGTACTTAACTACCTTTTCTCCATGGACAAGCAGGAATGAGTCTTCATATATGGGGCTCCCAAGCTACAGGCTACCAAAAACAGAGGCAACATCTTTCCTGGAGGAAATGTCCATAAACCACTATTAAAGAGGACCGGGAAAGTCTATTGCTTACCCTCTGGACAAGCAGCATGCAATCTGGATACGTTCTGGGAACCTGACAAGTACCTGCGACTTCAGATGGCCACTGTTGGCAACAGGATACTGGGCTTGATGGTCTGACCTAGTATGTCATCTCTTATATTCTAACTGCAAAATGGCAAGAGGCCAAAACAATTCAATCACCAACTAGGCACAAATAAGTGAATTACTCTTCTCTTTTTTTTGGTAGCCTGGACAGACTAGAATGTAGTTGGATTCTAATCCTCAAACATATTCCGGAGTACAGATTAGTCAAAGTCGATGTGAGATGTGAATGTGTTGACAGAAGACCATGTTGTAGCTCTTCCATGGAGACTGAGCATAAGATGGCCACCGAAGCAGCCAAGGCTGACTCTGTCAGCTGTGACTTGACCATCAAGCCTCTGGCTTGCCTGGGCATATGCGAAAGAGATGCAGTCTGCTAGCCAAATTGAAAGAGCATTTGGAAGCGCATGGCCTGCCATGGGCGCCGTGCCACCCACAGGTCTGCTTCCCTAGAGGACCACCTAGTGGACTGGCTGGTCCTGCTGACAAGTTTGATGCAAAGCACCAATAAAGCAGGCAAAGAATTCAGAAAGAAGTTTGCCATGGAAGCAATAAAAATAAACCTCACATACTAAAATCAATCATACATTTGAAGTAAGAAGCTTGCGAGGGAGTACGTTGAACTATTTCACGTAGAAGATAGGCATAAAAAGGGGCACTAACAGGACAAATCCATAGCAGAGAGACAATGAATATTCGCTTCAGTTTTTATTGAAGATGATATAGGGGACATCACCCTTAAATCTTGTTTCTGGCAAGGAGGAAATGAAACAAATCTCAGTGAACATGGAAGATGTAATATGGAAAACTGACAAATTAAAAATGAGTAACCAATGTCAAACCCAAAACAAACTGATAGGTCACTTGGGAGTTTCCTAAAACCTGAAACAGAGCCTGTTTTCAGTTGGGCTTGAAACGTGTCACGTCATGTGGCGATTCCCCTGCAGTTCTTTTTCAAGCTCTTTTTCATAAGATAAGTGAAACTGTATGTTAATAAAAACGATTAAAAAGGAGACCATCTTTTGCGAGAGCATAGTTACTCACCTGTAACAAGTGATCTCCGGGAACAGCAGGAATTTAGTCTTCACATATGGATATCGTCGGCACCGACGGAGCCCATGCGGGAACGCTCCATAGCGTCCAATGGGAACGCTTTTGGGAGCATCCCACAGCGCATGCATGCTGCCTTCCCGCCTCTGTACCTCTCTCTCTATTCAGTTGAGTTTGTAGCTGAGACCAAAGGAGAAAAGTAGAGAAAGAGATGGAGACAACTCCTAAGGGAGGCGAGTGGGTTGTGAAGACTAAATTCCTGCTGTTCCCGGAGATCACCTGTTACAGGTGAGTAACTACGCTATCTCCAGGAACAAGCAGGAATGTAGTCTTCACATATGGGGACTCCCCAGCTGAAAGATGCCAAGGGGTGACCCCAGCAAGCTGCGAACCCAGGTGAGATGGGTCATGCTTCTTCCCATGGACCTCTGGCATCCAAACAGTGGACGGTGGGTAGGAGTTGTATTAAGTATGGAAGAGATGCTGAAGAACAGCCCGGCCAAACGAGGCATCCCGATGGGAGTCCTTGTCTAAGCAGTAGTGGGATGTGAATGTGTGTACCGAAGCCCAAGTGGCTGCTCTACAGATGTCATCAATGAACACAGAACAAAGGTTAGCCTTTGAGGCTGCCATTGTTCTCACATTGTGAGCTGTGACATGGCCCTCGAGAGAAAGTGCTTTACTCTAATAAATATAGGATATGCAATCCTCAATCCAATTTGACAGAGTTCTTTTGGAAACTGTAAGTCCTAAATGACTACAGTCAAAAGCCACAAAAAAGCTGAGAAGATTTTCTATGTGGCTTAGTTCTTTGGAGCTCGCCGCAGCTCCAGTCCCGATCGGCATCATTGAGGGAGAGCGGGAAGGTAAGCTCCGCCCCGCTCCCCTCCGACAAGGCCAATCAGGGCCCTCTTCCACCTTACAAAGCTTGCAGTCACCCCTGGCGTGCACGTGCCTGATGTGCACACGCCTGAGGGCCTCGCCAGAGGGCCCTTTGGCGTGGCCCTTAGGCAGGGTCCTGTGTGGAAGTCACCCCTAACCCCGGAGGATTGCAGTCCGCGGTAAGAAACAACCAAGAAACCTGAAGACGAACTGCAGAACCACGGAACCAGGGCTGAGCTCTCCACAAAATGTATGTAAGACTGCACGAAACCGCACATCCTAATTACTGGACATATTTGTAAGAGCTAAGATTCTCAGGTAGCCACTCCCTACAATAGATCTATTGTCGTTTCAAATGGTCACTGTTGTGCAACTAGCTACTCTTATTCAAGTAGCCATTGTTATTCCTAAAAAGTACATTGCTGCACAAGTTAGACACCCTTGCTAAGCTAGCCAGATCTATAGAATGTAAGCTAGTTTAAAATACTCACTAAAAGTACTCAAGGTCAGATGCATAGCCATCATTGAAGTGCAAATATCTGCCGCACAAGCTAGCCTCACCGAAGTGCAAAGTATCTATTATTGTACAAGCTAGCCTAGTATCTATTCTTGTACAAGCTAGCCTCATTGAAGTACAAAGTATCTATCTATTGTTGTGCAAAATAGCCAGCATTGTTAACCCAGAAATCTCCCATACAAACTACTGCTACCCCAATATTGTCAACCTAGCTATCTCCTATACCAGCACCCAGTGGTGCCCTACAACTCAACATGGAACTAAATGGTTTTTAAGCCATTTGCGCATGTGCGGGCAGCTGCGATGAAAAACTGTTTCTAGTTTTGCCTGCTGACGGCGTCTTCATTGACTGATTCAGGTTTGGTTTTATAAAAATTGTTTGGTTTTATATGCTGGCAATGGGGCAATAAGATAATTTATGTAAGGATATGTTTTATGTTCTTCAGTTTTAGCTTCGGTTTTTTGAAAGATCATGCAAAGTGCCTTACTATATTATCCGCTTTTGCCCGCCGGCACAGTTATGGCTGCATTTTTCACGCGCGTGCAGAGCTCGGCCCTGGTAGCTCTTTTTAAGTTTTAATTATTTATTCTTCTTTTAAATTCACAATGTCGTGTTTGATACCTTTCTTTTGGTAATTTATGATAGAAACATAGAAATATGACGACAGAAAAAGACCACATGGCCTATCTAGTCTGTCCTTCCATAACAACTACAACAGTCCACTTATAGAAACATATTTTCCTTTGAAACCCGCCGCTTCTGGTTGGCGTCTGTTAGGCATTATAGAAACACCCCCCCCCCCTGTTTTTACATAGATTTTAGTTCATTTAATGTGTTTATTTATATTTTATAACTTTATCTTTATGCACGGAGTATCCCATATTGAATATGAGGGGCAGTGGTCTCTTTTTGGCCCCGCGAATATAAGGATAAAAGTCGTATAGGTTCCTGCTTCGGGATGATGTTTGTTGATCTCGGTTTGATAATGCTGTTCTATTGATAATTACAAGAAGGTTGTGGCCTGTTTTTTGGGATAGTTGTATACATATTTATAATTTTAAGTGGCATCCTTTTGCCTCCCTGCTTATTTTATTTGTTTATTTATGTATAGTTCAACCTATATCGCATGTGTGGGGCAGGTTGTTCCCACGGCCCAGCCAATCAAAGAGATTTGCGATTTACATTGGCTGTTACAGTGGTAGGTTTTTAATTGTATTTTTTAATGTGCATTTTGTATTGTCTGTTGGTCGATATTTATAAGATGGTCCTGTCTTTTAGATCAGTTCATATGTATCCCACTTATTCACTCCTATCTCCTTCAGTTTTCTTTATTATGTTTTTTACTCTCTAGGTGTTTATGAAGCAATATTTTTTGTTTATGCATTGTTTACTGCATGTCTTTTTAGTCCTCCTCTCTCTCCTTTTTCTCCTGGTTTGAGTTTATTTGGTTTTATAGTGTACGCATTTTATGTTCTATATTGATGCATTTTATATCGTTATATGTTATTTATTATTTAATGCAATATAGTTATTTTATCAATGGTTTATCACACTATATTTATTTATGTATTTATTGTTTTAATTTATTTAAGATGATTTGTATTTTATTAACTTTATGCTTATTGTATTAATATATTTGTTTTATTTGTTGTGGTTTTTATTCAATATGTATATGTATGTTTTTTAGTGAGCCGTTAACCCCTGAGGAAGTGGTGAACGAAACACGGCCTGTGTCGGGTTTTAGGCACACTTGATCCGTGGAACAATAAAGGCATTTATGGAACTCCCTGCCACGTTTGACTGGTTCTTGGTTGCCCATGTGGCAGTTTGCTGTTCTTTGGTGGACCCTACAACTCAACATGGCCATATCCATCCTAACCCTATAACCATTTTGTACCTCCTTAGCACCACACTCATTGGTCCTCTCACCTCAGCCTCCAACCACAACCACATCCCAACCCTTCAAGGCCGAGGAAAAAGATACCAAGGCAGCACATATTATAAGCCACCAGAATTACATCAAGACTCACACCCACACTTAATCTACATACCAATCCAACACTCCACAAAACCTAAAGCAGCACAGCCCCAAAGCCAGTGAAGCCTAAAATGTGCCCTCATAAATGCACGTTCAGTCCGCAGGAAATGGCCAGCCATCACCGACCTTATAACTCATCTTGAACTAGATATCCTACTGGTCACTGAATCATAGCTCGCCAACTCAGACTCTATCCTTATTAACCAACTCATCCCTTCCAACTTCTCAAGCCACACTTGCCACAGACCCAACCGCAGAGGAGGTGGCGCTCTCATCTTATCAAAAGCAGAGCTCCAATACAAGCTGGTCAAATCCAGCAGCACAACACACCTCGATACACTTACCATAACCAACAGCCACAGCACCATCAACCTAATCTACAAATCACCATCCTCCTCCCCTGACGACCTTGCAACCATAATTGACCTTGCCTGTAACCCCAAGAACACCCACAGGCCAAACTGGATACTGGGAGATTTTAATCTCCCAGCCCTCCATGATACCCACTCTAAAGCCTTCCTTGAAGCACTCAACGATCTGGGCTATGAGCAGACAGTTGAAACATCCACCCACAGGAAAGGAAATATACTAGACCTCATATTCATTCCACGACCTGACATAAGCCCAAAGCATAATTTTGAACTAGTTATCACCCCAGTCCCATGGTCCGACCACAACCTAAATAAATTCCAGATACCCTTGCATCAGGACAGCAACCTACCTACGAAAGCTGCCAAAAGCTCATCCTCACCCATGAGACGTTTCAGACCATTCGACAAAGAGGCGATCCTCAATGAAGTCCTTCCAAACCTCAAGCTAGATTCTCCTGACCTGGATGAACTGATGGCCACTTGGAATAACAGCCTGAAATCCGCCACATGCCTATCTACCTCAACCAAGACCTCAGACAAAACACCAAGAGGTAGGAAACCAGCACAATGGTTCTCTGCAGAACTACGGTCCTCACTACTTCTCCTTAGGAAACTAGAAAGAAAATGGCAGCGATCCCGGTCCCCAACCAACCAGGCAGCCTACTCCGCCCACCTGAACGCACACCGTGACTCTATATCAGTGAAAATGAAAGAATACCACTCTGAACTCCTACACCGCTCGCTAAACCATGACCTCTTCAACCTAGTGAAGTCCATGACGAAAGAACCTTCGCCCTCACAGAATACAATACTACACCCACAGGAATACACAGACTACATACTAGCCAAAGCCAGCAATACCAGCATAACCACGAAACCCACCCCTGGACACAACCCGTTCCAACCACTACCGCTCAACTTGCTTACAACACCATCAGCCAGAGGCATCGAGGACATCAGCGCAACTATCAACTCCACCACAGCCCTAAACGACCCCTGCCCAGCGCATTGGATAAGATCCCTGAGCAAAGAACTCAGTCCAGCCCTTACCAGGATCATGGAGCGGTCCCAGCATGCCTCAGACGTCGATCAGGCCCCTCCTGAAGAACAACAAGCTGAACCTCCAGAAGGTTGAATCCTATCGACCAATCTCAAGCATCTCACTTCTAGCCAAGATTATTGAGAAGGTAGCTCAATGCCAAATCCAAGAACACATTGAATCCACGGCCCCTCTTGATCCATGCCAACATGGTTTTAGGGAACCACATGGCATCGAAATGCTTCTTGCCACGCTCTTTAACACATTAATCACAGGGATTAACGACTACAAACAAGGATATGCCCTGATCTTCCTAGACATCTCCGCAGCTTTCGACTCAGTCAACCACGAACAGCTTCTAATACGTCTCCAGGAAAAGGGAATCCAGGGCTCAGCCTGGAGCTGGTGCAAGTCGTACCTAACAGATAGATGGTAGCAGGTTCGGACAGGCTCCGCGACCTCCGAGCCTTTTCAACAAAAACATGGAGTCCCCCAAGGCTCCTCGCTATCCGCCCTACTATTCAATATATACATGCAACCCATATGTGCAATCATCCGCTCCTTCAACATATCCTGCCTGATTTATGCAGACGATGTACTACTTTCAACCCATTCACCATCGATCAACCAGACTTCTCCCCACTAGTAAAATGCTTTGACGCCGTCACGGACTGGTTTCACTCACAGAGTCTCAAGATAAACTTCAGCAAGACTGAAGTGCTGTTCATCACGAGAAACCAAAGCTTCTCCCCACCGGCAACACTGAAAACAAGAGATGCCGAACTCCTGAGTCATCCCACCATCCGCCACCTAGGAGTCATGCTGGACCAGCACCTCGATATGAAAGCACACATATGCAATGCTGTAAAGGTGGTCTACCATAAGATGAGGACAATTCGACATCTCCAACCCTTGCTGCAACCAGAGGACCTCTGAACAGTTTTCCAGGCACTAGTAACCCCTCACTTTGACTACGCCAATGCAATCCTTCAGGGACTCCCCAAGAACACACTTAACCCACTACAGCTAGCAATGAATGCTGCCGCCCGTTTCCTACACGGGGCTTCTAGAAGGGAACACATCACTCCAATCCTAAAGGATCTGCACTGGTTGCCAATTTACTGCCGGATCATATACAAAGTTGCCCTCTTAACTTTCAAGGCCATTAACAAAAGAACTGCCAGCACCTTGACAAACCTTATCCACCTCACACCAGCATCTAGAACAAGTTGGTCCTCCACCACCAACACTCTAGTGACCCCCAGTGAAGTAACAAAATGCACCAACGCCACAAGAAACAGAGCGTTTAGGTTGTACGCACCTATCTGCTGGAACGAGCTCCCAGTGACCATCCGCACGATCACTGACCTTGCCCAATTTAGAAAGGCACTAAAGCACCACCTCTTTCACCTACACTATGCCCAAGCCAACAACACATCCTCACCTGGCCTTACCTTACAGTCAACCCAATAAATAATTTCACATCCTTGTACATAGCCCTCTGGACAAGCCATGTTGCAACAGCCACATAGCGTCCTCCCTACCATGGTATATAATCTGTATATATCATGTATATGCTTTCCCGTTATCAATCCAAGTTGTATTACCTGTTCGTTGTAAGTGCAAAGTAGGCTCTTCCTACTCTGCACAAAATGTTATCTGTGAACCACAATGATTTTAAAAAGCACGGTTTATAAAAGCATTAAATAAATAATAAATAAATAAAAGGCCAAGGCTCTTTTACAATCCACTGTGTGAAGATTTCTTTCCGCACTAGAGGCATGAGGCCTAGGGAAGAATATAGGAAGATAAACCGACTGGTTTAAATGGAAAGGCGAAACCACCTTTGGCATAAAGTGAGGATGAGTCCTGAGGACTACTTTATCAAGGTGGAACCTTGTATAAGGAGGGTCAGCTACTAATGCCTGAAGTTCACTAATACGTCTTGCAGAAGTGATGGCAATTAGGAAAATAACTTTCCATGAAAGAAGCTTTAGTGGCTAAAGGTTCAAAGGGCGGTTTCATAAGCTGACCAAGATTCAGATCCCATGCCACCGGTGGTGGTTTAATGGGAGGTTTTGTTAAAAGTAGGCCTCTCATAAATCTTGATACACGTGGATGAGAGGAATAGGTTGTCCATTGAAAGGTTTATGAAAAGCAATAGCACTAAGATGGACTCTCACTGAATTGGTCTTTAGACCAGAAGTTGATAATTGGAGGAGATACTCTAGTAGCGACTCTACAGGTACCAAAAGGGGGTTAAGTCCCTTTTGTGAACACCAGACAGAGAATCTTTTCCACGTAAAAGCGTAGGAACATCTTGTGGAAGGTTTTCTGGAAGCCAGAAGGATATCCTTTACTTGTTGAGAAAGGTTAATATCCTGGAATTCTAGGCTTTCAGTAACCAGGCCCTGAGATGTAGGGGCTGGGGATTGGGATGCAGCAAGCATCCGTCCTCCTGAGACAAAAGATCTGGAGCAATCCCCAACTTCAGAGGAGTGGTTTGAGAGATATGCAGAAGAGTAGGATACCACGTTTGTCGTGGCCAATGTGGAGCTATGAGTATCATACAACCTCTGTCTCTCTGAAGTTTGAATAATGTTTTGGGAATGAGGGGAATGGGTGGGAAGGCATAGAGGAAGTCCTGACCCCAGTGGAGTAGGAAAGCATCTTTTTCCGGAATTCTGGAACAGAATCAGGGAATTTTGGCATTCTGTGGACTTGCAAAGAGGTCTATATCTGGTGTTCCCCAGATTTGAAATACTCAAGCAAGCTGGTATGAGTGGAGGCACAACTCGTGTGGCAGCAGTATTCGACTGAGTGTCTGCTCATAAGTTTTGAATGCCCGGAAGGTATACCGCAAACAGGTGAATTTGCAACTCTCTGGTGAGGGCCCATAGTCGCAAAACTTCGTTGCATAGCGACAGAGCCTGTTCCGCCTTGCTTGTTCACATAGAACATAGCTACCTGATTGTCAGTTTGGACCAGAACTGTTTTGTTGCTGAGATGGGTCTGAAAGACTTGAATAGCATTGAAAATGGCTCTCAGCTCTAGGAGGTTTATGTGAAGGGAAACCTCCTGTGAGGTCCAAAAGCCCTGAGTGGAGAGATCGTGCAAGTGGGCCCCCCAACCCATCTTGGACGCATCTGTTGTTAGGGTGGCTTGATATAGAGGCTGCTGGAAAGGAGAGCCTACGAGGAGGTTTTCTAGAGATTGCCACCATTGCAGGGACGAAATCAGACGTGTGGTGTTTCTGATCTTGTCCATTAACTGACTCAAGGCCTGTGACTATTGAGAGGATAGGGTCCATTGGGCTGCTCGCATGTGGAGGTGAGCATAGGAAACCACATGGACAGTGGATGCCATGTGTCCCAGAAGTTGAAGCATCTCTCGAGCAGTAAGGAACACCTTCATAGATGCTTGAGATGCCAGTTGTATTATTCGTAGACAGCGTGGCTGTGGCAGGAAAGCCCTTGACTGCCATGTGTCTAGATGAGCCCCTATGAATTTGAGAGATTGAGAGGGGGTGAGATGATATTTTGGGAGGTTTATGACCAGTCCCAAGTATTGAAGAATTCTCATTGCTCGAGAAAGAGCATAGCTGGCCTCTGGAGCTGTCGATGCTCAAATGAGCCAGTCGTTTAAGTAAGGAAAGACGAATATTCCCAGAGTCTTCATAAATGCTGCTACCACTGCCATGCATTTTGTGAAGACTCTTCGAGCAGAGGCCAGTCCGAAAGGAAGAACTCTGTACTGGAAGTGACTTCCTTGGACCAGGAATCAAAGGAACTTCCTGTGATCTGAGTGGATGAGAATATGCGTGTGCACATCTCTTAGATCTAAGAACATAGCCAGTCCTGACTTTGAAGGTATGGTAGGAGTGCCCGAGGGAGATCATTTTGAACTTTTCTCGGAACAAATATTTGTTTAATTCTCTGAGGTCTAGTATAGGCCTGTCTCCCCCTGTCTTCTCTGGAATAAGAAAACAAGGGAAGTAAAACCCCGTCCCCTGTTGGGGTATGGGTACTTCTTCGATTGCGCCTTGAGCGAGAAGTGATGTGATTTCCTGCCACAAGAGGTTGGTGGCAGGGGCCTGAGAATTTACCTGTTTTATTATGGTAGGTGGGGGGCAAGTTGAGAAAATGAAGCCTGTACCCCAGTCGTGCAATGGACAGAGTCCAGTTTTCTGATGTTATTCGTTGCCATCTTTTGGCAAAATAGCATAGTCTTCCTGGAATGGTTAAGGGTTCTGGACCTTTCAGGGCAGAATGACTAAGTTCTCTAGGAAGAAGTCAAAGACCCTGAGGGGGCTGGGTCTGTTAGGCCGGTTGAGCTCTTTGAGCTTGCGGCTTTCTTTGCTGTCTGTTCTGTTGTTGCCCCTTCTGGGGAATATGAAGCGCACAGTGGCTTTGATGGGTGCAAGATGGGTAAAGCTTCTTTTTCTTACTGAAAAAGGGTTTTTTGAATGTTTGCTGGGTTGGCTGTAGACTTTGATAGTCTATTCAATGTAGTATTTTCAGATTCAAGCTGATTAGCCTTGTCCTGCCAGTCGCCAAAGAGATTTTCTCCTGTACAAAGGAATGTTTCCCAGCTTTTCTTGCACTCACTGTTCTAAGTCTGATGCTTGAAGGCAAGCAATATGACATTCTCCTATGGATATAGCAGAGGCTCTGCTAATACATTCAAAGCAATCAAAGGTAGCACGGTTCATGAACTTAGAGACATTCTGGGCGTGCTTGAGCAGAATAAGGTAGTCTGCTCTTTTTTCCTCAGACACACAAGGGCTAACGAGCTCTAAGTCTTTTGTGACTTCTTCCAGGAACATTCCCATATAAAGAATATAGGAACTGATCCTGGCTGATAGCATGGAGGATTGAAAGCATCGACTCCCAAAGGCATCGAGTGTCCTGGATTCCCAGCCTGGAGGATTCGAAGAATGTTTTAGCACACTTTTTCTTCACATGGCTGATTCCACTACCATTGAATGATGTGGTAACAGTTTTTTGAAAACCAGGACAACTTGGCACTCAGTACATAGTTTTCAGAAAATAGAGTACTCTGGACAAAAACAAGAAAGGGTGCTGTATTTTTTTGTGACTTATTTAGTGGCAACACAGAACCTCAGAACTCCGGGCTGTTTCCAGCTGACAACAAAATGTCAAGAAATGTCATGCCCTATTGTACATCACCAACCTTGAAATAATCAAGCCACTACTTATGTCGATTTTTCATAAAAAAATGTTTATATATTTATTTATTTATTTATTTAACATCTTTTATATACCGCACTATTGTCACCAGCGCGGTTTACATGTAACAAACATATACATACAAAGAACTGTAATGCATTTTACAAGTAACAGGGTTTTTGAAAACTTGGGAATAACAAGGTACAACTACATAGGCTAGCTAACTATTTACAGAATATTGAAATACATTAGTCACATTTGGATATCAGTTGGGAAAATGGCCTGGTCGGAAAAGTGTCTGTAATATTTTCATGTGCGAAGGTTAGATTGGGAAATAGCTTAGGAAGAGGTGGTGTTTGAGACTCTTTCTGAATTGTGTTAGGCTGGTTATAACTCTCAGTTCTAGTGGGAGGGCATTCCAGGTTATTGGGGCGTGGATACTGAAGGCTCTTTTGGTTGTTTCCTTAGTGTATCTGACTGTTTGTTTCGGGATTATTAATGTATTCATTGCAATTGACCTTCTGGATCTATTAGGGGTCTGTGAGTGTACAAGGTTGGTAATGGTTGATGGTGCTTGGTTGTTTATGGCTTTGAATGTAGTGATCAGTATCTTGTAGTGGATTCTTGCGTTGGTTGGTAGCCAGTGGAGTCTTTTTAGAACTGGGGTTATGTGATCTGTCTTTGATATTCCTTCAAGTACTCTGGCAGCAGTGTTCATCGCTAGTTGGAGAGGATTTAATGTTGCTTGAGGGAGTCCGTATAGAATTGCATTTGCAAAGTCAATGTGAGGCATTATCAGGGCTTGGTAGACGGTTCTGAAATCTGAGGGTTCCAGTAGAGGTCGCAGGTGGCGTAATGTACGTATCTTGTGATATATTAGTTTTGTTATGTTTTTTATGTGGGCTTTCATATTGAGGTGCTGGTCAAGGGTTATACCTAGGTAGCGTAGTGTAGGTTTTACTGTTAATTCCTTGTCCTTTATCTTCACGGAGGTAGGAGGTGTGAAGTTTTGGTTTCTTGTTACAAACATCACATCAGTCTTGCTGTGGTTGATTCTTAGATTTTGGGAGATGAGCCAATCTTCTACTGCTTCGAGGCATGTTATCAATGATGTATAATCAGGGTGATTGATGGAGAATGGCATGAATAGTAGAATGTCATCTGCATATGCTAAACAGGTGACATTAAAGGAACGAATGAGGTCACAAATGGGTTGCATGTATATATTAAACATCAACGCTGACAGAGAAGATCCTTGTGGTACCCCTTGGTCTTGAAGAAATGGTTCAGAAGTAGTTTCGTCAATTCGTACTTGTTGCCAACGGTTAGTTAGATATGATATACACCAGTCAAGTGCGGCACCAACTATTCCTTTTTCCTTAAGGCGATCGATAAGTATTTGGTGGCTTACTGAGTCGAACGCAGCTGAGATGTCCATGAATATAAGTATGAATCCTTGGTGAATGTTATCTATTCCTGTGATTAGTGTGTTGAATAGTGTGATGAGGAGGGTCTCAACTCCATAAGCCTCTCTAAAGCCGTGTTGTGCAGGGTCAAGTGGAGCTTCATTGTCTATGTGCTGTTGTATTTGCCGTTGGACTACTTTCTCAATTATTTTCGCTAGGAGTGGGATACTGGATATTGGCCTGTAGGATTCTACTTTTTGGGGGTCTAATTTACTGTTTTTTAGTAATGGTCTAATTGAGGTTTGTTTGAGGCTTTGAGGAAAGGTTCCAGTTGAAAAGGATTGTTCAAGGATATTCTGTATGAAGAAGCTTACTTCATGTTTAAGATTTTTTATCCAGGCTGCCGGGCAGGGATCGCTTGCAGCGGTGGTAGCATTTATTGATGCGATAGTGTTCTCAATTTCTTTGATTGATAGTGTATTGAACTTGGTTAATGTGGTTGACTGTGAATATATATCATTCTTTGTTGGTCCAGAGGTACAAATGTTGGATGTTTTTGTCATCTTTGACTTTAGGTATTCAGCATATTCTTGCGGGTGTATTGCTTGCGTTTGTTGAGGTGTTGGTTCCTTTGCCATTGTTCTTACGATGTTGAAGAGGTCATGATGTTTATTTAATGATTTCTTTAGAAGGTTAGTATGGAATTGTTTCCTTCGATCTGCTATTTCTTGGCGATGCTTATCTAAGTATTTGCAGTAAGCTGTGTAGGCTTCAGTAGAGCGTGATCTTCTCCAGTATTTCTCGAGTCTCCGAAGATGGAGGAGGGATGTTCTTAGCTCCTTGGAATACCAGGCTACGTGTGTACGTTGGTTGGTATTTTTTGCCATGTTTGATGGTTGAGAATTGAATCTAAGGGAGTGATCCCAAGTGTTGATTAGACTGTCCAAGTCGGGTTCAGACGCTTGTAGTGTTGGGAGGAGATTATTAAGTATTTCCTCTTTGACAAAGGGGCGGAACCTCCTAGCTGTTGGTTTCGCTTGAGTAGGTTTGGATTTAGAGGAATTGGAGTAGTTGGGGATTTTGAATAAAATGAGACTGTGGTCAGACCACGGTACTGGTATTATTGAAAGGTCGTAATTGTGGTTGATGTCTGAGGTAACTTGTGGGACGAATATCAGATCAAGTATGTTTCCCATATTGTGAGTAGGATCTTTGACTATTTGGTTGTATCCAAGGTTGTCAATTGCTTCTATAAATGCTGTGGTTTGCGAGTCCTGTAGGGAGGGAAGGTTGAAATCTCCCATTATCCAGTTGGATAGTCTTGGTTTTTCAGTGTTGCAGGCAAGGTCAACTATCGTTGGCAGATCCTCAGCTGATGCTGTTGGAGCTCTATAGACTAGGCTGATTGAGTGTTCTTTGTTTGATATATTTAGTATATTTATATGTAAAAGGAATCTTAGTGCTTAATAAGAAAAGTGCAACTGGTGGCTTCCAAAGTAATTTAAAAGAGTCTTTTACTTAGCTTTCACCAAAGCCTTTGGAAGTTCAACCGTAGATTTCCAAACTCCCGACGCTGTCAGGCGCGCTCTACAAAAGCATTTCACCCTGGAGGCTTCATCAGGGGAAATTCATAGAAGCACTGTAAGCAAAATAAGTGCATTCAATACAAACTTTCATCCACCAATAATAAATTATATAATTGAGGGACCAATCACAAACACGTCATACCTTTGGCGTTTGTCAAAATGGTATACCTTGTGAGCTTGCTAGCTTCTTCAGCGTTATCTGCTATATATAGATGCCGCGCATGCGGGATGGTTTGAGAACTAAATGCTACCTTGTTCAGCATCTGAATGATCTAGCCCCTCAAAAACAGGCTTCCCATTCTATCCGCATGTTTAAGCCCAGTGGGGTTACGATTTGTAACCGATGAATCCAGCGTTGTTCTATATACAGTAGCGCCTGTTCCCGTGTCCTGCCCAACTGAGATATCAGCTGTTCTATACAGAAACATTTAAGATCTCCATACGCATGGCTGAACTCAAGACGATGGTCAACCATCGGTGCTTCCCGTCTGCGACATTTTAACTTATTTTTGTGTTCATTCATCCGGACTCGAAAGGGCCTTATGGTTTTGCCAACATATATTAAATTACAGGGGCATTTCACACAATACACATGTGTAGAAGAACATGAAGTTGAACACCGGAGTTTATATGTTCTGCCATTATGGCTAAATTCTGACAACTCTTGAGTAATCATGCAAATGTTACAGGAACCACACTGAACATGCCCCACTATTGTTTCTGTTGTGGTAGGCGTTACAAGACGTAAAATAGCAGGACTAAGTAATTCCTTAAAATTGCGTTGTCTCCTCCATACACAATGAACTATATGGTTTTCTAGCCCCGGAACACTACATAAAACATTCATGTGACGCTTAAGGCTGCGTTTTAAATGTACACTAAATGGAGTAAAACTCGTGATCAAATTGACTTGCTGAACAATATTGTCGGATTTCATCCTTTCTGGAGGATGCAGTAATAGGTCACGATTAGCGTACAATGCCCGTTTGTAAGCTCGATCCACCACTTGGTGAGGATAACCCCTTTGATAGAAGTTGTTTCACTGTTTGGTGAAAGCTAAGCAAAAGACTCTTTAAATTACTTTGGAAGCCACCAGTTGCACTTTTCTTATTAAGCACTAAGATTCCTTTTACATATATAACAATTTTTTTATGAAAAATCAACATAAGTAGTGGCTTGATTATTTCAAGGTCGGTGATGTACATAGGGCATGACATTTCTTGACATTTTGTTGTCAGCTGGAAACAGCCCGGAGTTCTGAGGACCTGTGTTGCCACTAAATAAGTCACAAAAAAATACAGCACACTTTCTTGTTTTTGTCCAGAGTACTCTATTTTCTGAACAGTAATACCACTCTGTTACTAAACTGACCAATTTTTGCTTGTATACTCAGTACATAGTGTCAAGGTGTCAGGAATGTGAAGATATCGTTAAAGGAGTTTCCTCACATTCTCAACATCAGATCATGTAAGATCTTGTGAATGGGAAGCATAGCTGCCTCCTTGGGAGCCATAGGGTATTGTAGAATTCTTAATTCTTCTGCCCTAGGTTCCTTTTCTGGAATCACAGTGATTGCAAGGCCCTTTGCTAAATCACGTATGAAATCCTGGAAGGACATATCTTCTGGAAGAGACATCCTGCATTGAGGAGAAGGAGTTGAATCCTCTAGTAGGTTTGCTCTGGTACCGGTAGAATCGTTTGAGTCATCAGAATCGGAAGACTCAAGCACCGGGTGGCTTTAATTATATTTTGAGAGACCTCTGTTTCTGAGTTATGCTCATGGATTTGATGGTGATGTTTACAAAATCCTTTATAATATTGTTAAAAAAGCTTTTGGTTTTTCTTTTGTAGGTGTTTGGAGATGCTTGCATACAACACTAATCTTTGACGTGGTGTGACATCTCCCTGGGAGGCTGATTTATTTTAAAACAAATATAAATAATGAGTTATATTTATCTGTTATTTATTTAGTTTATGATTTTATGTAAGTTACGCTTTGCCTAAGTTTGTTATTTACAGATTGTACCTAGTTCACTGGAAACCAAGAAAGAGTTGCCCATACTGCTTGTTTGAAAGACACTCCTGATGCAAGACTTCAGCTGAAACATGTTGGACATTGCTGCAGTGTTCTGAGATTTCTGTGCATTTTTAATGTTTGTATGGTATTTATAGTTTACATGTATTTACATTAAACTAAGAATTATATGGCTGGTTCAGCAATTTGGACCACCACTATTTGTTCTCTGTCTTATCCCTGTGGTGGGACCACCTCTTTTCTGGTAGCATAAAACGAATATCCTAATGCCTACATTGCTCCTTGGTGCGACTACGCCTTGCGCATTTTGTGACAATCTCAAAAAAAAAAAAAAAAAAAAAATATATATTATATATATTTTGTAGAATTTTAAAAGATAGAGGACGACAAAAATAATGAAAGGCTAAAGAGGTTAAGGCTCGGAGAAGAGATGGATGAGGAGAGATATGATAGTGGTCTATAAAACAAGTGGAGTGGAAGGAACATAAATGCCATACTGGGTCAGACCAAGGTCTATCAAGCCCAGTATCCTGTTTCCAACACTGGCCAATCTAGGTCACAAGTACTTAGTAGTTTCCCCAAAAGAGACAGGTTCCACAATGCTTGTATTGGGTCAAGCAGTGGATAATGGATAATAATAGTTTATGGACTTTTCCTCCGGGAACTTGTCCAAACCTTTTTTAAAACCGGCTACACTAACAGCTTTTACTACATACTCCGGTAACAAATTCCAGAGTTTGATTACACATTGAATGAAAAAATATTTTCTCTTATTAGTCTTAGTCTTAAATAGGTTACCCTATAGCTTCATTGCATGTCCCCTAGTCTTTCTATATTTTGATGGCATAAACAATCGATCTACATTTACCTGTT
The DNA here is from genome assembly GCA_033557465.1 of Ichthyophis bannanicus. Classification (NCBI taxonomy): domain Eukaryota; kingdom Metazoa; phylum Chordata; class Amphibia; order Gymnophiona; family Ichthyophiidae; genus Ichthyophis; species Ichthyophis bannanicus. The sequence goes on along the minus strand of CM066033.1, from coordinate 388,404,610 downwards.
CCACTCCATTCATTAATTTATAGACCTCTATCATATCTCACCTCAGCCGTCTCTTTTCCAGGTTGAAGAGCCCTAACCTTTTTAGCCTCTCCTCAAAGGGGTATCCTTCCATCCCCTTTACCATTTTGGTGGCTTTTCTCTGTACCTTTTCTTTTTTTTAACACATTTTTATTGATGGAGAAACATGGCACAACAAAAACACAACATACTAAACCCCAATAAATTTACAAGTCTGTATCTCGCACTTTCAATAACCTTTCCAAGGTCTAAACATCTGCCTTGTTTTCAGTTGCCAAGTTATTGTCTTTTCCTATTCTCTGTGCATGAGTTATTTCTAATTTTTTTCTGTCCAATTGAGCCCTTTCCAGACACGCTCAGACTTTAACTTTAAACATTTCCATCCCACTTACAACAGATACAAATTAATTCAACAGTAGTTACATTTAACTCATACATGACCTTATTTATATTAATAACCAGTTCATTTTTAATAACCTCAACAATTCCTTTCCCCCTCCCCATCCCTTCCCTCCTCCCAGACCCTCCCCTCAGCTGTTGTGCGTCTGGCTACCACTGTACCATCCCAACTTCCTGAAGACCGTTTCTTCTCACTTGCTCTCTTTCATTACTTCCACACTGCCATTCTCACTTTCCCACCATTCAGATTTTTCTGCCTTCTTCGGTTGCCCTCTCTCCTCTACCACTATCACTGTATATGGAGCCCATATCTTCCTACACTTCCACTCCTTACCCTGTAGGTTATATGTGATTTTGTCAAATCAGTATGCCTCCCTCACCTTTGTTCTCCAATCTGTCATGGAAGGGCCAGAGGGGCATTTCCATTTCCAGGCCAGCACCACCCTTGCAGCTAGCAACAGTTTCTGAAGAAGCCATTGCTTATAATTTTCCCTTCCTCCTTGTTTCGGTACCCTCTTGCCCCAGCAATACCACCAGAGGGTCTGTCGGCACTGTCTCTCCAAGGACCTCCCCTGACTCCTGGAGCACCTTCCCCCAATAGGATTGGGATTCCTGACATTCCCACCACATTTGATAAAACGTCCCCACCCCCCACAGCCTCGCCAGCATCTATCTCCTAGCCTACCCACTTTCTTGAGTTGATGGGGAGGGGGGGGGGGTGATATAAGCCCTGTGTATTATCTGGAGTTGGTTCTGGAGCCATGTCGTTGCCAGGGACCATCTGCTGATCCACTCATATATACTTTTCCATTCCCTATCCTCCAACTGTTTGCCAAATCATGTGTGCCACCCTTGAACATGGAATGGGATATTATGTCCCTTCTTCTCTAGGCTCTTATAGACCCAAGACAGTAACCTTTATCTGTTGTGCCTTTAAACAGCACCCTTTCTAATTCAGTCTGTTCTCTTCTTAAGGCATTTATTATACCTCTGGACAGTAAGAAATGGTGTAACTGAAAATATGAAAAAAAAGGGAACTCTCACCTAGTTTGATCTGTAATTCACTCAATGAGATACACCCTCCCATGCTGCCAATTGCCCCATTTCATTCCACCAGCTCCAGAAAACTTCGAAAGGCTGGCATATTAAAGGGGTGAAAATCATGAAGCCACACCCATCTCGCCACTATTGAGGGGATACCCCCTTCCCATACAGACCACCTATCTTGCCTAATTAGGGGACCTATAAATGGGTGTCTCCTCCCTTGACCTCCAGGTTTCAGCTTTTCCACCTCTGGCCTCTTCTCTCCCTTCACCTCCTGCTCTTTTTTCAAAGATCAATTGGTATCCCAGTTCTTGCTTTTCTATTCCTACCCATAGCGCTCCCTCTGCTGGGCAGTGATATGTCTGGAATGCCTTAATCACTGCCGCTTCGTGGTATCTCCATAGAGCCGGAAAGTTTATCCCCACGCTCTCTTTGCTTGGGATCAACTATCTTACCCCTATTTTCCCTCTCTTCCCCCCCCCCCCATTCAAATTTTATTAATCTAGTCTCCCACCAGAGCAGCATTGCTTTCTGTAAATTTATAGGTAGCTGTCCAAACAGGAAGAGAATTTTGGGAATAACATTCATTTTTAGGGCTGCCACCCTTCCCATCCAACTCAAATGAAGCCCTTTCCAGTTATCTAAGTCCTTTTCTATTTTTGCATCAGGGGAGAGTAGCTCAATTGGTGGAAGTCTGCAGGGTCATTTGATAGGTACACCCCTAAATATTTTATGTTTTCTTTTGCTCATCTCAATTGGAATCTTTGGAGATCTGTTTGTGTTAGGCCCCTTAGGTTATGGCCTCAGTCTTCCCCAAGTTGACCTGGAACCCTGATATATTCGAAAAAAAAGCTCTATTTCTCTTAACAAACGTGGGAGTGATTCTTCTGGATGTGTCAAGAACAGCAATGTGTCAGCTGCATAAAGCAATATTTTATGTTCCTCCTTCCCAACCTGGACCAGTTTAATATTTGCGTTTCGGTAAACTCTGGCTGCGAAAGCTTCAACTGTGATGGCAAACTGCATTGGAGAAAGTGGGCATCCCTGCCACGTTCCTCTGGAAAGACCTTTCCCCTGAGGCCCCTCCCTGATTACCCTGTTTTTGTCTTTGTCCTTTTTTAGGTCGTCACTTGTCTGTCCCTTGTTCGCTTGTCTATGTTGCCCGGCTGGGCTATGTCTGTCTATGATTTGGTATAGTGTGATGTTACTATTCTGTCCTGCCTCCTTCTTTCCCATTTATCATTGGCGTTCCTTTTCTTGGTTTGCAGTGTTAAATCCATCCTTTTTATTGTACACCGCTTAATGTTCTTACAATAGCGGTTTATCAAATATGAATAAAGATAAAGATAAAAGATAAAATCTCTGAGCTGTCTCCATTTACCAGCACCTTAGCTTGTGGTCTTGTATACAAGGCTTTAACTGCATAAATCCCCTGCTTACACTTATCTTTTCTAACATCACAAATAGGAACTCCCACTCTACTCGAAAGCCTTTTCAGCATCTAGTGCTACACATAGTGCTGGCTCACATCTGCTTTTGAGCAGGTGCATTAGGTTCACTGCTCGCCTTACATTATCTGCAATGGCTCTTCCTTTAATAAAGCCAGTTTGGTCTGGATGAATCAGACCTGGCAGAAGGCCCTCTATTCGGCAGGCCAATTTTTTCACAAAAAAGTTTAGCATCGCAGTTTATTAAAGCTATTGGTCTATAACTCCCACAACGTTCTTTGGGCTTTCCTTCCTTAAACAGCATGATGATATTCGCAAGCACCACTGAGGCAGGAAGGGGGTTGATCCTCTAACATCCTTAAGTACACCTGAGCTTGAAGAGGTGCCACCTCTTCCTTCACAAGATGGTAAAATTCAGATGGGTACCCACCCCCATCTTCCCCTGCTGCCTTATTTTTAGGTAACCATTTAATTACTAGCTTAACCTCTTCCTCTGTGATAGGCCGCCCCAGCCCCTCCGCCATCTCTTCTTCTAATCTAGGCAACAATAGTTTTCATGAATTCTGCTACTGACGTATCCCCTTTTATGCCCTCTGTTGTGTATAGGGGGTCATAGAAACTAAAATTCTTTACAAATCCCTTTCGCTGTCCAAACTGTTTGCCCCCTTCACCCTTTTATTTCTCCCACCAGTCGATCTGCTCTTTTCTTTTTAAGCTGCCATGCTAGTAAGCATCCTGCCATGTTGTCTTGTTTTATTTATTTATTTATTACAGTTGCTTATATACCACACTATTCGGCATCAGCGCGGTTTACAGTATAACAAAACGACCAAAACACACACTCTGGTTGATAAGTTTCTTGTTCTTGATAGTTCATTTACTCGGCTTACCAAGCGAAACTATCTGGTCTGTTTCACGCGCCTGCAGCTTCGCTCGGGTAGCCTCCAGCTCTTTTACTGTCTTTTTTGCTCCCTTCCTAATATGTTCTTTTTGTAAATATGTCATTCGGGCCAGGAGCCGTTTGCGTTCTTTTGTTTTCTCTTTTTGCTTCTGTATGGCAATTTGTATTACGATACCTCTGAGAATTGCCTTGCCTGCATCAAATACAGCCCCATCCGATACACCTTCATTATCATTTATCTCCAAGTACTGACACCACTCCCTTTTCACCTTATGGAGCACTTCATCTTGCTGTAAGAGCGGGACATTTACTCTCCACTGCCTATACCCCAGCCCCCCTTTTTTGTGTACTGGGGATCCATCTTGTCTCTACCATTGCATGGTCTGCCACCACTATTGGGTGGATAATGGTGTTTTCAAATCTCCCCTCCTGTTCTTTTCACGTAAAGATATAATCTATATGAGAATATGTATCAGTTCCCGACGAGTAACATGTATGTGCCCTGCTAGTTCTATTCGATTGATGCCATAGGTGCACCAGGTCCCATATCCACACCATTTCCCTTAAAGCTTGCCCTTCTCTTCTATGGGTTTTCTTGTTCTAGTTTGTCCGGTCTAGTGCCCCCATTATCCCAATCATGTCCACCCCTACTATCCAGTTGCCATTAGCTTCTTTTTGAAATTTTGACATCCACTCTAAAGAACATGCCTTTAAGGCTGTTGGGGGTGTATAAATTAAGAATCAATAGCTCAGCGTTTTTGACCCTCCCAGTAATCCATATCACCCTCCCTTGTGTCTCTCTTCCAGAGCTCTGTAGTACAAATGGTACCCTCTTATGAACTAGTATCATTACTCCTCTTTTTTTGGAGTTATAAGCCGACCCATATATTTGTTCATATCCCTATGATTTTAATTTCTCCTGCTCCAATTCTGTTGTGTGTTTCTTGTAATATGTCTGTGTGTGCTTTTCAGGTGGTTTCCAACACTCTCTTCCGCTTTACTGGCCTGGGTATACCCTGTACATTAAGTGTGGCAATTGTATAACCCCTCTTATCATAATTGGTCCCCGCCATTCATTCATTCTTTTTTTCCCTCTAACCCCAATCTTTGTTTCTTCCCTACTTCTACTCTTCGCTTCCACAGAGCAGCACCCCCTTCCCTTGACTTCCTTTCCCTCCCTCCCATATCCTCCCCATACCCTTTTAGTTCCTCACCCGCCATTCTCTCCTTTAATGTTTTTTGGACTTCCCCAGACTTGCGACCACACTCCTACGCCTCCCCCCGTAGGCCGGTATATCACACACCATTTTTCTCTTCTTATTCTGTCTCCTTTAACCCCTTTTCTCACAATACTTTCCCCAAACATATCTACCTCCCCTTTCAAGGCTCCCTGCCTCCGCTCCACTCCTCCTATCTCACCCTGACCTCCTCCCACCACAAGTGGTGTCCCCTCTTCTCACCATTATGTTAATTTGAGTTCTGTCATTTTTATCTGACCAAAATAATATTGATATGTATCTTTACAGCTTCTCCCCATCCACAAGTAATTCTCAAGTAACTTCAGTGGCTCCCTGTGAGGAGGTCACACTCCTACCAGTCCGGCATTTGCAAGCCCTCCCGAAGCATACATTTTGTCCATTGGTTCACTCTGATCCCCTGCATGTGTAGGCACCTCTTGGGTTCTGTTGTGCTTCTATTTTTGACACGGTGAGCCCCACTGGTCTGTGGACTTCTCAGAGGGTCGAGATGTCACAGAGGAGGTGCCTGGGGGGGGGGGGGGGCATTCAAATTTTGCTCTGCCAGCCATTTTTCAACTGCTTCCAGTGTAGTAAAGAACTTGAGTCCCATTAATTATAATGGTAAGTTTAGCCGGATACCATAGAGCTGCTTTAACTCCGTGTTGGGCCAGTCGTGCCTTATACTGCAGCAGGTCTCTGCTACATTTTACCGTTTCAGCGGCTAAATCTGGAAATACGTAGACTTTCCATCCTTTGTATTCCACGTGCCTAGTTTTATGCGCTTCCCTTATGATGTACTCTCTATCTGGAAACCTGAGCTGTTTGACTATGAAGGCTCTCTGCTTCGCTTCCCTGTCTGGTCGGGGGCGTAGCTCCCGGTGTGCTCTAATTAATACTCCCCTGAGACCGGGCATCCGGGAAAGCAATCTTGCAGTAATCTCTGGACAAAAGCTATTGTGTTTGTACCCTCTGCCCCTTCTGGTATGTCAAAGATTCTAACATTGAACCTTCTATCTCTGTTTTCGTGATCCTCCAATTTTTCCCCTACCCAGGCCACTTGCTTTTGCAGATGTGTGAGCTCACTCGCTGTTTGATGCTGTTCATCCTCCACCACTCCCAATCTGGTCTCGGCCTCCTCCATCCGGTTTCCCAGCATGGCAAATTTCTCATCAATTTTAGCTAGCACTGAGTCCATTATTTCTCTTTTTGTGGTGCGTATTTCCTTTAAAACTATTGAAAGTCCTGCTTCCAGCTCGGGTCCGCTATCCTCTACTTCGCTTACCAGTGATGTGCTTGGGGACGGCACTTGTCCTGATGTTTCCCTCATCGGCCGCTCAGTCACTGCTGATTTTCGTTTGACTCCATATAAGTCTCAGAGCGTTGCAGCTGTTTGTTGCTTAGCTGTCTTTGGCATTACATAGAAACATGATGACAGAAAAAGACCACATGGCCTATCTAGTCTGTCATTACTCACTTTCCCTTTTTCTCTGTGATCGGGGCCCGAGTCTTGGCCTGTTATCGGCGAGGCCTGTGGGGAGGCGGAGGAGCTGTTCTTAAACAACGCCTGTACTCCGCGCTAGCCAGACTGGAACCCTCCTCTGCACCTTTTCTAATAATGCTATATCCTTTTTAAGATACAGCGACCAGAATTGCACACAATATTCAAGGTGCGGTCATATCATGGAACAATACAGAAGCATTATATCCTTTGTTTTTTATTCTCCATTCCTTTCCTTATGATACCTAACATTCCGTTTGTTCTCTTGGCCGCTGCTGCACACTGGGCCGAGGGTTTCAACATGTTATCCATGACGACGCCTACATCTTTTTCCTGGGTGGTGGTGCCTAATGTGGAACCTTGCATCATGTAATCAGTTTGGGTTGTTCTTTCCTAGGTGCATAACTTTGCATTTGTCCACATTAAATTTCACCTGCCATTTGGATGCCCAGTCTTCCAATTTATCAAGGTCCTCTTGCAATTTTCCATAATTCTCATGGGTTTTAACAACTTTGAATAGTTTTGTCTCATCTGCAAATTTGACTACCTCACTTGTTATTCCAAGCTATTTATGAATATGTTAAAAAGCAATGGACCCAGCCCAGATCCCTGGGGTACTCCACTATTCACCTTTCTCCATTGGGAACTTGCCCATTTAGCCCTACCCTCTGCTTTCTATCTTTTAACCAGTTCCCGATCCACAAAAGTACACTGCCTCATATCCCATTACTTTTTAATTTTGCCAAAAGTCTCTCATGAGGGACCTTGTCAAAAGGCTTTCTGAAAATCCAGATACACTATATCAACCAACTCACCTTTGTCTACCTGTTTAGGCACACCTTCAAAAAAACATAACAGATTAGTAAGACAAGACCTTCCTTGGCTAAAGCCATGCTGGCTGTCTCCCATTAAGCCATTTTACAAATAGTGAAATACTCTGAACAAGAAAGTGTGTTGTATTTTTTGAGACTTATTTTTTGGCAACACAGGTCTCAGAACTCCGGATATTTGTCAAGCCATTTTTTATATTTTTTGTTAAGATTTTTTGTATATGTGTAAAACAGGATCGCCGCACTTAATAGAAAAAATTCAGCTGGTATCTTCCAAAGCAATTTTAAAGCGAGAAATCTTGTACTTATCTTTTCACCAAAAACTCTGGAAGTCCAGCCGTGAATTGTTCAAACTCCCAACGCTGTCAGGCGCGCTCTACATAAAGCGTTTCACCCTGGAGGCTTCATCAGGGGAAATTCATAGAAGCACTGCAAACAAAGTAAGTGCATTCAATATAAAACTTTCATCCATCAGTAATTTAATTGAGGAATGAATCTAAAACATATACCTTTAACAACCGTCTAAATGGTATATCTTGTAGATTTACTGGCTTTTTCGGTATTGCCTACCATATATAGATGCCACGCATGCGGGTTAGTTAGAACTCAATGTTCATCTTTAAATGGATATACTGCGCATGCGAAAAGGTTGGAAAACTAAATGCTATCTAATTCAACCTTGGAATGATCCGACTCTTCAAAAGCAGGCTTCCCATTCGATCCGCATGTTTAAGCCCAATGGGGTTACAGTTTGTAACCGATGAATCCAACGTTGCTCTATATATATAGTAGCGCTTGTTCCCGTGTTCTGCCCAGCTGAGATGTAATCAGCTGTTCTATGCAAAAACATTTGAGATCTTCATATACATGATTGAATTCCAGTGATCCACCATGGGTGCCTCACGTCTACGGCATTTTAACTTGCTTTTATGTTCATTCATCCGGACACGAAAGGGCCTGATGGTCTTGCCCACATACATCAAATTACAGGGGCATTTCACACAATATACTACATGTGTAGACGAGCATGTGGTTGAACATCGAAATTTATAAGTTTTGTCATTATGATTAAATTCTGACAGCTCTTGAGTAATCATGCAGCTATTACAGGAGCCACATTGAGTATGCCCCATTGTCATTACTGTTGTGGTTGGTGATAACGGACGTAAAATGGTAGGACTCAGTAATTCCTTGAAATTACCTTGTCTCCTCCATACACAACGAACTGTATGATGTTCCAACCCTGGGACACTCTGTAAAACGTTCAGATGTCGCTTAAGACTATGTTTTAAAGTTGCATGAAATGGAGTGAAACCCATAACCAGATTAGTTTGCTGAATATTATTATTGGATTTTATTCTCTCCGGAGAATGCAGCAATAGATCACGATTGGTGTACAGAGCCCGTTTATAGGCTCGATCAACCACTTGGGGGGGAGTATCCTCGTTGGTAGAAGTTATTTCTCAATTGTTGGGACTGTATCTTAAAATCCTGAAGGTCAGAACAGTTACGTCGATAACGTATAAACTGAGATAATGGTAGACTGTCCTTTAAAGATAGCGGGTGTGCACTATTATAGTGCAACACTGCATTTTTATCTTTGGGTTTTCGAAATGTTGAAGTATGCCATCCCAACGCTGATTTTTTTACAAGAATATCCAAAAAAGTTATTTGTTCTGTATGATAGTTTACCGTAAATTTAATGTTTTCATTTCTACTATTCAGCCAGTCATGAAATTGACTGAGGTTCGCCAGTGTGCCTTGCCATAGGACAAATACGTCGTCAATATAGCGCCGCCATAGCTTAATTGATGTAATGTATGGAGAGACCGTAAGCCAGTCTTGCTCAAATTTTTCCATGTATAAATTTGCAACCGATGGGGCACATGTGGCACCCATCGCCACACCACATAATTGGCGATAGATGTTATTTTCAAAAATGAAAAAGTTATTGTGCAAAACTAGCTTTGCTAGGTCAGATAACAAAATTAACTGTTGTTCAGAAAGGTCACCACGATCTTGAAGAGCTGTCATAACCACTAGATGTGCTTGGGATTGGGGGATGACTGTGTATAATGAAACCACATCGAAAGTTACTAGAAGAATTTCAGACTCCATTGCTAGCTGTGTGTTGTCGTGTAGAAGTCGTAAAAAATGGGTAGAATCTTTAACAAAAGAGGGTATAAGAGACATCCTAGGTCTTAAATAGGAATTAAAAAAAACCTGATAGGGGTTCTAGCAGTGAACCACGAGTAGACACTATAGGTCTTCCAGGAGGGTTTTGTAAATTTTTATGAATTTTTGGGCCTAAGTAAAACTTAGCCATGTTGGAACCAGATGGATTTAAAAAATACCATTCTTTTTTAGAAATGAGCTTAGCCTCTAATGCTTGAGTAGTGATCTTTTTAATTTGCTGTTGAAGTTCAGACGTTGGATTAATTTCTAACTTTTGATAGACTTTTGAGTCTGATAACCGATGGAAGGCTTCTTGTAAATATTGTTGCCTATTCCAAATCACTATTCCTCCCCCCTTATCTGCTCGTCTAATTACTAAATCGGTTCGAGATTGGAGGGCATGTAACGCAGTACGTTCCGAAGCGGATATAACATGTTGGTAATTGTTGCGAGTTGACTCAATTTTTTGTAAATCTTTCAAGATTAAATCTTTATATAATATCAAAGAGGGAGGATGAGGAAATGGTGGAGACCATGATGATTTCAAAGGGAGAGGTACCCGATCTTGATTAGGGTCTCTAACTTCAGTAGCTGCTTGTTAACCAAAATATACTTGCAGATGAAGTTTTCTAATTAATTGTTCAACATCTACTCGTAATTGGAAAGAATCATGTTGCAGTCGGGGGACGAAAGATAGACCCTTATTCAAAATATCCAATTGATTAGTCGGTATCTCTTTGCCAAAAACATTAACGATTAGAGAGTCTATGTTTGACGTCTGGATCCCCCTCTTCCCCATTGGGGTTTTGTTCGTTGGTCGTCGTTTTTTTACCTTGGTGTCTTTCCGGGTTTCGTCTAAAAAATCCTTACAGCGTCCAGACCCATCTGAATCAGCTGAGTCGGTGTCCTCCGAGATGTTGTCAAAACTGACTTGTTTCTTTTTCGTTCTTTCCTTACGTTTCAAATTCATCCAGGAGTAAACATATCCCTTAGTGTAATCATTATAGTCTCAACGTAATTTCTTCTCTTTAATCTTCTTAACCTCGTCTCGGAGTGTGGCAACTTGACTAACAAAATGGAGAATTTAACAACTCATCTCCTCTGTCTGCTCTGTTGATTTAAATTTCATAATTATACCCTCAATTTCTACCGTCAACTCATCCACATGTTTTTTTGTGGTTTCAATAATGTGAATCATTAAATCGATGGAACATTTATTTAAAATTTGATTCCATTTATCAACGAACCCTGTATCAGAAATAAACATTCTTGGCTGCTTGTACACTCGCAACCCTCTAGGTATGTGCCGGCGTTGCACATTTCAATTAGTGATAGACGATGCAATTCCATCCAAACTTTTTTCTTTTGTAGTTTAAGTAGATCTTCCCAATCATAATCTGTGGTTCTTTCAGGAGACGAAATTTCCAATGAAAAAGGCGTGGGAACTTTGCTAAAGGTAGAGATAAATTCCTCCGAAAAACTGAACGTGTCAGTATCTTTAACAAGACCTTCCATGACTGTAGTATACAAGCAAAAATAGGTCAACTTTTTAACAGAGTAATAAACTTTACAAATAGTGAAATACTCTGAACGAAAACAAGAAAGTGTGTTGTATTTTTCGAGACTTATTTTTTGGCAACACAGGTCTCAGAACTCCGGGGCTATTTTCAACTGACACCAAAATGTCAGACACTGTTGTGCCCTATGTACATCACCGACCTGGATATTTGTCAAGCCATTTTTTATATTTTTTGTTAAGATTTTTTGTATATGTGTAAAACAGGATCACCGCGCTTAATAGAAAAAATTCAGCTGGTATCTAACAAAGCAATTTTAAAGCGAGAAATCTTGTACTTAGCTTTTCACCAAAAACTCTGGAAGTCCAGCCGTGAATTGTTCAAACTCCCAACGCTGTCAGGCGCGCTCTACATAAAGCGTTTCACCCTGGAGGCTTCATCAGGGGAAATTTATAGAAGCACTGCCATTAAGCCATGACTATCTATATGTTCATTAATTTTGTTCTTTATAATTGTTTCTACCATTTTTTCCAGTACTAACGTCAGGCTCACTGGTCTGTAGTTTCCCAGATCACCCCTGGAACCCTTTTTAAAAATTGGCATTTCATGGCCATCCTCCAATCTTCAGGTATTACAAATGATTTTAAAGATAGTTCCCAGATTACTAATAGTAGGTCTGCAATCTCATATTTCAGTTCTTTTAACACCCTCTAATGTATACCATTCGATCCAGGTGATTTGCTACTCTTCAGTTTATCAAATAGTTGTAATACATCTTCCCGGTGTATCGATATTTCTTTCAATTCTTCTGTGGCATCACCTTTAAATACCATTTCAGTCATGGGTAACATCCCTATATCTTCCTCAGTGAAGACCGAAGCAAAGAATTCATTCAGTCTCTCTGCTATGGCTTTGTCCCCTTAGTGCCCCTTTTACCCCTCTATCATCTAATGGTCCAACCGACTCAGTCACAGGTTTTTTTTGCTACGAATGTACTTGAAAAAGTCTTTTACGCGTTTTTGCTTCCACAGCAAGCTTCTTCTCAAATTCTCTATTTGCCTGCCTTGCATCTAAATTGCCAGTGCTTGTGTTTACAGTTATCATTTGGCTCCTTTTTCTATTTTCTGAAAGATGCTTTTTTTTGGCAACAGTAGACTCTCTGACCTCACCTTTACACGACGCTGGCAGATTTTTTAGACTGCCTTCTTTTCTTAAAGTGTGGAATACAGCTGGTCTGGGCTTCCAAGGTAGTATTTTTAACCACCACCCATGCTTGATGTAAATCTTTAAGATTTACATCTGCTCCTTTTTTTTTTTTTTTTTTTTTTTACAGTTTTCCTCATTTTATCAGTCTCCCTTTTGAAAGTTAAAAGGTAGTACCAAGGATTTCCTTACCGTCCCTCCTCCATTTATTAAATCAAATGTGATCATGCTATGATCGCTACTGTCAAGGGGTCCCAACACCCTTATCTCTTGCATCGGATAAGCGTAGTTACTCACCTGTAACGCGTGTTCTCCAGGGACAGCAGAAATCAGTCCTCACATATTGGTGACGTCGATGCTGACAGAGCTCAGCACGGAGCATCTCCCCAGCTTTCAAAGAAAGCCTTTGGGAGATGCCATCACACAGGCATGGTCCCCCCTTCCCACCCAAGGGTGTCATAGCTAGAACCCAAACAAGAAGATGGCCAAAATCAATAGCAACTCCAAGGGGAGGAGGGAGGGTTGTGAGGACCGATTCCTGCTGTCCCTGGAGAAGACATGCTACAGGTGAACAACTATGCTTTCTCCAGAACAAGCAGGAAGTCAGTCTTCACATATGGGACTCCCTAGCTCCAGACTACCGAGGACCAACAAAAAACAGGGGTACAGCCCTAGCCATGGGCAGCCGCAAGCAAATCCTGACGACGGACTCGAGGGACCCCAGTGTCAAGTGAGAACCATGGCTCCGGTAGCCTGAACATGAAGGGTGTAAACGGGGGCGCTGGGTGAGAATGTCCACAGTCTTGCAAAGGCAAATACTATTATGACTTGCAAAGGATTGTGGGGAATGTAGTCCATTCATACCAGAATCAGCCGTTCACAAAATAAATGAGTTGTGTTGCTCAAGTGTAAGCAAAGAAAATATATTTTATTTATGGGGTTATTTCTCCCACACAGATTTACTTGGTAGCACAAAATGATACTTGCTTTCAGTATTATACTTAGGAAAAACAAATCATGATCAACAACTGAACTTCTTAAGCAATCAATCAAACAATAAAGACCTTGATGGGAACAGAAAGGTCTTTCTGAGGGCTCCTGCTAATACCTTTTAGCAGTGCTCCAAAAGCAAAAAAACAAAACCCAAAAGTAATCAAAAACTGTTCTTTTTCAAGGATAACTTTCTTGTATTTTCACACACACACAGAAGTTTCCTTTCAGAGCCCACGTGCAATTATGCAAGGCTTAATTGCCAACAATTAACCAGCTGCAAACCTCTTGGCTGGTTTACTTTCAATACGTGGCTCAAATCCTACCCTAAAGCTTTCTTGTAAACTTTTCTGGGTAGATAAAACAACAAGTTATATTTCTTTTTGATGGTTGTTGTATTTGTGAAAGTATTTTACTACAGCAGCCTAGACAGAGAGCAATCCATGTAATCACTCTGATCATTTAAAATATCTCCTTCTTCAACTATCATAGAATCAATATCATGGTCTGGCTCAGGGGAATTCCTTAATGGAGCACTCTCAGGACAATACTTGTTTCCCTGCTGTCTTCCAAGTGAAGAGCTAGGGCATAGATCAGTGTTCATACCTGAGCTTCCTTTGCTGTTAGGGTTCCTCTCCAGATATTCTGGCCAGTATGTAGTCCAGCTTTTATGTCCAGCCTTCCAATCAAGATCCCTGGACACTGGGTCTCTCTTCACATACCTTCTTGCACTGGTCTTAGGGCCCCTTCCAAATGCAGCCGTCTCCCTCACAGGTGCCGTCCGGGGATTCCTGGCTCTGTAGCCCCACTCATCTGGCTTCCTCCAGTCCAATGGAGTATGCTTGCCTCTGGAATGACTCCCAACACACGTACTGCTATGAGCTCCTTCTTTAGACCTCCAAGATGTTTTCCTCTTCTTTCTTTCACGCTGCTTCTTGCTCTCTCTGACCTTGAGCTCTGGGTTCCTCATCCACTCCAACTCTCTGGTCTGCTGTTGATTCTGTGTAGAATCTGTTTTACTTTTAACTTGTTTAGAGGGATACTCCACCCTAGCACAGCTCAGCTGTGCTGAATCAAGCCCTGCCCTTGGAGATGAGTGATTGGGGATTACCTCATAGCTCTCCTGATTGAACACATGTTTCCCCACTTCAGCTCTTCTAGTGGCTGTTTGAAACCTGGTGCATTCTGGGACTGGTAGTCTTTTATGAAAACATTCTGTTTTATTATTTCTACCAGCAAAGACAGGTTGCTTGTTCAGAGCCAAATCACCTCTATTATAGTTCCTTCCTGAACTATGATAAGCTTTCTTATCACAAGGGTCAGAGGGCAGGAGTTGCTTAAACCCCAAACAGGTTACGGAGTACGGCCTGGCCAAAGGTGCTGTCCCGTCAGGACTCCCACTCCAGGCAGTAGTGGGCTGCAAACGTATGTACTGAACATCAGATGGCAGCTCAGCAGATGTCTGCCATGGGCACTGAGCGGAGACTGGCGACATCGCCCAGACATTGTGCACTGTGACTTGACACTCCAGTGAGATACCAGCTCGACTGTGAGCAAAGGCAATACAGTCTGCCACCCAGATGGATATGGTCTGCTTGGTGACAACCAGCCCCCAGGCAGCTGGAGTCGAAGGAGACGAAAAGCTGTGAGACTTTACGGTCACCCTGGGTCTGATGCAAATAGGACAGGGCTCGCTTGCACTCCAGGGTATGGAGGACAGCCAATGCAGAGTCGGCATGGGGCCGTGGAAAGAAGGTAGGCAGCAGTACCTCCTGATCCAGGTGGAAGCCGGAGACCACCTTTGGGAGAAACCTCAGATGAGTGTGAAGCACAACCTTGTTCTTGTAGAATCTGGTGTAGGGTGGCTCGGCCACCAAGGCCTGAAGCTCACTGACCCTGTGGGCAGAGGTGAGAGCCACCAGAAAAGCTACCTTCCAAGAGAGTTAGCACAAGGAGCAGGTAGCCAAGGGCTCAAAGGGCAGCTTAGTAAGCTGCATCAGGACTACATTTGAGGTCCCATTCCCCCGGGGGTGAGCGGATGGGAGGTTTGGATAGCAATAAGCCCTGCATCAATCTGGTGATAAGGGGCTGCACCGACAGAGGCTTGCCCTCCACAGGATGGTAGTTGGTGGAAAGCGCACCTAGATGCACCCAGATGGAGTTGAACTTAAGTCCAGACCGTGAGAGGTTCAGGAGATATTGAAGGACTGAATGCACCAGACAAGAAAATGGGTCTAAACGGTGCTCCATGCACCACACAGAGAACCGGTGCCACTTGAAAACATAAGCCCGTCTCGTGGAGTCCTTACGAGAGGCTAGAAGGATGTCCTTCACCTCCTTAGAGAGATTAAGGGGAACTAAGGTGAGCCGTTCAGCTGCCAGGCCATGAGGAATAGAGATCCCAAGTTGGGATGGAGGATCAAGCCCTCTACCTGGGTCAGAAGTCCCCAGGGAGCTGCTGAGAAGGACTCGGGGTTCCGTTGAAAGATGGAGCAGCAATGGGAACCAGGGCTGCCTGGGCCACCTCAGGGCCACAATGATCATCGACGCCCTGTCCCATTGAGCCTTGAGGATGGTCCAGGCTATCAAGGGCATAGGAGGGAAGGCATACATCAAGCTGCCCGACCACGAGATAAGGAAGGCGTCCGCCACCACTCTGGATGGGTGGGGCAGGGGACTGTAGAACCGGGGCAGCTGAGCATTTGTCGGGCTGGCAAAGAAAAGCCTATATGCTACCTCCAGGTCCAGACGCCACTTGTACGGCTGAAGCATCCTGCTCAGCCTGTCTGCCAAAACCATTGTTCTGAACCGGTAAGTAAATTGCCTTGAGGAGGATCCCGTGGTGGATCATAAAGGAACAAAGGGCCACAGCCTCCTGTTAGAGGCCGTAGGAGCCTGTGCCACCCTGCTTGTTTACGTAGAACATCATGACGGTTGTCCATCTGGACAAGTACCAGCCGCAGGTGGTACCTGAAGGCCTTGAAAGCAAGGCAGATGGCACTGAGCTTGAGCAGATTGATCTGCTGCTGGCTCTCCTCGTAAGACCAGGCACCCTTAGTGCAGAGCTCTCTGCAATGCATGCCCCAGCCTGTCAGGAAGGCATCTGTTGTGAGGACCCTCTGGGGGCTTTGGGGCTGAAAGGCCATCCCCACCCACAGATGCTGAACATCCTGTCAACAGGTTAGGGATTCAGTCAGCTGACGAGACACCATGACACTGTCGCAGAGTTCCCCGGTGGTCTGGGACCACTGAGACCAGACACATTACTGAGCTGTCCTCATGTGGAGGTGGGCATCGGGAACCACATGAAGTGTAGAGGCCATGTGGCCCAGGAGGCGAAGCAATGTCCGGGTCGACACTGCATGGCATCACTGTACCTCAGCCACGAGCTGCTCAATTCTGTCAAGGTGGAGGAAAGTCCTGGCCTGGATGGTGTCAAGATGAGCTGGGATTTCGGACCGGTGATCACAAAACTTAAGTGCTGCAAGACCCAAATGATACAGCCGGTGGCCCGCTCAGCTTCCGAGGCCATGTTCCCTTTTATCAGACTGTTGTCGAGGTAGGGGAAGATGCAGGTCTTTTGAAGGCAGAAGTAGGCCGCCGCCACCACTGCCAGACACTTTGTGAAGACCCATGGGGTGGAGGAGAAGTTGAAGTGAAGGTCCCTGTACTGGTAGTGGTTGCCTCCGACCACGAACCTCAGGTACTTTCTGTAACTGGGCTGGATAAGGATGTGGGTGTAAGCATCCTTCAAATCCAAGGAGCATAGCCAATCTCCCTGCTGGAGGTAAGGCAGCAGTGTTCCAATCTCTTGCGCACCAGAAACTTGTAGAGGTTCTTCAGGTTCAGAATGGGCCTAAGGCCTCCCGTCCTCTTCTGAACCAAGAAATACCTAAAATAGAAGCCTTTCCCCCTTGAGGTACGAGGCACAGGCTCCACCACCCCACCTCTTAAAAGGTCCATGGGCTTCTGCAGTAGCAAGGCTGGGTGTAGGGGAGACCAAGGAGGTTCCCCAGGAATGAAGGGCAGGAGTCCATTCCAGGTGTAGATGGTAGCCCTCCTGGACGACCTGGAGAGCCCAGGCGTCAATCCAGATCCAGATCTCTGCCTGCCTTTCTGACACTGCTGCTTGGATGTCTCACTGCCACTTGAAATTGAACATGGCCAAACTTATTTTTCCCCCTAAAAACCTCCTCTCCTCCTCATTCTCGGAGGATAACTCTCTACTCCCCCCTGTTCCCTCAGCTCGCAACCTTAGGGTTGTCCGACTCCTCTCCTTCTCCACACCCATCCATCTCATAGCTAAGACCTGCCATTTCTTTCTCTATATCAACAAAATTTGCCAATTCCTTTCTGAACACACTACTAAGACACTTATCCACTTCTTAATCACCAGTCTTGATTACTGTAACCCACTCCTTGCTGGTCTCCTTTTGAATCATCTCTCTCTCCTTCAACACTCTGCTGCGCGGCTAATCTTCCGCCAGCCTCATCATGCCCATATAGCACAGTTACTTACCTGTAACAGGTGATCTCTGGGAACAGCAGGAATAAGTCTTCACATATGGGTATCGCCGGTACCGACGGAGCCTGTGCAGGAACGCTCCCCAGCGTCCAAAAGGAAAGCTTTTGGGAGCATCCCACAGCGCCTGTGCGCTGCCTTCCCTAACCGCCTCTCTCCCGTTCGAGTTTTAAGCTGAGACAAAGAGAAAGAGAGAGAGAGAGAGAGAGAAAGGAAAGGAAAGGAAAGATAGAGAGATACAACTCCTAGGGGAGGTGGGTGGGTTGTGAAGACTTATTCCTGGCTGTTCCCAGAGATCACCTGTTACAGGTAAGTAACTGTGCTATCTCCAGAAACAAGCAGGAATGAGTCTTCACATATGGGGACTCCCCAGCTAGAGATGCCAAGGAGATCCCCAAGGTTGTGAGTCCCTGAGAAGGGCTCTACCTCCCCCTATGGATCTCGGGCATCCAACCAGGGATGGGGGGTAGAAGTTGATTAGGTATGGAACAGGTGTTTGAAAACAGCCTGACCAAACAAGGCATCCCGGCGGGAGTCCTTGTCCAAGCAATAATGGGCTGTAAAGGTATGAACCGAGGCCCAGGTGGCCGCTCAACAGATTTGGTCGATGAACACAGAAATTAGATGAGCCATAGAGGCTGCCATGGCTCTCACATTGTGAGCTGTCACATGGCCCTCCAGAGAAAGGTTCTTACTCTGGTAGGCGAAAGAAATACACTGAGCAATCCAATTGGACAGAGTTCTCTTAGAGACTGGAAGTCCTAAATGAGAGGGATCGAAAGCAACAAAGAGTTGAGAGGACTTTCTATGCTGCTGTGTCCTTTGTAAGTAAAAAGCAAGCGCTCTCTTACAATCCAGGGTATGGAGATTCCTCTCTGCACTTGATGCTGCGTGAGGTCCTGGAAAAAAGACAGGTAAATATACCTCCTGGTTCAGATGAAAAGGTGAGACCACTTTAGGCATAAAGTGTGGATTGGTCCTGAGGACTACCTTGTCATGATGGAACCTTGTATAAGGAGGATTAGCCACTAAGGCTTGCATCTCACTGATGCGGCGAGCTGAAGTGACTGCAATGAGAAAAATGAACTTCCAGGAAAGGAATTTCAAGGAGGTAGTGGCTAAGGGTTCAAAGGGTGGCTGCATAAGCTGGCCAAGAACCAGATTCAAGTCCCATGCCACTGGAGGTGGCCTAATGGGAGGTTTAGTTAAAAGAAGGACTCTCATGAATCTTGCTATAACAGGATGAGAGGAAATAGGCTGTCCATTGAGAGGTTTAAGGGATGCTGCAATAGCACTCAAATGGACTCTTACTGAATTTGTTTTAAGGCCTGCATGGGATAAATGCAGCAAATACTCTAGTAAAGAATTCAGAGGTTTTGCAAGAGGGTTAAGACCCTTCTGTGCACACCAAATGGTAAACCTTTTCCATTTAAAAGCATAGGAACGTCTAGTGGAAGGCTTTCTGGAAGCATGAAGGATATCCTTCACTTGCTGAGAAAGATGCAAATCTTGAAGGTCTAGGCCAGCGATGGCGAACCTGTGGCACGCGAAGGCCTTGCAGCTGGCACGCGTGAAGGTCCGCAAAAAAAGAAAAAGCGGGCTCTGGCTGCTGCCGCGGACGCGGCAGCATGCAGTGTCCCGCGGGGCCCCCTCCGCCCGCTAAGCCCATCTGCAAGGGCTTTCAGATTCGCGAGGGAGACAGCGTCTCCCACGCGTCTCTGTTAAGCCCGCAGGGGTTAATGGGAAATTTCCCATCAGCCCCTTTAGACGCGAGGGACTGATGGGAAATTTCCCATTAGCCCCTGCGGGCTTAACAGAGACGCGAGGGAGACGCTGTGTCCCACGCGAATCTGTAAGCCCATGCCCAGGGGCTTAGCGGGCGGAGGGGACCCCGCGGGTCACAGCATGCTGCCGCGTCCGCGGCAGCAGCCCGAGCCCGCGTTTTCTGTTTTAAATTTGCCGGGGGGGGGGGGGGGGGGGTTAGGACTGCTAATGGGCTGGGGGGGGTTAGGACTGCTAATGGGCTAGGAGGGGGGGGGTTAGGACTGCTAATGGGCTAGGAGGGGGGGGTTAGGACTGCTAATGGGCTAGGTGGGGGGGGGTTAGGACTGCTAATGGGCTCGGGGGGGTTAGGACAGCTCAAGTGCTGTGGGCTGATGGGGGCTGTCTGGAAATGGGGTGATGGGGGGTTAGGACTGCTAATGGGCAGGGGGGGGGGTTAGTACTGCTAATGGGCTGGGGGGGGTTTGGACTGCTAATGGGCTAGGAGGGGGGGTTAGGACTGCTAATGGGCTGGGGGGGGTTAGGACTGCTAATGGGCTGTGGGCTGATGGGGGCTGTCTGGAAATGGGGTGATGGGGGGTTAGGACTGGTAATGGGCTATGGGGGGGGTTAGGACTGCTAATGGGCTAGAGAGGGGGGGGGGTTAGGACTGCTAATGGGCTAGGGGGGGTTTAGGACTGCTAATGGGCTAGGGGGGGGTTAGGACTGCTAATGGGGGGTTAGGACTGCAAATGGGCTAGGAGGGGGGGGTTAGGACTGCTAATGGGCTAGGGGGGGTTTAGGACTGCTAATGGGCTTGGGGGGGTTAGGACTGCTAATGGGCTAGGAGGGGGGGGTTAGGAAAGCTAATGGGCTAGGGGGGGTTAGTACTGATAATGGGCTAGGAGGGGGGGTTAGGACTGCTACTGGGCTCGGGGGGGTTAGGACTGCTAATGGGCTGTGGGCTGATGGGGGCTGTCTGGAAATGGGGTGATGGGGGTTAGGACTGGTAATGGGCTATGGGGGGGTTAGGACTGCTAATGGGCTAGAGAGGGGGGGTTAGGACTGCTAATGGGCTAGGGGGGGGTTAGGACTGCTAATGGGCTGATGGGGAGGGTTAAGGACTTGAGGTGGGCTGTTGGGTGGGGTTAGGACTGGAAATGGGCTGATGGGGGGATAACACTGGAGGTGGTCTGATGGGGTTAGGACTGGTAATGGGCTATGGGGGGGTTTAGGACTGATAATGGGCTATGGGGGGGCTGGGACAAGAAATGGGCTGATGGGGAGGGGTTAGGACTTGAGGTGGGCTGATGGGGTTAGGACTGGTAATGGACTGTGGGCTGATGGGGGGGTTAGGACTGGCAATGGGCTATGGGGGGCTGACTGGAAGTGGGGGGTTAGGACTGGTAATGGGTTATAGGGGGGGGGCTTAAACTGAAAATGGGGTGATGGGGGGTTAGGACTGGAAGTGGGTTGATGAGGGGGGGATAGGACTGGTATTGGGTTGGGGGCGTGCTAGGACTGGAAATGGGCTGATGCAGGGACTAGAAGGGAATGGATGCTGGGTGAGGCTGGAACTAGAAGGGAGCTGGTGTTGGGGGAGGATTAGAATGGGATGGGGCTGGGAGAGTAAAATGGAGAGGGGAAAAATATTTTGTGTGGGAGGGATAAAAAATCTACAATTGGCCGGGTATTGGGAGAGTAAGTGGGGATTGAGGATGGAGGGGTAAATTTTGAGTAGATGAAATAGGAATGAGGAAAGAGCCAAAGGAGAAAGATTAGTATGTTAAAGCAGATGTAGCGAGAGAATGGAAAAAAAAAACAAGAAGACAGAAGAAAGGACAAATGGACAGCAGATGGAGAGTTAGCAGAAGACACGAAGAAACCAGAAGAAAGTGGCTGGAACAATTGCAACTGAAAAAAAATGCACAAAAGGTAGAAAAATATCTCTTTATTTTGAATTTATTAACTGGAATATGTCAGCTCTGGGAAATGTGCATCATTAATTTTTGCGCTTTGTTTAGTACAAGAGGAAATTAATATATAGTTTTATTTCTACAGTGTTGTTGTATATTCCAAGTTTGGCTTTTGGGGTTCCCAGTTTAATTATTGTCTTCCTGTTTCTAAATTGTGATTCCTTGTTTGGTGATGGTCTGTTCTGCATGTGTAACTGAGCTGAGGTATTCCTATTTGACATTGCCACTTGTTCTTTCCCCAGTAGGTCATGTATTGTTGTTCTCTGAGATGTATTGGTTTAATATTTGCAGTGTTGCCTTTTGATAGGTAGAGTATGGTGCTTTGTGAGTCCTGGTAGTGCTGTTAGGATACGGCGGGTTTGCTATGGGTTCTAAATGGGCAGCGTTTGTAGTAGTTCCTAATGTGCCTGGCGGTTGGTACTGGATTATAGTAATGTAGAAACCTTTTAGTCTTTCTTTATCCATATACTCATTAAGAGGCATGTTTACTAAAAGTTAGTGTATGGTAACATTATGCAAATATTTATGCAAATGAAGCACCTTATGCAAATGGGGCTTTAATTGACGTGCTGGCACTTTGAGGAAATTCTTTGGTTTTGTGCGGCAGTTTGGGCACTCGGGCTCAAAAAGGTTAGCCATCACTGGTCTAGGCCTTCAGCAACCAGGCTCTGAGGTGAAGAGACTGGGGATTTGGGTGCCACAACGTTCCCTCTTCCTGGGACAGGAGGTCTGGAGCAGATCCCAAGTCCAGGGAGGGAGCTTGAGAGAGATGCAGAAGTAGAGGGTAGCACACTTGGCGTGGCCAATGTGGTGCTATGAGGATCATAGACCCCTTGTCTCTCTGAAGTTTGAACAGTGTCTTGGGAATTAGGGGAATGGGTGGAAAGGCATAGAGGAAGTCTTGCCCCCAATGAAGGAGGAAGGCATCCCTGGCCTGAACTCCCTGACACGGAATCCTGGAACAGAACCGGGGAAAGTTTGGCATTCCACGGACTTGCAAACAGGTCTATGTCCGGGGTTCCCCAAATTCGGAAGATCCTGGCTATCTGGTCCCCATGGAGGGACCATTCGTGTGGAAGCAGGACTCGACTGAGTCTGTCTGCCCAAGAGTTTTGAACCCCTGGAAGATACACTGCCATGAGATGAATTTGATGCTCTCTGGCGAAGGCCCACAATCTCAAAGCTTCGTTGCAAAGCGACAGAGAGCCAGTCCCGCCCTGCTTGTTCACATAGAACATGGCTACTTGGTTGTCCGTGTGGATGAGGACTGTCTTGTAGCTGAGCAGGGTGTGGAAGACAGAGCTAGAAAAATTGCTCTGAGCTCCAAGAGGTTGATATGTAGAGATGTCTCCTGTGGAGACCAGATGCCTTGAGTGGAGAGATCTTGTAGATGAGCCCCCCAACCTCTTGGAGAGGCATCTGTTGTAAGGGTTGCTTGGGGTAACACCTGTTGAAAGGGGCACCCCAGCAACAGATTTTGAGTGGACTTCCACCACTGGAGAGAGCAAAAGAGGCGACTGGAGGTTGCTATTTTGTCTGACAGGCACCCTGATGCCTGGGTCCATTGGGTGGACAGAGTCCATTGAGCTGCCCTCATGTGAAGGCGAGCGTAAGGAACCACATGCACAGTGGATGCCATGTGGCCTAACAGTTGTAACATCTCTCGAGCAGTTAAATGGGATTTTAACAATCTGTGAGGCTAACTGCACCAAGCGTAGGCAACGGGCCTGGGGAAGATAGGCCCTTGCAGTTGTGGTATCCAGCAAGGCCCCTATGAACTCTAGAGACCGAGTAGGGGTGAGATGGGATTTTGGGATGTTTATTACAAGTCCCAGATACTGAAGAACACGCCTTGTGCAGGCTAGGGAAGTCTGGGCCTCTGACTGGGATGGAGCTCGGATGAGCCAGTCGTCCAGATATGGGAATACGAATATTCCTAGAGTGCGTAGAAATGCAGCTACTACTGCCATGCGTTTTGTGAACACCCTTGGTGCAGAGGCCAGACCGAAAGGAAGCACTTTGTATTGGTAGTGCTTTCCTCGATAAAGGAACCGAAGGAAGCTTCTGTGTGTTGGATGGATGAGGACATGGGTGTACGCATCCTTGAGGTCTAGAGAACAAAGCCAATCCTGACTCTGAAGGTATGGAAGGAGAGCACCGAGAGAAATCATCTTGAATTTCTCCTTGCATAGAAACTTGTTCAATTCTCTGAGATCTAATATGGGTTTGTAGCCCCCTGTTTTCTTTGGGATAAGAAAGTAGGGGGAGTAGAACCCTGAGCCCTGTTGAAGAAGGGGTACTTCTTCTCAAGAAGGGAAGCAATCTCCTGACCCAGAAGGTTGAGGAGAGATGTTGGAGAATTGAACTGTCTCACCGTGGTGTAAGGAGGAAGGTTTAAGAAATGAAGCTTGTAGCCCTCCCTTATGATGGAGAGGGTCCATTGCTCTGCTGTGATTTGTTCCCACCTGGGAGCAAAGTGAGCTAACCTTCCTGGAATGGTGAGAGGCTCTGGTTCTTTTAGAGCCAGAAAGGCCAAGTTCTCTAGTTGAAAGTCAAAGGCCCTGAGGAGGCTGAGGCTGTTGGGCCGTAGCAGCCCTTGCAGCCTTAGGCTTGGCCTGTTTAGGTTGTTGCTGTCGATTTGCAGCAAAACGACCTGCAGAAGATGCCTGTTGACCATAACCAGGATAATATCTCCCCTTTTTGGGAAAAAATCCCTTTTTGAACAACCTTTTCTTAACAGGAGCAGAAGTAGACTTTGAAAGTCTATCTAAAGCAGAATTTTCAGCATCCATCTGAGTGGCCTTTGCTTGCCAATCTTTGCCAAAAAAGGTTTTCACCTGTACAAAGAAGATTTCCTAGTCCATCCTGAACCCAGGGTTCCAAATCAGAAGCTTGTAGCCAAGCAACTCTGCGTGCACCTATGGCAATAGCCGAGGCTATACTAGCACACTCAAAAGAGTCAAAGGCTGCACGGTTAGAAAACTTGGAAACATCTTGAACATGTTTAAGCCAGGTAAGAAACTCCTCTCTTATCTTCTGAAACAAAAGGAGATAAAGTTTGTAGGTGATCTGTAATTTCTTTTAGAAACATCCCCATATAGAGACTATAGGAGTTGATTCTAGTCACAAGCATATTGGCCTGGAAAATTCTCCTGCCAAAAGCATCTAAGGTTCTGCATTCTCTTCCTGGAGGATTAGATGAGTGCCTTTTTGCACTCTTTATCCTCTTCATAGCAGACTCCACCACAATAGAGTGGTGAGGAAGCTGAGTCTTATGAAAGCCAGGACAAGGAGGAACACGGTACATGGTGTCCAACCTACGAGAATGAGGGGAGGTGGTGAGAGGTGTCTCCCATATGCCCAACATGTGATCATAAAGGATCTCATGAATTGGTAAAGTAGCTGCCTCTTTGGGAGCCTTCGGGTATTGTAAGATATCCAATTTTTTGGCTCTAGGCTCAGTTTCAGGGGCCACTGAAATGGAGAGGCCCCTGGCCACTTCCCTAATGAAGTCTTGAAAAGGCAAGTCTTCTGGAGGAGACATTCTTCTTTTTGGCGAAGAGGGCTCTTGAGGAAAGAGTACCGATGCTTCGACAGAAACCTCTGATTCATCAGAGTCTTCAGAGGAATCGAAGTATCGCCTATCTGGATGCTCCTGCAGAGCCCGATACACGTACCAAGTGGTATCGACATCGGGAGTGATCGGTACCGATGGGCATCACAGAACAGGGTACTGCTGCAGTTGACACCGAAGCCGATGTCGATGCCCATCGGTACCGGCACCGGAACTGATATTGGTGCCAGTGCCGGAACCGGTACCGACAACGGAGTTTGTTGCGGTACCGGAGGCGTCGCAGCTTGTATGAATGCCGTAATGGCACGCTGCATGGTCAGAATATTCTGATCCATCGACGCCACCAATGTCTGGATGTCGGTACCAGTGGGAACCACCGGTACCCCAGAACATGGCAACAGGTGATCGGTTGAGGCCGAGCCATCGATGTCAACCTGTGACCCCATAGATAAAGCTTTGGAAGCCGGAGCCTCACGCCGGGGTAATTTTGCCGGTGCGGATTCCTCGAGAGCAAGCCCGGAGGCATCTCGATACTTAGAGGGAGATCTACCCTTCGAGGACCGGCTGGACTTGAGTTTGGTTATCTGAGATCCATGAGAGGAAGAAGCAGCCCTGGAAGACGTCGATGCTACCGAAGCTGCATCAGAGGGAAACAGGGTACTGAGCTTGGCCGCTCGATTCTGTAGACCTCTTTTAGACATCATGGAACAGGACTCACAATCCGTGATGGAGTAGTCAGGACCCAAACATTTTAGACACCAGTCATGGGTGTCAGTGACAGAAATAGTGCCGCTGCACTTCGTGCACTTTTTAAACCCAGAAACGGGCTTCTCCATGAGGAGAATTTCTCGTAGGCCTAAGGCCAAAAGAAAAAAGCAAAGTGAAAATAGTAGTCTTTTTTTTTTTTTTTTTTAAGAAGAAAGAAAGATCGATCGGCGGTACCAATCCGACGTCTAAGAAGGCAGACGCGCGACCAAAGAAATAAAAAAAATAAAGAACTTCTTCAGCGGTGACAGGAACACGACCTGCTGGCTCCGCGGAAAAGAAGAACTGGAGAGAGACGGTTAGGAAAGGCTGGAAGGCAGCGCGCAGGCGCTGTGGGATGCTCCCAAAAGCTTTCCTTTTGGACGCTGGGGAGCGTTCCCGCGCAGGCTCCGTCGGTACCGACGATACCCATATGTGAAGACTCATTCCTGCTTGTTCCTGGAGATTACCCCACTTCTCAAGTCTCTTCATTGGCTCCCTATCCATTTTGGCATCCATTTCAAATTTCTTCGGCTGACCTATAAGTGCATTCACTCTGCAGCTCCTCGCTACCTTTCTTCTCTTATTTCTCCTTACACCCACCCCTCGGGAACTCTGCTCTTCTGGCAAATTGCTTCTATCTGTGCCCTTCTTTTCTATTGCTAACTCCAGACTTTGTTCCAGGCGTAAGATGCAGCAAGGTGAAAAGAGCAAACTACCTGTGTCTGTATGCCAGGCACCTTCTCTGACCCTTTTCAAATCCAGGCTGAAAACTCACCTCTTTGCTGCTGCTTTTGGATTTTGACTCACCTATTCTCCTTGCTTAACATTCCCTCTTGTTTTATCCTTTTCTACACCTTCTGTGCTGTCTGTCTTGACTAGATTGTAAGCTCTGATGAGCAGGGACTGTCTCTTACATGTTTATGCAGCGCTGTGTAGGTCTTGTGGTAATATACAAATGCTCAGTAGTAGTAGTAGTGGTGATGTGGGCCCACCGGTGAGCAAAGTGGACCAGGAGTCCCCCAGTGGGAAGCTAGTCCTCCAGAGGAAGGGCGGCTATGCAGATGGCATGAAAATCCTGACCCAGGCTGAGCTGGGGCTGGCGTCTGGGTCTTCTCACCCTTGGGTTTATGCAGCCCCTGGCCTGCACCTTTGCCTTGGGGACCCTACTGAGGGGTCTGGGCAGCTGGGTAGGCAGGATAGCCCCAATAAGGTTGATCCTTCCGGAGGAAAGGGGGCTTTTTCCCTTGTGGCTTCTTCATGGGAAGAGTGGAAGTCTTTCTAGAGAGTCAGGTCTGAGTGACATACTCAGTCTCAATCTCGGCCGCCTTATCCTCCATTGGCTTGCCGAAGAGCTGCTCACTGAGGCACGGGACATCCAAGAGTTTCTGCTGCACCCACTGTTCAAGGTCTGATGACTGCAGCCAGGCCTGGTGGCTGGCGCCAGTGCCAGCGGCGGCCACTCTGGCGCTAAACTCCAAGCCGTCGTAAGCAACTCTGGAGAGGTATTTGGAACACTCCGCGACAGACTTTGTCAGAGCCTGGAAGCGCTGCAGATGGCCCCCATTGAGGCTCATGGTTTACCACCGAGCTGCTTGGCTAGGTCCCACAGAAACATGCCAATGAAAAATTGGTACGCCTGAATGCAACATTGAGCATGCGGGACTCCCTGCCCGGTGGCACTGAAGAATGCATTTTTTGGGCTATTTTGACGGTGCATGGCTGCAACCAGCATGTAGGTGTGAGGGAACTATGCTTGCAGAATCCTGGCCGCCACTGGACTCAATACATTGTGTCCCCCCGTCGGCTCACGATGGAAACAGAGGCTGGGGTTTCCCACATCCGGATGAGAAGCCTGGAGAGGATGGAAGGAACAGGGATCATCAGGGTCTCCTTAGATTGTGCCTTGTACTGGAGGATGTCTAATTCTTCCATACACAGGTCCTCCTCAGACTCCGTTGTGAGGAAGAGGGCCCGTGCCATATCCTGGATGAACTTGAGGAAAGATATCCTTGGCTCAGGGAATAGCACTTAGCAGCTGGGGGAGACTGGTCCGATGGAAGGTCCTGGTGGGTCCGGGACTCCGGGGATGCCTCAACGTAGGACTCCCAATCAGAGTAGTCGGAGAAGAACTCCAAGTCCTCTGGCGGCAGTATGGCCAGCAACTACAGTCCTGGATGCTTTGAGGCAGGGGCATGGCCAGAGCCAGGAGGCATTTGCCTGCAAAGATCTCACTCCTGAGGATCGGGAGCGAGAACGAAACCCTCACCAAAGATCTGCCAGAGGCATCTGGCTCTCGGCAATCGCAGCAGCGGCCCAGGGCATCCTTGAGGTTGACGTCTCTGCGGTCTCGGCGGGGCCAGGGGATGGTGCCCATTGTGATGCAAGGAACGCAGAGACACTGTGTTTCAAGGCCAACATCCGTGCTTCCCACTTGGGGGTCGCAGCAATGGAGAACACCACCGGAGTGACCGGAACAGGTGTCAAAGAGGAGAGGGAATCCTTGACAGGACAGGCCTTGGAAGACTGCGATCCGTCGCCAGAAGCCACAACTTTGGTCCTGGACACCTTCCGAGAGCGTTCCTGCTCTGGTTCCTTGGGAGCTCTGTGGGGACTAAGGGACTGGGCATGGGACTTCCCATGCTTGTCCACTTCTTTGGGTGAAGCTCTCAAGGTCTTCCTCTTCTTATGTGCACACTCAGGGGACCCTTGCTTGGAGTGTTGGTGAGCCCGTGGAGGGGCTGCGGGGGCCTTACGTGAGTGAGGATCTGGGAGGGGCCTTTGGGCATGAGGATACCGGAGAAACTGGGGTTAAGTCTGCCTTGTGGAAGATGTCGTCCTGCTTAAACCAATGGCTCTGTATGGCTCTCACGGACATTTTCTTGCACAAGGAACAAAGCCCACAGAAGGAATCACCATGGTCAGCACTAAGGCACCAAAGGCAACAGTCATGCAGATCCGTGTGGGATATGGTGTCCTACAGGGCTGCACTGCTTAAACCCATTGGCTGAGGATGTAGAGGGGAAGATGGCACTTATGAGGTCAAACTCAAGAGTCCTGGCCAGGGAGGGCGCAAGGATTCCTGCACACAGAGAAATAAAACCCAAAGGGGAAAAAAGACACGAGAAAAATGTGGCACCAAGGCAGCAGCAGTCCCGGAAGGCTAGAAGGCACTGGGGTATGTATACTGGAGAAGAAAAAGAAAAAGGAAGGAAGAGGTGGAAAGATCAACAGTTTCCAGGGTGCAGATGAATGTCTGATGAGCTCTGCGGAAAAAAGGAGACCAAGGCAAGATAGCACCCTTGGGCAGGAAGGTGACCATGCATGCGTGATGGATCTCCAAAAGGCTTTCTTTGAAAGTTAGGGAGAGGTTATCATATGGGCTCCAATGGTGCAGACATCAATCCATATGTGAAGATTGACTTCCTGCTTGTTCCTGGAAATTAAGGGTTCAGCACTGAACAGGGATATAGCTTAGATGAACCTAGGATGATTAACATTCAGGTCATGCAGCTAAACAGACAGTGCAGGTTGGTGATATATGTGGTACATCAGGTCTTGACCAATTCCTTTGATCTAGGAGCCAACCCAAAAACTTAGGAGCCAGCAGCTAAGAGCTGCTTCAACACCCTAATTGTGCCCACCAAACTTGAAGTGCTGGAGAAGAATTCCCCCTCAAAGATCCCCAAAGCTCCTTCAAGTCCTACATTTAATAAGGTTATTTTACCATTCTGTGGGTGGGAGCTTGGTAAAATCAGGACCTTGGTGCACTGTTGCTTCACCCATCACCATGGCTATAGTTCCCACAGGCTTCATCCCTCTCAACCTCTTACCCTGGTTCTCACCTGTTAGTAAGTCATCCCTCTCCCCCATCAGGTGTCTCCTGCTCTTCTATTCATTTCTCCAACTAACCTTCCCTCCCCCCAGTCATCCATCTTCCAGATGACCTGAGCCAGCCACACCTCCAGAATCTTGCTCGTTTCCTTCCTGCACCAAAAAGCAACATTCTTCGGGTATGGCAACCCAAAGCTGTCAGCGAGTTCGAGCTATCTTGATATCACACTGAACATGAGTTCAGGCACTAAAGTGGCTCAGATTCATTGAAAGTCATGCAGTGAAGGACCTTAAGAAAACCGTGGAGAAAAAAAACACACATTCCAGAAATAAAATTCCCAGGCACCACAACAAATATGTCTAGGTACCAGGATATATGGATATATATATATATATATATATATATATATATATATATTTTTTTTTTTTTATAATTTGCTTTTTTTAAAATTCATTTTTCAACATAATTTTACAGCTTCCTTCAAAATTTGAACGTGCCATCGCAATTTACAGTAAAATATTTGAGAATGTGTTTTTCAACTTATTTTCCTTATACATAAGAAAATAAGATATGGCATACTGGGTCAGACCAAGGTCCATCAAGCCCAGTATCCTGTTTCCAACAGTGGCCAATCTAGGTCATACGTACCTAGCAGTTTCCCCAAAAGACACAGGTTTGACAATGCTTGTATTGGGTCAAGCATTGATATCCTGGATCCCTTTTAATAATGGTTTATGGACCTTTCCTCCAGGAACTTGTCCAAACCTTTTTTAAACCCAGCTACACTAACAGCCTTTACTACATCCTCTGGTAACAAATTCCAGAGTTTGATTACACAATGAGTGAAAAAAATATTTTCTTTTATTAGTCTTAAATAGTTTACCCTGTAGCTTCATTGCATGTCCTAGTCTTTCTATATTCTGATAACGTAAAACGATCGATCTATGTTTACCCATTCCACTCCATTCATTAATTTATAGACTTCTATCATATCTCCCCTCAGCCGTCTCTTTTCCAGGTTAAAGAGCCCTAACCTTTTTAGCCTTTCTTCAAAGGGGTATCCTTCCATCCCCTTTACCATTTTGGTGGCTCTTCTCTGAACCTTTTCTAATAACGCTATATCCTTTTTAAGATACGGCGACCAGAACTGCACACAATATTCAAGGTGAAGTCTCACCATGCAACGATATAGAGGCATTATATCATCCTTTGTTTTATTTTACATTCCTTTCCTTATGATACCTAGCATTCTATTTGCTCTCTTGGCCGCCGCTGCACACTGGGCTAAGGGTTTTAACATGTTATCCACAATGACGCCTACATCTTTTTCCTGGGTGGTGGTTCTTAATGTGGAACCTTGCATCGTGTAACCATAATTTTGGTTCTTCTTCCCTAGGTGCATAACTTTGCACTTGTCCACATTAAATTTCATCTGCCATTTTGATGCCCAGTCTTCCAATTTATCAAGATCCTCTTGCAAATTTCCACAATCCTCTTGGGTTTTAACAACTTTAAATAGTTTTGTGTCATCTAAAAATTTGATAACCTCACTCATTCCCTTTTCCAGCTCATTTATGAATATGTCAAAAAGCAGCAGACCCAGCACAGATTCCTGGGGTACACCACTATTCACCTTTCTCCATTGGGAAAATTGGCCATTTTGCCCTACCCTCTGCTTTCTATCTTTTAACCAGTTCCCGATCCACAATAGTACACTGTCTCCTATCCCATGACTTTAGTTTTGCCAAAAGTCTCTGATGAGGGACCTTGTCAAAGGCTATCTGAAAGTCCAAATACACTATATCAACCAACTCACCTTTGTCTACCTGTTTATTCACACCTTCAAAAAAACATAACAGATTAGTAAGACAAGATCTTCTTTGTCTAAAGCCACGTTGGCTGTCTCCCATTAAGCCATGACTAGCCACGTTGGCTGTCTCCCATTAAGCCATGACTATCTACATGTTCAGCAATTTTGTTTTTTATGATGGTTTCTACCATTTTTCCTGGTACTGACATCAGGCTCACTGGTCTGTAGTTTCCCGGATCACCCAGGAACCCTTTTTAAAAAATTGGCGTTATGTTCGCCATCCTCCAATCTTCAGGCATTACAGATGATTTTAATGATAGTTCACAGATTACTAATAGCAGGTCTGCAATCTCATATTTCAGTTCTTTTAACACTCTTGGATGTATATGATCCGGCCTAGGTGATTTGCTACTCTTCAGTTTATCTAATAGTTGTAATACATCTTCCCAATGTATCGATATTTCCTCCAATTCTTCCGCACCTTTAAATACCACTTCAGTCATGGGTAACATCCCTACATCTTCCTCAGTAAAGACTAAAGAAAAGAATTCATTCAGTCTCTCCGCTATCGCCTTGTTGCCTCTTAGTGCCCCTTTAACCCCTCTATCATCTAATGGACCAACTGACTCTCACAGGTTTTTTGCTACGAATGTACTTGAAAAAGTTTATTACGCGTTTTTGCTTCCGCAGCAAGCTTCTTCTCAAATTCTCCCTTTGCCTGCCTTATCAATGCCTTGCATTTAACTTGTGTATACCCTGTCAAAAAACGCCCAAGCCTCTCGCCTCTAGTTTTAGAGGGACATGGTGATTGGAGGAACCTTCCCCTAACAGCCTTAGCAGCGTAGTTCCTTGTGGTGTCTTCTGGGAAATGTAGTACTGCTAAGATGTGTTTGTGCTTCAGGTAGAAGGCTGTAGTTAAGGCCACCGAGGTAAGGCATAACACAGAAAATTTATTTCGCACAAAAAAAGATTCAAAGTACAGTTACAGGATTATTACTGTAGGATTTGCTCAAGGTACAGCAGATGGTTGGCAAAGAAAACAAAAGAACCCAAAATTGGCTGTTTTAAAGTCTTCTTACTTTCAGAAGAACAGCCTTTGATAGCAAGGCTGCCACCTTCCTTTTAGTCCTTGCTAATTACAGCATAAAGTCCAAACAAGCTTAATCTTCTGTGGCAGTTTGGCTTCTAACAGCCTCAATTCCTTCTAGGCTGCATTTCAGGTACAACAGAATTCAAACAATTCAAACTGCCATCAAAACTCTCAACAGGCTTGTCACTTAACAGGGGAACAAAGAAAAACTCTTCTAGCAGGTAAATTGGCTTCTTGCTGTTTCACAGTTCAAACCACAGGTGGATAACAAGCATGAATCACAGCTTCCTACTTATTCTTACATTTCAGTAAACTTCCCTTTTAAAAACATATGGGAATTTACCACCTCACTGCCTGTTTCTTATGGTTACCTTTTCAAGGAGGATAATTCTTTCAGGGCTGGCTTTTCCTCAAGACTTCAGGTCTAAAGCTTGGCACAGAGAGCAATCCATAAGGATGTCTTCTTCCCCCAACTCTGACACTGGTTCTCCCAGCTGCATGGGTTCTGACTCACCCACCCGGTCAGACTGCTCAGCTGACAACCTCTCTGGTACTTTGAGAGCTTCTCCATTTCCTGGCTCCAAGCTCTGCTGACAACGTTGCAGGGAATTCAGCTCTCTCAGCTCTTGGTAGCTCGGCTCTTCTGCATGAGTCAGCACCTTCTCTGCCTTCTTTTCTCCAGTCTCTGGCTTCTCCTCCCTCTCCTCCTTTCTTCCTGTCTGTATACTCTAGCATAGGCTTATACCTCCAGGATTCTAGCCCCACCTCCTTCCTTCCCAGGTGTTGGCAATCCCCTTGCCTTCTGGTATTTGAGTAATCAGGGAACTTGTTGAAGTAAGGGTTTTGGACCTCATGCCTGTAATCTCTCCCTCTTACTCTATTAGAGACACTGCACGAAACCTGTTCCAGCTGGGGTTTTTCTGATTCTTATGTGTGGCTGTGGCTCTCTCACCCTGCACTCCCAAAAGGGGACCCTTCACTAGGGTGAATTGTTTACGTTTCTCACCTCCCCCATACTCAGGATAGATGACCTTGCCACAACCCCCATCCACTCCCCTTAACCTTCCTTTATTCTATTTTCACCTTATTTATCTATCTTAGTTTAGTGGTCTTTTCCCTTTTCTTCATCCCTCCCTCCCTTCTCTATTATCTTCTCCATCACTCTTCTTACCCCTTCCACGTATCTTTATACTTTCTTGAATTGTGGTTTCTGTAGGCTGATATTGCACATGGGCTCTACACTTGTTCCAGTTTTCCTACTACATCTTCTAAAGGTGGTATTTCTGCATTCTTTCACCACCTAAGAAGGGTCATGCGTGCAGCTATTATACAGTAACCTAAAAAAAGTTATTAAATCCTCATGCCCTTCTCCTATTCTCTCATTTATGGCTACCATGGCTGGGGTTAGTTTGGCCTGTACTTTGGAAATTTCCCCATCACACACCTCTACCTCTTTCCAGTATCTTTGTACTTTTGGACATCCTCAGATAATGTGTAGCAGGTCTCCTCTCTTTCCACATCCTTTCCAGCATTCAGAGCTTTCAGGGTAGATAGCATGTTTATGTTTATTGTTTCTTGATATATTGCTCTTTATAACATCAGATGTATTTTAAATGGTGTCCAATACATCCATAACTGTACTTTTATGCTATTTTCCAGAAACTGTATCCCTGGTGCTATCTTGTATGCTCTCTCGT
Organism: Ichthyophis bannanicus; assembly: GCA_033557465.1. Taxonomy (NCBI): domain Eukaryota; kingdom Metazoa; phylum Chordata; class Amphibia; order Gymnophiona; family Ichthyophiidae; genus Ichthyophis; species Ichthyophis bannanicus. The sequence goes on along the minus strand of CM066033.1, from coordinate 388,370,340 downwards.
ATATACCCTCCCATCTAAGTCCCAAGGCCCTAGTATTTCTTCTTTCCATTTCTTTTGATTGACATTTCTTCCCCTTTTGCAGTCAACATTTTATATAATCTGGATATCAACCCTTTTTATGAATTCTGTTTTTCCTATCAGTTCCTCAAATCGTGTGAGTTTAGCTTGTAAGTTTAATCTTATCTCTTTTTGATGCAGGACATACCAAATTTGCACATAACTAGACAAGACAGATTACTATGCAAGTCTGTTGCAACTCTTCAAATGTTCTGATTTCCCCCCCCCTTACTCACCATTTGGCCTATCCTTGTCAACCCTTTATTTGCCTATCCCTTGTATGCTTTCGTTAGTTTCCCAGGTTTCAATTCTCCTATCCCTTGATTAAATATATGCCTGGTATATTCCTCCCCCCCCCCCCAATAAAGTTCTCTTCCTTTTTCTCTACACCTGAAGGATAAGTTCATTGTGGGGATTTTTCTTCTTCCCCTTTTGTACATTCCTTGGAGTCCCAAATCATTTTTCCTTCCCCCTCAGCTTCCATATGCACCGAGCTTGCAGCATCTCCCAACCCCCTCCATGCGAATAGTGCTCTAAGTCAGGCGTGTCCAACTTCGAACAGGTCATGATCTACTTTTCTTGATCTACCACCATGAAAATTAAGTTTCACATTAGTTTCAAATTAAATTTTAACCCAATAAAGTTGGAGGATTCTCCCCCTCCCCCCATTTTTAATGAACCTTCTGTCATTTACTTGGAAATGATCAGCTGTTAAGCAAATTAAGCAAAAAGAAAACAGAGACGAAGATCCAGTAAGAACTGCGAGGGGAAATGGAAAGTACATTTTTTCTTAAAGTTTTGAGTAATAACTTTCTTTAACTTTTATTGAGTAATTTTTGTTAAATTTAGGTCTAGTATTGATCCAGGCTGATCTTGCGCAATCTTTAATATTTCGCTCTTGCTCATTAGTGAGACGTCTGAGCCTGCATTTCATCCACCAGCTTTTTGAAGTTGGGTGAATATTGCGTGTGGGCCAGTCTCCGGGAATCCTGGAGATGTTCATCTGTCATGTTGGAACATTGTGTACTCTACTCTGTCATTTTCAGATGGGAAAACGCAGATTCACACAAATAAGTTGAACCGAAACAGGAGTGTACAACTTCACTGCATCTTCTCAAGTTGAGAAATTTGTCTCTAGGCACTAGTTTCCAAAACTTCCTCAACACAGGTCTTGAGAAAAGTGTCATTTTTAAGGGTTAATATTTTGTTTTCAAGAGATGGCTTGTTCAATGAGTCATTTTTACTGATAGCAGCTGCAGTTTCTTTAATGTCCACATCTACTTTGAATGGGTATGACAAGTACTCCACAACTGTTCCAATTTTTTGGAAGTCATAGAATCTATTTTCGAATTCCTGGACAACAGAACAGATTTCTGTCACATACTTCTCGTTCTGAAAAACAAAATTTGGATATTGTCCCAGATGGTCCTGCATATTAGGAAAATGATCAAAAGTGTTGTTTGCAAGGTCAGTCATCATTAGCTCAAATTTGCTCTTGTAGGATGAAACTGTACTCATCTCGCCAATGCATTTATTTTTACCTTGTAGTTCAAGGTTCATATCACTTAGTTCGCCTGTAAAGTCAGCGAGAAATGTCAGATCACATAACCACTCCTCATCTTCCAACTCTGCTTGGTTATCTCCCCTCTCCTTCAAAAACTTCTTATTTCATTCAGCAAATCACAAAATCTTTAAAGAAATTTGTGCCTACTTAGCCACCTTACATCTGTGTGCAAAATTATTTCCGCTGCCCCTTCATCAAGAGTAAGATTGAAAAGCCGTCTTTGAAGTGATCTTCCACGAACTGAATTTACAATTTTGAAAGTGATGTCCATGACAGTCTTTGTATTGAGTCTCTTGCTTGCCAAACTTGCTGGTGAATGATGCAGTGGTAAAAAAGGAAATCTGGGAAGTCGTCATGCTGTCTACAGAGAGCTATGAAACCGTTAACCTTACCTGTCATCGCTCTTGCTCCATCAGTAGTGATGGAAACAAGTCTATGCAATGGATTACTACACTTTGTCACAAAAGAATGGAAAGAACGGAATATTTCCTGACCAGTAGTTCTCCCTTTTAAAGAAATCATTCCACGTAGTTCTTCTTTTAACACTGAAGTCTTCAAAAACCATCCGGATAAAGACTAGTAACTGGGCTATGTCTCTTATGTCTGTAGATTCATCCAGTTGGAGTGAGAAAGCAACACAATTTGAAACATCCTCCAACAATTGTTCAGTTGTGTCTCCACACATCTTTTCTATTCGCCGCACGATGGTGCTTGACAACTGTACATCTTGAATAGCAGCTATGATCTCTTTCTTATTTTTAAATCCTTCAAAAAGATTGCCAGCTGCTTCAAGAAAACAATCATTTATGAATTCCCCTTCAGTGAAAGGTTTGCATTTCTTTGCGATCAGGTTGCTGACCTTGAAGGATGCTATGGTTGCATTGACCGAATGTGACCTTGGCTTCGCCATCAACTGTTTCTGAGTAGCCAATTTCGATTTAAGTTCTTTGAGCCTCAGTTTACAAATTTCACTTTTGGGTGGAAAATCAGCATCAAACTTATTGCTATGCAGAGCCTTATAATGACATTCCAGATTACCCTTTTTGGGCAAGGATACTGGGGCGTTACAAATTAGACAACACCACTTGTCTTTCACCATGATAAAGAAGTAGTCCATTTCCCATTCATCATGAAAGTGGTAGGGTTTTGCTCTTCTTTGGAACACTCAACCTTCCTTATACTGGGTTGGCTGGATGTAAGAAGGCCAAATTTGCTAAGTTAGTATAAACATTGGCTGAATCTGGTCCAAAACTGTCACTGTCCCAAAGTATTAAAGATCAACAGGAACTGAAGACCTCTGGATGATGTGCAAAACAAGGACTGGAGATGCCAAAACCACACATGCAGTTCTAAAAGTAAAAATAAGAATTCATCATATTGGCACCAATAATCAAATACCACCAAACAATCATCAAAAAAACTCAAACACCTGTCCAGCAGACCAGATAAAATCAAATACCGTCAAACAAGTTCAAATACCACCATACGCAATTTAATAAATTCTGCAGTGTAGAATCAACGCGAAGGCTAGGCAAAATAAAATTGCAGAGGCAAGCAAATGTCACAGTGGTTTGAACCAATTTGAAGGCAAGGCATAGGCAAGTTAGAACAAAATTGGAAAAGCCGGCCAAAAATCACCAAATTCTTGACACTTTGTTGTGTCTGCCCGAAAACGTTTAATGAAAGCGAACTACAAAGTGACCAACGACAAGCACATGACACAACTAATACAGTAAGTGTATTCAGGTAGGGCCCGGGCGAATGGATATCGCCCGGTATCTAACAAACTTCAAAGGGGTATTGGGGCGGGGGCAGGAATGGGCGATTCTGAGAGGCAGGAGACCAGGTATGACGCCGGGCCTGTGGCATCTCGTCGGGGGTGCAGGCAGCGGCCCCCTGGGGTACCCACAAATTATTGGCACGTAAACAAGCGCCCCCAATACACCCGCAGGCAAAAATTCCCACAGGCATGGAAAAAAGACAGGCAAAGGATCAGCAGTGGCAGCAAGCCCTTGGCAGACGATCTGCCGGCACGAGCTCTCTCCTAGCGACGGGGCGAGCTGCTGGAGAGATGGAGCCAAGTGGGGCTGGCGATCTACCTCGGACCTCTCCGCGATCTACCTGTTGGACATGCCTGCTCTAAGTTGTGCCGCAGCATAGTAGTTAGCTACGCATGGTACCCCCAGCCCCCCTCCTCCCTCCGCTTGTACATAGCATTTCTTGCCACCTTTGGGAATTTCCCTTCCCAAATGAATTGCATAATTATATTCTGCAGCTTATTTCACCCTTGGGTACCTTGCACGGTAGGGATGCAAACAAATAGTATCCATGGCAGCACATTCATTTTCACTACTGCTATATGTCCCAGCCAGACTAAGTGTAGCCCTGTCCATTTAGAAAGGTCTTTGCTGATGTTTTCTGTCAGTGCTTTATAGTTCCACTGCCTAATATTTGCTAGGGGGTTCCTTAGTTGTATGCCTAGGTATCTAAATGTTGTTCTACCCATTTGAACTTAAGGAAATGCTTTAAGTTCTTCTAGGTTTCGCGATAGATTAAACCCTAGAACTTCAGTCTTGCTATGGTTTATTTTATACCCTGCTATTCTGCTGAATTTTATTACTTCCATCAGTATTGGTAGTGTGGTTAGGGGTTGATTTAGAGCAAAAATGATATGATCCGCAAAGAGAGCGATTTTTGCTTCCTGTCCCCCACCTGGACGCCTTTTATATCTGCTTCCTAACAAATTCTGCCAGTGACTCAATCACTAGAGCAAATAGGAGTAACGATAATGGGCAGCCTTGTCTTGTTCCCCTTGCTAAATCAAAATTTTCAAAATACCCTCAGTTTACTCAAACCCTAGCTCTTGAGTGTGCGTAGAATGCCTTAATCCATCTTGAAAAGTTCCCTCCGAGGCCCATTCACTCCAGTAGTTGAAACATATACCACCATTCCATTTGGTCAAACGCTTTTTCCATGTCCACCGTTACTAATATTGCCTTTTTTTGACTTCTGGAGGTGCCATGTGATATTTGATTTTTTTCTAATATTGTCACTCCCTGTCTCCCCCCTTCACAAACCCCCGTTTCATCTTTATGGACCAATTTGGGTATCACATCCTGGATATGGTTCACTAGTACCTTTGCCAATATTTTTGTATCTAAATTAATCAGAGATATGGGCCTGTAAGAGCCACACACCAGTCTGTCCTTGCCTGGTTTGGGTAGGACTGTAGTGCCTGTCTCTTCCATGGACTTCGGGATCCCCTCTCCCTGGAGTCTTAATGGCTCCTTTAACTTCCTCCTCAATTTCCCTGCCCTCTGGGTCTAATTTTTTCAGGTTGCACTTGTTTAAAAAAACAAAAACAAAAAAAACCACACTTGTTTCTTCCTCTTGTCCACTTGTAATTTCACTTTTATATAGATTTTTATTACTCTTTAAACACTTTGCTAATTTCTGACAGATGATGGACCACTTCCCCTTTATTATTTCTGACCCCATCTATATATGCCGCTTGTCTTTTAGCCATCAAGCGACTAGCTAAAATCCTGCCTGCTTTGTTGCCCCCTTCAAAGTGTGTTTCATGCAGCACTGCTAGTCTAATATGCTATTTCTTGGACTCTTATTCTACTTAATTCACCTCTGGTTTTGATTAATTCCACATGTTTCCCCTCCAACTCCCCTATCCATCATAGGAGTTCTGTTTCTGATTTCCTTTTCTCCCTCCTTTGCCTTGCAGCTAGGTTGATTAGCTTGCCTTGAACCACTGCCTTCAACCTGTCCCACACCGTGCCCAGTGTCACTTCCCATTTAGATTGAAGTGTAGATATTCTTGTATATCTTTACGGAGCTTATCAACTTGAATGTCTTCCTCTAGTAGTGCATCATTGATTTTCCAAATTTTGATTACCTCATCTTTCTCATTTAACTCAAATACCACACTGACTGGAGCATGATCTGTCCAGGTTATCATACCTTGGTTTGCTTCTTGGGCCTTTGATATCCATTTCCCACGTCCTCAAATCATGTCTAATCTGCTGTATGTCCCATGCATATGGGAGTAAAATGTGTATTTGCGCTCACCTGGGTGCCTGCTTCTTCAAATATCTATCAATCCTAACGTCTCCTTCAGTTTTTTTCAAACTTTGCCTCTGCCCCCACTTACCTGCCCTCCACTGTTATCTAGCTTTGGATTACAAGCTAGATTAAAGTCTACCCCCAATATTATAGGAATATCTCCCAGTTCTTTTAGTATCCTCTCATACACTTCTCCTTGATGTTCAGATAAGCCTATCTGGACCTATTTGGGTGATAAGCCTATCACCCAAACCTCTTCTCCTATTCGGATTCGAACCCCCATCCATCTCCTTTGCTTCTGCATTCTCCTACTATTGTATGACGATATGTATCCTGTACTAAAATCCCCACTCCCCCTTTTTGGGGATTTGCTCTTTGTCCCGCTAATGTGACGGCGGGGTAATATTTTGAAGTTAACATGTATTCTTGTCCCACTCGCAGATGTGTCTCTTGAACACAAAAGATATCTGCATTTAAGTGTCTGCCTTCTTTTTCTAATAGATATCTTTTGCTCCATGTGCGTAGTCCTTTAGCATTTATTGTGGCTACTTAGCTTTTTCTTATTCATATTCTTATTTGTAGCATTGGTTTCTCCTTTTCCCCTTTGCTCTTTTCCCCTTCCTTTATTATCTCCACCACTTCCTTTCCCCTCCCTCCCTCCTTCGATCTCCCCCCTCTCTCCCCTCCCTCCCCCCCCTTCCACTTTATTATCCAGAGGTGATGTTTGGAGTAATGTGCCCCTTATCTCCCCTGACTTTTCCTTCCCTTACTCTTTATCCCCCAGACTCTCTTATTCTCCCTTCTCTATCTCTTCCTATCCTCATCTCTTCAAACGTATATTGTGGCCTAGTCCCAGGCTGGTGTGTTCCTCCACGCCTCCTTTATCCCTCTTTTAAATCCTCTTCTGTTCACCCTTGCCCAGTTCTTCTCATATTCCTTATCCCACCTGCTCTCTCCCCATGTTTTAGCACTTTTGTATTTATGTTACTTCCTCTCCCTCCCCCCTCTACATCTACAAAACTTACTGTTAAAACATTTTAGTAACAGATACCTAAACCTAATATCCCTGTTTTCCTTTTTCTTCTTCACCGCTCTTTCAAATCAATAAAGCGCTCTTTAGTCCTTCTATCCTGCTAGTGTCCGTCATCGTGTGGGTCCACCTTTACAGTCTTTGCCTCTTCTCTCTCTTTGCTCTTGATATATTCTTCCGATTCAGTTTGACTCTTGTCTCGGTTCTCTTCTCTGCTTTTGACCGGCTGTCTCTTTCTCTTGCTCAGTAAATGCTCCCTGTTGTTGTACCCTGTCTTGGAGTGCTAGATTTGGCGAGTACACAATTGAAGATGCCAGTTTTCCCTCTCTGGGTGAATGATAATCCAAAGGGGTGTAGCCATCTATACTTAATTTCAGCTCTTCTCAGGGTCTGTGTTACTGGTTGCATTGCTCTTCTATGCTGTAGAGTTCTGGCAGACTGAACTTCATATATGGTCACCGGATACCCCTGCCAATTGAGAATTCCTGAACTTCTCATTTTTAATGTGATGCGCTCTTTCATTCTGTAATTTGTCAGGCAAATAATGTGTGGAGAAGTGGAGTGGAAGAGTAGCCTAATGTTTAGAGCACCGGCTTGGGAACCCAGAGATCAGGGTTCAATTCCCATTATCACTCCTTGGGGCCTTGGGCAAGTCACTTAAACCTCCATGGCTCAAAAAAGTCCAAGTTGTCAATGTTCCTGTTAAATGTACATTACCAAGTTTAAGTTACAATGTAAACCGCTTTGATTGAAATGATAAAGCGGTATAAAAAAAACCTGTTAAATAAATAATGTCTCTCGTCTATTTGTTCTCAGTGGTCATAATGCCCTATGCACTCTGTCCATTAATATGTCCTCGGGGGTTACTTCTTCCCCTCCCCCCCCCCCCCTTTTCTTTAGTACTTCAGAGCACACTGAGGCTGCTAATTTTGCACTGTCTTGAAACTCTTTATCTTCTGGTATTACGCAGATCTGTAGATCGCTCCTGAAGGAACAGTTTTCTAGGTCTTCATTTGTATTGAATTGTATCTTGCCATTTCTCCGTTTTGGATATCTGTATTTCTTCCTGCTGCTGTTCAACCTCTTGTATTCTGGTCTCCCACTTTGTATGTTAACTCTGTAATGTTCTCCTTTAAATTTCCAATGAGTTCGCTCAGCCTTACTTTCACCGCTTGCACTTCATTTTGTGTCTCTGTAAACTACTCTCTCATTTCTAGTTTTGTTATTCCCTGCATGGTTTCTTCCCCCCCCGATCTTGATTGTTCCTTCGCATCTGTGTCTCATTATATTCTGTGCTTACGTGCTGTAGCATGTCGTTCTCCATGTTGCTGATGCTGTTGCTCCTGCTCGCCCCTGGTACCAGAATTTGTTGAACCCTGCGCTATGTATAAGTCGATTGTGATCATCATAATTTTGCATTTAAATGTTTTAAATCATTTTTTAATAAGATTTTGAATAAGACTGTTCATCTAGCAATCATAGAAGGTGAAGCGCCCAACAGGTGCATTTCAGCAGGTCTTTGCGCTAGAAAAGAACAGAAGCCAGTGTTTTTCACCTTTCCCTGGACATTTATGTACAGAGAACTTTAGGCAAATCAGGTGGTGGCTGGATTTTAAGATCTCTGATCTTCTTTCAACCTAATCAGATATAGAATAGTAAATTCTCTAAAATGAACAAAATATTTATGTAAGCCTTTATATCCCACAAGCATCTGCAGAGTCCAAAACGCTAACCATGAGCTGATTTGAATGTTGTTCAGAAACAAGTTTTTTCTATAAAAGAGAAATGAAACAAGACATGAAAAACATTTACCTGCAAGACTGCGCTCCGTAATTCAAGGCATGTTGCAAGTTTTCCAATGATTTTCTGTATGTTCATGATAGCAAAGAAAAAAATGGAAGATATGTTAAAACTTTTACAAAAGTACTGAATCCTAATTAAGGTACTCATTTCAATCTGATAGCAGCAGATCAGTTTTGCTAGCTTTTATAAAACTTGAAAACATCCAAGCACTCAAAGCAATTCAAAAATGCATAAGTATAAAAAAAAATTAGTTATTTTCTTTTACTAATTTGTAAAAAGTGTGATTTCGTTCCTGTTCTTATAGGTTCTTCCTTTCTCTTCTCTAGTTCTGACTTTTCTTCCCTTCTATAACTTTTTTTTATATGCTATTTAGTTTTACTGTAAGCCGCCTTAATGTCCTGCAAAGGCCAGAATAATAAGTTGTGAACAAATATACAGGATAAAGGGGAGAAAATAATGCATCAGTTCTTCCCTTCCTCTGCTCTCTCTCAAAAGTTATGAATGACAAATTTAACTTTAGTTTCGTAACTGTTGTTATCAATGGACTAAACCAGTGGTTCTCAAACAGTGTGTCGCAAACCCGGTGCAGAGTTGAGGCTCCGAAGAGGCAACACTGTTTGCAGCAAGAAGCACAGCAGCAAGAGATATGACTGCATGAGTCCTAGAATCCTTACTTTATGTTGAGCTGCACTCCTCCCTCACATTGCAGCAGCATGGAGCTCTTATGATTTCAGGTGTTTCTGATGTCATAGTGGGAGATCACCTCGCATCCAGTGATCACCAGATGGTGTGGTTCAGTATTAGGACTAGGGCTGATAAAATTTATTCAAAAGAAAGGGTCTTAGACTTTAGAAAAACACAATTTTGCCAAGATGGGAAAATACCTCAAGGAGTCTTTAGCAGGGTGGGGAATAGCTTGGAGGGGGGGGGGGGGGTAGAAAAGCAATGGGCAAAACTGAAAGGGGAAATTAAGGGCAACAAACCTTTTTGTTAGAAAGGTAAATAAATATAAAAGGAAAAAGGATGCCACTATGGTTCTCAAAAAAGTAGCTGAAAAAGGTGAAGAAAAACAAAGGGTGGCCTTCATAAAATACAAGAGAGATCAAGACAAGCATTATTTGGAAAAAAAAAAAAACAAACAAACTTAGAGAAGCTAGCAAAGTAGTCAGGAAAGCAAAGATACTAAAAGAAGGGAAGAGCAAAAGTGGTATTGTCAGATTCAAAAGTGAAGGGGAGGAAAGCGTAGTTACTCACCTGTAACAGGTGTTCTCCAGGAGCAGCAGGAATCAGTCCTCACATATGGGTGACGTCGGCGCCGACGGAGCCCTAGCGGAGCAATATACCCCAGCTTTCAAAGAAAGCCTTTGGGAATTGCAGCGCACATGCGCGGTCTCCTTCCCGCCCAAGGGTGCCATCTTAGCCAGTCTGATGACATAGCTAAAAGACAGCATAAAAATTTGCAAAAAAACTTAAGCAGATGATTGCAACTCCAAGGGGAGGAGGGAGGGTTGTGAGGACTGATTCCTGCTGCTCCTGGAGAACACCTGTTACAGGTGAGTAACTACGCTTTCTCCAGGACCAAGCAGGAAGTCAGTCCTCACATATGGGACTCCCAAGCTTAAGGCTACCGGAGACCCTAAGCACAAAAATGAGCTCCCTCTAGCTCAGCGGCACAGAAGGAAGGAATCTTCACTGAATTATTACCCACCGGTAGCCCCCATCCGGGATGGAGGGTAGGAGTTGCTCAAACCTCGAAGATATTTCGGAGGACTGCCTGTCCGAAAGCACTGTCCCTGCGGGACTCCCTCTCGAGGCAGTAATGGACCGCAAAAGTCTGGCTCGAAGACCAAGTAGCGGCCCGGCAGATGTCTGCCAGCGGAAAAGAGCGGAGGTAAGCCACTGACGTAGCCTTCGCCCGAACACAATGAGCCGTGACTCGACTTTCTAACGAGAGTCCGGCTGCCCCATAAGCCCAAGCGATGCAGTCAGCAACCCAGATGGACAGAGTACGCTTGGAGACCGGGAGCCCCAATTTATTGGGGTCAAAAGACACAAAAAGCTGAGCAGCTTTACGGTGCTCCCGCGTACGGTCAAGGTAGAAGTTCAATGCCCTTCTACAGTCCAGGGTATGCAGGACCATTTCAGCTCGGCTGGAGTGTGGCCTGGGAAAGAAGGTCGGAAGTACCACCTCCTGATTGATGTGAAAAGGGGAGACCACTTTTGGAAGAAACTTTGGGTGAGTCCGTAGGACTACCCTATTTTTGTAGAACCGAGTGTAAGGGGGATCAGACACGAGGGCCTGCAATTCAATTACGCGTCTAGCGGAAGTGAGGGCTATCAGGAATAAAGTTTTCCAAGAAAGAAAACGGAAGAGAGAACAGGTAGCCATAGGTTCAAAAGGCGGACAGGTGATCCGCTGTAACACCACATTCAGATCCCAGTCAGGTGCTGGCGGGCGTAGAGGTGGTTTAAGTAGAAGGAGACCTCGGAGAAACCTCGCTACGAGAGGGTCGCTGGAAAGAGGTCTGCCGTCCACCGGCACATGATGTGCTGAAAGAGCACTGAGGTGAACTTTGACGGAGTTGGACTTAAGTCCCAGATTAGAGAGGTAGAGCAAGTACTGCAAGATCACCGACACCGAGCAGGAGAAGGGATCCTGAGACTGCTGGGTACACCAAGTGGAAAAGCGACGCCATTTAAGGGCGTAGCATTTGCGGGTAGAAGGTCGCCGAGAAGCTAGGACGACCTCTTCCACCTCTGCCGGCAGTAGAAGGGGGGCAAGGACTACCCTTTCAGCAGCCAGGCCATCAGATGTAGAGATCTGAGGTTGGGGTGTAGCAGGGACCCCTGATCCTGTGTGAGGAGATCCGGTTGAAACCCCAGAGGGAACGGATCCTCCACCGCTAATTGCAGCAGGAGTGGAAACCACGGCTGTCTGGGCCAGCGAGGAGCTATCAGGATCATGGAAGCTTTGTCTCGGAGAACCTTGAAAAGAGTTCGAGAGACTAGCGGGATGGGAGGAAAGGCATACAGAAGGCTCTTCGACCATGAGAGCAGAAAAGCATCCGCCACTACTCGAAGTGGATGCGGCTGACGAGAGCAGAAGTGAGGAAGTTGCCGGTTGAGAGGACTGGCAAAGAGATCCATCGTGGGGAGGCCCCACTTCAGGAAAAGTTTCTGAACTACCAAGGGATCCAGGCGCCACTCGTGCAGCTGGAGGATCCTGCTGAGTTTGTCGGCCAGGCAATTTTCTTGGCCTGGGAGATAAACTGCCTTGAGAAGAATGCCGTGGCTGACGGCCCAAGAGCAGAGCTTCTGTGCTTCTCGACAGAGAAGGAAGGAGCCCGTGCCTCCCTGTTTGTTCACGTAGAACATGGCAACCTGATTGTCTGTCTGGACAAGGACGGACTGGTGAGAAGTCAGGTGGGAGAAAGCCTTGAGAGCCAGACGGATTGCTCTGAGCTCCAGGAAGTTGATCTGCTGAGCAGACTCCCACGTGGTCCAGAGACCTTGAGTACATGCCCCTTGGCAATGCGCTCCCCATCCTAGGAGAGAAGCATCGGTCGTCAGCACTTGAGCCGGCTGAGGTGACTGAAAAGGCATTCAGAGCACCAGGTTCGGCCGATGAAGCCACCACTGTAGAGAAGAGGCCAGCGGTCCGGAGACGCGCACTAAGTCGGCTAGGCCGCCCGTGGCTTGTTGCCACTGCTTGCGAAGGCACCATTGAGCAGGCCGCATATTCAGGCGGGCATTGGGGGTCACGTGGACGGTGGAAGCCATATGGCCGAGTAGTCTCAGGAAGCGCCTGGCTGAGACCAGGGACTGGCTGCGAAAAAGGCCGGCTAGGTCCATGAGCCGTTGAGCCCTGTCGAGAGGCAGGAAAGCTCGTGCCTGAGGAGTGTGCAGTCTTGCGCCGATGAATTCGAGATTCTGTGAGGGGAGCAAAGTGGACTTTGCGAAGTTTATGACAAAGCCCAAGTACTGCAGAAGAGTCACAGTGCGGTGTGTGGCATTGGTGACTTCCGGAGTGGACGATGCTCTGATGAGCCAGTCGTCTAGGTACGGAAAGACATAGAGGCCATGAAGCCGGAGATAAGCCGCCACCACCGCGAGACATTTTGTGAAGACTCGCGGTGCGGAGGATAGGCCAAAGGGTAGTACTCTGTACTGGTAATGATTTCCTGCCACCACAAACCTTAGGTATTGGCGGTGGCTTGGGTGGATGAGGATGTGCGTGTAGGCATCTTTTAGATCCAAGGAGCATAGCCAATCTCCCTGCTGGAGGTAGGGCAGAAGGATTCCAAGGGTAAGCATCTTGAACTTCTCCCTCACGAGGAACTTGTTGAGGTTGCGCAAGTCCAGGATGGGTCTGAGGCCTCCTGTTCTTTTTGGTATCAGGAAATATCTGGAATAAAAGCCTTGACCTCTCAGGTGGTGGGGCACCGGTTCCACAGCCTGTTCCTGAAGAAGACTTGCTAACTCCTGAAGGAGTAAGTCTCTGTGCAGAGGGAGTCGTGGAGGTTCTCCCGGGAAATAGGAGGGAGGGACCTGGTGGAAGTGGAGAAGATAGCCTTCTCTTACGACTTGAAGCACCCAGGCATCTGAAGTGATGTTGGACCACCTGTGGGCGAAGTGAACCAGCCGGCCTCCGGTGCTGGGAGGAACCAGCTGAGGGGGAGAGGCTATGCTGATAAAGTCAAAAACCCCCACCCTGCTGAGCAGGGGCCGGTGGTGCAGGCTTGGGGGCTTGCTGCCTACGGGACCCGTTACCCGTCCCTTGGCCTGCTGACCCTGTTGGGGAGCTGCGGAGGCCTGATATTGAGGGTAGTGTTTATAGGCAGCCGCCTTTCTTGGGTAAAAGGACTTCTTTCCCGAGCCCTTCTTTTTCTGGGAAGGGGCGGAGGTCTTCCTAGAAAGCCTAGTTCTGGTGAGAGTCTCCGTCTCGATTTGTGCAGCCTTTTCAGCCATGGGCTTGCCAAAGAGGTTCTCACCTCGGCAGGGGACATCGACCAACTTGTCCTGCACTCAGGGTTCAAGGTCAGACGACTGAAGCCAAGCCTGTCGGCGGGCACCGATGCCGGCTGCGGCCACACGAGCCGATGCTTCAAAGCCATCATAGGCTGCTCGGGACATGAATTTGGAGCATTCCCGAATACCAGTTGTCAAGGCCAGGAACCTCCGCAAAGGTTCCTCGGACAGCCCAGCGGAGAATCCGGCTACCTCTTTAGCCAGGTCTCTGAGATACATGCCCATGTAGAGCTGGTAGGTCTGGACCCGACAAGTAAGCATAGAGCCCTGGAAACACTTCTTACCGAGGCCATCCAGGTTACGGGCCTCCCTGCCAGGAGGCACCGAGGAGTGCATCTTCTGGCTCTTAAGCCTATGCATGGCCGATTCCACTACCATGGAATGGTGCGGTAGCTGTGCTTTTTGGAAGCCGGGACTCTTGCGGACTCGATAGATGGAATCGACCCGCTTGCTTAATACCGGCGACGATGCCGGACTCTCCCACATGCGGAAGAGTAGTCGTTCCAGCATGGGAGGAACCGGTACAGTAAAGTGTTCCCTGGCGGGAGAGTCATACTGAAGGGCGTCGAGCTCTTCGGCTCGAGGCTCCTCCTCGGGATCCGCAGGGAAGGCCAAAGCCTTGGCCATATCCCTGACGAAGTCCGAGAACCGGGCATCCTCCGGAGGGGACTGCTTCCGAGGTTCGGACTCAGGTGAGTCCGAGGGGACACACCGAGTCTGAAACGAATCAGGTGACTCTACCTCTTCAGACTCCCAGGCCGACTCCGAGGAGGAATCGGTGGGGTCGGCTCGGGCAGGCGGAGGCGTCGGCTGCCCCGACACCGAGGGAGTCGGCGTCGACGACCTCGGTCCCGAACGGGAGGCCGAGGGTGACCTCGACCGAGGATCGACTCGAGTTCGCATGGACTCGAGGATCGGCTCGGTCTCCGGGGTCGACTTAGACGTCGACGTCCCGGCGGTCGGGGCAGCGGCGCCAGCGAGGCTAGCGATCAGTGCCCGCTGCTGGTCCATGAAGGCAGATAGTCTGCTCTCCAAGGCCGTCAACCTGAGTCCGACCTCAGGTGACCCAGCAGCCCCCGACTCGGGCCCCGACGGCGTCGGGCCCGACGTCGGACCCCTCGGAGGCGAGTCCAGGAGGACTACAGGACTTACCCGAGCAGGCAACTCCGACTCCAGACGAGGTCGCTTCGGGAGGTGCTCCTTCTCCAAAGACCCGGGACGGCTATCGGGGCTATGCGACCTGGCCGTCGCGGAGCCAGGAGCGTCCACCGACGCCGCCCTCGCGGGTTTTACCTTCCGTCGATGGTCCCCGGAGGGAGAACCCCTGTCGGAGGAACTTCGGCGATGGTCAGAGCTGGAACCTCTGGACGCCGAGGCCTCCGACGAGGTCCGGGTACGGCCGGGGTCAGCGAAGATTCGTTCCCGCTGGTGCCGCCGACTCCTTAACGCTTTGGAGGACATTTTGCTGCAGGCCCCACAGATCAGTTCTTCGTGATCCGGGCCGAGGCAGCGGAGGCAATTATCATGTGTGTCAGTGAGTGACATATTTCTGTCACACTGAACACACCGCTTGAAACCACTGGCAGCCATTGGGGGAAAAAGGGCCCCTGCAAGGTCAAAGGACCGGGCTGCCAGTGAAAAACCGAAAAACGAAACTGACCAAAAATCAGAAAAACCGAAAAATAACAGAAGGACTCGCAACGGCGTCGCGAGTCCGGGCAGGAAAAAGACCGGCGTCGAACCGAAGAAAGAAATAGAAATAAATCACTAAAATCAACTTTTTCAGAGGGGACACGACGGGTACGTCTGTAGGGCTCCGCGGAAAAAAGAAGACTGGCTAAGATGGCACCCTTGGGCGGGAAGGAGACCGCGCATGCGCGCTGCAATTCCCAAAGGCTTTCTTTGAAAGCTGGGGAAAATTGCTCCGCGAGGGCTCCGTCGGCGCCGACGTCACCCATATGTGAGGACTGACTTCCTGCTTGGTCCTGGAGAATATGTAGAATTGCTTAATAAATATTTCTGTTCTGTCTGTGCTCACAGATGAAGGGCCAGGAGCAGGACCTCAAAACACCAACAATAGGAACAGAAGTGACAGGGATTCCTGAATGATTTTCAGAAGACTGTTCGTGAGGAACTAACTGAACTAAAATCAAAAGTGATGAGACACATCCGAGAATATCGAATGAACTTGGGGACATTCTAGCAGCTCCACTGACTGACTTTTTCAATGCTTCTTTGGAGTTGGGAGTGCTCCCAGTGGACTGGAGAAAGGCACATGTGGTTCCTTTACACAAAAGCGAAGTAAGGATGAGGTTGAGAACTACAGACTGGTTAGTCTAACCTTTGTGGTGAGCAAATTATTGGAAACGCTGCTAAAAGAGAATTGAGAGGTTTCTGGAGTCCAATGGATTGCAGGATCCGAGGCAGCATGGGCTTACTAGAGGCAGGTCTAGTCAGACAAATCTGATTAATTTCTTTGACTGGGTGATCAGGGAGTTGGACCAAGGGAGCGCCCTAGATGTAGAGTAGTTAGATTTCAGCAAAGCCTTTGACACTGTTCCACACAGGCGACTTATAAACAAACTGAACACCCTAGTGATGGACCCTAAAGTAAGTGACTGACTGGGTTAGAAATTGGCAGAGTGGGAGGAAAAAGGGTACAGATAAATGAAGCTCACTGAGTAGAAGGATGTTACCAGTGGTGTACCGCAAGGATATGTCCTTGGTCCAATTTTTTTTCTTTTGGTGTGTATAGCACAGTTACTTACCTGTAACAGGTGATCTCTGGGAACAGCAGGAATAAGTCTTCACATATGGGTATTGTCGGTACCGACGGAGCCTGCGCGGGAACGCTCCCCAGCGTCCTGAAAGAAAGCTTTTGGGAGCATCCCACAGCGCCTGCGTGCTGCCTTCCCGCCTTTCCTAACTGCCTCTCTCCAGTTCGAGTTTTAAAGCTGAGACAAAGAGAGAGAGAGAGAAAAGGAAAGATAGAGAGATACAACTCCTAGGGGAGGTGGGTGGGTGGGTTGTGAAGACTTATTCCTGCTTTTCCCAGAGATCACCTGTTACAGGT
This sequence comes from Ichthyophis bannanicus, assembly GCA_033557465.1. Lineage (NCBI taxonomy): Eukaryota > Metazoa > Chordata > Amphibia > Gymnophiona > Ichthyophiidae > Ichthyophis > Ichthyophis bannanicus. The sequence goes on along the minus strand of CM066033.1, from coordinate 388,353,711 downwards.
AAGTAACTGTGCTATCTCCAGGAACAAGCAGGAATGAGTCTTCACATATGGGGACTCCCCAGCTAGAGATGCCTGGGAGATCACCCAAATTGTGAGTCCCTGGGAAGGGCTCCACCTCTACCCATGAATCTCAGGCATCTAGTCAGGGATGGAGGGTAGGAGTTGATTAGGTATGGAACAGGTGTTTGAGAACAGCCTGACCAAACAAGGCATCCCAGCGGGAGTCCTTGTCCAAGCAGTAATGGGCTGTGAAGGTATGAACCGATGCCCAGGTGGCCGCTCGACAGATTTGGTCGATGGACACAGAGTTAAGATGAGCTATAGAGGCTGCCATGGCCCTCACATTGTGAGCTGTGACATGGCCCTCCAGAGAAAGGTTCTTACTCTGGTAGGCGAAGGAAATACACTGAGCAATCCAATTAGACAAAGTTCTCTTAGAGACTGGAAGTCCTAAATGAGAGGGCTCAAAAGTAACAAAACGTTGAGAGGACTTTCTATGTTGCTGTGTCCTTTGTAAGTAAAAAGCAAGTGCTCTCTTACAATCCAGGGTATGAAGATTCCTCTCTGCACTTGATGCATGAGGTCCTGGAAAAAAAAGACAGGTAAATACACCTCCTGGTTCAGATGAAAAGGTGAGACCACTTTAGGCATAAAGTGTGGATTAGTTCCGAGGACTACCTTGTCATGATGGAACCTTGTATAAGGAGGATTAGCCACTAAAGCTTGCAACTCACTGATACGGCGAGCTGAGGTGACTGCAATGAGAAAAATAACCTTCCAGGAAAGGAATTTCAAGGAGGTAGTGGCTAAGGGTGGCTTCATAAGCTGGCCAAGAACCAGATCCAAGTCCCATGCCACTGGAGGTGGTCTAATGGGAGGTTTAGTCAAAAGAAGGCCTCTCATGAATCTTGCTATAAGAGGATGAAAGGAAATAGGTTGTCCATTGAGAGGCTTAAGGGATGCTGCAATAGCACTCAAATGGACTATTACTGAATTCGTTTTAAGGCCTGCATAGGATAAATGCAAATACTCTAGTAAAGAATTCAGAGGTATTGCAAGAGGGTTGAGACCCTTCTCTGCACACCAAATGGAAAACCTTTTCCATTTAAAAGCATATGAACGTCTGGTGTAAGGCTTTCTGGAAGCATGAAGGATATCCTTCACTTGCTGAGAAAGTTGTAAATCTTGAAGGTCTAGGCCTTCAGCAACCAAGCCCTGAGATGAAGAGACTGGGGATTTGGGTGCCACAACGTTTCCTCCTCCTGGGAGAGGAGATCTGGAGCAGACCCCAGGTCTAGGGAGGGAGCTTGAGAGAGATGCAGAAGTAGAGGGTACAACACTTGGCGTGGCCAAAGTGGTGCTATGAGTATCATAGTCCCTTTGTCTCTCTGAAGCTTGAACAGAGTCTTGGGGATTAGGGGAATAGGTGGAAAGGCATAAAGGAAGTCTTGCCCCCAATGAAGGAGGAAGGCATCCCTGGCCTGAACTCCTTGACATGGAATCCTGGAACAGAACCGGGGAAGTTTGGCATTCCACGGACTTGCAAACAGGTCTATGTCTGGGGTACCCCAAAACCGAAAAATTCTGGCTATCTGGTCCCCATGGAGGGACCATTCGTGCAGAAGCAGAACTCGACTGAGTCTGTCTGCCCAAGAGTTTTGAACTCCTGGAAGATATACTGCCATGAGATGGATTTGATGCTCTCTGGCAAAGGCCCAAAATCTCAGAGCTTCGTTGCAAAGCGACAGAGAGCCAGTTCCCCCCTGCTTGTTCACGTAGAACATGGCTACTTGGTTGTCCGTGTGGATGAGGACGGCCTTTTAGCTGAGCAGGGTGTGGAAGACTGAGAGCCAGAAAAATTGCTCTGAGCTCTAAGAGGTTGATATGAAGATGTGTCTCCTGTGGAGACCAGACGCCCTGGGTTGAGAGATCTTGTAGATGAGCTCCCCAACCCTTTGGAGAGGCATCTGTTGTAAGGGTTGCTTGGGGTAACACCTTTTGAAAGGGGGACCCCAGCAACAGATTCTGAGTGGACTTCCACCAGTGGAGGGACGAAAATAGGCGACTGGAAGTTGCTATTTTGTCTGACAGGCAACCTGATGCCTGGGTCCATTGGGTGGATAGGGTCCACTGAGCTGCTCTCATGTGAAGGCGAGCATAGGGAACCACATGCACCGTGGATGCCATGTGGCCTAAAAGTTGCAACATCTCTTGAGCAGTTAAATGGGATTTTAAACTGAATCTGGGAGGCTAACTGCACCAAGCGTAGGCAACGGGCCTGGGGAAGATAGGCCCTTGCAGTTGTGGTATCCAGTAAGGCCCCTATGAACTCCAGAGATTGAGTAGGGGTTAGATGGGATTTTGGAATGTTGATTACCAGTCCCAGATAATGAAGAATACGCATTGTGCAGGTTAGGGAAATCTGGGCCTCTGACTGGGATGGAGTTCGGATGAGCCAGTCGTCCAGATATGGGAATACGAATATTCCTAGAGTGCGTAGGAATACAGCTACTACTGCTATGCATTTTGTAAACACTCTTGGAGCAGAGGCCAGACCGAAAGGAAGCACTTTGTATTGGTAGTGCTTTCCTTGGTATAGGAAGCGAAGGAATCTTCTGTGTGTTGGATGGATGAGAACATGGGTGTACGCATCCTTGAGATCTAGAGAACAAAGCCAGTCTTGACTCTGGAGGTATGGAAGGAGAGTTCCCAGAGAAGTCATCTTGAATTTCTCCTTGCATAGAAATATCTTCAATTCTCTGAGATCTAATATGGGTCTGTAGCCCCCTGTTTTCTTTGGGATGAGAAAATAGGGGGAGTAGAACCCTGAGCCCTGTTGAAGAAGGGGTACTTCTTCTATTGCCCCTTGGGCAAGAAGGGTAGCAATCACCTGACCTAGAAGGTTGAGGAGAGATGTTGGAGAATTGAACTGTTTCACCATGGTGTGAGGAGGAAGGTTTAAGAAATGAAGTTTGTACCCTTCCCTTATGATGGATAGGGTCCACTGCTCTGCTGTGATTTGTTCCCATTTGGGAGCAAAGTGAGCTAACCTTCCTGGGATGGTGAGGGGCTCTGGATGTTCTAGAGCCAGAAAGGCTAAGTTCTCAAGTGGAAAGTCAAAGGACATGAGGAGGCTGAGGCTGTTAGCCATAGCAGTCCTCGCAGCCTGAGTTTTGGTATGTTTTGGTTGTTGCTGTTTCTTTGTAGCAAAACGACCTTGAGAAGAGGCCTGACCATAAGAAGAAAATTTCCCTTTCTTTGGGGAAGATCCTTTTTTGAACAACCTTTTTCTAAAAGGAGCAGTAGTAGACTTTGAAAGTCTATCTAAAGCAGAATTTTCAGCATCCATCTGGTTGGCCTTTGCTTGCCAATCTTTGCCAAACAGGTTTTCGCCTGTACGAAGGTGGTTACCTAGACCATCCTGCACCCAGGATTCCAAATCAGAGGCTTGTAACCAACTCTGCGTGCACCTATGGCAATAGCTGAGGTTCTACTGGCCCCCTCAAAAGAGTCAAAGGCTGCACGGTTGGAAAACTTGGATACATCCTGTGCATGTTTAAGCCAGGTGATATATTCTTCTCTCTTATCTTCTGACATAAAAGGAGATAAGGTTTGCAGATGATCTGTAACTTTTCAGAAACATCCCCATATAGAGACTATAGGAGTTGATTCTGGCTACAAGCATACTGGCCTGGAAGATTTTCCTGCCAAAGGCATCTAGAGTTCTGCATTCTCTTCCTGGAGGAGCAGAAGAGTGCCTTTTTGTACTCTTGATCTTTTTCATAGCAGACTCTACCACAATGGAGTGGTGAGGAAGCTGAGTTTTATGAAAACCAGGTAAAGGAGGAACACGATACATGGTTTCCAACCTTCTGGAATGAGGGGAGGTGGAAAGAGGAGTCTCCCATATGCCCAACATGTGTTCATAAAGAATCTCATGTATTGGTAAGGTGGCTGCCTCTTTAGGAGCCTTAGGATATTGTAGGATATCCAATTTTTTGGCTCTAGGTTCAGTCTCAGAGGTCACTGAGATACACAGGCCTTTGGCCACCTCCCTGATGAAGTCCTGAAAAGACAAGTCTTCAGGAGGAGACATTCTCCTTTTTGGAGAAGAGGGTTGCTGAGGAAGGATGCCCGATGCTTCAATTGAGGCCTCTGAAGAATCAGAGTCTTCAGAGGAATCGAAGTATCGATTATCTGGATGCTCTCGTAGAGCCCGATACGCGTACCGGGAGGTATCGACATCGGGAGTAATCGGTACCAGGCCGGTACTGATAGGCATCACTGGATAGCGTACCGCTGCCGTCGATGCTGTCGTCGATGCAAGCGGTACTGGTATCGGAACCGGAATTGGATCCTGTACCAGAATCGGTACGGGTACCGACAACGGGGTTTGTTGCGGTACCGTAGGCGTTGCAGCTTGAATGAATGCCGTGATGGCACGCTGCATGGTCAGAATATTCTGATCCATTGATGCCACCAATGTCTGGATATCGGTACCGGTCGAAACCGCCGGTACTCCAGAACACTGTAACAGGTGATCGGTCGAGGCCGAGCCATCGATGTCAACCTGTGACCCCATAGGTAATGCTTTGGAAGCCGGAGCCTCCCGCCGGGGTAATTTTGCCGGTGTGGCATCCTCAAGAGTAAGCCCAGAGGCATCTCGATACTTAGAGGGAGATGAACTCTTTGAGGACCGGCCAGATCTAAGTTTGGTTACCTGAGATCCATGGGATGAAGAAGCAGCCCTGGAAGACGTCGATGCCACAGAAGCTGCATCGGAGGGAAACAGGGTACTGAGCTTAGCTGCCCGATTCTGTAACCCTCTTTTGGACATCATGGAACAGGACTCACAATCCGCAATGGAGTGGTCAGGACCTAAACATTTTAGACACCAGTCATGGGTGTCGGTGACAGAAATAGTGCTACTGCACTTTGTGCATTTTTTAAACCCGGAGGCGGGTTTTTCCATGAGGGAAAATATTTCTGTGGGCCTGAGGCCCCAGAAGAAATGCATAGAAAAAAAAAAGTAGAAGTGTTTTTTTTTTGTTTTGTTTTTTTTTTAAAAGAAAGAAAAAGAACCGGTAGTACCGGTGCAGAATCGAGAAGGCAGACACGCGACTAAAGAAAAATAAAAGAAAATAAGAAATTCTTCAGCGGTGACAGGAAACACGACCCGCTGGCTCTGCGGAAAAGAAGAACTGGAGAGAGGCAGTTAGGAAAGGTGGGAAGGCAGTGTGCAGGCGCTGTGGGATGCTCCCAAAAGCTTTCTTTCAGGACGCTAGGGAGCGTTCCTGCGCAGGCTCCGTCGGTACCGACGATACCCATATGTGAAGACTCATTCCTGCTTGTTCCTGGAGATAATTTTTTACTAAGGTCAAGAGCAGAAGAAAGACTTGTCAATGTGATCATAAACAGACAAGGTAATAGGAGTGACATGAATAAAAAGAGTATGGAGAAATTTCACTTACCGTTAATTTCCTTTCCTGGAATACTGCTAGACCAGTCCAGACAAGCGGGTTATGTTCCCCTGCTAGCAGATGGAGACGGAGAATAAACACTCCAGAGCTGTGATTGATTGTGCTCTGGGTGACATAGGAGTGCCCCTAGAGGACCTAGTCAGTCAGTATTCTTTTGACAAGCACCAACATTAGGAGAAAACTTGACTAACCAACTCAACTATGTACAGGTAACAACTAATTCAATTAAAACCCTCAACTCGAACCAGGAAGGGTGGAGAAGGATCAAACATCATTCCTTGGAGAAAAACTTTGAATCCACTGTTGTGGACTTTCTCTGGAATATGTAATTGCTTGCGTCTTAAGTAAGAAGAACGTCGGCTCCTCTGCACCAGCCGTCGTGACACTGACAATGGGGTGGGTTCTGGACTGGTCTAGCAGTATTCCAGGAAAGGAAATTAACAGCAAGTGAAATTTCTCCTTCCAGTTTATACTGCTAGACCAGTCCAGACAAGCGGGAAGTACCCAAGCTAATGAACCCCAGGGTGGGCAGAGAGAACCGCTGACAGCACACTAGCCCCAAAACAACTGTCCTCAGGTGCCTGAAAGTCCAGGCAATAATGCTGGACAAAAGTAGACAAGGAAGACCAGGTTGCTGCTCGACAAATATCAAGAGGGACTACGTGTGATCGCTCGGCCCAAGAAACAGCTTGAGCTTGAGTCGAGTGTGCACGAAGACCAGCAGGCACTGGCTTGCCTTGCAGAATATAGACTGATTCAATGGTACGGCGCAACCATCTGGCGATAGTAGATTTTGAAGCTGCCATACCTCGGCGTGGTCCCGCAAAAAGCACAAAAAGATGGTCGGTCTTGCGAAAAGAATTGGTGACTTTGAGATAGCAAAGGAGAATCCTTTTGAGATCAACCGCCCGGAGATTCTTGGAACGAATGGAACATTGTTCCTTAGAAAAGGCAAGCAACAAAAAAAAAAAAAAAAAAAAAAAAAAAAAAGGATGATTGACATGAAAAGGAGTAATCACCTTAGGCAAGAATGAGGGAACAATGCGAAGGGATACTCCCTCTGTGGGGAATGACAAATACAGATCCCTGCAAGAGAGGGCCTGCAGTTCCGAAATGCGACGAGCCGAAGTTATAGCCACTAAGAAAACCATCTTAAGTGTCAAATCTGTTAAGGTAACTTCCTTTAGAGGCTCGAAGGGTGGAGACATCAAGGCCCGCAGTATCAAGACAAGATCCCAAGCAGGGACAACTGGATGGACCGGAGGACGTAGAAGCTTGACTCCTTTAAGAAAACGTGACACATCGGAGTGGGACGCAAAAGAACGACCGTAAATTGGTCCCCTATAACACATCAGCGCTGAAATGTGCACCCGTAGAGTGCCAAGAGCTAAGCCTTTGTCGAGGCCCTCTTGAAGAAAGCTAAGAATGTCTGGAATTTCTGTACTCCAAGGAGAAAGAAGATGTTGAGTACACCAGGACTCAAATACTCGCCACACCCTAGCATATGCTAACGACGTAGACAAACGGCGAGCGTTGAGGAGAGTCGACACTACCTTGGAAGAGTAACCCTTAGGGGCTAATCTACAGCGCTCAAGAGCCAAGCCGTAAGCATCTAGGGAGTTGAATCTTCCATCGAGATAGGTCCATGTCTGAGAAGTCTGAAGGGAGCTTGTAGTCGCAGAGGAGGGACTTGAGATAGTTTTATGAAATCGGCATACCATGGTCTTCTAGGTCAGTCCGGGATCACTAAGATTACTGGGTCATGGTGTTCCCTGATCCGTTGCAGGACTCTTTTCGATCACTGGCCAAGGTGGGAATATATAGAGCAACTGGTGTTTCGGCCATGGCTGCGCCAAGGCATTTATGCCTTGAGATCTGTGTTCCCTCTAGCGACTGAAGATCGGAACCTTCGCATTCGTAGCTGACGCCATGAGATCTACTTTCGGCTGCCCCCACTTCTGAACTATAGTCTGGAACGCTTGTGGGGCAGTTCCCATTCGCCGAGATAGAGAGTGTGCCGGCTTAGAAAATCCACCTTCACGTTGCTGGTCCCCGCTATATGCTATGCTGAGAGAGCCTGAAGGTTCCTTTCCACCCAAGGGAAGAGAAGGGACATCTCCTTCGATACCCCCTGTGCACTTGGTGCCACCCTGGCGTTTGAGGTAGGACACTGCAGTGGCACTGTCGCATAGGATCCGAAGCGCTTGTCCCTGTAGGAACCAGTGAAACTTCAGTAAGGCAAATAGAGCTGCTCTCGCCTCGAGCCTGTTGATCGTCCATTGCACCTCACGCGCCATCCAAGTTCCTTGCGCTGAGTGAGTGCGCTCCCCATCCGGACAGACTGGCTTCGGTTGTCAACAAGATCCAGCATGGGTTTTCCAACGGTACTCCCCTGAGGAGATTGTGAGATGCAAGCCACCACTGTAGACTGCGCCAGACCTGCAGCTGTAATGGGAGACGGGTCTGGTAGTCTTCTGTCACTGGGAACCATCTGGAAAGCAGAGCGGCCTGTAGACTGCGCATGTGAGCCTTTGCCCAAGGCACGAGCTCGATGGTGGCGGTCATGGATCCAAGGACTTGGAGGTAATCCCATGTCCGGGGGGCTCTTTGGGCCAAAATACTTTGGAACTGAGAAGTCAGCTTTAGGAAATGGGCTTGAGTCAGGAATACACGCCCTTGAGAGGTATCGAAGCATGCTGCAAGAAATTCGATCTCTTGAGACGGACGGAGGCAAGTATTGATGCGGTTGATCACCCAACCAAGCTGCTGTAGGAAGGCCACTACTGTGGAATCAGTTTTGCGAGCCTCTGGAAGGGAGTCCACATGAATGAGCCAATCGTCCAAGTACGGGTGTACTCTGACTCCCTGCTTGCGTAAGGCTGCCGCCACAACCACCATCACCTTTGAGAAGGTTCGAGGTGCCAAGGTTAGACCAAAGGGCATTGCCCGAAACTCAAAGGCTGTTCGAGGACTGAAAAACGCAGGAAGCGCTGGTAGTCTTCTCGAATGGGAATATGAAAATATGCTTCTGCGAGACATGGATTGAAGTATGTCGGTAAGACGCTGCGCCCATTAAGGGTGAGATTAAGAGAACATAGGAGTCTATTAAAATGTTGCAGATTAGAGGTGCCGATGGTTGCGCATTGTTTAACCATGGGACACACATTTGAGCAACTGCGGAGTTTTGTCATTGAACAGGTAGTAGAGGCGGTGGGGGGTAAGACATTAGATGAAACCCTTTTGACAAGAGAACAGAGGTGGATATATAGACTGGATACGGTTAGCCCCAAGGGGTTGAATGTGACCATTGATTGGTTGGTCTGCATTTAAATGATATAGTTAGTAAGGGGTTCGAAAAGGGTATAAGATGATAACTGGCGACATCTTAGTATAAGTCTCCTATAGGGAATGTTTCACTGTGAGGGGAAGTCCCCCGTTGTATGCTTAGATATATGAGTTTATGGTACGATATTTGTCGGATTGACAATAGTTAGAACGGGTTGCTAGTGGAGCGGCATGAAGGAGGGACAGGTGTATCTGATTGGGTTTTAATGGGTAAGGGTTTTAAAAGGTAGTAGAGAGTTCCATCTCGCATGCGCGGCGTCTTCGGTGTTGACATACGGAAGTGGACAGCAGTGATTGCAATGCATGAATGAAGATGCGGGCAGCATTGTTTATAGTGAGTACGATAGTTTTAATGGTTTTAAGACTATGTTTGTGCGGTAGGGAGAGGCATGTGGATTATTTTGTGTTTTTTGTTTTTATATTCTAGAGCACAGGAGCGGTGGGGCTGTATAGGATCTGCTGATGAAATTTTGAAATGCCTTATGGCGCCTGAGTAGTGCGTCGGGATCCTTTTTGAATGTTGGTGAAAGTCCGGTGGGGCAACACAGCTAAGTCCTTGTATAATGAACACAATTTTGAAATAGTAGCGAAAGTTTGAATGCTTTGAAGGTCGTTGATGCAATTCGGCACTACATGAATAGACGGAAGTCCAGATTGAGTGCCATATATGTCTGAGACCTTATTTCGCTGACTAAATGGAATAGAGAGTGGAGTTTTTTTGACTGAAGCTCTATTTTTCTCACTATGTTATAATTGAACGTATTTGGAATTTTGTTATTCTGCTAGATCCAAGCATGCTAGAAACTCTCCCTGGCATACTGAGTGAAGGACTGACCGTAGAGTCTCCATCCAGAAGTGTGGTACTCGAAGGCTGCGATTTACACCTTTGAGGTCCAAAAGTGGACGAAAAGAGCCATCTTTCTTGGGCACCACAAAATAGATGGAACAGCCTAGCCCTCTTTCTAACAGAGGGACTGGACAAATGGCTTTTAAGGAGAGGAGCTTCTGAATGGTAGTTTGAATGGCCACTCATTTTTCTGCATCGTGAATGGGTCAGCAACATTCAAGAGAATAGCCGTGAGAAATTATGTCGAGGACCCACTGATCTGAAGTTATGCGTGCTCACTGCTGAGAAAAAGGAGCCAACCGCCCCCCCCGACAGGCGGAGGCATCTCGAGTGGGTGTCTCGTCCCGTCAGCGGGAAGGACAGGAGGTTCCTGTAAACTTCGCTGGACCTGAATAGGAGTCAGTTCCTTTGCGGGCTCCCCGAAAGGACTGCGATCTTTGTCGGAAGCGATTGGTAGGAGTGGATGAAGCACTTGGCTGAAAGGATCTGTATCTCCGAGAGTCACGAGTTCTAGAAAATCTTTGAAAGCCTTGGGATCGGAGACCCGCGACGGGAGAATGCCTCTGGCTTGTCCTCCAGCAAGCGTTGCTGTTTCATCTCCCCCAGATCTTTTAGCAGTTTATCGAGATCTTCCCCAAAGAGGAGTCTCCCTTTAAAAGGAAGTTTTGACAGCCGCGTCTTAGAAGCAACATCTGCTGCCCATTGACGCAGCCAGAGCCATCTCCAAGCCACTGTCACCGCTGCTACGGAGCGAGCTGACAGCCGCAAGAGATCATAGAAGGCATCTGCCAGGAATGAAGCGACGGATTCTAAATGAACCAACTCGGGATCCTCTGGAAGCTGCTGAATCCATCGAAGGGAGGCCCGTGCCGCTAGACCTCCACACACCGCTGCTTGAAGGGAAAGAGCAGACGACGAAAAACCTGTCTTTAGCAGACTCTCGACTTTTTCGGTCTTGCTGGTCATGGAGTGCCGCTCCGCCCTCAAATGGAATTGTGGTATGCTTGGTGACCCCGGTCACTAACACATCAACTTTCAGGTATGTCAGCCAACGGTCCAAGTCAGAGGGAGACCAAGGGTATAACTGACCAATACGGCGTGCCGTACGTAGAGAGGACTCTGGAGAGTCCCACTCTCGAGATACCATTTGCTGTAACTCGGCTGGAAAGGAAAAAGCTTTGGAAGGCTTACGAATGCCCTGTAAAATGGGATCCGGCTGCAAAAGGGTTTGAGAACTCTGAGGATCAGGCATGTCGGCTAGGCGTAGTGACTCTATCACTTGTGTGATTAGGGCCGGCAACTCCTCTTTGAGGTCTTTTGGGACCGCTTGCGAGATCTTGCCATATCCTTGTCTACTACCAGGCGGGTGCTGGAGGTATACCAAAAGACTCCGAATGCCACAGGTGCCATGCCTGGCGGAAGAGTGTCAGGAACTCACTGTCAGCCGAAGCTGCTGTGGCTTCCAGCAGCTGTGGAAGTAAAATGGGAGCTGACTGAGTCCTTTCTGCAGGTAGACCCGGCTGCAGGGCTCTAAGGAGGGAGGAGTTAAGGCGCTGATGTCCTCAGCTGGCAGCACAGTGGGTATGGAGGAAGAAGATTCTCCTGGATGCAGCATACAGGTGGAACACAAGCGATCTATTAAATCCTCCTTCTTATTACATATAATACACCTGTGCAGAGAAACAGGCATTGCAGAGGCTTAAACCTTTCTTTTTTTTTTTAAACAAAAATCAAGGTAGGCTTAGGGAAACAGAAGACTCTTCAAAGAAAAGGGATTTTGAAACTACCTGTGCCTTCACAGCATGTTTAAATGCTTTGAAATGGCTGCCCAGAGCTGCTCCCTCCAAAAAAAACACTGAAGAGAAATCTCTCCCGATTTTTAAAATGGCCGCTGGCACAGAAAAACTGCAAAATAAAAGTTTCCTAAGCTCTAAAAAACTTAAAAATGCGCGAAATTGTTGGGGGAGGGGCAAGGAGTGCTGCTAGCAACTTAAAAATTCAAATCCTGACGAACCCCGAATCACCAAAAACAGAGGTGAGAAGGAAACTGTCAGTTACTCACTGTGTTGGTATAGAGGAGCTGAGTTCCCACGGAAGAGAAGAGAAACTTTCAAAGTCAGTGTAAGGTAATTACACCAACTGAAAGGTAGGGAAATTAGAATTTGATCCCTCTGCAGCCACTTAGACCCTCATGGCAGGGGCTGGAATGTGTTTCTGAGGAGGGATGGGGAGAAGGGAAGCTACACTGACAGTGAAATCAGGAGCTCAAACCCTGCTGTATTGCTGATTAGGGAAAATACAGCTATTAAGGAGGGAAGCCTGGGAAACCCAGAGAAACACCTCTTATGTGCTCTGGGTGCACTCCAGCTTTACTGGATCCAGTCATCCCAGGACACAGAAGGAAAAACATTCTTGCACCATCTGTGTGGTGTTTTCCTGCCCAACAGGCGGTTCTAGGAAGCCAACAATGCAGATATTTCTGCGCTGCCTATTTTCAAGCTCATCATGACCATCTTTAAGTTCACGGATAAGATGGTCGAGCTTTTGAATTTTAGACTGGAATAAGGCAGTATCATCTATTTGTTCTCCAATATTTATTTCGTTCTGGGTGAAATGGTCATCCAGAACCTTCATATTTGAACGAAGATCGGAGATTGTTTTGGAGAAATCTAATCGGAACAACTGAAGCTCTTGAAGGACTTGCATAAAGTCAGCTTTGATAGCAGGCAGTGATGCCGAACTGTCTGAACTAGGTGGTCAGCCAGAACAGGATGCAGTGTCTCAAGGAGGGCTATTTGCCTCAGTGTGATCTGCTTTCCATGAAACCTTAGAGCAGTAGTATATATGTGTTCCTGTAGGTCATGTTTTTATTTTTTTTTTATTTTATATATCGTGCTCTTTAAAATCAGTGCAGTTTACAGATAATATTTTGTACAGAGCAAGAAGAACCTGCTCTGCACTTACATTGAACGGGTAATACAACTTGGATTTAGAACAAGGGTAACTATATACAGACTATATACAGTCTAGGCAGGAGTCGCTATGCAGTTGTAGCGACATGGCTTGCCCTGGGAGCTATGTTCACGAGAAAGTCTTCAACACATTATGTGCTCACTGCAGATAGTACTGGAGAAGAGACGTAATGACGAACCCAGGATAATAATACTCTGTTGAAATAACCTAAAGATGTAGTAGCAGCAGAGGTGGCCACTAGATGCAGTTCCAGCCTCAGGAAGAAATTCAGGCTCCTCTCTACTAGCTCTGTACATAAGCCAATATGGAGAGGATAGAGAAAGGGGAAAGCTCTCTGGCACCACTGTGCCTACAAAAGGTCTGAAGATCACATGTGTACAATCTCTTTTGGAGTACAGCACAGGTAGTACATTGGTAAAAGTACGATATCGTCCACAAGATAGTAGCATACAGCTGAGGTAGCTATGAGACACAGTTCCAAAACTGATCACTAGATAGAGCTCCAACCTTAGCAAAAGGGAACCCACATTCATTTTTAACTCCATACAAGAGCCAACATGAAGAGAAAGTAGAAGAAAAAAACCCACACACTTCCTGTATACCTCTGCTGAGGAAAAAGGTGGTAAGTGCTTAGATTGTATGTGGTGAGCAGGTTGAGGCAATTCTTTCTTGTGCTGCAACAGAAGGCTGAGAGGCCACAGAGGCGCATTCATGAGATCATCTGTCCCAGCTTAAGATGGTGCTGATCAAAGCGCCCCTGGAATCCATTGGCAGGGAGTTAGGGACAGTTAGCTGTGCTGTGTAGGCTTTATAATCTTTATGTATCTCTTCTGCTGTGTGGCGTAACGGAACAGAAGGCAAATCGTGGCTCCAGAAGTGCCCAGTTTCTCGCCTAAGTGCTCTCCCGTCTTGTGTTCCGAGACACTTTCCAGCTTGCATGTCAGCTTGAAATCCAGCCCACGCATCTAATAGCTCCAGCAGTCTTATCGATAGCAGCTGTCAGGTGAAAGCAGAGGTACCTTTCTATTGCTGGAGTCAGCGGATAAGTCACACACATTACATAGTAATATAGTATATGATGGCAGATAAAGACCAGTATAGTCCATCTAGTCTGTCCAGCAAGGCGGCAAGAATAGGTGCACCAGAGCTCCATGCAGGTCACCCCTACTTGTTGAGAAAAATTTTGTAACGAGAGTAGAATTCAAACCCCTTGCGTGCAGAGCACAATGAATTAGCAGTCCATCGCCTTAGCCACTCGGCCACCTCGTCCGGGATTTCTGAAAACACAACTCTCTCATCAGCCCTGAAAGAGTCAAATCCTTATACACCTACACCAACAACCTTCCCTGCCAGGACCCCAAGTTCCTGGACGACGCTGGAAAGGTGGTCTTTCAAAGGGCCATGCTCAGTTCCAGGATTGTGGCACTTCAATTCCAGCACATCCTGTTCCAGGACATCCTGATGGGGAACCTGAAGAGCTACATCTCAGCCCTCCCCAAGGAATCCCAAGCAGCCGCCTCAACCGCCCTATCAGACCTCACAGACTGTGGTAAGCATCTCGTGAGCACAGCTTTCAACATTTTTGACACCGCCATATCTGCCAGATGATGGGCCTGGCCTTCGTCATCTGGACTACGAGAAGACACTCATGACCAGACAGCGGATATGAAGGAATACTGCACTACCCTGCAAATGCTGGCTGAGGATGGTCTCAAGAGCAGCTCCAGCACCCAGAAGAGCAGCTACCACCAAAAGCCATACTCCTCCTCCAGGAGGTACAACTCCAAAAGCAAGAACATAAGAACATAAGATATGCCATACTGGGTCAGACCAAGGTCCATCAAGCCCAGTATCCTGTTTCCAACAGTGGCCACTCTAGGTCATACGTACCTAGCAGTATCCCCAAGAGACATAGGTTCCACAATGCTTGTATTGGGTCAAGCATTGATATCCTGGGTCCCTTTTTAATAATGGCAGGCTCCGCGATACAAGCAATCGTACTAGGGACTCTACCACCAGAAGCAACACCAGAGGGAACACAAACAAAAGAAGCAGATAGCCCCGTAATCAGGAAAAAGCACACTCCCTTTGACAAGAATCAGAAGGCCACACTCCCAGTGAGGGGGGGGGGGGGGCCTGTCGGCCTTCTTGCATGCCTGGGAATGCATCACAACTGACAAGTGGGTCCTCCAAATCATCTGGGAGGGATACCATATCAGATTTCTTTCCCCACCCTGCCAAAGCTCCAAACCTGTCAGCAAGACCCCACCGCACCTAGTCCTGCCAATGACACCGGAACTAATACACCTCCTGGTGAAACAGCCAATAGAGAGGGTGCCAGCGGACGAGATCAACACTGGATTCTACTCCAGATACTTCCTTATTCCCAAGTCCGGAGGGGGTACACCATATTCTGGATCTCCCAAAACTAAACAGATTTATTCTCAAGAAGTTCTGGATGTACTCCCTTGGGTAGGCTCAAACAAGCTGGAGACTGGCTAGCCTCCTTGGACCTGCAGGATGCCTACAATCATGTTCCCATGCACAGGACTCACAGAAAATATCTCCACTTACAGGTGCTGGGCCATTATTACCAATTTCGGGTCCTCCCCTTCGGCCTGACTCCAGTCCTGCGAGTATTCACAAAATGCATGACCATTGCAGCGGCACACCTCCACAAGCAGGGCACCACGTCTTCCCTTACCTCGACAAACAGAAGACCACTGCCCTGCTGTCCTCCCTAATATTCGTGGTGAATTACTCCAAATCACACCTCTGCCCCACCCAGTGCCTGGAGTTCATCAGGGCAGACATCAACACCACTGCCTCGAAGGCCTTCCTCCCTGCACTGCGGGCGAGCAAGATCACCTCACTACTATTGGAAGTCTCATCGACAAACCACACCACTGCGCAGACCCTCCTACACCTCCTGGGCCACATGGTAGCATCAACGTAGGTCATACCCTTTGCACCTCTGCACATGCACAACCTGCAGTTTTATCTGCGCGTGTGCGCACCCACACAGTGGAGCCAACATTCCCAGCCCCTGGCCATGCACGTCCCGTTGGACTCCCAGGCCAAGAAGGGCCTCCACTGGTAGACAATCCCCGATAACAATGTGGTAGTTGAGTAGATGGAGGTCTCGGACCTCCGCAAGGTTGTGGAGCCCATCTGCTACGCCTCAGCACCCAAGGAGTGGACAGCAAAAGAAAGGACATACCACATCAACCTGCTCAAGCTCTGGGCCATCTGGTACATTCTTAGAGCCTTTCAAACATACCTCTGTGGCCAAACAGTCCTCATACAGACTGACAACCAAGTAGCCATGTTCTACATCAACATGCAAGATGGGACAGGTTCACACGCACTCTGCAGGGAGGCGCTCGTGATCTGGTCCCTTGCCCTCTCGAACCACTGCCAACTATGAGCCTCCTACCTAGCAGGTGAGCAGAATGCCCTGGCAGACAAACTGAGCCACCAAATGGAGCCTCATGAGTGGACACTAGACCCAGGAGGTCACCAACTCATCTTCCAGCGCTGTGGGATGCTGCAAGTCGACCTATTTGTCATAGAACAGAATGTGAAGAGCCACCTCTTCTGCCTGAAGCACCCATCCTCCAAGAGCATAGCCTCGGATGCCTTTGACATGTACTGGGGGGAGTGGTCACTAGCTTACGCCTCCCCCCTACCCCACTGATATCCACAATCCTGCAGCAGATCATCCTCGTTGCTCCTCACTGGCCCCACCAGATGTGGTTTCCCCTCCTACACTGTCTCTCCCAGGAGCTGCCAGTATGGCTTCCCCCAAGCTGGAGCTCCTCACCCAGAACGGGAGCACCCTGCACTCCAACCTGCAAGCCCTGGTGCTGATGGCCTGGAGCATGAATGGCTGACCCTCTCCTCTCTCAGCCTACCCATGGAGGTGCAGCAAGTCATCCTCACAGCAAGAAAACCGGCCACAAGGAAATCCTATGTGGCTTAAGTGGAAATGCTTCAGCATCTGGTGTGTATCCCAAAGACTTGATCTGACCACCTGCCAAATCAAACAGGTCCTCCAATACCTCACCCCCTTCTTTGAGCTCGGCCTGAAGGCACAATCCATCTGGGTTCACCTCTCAGCTATAGTAACCTTCCATGACTATGCCGAAGAGGGATCCATTGCCATGCTACCACTTATCACCCGCTTCATGAAAGGGCTGGCAAATCTGAGGGCTGTGGTACGGCCCCCCCGTACCGCCCTGGGACCTCAATATTGTCCTTCAACCAGTTGACACAAGAAACATTCGAACCACTGCAATCAACAGCTTTAAAATACACCTCCTGAAAGACACTCTTCCTGATTGCAATTACATCCGCCAGGAGGATCAGCAAGCTGCAGGCCTTCGAAGCTCACCCAACATACTTTCAGCTCCACCATGACTATGCCACCCTTCGCACCCACCTGAAGTTCATCCCGAAGGTGGCATTGGCCTTCCACATTAACCAAGCTATTGAACTGCCCACATTCTACCCAGAACCCCATGCCACCTTGGAAGAGCAGTGACTGCATACCCTTGACTGCCAGGGCCCTGCGCACTTATCTTCACAAGACTCAGCCCCTAAGGCAGGGAACTTAACTCTGTGTGTTCTATGACCCCAACAAACTGGGAAGGCCCGTCACAAAATGAACTCCATCACAGTGGATATTGAACTGCATTGCCTACTGCCACAACAAAGCAGGCATGAAAATGGGGACCAAAGTCAGGACCCACCAGCTTGAGCGCTGGCCAACACCATCGCTAATCTGCGATCCATGCCAGTGACAGATATGTGCAAGGCCGCCACCTGGTTATCGGCCCATACCTTCCAGAGGCATTACTGTTGACTTCAAAAGCACAGGCAGATAGCTCCTTCAGCTGTGTGGTCCTCGCTGCAGCCGCTGCCAGAACAGAGCGCGTGAGAAACACGCAATACGCAGATCAACAAGGACACTCCATGCTGGCCAGGACTTACAGCCCAGCCACCACAACACAGCAATTACACTCTCAGCCCTTGCAGTTCTGCTGCTCTGTGTTCTGCACCGTTTGCAATGTTGACTGTTATGCACCATTTGCACTATTGACTCCCACTCCCACTATTGACTCAAACCCTTAAAACTTGAACCCAATGTCTGCAGTGCTACCCTGGCCCTCTTGACCAGTCGCCGTCTCCCTCATCCACCACAGCACGCTAGGGAGGCACCAGGTGTCTGCTTGCCCATGGAGAAAGCAAGGTTACTTACCTGTAACAGAGCTTTTCCATGGACAGCAGGATAGGTTAGCCACACAAACTCACCCACCTCCCCTGGACAAGGTCGGCCTCACAACCGGGTGCCCCCACCTAGCAGCAAACATGTAGCTCGGGACACACTAGGCTGGCTAGGGGCAGGCCTGCCTTTCTGAGCTATGGAGAGCACTTCTGTCTATGGCGCTGTCGGAGGGACATCATCGCAGGGTCAGGAGAGTCGCAATCTTTAAACTGCCGCCACAATATATTAGTTAGCAGAGCAGGAATCGACTGGGCTATAGCGAAATAGCTAAATGAAAGGAGTTTATAAATATGTTATAACCTGTTCGATATCTCTTGCTGTTTAATGTAAACTGCTTTGACCCGATGAAAAGCAGTATATAAGCATATCTAAATAAAAATAAAAATAACAAAATAAGAGCATCTCACACTTAGGTCAGAGGTGCAGTATTAGCATGTAGTTTTTATGTAGATATCTGTTGCAGTCCATCTCATTCTGCTTTACTAGTAGCAGCTGTATTGATGTTCTGGGCCCCAGTGTAATATTTATAGTGCTGACATGAATAGGTAGGGTTCTTGCTGTTTCAGTCACAGGAATTAGTGCTGCTATGATATGGCAGATTTTCTACATGTGAGTGGGGATTTTATTTTTCAAGTTTTGTTTTATTTTACAATGTGCCTGGTAATGAAGAAATTTGTTGTTACTCGGATAATGTGAGAATCAGAATTTTTTTGTATGGCGATTTCCATGCAGAAATGTCCTGGTTCTGATCTACACCTGTTGTTGAGGGGAGGTAGACTTTTGTGGATGCAAAGTATGTTTACATTTAACTTATAAGAACTGCTATACTACATCAGACGTGCTCCAACAAAACAAAAATAAATAAAAAGTTGAGAACCAGTGGACCAAACTATACTCATGAACTACAGTAAATCCTACTAAAAATAGCAGAATATATCCTAAATAGCAATCTGTGGAAGAAACCAATGTGAATCACATATGTAAGATTGTCTAATTTTAATCCTAACTAAGAAGTGAAACATGATAGAATGGGAGCCAACTTCATACTGAAAAGAGGTACTTGATGGTGTATCACAGACACCCTCAGAAAAAATTAACAAAGCAGCAGATATTTAAATATATTTCCCAAACAGTCCAGAAGACAAAAGGAGGGCTTGCCTTCAACAGCGTATGAACTTCTCTCCAAATTCATATGGGTATTTTATAAAAGGATTGTGCTGTAGTGTTATCAAACAAAATCACTTACAAAATGGTCAAATGCCTTCTCAAACAAACAGAGATGTGAAGGATAGTCGGTCAAACTCAAAGAAGTCAAAAGTACCAGCAAAAGCAAGAGTGATGGCTCACCAATTAGAAATAACATGTTTTTTGTTGTTTCAGGTCACCAAGATGAGCTTTATCAAGGTTGATCCTGAATTTACTTCTGGAGGAATCTGTACACACCACATCCCCCCAAAAAAGAAGGTTAGTCTGCAAAGTTCTACAAACTTTATCAAACCGTTACAAAAACAGCACAGAGTGATCATTTAAAATGCAAGACAGATACAGAGCAGCTGTTCAAAAATGCAGGTGTTTAAGTTTTGTGTGATGTATACTACATCATAAGACCCAGCCCCCTCCCCATTGTTTTTCCTGCTATCTCAGAGCTCAGCGATCCCCAGCTCCCCCTGCCCACAGAAGAAACCACTAGGCTCTCACACACCACTCTTACAAAGCTCTCCCCATCATCATTTTGTCCTCCCTCCCTGTTCTCATTCTATGCATGCTTGCTTTCTCCATCCCCAAGCTCCACTCAACTGCTCTCACCTCCCCTTTCAAGCTTGATCCTATCACTAGCTCACACTCTTCCCTGTCACCACTAGATTCCATCCCCCACCCCACCCACCAGCTCAAACCTGCCATACTCCATCCCCTCCTCAGCCCACATGGCCTGGAATGCTACTACTTCCTTCTAGGCCAACTGCTGCAACTGATTACTTCTGAACTTGTGTGGGAATCAAAGGTATGGAAAACATATCCTTCCTTATCCTGCTAGACTTGACTGAAGATGAGTGGGATGTTCCCAAGCAGTCAGGACCCAGGGCAGGAGAAAGATGATGCTCAAGACAACCCTGCTGTGCCAAAAAGGCATCATTCGCACCCACTCCACCTGCAACCTTCACAAAAGGTACTAAAGGGCCACCAGATGTCTTCCGAAGATACTAAGGTGGACTCAGTCCACAAGGAGGCTTGCGCTCTAGTGAAGTGGGCTCGGAGTCCTTTTGATGCTCATTCTCCCACAAAAGAGATAGGATGAACTAATAGCCTCCTTAATTCAAAAGGCAACTGAGGACATGGCTACTGCCTGTTCTTTCCTTGGACCACTGAACAAGACAAAAAATAATCTGACTAGCGGAAGGGTTTAGTAAACTCCGTATACTTAATTAAATGCCCTCTTTACATAAACATATATAGTGAGGGGTCCTTCTGTAGATTATCCTCCGAGGAGGTGGGCAGGACCACTATCTGATTAAGATGAATGGGATACGACATTTTTGGGAGAAGAGAGCACCGTCCTCAAGGAGACAATCAAAAAAGGCTCCCTACAGTATATGGCCTATAGTTCTAACACCTCACCTAGCAGATAGAATAGCCACTGCAAAGACCACCTTCTGGGTCAAATCCTTGAGAGGAGCCCTTCACAGCAGCTCAAAGTGGTAAAATTTCTCCTTCATTAGCATTCTGCCAGACTAGTCTAGACGCATGGGATATACCCAAGCAGTCAGAACCCAGGGTGAGAGGAAGACAATGTTCAGGACAGAACTGTCCTGCCAGAGATGCTATCTGTACCAACCCTCTCCCCTATTCCCCGCCCCCCCCCCCAGGAGACTTCTGGGATATGTGTCTGCATGGAGACGTGTCCCTGGGCCCACTGGCCCAGGCAGTGCGCATTTCAGTCCTTCAAGTTGGCAACAGCTATCCACCTGCTCCAACTTGCACTCAACACAGCTGCACGAACCCTCCAACTCACAAAAAACAGAGCACATAACCCCCCTTGGCTCATACAACTACACTGGCTGCCAATAATAGAACACATAAAATACAAAGCTATACTCACAATCTTCAAAATTCTCAATAACTCATCTTCGCCACACTTACAGTACCTAATTCAAGTCACACCTGACAACAGAAAGTGACGAACTGGTTCACAGAACATGTTAAGCATACCAAAAATATTTACTAAGACTGGCTCCACTACATCAAAGAGAACCTTCTCGCTCTTTGCTCCATCCCTATGGAACTCTATCTCTGATAACATACGGGTCACAAAGGACATAGCAACCTTCAGAAAAGCACTAAAGACACATATTCCAAGAATGCTACCAGACAGTATTACATAGCTAGCCACCAAGCAAACCCTCAGTCCCTTCCCCCTACATACTTTGCCCTTCCTTGACTATCTAAGGACATTAATATAACTCCAAATTACCCTATCCAATAAATTTGTAGCAATCGAACCATCGGATAATGTTGATGCAGAAGAAAAGCAGATAGAGTCAATCCAGGAATGCACCATCCCTCTGTCGGATACAGCCATGGATTTTGGACAAGTGCCTGGATCTGGTAGATAAACTGAAACGAATCAAACACATTGACTTCGAGCAGTATCAGAACAATGAGGTCAGACAGAAGATGAAGGCGGAACGAGAAGCCTACTGGAATGGTGTTGCAGCCAAACTGGAAGCAGCAGCATAACAGACTATCAGAACTTTAGGAGACAGTGGCAAAACCAAAGTTGACCAATGACATCAAGAAATTGGATGGCACCTTTGTGAACTCCTTTGGTGAATGCCTGCAACGGTGGAAAGAATTCTTCTAAACAGCTATACAGCCATGATCCACCACAGGGACCACCCCCAGAGCCACCCCCTATCAACCTGCTGAAGAATTCATTCCTCGATGGTGAGCCAACAGTTGATGAAGTGAAATGTACAACAATATCATTGAAGAACGGAAAGACACCGAGTGGACCAAGTCACTGCCAAAATGATCAAAGCTGGGGGAGATATCCTGCTGCAACAGCTTCACGTCCTTCTAATACTCATCTGGCGCATGGAACGAGTTCCATCAGCATGCCAATCCTAAAGAAAGGCGATAGCTAGGAATGTAAGAATTACTGCGGCATCAGCCTCCTTTCAATTATTGGCAAGGTGCTCATGAAGATCATACAATCAAGGCTGCAGGAACATTGTGAACAGACAAGCCGAGAAGAGCAAGCAGGATTTAGGCCATATCAGGGCTGCATTGATCAAATATTCATCATTTGTCATCAGGTATGGAAAGCAAACCATTATTGTCTTCACTGACTTCAAATTAGCATTTGACTGTGTTCACTGGCCCACCCTCTGGAGGGCATGAGCGAACAAATGTATGATCTTCAGTGGCACATGTTCATTGGTTTGTTCGTTCAACTTCTCTGAACATCATACAATGGCTGAACCAACAGCATGCAGATCCAAAATGAGCTATCCAAGGAATTTCCTATCCAAACTGGAGTCCACTAGGGGAGATGTCTTCTCACCCCTGCTTTTTGATATCGTGACCACCACAATAATGAGGAAAACATTCAAGGACAGATGCGGGGCCAAGTACAGTATGAACAACTTTATTTTCACAGATGAGTGTGCTATATTTGCTGACATGGATGCAGAGGCCATAGACATCCTTTCCCATATCGCCCGCATCGCCCAATCTTATGGCCTAAGAATCAAATGCAGACAAGACCAAAGTTATGACCATGGACGGATCACATGCCATTGGTCACCTTGATGGAATTCGAACTGAGCAGGTCCAAGAATTCAAATACCTGGGATCGCTGGTACAGGAGATGAAGGTGGCATCTACCACTGAAGTCCTCAGCAGGATTGGCCAGGCAACAGTAGCATTTGCCTCACTCAAATGGTGCCTCTGGAAAAAGGCCAATATCTCCATCAAGACCAAAATTTGCCTCTTCCAAATGCTGATCCTGCTAATTCTCCTGTACAGATCGGAAACATGGACTCTGCTGAAACCTGACTTGAACAAACTTGAAGTCTTTCAAATGCGATGCCTGAGACAGATTTTGGGTGTCTCTCTTCATGATTGCCATCGAAATGAGACAATTCAGACAAGCTGCGACCATCAATCCTCAGTCGAAGAACAAATACAAAATCACAGACTATGCTGGTTTGGCCACATTTGCAGAATGAATACCAGCTGGCTGCCATAAAAACTCCTCTGGCAAGAACGACCTGTCCACTGGAGGGTTCAATGAACAGCACCAAAGAAAATGTGGCTCAAACACATCGAGAAAGACCAAAGGAACCAACGACTGACCATCAATGAGGCCAGAAATGTTGCCACTGATTGCCAAGGTTGGAAGTGTATTGTCAGCAACACACGGAATCCAGTGGCACTTACAGCAGCATATTGGCCGAGTGGATGGCCTTCTATCTAAATGCCAGCTAGGGATAGGAGAAGATTTACGATTATGGTGGCTATCCAAGCACACAGAATACTCCAAAAGGACTTCCCTTTTTTGGTCTGTGATCCGAAAGGAGAAAGTGTCTCTATCCATACTTAGAAGTTATAGGGCACCATACAGAGCAATACAAGAGGCATTCCAGGCCATTCTTCAAGGAATTTCATGTTGGAGTCTCCTCAGGGAATCCTGGGCTCTGGGAGGACAGATCCAAACTAGTGCCGTCGGGATGACAACACCCATGTGTGGCTGATTATATCCTACTTGCCCAAGGAAAAAGGGGTATGGTGGCAGAGGGTACAGAATGCATGGTAGGGAAAACTCGTGGAGCATACCTCAGAATTATTTCCAATCTCTGTGTTCTGTATGTGCACATGCATGTGTATGTGCATACTGCTTCTGTGTTCAACTGTGACTCATGAGCAAAGAAGGAAATGCAAGTGTGAAAGGAGAAATTCCTCAATGGCAATGTTTCAATATATCAAATGTTTCTCTGCTTTAGAAGCTGAAACTGCTTTTGCCAGCAGAGCCAGCCCAAGGCTATCTGATGCTCTAGGTGAACCTTCACCCATGTGCCACCCACACCCTGCAACATCTTCATTTTCCTGACCCTCCCCCCCCCCCAGGAGTCCACCATCCTTCCCCTTGAAGTCCAGAATCCACCCTCAAATTCCCAGACTCCCCCCTACAGCAGTCCTGAATCTCTCCTCCCCCTTCCCATCACTGCTGCCTTACCTCAACTGCAAGTACATTCAGTGCAGTGACAGGCCTTCATCCACTCACACACGTGAGTGGAAGGAGGCCCACCACCATACTGAATGTATTTGCTGCTGTGGCCCCAGACAACTGAGGTAGCGCTGCAGCAGCAACAAGGGAAAGGAAGGAGAGGGGGGAAATATTCTGCGCCACCCTCAGCAGATACCTAGTACACTTAGTGGAAGGGTCAGCCCTGTCTCCCAGAGAAATGCATTGAGCCTTTTTCCAGGAATTTATGTGGAAATCCTGGTCCACTCTGGACCATTTCGGAACTCTTTTGTCACCAGGTTTTCACCTCATATAGAATCTGGCCTCATTGTATAAAATTTCATTTAGTTAATTTGAGCTCTGGACATTCTTGTATAATTACTTTCCAACATCTGTAGGGTCGGAAAGAAAAAAAAAAAAGGTGAAATTAGACTTACCTGCTAATTGTTGTTCCTTGAGGAACTCCAGTCTAGTCCCAAACCTCTGGGTTAAGCACCTCCTCCAGCAGTTGTGGAGACAGAGAAACGTCACTCTTCTGATGGCAGTGGTACAAATAGTCCCGGGACCGCCTCCTCTGTCCAGTAATCTATTGACAAAGCAGACTCACCGGAGCAACAATTAAGTATTTATTTATTTTATTTATTTAGCGTACATTTGTATCCCGCTGCTTCCAGCGATCAGCAGCGGCTGCTATACAAGGTAAGGGTGGCTGTACGGGCCAAGAATTAGAAGGGTATAGATTGAGATTGGGAGGGGGGAAAAGAGCACGGCAATCAGAGTTACAATAAAATACATAGAGTATCAATAAAATAATCAAACTGTCAAGTAATCTAACTCTTTCTTCAAAAGCGGGAGGAAAAAATTGTCCCCGCTTCAACTTTTGTGAAACAACAAGGTACTGACTTCCTTCTGCGCTAAAAGAGGCCCGCTCCCCCACTCTACGAAGGATAATGACCCCACAAGTATCCCCATTTCCTAAATCCTCCTCCACTAATGATCCACATCGCCAGTCGGATCGCCAGGTTATCCAGCGAACTACTTCCTATCTTCAGGCCATAGACTCAGAACAAAAAAGAGGGAGGGATACAGGACTAGACTGGAGTTCCTCAAGGAACAACAATTAGAAGGTAAGTCTAATTTCATCTTCCTTATCGTCCCTCCAGTCTAGTCCCAAACCTCTGGGAATATAACAGAGCAGTGAAAAAAGTCAAACGGGAGGGACCTGCTAGACCAGCCTGAAGCACTGCTAATCCAAACCAAGTATCCCTTTCCGCCTGAACATGCAGACGGTAATGCCTGACAAACTAATTTAAAAATAAATGAAGAACACTCCACTTCAACTATTGACTCGTAAGAGGTACTGGCAATATATTTGTAATACTAGTCATACGTAGTCTCAGATCAAACTTGCGCTCATGATCACATTATTCAATGAAACATGGATAGCGCTTGATAACATCAATGACTACTAGGAATTTTTTTTCGTGCTAATAAGTGAATAAAACTTTAACTCTTTTTTCTATCTTTTATGTGCCAGTGTTCAGAGTCCTGTTCAATTTAAAATAATGTATGCGAGCTTATAAGGCAGAACAAACTTAGCTTCCACTGTGTTGTTCTCTTCTGCTCAGCTTTCCAGATTATAACAATTCTCCATACGCCTCACTCCTTCAGCGCCTTCGCGTTTTGCTCCTATCCGGAGTTCCTCTTGAAGAAACTGAGTGCAATTAAGAAACAACGTGTGATGTAAAAACTGCTTTAAAAGTTAATCTAAAGCTCAACCTAAACCTATGTGACTCTATCCAATGTGAAATCATATTCTTACTTGCTAATGGTTGCTGCCCACGTTTCTCTTCATATACGTTCTGATTTTCTTTTCTCTGTCAAACAACGCCGCGCATGCGGGTTGTGAGCTACTGCCCCATTATATACAGATGATGCGTTGCACTCATCTACATAATTGCCACTCAACGGATTCATTTAGACCCGATGGTTGTACTGTGTCCAATAAAAAGATCCATCTTTGCTCATAAAACAATAGAGTTTCATCTAACGTTTTACCTCTCCGTATGTTGGTAATATGGTCTATGCAGAAGCATCGTAACTGTAAATAGTCATGACCCATTTCAATACAATGTTTAACTAAAGGTGCAGTCATAATTTTGTTTAGCAGACGGCTCTTATGTTCCTGAATGCGAGACCTAAACCTACGGCTTGTTTTTCCTATGTATAACTTCTGGCAAGGGCACCTAATGGCGTAAACAACTGAAGTGGTGTCACAAGTTGTAGCCTTATTCAATTGATATGTTTTACCTGAATACGTGAAGTTTGTAATGTTGTCTGTAATTGGGCATATTGAGCAATGGCCGCATGCTGTATGTCCCTTATTTTGTATTTCATGCTGAACATCCCTCTCTATGGTAGACTTCGGACACAAGTGCTCTCTGAGATTAGTGTGTCTCTGCCAAACTCATCTCACTGTTTTGGCTGCCAAACCTGGAATTGTTCTTAGCAAATCAAGATGTTTATGTACTATCTTTTGAATTTGGTAACTGAGAGGGGAAAACTTGGTAATAAGGTTCACACTCTCAGATTGCTGTCTCTTGTTGGTATCATTCTCCGTGTTAAGTAGCCAAGTGCGATCGTTATTCAGTGCCCTCTGATAGGCTCTCTTCGAGATGTGTGCAGGATAGCCTCTGGCTGCAAAATCTGTAAGCAGTTGTTTAGATTTCTTTTTAAATTCTGCCTTTTCAGAACAATTCCTCCGAAACTGGAGGAATTGAGAAAACGGCAAGCTATTTTTTAATTGAAGGGGGTGAGCACTGTTGTAATGTAGAAAGGTGTTGCGAGTCACTGGTTTCTTATAAATTGTAGTTTCCCATCCTGTCTCTCGTTTGATGATAGCCAGATCTAAAAAGACTATACTTATTGCGTTTATTGTAGATGTAAACTGTATCGCCTTATTGCGGCCATTAAGCCAGGTAATGAACTCCTGGGCTGTTGCTTCAGTGCCTTTCCAAAGCACGAATATGTCATCTATGTAACGCGTCCACATTCTCAGTTGATGACGCCATGCCGGTGTTTTGAGCCATTGGTGCTCAAAGTCTCCCATAAATAAATTGGCCACCGAAGGGGCACAAGATGCCCCCATCGCGATTCCGGATTTCTGTAGATATATGGTCTTATAGAAGTGAAAAAAATTCTTTGTAATCACCAAGTGTGATAAGCTTGTCAAAAATGAGATGTGAGCCTCCAAAAGGTCCCTACGATCTTCTAACGATCGTTTTATGATGATTAATGCCTCTTGTTGGGGTATGTTCGTATATAAAGCAGTGATATCAAGGGTCATTAATAATACTTCTGGATCTTTTGCTTCTTGAGTGTGTTGATTAAGCTTCTCTAAAAAATGTGAGGAGTCCCGAATATACGACGATATGTCTTTCAATAATGGCCTCAAGAACGAATCTAAATATATTGAGAGCGGCTCAAGTATCGATCCTCGTGTTGACACTATTGGTCTTCCCGGTGGTTTTGTTAAACTTTTGTGTATTTTGGGGACCATATAAAAATTGGCCGTGATTGGTGCAGACACATTTAGGAAATTCATTTCTTTCTTGGAGATGAGCTTCTGCTGTAAAGCTATGGTAGTTTCTTCTTTAATTATGTCTCGTAGACTGCTTGTAGGGTCTGTTTCTAACAAAATGTATGTATTTTGGTCTGACAATTGACGAATGAAGAGAAACGTGGGCAGCAACCATTAGCAAGTAAGAATATGATTTCACATTGGATAGAGTCACATAGGTTTAGGTTGAGCTTTAGATTAACTTTTAAAGCAGTTTTGACATCACACGTTGTTTCTTAATTGCACTCAGTTTCTTCAAGAGGAACTCCGGATAGGAGCAAAACGCGAAGGCGCTGAAGGAGTGAGGCGTATGGAGAATTGTTATAATCTGGAAAGCTGAGCAGAAGAGAACAACACAGTGGAAGCTAAGTTTGTTCTGCCTTATAAGCTCGCATACATTATTTTAAATTGAACAGGACTCTGAACACTGGCACATAAAAAAGATATAAAAAAGAGTTAAAGTTTTATTCACTTATTAGCACGAAAAAAAATTCCTAGTAGTCATTGATGTTATCAAGCGCTATCCATGTTTCATTGAATAATGTGATCATGAGCGCAAGTTTGATCCGAGACTACGTATGACTAGTATTACAAATATATTGCCAGTACCTCTTACGAGTCAATAGTTGAAGTGGAGTGTTCTTCATTTATTTTTACATTGTCTATACCACTCCGAGAGGACCACTATTTTTCTTGTATTTCTGACAAACTAATTTAACAGCGACCAAGTAGCCGCCCTACAAATCTCAATAGGCGGCACCAAATTGTACTCAGCCCAGGACGTCGCTTGAGCCCTGGTCGAATGCGCTCTAAGTCCTTCTGGCACAATCTTGCCCTTCAGAATGTAAGCCGATGCTATAGCCTCTTTAATCCATCTGGCAATGGAAGCTTTAGCTGCAGCTTCTCCTTTTCTCACTCCTCCAAATAGAACAAGCAGCCTATCCGTCTTCTGGAAACTCGCTGTACGTCGAATATACCGCTTCAACACTACGAACATCTAGCAAATGCAGCCTTTCGGAGTCCAAATTATCAGTAGCTTCCCCAAATACCAGGAGAGAGACTACTTGATTCACATGAAAAGCTGAAACTACTTTTGGCAAGAAAGATGGAACTGGACGCAACACCACTTTCTTATCATAAAATGACAAAAAAGGTTTCTGACAAGACAGAGCCTGCAACTCTGAAATTCTCCGAGCCGAACAAATCGCTACAAGAAATACGACATTTAGAGTAAGATCTTTAAGTGAAGTTCTAGACAAAGGCTCAAACGGCTCGCGTACTAACACGTCCAACACCAACTTAAAATCCCACGTTCGAACCGCCGACCTACATGGCGGCCTCAAACGTGACACAGCTCTCAAGAAACATTTAATGTCTGGATGCGTTCAATGTCTCCCCTTTTATTTTTCCTCTATAACAAGCCAGCGCTGCCACCTGCACCCCCAAGGACGCTGCCGCCAATCCTTTGTCAAGACCATCCTGTAAGAAAGACAACACGTGGGACACCGAAGCTCTCAATGCTTCTACTGACCAGTCCCAACACCATGCCTCAAACACCCGCCAGATACGGACATACGCCAACGAGGTAGACCTCCGCCTAGCCTTCAACATGGTGAAAATAACCGCCAAGGAGTATCCTCTCGCCCTTAGCATTGCCCTTTCAAGAGCCAAGCCGTAAGCAAGAATTGATCCAGGGGCCCATTCTCATGCCTCAGGTGGAACAGGTCCTTTCGACTTGGTAGGCACCAAGGACGTTCTACCAAGAGTCTTATCAGATCGCCGTACCATGGCCTTCTTGGCCAATCTGGTGCTATCAGAATAACTTGTCCCTTGTGAATCTCTATTCTTTGCAGCACCCGACCTATCAGGACCCAAGGGGGAAATACATACAAGAGCTGACGCTCGGGCCACTTCTGAATTAGAGCATCCAGACCTTCCGACATTCTTTCCTTCCTTCTGCTGAAGAATCTGCTGGCCTTTGCAGACTCGAATGTCACCATTAAATCCATCACTGGCGTTCCCCAGCAGTGCACAACCATCTCAAACACCTCCAGATGGAGCACCCATTCCGCTGGGTCCACCTTGACTCAACTCAAGATATCAGCCGCCACATTGTCCACTCCTGCAACATGAGCCGCCAACAAGGCCACCAGATTTACCTCTGCCCACAGCAACAACGTTTCGGCCTCGGATGCTAGAGAAGCGCTGCTGGTGCCCTCCTGACGATTGATGTAGGCTACTGTGGTTGCATTGTCGGAGAACACCCGCAACGCCTTTTTCTTTAGCTGCCCCTGAAAGGATTTTAGCAAAAGAGTGGCTGCCCTCAGCTCCAACCTGTTGATGGACCAAGTCTTTTCTACCTCTGTCCACCATCCCTGGGCAAAATCTCAGTCGACGTGCACTCCCCAGCCCAAGAGACTGGCATCCATCGTAAGGGGTATCCATGCGGGTGCTTCCAGGGACATACCTTCCTCGAGAACCCCTGGACTTAGCCACCACTGCAGTGACTGTTTTGTCTCCGGTGGACATGGTAACTTCCAAGACAACGGATCGTCCAGGTGCGACCACCTTCATAGTAACGCCCTCTGTAACGGTCGCATATGAGCCCGTGCTCACAGCACTAACTCGAGAGTCGCTGCCATAGTACCCAGCAACTGAAGGTAATGCCACGCCATGGGATTCTTTCTGCTTAGAAATGTGAGGACCAGCTTTCTCAATCCTTGAGCTCGCAACTGTGGCAGAAAAACCTTTCCTACCTTTGTATCGAAACAGGCTCCCAGGTACTCTCGACTCTGCGATGGATCCAATCTGCTCTTCGCCATACTGACCACCCAGCCTAGGCTCTGAAGAAACTACCACTCTGGTTGTTGCCACCTCGCTCTCCTCAGACTTTCTATCTATTTAACATTTATAAATGTACGAAGCGCTGTACATAGATGGAGACAGTCCCTGCTTATCAGAGCTCACAATCTAATCAAGAAGATCACAAAATACAAATACAATCAAGACAGACAAAAGTATACAATAATAAGAGCAGCAAAAACAAGAATCAAGAACAGAAAGCAATAGAGAAGAGATAGGATTTCAATCTGGACTTGAAGAGGTCCAGAGAGGGTGCTCTGCGCACAGACAGAGGTAGATTGTTTCAGGCAAAGGGTGCAGCCAGGTGAAAGGAGCGAAGTCTAGAATTATCAGTACAAGTGGAGGGCATATATAGACGAAAGCTGTTCGAAGAGCGAAGAATGCGAGAGGGGATGTAAGGAGAAATAAGAGATGATAGTTAGTGGGGGACTGAAGATGAATGCCCCCTAGGTCAAGAGGAGGAGTTTGAATTGGATACAGAAGCAGATGGGAAGCCAATAAAGGGACTTTGCCCAAATTAGCCAATCGTCTAGATAAGGGTACATTAGCATCACTGTTCCCTCTAAGCTGTGCGCATGTGCGCACACCTCGCCGAGTGAGCGCACATACGTTACAACAGAGCGCACAAAAATTATGGTTCCGATTCTGATAGAAAACACAGACGTTCTTAAAATTGAAAAGTTGTTGTGTATTTATGGTTTTCACAAGTTCTACAATATTTTCTAGTGCAATCAATGTGGTGTACATACTGTATTCTGACGTGTAATCAAATTTTAAAGTATATAACTCCGATTGTCGTTATGTGGCGCACAAAAATTTAACTTTCCTTCAAAAGTTGCACAGCTGATATTTTATGCGCACACAGCCTACAGAAAATTAGAGGGAACATTGATTAGAATCCCTTCCTTTTCTTAATGTGGCTGCCACCACCATGACCTTGGTGAAAGTCCATGGTGCTGTTGCCAAACCAAACGGCAATGCTCGGAACTGAAAATGTCCCATTGGAACTGCAAGCCTGAGAAATTTCTGATGCTCCTGCCGAATCGGAATATGAAGATAGGCTTCCGACAGATCCAGAGAAGTAAGGAATTCTCCTGCTCTCACTGCTACGATAACCGATCTCAGGGTTTCCATATGAAAATGAGACACCCGTAGATATCAATTTACCCCTTTTAGATCCAGAATTAGGCGAAAGGATCCTTCTTTTTGGCACCACAAAGTATATGGAATATCGACCGTATCCGCACTGGTCTGGCGGTACTGGTACCACTGCTTTGAGACTCAGCCTTTACAATGTCTCTTGCACTGCTTGGACCTTGAGGGCCGCCTTGCAAGGAGATTGAATGTAAGCATTGACCACTGGGCGTTGAAACTCGAGCGCATAACCCTCTCGAATGACCTCCAACACCCACTGATGGGAAGTAATCTGGACTCAAGCAGGATAAAACTCTTGTAGCCGACCTCTCACGGCTACTAACCCTACCTGGGTCCTCCTGGCTTCATTGTGGCTTTCGAAGGTTCGAGGAAGAGGATGAAGCAAACCCTCTGTTAGCCCCTCTAAAACCTCAAAACCCCTGATTCCTATACTAAAAACAGCCCCTTTAAAATGGGCCGAACCTGGCTGGACGGAAAAGGTGGAATTCTCTGTTGACCTCTGTTCAATGCTGTCGGATGTAGTTGCTTTTGCTTGTCCTCTGGGAATCTCCCCTCCTTGGACTCTCCGAGCTCCTTCACAAACTTATCCACATCCTCCCCACAGAGAAGCTTACCTCTGAAAGGTAGCTTACCCAGTCTTGCCTTGGAGGAACCATCTGCCACCCAATTTCGCAGCCAAAGATAGCGCCTTGCCGTTATCACCAACGCCATACTCTTAGACAGGCTTCTAATAAGGTCTTAATGAATGTCAGCCAAGTAAGCCATACCAGACTAACCTAGCTGCTTCCCCATCTCTCTCGTCCAACAGCTCTCCCTGAATCCTCTGGGCCCAGCGCAGA
This sequence comes from Ichthyophis bannanicus, assembly GCA_033557465.1. Lineage (NCBI taxonomy): Eukaryota > Metazoa > Chordata > Amphibia > Gymnophiona > Ichthyophiidae > Ichthyophis > Ichthyophis bannanicus. The sequence continues at coordinate 388,321,060 of CM066033.1, read as the reverse complement.
CAGGCTCTCGCTATCCATGCTCCACAAATAGACGCCTGGATGGAGAGGGCATTCAAGTCAAATACTTGTTTTAATAAGGTATCCAATTTCCTGTCCTGAGTATCTTTGAGAGCGGCACTACCTTCCACCAGAATGGTAGTCTTTTTGGTTACAGCAGAGACCACTGCATCTACCTTAGGAGATTTGAACAACTCACGATCCTGATCCACTAACGGGTAAAGGCATGCCATTATCCTGGAACTCTTAAGAGCTGCCTCGGGCATGTCCCATTCTTCCTGAATCATTTCCTGCACCACTCTGTGCACAGGGAAAGCTTTTTGCGTTTTACATAACGCCTGCAACAAGGGATCCTCTACGGTTGCATCTTCCGACGGTCCTACTGCTGGCATGTTAAGGGCTTTCATAGTTTCCGCTATGAGGGCTGGTAATTCGTCCTGGTGAAACACCTGGATTACTCTAGCTTGGTCCTCTTGTTCTATTAACTCTCCTTCCAGGTCCAACTCTTGGTCTCCATCCTCCGAGAGAGGACAAACCGAAGCCTCTGACTGCTCCTGTCTATTCTTTACCTTTCTAGGCCTTTTTAAAGGAACCTCGTTAGCCTCCGGACCTAGAGGGGTTCCCGGACGCTTCGCACCCAGTTCCGCTACTGTCGAAGCAAGCTCTGGCCCCTTTTTACTGCCACTGAAGGCCTGCTGCATAAGAGCTATGAAGTCTGGAGAAAATATTGCCGCCAGGCCCCCCCGGTAATGTCGGTTGCGAAGGTGGGAGATCTGAAGCCCAGGAGGTCCCCACCACTGGCTCCAGCAGTGGTTCAGAAGGGGAAACCAACTCCGACTACAGCCGCCCCCTTCTGACTTTCCCCAGTCATTTCTAACATTTGCTCCATTGAGGTGGCTTCCTGACTGCAACCTCTACAGACTCCAGTGTCAGACACTGTACCACTTCTAGAAATGCACACTAAACACTGAGGTCTAGAAGGCATGCCTCCACCTCTTCTCTGTTTGCTGCACTAGAATTATTGTGCATACAGAAATAGGTCTGGATACCATCCTTCAATATTTATATAAAAATCCACCTCAAGATCTCTGGATTCAAGAAACAGCAGTCTAATCTGACTGAAACCAGAGTTCCACAATACAATGCAGAGGCAATATCTATTTAGGGTTTGTTTGTTTTTTTTAAACTATCCGTTCATGCGGACTTTGCCTCTGGCTGCCAAATCCTGAAAAAAAATTCCAGTCTACGATGAAAATTAAGCTTCCTGTGAGCCGCAATGCTCTGCAGCATTTCCATTCTTGCCCCACGCGGCCGGGCCTACCTCCTGCTAAACGGCACGCTTGCTCCTTACCCCACCCGCCGAAATGGCTCTAAGGCAGCAATGCTTACCTTTGCTCCGCGGGCTGTGGGCAACAAGTCTGGCCTCCCTGCGCTCAGCCGAACAGCAGCTTCCACGACGGGGGAGAACACGGTGCTGAGGAGACAGTCCTATGGCGATCCCTGAGTCTGCTGCGCCTTTAGCAACTGACTGTCAGATCTCTCTTCTGTTCCCGCTGCCGTTTCCTCACCCAAACAGTGGGTTCAGGAAATGGAGCTCAGCCCCCTCTGTACTTATTATTCTGCTATCCTCTGCCTACCGTAGTTGGATCAGGGGAATAGAGGTGGGGGTGGGGGGGAGGAAGGTCTCAGTACCACACTTTATTATTTTTTTTTTTAATATCTTTAAATCACCCAGTTATTAACAATTTATTCCTAGAACCCTTCTAACAACTTTCCTTAAGTGTTTCTCCTGTGAGCCCCGAACCTTCAGGCTCACCAACCTCCTACTGCTTGGAGACAGATAACTGGACAGAGGAGGCGGTCCCGGGCTATCTGTACCACTGTCATCAGAAGAGTGATGTTTCTCAGTCTCCAAAGCTGCTGGAGGAGGTGCTTAACCCAGAGGTTCGGGACTAGACTGGAGGGACGAAAGAAAGTAGGCTTTTACCACGTCCCCCATCTGCAGTTTCAACAATGAAGAATCATCTAAAAACTATTTCCGAGCTTCATTCTTAAGGAATTATGGGAATCTTATAGGTTCCTAATAGAATCACAGCCGTCACTTCTTTTTGAAAAGCTGCTATTTACATTATTTCAAGATTTGGGTTTGAAACAGAAAATTATCCCAAAATGTTGTGAGGTCATTTCTCTGACTGGTGGACAATATACAAGCTGATGGAAAGGAGACAGCAGAACTACCTCTCAGCATGACACAATAATTCCACATCTAAAAAAAAACATTTAAAAAAAACCCAAAATATTCATGTTAGTAGCAGCGAAGTATATCAAATCAGAATAAAACAAACATTGCTAGGCACTGGCGCATCCGTGAGTCTCCAGAATTTTGCTGCCTTCATGCTGGCCCATGAGCCCCTATGCCTATAAGGGGGTGCCTCAGGCAAGATACTGGCAGCTTTGTAGGTGCAGGAGATCAATAACCAGCTCTGGGCCTATCCCATATTCTGGAGGAGAAACAAGCCCCAAGAGATATTCGTCTCAAGCCCTTCCTTTTAACTCCACCTTTGAGAGGACTGCTTTAACACTGCAAGACAGACAACATTTCTAATTTATCTTTAAAATGCTTCAAGCTTTCTACTACTTGTTTAATAATCATAGCCGTGTTTCTTCTTGAACATACTGAAAAATGGTTACACACCTTTTGATCTTCTGTAAATTCAGAAGAGTTGGGCTGAGATTGGGCCTCCTTCTGCAATTGCCTTGCTAATCTGCTTGGGAAAAAAAATAGGACCCATTTAGGAATCAATTTTGTAAACAAAAATAAATATATATATATATATATATATATATATATGTTACAAGATAGTAGAAAACAAAAAACAATGATATTCACTGAACTACAGAACATCCTCAGAGACTTCACGAAATAAGGGGAAAAGATCCGTCACGTTCATTTTCAGTATACTTCAGCTTTTATTAGCAGGTTTCCTCAGCTATAAATAGATCACCACTGTGGAGATGCAATATAAACCTTTTGATTACGGGATACATGTTTAAGTTGTCCAACTTCAGTGGCAACTTTTATAAAATTAACATACAGATCCTTTTTTTTTTTAAAACCATGAACTTTATTTTTCATCACCATAATCCAATTTATTTATGTAATGGCACTAATACATTAGCTGATACTCATGCTGATGGGTACATGGCACATGATCTTCCTGCCTTCTCATTTCTGTCCATCGATGCAACCATTAAAACCCTCACCACCTTTGGCCCTTTTATCACCACCACCACCACTTGAAGGCTTACTGGGCATGTCTAGCATTCCTTTTAGGGAAGATTCCAGCCCCTGCAAACTGCTTCACAAAGTTTCAAAATAAATATGGAACTAAGCAACTAACATTGCATTATTAAACTATTGTAGAGGGCAGGAAGTGGGGCTCTTCCAATGCAAGATGTGCAACAGAATCTGTAAGGCTGAATTATTGTACTTCAGAAGTTGCTATGAAACTGCCCAATTACAAAAAATGCAAGGAGTCAGCTGCAGCTTAAGGATCTGCTCACTGTCCCCACTAGAATGATTGTTAACATTGGACTGAATTGACAGCTGATTTAAATTGATGTTGAGCCTTTATTGATGTCTAATTACAGTTTGTCCAGGAAGTTGTCCAGTGCTGGGATGCCTTCTTTCAGCCCCTTGCGTTTGTGTGTTTCAGATACCACCTGGCAAGGACGGGTGTTGGTATCAAAGGGGTCACCAGGCAGAATTTGCCAGTGGTCAAACACACACTGGGGGAAAGCCTGTCCACCTGTGTTGGATCTCAAGTCTGCTGTGAAGCCAAAAGATTCATTTACAGGCAGGTAAGCCTTAACCACAAACATAGGAGTGCCAGCCACCTGGGATTCCTCAAACACATGACCACGCTTCCTGTTCAAGACACCATAAATACCACCAACCACTTGCTCTGGACACTGGATCTCCACAAGATAGATGGGCTCCATAAGCCTCGGCTGTGCAGTCAGTACACAAGCATACAGACAGCTCCTAGCAGTGGGAATGATCTGTCCACCAACACGGTGGATTGCATCAGCATGCAGGGTCACATCATGAACATCGAAGCGGACTCCACGCATGTTCTCTTCACAGAGAGCACCCTCTTTGGTGGCCCACTGGAAGCCAGCCACAACACTGTCCTTGATTTCATTCAGGTACTGGACCCCCTTGGTGATGTCAGTGAGGATGTTGGGGCCAGTTCCATCAGGTCCAAAGCACCAGATCTTCCGAGCTTCTGTGACATCCCACTCATATTTCTCAGCTAGATAACGAGCACGTTGCTTCAGCTCCTGACGAGCAGCCACATCACCTTTGTCTATGTCCTCAGCCAAGCCATCTGGGAAGGGGCGGGCCTTCATATACAGCCGGTTATGTTTGTTGGGGGATTTGGAAAGGCAGAGTTGGCTGGATTCCTCACTGACTGTCTCACGGTAGGACACAACTGGGTCAGATTTCTTAATTGGAATGCATGCATGGTCCTCCTCAAGATCCTTCAAGCAAATTTCCAAATGCAGCTCTCCAGCACCAGCTATGATGTGTTCTCCAGATTCCTCAATGATACACTGTACCATAGGGTCAGACTTGGCCAGGCGCTTCAGGCCTTCTACAAGTTTGGGCAGGTCAGCAGGATTCCTTGCCTCTACAGCCACTCGCACAACAGGGCTGACACTGAACTTCATCACTCTCATGTTGTGGGCATGCTCAAAAGTGGTGATGGTACCAGTCTTCACCAGGAACTGGTCTACACCAACCAGCCCAACTATGTTGCCACAAGGCATATCCTCTATGGGCTCCATATAACGGCCCATCATAAGAATGGTCCTCTGTATTGGCTTCAGATACAAATCCTCCTTTTTGCCTGGAGTGTAATTTGGTCCCATGATTCGGACCCTCAAGCCAGTGGAGACAACACCAGAGAAGACACGGCCAAAGGCATAGAAGCGACCCTTATCTGTTGTAGGAACCATTTTAGAGATGTACATCATGAGGGGGCCTTTGGGGTCACAGCTCTTAATAGCTATAGCAGCCTCATCATCTGGGGGTCCCTCATACAGCAGCTCACAGCGGTACTTCTGAGCAGTCACTGGGGAAGGCAGGTGAATAGTGATCATTTGCAAGAGTGCATCCCCAGCTGGCAACCAACGTCTCATCACAGCCTTCAGCAGGGGTTTCCCCTCTTTGTCCTTGTCCTCACTGTCCAGTTTTATGTCCAGTTTCTCAACTAGCTTAACTGTCTCCTCTTTCTTGAAGTTCATGATGGCATCAAAAACCTTAAAAATAGGGTCCAGGATCAGCTGGCAGAAAGTTCGGGGCAGCTTCTTCCCAACAGGGCCTGTAGCTGACTTGCAGAATTTTCCACTGGCAGGATCAAAATACCTGTCTCCCCACAATTTCTTCATCATATCCTCCACCTTCTTTGAACGTTCAGGGGGGGACGGTTGACAGTCACCCTTGGCAGCAAACTTAGTAACATACATCTCAGCGAACTGCTTCAGGGAGAAGGCCCAGCCATGCAGACCAGAACCAAAGCCAACTGTACCAAGGACTGGATCAATCATAATATTTCCCATGGGGCCAGTTTCACCCTCTCCATAGGTGGAAATGATAACGTTAACATTCTCCACAATACGTTGGAAGGTCTGATATAGCTCTTCTTGGTCCAGTTGCAGCTCCAACAGGGCACGGTCCATCTTGTTCATCATTAACACGGGACGAATTCTTTCAGCAATAGCCTGGCGCAACACAGTTTCTGTCTGGACACACACCCCAGAAACGCAGTCAACCACCACCAAGGCACCATCTGTGACACGGAGTGCAGCAGTCACCTCAGAGGAAAAGTCCACATGTCCTGGGGAGTCGATCAAGTTAATAAGGAAACCAGAGCCATCTTTGCTCTGCTTGATGAAGGCCAAGTCATTATTAGAAAGCTCATAGAACAGAGAAATGGCAGTGGATTTAATGGTGATACATCTTTCTTGTTCATCCTTTCTCGTGTCGGTGAAACGGGTCTCACCAGCACGGGCAGAGGCTATGATGCCGGCTTTGCAGACTAAGGAATCTGTTAAGGTTGATTTCCCATGGTCCACATGTGCTATCACAGACATGTTTCGGATGTTAGCCTTTTTGTCCATGATGGCCCGAATCTGATCTACTGTGAAGTTCACCATTTTGGCGGATGGCAGCGGATTCTCCTTGCAAGCGCGTAAATGGTGAAACGCAATCCGGAGGCCAGCGACTGCTGTCTGCCTCGTTCGCTGGACAGACAGGCGGAAGAGCATCCTTTTTTTCTAATATGAGGTGAGAATAAAATTAGTATGCATGTATTTCTACTAGATAATATACTCTTAATGTACTATAAGAAGTGTTATAAGTTGTCTGCCATCATATTCTAAACTCATAGCCTTGCATTGCCTTTATAACATCAGCGAGACAATTGAATGCCTTCTTAATTTATTTTATACTATTCCTTACAACTTCTGTTATAAAGTTCCTAGACTCAAATTTATTGTATCACATCAAAGTAGCTACAGACTGTAATGTAACTTTATCTATACTACAAAGTATTCTTTAGGCTACAAGTAGCTAACATACTGTATTGTAATTTTATCTATGCTACAAAATCCATAGCCCCTACTATTGTACCACCTACTACTGTATCCTGAACATCCTGACATACTACTCTACCCCTGTGCCTACTCATTTTTATTCTCTTCCCTCCTGCACCAGCCTCAAAATGACTCCTCGAAAATCATACTTATCCACACTAGGTCTTACCCTCAATTTAATTTATTTACTTTTGTTTACATTCCCTTATGTCCTCACCTTAACAGCTGGCACACCCATACCAATAATACACTCATCTAGGCGCCCTCTTACCCTTCAACTTCCCCACAATTTACATCATATCCCACACCACCGCCCTTACAAATTTAAACCTATCATACTAAACTCAAATCTTAAACCCCACAATCCTACTGACATCACTCATCCCCCCCTTAAATGTGCCCTACTTAATACACGCTCTGCTAGAAACAAAATCCCCTTAATTGCTGACCTTATCAATGACAATGACCTAGACATACTTTGCCTTACTGAGACATGGTTCCAAGATACTGATTCCGTCCTCTTAAATCAGATATGTCCTGATACTCATTCCACTCATGTATGTAATAGATCCCATGGAAGAGGAGGAGGTGTAGCCGTTATTTCTAGATCCAACCTTCAACTTTCCATAACAGAATCCACCTCCACACTAGGTATGGAATCCATCACAGTCTAACTCTACACTATCACTGCACCTTATATATCGAGCTCCTCAGACAGACTCCTCTGACCTCTCCACTATTTTAGACACAGCCTGCTCCCCTCAATCCCCCTCACGCCCACTAATAATCCTTGGAGACTTAAACTTATACTCCACACCCCTCACTCATTCCTCCTCCTTCCTCCAAGCAATGAACACTGCAATTCACCCAAATACTACACCACCCTACCCATACTAAAGGAAACATCCTTGACCTAATATTTATACCCCATCATTCTCACTTACATGACCAAGTTCAACACTCCATCCATCCAATTCCATGGTCTGATCATGCCATCATCTTTTTCTCCCTCCCCTACTCATCCGCCAGACATCAACAACCTATCCATCCCTACCACAAACGCAAATTCAAACCTTTCAATGCAACCAACTTCTTGGAAGAAACTATCCCCTCACTAGACCAATTAAATAACAGCAACCTGAATCTTAATCATTTCATCTCTGAATGGAATAAAGTCATTTCTACTGCTTCCCTACTCCCACAAATACACTACCCCCACAAACACCACAGAACCACCCCATGGTTCTCCACTAATCTCAAAACCCTTAAAAGGGAGCTTAGACGTCTAGAACGAAAATGGAGACACACCCAAGACCCTGACTCACATTTAGCCTACACTTCTAAACTACAAATATATTGTTCTGAAACACTAAATCAAAAGAGACAATATAATGAAAACATTATCAAACGTGCCCTTAACAAACCTAGAGAACTTTTCTCCATCGCTAAATCCCTAATAAATGAACCCCTGCAACAGGACCAACTGCCGAAAATAACAGCACAAACCATAGCTGACCATTTATCATCTAAATACCTCCCCTCATCAGCAACTTACAACCCCCAACCTACCTTTGATCCCCATACTCAACTTCCCAACTCATCCTGTCTACACACATGGAATGAATTTCACTCTATTACACTAGATAATGTAATAGATGTCATAAAAGGATTGAACACATCAACCTCAGCTTTGGATCCTTGTCCAACCTATTGGATCAAAACAACTAGCAATACCCTCGGCCCCTATATCCTAAACTTAATTCAAACCTCACTTAAATCAGGCCTTGTTCCACCCCTTCTTAAATGTGCCTCCATCCGCCCAATCATTAAAAACTCAAAACTTGACCCTACCTCCCCTTCATCCTACAGACCTATCTCCAGTATCCCCTACCTAGCAAAGATTACTGAAAAAATAGTCCAAACCCAACTCCAGAACCACATTGACGACCACTCCCCCCTTGACCTCTACCAACATGGCTTTAAAAGAAACCATGGAGTAGAAACACTACTTACTTCTCTACTAAATTCACTGTATTTACATACCCAAAACCCTACCCAAGGATGTCTCCTCATCTTTCTTGACCTTTCTGCTGCATTCAACTCTCTACCTCACAATCAACTCCTAACCAGACTTCAAGAAATAGGTCTCAATGGTACAACACTTAAATGGTTCCAATCTTATCTGAACTCCAGAACTCAACAGGTACGACTTGGAAATGACACCTCCCTCCCATTTACTCTGAAACAGGGTGTACCTCAAGGATCTAGCCTATCTGCCTTACTTTTTAACATCTTCCTTCAACCTGCTTGCAAAATATTTCAAGATCATGACATACAGTACCAAATATATGCTGATGACATGATGTGCTTCACCCCTTTTAACCTCTCCAATCACAACTTTTCTAAAATCAATGAATGTCTAACTTCCCTCAAATACTGGCTTTCTCAACATAACCTTACAATCAACCAAGCAAAAACAGAGGTACTTCAAGTATTTTCTAACCTCACATACTCACCTCCCCCAACTCTCACCATTGCTAATCTCCCACTTGTTATAAAAAAATCAAGTAAAATATCTTGGAATTACCCTTGACCAGAACCTCTCCTTCACTGAACACATAAAAAGATCCACTAACACAATATATGCAAAACTACGCACACTCCGTAATCTTAAACCTCTCTTAAACCCAGACTCCTTTCACACTGTATGCCAGTCCCTCACAACTCCTTCACTTGACTATTGCAATCTAATTTACCATGGTCTCCCTAAAACTACAATCCAACCACTCCAAATAGCCCAGAATACGGTAGCGAGGCTCATATCCAACAAACCCAGACGAGCTCATATCACATCTGTCCTACACGACCTTCACTGGCTACCTATACAATACAGAGCTAAATTTAAGGTCCTCACTCTTATTCATAAAATAATCTTAAATGAATCAGCACCATGCCTCACCTCACTCCTCGCTTTTCCTAGCAACACAAGAACACACCGTACCTCCACCAAAAACTTGCTATCCATACCCACAATCAATAGGTACTGTAAACAAGCTACAAGTAATAGAGCCTTCTCCCTTTACGCCCCATCTTTATGGAACACCCTCCCCCCCGAACTACGCAACTGTGAGAGCCACATTGAATTCCGCAAAAAACTAAAAACATCTCTCTTTATAGAGCATTTTTCCTCCCCACCCTAACTCTTCACCTCGTGATCTACTTCACTACCCAATTCCCTCCAATTCAACACAAAACTATATGCAACCAAGTTACTCAAATTTACTCAATGTAAATAGTTATCCTAATCAGTTAGCTATCCTTTACCTCTCTCCATGTATTAACTCTACTGTTCCAGTACATATTGTTACTTTGTTAACTTGTTACTTGTTATTTTTAATTTAATTTTAATTTTATTACACAGTTTTACTTGTATCCTTAATTATCCTACATTGTTTAATTGTTCCCTGTAAACAGTTGTAATATACTGTACTATTGTTTCATGTAAACCGTCTTGACTAGTAGAAAGACGGTATATAAAAACTGTTAAATAAAATAAATAAATAAATAAGTAGCAGATAGCAATAGCATCAAATGAAAACCACAAGCAAAAGTACAAAGGTAAAAGAAGCAAAATATGAACTGTACTATGTTATAAAATTTTGTTTAGAGAAGAAACAAGGAAAAATTTGACCCCCTTCCAAGCTAGGAAGCATTAGGTCTTGTATTACCTGAGTAAACATAATAAAAACCAATTTTAGTAACACATTCAAAAGGACAGCAGGGACAATATTTACTGACTGGCCTCTCCTTCTCGGAGCAGAGTTCGGAAAAGTGGATAGAAACCATAGCCCTATAGTTGGTCAAACAAAAAATTAGCAGTCAAACATCACAATAGTGGAATATATAACATGAATGAGCCAGCCGAGTCGACAACACACCTGAGAGATCCAACCTCAGCAGATGCTGCTCTAAGCCGGGAACAATCCAGAAATCAGTAGGGTGGGTTCTGGATTGGACTGGAGGGACTCAAGGAAAGAAAATGAGCAAGACAGACCTAATTTCATCTTCCTCATCAACCCTCCATTCTAGTCCAGATGCATAGGATGTAACAAAGCAGTGCCTCATGATGGGTAGGGGACAGAAGCGCCCAGCTTGTTACCACTGCATCCTAAAACCTCACTATCCTTGTCCGAGCCTTTCAGAGCTCTGAAGATGCAAAAGATTGAGGCACAAATATGCTATGCCTTGAGACACAGACAAAAGACTCTGAGCCAGAGTTTGCCATAGAAGAACTTGACCTTAGTGGAAGATATTGTCATTATTTCTGCCACTGAATGGCCTTCCTCGATGAAATGGAAAAAGATGTCTTGGGAAGTCTGCTCATTCTGCGCAACTTATGCACAAACGTCCAAAGGAAAATCTTTGCAATGCAGCCCTGCAACCTGCAAAAGATGCAATGAAGAATCAGCATACATGTAAAATGTTCTGCTCTGGAGACCCCAGAAACCCATCCGCCTTAGAGAACAAGGATAGGGTCAGGGACTGATTTTATATCCCAGAATTTCCCTGTAACAAAAAAAACGAACCACCTCTAAAGGAAACCAGTTACACTACTGTAATCAAAGCTTCAAACCACAATCTTAAGACCATTTGCCTACCATGTCCAGTTCCACCAGAATAGTTCCAAAAAGGGTGTCCAGAACCCCTTCAACTGCCTGTCTAATCACAGAATTATGCCACAAAGGGTTCTGTATGGAAAGAGACACTCTCTGCAAGAATCACACCTCAAAAGGAAGAGAAGCAAGGAATAGCTCTCCTGCCATCGATCTTCAAAACAGACTAGCTGTGCTAGTGCATCTCCAATTTTCACTTGCCCCATCATCCTCAAAATATTGGGCAAAAAACAAACGTGAGAGACAAAGGAACTATATCACCACCATCATTGAAAGGTGGTCTCTCAACTCGATATACAGTTTATGAGCACCACGCTTGCGTTTCTAAGAGATCAGTTATGGCTTGGAGAGGGGGGGGGGGGGAATTCTCTTCCAGAACCCAGCCCTCACAAGGACTCAAGGGGAGAATGTGTCACTTCTGACCTGAAAACATAATCCTTAAGACTGGCACTCATCCAGCAGCAGCAGCCGCCATGGAGAGGTCAACCTGCTACCAGCTGCACCTAGAGAGACATAACATGGTCATCCCAAGACCTTAAACCAACAGTCCAGGATGGCAACGCTCTTGTAAGTCAAAGACCTATTAGGGTTCACCGGAAGATCTACAATGCCAATCTGGCAGGTAACATCAACTAGGACTTCTTGAAGGAATGCAGGGGTTCTCTAATGGCATCCAAGGACACAGGAGTCTGCCCCGCCAGGCTGACCTTCCTCCACAAGTATCAGACATGCTAGACTAAAGCAGCCTCCTATAAACTGTAGCCGGCTCCCTGATTCTGTAAAGACTACATGCATATGCACCACAAGCTATAGGTGGTGATAAAGGGTCCACAGCTGCTCCAGGGTGCTCTCTCACGATCTCTTGTCAAGATGGTATCAAGGATGACCCTTAAACAGTAAGAGCAACACAGCTCACTATCTGATAGGTGGTGTCGTCATGCACTGGTCAAAACTTCATCCAGACAAAACATCAATGCCTAGGAAGCTAGACCTGGCCTTGGAAGGAAGTCCTGGCATACCTTGTGGTTACATGTAGTTGACCGAGAAGTAGAGGGTGTGGAAGAGTGGAGGAGTGGCCTAGTGGTTGAGGCAAGGTACTTCAGGCCAGAAGGTCAGGGGTTCAAATCCCACTAGAGGACAGCAACCTTGGGCCGGAAGGACTGGGGTTTCTAGTCCCGCAGGTGCTCCTTGTGGTCTTGGGCAAGCCACTTAACCCTCCATAGCCCATGTTCCCTGTAAAATAGTTATCTCCGTTATAATGCCCTGTTCAGTGTAATTTCAGTTTGTTCAATGTAAACCGCACTGATGCAGAATAGCACGGTATATAAGAGAATGTAAATAAATAAAATGCTGGTAGCCAAGCAGAACACTTAGCCCAGTATTTGACACTTCCTCCCCCTAAAAAAAAAAAGGGGGGGGGAGGGTGTCAGCCACAGACTTCAAAACTGTGCTCAACTGCAAGCATACGCCACCTATAACCATGCACCCGCCCCTTGACCTTGAGGGTTTAAGGAGGGGTGTGCCTTGAGGTTGAATTGTAGTTGCGGTGGTTGAGTGACAAGGCAGGTATAAAGAATATTTATTTTATAAGGATTTTATTTCTCCCGCTCCGTGGTGGAATTGGAACAGGCGTAAAGGCAAAGTATTTTTACAGCCAAAACAAGAACAAAGAAAAGATATGCTTTTCCACACTGTGTTTCAAAACTGTCCTCTTCACAGCGCTTCACATTCTAGTCATGTGAGCTGTACTTGAAAACAGTTAAACCAAAGGCAAACAATAAAGTTCATGCAGTGCTTCCAACTTCTGCTTTAGCTTATTCTTATCTTTCTCATAAGCTCTTCAGGTAAGGAACTTCGACAATGTACAGTTTTTCACTTTATAATGAATGACCACACAAGCTTTGCTTGACTATCATTACTTATCTACAAGGCACGTCGAGCAGTCCATTGGCTGACTCAAATCCTGCGTCTATAAGGGATGAGCCAATGGTACTGGTGCTTCTGGACTCTGTACTGGTTCAACTATCCTAGGTCCAGGAATATTACGTTCCTCTAGAAACGCTTTAAAGTCTCTCAGGAGTGCTTCAGCTTGGTTACTCTGCTCATTCACTGCACTGGAGTTACCCCTCCCCCACTTGTCTCTGTCAGCAAGTGCTGGGTAAATCAATTCCTTTGCAGGTGAAGCATTTGTAGGCAACAAATCAAACTTAGAGCTTCCTGAAACTTTCTGGCAAATGTCTCTGGCAAATATCTCGGCTATGTCCTTATAGCTAGCTTGCTTGTTAATCTTGTCAGTAGTTTGAGGAGACAAACAGGGTTTAACTGAACAAGCTTCTGGCTGTAGCCAACTGCTCTCATAAAACCTGGGCTTTTCCTGGGTTTTAAAATATGCACTCACACAGTCTGGCTTCTCATAAAAGCTGTTATCAGTATTAAAAGTACCTTGTGCTGAGGAATATCTGGATGTTTTTCAGCCGTCTGCCATTCATTCCATTGATCAGCTCTCTGCTCCAAAAGCCTAGGCTTTACCCTTGGGTCTCTCAGTGCCACGCCCTTCTCCTTCTCCCAGAAGGTTCTGCTGTGCACTGAGTCTCCCTGGTACCTGCTTCTTGGCTTTACACGCCTTCTCCTGGAATTGCAGCTGGGGAACGTTTCTCCTTCACATTCAAAGGCTCTGGCATCCAAGGCTACTTCATCTCTAAAGCACACACCTGCTTCATCTGGTTCCAGTATTTCCTTCCACCTCCTCGTTTGGTTCCTTCTCTGAGTCTCGAACTGCTTCTGAAGCTCCAACTGCTTCCCTTTCTCACTCTTACTCTCCAACTCTCTTCCTTCTTCCGGTTTAACAAGCTGTTTCTGCTCTGGGGAGCCCGCCTCCAGCTAGGGCGTGCCCAATCAGCAACTCTGCTTCTCCCCTCCCCCGAGGTGAGTTGTGTTGGCTGATTAGTTCATCTTGTGCTGAGAAGGGAATATCTTGCTTTTTGCTGCAGTACCCGGACCTTCCACCGGGTCACTATCTGTTTCTAAAGCTCCCAGCACTGCTGCAGCGTCACACACCCCAGTGTCACACTCCTGGGCACAGAGACTCCTCTGGACAACTGAAGCCCAAAGATCCCCCCCTAAAAGGAATCAGGGAGTCATCCAAGAAGCCCTCCTGTCACACACACATTTGTTGAGCAAGCTGGAAGGAAAGTCCAAAACACTTGGTCTCAAATTGTCTTTTCCTTCTCTCTCTACTTACTATATTTTTACTTTTTTTTGTTTTGACAGTTAGACTGGGGTCACAACAGAAAACGTAGAATGCAGGCTGCTAGAGGGAAAAGAGGAATGCACCACAGCTAAGAGCTCAACCTAAACAATTCAGATTGTAACGCCAGTTTTTTAAAAAAGGGTTCCAGGGGTGATCCGGGAAACTACAAACCGGTGGAGCCAGACATCAGTACTGGGATAAATGGTAGAAACCATCATAAAGAACAAAATTACTGAACATGCAGATAGTCATGGCTTAATGGGAGACAGCCAACATGGCTTTAGCCAAGGAAGGTCTTGTCTTACTAATCTCTTATGTTTCTTTGAAGGTGTGAATAAACAGGTAGACAAAAGGTGAGTCGGTTAATATAAGGTATCTGGACTTTCAGAAAGCTTTTGACTAGGTCCCTCATGAGAGACATTTGGCAAAATTAAAAAGTCATGGGATAGGAGACAGTGTACTATTGTGAATCAGGAACTGGTTAAAATAGAAAGCAGAGGGTAGGGCTAAATGGCCAATTTTCCCAATGGAGAAAGGTGAATAGTAGAGTACCCAAGAGATCTGTGCAGTGTCAGCTGCTTTTTAACATAAGATCATAAGATATGCCTTACTGGGTCAGACCAAGGTCCATCAAGCCCAGTATTCTGTTTCCAACAGTGGCCAATCTAGGTCATACGTACCTAGCAGTTTCCCCAAGGGACACAGGTTCCACAATGCTTGTATTGGTTCAAGCATTGATATCCTGGGTCCCTTCTTAATAATGGTTTATGGACCTTTCCTCCAGGAACTTGTCCAAACCTTTTTTAAACCCAGCTACACTAACAGCCTTTACTACATCCTCCGGTAACAAATTCCAGAGTTTGATTACACGTTGAGTGAAAAAATATTTTCTTTTATTAGTCTTAAATAGTTTACCCTGTAGCTTCATTGCATGTCCTCTAGTCTTTCTATATTCTGATAAGGTAAACAATCGATCTACGCTTACCCGTTCCACTCCGTTCATTAATTTATAGACTTCTATCATATCTCCCCTCAGCCGTCTCTTTTCCAGGTTAAAGAGCCCCAACCTTTTTAGCCTTTCTTCATAGGAGTAGCCTTCCATCCCCTTTACCATTTTGGTGGCTCTTCTCTGAACCTTTTCTAAAATCGCTATATCCTTTTAAGATACGGCGACCAGAATTGCACACAATATTCAAGGTGCGGTCTCACCATGGAACGATATAGAGGCATTATAATATCTTTTGTTTTATTTTCCATTCCTTTCCTTATCATACCTAGCATTCTATTTGCTCTCTTGGCCACCGCTGCACACTGGGCCGAGGGTTTTAACATGGTATCCACAATGACGCCTAAATCTTTTTCCTGGGTGGTGGTTCCTAATGTGGAACCTTACATCGTGTAACCATAGTTTGGGTTGTTCTTCCCTAGGTGCATAACCTTGCACTTCTCCACATTAAATTTCATCTGCCATTTTGATGCCCAGTCTTCCAATTTATCAAGATCCTCTTGCAATTTTCCACAATCCTCCTGGGTTTTAACAACTTTAAATAGTTTTGTGTCATCTGCAAATTTGATAACCTCACTCGTTATTCCACTTTTCAGGTCATTTATGAATATGTCAAAAAGCAGCGGACCCAGCACAGATCCCTGGGGTACACCACTATTCACCTTTCTCCATTGGGAAAATTGGCCATTTAGCCCTACCCTCTGCTTTCTATCTTTTAACCAGTTCCTGATCCACAATAGTACACTGCCTCCTATCCCATGACTCTTTAGTTTTGCCAAAAGTCTCTCATGAGGGACCTTGTCAAAGGCTTTCTGAAAGTCCAGATACACAATATCAACCGACTCACCTTTGTCCACCTGTTTATTCACTCCTTCAAAAAAACATAACAGATTAGTAAGACAAGATCTTCCTTGTCTAAAGCCATGTTGGCTGTCTCCCATTAGGTCGTGACTATCTACATGCTGAGTAATTTTATTCTTTATGATGGTTTCTACCATTTTTCCCGGTACTGATGTCAGGCTCACCGGTCTGTAGTTTCCCGGATCACCCCTCGAACCCTTTTTAAAAATTGGTGTTACATTGGCGATCCTCCAGTCCTCAGGTATTAGAGATGATTTTAATGATAGTTCACAGATTACTGATAGCAGGTCTGCAATCTCAAATTTCAGTTCTTTTAACACCCTTGGATGTATACCATCCGGCCCAGGTGATTTGCTACTCTTCAGTTTATCTAATAGTTGTAAGACATCTTCCCGATGTATCGATATTTCCTTCAATTCTTCCACACCTTTAAATACCACTTCAGTCATGGGTAACATCCCTACATCTTCCTCAGTAAAGACCGAAGCAAAGAATTCATTCAGTCTCTCCGCTATCGCCTTGTCGCCTCTTAGTGCTCCTTTCACCCCTTTATCATCTAATGGACCAACTGACTCTCTCACAGGTTTTTTGCTACAAATGTACTTGAAAAGGTCTTTATTTCGCGTTTTTGCTTCCGCAGCAAGCTTCTTCTCAAATTCTCTCTTTGCCTGCCTTATCAATGCCTTGCATTTGACTTGCCAGTGCTTGTGCTGTTTCCAGGTTTCAACGTTTGGCTCTTTTTTCCATTTCCTGAAAGATGCTTTTTTGGCAACAACAGCCTCTCTGACCTCACCTTTAAACCATGCTGGCAGTTTTTTGGACTTCCTTACATATTCATAAATGACTTGGAAATGGGAATGAGTGAGGTTATCAAGTTTGCAGATGACACAAAACTATTCAAAGTTGTTAAAACCCATGAGGATTGTGGAAAATTGCTAGAGGATCTTGATAAAACGGAAGACTGGGCATACAAATGGCAAATGAAATTTAATGTGGACAAGTGCAAAGTTATGCACCTAGGAAAGAACCACCCAAACTATGGTTCCACGATGCAAAGGTTCCACATTAGGAGCCACTACCCAGGAAAAAGCTTTAGGTGTCATGTATAACATGTTAAAACCCTCCACCCAGTGTGCAGCAGCAGCCAAGAGAGATAATAGAATGCTAGATATCATAAGGAAAGGATAGGAGAATAAAACAAAGGATATTATAATGCCTCTGTATCTTTCCATGGTGTGACCGCACCTTGAATATTGTGTGCAATTCTGGTCGCTGTATCTTAAAAAGGATATAGTGTTATTAAAAAAAGGTATAGAGAAGAGCCACCAAAATGGTAAAGGGTAAGGAAGGATAGCCCTATGAAGAGAGGCTAAAAAGGTTGGGGCTCTTCAAACTTGAAAAGAAATGGCTGTGGGGAGATATGATAAAGGTCTATAAATTAATGAACGGAGTGGAACAGGTAAACGCAGATCGATCATTTACACAATCAAAATATAGAAAGACTAGGGGGCATGCAATGAAGCTACAGGGTAACCTATTTAAGATTAATAAGAGAAAATATTTTTTCACTCAACGTGTAATCAAACTCTGGAATTGGCTACCGGAGGATGTAGTAAAAGCTGTTCGTGTTTTAAAAAAGGTTTGGACAAGTTCCTGGAGGAAAGGTCCATAAACCATTAATAGAGTGAACCCAGAATATCCACTGCTTGCCCCAACACAAGCATTATGGAACCTGTGTCTTTTGGGGAAACTGCTAGGTACTTGTGATCTAGATTGGCCACAGTTGGAAACAGGATACTGGGCTTGATGACCTTGGTCTGACCCAGTATGACATATCTTATGTTCTTATGTAAGTCAATGGTGGCAAAAAAAGAATCAAATGTAAAACACACCACTTTAAAAGTTAGCATTAACACCCTCAAATGAATTTAAAATTATATGAGCAAAAATTGCAAACTCTGCAAATGAAGTGTGATATGATCATACAAATGTGCTCTGGAAATCAAACAAGCAGCAGCAATGATTTCAAATGGGAAGATGTAAACAAAGTATATCACAATCTAATCTAAAGGTGATTAAACCAGTGCCCGAAGCACTGTCCTAAAATCATCCATTGTCAGAAACTTCCTTAAAATCACCTCAAATCTTGTAGACATTTTTTTTTAACTTCGATTATAAATCGAAGTTAAAAAAAATATCGCGTAATCAAGTTCACTGACATGTCACTCCTATCGTCCCGTCGGACATTAGTATTAACCCCCAACAAGGCGGATCGATGGTTATATAAAGTTCTATTATAAGCCTGACGGACCACCTTCTTTGGGTAGCCCCGCTGTAAAAAATTCTCCTGTAGTAATTTCGCTTTTCGTTTATAATCTTCACGATCAGAACAATTTCACCTAAACCTTAGAAACTGAGAAAAGGGAAGTCCTAATTTCAATCGCGGCGGGTGTAAGCTGGTATACTGTAAATAAGTAACCCTATCTGTCGGTTTTCTGTATACTGTATACTTATTTACAGTATACCAGCTTACACTGACATGTCACTCCTATCGTCCCGTCGGACATTAGTCACTTGGTTTGCAGCTTGTCGTGCTGTGAGGGCTTGCGTGCATCAGTGATGCTGAGAGCTAAACTATCGGTAGTTTAACTACTGGCAGGGTCTCCCAAGATGGACAGGTCTCAGCTGAGGTGCCAGACGAAGACAAACCACCCATCTGGGCAGCAGCAGAATGGGATAGTGTTGACGGCGGAGGATCACATTTCTGTGACAACGGCAACAACACCAAACTTAAACTGCGCGGAAGGAAGGCCCGGCAATCTACTTCTGTATCTTGCCATGAAAACCCAATGGATAGTTACAACAAAACAAATTGTGCTATGGTGCTGGAAGATGAGACTCCCAGGTCGGAAGGCACTCAACTAGCTACTGGGGAAGAGCTGAAGACTTTTCAGAGTAAAGCCAGCATTTATGATGTGGTTGGATCAAAGCCCTCGGGAAGTCTGACTGCTGATGTAGCTGCGCATGAAATGAGAGTCAGAAGCTGTAAAGATGTCTTACACATTGGAACATGGAACGTACGAAGCATGAACCAAGGGAAGTTGGAGGTGGTCAAGAATGAAATGGAACGTGTACAACTTGATCTGTTGGGTGTCAGCGAACTGAAATGGACTGGCATCGGGCACTTTGCATCAGATGATCACATGGTCTACTATGCTGGAAATGAAAGACAAAGAAGAAATGGTGTTGCATTTATAATAAAGAAGAAACTTGCAAGAACTGTAATGAAATACAATGCAGTCAGCGAACGCTTAATCTCTATTCGTCTACGAGGATTGCCTATCAACACAACTATAATTCAAGTATATGCCCCAACAACAGCTGCAGAAGAGAATGAAATTGAAGAGTTCTATGAACAAGTACAAGCTGAAATTGACAGAACATGCAAACAGGATATCCTGATAGTCATGGGTGACTGGAACGCAAAAGTTGGCAACAAAGAAGAAGGCAAAGTAGTTGGAAAATATGGACTTGGCAACAGAAATGAAGCTGGAGAAAGATTGATAGAATTCTGCAAGACCAATGATCTATTCATCTCAAACACCTTCTTCCAGCAACACAAGCGACGACTGTACACATGGACTTCACCCAATGGATTGTATAAAAATCAAATTGACTACATCTGTGGAAGTCAACGATGGAAAAGCTCTGTAACATCAACAAAGACAAAACCTGGAGCTGACTGTGGTACAGATCATCAACTACTAGTATGCATACTCAAGCTAAAGTTGAAAAAGAGCAAACCACTCATGAATGCACCAAAATATGACCTTGAGAATATACCACTGGAATTTAAAGACTGCCTGCAAAATCGATTTGCTGCTTTAGATACAAATGACAGAGCTCCGGAAGAGTTATGGAATGACATCAAGAAGGTTGTGCTGGAAGAAAGCGAGAAGTCTCTACAAAAGGTGAAAAAGCAAAAACGGCCAAAATGGATGACGGAAGAAACTCTGAAAATTGCCCAGAAACGCAGAGAAGCTAAAGCCAAAGGAGAGAAAGAAAGACAATCGCAGAACTCAACAGAGATTTCCAACGTGCAGCAAGACAGGACAAGGAAAAGTACTACAATGACACTTGCAAGGAAATAGAAGCAGAAACTATTAGAGGAAGAACAAGATCGGCTTTCCTAAAGCTGCGAGAGTTAAAGAAAAAGTTCCAGCCCCGAATTGGAATGTTACAAGATGCTCAAGGTTCTATGTTGAATGATGCTGAGAAGATCAAGAAAAGGTGGAAGGAATATACAGAGTTTTTATATGATAAAGATCAAGTGGACCAACAGCCGTTTCAACCTATACCTTATGATCAGGAACCATTGGTGATGAAAGAAGAAGTTGAAGCAGCATTGAAAGCCTTATCAAAGAACAAAGCACCAGGCATTGATAGCATTCCCATAGAAGTATTGCAGCAATCTGATGCAGCTGTTACCGTACTTACAAGGCTCTGCCAAGAAATATGGAAGACAACATCATGGCCAACTGACTGGAAAAGATCTGTGTTTATACCAATACTAAAGAAAGGTGATCCAACTGACTGTGGAAATTATCGCACAATCGCTCTGATCCCACATGCCAGCAAGATTCTACTGAAGATTATTCAAAAGAGACTACAGCCATACCTAGAACAAGAACTACCTGAAGTGCAAGCAGGGTTCAGGAAAGGGCGAGGAACGAGAGACATCATTGCGGATGTGAGATGGATCCTTGAAAAGACTAAAGAATACCAAAAGGATATCTATTTGTGCTTTATCGACTATAGCAAGGCTTTTGACTGTGTAAACCATGAGAAACTCTGGGCCACATTAAGAAGCATGGGTATACCAAAACACCTGATCGTTCTCTTGCGTAATCTGTACATTGATCAAGAAGCAACAGTTCGAACGGAACAAGGAGAAACAGAATGGTTTAAAATAAGCAAAGGTGTAAGACAAGGCTGCATACTTTCCCCCTACCTGTTTAATTTATATGCAGAACAAATCATCAGAGAAGCAGGACTGTATGAAGACAACAGAGGTGTGAAGATTGGTGGAAGACTCATCAACAACCTTCGCTATGCTGATGATACCACATTACTGGCTGAAAGCGAAGATGATCTGAAACATTTGCTTCTCACAATCAAAGAACATAGTCTCAAAATGGGCCTGCACCTTAATGTAAAGAAGACAAAGATCATGACAACTGGCATAATCAACAGGTTCATCGTTGAAGGAGAAGAAATTGAAATTGTGAACAACTTTAACCTACTTGGATCAACTATCAATAAAGAAGCAACAAGCAGTCAAGAAATCAGACGACGCATTGCTCTTGGCAGAATGGCTATGAAAGACCTAGATAAGATTCTCAAGAGCAGAGATGTGTCTCTCCATACAAAGATTCGACTTGTTCAAGCCATGGTATTTTCAATAACATCATATGGATGTGAAAGCTGGACAGTGAAAAAGACAGACAGGAAGAAAATTGATGCCTTTGAATTATGGTGCTGGCGGCGAATACTGTGTATACCATGGACTGCCCGAAGAACAAACCAGTCGGTACTAGAGGAGATCAAACCTAAGCTTTCTTTAGAAGCTCAGATGACAAGACTTCGGCTTTCATACTTCGGACACATCATGCGAAGAGAGAGATCATTAGAGAAAGACATCATGCTTGGCAAGATAGAAGGTCAACGCAAAAGAGGAAGGCCAGCAATGAGATGGATCGCTACAATAACAGCAGCTACGGGTACCAGTCTGTCGTCAATGAGCCGCCTGACTGAAGACCGAACACAATTTAGGATAGCTATCCAGAGGGTCGCCATGAGTCGACTCCGACTCGACGGCACTTAACAACAGCTTACACCCGCCGCGATTGAATTTAGGACAGTGAACTTGATTACGCGATATTCCCCTTTGAGTGGACAGCTGCAAAAAATTTTGCGGAAATACGGGAGCGTTTTAGCTACAGTACCTGGGCTGGAAGATAAAAAGATCAGGTGTGTCTGGCAGCGAGCGTACAATTTAAAGGACATACTTAGCCCTACACAGGTTTCGCCAGTAGAGCAAGAGGTACGAGTTCACAGCTTAGGAGGTCATTCAGCATGTGGCAAGTGTGATATTTGCCCTATTACTTTGTGCTCAGACGTTTGTGTATAACGGAGTTACACTATCCCTACGAAGTTCAACAACTTGTGAGTCCAAAAATGTGGTTTACGCAGTGATATGCCCGTGTGGGCTGTGTTATATAGGAAAGACGATTCGCACATTTTGTGTTCGTATGCGAGAACATCGCAGCCGTCTTCACTGTAAATATGTAGAAGCTCCGATGGTAAAGCATTGTTTGGAGAAAGCCCATACTTTTGAACAATTACGCTGTTTATGTTTGGAGCAAATTAGGGTTGGTAGTCAAGGGAAAAGATTAGACCAAACACTCCTGAAACGTGAACAAAGACTGATTTTTTGTTTGAATACTTTAGTTCCGGCAGGGTTGAATGGGGAGATAAACTGGTTAGCATGCATTTAGCCAAAAAAACAAAAGGGAGGAGATTCATTTAGTTTTTGTAGCAAGTGATTGGTAGTTAGAGGCTTTATAATGAAGGGTGGGTGTACATCACGCATGCGTGGCGTTTTTTCACCGGCGGGAGATTTGAGACAGCCGGTGAATGTTTGAGAATGAACGCGGGCAGCATCAGAGGTAAACTCGTTATGTGGTTTGGGGTTTTTAGTAATATTTTAACATTAGATAATAGTGGAGTGGGGATGAGTAAAGGATTTTCATGGATGGTTTGTTGTTGGTTTTTCCAGTTATATATAGGTCCCCTGATGAAAAGTTATGAAACGTCTGCTGGTACCGGGACTGAACGTTGGGATTAAGAGAGAGTGGGAAGATTTCATCTGGCCCTCTATAGCTGAGTATTCTATGGTGAACTATTAGGATAATATCTCAGCACAGCATGACATCTTCAAGTTGAGTACTATATAAAGATTTATTTTCTAAAAACAGCACATGGTCATTGATGTGATACAACACAAACGCTGCCATAGGGTGTGAACCCCGGTGTAGCGGTGTTATTTTAAACTGGGACCTGTTGTGCTAGTTTGTGTAAGTTTTTGTTCCCATTCATTGAGATAAATGAACGATATTTTTTTGAATTTTATTGCATAAATTATCGTTCAGTGACCGTTACATTTTTGTGTTTTCAAGATCATAAACATAAGGGCGAAACATCAGCTGTTCATCAATTATCACAAATAAATAAACTTAATATGAGATAGGAATATAACAGCCCATTATTTGAACATCTTTAGGAGCTAAGCTAGTTGAATTCTGGTGAAGAATTAGGATGTCCGTTTTCAGCAGATTTAATTGCATTCCTTGAGATGCTAACCAATACGATATTTTAATAATCACCTCATCTAGATACAGAAAAGTAACTGAAACATCCTGTACTAATGGACAATTAATATCATCTGCATAAAGTGTATATTGCAAATGTAATCATCACAATGGCCGCATATAAATATTAAATAGAACAGCAGACAAAAAAGAGCCCTGTAGAACACTTCATTGGAGAGGAATCAACTGTGACTGCTGAGCACCTACAAAAATAGAAGAAATCCTATCCAAAAGAATAAGAACGAAACCACTGTCTCACTATTGGAGGATTTTATCCTATATATACTGAGTGGAAGTTGCTGCAGTATATATAATTATAGATGCCGGAACTTCCGAGATGACAAGTTCTCTCTACCCACCATAAGCAAAAGGAGACCCAACAAAATACGGAGATGTCCCACTATACATGCCAATAAGGGTTTAATCACAATCAGATTTTGTGGGTATCCCTATGCAATTGAACTCCCAAATATTTAAATTGGTCCTGCATCCACTGTAGGGGAAAGACACCTTGCCATTCCTTCCAGAGAGTCCCCCCTCCCCCCAACATCCAAAGCCAGGGATTTACTTCTATTTATGCATAGCCCAAACAATTTATGAAAGTCCTGAACTAGCTGCAAAGCTTGCATTGACTTCTGTGGAAAGGTGAGACTTAGCAGCAGAACACCTGCAAAAGGTACTTATTTTAACCTCCTCTGCCCCCCATGCAAGACCACACACACCCAAGGATCATTTCTGATCCTTTGTAACAAGCCAGCAGAAACAGAACGGGTTTCAGCGGCATCTCTGTCAAGTGCTCCAAACTAGAGAAAAAGGCTCAAAGAACCACCCGTTAGCCAATACAGGGCAACAAAGTCTATATAGAAAACCTGAATCCATCTCAAACTGTTCCAAACTAAACCACAAATTTTTATAATACCCTGAACATATAGGACAATGATACTCTTATCAAATGATTTTTCAGCAAAACTATTAAGAGGGGGGTCTTTTTAAACTGCACCGAGTCATGGACAAAAGCAACCTACAAATATTCACGATCACTGTGCGCCTTTGAATAAATCTCGCTCAATTAGAGGCAAGATTTCACTAAGTCTGATTGCTAAGATAGAGGCCAACAAAGTCCTAGTTCAAAGGGGATACATGATATGATGCTAGGTCCATGGTATCCTTAACTGGTTTAGGAAAACCATAGCTGTGGCCAACCTCCTCTCTCTAGGAAAGCTGCCTTCCTGTAATACAACACTGGATACCGTATTTCTGTCATAGAAACTCTGGGCCACATTAAGAAGCATGAGTATACCAGAACACTTGATATTTCTCTTACACAACTTTTAAATTAATCAAGAAGCAACAGTTCAAACGGAATTAAGAGAAACAGAATGGTTTAAAATCAGCAAAGGTGTATGACAAGGCTGCATACTTTCTACCTGTTTAATTTATATGCAGAATATGAAGACAACCAAGGTGTGAAGATTGGTGGAAGACTCAACAACCTTCGCTATGCTGATGCCGCCACATTACTGGCTGGAAGTGAAGACGATCTGAAACATTTACTTCTCAAGATCAAGGAACAGTCTTAAAATGGGCCTGCACCTTAACATTTAGATGACAAAGATCCTAACAACTGGCAAAATCAATAAGTTCATCATTGATGGAGAAGAAATTGGAATGGTTGACAACTTTAACTTACTTGGATCAACAATAAATAAAGGACTAGCAGTAAAGAAATACGACCACATATTGCTCTTGGTAGAATGGCTATGAAGGACCTAGACAAGATGTAAGAGCAGAGATGTCTCTCTCCATACAAAGATTCAACTTGTCCAGGCCATAGTATTTTCAATAATGTCATATGGGTGCATACGTTGGACAGTGAAAAAGATAGACAGGAAGAAAATCGATGCCTTTGAATTATGGTGCTGATGATAAATACTGTATATATCATGGACTGCCTGAAAAACAAACCAGTAAGTACTACGGGAGATTTTATTTATTTTATTTGATTACATTTTTATACCGCTCCTTCCAGTGATCAGCAGCGGTTTACATTTAACAATTAACTCTGCATGGATTAGCAGTTACATAAAACAGTAAGAAAATAACATTAGAACATTGAAAGGTGTCATTGTTTTAAGATAACTCAATAAATAATTCAAAACTGTTTACATGAGGGAAGAGAACATGTTAACGTACATGCTATATAATTAACTATATACAATATTTGTGAACGAAAATATAAGTAGAATTACTATTTAATTCTTTGAGGATTTGAGGGTTCAAAATGGTAACAGTGGGAAGACCTCCGTCTAATTGTTTTCATCACAGAATTACTCTAAGTTATTTCTGTCTGATTGAAGTATTCTTGAAATAGATGTGTTTTAAGGTTTTTATGGAATGATATGAGATCTTTGTTAGCTCTTAAGGTGTCAGGGAGTTTGTTCCATTGTGTTGGAGCGGTGTATGTGAATGCTCTATTACTGGTGAGTGCCTTTGCTTTGCAAATGGAGAGGGGGGTTTGTAGTGTATTTAGGTTGTGTGTACGTCTTTTCCTGTTGGTGGTTTGTGGCTTTATGAGTGTGGCAAGTAGGATGGGGCATAATTGTTTATTATTTTGAATGTTGTAATTATTATTTTGTATCGTATGCGTGCATGTATAGGTAGCCAGTGAAGTTCTCTTAGGATAGGTGTGATGTGATCTGAGAAGGGTACGTTCATTAGGATTTGGGCTGTTACATTCTGTGCCATCTGGAGTATGTTTGTTGTTTTTTTGGGCAAGCCTTGTAGTATGTTTATGTTTGTTTATGTTTATTACATTTGATATACCGCTCAGGCCAAGAAGCATCAGAGCGGTTTACAATCCTACATTTGTTATGGAAAATAAGAAAAGAATGCCATTAATAAGATAGGACAGAGTAGGAGAAACAGACAAAGTGATAGCACAGATAGGAGAAAACAGAACAGCAGACTACCTTCACAAACTACAGGCATGACAAATAGAAATGCAGTCCACCATTCATCTGGAGAGCATATGCTTAGATACCGGGAGACCCAGGTGACTAAGGTTAAAGGAAATGAACAACTGTGAGGCTTTACGATGATCTTGAGTTTTCTGGAGATAAAAAGCCAACACATGTTTGCAGTCAAGGGTATGCAGGGTTGCTTCTGCTCTAGACGCATGCGGTCAAGGAAAGAATACAGGAAGGTAAACTGACTGATTCACATGAAAAGGTGATACCACCTTTGGCATGAAATGCGGGCGAGTCCTAAGGATGACATTGTCATGGTGGAACCTGGTATAGGGTGGGCATGAAGCTCACTCACTAATGCATCTAGCTGAAGTGAGGGCAATAAGGAAGATGACCTTCCAAGAACTTTAGTAGGGTCGTAGCCAATGGTTCAAAGGGCGGCTTAAGAAGCTGCGCTAGAACAACATTGAGATCCCATTGAGATGCCATTACAATAGTCCAAATGTGGCGTTATGATTGCTTGTATTATTGATCTAAAGTCTGATAGTTCAATGATGTTACGTAAGGGTTGTAGGGTTCTTAGTTTGTAGAAAATGGTTCTATTTAATAGTCTTAGGTGGGTTTCCATGTTAAGTGTCGTATCTAGAGTGACACCTAGGTACTTTAGTTCTTGTTTAGTGTTATAGGTTGTATTATTTAGTATGATTGTGGGGGGGGGGTGTTTAAACTCCGGATTTTTAGAGATAAACATTACTTCAGATCAAACCTAAGCTTTCCTTAGAAGCTCAGACGACAAGACTGACTTTCACTTTCATACTTTGGACACATCATGTGAAGACAGAGATCATTAGAGAAAGACATCATGCTTGGCAAGGTAGAAGGTCAACACAAAAGAGGAAGGCCAGCAATGAGATGGCTTGATACAACAGCAGCTATGGGTATGACTGTCAACAATGAGCTGCCTGACTGAAGACTGCTTGCAGTTTAGGACAACTATCCAGAGAGTCGCTACGAGTTGACACCAACTCAAAGGCACTTAACAAAGAAAACTTGCAAACACTGAATACAGCAGGTGCAAAAGTTTGGATTCTTTTCTAGTCAGTACTTTGTAAAATACTTCATTGAGCAGAAACAGGTTCCAAAATATTTCCTGTAGCCAGCTAAGAATTTTCCCATTTTTGCTTCTTCTATTCTTTGCAGTACTTGATTTGTTTAGAAATTCCTTATATGCAGCGCATGTTTGAGCTCTTACCAAAATGATTTTCAATAATATTCAAGTCTGGGGCCCATGAAGGCCATTTCTAAACTTTTTTCTCCTCCTGAAATACTTTATGGTTGATTTCAAGGTAAGTTCCTGATTATTGACTTCCTGAAAAATACAACCACTTTTCCGTTGCAGTTTCTTCACCAACTGTGAATCATCAGCATCTAGAATACATTTGTATTTGGATTAATCCATTCTTCCTTCCATCTTCTTGTGACATTCACAGCAACACAACCCCAAATAGGTTCCCCTCATTCTTAACAGTTTGCAAGGAGTTCCTCAAATACCTCAACCTTTCCCCTCCAAAAGAATCTTGCATGGTTCTGGCTAAACCGTTCAATTTTGGTTTCACAAGTCCAAATTACTTTGTGGAAGAATACTCCTATGAGAAAAGGCTTAAAAAGTTAGGGTTCTTCAGTTGGTAGACATGGATAGAGGTCTATTAAATAAAATAAAGAGCAGAGTAGAATGAGTAAAAGTGAATTGGTTGTTTACATCAAAAAGTTCAAAGAACAGGGTACACACAATGAAGCTAAGACTAATAGGAGAAAATATTTGTTTTCACTCAACGCACAGTTAAGCTCTGGAATTCACTGCTAGTAGATGTAATAAAAGCTATTAGTGTAGCTGGATTTAAAAAAAAGGTTTGGATGAGTTTCTGAAGGAAAGCATAGTCACCTTTAATGGGTGTTCTCCCGGGACAGTAGGACTCAGCCCTCACATACGGATGAAGTCGGCACAGACGGAGCCTGCACGGTAATCTCTCCCCAGCTTTTAAAGAAAGCCTTTGGGAGATACACCACATGTGTGTGGTCCCCTTCCCGCCTTAGTGTGATATCATAGAACAAGACAGCAAAAAACAGCAGCTTCACAGGGAGGAGAGAGGGCTGCGAGGACTGATTCCTGCTGTCCCCAGAGAACATCTGTTACAGGTGAGTAACTATGCTTTCTCTGGGAACAAGAAGACGTCAGTCCTTGCATATGGGACTCCCCAATTACAGGCTAACAAAAATATCTGCAAAAAGCCACAGTTGACCAGAAAAAGGTGAGCTGTGAGCAGCAGTAATAGAGTCTGAGACAATAGACCTATGTGTCCAGTGAGGACCCAGTGCACAAGTAGCCCGAACACAGCAAGGGCCGGAGGGCAGAAGTTGCCTATAACCCAGAGTAATGTGAAGGCACTGTCCTGATGGCACTCCCTCTCCAGGCAGTAATGAGGGGAGAAGATATGGATAGAGGACCAGGTGGCAGCCTGGCAGATTTCCAACAAGGGAGCGGAACACAGGTTTGCCACAGAGACTGCCATGGCCCAGATGCTGTGTGCCATGACATGGCGCTCCAGTGAGAGACTGGCTTGCTCGTAGATAAGATGAGGCAGTCTGCCACCCAGGTGGACAGGGTGCATTTAAAGACTGCTACCCTCAACCAACTTGCATCAAAGGAAACAAAGAGCTGAGAAGCTCGGCAGTGGCTCTGGATGCGCTGCAGATAGAAGGATAGCACCCACGTCCAGTCCAATGTGTGGAGAACAGCCTCTGCTCTGCTGACGTGGGACTGCGGAAAGAAAGTGGGAAGTACCACCTGTGGGTTAAGGTGGAACAGAGACACCATTTTGGGCAGGAACTTCGGGTGCATGTGGAGCACAATCCTGTTTCTATAGAACCTAGTGTATGGTGGGTCAAACATCAATGCTTGGAAAGTGCTGACCCAGTGAGCAGAAGTGAGCGCCACAAGGAACACCACCTTCCAAGTGGGATACTTAAGGTGGCAGGAGCAGAGAGGCTCAAAGAGTGACGCAGTAAGCTTCAAGAGTACAACGTTCAAGTCCCACTCTGCTGCCAGAGGACAGATGTAAAGCTTAGAGAGGAGATGACCCCTCATGAAGAAAGCCACTAAGGGCTGAGCAGAGAGAGGTTTGCCACTGGCACGCTAAGGTGCACCCTGAGTTAGATTTAAAGCCTGACTGAGACAAGTGGAGCAGATACTGCAGCACCAACTGGATGGAGCAGGAAAAGGGATTGATCTGCCTCTCCACGCACCAGACTGGGAACCTCTGCCACTTGAGGGCGCATGCCCAGCATGTGGAGGTCTTATGGGAGGCCAGAAGCAACTCCTTCATCTCAGTAGAGAGGCTGAAAGGAGCCAGGGCTACCTGCTCAGCAGCCAGGCCGCGAGCATCAAGAACCTCAAGATGGGGTGCAGGAAAGAACCCTCTTCTTGCATTAGTAGGCCTGGGCTGCACACCAAGGGAACCAGGGGTGCCATGGACAGGCAGAGGAGCAAGGGAAACCATAGATGTCCGGCCCACCATAGGGCTTTCAAGATTACCGTGGCCCTGTCGTGCTAGACCTTGAAGAAGGTCTTAGCAATCAGGGGCGTGGGCCAGAGGTCCTCCACCCATGAGATCAGGAAGGCATCTGCCACCACCCTGGTGGGGTGCAGCTGCCAGGAACAGAAGCTGGGCAGCTGGGCACTGGCCGGAGGAGCCACATACTGGAGAATCTCAAGGTCCTCTATTTGAGGATCCTCCTCTGATTCGGTGGTGAAGGTGAGGGCCTTTGCCATATCCCTCACGAAGTCGAGGAAGACCATGTCCTCGGGAGGGGGATCAGTGCCACATCTCCAGGAAAGACGGGTCCGAGGGTACGTTAGGGTGGCAGCGGGGTCTGGGGACTCATCATCCTCAGTCTCCCAGTCTGCTTATGAGGCAGTGGAGGAGTTGAGGGCTCCCTGGGCCGGGGGGGGGGCCCACCTCAGTCCCGATGGCTCCTGTGCCCCAGCTGCCTGCTGCTCAGAGCAGAGGACACTGAGTGGGGAAGTCTGCAGCCCCGATGTACGGGACCAGGATCGTGACCGACACAGAGGGACTTCTCAAGGCTGGTGACGTTCGAGGATCAGCTCAACCTCCAGGGAGACCCTACACATGGAGGACCCTGTGGTTGAAGAAGTCCACCAAAAAAGCACGAAACCACGTGAACAGAGAAAGTCCAATGCAAAACATGGTATATTGGAAGGAAACCTTTATTTCTCAAAATATATGCCCAATTGCCCGACACAGGCCGTGTTTCGAATCTTTCTTCGTCAGGGGGATACAGGCATACAGCGTGTTCGACACAGTTGGACACGTATTCGGCTGCGGAAGCTGAAGTCTGTCTCATAATCCTTCGTTGATGCAAGCAAATTCTTTGCTTCCGCAGCCAAATACGTGTCCAACTGGGTCGAACACGCTGTATGCCTGTATCCCCCTGACGATGAAAGATTCGAAACACGGCCTGTGTCGGGCAATTGGGCATATATTTTGAGAAATAAAGGTTTCCTTCCAATATACCATGTTTTGCATTGGACGGACCCTGTGGTTGGACATCATGACCTGGATGAATCGGCATCATATCCCATTCAACATACCAGTATCCAAAGTACCTGTTAATACTGACTTACCACCTGCTCGTTGTTTTAAGCCATTCAACAGAGAGTTATTCCTTGCAGAAATTCTACCTGACCTTAACTCAGACTCTGAATCCACTGACTTAACTGAAGTAATACACACTTGTGATGCTACCATAAGAAAAGCTGCACTACTAACCCAGCAAAAACACAAAGAAAAGGATGCATACAGCTATCTGGTTTACAGCTGATCACTAAAAAGTCTCAGGAAGCTCGAGCATAAATGGCGCAACTCCACGCTCCCCAATGACCGAGAATTATACAAGACCACCTTGCAAGAACACCGCCATACCATTATGCAAAGGAAGAAGGAATACCATACAAATCTCCTTATGCACTCGCTCAATAAGTCCCATGAGCTCTTTAGATTAATTCAATCCCTTACAAATGAGTCATCTCTGCTTCAAACAAAGAATTTAATCCACCCTCAAGACATTGTCAATCACTTTCACAACACGACCAAAGTGACCCTCAACCAATATGGAAGACATCTGCATAGACACTTCATTGCCTGAAAGCATCAACATCCCTGCCCCAAGTCATTTTTAAAAACACACCTCAAAAACCCCAAACAAGGCAAACAAAAAGACAAAAACAAAAACGTGAGACAGAACAACCAGGTGGAATGAGTATAATAGAGGAAAAAAGACCTCAGTAGCCCTCCAGGTAAATAATGGAGGAAACGAGTCTAACATAAGGGAACAAGTCCCATAAATCATGAAAAGACTCTCTTAACATCAAAGGTCAATAAAAAAACCTCTAACATACCACCAGCTGGTATAGCTTAAGCAGAGCAGAAAAAAAAAAAAAGAAAGCATTCAGCGTTTTAAGAAATCAGCCAAAAATCAGCCAAAAGAATTCAAAAAAAGTCCAAACTTATCTGAAGGCCGGAAATGAAGAAAAAGTATCAAACGAGCCCCGACATGAGCTCCAAGTCATTTTTACCCATACTCTCCCAAACAAATCGAGAATATAATAGAGGTCTTAATCCTACCACTCGCCCACTGATCCATGCCCTTCTCATTGGATCAAAGCTACCTGCCCTGAATTAAGCTCCCACATCGCCAAGATTATCTACCTTTCCTTCAACAAGAGTATTGTCCCAGCATCACTGAATACTGCCACAATCAAATCGCTCCTAAAAAATCCCAAGCTAGACCCACAGGACCCAAACTCCTATCGTCCCATATCTAGTCTTCCTTTCTTGTCTAAAATAATTAAGATAGTACAGCAACAAATACAAGACCATATTGAGTGCCACACACCACTTGATCCGCACCAGCATGGTTTTCGACAACATCATGGTGTCAAGACTTTACTCGCATCCTTATTTGACAACCTGATCTTAGGCTTAAATAAGCAGAAACAGGGCTTTATCTTGTTATTCATGAATATTGCTTCAGCCTTTGATACAGTCTGTCACAGCCATTTGATTAATCTGCTTAAGCTTAAGGGCATTCAGAGCTCAACTCTAGATTGGCAACAAGTCTGTATGGGCGGGCAATCAATCATCAGATATGTATCTGCAAACACAAGGTGTACCACAAGGCTCTTCCCTATCCGCCTTGCTATTTAACATATATTTGCAACCAATTTGTACAATCATACAATCCTTTGGCATCCTTTGTCACATCTATGCAAATGTGCTTCTCTACACTCTTTTCTCAACAGAAAACCCAAATTTCACCAGAATCATTGACTGTTTCAATGCTGTCTCCGACTGGCTAGCTGTGCATAACCTGAAAGTGAATTATTAAAAGACAGAAGTCCTTTTTGTCACAAAAGTCCTAACATTCATACCCCCAACAAGTCTTCAGGTTAAGAATGCCAAACTGAAGTCTACTCATGAGGTTAAATATCCGAGTGTCACACTTGACCAGTCCCTAAACATGGAGCCCCATATAAGCAATATCACAAGGTCCGTCTATCATAAAATACGTTCCCTGCGTCATCTACGACCCTTACTGGAGCCAACTGACTTCCGCACTGTCTTCCAAGCCCTGATCGCTCCGTTCTTCAACTACGCAAATATCATCCTGCAAGGGCTTCCTGGATATTCTAGCCATCCTTTACAATTAGCAATGAATACTGTGGCACAAACCATCTACGGAGCATCCAGATATAAACATGTAACGCCTCTCCTAATCCAACTTCACTGGCTCCCAATAAGCAGTCGACTCAAGTACAAAACTCTCCTGATAACATTCAAAATTCTCTACCACCTATCAGCACTCTCATTGGAAGATCTCCTGACAACAGAGCAAGAAGAACAAAATATGGTAGACACTCTTACCATCCCATCCATAGCCAGAAAAAGCTCCCAATTCACCAGGAACAGAGCCTTTTCCCTCTTTGCCCCTCTACTATGAAACTCCCTACCTGCTCCTATTTATCTCATATCAGATTTGGCCACCTTTGCAAAGCAATCAAAAACACACCTATTCCACCTTGCCTTCGACCACGTAACTTAAAGTTTATCCATCAATATCATACTCAAGATCCTGTCAGATTGTAAATAGTTCCCCATTTTTATAAGCTACTATGAATGATCTATTGATCTATCAATGTAAATAAGTTAAATTGTTTTATATCTTGTTCACCTGTTCAATGTAAACTTTTCCATGTATGATATTTTGTAAACCATGCTGATCATGAATAGTGGGGTATAAAACCAAATAAATAAAATAAAAATAAATCAGAGCCTGCTGCTGGGCCAAGAAGGCAGACAAACTGCATTCCAGGACCCCCATCCTGGCCTTGAGTCCGGATGGCTCCAAAGCCTTTGGCGCGGACAAAGAGGACTTCAGGCCCGGTGCCAGCTGTGTCAAGGGGGGAGACCTCGGGAGTCCGAGTCCTATCCCTCAATATCGATGGCTCCCGTCGGGGCAACTTGGAAGGCCTATCCTAGCTATCACCCTCAGCCTCACGTTGAGGGCTACAGGTCCTGGGCCCTTGGAATTTCCTCTGTTTCTCCAATTCATCTTCCAATGCAGTTTTTAAAATACCACCTTAATCAAATCTTTGAGACATGCCTTATAGATAGGCTCGAAAGGGAGTACTTCCAGCACCTTCAACACTAACAAAAGGTTCCACTGGAGAACTACCAAACACTTGGAACAATTAATCTATTTAATTCCCCCAAGGAAGTGAGAAACATCAGCATTGTCCACCAACAACAAGCCCTGAA
This sequence comes from Ichthyophis bannanicus, assembly GCA_033557465.1. NCBI lineage: Eukaryota > Metazoa > Chordata > Amphibia > Gymnophiona > Ichthyophiidae > Ichthyophis > Ichthyophis bannanicus. The sequence goes on along the minus strand of CM066033.1, from coordinate 388,286,322 downwards.
TACACCCCTGGTAGCAAAGGCTGCTACCTTAGGAGAGTTCAGGGCTGTAGGACTGGTACCCTGTGGCCTGCTCCGAACCAAAAGCCTGAAGTAAATAAAATGGATTCCTGCTACAAACATCTGAGGCTTGGAACACAGCAGATCTGTTGACCAAGCAACTGCCTGTCAAGTGTTTGTATTTGTGCATACAGAAGACTATTTATTATTCCTGGTGATGACTATGTGCAAGAGAACCTGCTTCTTAGTCCTCTCTCATCCCGACTGTTCTACTGGACTTGGTCATTTGCAACAATGTATGAGATTACATACCATCATCTTCTGCATTGCGTCTCTCACCACGGACCCTTTTTGTCTGCAAGATGACCACCTAATGACTAAGAACATAAGAACATAAGAACATAAGATATGCCATACTGGGTCAGACCAAGGTCCATCAAGCCCAGTATTCTGTTTCCAACAGTGGCCAATCTAGGTCATACGTACCTAGCAGTTTCCCCAAGGGACACAGGTTCCACAATGCTTGTATTGGTTCAAGCATTGATATCCTGGGTCCCTTCTTAATAATGGTTTATGGACCTTTCCTCCAGGAACTTGTCCAAACCTTTTTTAAAACCCAGCTACACTAACAGCCTTTACTACATCCTCCGGTAACAAATTCCAGAGTTTGATTACACGTTGAGTGAAAAAATATTTTCTTTTATTAGTCTTAAATAGTTTACCCTGTAGCTTCATTGCATGTCCCCTAGTCTTTCTATATTCTGATAAGGTAAACAATCGATCTACGTTTACCCGTTCCACTCCGTTCATTAATTTATAGACTTCTATCATATCTCCCCTCAGCCGTCTCTTTTCCAGGTTAAAGAGCCCCAACCTTTTTAGCCTTTCTTCATAGGAGTAGCCTTCCATCCCCTTTACCATTTTGGTGGCTCTTCTCTGAACCTTTTCTAAAATCGCTATATCCTTTTTAAGATACGGCGACCAGAATTGCACACAATATTCAAGGTGCGGTCTCACCATGGAACGATATAGAGGCATTATAATATCTTTTGTTTTATTTTCCATTCCTTTCCTTATCATACCTAGCATTCTATTTGCTCTCTTGGCCGCCGCTGCACACTGGGCCGAGGGTTTTAACATGGTATCCACAAGGACGCCTAAATCTTTTTCTTGGGTGGTGGTTCCTAATGTGGAACCTTGCATCGTGTAACCATAGTTTGGGTTGTTCTTCCCTAGGTGCATAACCTTGCACTTCTCCACATTAAATTTCATCTGCCATTTTGATGCCCAGTCTTCCAATTTATCAAGATCCTCTTGCAATTTTCCACAATCCTCCTGGGTTTTAACAACTTTAAATAGTTTTGTGTCATCAGCAAATTTGATAACCTCACTCGTTATTCCACTTTCCAGGTCATTTATGAATATGTCAAAAAGCAGCGGACCCAGCACAGATCCCTGGGGTACACCACTATTCACCTTTCTCCATTGGGAAAATTGGCCATTTAGCCCTACTCTCTGCTTTCTATCTTTTAACCAGTTCCTGATCCACAGTAGTACACTGCCTCCTATCCCATGACTCTTTAGTTTTGCCAAAAGTCTCTCATGAGGGACCTTGTCAAAGGCTTTCTGAAAGTCCAGATACACAATATCAACCGACTCACCTTTGTCCACCTGTTTATTCACTCCTTCAAAAAAACATAACAGATTAGTAAGACAAGATCTTCCTTGTCTAAAGCCATGTTGGCTGTCTCCCATTAGGTCATGACTATCTATATGCTGAGTAATTTTATTCTTTATGATGGTTTCTACCATTTTTCCCGGTACTGATGTCAGGCTCACCGGTCTGTAGTTTCCCGGATCACCCCTCGAACCCTTTTTAAAAATTGGTGTTACATTGGCGATCCTCCAATCCTCAGGTATTAGAGATGATTTTAATGATAGTTCACAGATTACTGATAGCAGGTCTGCAATCTCAAATTTCAGTTCTTTCAACACCCTTGGATGTATACCATCCGGCCCAGGTGATTTGCTACTCTTCAGTTTATCTAATAGTTGTAGGACATCTTCCCGATGTATCGATATTTCCTTCAATTCTTCCACACCTTTAAATACCACTTCAGTCGTGGGTAACATCCCTACATCTTCCTCAGTAAAGACCGAAGCAAAGAATTCATTCAGTCTCTCCGCTATCGCCTTGTCGCCTCTTAGTGCTCCTTTAACCCCTTTATCATCTAATGGACCAACTGACTCTCTCACGGGTTTTTTGCTACGAATGTACTTGAAAAGGTCTTTATTTCGCGTTTTTGCTTCCGCAGCAAGCTTCTTCTCAAATTCTCTCTTTGCCTGCCTTATCAATGCCTTGCATTTGACTTGCCAGTGCTTGTGCTGTTTCCAGGTTTCATCATTTGGCTCTTTTTTCCATTTCTTGAAAGATGCTTTTTTGGCAACAACAGCCTCTCTGACCTCAGCTTTAAACCATGCTGGCAATTTTTTGGACTTCCTTCCACTTTTCTTAAAGCGTGGAATACAGCTGGTCTGGGCTTCCAAGATAGTATTTTTCAACAACACCCAAGCTTGATGTACGTCTTTAACCTTTGCAACTGCTCCTTTTAGTTTTTTCTTAACTGTTTTCCTCATTCTATCATAGTCTCCCTTTCGAAAGTTAAGGGGTAGTACTGTGGATTTCCTTACTATCCCTCCTCCACTAATTAAATCAAAGGCGATCATGCTATGATCACTATTGCCAAGTGGCCCCAACACCCTTATCTCTTGCACTACATCTGGTGTTCCACTAAGGACTAGGTCTAATATTGCTTCCCCTCTGGTCGGTTCATGAACCAGCTGCTCCAAGAAGCAGTCATTTATTTCATCTAGGAACTTTATCTCCCTAGCATGTCCTGTTGTGACACTGACCCAGTCGATGCCGGGGTAATTGAAATCACCCATTATTATTACTGCACTGTAACTTTTGCTAGCTTCCTTGATTTCTTTGAGCATTTCATCATCCATTTGTTCATTCTGGCCAGGCGGACGATAGTACACCCCCACTGCCATCGCCTTCCCCTTTTTACATGGAATTTCAATCCATAGAGATTCTACAGCAAATTTTGTTTCTTGCAAAACTTTAATCCTTTCTGACTCAATGCCCTCTCTAACATAGAGCGCAACCCCTCCACCAATTTGATCAGCTCTATCATTTCGATATAGTTTGTACCCAGGTATCACAGTGTCCCACTGGTTGTCCTCCTTCCACCATGTCTCTGATATTCCAATCATATCTAACCTCTCGTTTAGTGCTATATATTCTAACTCTCCCATCTTGTTTTGTAGACTTCTAGCATTTGCATACAAGCATTTTAGAGACTGTATTTTATTCATATTAATTTGGCTATTGGTAGACATGGGTAATTTGGGATCTTTACCTCCTGATTTGCCAATACGCCTTGCAATATTTCATACCAATCACTCACCAAAGTGTGAGAAAGGACTCAAATCACAAAGAATACAGTATGCACAGAAGAACTTGGGGCCATTTTGTGCCTTTTGTCTTCCTTGCTGCTTTTGTAAGCACAAAGACACTATCATTCCAATGGTGTTCTACTAACCCTAAGACATTACAGTCTCCCACAGACACCTGGAAGGTTCTGTGCCATCATGCAGCTTGCCTCTGATCGGCTAGAGCCAGCATTATCTAGCCTAGCTGCCTCTTTTGGACTTCATGCCTTTCCAGAGACTGCTTTGAACTCCAGCTGCATTTGTCCACCTGGCAGAACTAAGATACTGGTCTTATGTCTTCACCCGGGGGTGGTTGTTAGGAAAAGTATAGAAAAGAGTAACCTAAGTGCAGAGTGACCTCTGGTTACTAATCAGCAAGTTATTGCTGCCATAGGTGTCAGAAAGGGGGGGCGCCTTAGAGGTCCTGGCCCCACCAAACCTTTGCTGCTGCGATTGAGGCTTCCCCTACTTGACCCGCAGGGATCCAATCTCCTGGGACAGTAGTAGGGGAAGGCCGGAGATCGTGACCTGGCAAGAAGCAGGCTGCCCATGGGGGATCCCATTCCCCAAGGGAAGAACAGCGCTGCAGTCACAGCACAGATCCCTCCCGTCTGCCCGCAGAAGATCAGACCCCTGCAGGCAGACCAGAGGGGAAGGCCAGCAATCACAGCCACATAAAGTTCAGCAGGCCCAGGGATGGAGCTTGTCGCCCCCCCCCCCCAATATGGAACACACAGTGTATCGATGTCTCCAATTGCTACTGTATAGTGCTGCTGTAACATACAACCTCATTTTTCTATTGCTAGTTTGTATATCTTCTATTTTTCTATCCAAAATAAACCTAATACATCACAGAACTCTCTCTCCCTTCTGCTACTTCTGGCTCATTACTAAAGGGTCCCACCAAACCTGAGGGCGAGGGACTAAAAGCAGTCTTTCCTCTAGACATAACTCAGCATAACTTGCTTGTTTGTCTGCCAATACCCACCCCCCCATAGGGCCAACCTCTGGACCAAGCCCACCTGCAAGGATAGCAACACAGCGCCTATATCTGCTTTCCCAGAAAGACCACTAGCTCTCAAAACCCTTCTAAACCATTACAAAGGCTAACTAGGTTGAGGACTTACAGACCCTGAGCAGGGTATTCACTACCAGGGTAGCCTTTCTTGGACAGCTTGTGCCTCTCACGGCCCACTTTGCCCACTAGTAGGGTTTGAAACTTATCCAGAGCCAGCTGGATCACTTTGGTGGCCTTGTGAGAGGACCATAAACCCTGAGTCATCTGGCCTAGGCGAGGCCCCCAGCCTTTCAGACTGGCATCGGTGGCGAGACCGTCCAATCTGGGGCTTCTACTGCAATGCTGATCATCAGATGACAGGTTTGAAGTCACCATGCCAAATGTTCCCTGCGCTCCCGAGGGAGGGGAAGGGTCTGGCTCAAGGGTTGAGAACACAGAGAGCAAAGGGACAATAGGTATCTCTGTAGCAGGCACATATGTGCCCTGGCTCATGGGACTAATACTGGGATCTATACACTGAACCCCAGGAGCTGAAGAAAGTCCCAGTCAAAACTCCATGAATTGCAGCTTCAGCATCTCTCCATCATGAGGAAAACATGATCCTGAAGAGTCTCGAAATACACCTCTAAACACTCCAACTCCTGAAAGAAATTGAGACTGTTCTTGCGGCAATTTATCATCAGTCCCAGCCACTGAATCACGAGAGCTGTGTCGTTTCTCGATTAACATAGGGAGTCTGGCCAAATCAGTCAGTCAGTCAAGAACGGCAAAGCAAGTGTTAGAACACAAACAGAAGCAAGGTGCAACCAAAAGGTACAATTAATAAGGACTTTATTAGAGATAACACACCACAACCAATTGTTGGGGTAAAAAGAAGCCACACCCATAGTGTCCATAGAGAAAAGTATGAAACAAATATGAAATCAAACATTAAAAAGATAAAAACGATAAAGATAATTATTACTGTATTTTTATCTTAATGTTAACGCCATTCCAAACGTAAAAGCAGTTACTAAACTCAGCAATCAGTCATCAATGCCCTACATCCTTCCCCAAGACGTTCCACAGGGTTCCGCCCTATTCTCCCTCCTGTTCAAGATCTACATCAGGCCCCTTTGTTACATCATCCAGAGGTTCAAAGTCAGATACCAACTACAACAATTATTTTCACACCACCTCCCCTGATTACTCCAGTCTTACCACCTGTTTCAGAAAAATTGTCTCTTGGCTACAACTTCACAACCTCGCAATCAACTTCAATAAAACAGAGATCCTTCATGTTTCCAGAGACCCCAATTTCACACCTCCTCCAAGAATCAAACTCGGAGATACCGAAATACAAGTTAAGCCTCAGATCAAGTACCATGGCGTAATCCTAGACCAACATCTAAACGTCCAACCTCACATTATTAATATCACCAAAAACATCTATTTCAAACTCCGAATCCTTCGTAACCTATACCCCCTCCTATCTCCTGACAGCTTCCGTGCAGTTTGCCAAACCTCCATCACACCACTAATTGACTACTGCAATTCCATCCTTCAAGGGCTTCTCAAGGCTACCATTGCTCCCCCACAGCTTGCCCAAAACATCGCTGTACACATTATAGCCGGAGTCCCCAGACACTCCCACATCACTCCTATTCTAAATTCTCTTCACTGGCTCCCCATCGCATCCCGAATCAAGTTCAAGATACTTGCCATCACCCACAGAGCTTTCTTCAACACCTCTGCCGAGCAGCTCCAAACATTAATCAGACGTCCTGACAATAACAGACTGTCAACAGAAGGCATCAAATCTATTCCTCCCACCAACGCAGATTCGCAAGATATATCAACGAACATGCGCAAGAGCCTTTGAGTTCTATGCTCCCACCACGTGGAACCAGCTACCCCCCCCCCCCAACAATACGCTACATTCAATCCTACACCATATTCAAAAAAGCACCTCAAAATGCTCCTCTTCGAAGAACATGATGATGCATCCACTACAAACCCCCAGCAACAGCATCCTTCACTCCCACATACCATTCCCATTACCCCCCTCTTAACCAATTAAAGCTATTCCACCCCCTTCTTTCACTCCCACTTCAAATATCTTACTTTGTCCACCCCCTCCCTTTCCCCCCTCCAATCCTCCACTACATCATAAGCATCCTGTAATATAGGTTCTAATTTTATACCATCTCTATATTTTACTCCCTCCCCACGTTAAAAGTTGTTTATAAGTTAACTGTATCTGTTTAAAGTCACCTGCACACGTTCTCAATTGTTCTTTGTAAAACATTTTGTTTGGTTCCATGTAAAACGTTTTATTATTATTATTATATATTTATGAATTTTACAATAAATCAAGCACAGCTTGTACAGAAAATATAAAGCTTGCAGCAATATACAAAGGAAACCGTATCGAAAAGAAAATAAATAAACAATGCAAGAATTATAATTAGCCCACTTAAAGGGAAGTTAACTTATAGCAATAACAGGGTAGAATTCTCCCCATAACATTTTCTTATAAGAAAACAGGGGGGAAAAAAAGGAAACAAAATAAGGGCAGTGTTCGAAGGATTACTAAATACATGAATGGGTATACTTAACCTACTCAGGGAGAAGAAGAGATGGGTATATGAGCACTAATAAAGGATGAAAGGTCCTCAGGAGAAAAAAAGATACATATTTCTGTGCTTTATACATTATCAACATTTACAAGGAAATCTTAATATGAATGAAGCACCTATACGAACCACCCCCGGTTTCAATAATAGAAATGCCCTCCGCCGCTTCTGTGTCTCTCTAGCAACATCTGGGAAAAGTAGGATTTTTTTCCGTAGAACAAATTAGCTCTCTTTTTATAGAACAACTTCAACAACCATTCTCTATCTGACGAAAGAGCCAAAGTAACAAGCAATGTTGAAACAGCCATATCCTCCTCTTTGGGGGTATGAAGTAAATCGGAGACATTGAGAGAGTCCAACTCCAAAAATCCACTAGGTATTTTCCCTTCTCTTTTCCCAGAGGGCAGATAATACACTTTCGAAACTGGTGGCATCAAGTCAACGGCTACCAAAAGAACATCCTGCAAATATTTCTTGAATAAATCAAGCGGAGCCACACCAGAAATAATGTGAAAATTTAATAGCCGGATGTTCGAGGACTGAACAGCATTCTCCAACGACTCCATCTCTGCACGCAGTGCAATATTGCCTTTAACCAAACAGACTGTTAAATCAGAGACTTTTTCAAACTTCTGCTCCGAAACCACTTGCTTAATATTAACTTCCAAAATATTCGACTTAACCAATTGAATAGACTTCTCAAGGGAAGAAATCCTGGTAGACGATAAGGATAACTGATGCCCCACTATTGTGGATAAATGAGAAATTGCATCCCAGATACCGTCCAGGGTCACAGAGGCAGGGCGGGCCAAATCCAAAGAGGCGGCAGAAAATGCAAACTTAAGATAACCCAGTTCACCTTTCACCACTGAAGAAGTAACCACTACGTAAGTAGCGTCCCCACTGCTGAATATCGATGTTTTCGCTGAAATATCAGCCTGAAGATCACCTGGTTGACCCCCCCCCCCCCCCGGCGGCCACTGGCAGCGAGTCCCGCTCCGACGCCGCCACTACCACCACTCCAGATGGAATTGCGATGTCACTCATCGACAGGCCTGCCGCAGAACCAGGAGGAGCAGGGGGAACATGCCCATTCTGGGAGAGAGATGTGTCCAGGGCGGAGAACGCCGGCCCTTCCTCCGTCGGCGTCTCCAAGCCCTCTCAAATCCCCTGAAACTGATCCTTCGATAACCAGACAAAATGATCCATAGGTCTCTCACCATTAGGCAACGGCTCCGCGGGAGAAGCCTTAGATTTGCCTTATTCTCTTAGGCATGGTCGGCTAGAACGTCACCGTCACCATCTTGACAACAAGCCACTCCCCCTATCCCCTATGTTTCTAATCCATGTAAAACGTTTTGCCTGGTAGAAACAAGGTATATTAAAATCAGTTAAATAAACAAACAAACTTCAAAGATAAATATCAGTGAAATGGCAGCAATGATAAAAAGTGTAGAGAAATCACTGCATTGAATAAAACTATTGTATGTGTATTAAAATAGCGTTATAAATATGTTAGACACCATCCTTATAAGGAGCGCAAAAAGAAAAATAGTACATGCAATGGAACATTGGTACAGTGCTGGAAAACCATCCTTTTCCGCATACGCTCCTTATTTTAAGTGAAGTTTGACACTTCACCTCAGAGAAGGCCCAGATCTGCTCCAACCCTCCTGCCTTAGATCACTCACAAACCAATTGGTGGTCCCAGTGACACCTCTATAACTCTCCAATCTACAGAAACATTGGTGATCTATTGGCCCCTAACCCCACTCCCCTGATACCCTCAAAGATAAGCTTGCTGAGTTGCTACTAACCTGACACCCCCCACCCAAGAAGCAATAGCTTGATTGCCTGCATAGCCCCCAAACCCCTTCACACACCCCTCCACTACCTTTAATGTGATAAGAGGCAGGAGCCCTATCCACACATTTCTGCCTCTGCATGGGTGTAATATGTCAATAAGATAGAGGGAGGGGAGGCTGGCTTAGTCTGCCAAATAAGGCTGCCTCTGCCTTACTTGGCATACTGAACCCATGCAGTGTATTATGGGATCAAGCACCGCCATTTTAAAAGATGGCAGTGCAGAGACAGAAGCATATGGACAGAGCTCCTGCCTCCCATCACCTTAAAAATATGGGGAGGGGTATGGAATTAGGTCCTAGGAAAAGCTATGCAGGGTTGAACTCAAGCTATTGTTTGTTGGGGGGGAGGGAGAGTCATCAGTCTAGCAGCAACTTCAAGTTGCTGTTTTGTGTTTGTTTTTTTAAAGGGAATTAGGGAGTGGGGAGAAAGGGACACCATCCCACCAGTGTTTCTGGAGATCAGATGAGGGCAAAAATGGGAACACCAATGATTTTTTTTGAGGGAGTATCAGAATCATCCGAGGTTTCAAAGTGGACTGGGGGAAATTTTAGGTCTGGTCCCGACTGGGTCATTGAAGGTGGTCAAACTTCACATCAGGTGATCCTTTTGCTTCCCATTGCATCTTTACACCTATCTGCAGTTGGCATAAAGATCCATCATTAAGATGAGAATAAAAAACTGCTACTGTGTAAGTTTAAGCACAGTTTGTCTTCTTCACATCAGGTGAAATAAAATAGTCACTAGTTTGCAAGTGCTTAGCATGCCCACTATTCTATGCTTTAGCACAGTGGTTTTGCTTGGGATTTTCCTGTGCTAGCTTGCTTTCTGCATCAGGGTCGGGGGAGGGGGACATGGGTAAATCTTGAGCAAATGTTGAACTAGAGGCTAGTTCAGTATGCTGCATTAAGACCACAGATGTATTAGTATGACAAATCATATGTTCTTATGTGTATGCATGTGCACATACTATGTCAGACCAAGGATCCATCAAGCCCAGTATTCTGTTTGCAGCACTGGCCAATCCAGGTCACAAGTCCCTGTTAGGTTCCCAAAAGATAAGCAGATTCCATACTGCCAAAGTGGTAAGCAATGGGTTTCCCCTGTCCACTTTAAAAATGGTTTTATGGACTTTTCCTCCAGGAATGCATCCAAACACCTATTTTAAACCCAACTACACTAACAGTTTTTATTACATTCCCTGGTAACAAATTCTGGAGTTTGGGCACAGAGTGAAAAACATATTTTCTCCTATTTATTTATTTACATTCTCTTATATACCACGCTATTCTGCATCAGTGTGGTTTACATTGAACAAACTGAAATTACATTGAACAGGGCATTATAACTTGGAGATAACTATTTTACAGGGAACATGGCCTATGGAGGGTTAAGTGGCTTGCCCAAGACCACAAGGAGCACCTGTGGGACTAGAAACCCCAGTCCTTCCGGCCCAAGGTTGCTATCCTCTAGTGGGATTTGAACCCCCGACCTTCAGGCCTGAAGTACCTTGCCCCAACCACTAGGCCACTCCTCCACTCCATTTAAGATGTCTTAAATGTGCTACATTGTAGCCTCATTGTTGTTCCCTGGTCTTTCTACTTTTTGAAGAAGTAAACAACCCATTCCTTTCCTCATATCTCCTCTTGTTGAATGTATGCCTCCCAATGTCTTGTTGACCACTTTGATTGAAGGATAAGGTGGTATACAAAACTGTCTAAATAAATAAAATAAATAAGGATATCCTTCCACCTCCTTTACCATGCAGAGAGGAAGGGAGGGGGGGACCTTGAGCAATGTTCAGATACAAGCAGAAAGAAATTGATACTGGAAAGCTTGTAGAACGTTGTTGCATTAGGATATCATATTATTCCTTACCATTCTTTCATTCTGTCAGCAGCCAGAGAGAGGGCTTTAGACCTCTATATTCAAACCTTTTAAAATGTAACCTAATATTCTTTAAGCTAGAGAGTTAACATAACTTGCTATAGATTAATTCTAAGAAGTGTACACCACTAGCGGGGTGAGATGAAGGGCTTCCAGAGAAGGACTCTAACGGATTAGCAATTTTCAAGCAGCCAGTATTCTGGTTGCTATGTTAACATATACAATAAATGCACTTATTTTCCGGAGTCCTTCTGATGCGTTCAGCGCTGATATTCGTTTAAAGCAACCAAACCTCTAGCAACGATCCAAACATGGATTGCTTGCGGGCCCTTTGGAGAATAGGCTAGCCTTGGTTAGAGAGCTAGGAAGAGTGCGCGCCAGCTGCCGATGTGCCCACGCTACCGGGTAGGGGGACTTAGGAGGCGCTCTCTCTACCCCCTCCCCCACCCTTTAATGCTGATCCCTTTTGCCCCAGGGCGCGCAATGACGCCATCCATCCCTGGGTCTGAGATTAAACACCAACAGCCTCGGGAACCGGGCTGAGCAGCTGAGATCCGAGCTCACGATCATATCCTATGCCGAGACTCCACCCAACATCATCCAGAGGGTGTGGCTGGGAACCGGAGCAAATAACATCCCTAAAAGAAACCGAAAGCGTTTCATTTATAGCGACCTACGAAAAAGGAATCTGAAGAACCGGGTGGGGGGCAGCAGCTCAGGTATTTCATACTTCTCGCTTTACGTCCAGCAATCGAGGGGAGGGTATGAACACACCAAGACATTCATTTACACAGTCCCGTCACACACACAGGCACACCCCCAACCCAGCACCGCCTCAGGGGAAATTCTGACAGGAACGGAAGTCAAATGGAAGACAAACATTATACAAACTTATCGTACACCCCATCCCTCCATTCACGTTCCCAAATGAAAAAACAAGCAAAGCATGTCCGGCATCGGATTTACTTCTGTCTCCAGGGTCTTTCCCTCCCCGTCCAGTAGAGCTGACCCCCTCCCCTCCCCTCCCCTCCCCTCCCCCCTACTCTCCCCTCCCCCCTACTGCCGGTAACGACACTTACATTTGATATTCGTCTATTGCCTCTACTAACTGTCCCCAGGAGTCAAAGTCTGTGCCTTTCCGAAAACTGGCGTGCCATTTCTGCAGCAGCTTATTCAACTCGGTCATGGCTGGGAAGGGTTGTGGCCAAAGGAAAAAAAAATGAAACACAGCAAGGAAAAGGATAAACCCCAGCAAAAGTGTCCGGAGTTTCTAAATTCTTTTGGGAGAGGAATGGAATTTGGTTTTCAAGTTAGCATGGTCCCAGCTTGTTACTACTATTGCTGTTACCAGAGGAAGCCACCACCCGTCCCGTCCATCGAGTTGCCTGTGAAATATCCCCCAAGCGTTTCAGCCACCGGCACCACCCGAAAGCAGCCAAGCCCATTTCCATAAAGCAACTCAACGGCCAGCGCAGGAAGTCCCGCCCACCCGCCGCTGCAGTGCTAGAAGGAAAAGGAACGCGGACTAGAGGAAGCCTGCCGCTTTTACTTCGCCCGACCTGTTTTGATTTTTTTCCCCTTTCTGTCGCCTCATTGGGTTGCGCGCGCATTGCCCGCCCCTCGTGCGAGCTCCGCCCTGTTAAAGGTCTTCTCCCTTACTTCATGATAACCTGCTGAGCTGCCTGGGTTTCCGTAGTTAAGGCATCTGCGGGAGCTGCAGGCCCTTTGTTCCGCCTATTTGCATTTCTCTTTTGGGGGGAGGAGGAGGAGGAGCTGCTGCTGCTCTAGACTCTGTTTTGGTTGAAAGTTCCCACATTCTCTACCTTTACTCCATCACCTTTTCTGTTATCTTTGGGCAGATTAGTCCTGAGGAACTCAACTTTGTCCGTTTGTGGTTGATTTGGGAGTGTGGTGGTGGGTTTCCAGCCGGTAAGTAGAAAAGGTTCAAACTTGAGATTTGTATAAGTATCTCTATTGAAAACAAAATAAACAGTTTGGTAATCGGTTCATGAAATGTTTACGGTTAAATTTAGGAGTCGTTTGCAACGCTGCACAAATGAAGTATTTTTGTGAACTAGCCGGTAGCAGCTCACTGTATCTGTTAGAGCGTTCTGTTTGCGGAGTAAAGAACAAGGAAAAAGTTCAATGGTTCAGGCTCTAGCCTGCGTGACTCTTTCCTTATCCTTGTAGAGTGATTGGTGATTTTACTAATTTAGTATTGACTTCCACATAAATCCAAAATGTTGTCACCAAGTTTAATGTTTACCTGCGAATTGCTGCTATAGAGTGAGGCCATCTATTGAGAAACTTTCTTCCTGTTAATGACTGTGCAGTTGACTAGGGGTTAAGTCATTGTATGACTCATAAGCACCACTATTAATATAGATACGAACTATATTTTTTTTGGTTAATGGGCACATCTAAAGAAGAGGCCTTTGAGGTCTATATCTACTTACATCATTTCTGTTAGCTCTTTAAACATAGATGGTGGTAGTTCCTATTGTGTTACTTTTGCCATTAAAGAACTTCACTTTTAAACGTGTGTATGATCTATTTCTCAAACTTACTAAGACTCATTGAAATACTTGCATAAGGTTTGCTTCTGGCGTTTATTAGCTGCCTATATCTGCGTCATCTTATCAAAGTATTTTAGAATTAGCTTTGATTGGGCCCTGTAGTGCCTGGTACGATCAAGAAAATTGTTGTATTCTTCTGTCACATTTCTTCCTTTCAGATTGCATTTCTTGGTATTTGAAGATTTTCTGTCTCTACACGTGATGTACAGAATATTTATTTGGCAGACATTTCTATTAGAAATAATGTTCATGTGTGTGTTCTCATTTTTACTTTGAGTGTTTTGTCAGTTGGAATGCAGATCTCCCAAGTGATCAGATTCTGCACTATATACAATTCTTTTAGGGCAGGGCATCGTCAATCACTAGGCAAACTAGGTGTTTGCCTAGGGCATCAGCTTCTGTAGGGTGGCAAAGAGCAGAGTATTCAAAGCTAAATGGTGGATTTTGATTGTGTGTGTGTAAAGCTTTTATTTTATTGATTTGGACTTTTTCTATACCGCCCCTTCCAGAGATTACGGGCAATTTACAGTGTAACAAAACATAATACATTGAACATAGTTGAAACATAGAGCTATTTACAATAAACATTTTAAAGTAAAAACTATTTATAGTGAGCTCCCCATTAGATATAGAGCCTTCTGGGTCTCAAGGTGAAACATAGATGAAACAAAGAACTGTTTACAGTAATCAGTAATAACTATTTACAATGAGCACTCAATACATATCGACCATTCTGGGTCTCAAGGTGAAAGTGAAGGGGTTTAAGTCTGTACATGGGGGGGATAGAGCAAAGGTAAGTGGTATTTATTTATTATTTATTTATTACAAATTCTTATATACCGCGCTATTTAGAATCAGCGCGGTTTACATTGTAACAACATTTGCAATAGAACAAAATCTTTTGCTTACATTAAACAGGGATATTAACTTGGAAGTAACAGGGTAACTATATACATAAGAGACACATGTAGGTTATTTAAACTATATTGTGTAATCGAATTGTGAAGTGTTCATGGAGACTATGTAAGATCTTGATGGTGTATTCTTTTAAGTCAGTGGGGTTATGTTGTTGGTATGTCAGATGCTGTGTGAGTGATAAGAGGTGTTTGAAGTGGATGGACTGAGTCAGTGTGGGTAAAGTGAAGGCAGAACAGGTGATGTTTAATGGCCTTTCTGAATTGCGAGAGGTCAGTAATTGATCTTATATGGGGTGGGAGATTATTCCAGCACTTAAGAGCATATAGAGTAAATGCTCTGTTTCTTGTTGTTTGAGTACATTTGATGGACTCAGGTGGCATAGATAGAGTATTATTGGTTGTTGATCTCCTCAGTCTGTTAGTGGGTATACTGATCAGGAGTGATGATAGGGATGTGGAAGATATCCAGTTAATTGCTTTGAATGTCAGTATTAATGCCTTGTAGATGATTCTGGATTGTACTGGCAACCAATGTAGTTCCATAAGTATGGGAGTTATGTGGTCTTTTCTAGAGATGCCGTAGAGAACGCGGGCTGCTGTGTTTATTGCAATTTGAAGAGGATTTATAGAGCTCTTAGGGAGTCCATGTAGGATGATGTTGGCGTAATCAAAGTGTGGCATCACTAGTGTTTGAAATACTGTTCTGAAGTCGTCGGGGGCAAGTAGAGGTCTTAAGTGTCTTAGAGTCCTTATTTTGTATGTAAGGTATGTGTCATCATTGGGATGGTGCACGATTATGGCTAGTTTGGTGTGTGTTAAAGTGATTCAGAGGTTGTGTTGGTATGTGAGAGTTGGTATGAGGTGGGATTAGGGTTATTGTAATGTTGAAATATACAGAAATGTTTAATTCCTTTTGGAAAACTTGGAGGCCTTTAATTTCTCTTAGGGTTTCTGGGAGGGCATTCCATTGGGCAGGTGCAACATAAGAGAATGTACTGTTGCTCATAATTGTCTTAGTTTTTCATACAGAGGTGGGTACTAATGAGTGTGTTAAGGCTATTCCATCTTCTGGTTCTGTTGTCTGGGGGTGTATGGATTAAGGTTGTAAGGTGAGAAAGTGCTATATTCATTAATTTGAAGGTGGTTATTATGACTTGTATTTTATTCTGCTGGCAATAGGGAGCTAGTGGAGAGTGTACAATATGAAAGTGATCAGATAGGCGGGTCTTAAATATTATTCTGGGGGTGACGTTTTGAGCCATTTGGAGTATGTTTATATTCTTTTTGGTTGTTCCTTGTAGAATGCTATTACAGTAGTCAAAGTGAGGTGTGATTAATGCTTGGACTACTGATCTGAAGTGATCTTTATCAATAAGAGGTCTGAGTTGTTGAATGGTCCTTAATTTAAAGAAAAAATGGTTTTGGCTGTTTTATGTGGGCAGTCATGTTGAGGGTTTTGTCAAGGGTAATTTCTAAGTATTTTATCTCTTGCTAACCGGAAATCTGGAGTTATGCAGGCTGATTACTGGGGAGGATTGAAATTAGGGTTTCCTAAAGTAATTTAGAACTTTAGTTTTGTTGAAATTGATGGGCATTATTGTTTAAATGGAGCCATCTTTCTATTTCAGTGAGACAAGCTACTAGGTTGTCAAAGTTGCGGTTTGTAGTGTCTAATGGGGAGTACAGCATGATATTGTCAGCATATATGTGATACCTTATATTGTGGTGGGGTGTGTGTTTCTTTTTAAATGGAGCATATTGGTTGAAGATATAAGTTGAACAAAAGGGCGGAAAGTGCAGATCCTTGAATTCTTTGTTCTTGAGGAAAGGGCACTGAAGAATCTTGGTCTATTTACACATATTGAAAGCGGTTAGAGAGATGATTTAAACCAGTTGTAGGTTATTCCTTTTATACCTATTTGATTAATTCTGTTTAGGAGAATATTATGATTTACATTGTCAAAAGCAGAGGCGATGTCGAGAAAAAACAGAATGAATGCCTGTGTAATGTTGTTGTCCATACCTCAGATGAGGGTGTCAGAGTGCCAGGAGGATTTCAACCCCGTGAAAAGGCCGAAACCCATATTGATGTTCATCTAATGGTGCCGTAGTGTCTATGAAATTCTGTAGCTGGAGTTGTACAACTTTCTCAATTACTTTTGCTACAAAGGGGGTGCTGGCAATGGGTCGATATGATGTCAGGTCATTATTGTTGAGGGACTTGTTTTTTAGTATTGGGCGAATTGTGGTGAGTTTGAGGTCATTTGGCATGATTTCTTGGCTTAATGATTGATTTACTATGTTTAATAGATAGAGGGCTAGTTCTGTTTTTGTTGCCTTGATCCATGCTACGGGACACGGATCTAAGAGGAATGTGGTTGTATTGATTTTTGCAGTTGTGTCAAGGAGCTGTTTGCTGTTAATGAGGTGGAAGGAATTCCACTCATTAGGGTCATTTGTTAGTGTTACTATGGGAGTGGAGGCTGGCAGGTTTTTTTTTTTTTGGTTTTTTTTTCCAGCTTGCTAGCAAAGTGGTTAGTTAGTGTCTGGGAGTTGATTGGTATTATATGGGGGCTGTCGAGGGGGATTTGGTAAGGGATTTAACAATTTCGAATAGTTCCCTCAGTCGGTTTATGGCCTTTGATAGGATTTTCTTATTGTGATTCTTTTTGGCATTGTTTATGGCTTCCTTGTATGAATTTAGGGTTGAGATATAAAGCGCTCTGTATTCTGTGGACTTTTTTTGTTCTCCATTTGTGTTCTAACTTTCTGAGTTCTCTTTTTAACCTAGCTAGATCAGGGGTATATCATTTTTCAGGTATTTTTACGATGGGATTTTAATGAGGCAGGTAAAGGTTTAGCTGCAATATTTATAGTGGAGTAACAATTTTGTTATCAATTCAAACAACCTTAGTGAAATATCTAGATGAGGGATAGTTTGGTTTTAAAAATGTCTTTGTCAAAGGGTCTGAATCTTGGCCCTTGGTGGGAGGCAGGGGCATGTGAGGGGGTGGTTAGTGGGAGGTGTAAGGAGAAGGTATAATGGAATGGTCGGACCAAGGGACCGGGGTTATTTGAGGAGGAATATATTGGGGGACTTCAGTTATGTGTTCAGGGAGGAACACAAGGTCTAGGGCAGTGATGGCTAACCTTTTTGAGCCCGAGTGCCCAAACTGCCGCACAAAACCAAAGAATTTCCTCAAAGTGCCAGCACGTCAATTTGCATAAATATTTGCATAATGCTAACATACACTAACTTTTAGTAAACATGTCTCTTAATGAGTGTATGGATAAAGACAGACTAAAAGATTTCTACATTACTATAATCCAGTGCCAACCGCCAGGCACATTAGGAACTACTACAAACACTGCCCATTTAGAACCAATAGCAAACCCGCCGTATCCTAACAGCACTACCAGGACTCACAAAGCACCACACCATACCTATCAAAAGGCAACACTGCAAATATTAAACCAATACATTTCAGACAATAACAATACATGACCTACTGGGGAAAGAGAACAAGTGGCAATGTCAAAAAGGAATTACATAAACAGAATACCTCAGCTCAGTTACACAGTTGCAATTGCTCCAGCCACTTTCTTCTGGTTTCTTCATGTTTTCTGCTAACTCTCCATCATCTGCTGTCCATTTGTCCTTTCTTCTCTCTTCTAGTTTTTTTTTCCATTCTCTCTCTCTACATCCGCTTTAACATACTAATCTTTCTCCTTTTGCTCTTTCCTCATTCCTATTTCATCCACTCAAATTTTACCCCTCCATCCTCAATCCCCACTTACTCTCCCAATACCCGGCCAATTGTAGATTTTTTATCCCTCCCACACAAAATATTTTTCCCCTCTCCATTTTACTCTCCCAGCCCCATCCCATTCTAATCCTCCCCCAACATCAGCTCCCTTCTAGTTCCAGCCTCACCCAGCATCCATTCCCTTCTAGTCCCTGCATCAGCCCATTTCCAGTCCTAGCAACCCCCCAACCCAATACCAGTCCTAGCCCCCCCCATCAACTCACTTCCAGCCCTAAACCCCCATCACCCCATTTCCAGACAGCCCCCATCAGCCCACAGCCCATTAGCAGTCCTACCCCCCCAGCCCATTAGCAGTCCTACCCCCCGCCCGCCCGCCCATTAGCAGTCCTAACCCCCCCAGCCCATTAGCAGTCCTAACACCCCCCCCTCCTGCCCATTAGCAGTCCTAACCCCCCCCCCGCCCGCCCATTAGCAGTCCTAACCCCCCCAGCCCATTAGCAGTCCTAAACCCCCCCCGCCCCGCCCATTAGCAGTCCTAACCCCCCCTCCTGCCCATTAGCAGTCCTAACCCCCCCCCCCCCGGCAAATTTAAAAAAAAAAAAAAGCAGGCTCTGGCTGCTGCCGCGGCAGATTGCAATGTCCCGCGGGGCCCCCTCCGCCCGCTAAGCCCCTCTGCAAGGGCTTTCAGATTCGCGAGGGAGAGCGTCTCCCTCGCGTCTCTGTTAAGCCCGCAGGGGCTAATGGGAAATTTCCCATCAGTCCCTCGCGTCTAAAGGGGCTGATGGGAAATTTCCCATTAGCCCCTGCGGGCTTAACAGAGACGCGAGGGAGACGCTCTCCCTCGCGAATCTGAAAGCTCTTGCAGAGGGGCTTAGCGGGCGGAGGGGGCCCCGCGGGACGCTGCATTCTGCCCTTGCCGCGTCCGCGGCAGCAGTCAGAGACAGCTTTTTCTTTTTTTTGCGGACCTATGGCCCGCGTGCCAGCTGCAAGGCCTTCGCGTGCCACAGCTGGCACGCGTGCCATAGGTTCGCCATCGCTGGTCTAGGGTGTTGCCTTTAATGTGGGTAGGGTATTTTATTGTTTGATGGAAACCCATTTCTTCTTTGGCGTCCAGGAATGCTATTTTCTGGGTGTTAGCGAGGGAAGCAAGATTAAAGTCCCCAAGAATGATGTGGGGTTTTCTTATTGGAGAGTTGCAGGCGGATATCTCTTTTAAAGTCCACCTAGGGTGCCAACACCTTGAACCAACTCTGAGGCTGGCCCTGTTTTAGGGTCATAATTTCATTGTTTTTCTGGTACAGAAGTGTTTTATGTTTATGCAGTTTCCAGTGGATGAGATGTGCTACCTTAAACACAGAGTATCCCTATATTGGAATAGGTTCATTTCTGCTCAAAGCAAAACTTAAATGACTTTCACATCTCAAGAGAGCATAGCAGGGGTAGCTATCAGAGTGGTAGTTACAACCCAAAGTAGAAAGTATAGAGCAGGGGTAGTCTAGATGATAGCACATAAAGACCAGAATGGCCCATTTTTACTGTATGGCTCCTGGTATCTTTTTTGCATAAAATACAAATGTCTCATGTTGACGCACAATGTTCTCCACTCTGGTAGTCGCCGCTTCTGTCCCCCTATATCCGCTATATGCTCTTTGCTCCATTTCTCAAAGTCTTCTTGTCATCCCTGGTCTCTATTCTGTTTGTCCATCTGTGGTGCATTCTTAGTCTTTCCATGTTGTCGCTCCCACTCTATGGAATTCCCTCTCTTCTGCCCTTCATTTCCCACTTTAAATCCCAAATGAAAACCTAATTCTTTAAACTAGCTTTTCTCATAGCTGCACCTCCTGACCTCTCACCTGATGCTCATTTTTCCTCCTCCCCTTGAGCAGCGCCAGCCAACTGGTTTGTCTATGTTCCTCATTCCTCCCTGTCCTTTTGTGCCTTCTGTTTATCAATACTTGTTACTGTGTTCTAACCTAGGCCCTCCTTACCCTACCTCATCCTTTGTTCCTGTTCTTGTTTCCTGTGTTTTTTTTAATTTTTATTTTGTTTAACTATGTTCTTTTTACTTGGGACAGTTTCTCCAAATGGGTTAATTTTTGCGGATACCATGACAGTGGTGAAACTCACTTCTAAGCCAGGGTAAATGGAGTATATCTTAGTCTCTCAAATTTACTGCTAATACTTGGTGTAGTACTTGCATCATGCCAAAGAGAGCTTCCTTCTGGAGTTCGTAAGATGTAACAGGTATGGGTAGCTTGCCAAGATGTGCTTGGAAATTCTTCTTTATCAAGCCTGTTGCTCTCGGTACAATGGGAAAGATTTCTGTATCTTTCTGCCACATTTTTTCGTCTCTGACTGCATTTCTTGATATTTCAGGATCTTCTGTCCACACGATTCACAGAATAATCACTAGGTACTGACACTTTTCCTTTACCACTATGTCAAGTTTCCTGGCATCCAGTTTCTTATCCATTGGAATGGGAATGTCCCAGGTGATCATAACCTCCTCATTCTGTTGTTCTCTTAGTCATGATCCCAGTGCTTTTCAGGGACAGTGATGTAGTGTTTACAGTTTCCAGTGGAGAAGGCATGCTACTTTGTGTCTTTTGGTATAGAACTTTTCTGCCATCAGAACTTCACAGCCTTTTACTATGTAAGCTGCCTAGTTGCACCGCTATAGGCAGTATATCAAATCTAATAAACTTTAACTGTATATTGTTATGCTTTTTCTGTAAATGGATTTTCTGCCAGAAAGAGTAACAGTTTTTTTTCCAGTTTTGTATTGTAGAATCTCCATGTATATGTTTTTACCAGGTGGTGTTTGGGTTTGTTTTGGGGGGGGGGGGGGGGGGGTTTATTTGCTGGCTGTTTTATCATCTCATCTATAGCTTGCTGTCCTGGATAGCAATTAGCAATCTCATTTTAGGGCTTGAGTTCACATCATCTTAATCTTTCTTGTGTCACTTTTGATCTGTCTAAAGCTTTTATATTTCCTGTTGCATTTCTGCATTTGCCACTTCTTTTTCTTTGCTGATCAGATTCTTTAGAGTATGTTTTTGTTTGGTTTTTTTTTATTCTTGTTTTTACAGATTCTGTTGCCTCCTTTTCCCATAGGGGCTGTTAGGTTCTTCCTCATTCCTTCCATTTGCTTGTCCTAATTTTTTTTTAAATTTTATAAGAGTTTTAAACAATTACATTCCATTTAGTGCAAGAAACATTCATTAGGAAGATAACTCAAGAGGGAAAGAAATACACGTATTCATAGAACACAATGGTTTGCAAGCCCACAACTGTAAAATTTAAAAAAAAATTATAGAAGAAATCAAGGCATCCTATAATGCCCAAATAGGAGGGTTATTAATATTTAACATCCACAACCAACCCATTACTTAAGTCTATCAACCAAAAATGTCTCCAAATGTGAGACATCCAAGCAAAATGTAAGACTGACCCTGCCATGTAATAGTACATTTGCAGGGAAATCTTAAATAGAAAGTTGCACCAAGGGAAAGAACCTGCTGCCTTAATGCCAAGAATTTGTTTCCTATGGGGATGCGTTGACCGATTGACGTCAGGAAATACATTAATTTTTTGTCCACAAAAGAGAACATCCTTATATTTTATGAATAACTGCAATATCGTAACTTGGCAGTGAAAGTTACCAGTAAAGTGTTCCACTTTAAAATAGTAACTGCTTTTTTGGAAGACTCTACAGAGAAGTTCTGGCTAGGTGAAGGGAATCAAACTTCCCTTCATCTGGATCCTGCACATATACTTTACTAGGAATATAATACATCTGAGCAACATCTATAGGAGTTGATAGTTTTAAAACCTCGCTAAAATGTTTAGTGAGGAGAATCTCCAGTGATGAGTCGCCTTGAAATTCAAGAAATGTAAATTGCACACCCGAGAGGCATTTTCCAATGCCTCTAGATGAGCTTGAACTACCAGTGAGTCCTTAATAGATACCACATTTGCTGCTGAAACAGTGCATTTGGGCTTCTATTTGGACCACTGATTTATGTAGAGCAACATATTTATTATCTAAATCAGGCAATTTCTGTACAGTATGGTGAAATTTACATAGAGAAGTAACAGTTGTAGAAAGTTTACAATCAATCACTCTAACTGTCCCCATAGTTCCTTAAGTGTGACTTCACTATCTGGAGGAGTCACAGATAATTTCAACGTATCAGGAAGAATCACAGGTTTTGGTATCTATACCTGGATGTCATCGTCTGTAACAACCAAGGACTCTCCATCAAATATTGCTGAAGCTAGCAGAGGCAATTGAGGTGGTGATGGCATCGGGCCCCCCTTAGCTAAGGGAAGCTCCCTTAGGCATAAGTGGACAATCCTATAGAGGAACCAGGTGTCTGTCAAGGGAGCCAATGATCTTCTCTGAAGTAGAGGGAACACTGTCAGACCTTAAGGCACCTTATTTTTCTTCTTGCCCATACTAGCAGAATATACACCTAACTCGGGACCTCAGTGCTGATTACTGGTTCACTGGTGCACTAAAGGGGTGTGTCAAGTCCATTCAGTGTGCAGGCCACAACCTGTGGCCGCAAGACAGCTGCTGCTTTTATTTAAACCTGGAAGGGTCTTCCTACGGTGCAACCTGTCCTCTCAGCACCTGTTCCTATCAAACCAGGCATGGTAGTAACCAATCTAAAACTGAAGCCCTTCAAGTATTCACCAACACTTCCTACACTCCACCTACAACCCTTACGCTTGGTGATCTCACCCTCGCTATTAAAAATCAAGTGAAATATCTCGGTCTTATCCTTGATCAGAACCTTACATTCCTTGAACAGCTAAAAAAAAAACAAAAAAACAAAACCCCTCTAACACAATATATGCAAAACTACGTACTCTTCGGAACCTCCAACCTCTCCTAAACCCAGACTCGTTTCGCACCGTCTGCCAGGCCCTCACTATCCCATCCCTTGACTACTGCAATCTCATCTATCACGGCCTTCCCAAGAACAGCTTACACCCTATCCAAATGGCACAAAGCACAATAGCTTGGCTCATCACAAATAACCCTAGACACTCGCACATAACGCCAATCCTCTGATCTACACTGGCTCTCCCCATTCAGTCCAGAGTTAAATTCAAAGTAATCACCCTCGGTCATAAAATCATTTTCAATGAGTCGGCTCCATGCCTCTCCTCGCTCCTATCTAATTCCAACAACAATAGAACACGCCGCCCCATCACCAAAAACCTCCTATCCATCCCAACTTCTAAGAGAAAATGTAGCCAAACTACCTGTAATCGTGCATTCTCCCTTTATGGCCCCTCTATCTGGAATGCCTTACCATATGAACTACGGAACTGTTCCAATCACCCTGAATTCCAGAAGAAATTAAAAACTCATGTCTTCCAGGAACATTTTCCCTACTTACTTAGCTCTCTCTAACCATCTTCTATAAATCTCCTTGTAAATAGTTCCTATCCATAAGCCGCCTCAAGGAGAAAGTTACTTGTTAATCATTTATACCGTGTTATGTTTTGTTTCTGTGTATATAGTTGTAATATATTGTCTGTTACGTTCTCTGTAAACCGTCTTGAATTGTAGAAAGATGGTATATAAAAACTGTTAAATAAACCTGCAGGTAGGGAAGTTGATGGGGCAGCTGACAAGCCCAGTCCTCCTTGCACACACACGATCAAAACAGCACCCTTGTCCTAATTTAAGAATGGAAATAGGTTGTTTAGGGAGGCTCATATTCTTGTACTGCTGCTATCTACAAACCTTATTCCTAGTGCCCTGCTCTGCTTTTGCCCCTTTCTGGGACTAGCAGCAATAGCTTCCTGCAGCACTTGCCTAAACCTCTAGCATTGCAATATTGTTTTTGTTTCTGCCACCTCCAATGCAGACTTCTGGCGGAAGCATGAATAACACTGCAATGCTGTTGGAAACCATTGCTGCTGGTCCCAGAAAGGGGCAGCAGCAAGGCACCCTTGCACCATTGGTGCTTTCTAGGTGACCACCCAGTTCGTATGATGGCACTAGTCCTGATTGTAGGTGTTTAATATTTTTTATACTGTATCACTACCTGCATATTTGGATTTATTGAACTGTTAAATAGGCCTGGATGCCTACAATACTAGTTCTGTATGTATAATCTATTTATTTCTTTGAGATCTAGTCTTCCTTCAGCTCTAAAAATGCACTATCTTGGGATACACAGATTCCTAAAAATAACTCCTCCTTACCTAGGAGGTATTCTTGTTCCTGCATCCATTTTTTTCAAGATCTTTCTGAGGTCAGTCAATCTGATTCCAATAGTGTATGAAAGCACAGGGTTTGCAAGTTGATAGTTTCTAACATTTTCTTTACTGTTAAGGTAGTTCTCAATATTGGTTTCAATATCCTATAATGTTTACCTGTCTTTCTTCTTGGTAATTTTGTGTCATATTGTTGCTTTCTCCAATTCCACCTTGTATATTATATAGTTTATTTATTTAATAGTATTTATATCCCGCTTTATCCTTCAAGCAAAGCAGATTTCACTGCAAACCACTCAAGTAGGGTAGTGTGGAGGTGTCAGCATGCAGTGGCTGTGAAGGTAGTGTTCATGAGTGTGTAGATAGGTAAAAAATTGATTTGGGGTGACTTCCAGCTAAAGTTTCATCATGTTGTTGTAGTCTTCAGTCCACAAGATGTTTTCAGTTTTACTTAGCTTTCCTTTCAGTAAGGTTGCCTTAGTACATCTGGCCATGTTAAAGTCTTCCTGATGTTATGTTAAAACACTTTACCACTCTAAATTGTTCTGTTAATTGATGACAAATCGAACATTAAAGCTTTAAAAAGGGCTGGCGCAAGCCACTGTGCATCTGCATGGGCAGCAGCCTCAGGTGATAGGCACAGTGAGCCAGGCCGTGGTGTAGGGTGGGTGAGCAGTGGTCCACAGGTGGCACAGCAGTGGGTGGCAGCTAGCAACTTAAAGGCATTAAAAATCGTCATGGAGCTTTGAAATCATTGTGCGTGATGAACATCTGACA
The DNA here is from genome assembly GCA_033557465.1 of Ichthyophis bannanicus. Taxonomy (NCBI): domain Eukaryota; kingdom Metazoa; phylum Chordata; class Amphibia; order Gymnophiona; family Ichthyophiidae; genus Ichthyophis; species Ichthyophis bannanicus. Next base: position 388,261,173 of record CM066033.1, on the reverse strand, counting down.
TGTGGTGCGTGTATGAGCTCCAAAGCCCCATGCTGATTTTCAGGAGTTCTGCCACTTGTTAAGGGATTGGCTCTCTGAATGGTGGAGCCGCAAGGGACAGGAAGTTCACACTGATGGAGCCACACAGGGCAGGAAGTTCATCATTCAGAGCCGATCCCTTGCAAATGCCAAAACGCTCCTTGAGTACAGACATAAGAACATAAGAGATGCCATACTGGGTAAGACCAAGGTCCATCAAGCCCAGTATTCTATTTCCAACAGTGGCCAATCTAGGCTACAAGTACTTAGCAGTTTCCCTAAAAGACACAGGTTTCATAGTGCTTGTATTCGGGCAAACGGTGGATTTCCTGGGTCCCCTTTAATAATGGTTTATGGACATTTCCTCCAGGAACTTGCCCAAAACGTTTTAAAACCAGCTACACTAACTGCTTTTACTACATTCTCTGGTAACAAATTTCAGAGTTAACCTGTTGAGTGAAAAAATATTTTCTCTTATTAGTCTTAAATACTGTAGGTTACCATTTAGCTTCATTGCGTGTCCCCTAGTCTTTCTATATTTTTTGATGGCGTAACACAGGTCTGCAACTAAAAAGCTGTTTGATTATTTTCATCTAATTTTCCATGTATTTTGGTGTGCTGAAAACAAATAAAATAGTGAAAAAACTCCTAATTTATTTATTTTTATTTATTTAGACAGTTTTTTGTATACCGCCTTATCCTTCAATCAAAGCGGTCACAACACAATTGGGGGATACATTGAACACGCGGGGATATGAGACACATACACTAATACTTACAGGGAACATGGGCTATGGAGGGTTAAGTGGCTTGCCCAGGACCACAAGGAGCATCTGTGGGACTAGAAACCCCAGTCCTTCTGGCCCAAGGTTGCTGTCCTCTAGTGGGATTTGAACCCCCGACCTTCCGGCCTGAAGTACCTTGCCCCAACCACTAGGCTACTCATGATTTGCCACAACATGCAAAATTGTCTTCAAACTTTTTCAAATTAACTCACATAAGTGCATTTAAGATATAAAATGCCAAAAAAACCTTAAAGGGGTTGTCAGAGTTATGTAAAAAAAAATATAGCACTGTAAATCTGATGGTCAGCAATATATACATAAGCTAAGCAAGTTTTAAGTCCGTGCTTCTAATAGTAGAAGGGGTTAATCTTTCCTGAAGAATCCAGTGGGAGGGAGACACAGGGCAGATAGCAGCAGCTCCGGTCAGTGCAGGGGGGCCAGCACTGTGACGTCTCGTGTACAGACACAGAGCTGCTCTCTCCTGCATGCCACACTTGTGCACGAATCATCATCAGGTTCTTGGTTCTAGGCTGTTCACACTTTTTCAGCGCAATTCGTGTTAGCTCGTCATTCTTCAACCGTTATGTTATGGCTCCGTGAAAGTGTATTAATTCGCCAGACAGTTTCTGTTTCATCTGTGGTGAATATACAGTGTTGAAGCAACAGCAGAATATTACAGACTTTGTGAAAAAAGTATACTTTTGCATACTTAAGACTAAAAATTGGAGATCAAGATAAAGTCTGGGCACCTCATAAAGTGTGCAAACGGTGTGTTGAGGACCTCCGAAACTGGTTCAAGGGTAAGAAAAAATCTTTACGTTATGGGATTCCTATGGTATGGCGAGAGCAAAAGAACCATAGTGATGACTGTTACTTTTGTTCATGCGATGTGAAAGGGCTTGATTCCAAATGGAAGCATTCCATTTCATACCCCAGTCTTCACTCGGCAATTCGTCCCATCCCCCATGGCACAGATATACCAGTACCCAAGCCCCCTGCTACCTTGGAAGAGATACCTAGCTCCGATGAAGGTGAAGTCATACCTGAACCAGATGACAAATAAAGTTCGGACTTTGAAGATGATACAAGACCAAAATTGTTTTCTCAGGAGGAGATGAATGATTTGGTAAGAGACTTGAATCTTCCCAAAGATGCCGCTGAGTTACTCGGATCAAGGCTGAAAAGCAGGAATTTGTTGCCAGGAGTGTCATCTTCATGGTTCAGACATCATGAAAAGGAGTTTGTTCCTTACTTCGCCCAGGAAGACAAGTTGGTTTATTGCATCGATGTCGAAGGTCTGATGGGTCAGTTTAAAATCCAATATGGTTCAGAGCAATGGCGTCTTTTTATAGATTCTTCAAAAAGAAGTCTCAAAGCAGTTTTACTCCACAACGGTTTTTACGCTTCCATACCTGTAGGTCATTCTGTACACTTGAAGGAAACCTACAAGAACTTGGAATTGGTTCTTCGTAAACTTAAATATGAAGACCATGGTTGGCAAGTGTGTGGGGACTTGAAGGTCTTGTGCATGCTGCTCGGGCAACAAGCTGGGTATACCAAATATCCTTGTTTTCTGTGTCTATTGGACAGTCGAGACCGACAAAATCACTGGACCAAGAAGAGTTGGCAGCCGAGGGTGCTAACAGTCAGTGAAAAAAAATGTCCTCCGAGAAACTTTGGTACCTTCCCATAAAGTTCTTCTACCACCTCTCCACATAATTTGGGATTGATGAAGCAATTCGTAAAATCTCACTTCCAAGAGATGGAGAATGCTTCAAATACTTGGTCACCAAGTTTCCAGGCCTGTCGGAGGCAAAATTGAAGGAAGGTGAGTTTGTCAATACCATGACGGATCCTCAAAAACAAGGGTGGATTGCATTTTAAAGAAGTCGTACAGGAATTTTTAGGCAATAACAAAGATCCTCACTACAAAAAGATCGTCGGATGAATGCTGAAGGCATTTCAAGCTTTAGGTTGCCTGATGAGTTTGAAAGTGCATTTCCTCCAGTCCCACTTTCCCAAATTTTCAGGAAAGTAGTCAGCTGTGAGTGAGGAACAAGGTGAACAATTCCACCAAGACATTAAAGAGATGGAAAGGAGATACCAGGGAAAATGGAGCATTACAATGATGGCAGATTACTGTTGGATGCTTCAGAGAGACATTCCAGATGCTACTCACAAGTGTAAATGCACCAAGAGGAGCCTCAAGGAAGAAGAATCGAGTTTAGTGTGTGTGTAGGTGAGCTCATTTCAGTTCAAAAAAGGATTTTCATGAAAATATTGTAATAAAACTTTAATTTTATAAATCTATTTCCATTTATTTTGAGGTGTTGCTTTATTTAACATAGTTACCTAAATTGTCAAGAAACGTGATGTCCTATGGCAAAATGAAGGTCATTTTTTGATTCAGCGCACAAAAAAACAAAGATTACGTGGAATAACCAAAATAGCTCTCAAAAACTTTTTTTGCAGACCTGTTAGGTATTATTAAGAAATCCCTTGACATAAAACTAACAACTATCCAACACAATATCGGGTACAGACCAATTGATAAAACATCATTTGTCTATTTTCAATTATCTTCTCTACAGACCACCCACAGCGGAGTCCAATTGTCTATCTAATATCCTAGAAACTGCATGTACCATATCATGTAAAAAGTTAATTCTGCTGGGTGACTTTAAACTAACTTCCATGCAACAGATTTTGTCCCGGTTCTCGTACATTGCCTTGGTTTTCGTAAAGTACAGTACTGTAAATACATACACCCTCGCGCTGCACACCGGTCTGTATACACTGCCAGAACGTCCGCCCGGTCCCGGCAGCACTGCCCCCCGGACTCACCGATCGCCAGCGTGATGAGAAGCGAAAGCCAGCTGAGCACGTAAATGAAACACATCTTCGAGCCTGGTCAGAGTTAGAGAGGCAAGGATTGCGCAGAGAGGAAGGCCCCGATCTCGTCCACCGCCTGCCCGTTTTCTGGAGCGCCCCCTCAGGCTCGGAGGTAGCAGGGAAGAAAAGCTGTCAACGTAAGCAGGAGATGTTGCATGAATGTGGGAGGCAGTTCTTTCTCTTGCAGGGTACGTCTGAAGCTTTATCATTTAAGATTTTCTGCCATTCTGAAGCATTGAGCAGATAAAGTAAAGGTATTTTAATGGGCTGAATCCAATGTGATTCCGAAGAGAGCTGGGCACAGCAGCTTGTCAGGGGTGGCTAAGGCCAGATGCTAACATACTGTACAGTACTGTACTTAGCTTGCTTTCAGTGATGTTAAATGTTCATTTATCCATTTCATTAGTCATTTATATTTATTTCTCATTGTTTTCTGTATGTAAAAATATAGTTATTCTCTATAAAATGTATTTTTTGTGAATATATTTGGGTGTCTGGAACGGATTAATTGGATTTACATTATTTCTTATGGTAAATATTGCTTCAGTTTTCATACATTTCGGTTTTAGTGAGACTTTTTCGAACGGATTAATCATGAAAACCGAGGTTTGACTGTAATTGGAACACCAGTATTACTATAATTGCAACTAATCCTCAATCGCAACAAAAAAATAAAACAATTCAAAATATGGTACACACAAAGCACCAGACTCCTGAAAACACAATTAAGGAAGCTCAAACATCTGGCGCTTGTCAAAAACCAACTGAAAACAGGTAGAAATACCTAACAGCCCTGTCAAACTATCATCAACATATAAAAACCTAAAGAAGGAATACCATACAAACCTATTGATGAAATCTCTGAACAAGCCAAAGGAACTATTCGCCATAGTAAAATCCCTCATAGAAAATCAAAATGAGACCAATGAGTTGCAATTCATCTTCCCACAAATATTAGCAGATCATTATTTTAAGCTAAATTCCACTATCAACATCATGCCGCAAACCTTGTCAAACATGACCACTCACAATAAACCATGGTCTGAGTTTCATCAAACCTCCATTGATCCACACAAAGATTATTGCAAGTCTAAACACTACGACCTCCAGCATTGATCCCTGCCCTGTAGGAATGATTTAGCACCCATTATTTTTACTATAGTAAACTTATCCCTCTCTAATGGCCATATACCCCGAGAGCTTAAAGCAATAATTTGGCCCATATTAAAACAACACTAGATAAAAAATGCCCATCATCATACAGACCTATTTCTAGTCTACTATTCCTGGCCAAAATTTATAGAAAAAAATGTACAGATGAAACTCCAGGACCACATTGAACAAAACACTCCACTAAACGACTATCAATATGGCTTCAGAAAATATCACAGCATGGAAACCCTACTCCTGGTACTATTCAATAATATAATAAAATGTATAGATAAAATAAGCCGGGCCTTTATACTAATTTTTGTCGATCTTGCTGCCAACTTTGATTCGGTGAATCATAAACTACTAATTCAAAGGCTAACACAAATAGGTTTATGTTGCACCACTCTAAAGTGGTTCAATTCATACCTAACAGACCGTTCACAACAGGTTAGAATCAACCACCAATGCTCTAACTCCTATACCCAAACGAAAGGTTTACCCCAAGGTTCAGCGCTTTTGGCGCTTCTCGTTAACATTTATATTCAACTACTGTGTCAAATATTAGGTAGAATATGCCATCTATGCAGATGACATTGTTATACATGCCATTTAACATTACTAAACCCACACTCAAGCCTATAATAGACTGCTTCAGTGATGTTGCTCAATGGCTGAAATCTTATCTCAACATAAATTACAATAAACAGAAGTGCTCATTGTAACAAGAAATCAAAAGTTCAAACCACCTTCCACTATTGTACTTAATGAAGCAATGCTAGATGTCAAAGAAGTGAAATACCTGGGAGTGACAATAGACAAACTCTTAGCTTTAAAACACACATTAAACACACAACAAAGGCAATATATAATACAATTAGAATACTCCAACACCTCAAGACATTACTAAAAACAAGTGATTTTCAGAATGGTCCTACAAGCCATGATAGTCCTCCATATAGACTATTGTATAGTCTAATGCACGGGTTACCCCAACAAACACTAAACAGCCTCCAAATGGCCCAATACATAGCAGCCTGCATTATCTATAACTTACCACAAGCAGAACACACAACATCAATCCTACATGCTCTCCACTGGTTACCAGTCCTTAGCCGAATTAAATACAAAATTACCAGAAATATCGCTCCCACAATACTATCCCAACTAATAAGGACTACCCCTAATGATCGAACGCAGAAACAGTACGTCAAATACATTGGTAATCCCAACTGAATATCGCAAGACAAAACAGCAAACCAGCAACAGAGCATTTAAATTTCTAGCTCCTTCATTATGGAACACACTGCCAGAAAGAATGAGATCAATAACAGACCTTTCTACTTTTTGGACTCATCTCAACACTCTGCTGTTTATAGAGCACTTCAGAGGCGATCATGAATATAATGTTGACCTAACATAAACTCTATTCTATCCCCTCTCTCCCCACCCCACTCATCAAATCTGACACAGTATTACATTTCCTCAGCTATCTCAAGAGGAGAAGTTTATGAACCAGAAAGACACAATCTGGTATGAAAATTGTAAATAAGTTACAAATCGTTTTATAATTGAATCCTGTATATAATAATGATTTCAGCTAACACCTTACTTGTTGCTAGTTCTGTTAATGATGTTATAATGTAGGAATGTTGTTTGCATTATAAACCGCCCTAATTACATGAGAGCAGTATAAAATACTCACAAATAAAATAAATAATAAAATTAAAAAATATTTTACTGCATTAGATTTTTTCTTCTAGTTGTATCTTTGCTTTCCTGACTACTTTCTTAGCTTCTCTAAATTTTTCCAAATATTGATGTTGTCTTCCTCTTTCTGTGCTCCCTTGTATATTATGAAGGCCACCCTCCTCTATTTCTTTTGTTCACCTTTTTCATCTACTTGTTCTTATGTACTTCTTTTGAGAACTATAGTGGCTCCTTTCTCCTAACAAAAATATTTGTTGCCCTTAAAATATCCCTTTTTCCATTTTGCCCATTGCTTTTTATTACATCCTCCCAGCTGTCCCATTCCTCTAACGACTCTTTAAGGTATTGTCGTATCTTGTCAAAGTTAGTTTTCCTAAAGTCTATGACCCTTGCTTGTGAATGGACTTTATCAGCCCTGGCTCTTATACTTTTTATCATAGATGGCATGATTGAATATAGTCATGAAAAAATCTGTCCTTAACTTTTTTTTAATGTGTAAGAAGAGGGTTTTTTTTTTTTTTTGATGTTTAAAACATGTTTGTTTATTTGGTTTGATATACCGCCATTCGAGTAACAGGTTGAAAGTGGAAGAGAAGAGGTGAGTTTTCAAGTCTCTCTTAAAGGTGGAATATTGCTGTTCAAGTTGAAGGGAAGTGGGTAGGGAATTCCAGAGTGCAGGACCGATGAAGAAGAAAGTAGAGGAGCTTGTGGATTGTAAGTGAGCACGTGATGGAGAAGGGAGGTGAAGGCGATTGATGTGCAAGGACCGAAGTAAGCGGGTGGGAATATGAAACTGTATTAAATCTGCCAGATGCTGAGCGGTGTGTCTGTATAGGACTTGATGCACCAGTGTGAGGATCTTATAGCATATGCGAAACTCAAGAGGAAGCCAGTGAAGATGGAGAAAGAGAGGGGTGACATGATTCCGGTATGAGGCATGAAAGATAAGGCGTGCAGCAGTGTTTTGAATGCATTGCAGACAGAGTTGTGAACTGGGAAGCCCAACCAAAACCAAATTGCAGAAGTTGACACGTGACATGACCAGGGAAAGAAGGTTAGTAAGAACCTGTGAGGTAAGAAATGGGCAGCTTGCTCTGATCTGGTGAAGGAATAAAAAGGAAATCTTGCTAATCTGATAGATGTGAGCCTGAAAGGAAAGATCTGAGTCAAAAAGAATACCTAAATAACGGAAAGTGGAAACCAAGGGAATAGGTGTGCCAGAAAAGGAGGGAGTGATCAGAGGGGGAGGACTACCGTCAGTGAACCAAATAGCAAGTGTTTTTGTTAAATTTAAGTGCAAACAATTTGTGGTAAACCAATTAGCAACAGCAGAAAGGCAAAAGTTAAGGGGGTGAGATCAGAATGGAGGGGGGAGGTGTGGAAAAGAAGGACCAGATCATCAGTGTAATGCAAATGCAATGTGTGTCTTTGAGTCAGTCCTGACTCCTGGCGATCCAGAAGCTCCTGGGTTTTCTTGGCCGTGTCACTGGACGTAGATTGCCAGGCCTTTCTTCCGAGGCAGTGGAGGGTTAAGTGACTTGCCCAAGGCCACAAGGAGTGCTAGTTGGAATTGAACCCTGGTTGCTTGGTTACCAAGCCAGTGTTCTAACCACTAGGCTACTCCTCCACTCCTCATCAGTGTAATAGAAAGCAGAAATACCAAATTGTTGAACCAGTGGTGCCAGGAACATATTGAAGAGAAGAGGTGCTAAGACAGACCCCTGGTGGACCCCATAGGGCAGTGGAAAGGGGTCAGAGACTAGTGGAGCAGCTGAGGAGACTACTGTGCAGGAGCGAGAGGAAAGAAATGAATGAAACCAGTGCTGAACCATGCTACAGAGGCCAGCCTCACGTAGATGAGAAAGAAGAAGGGAGTGGTCAATTAGGTCAAATGCAACCGAAAGATCTAAAGATACTGCCACCGAGAAATCACCACGGTTGTGAGCCACGTGAAGTTCGTTATGAAATCTCAAAAGAACAGTCTCCACGCTGTGGCCATGCCGAAACCCCGATTGGTGGAGGTGAAGAAAATGAGTGGAGTCAAGGTGATGTGATAATTGTGCAAAGACCATTTTCTCAAGTATTTTGGAAAGAAAGGAGAGATTGGAGTCAGTGCGATAGTGGGCAGGAATCAGAGGATCAAGTGAGGGTTTCTTGAGGATGGGGCGGATAAGAGCATGCTTCCAGGAATGGGGAAAGACACCTGTGGAAAGACTGGTATTGACCATAATAAGAATGGAGGGGATGAGAGCAAGAGAGGGAGTAAGCAGCCAAGAGGAGGGGATAGGGTCAAGTGAACAGAAGGGCTTATTGGAGGAGGATATCAGCCCCATGAGTTCTGAGGTAGTGATGGAGTGGAAGGAAGGCCAGACATGCAAAAGTTGAGAAGCAGGGGTGGGAGAGACATTCTGAGATCCAGAATCTTGTTGCTAAAGAAAGCCGCAAGTTGAGAAGGAGGAGGAAATGATGAGGGTGGAGCAGGACCAGATTCTAGTAGGAGGGGTGTAAGAGATCTAAGGACTGTGTATAAGTGGCGAGTCTGGTTGGGCACTGTGAGGAAGTAGGTCTGTTTGGCCCTGTGAACTTGCGATCGGTAGTGTGCATGATTTGGCTTTGAAGGTCGACAGAGTGATAGGGGAAGGTGATTTTTACCACAGGCATTCTGCATGTCAAAGCTGAGTGCGGAGAAGACGAAGACCATTGTGGAACCAAGGGCGTGAAGGGCGATGTCTTGTTGGAGGGGGAGCCATGTGATCAAAGGCAGCGGAAAGACAGGAAAACCAGGAGGAGGCTTGTGAGTTTGGGGAAAGAGGAGAAGTCTGGAGGCAAGAGATCTTCTGCAGATGGGAAATTTTGAAGAGTAAGGGCGGTGATGCAGCAGGAAGAACATTGTGCAGTGGGAGAAGGTGGATGGGGAACCTGAGGAAGAGGCATAGAGTGGAGTGAAGAGGGTAGACAGTGAAAGGTCAGACAATAATCATCAGTCCAAGGGAGAGGGGTGGCACGGAGAGAATGAATATCAAAAGGGAGGGAGACTGGGGAAAGAAGAAGGTCAAGAGTATGGCCTGCTGAATGGGTAGGGAAAGAGACATGCTGAAGAAAAGACAGATCCTGGAGAAGCGACACGAGTGATCCCTAGAAGAAGAGGGAGAGTCCAGGTGTAGATTTAAAGTCCCCTGCAATGAGTAGTCGGGGAAAGAGCAATGATAGGTCTGAAATAGATAGTAGGAGGGAGTCCCAGAGATCAGAACATAGTGCAGGGGGGGGGAGTAGACAAGAAGAATATGCAAAGGAGAGGAAGTATGAAGGTGATGTAGAAGAGATTCAAGATAGTGTAGAGCAGGGGATGAGACTTGTGTGAAAGAAATGGAGGAATGAAGAAAGGCAGCCACTCCACTGCCCCCATGACCCGTGCTGGGGACAGAGGTAGCAGTGAAGCCAGGGGGTAGGCAGCGTGCTTTACCTTTTTAACCAGTTTTCCGTAAGAAGGAGATTAAGAGATTCACGGACAATGAGGTCAGCGATCAGGAGAGGTTTTGGACCGTAAAGAACGACAATTCAGAAGGCCTAGTTTAAGAGAAGGGGAGCGAGCTGTAGCCTGGGATTGAGAGGAATGAAGAGGCAGGGAAGATAGGCATGGGAGAAGATTTGCTGAGCAGCGGTGAAGAGATCCATGAGGGCGCGAGCGAGTGGTTATGATGGCTGAACGGTTGCCCCATAATACTGGGATAGGGTGTACAGACGGGCTATTAGAGACAGAAGCTAGCATTGTTGGTGCTATGGGAAGGTTGTGCAAAGAACCTACCTGGAGAGGTGAGAGTGGGGTCTTGTTGCAGGAGAGAAGAGGGATGAGCCACAGGAGAGGTCCACACATGGAAAGAAGTGTTCTGAGGTTAATGATATTACCGACCCCAGTGGAGGTACCCCTGTGCGCACCCTCATCGTGTGCCACGGCAACGAGCGCCACCGGCGCTCGTCTTTTAAAGGTGCAGTGGGTACCTTGATGAGCGCGGCTGCGTCACTTCCTGGGCGGGCAGAGGCAGTACAGTACTTTTTTTTTTTTTTTTTTTTTTTTTTTTTTTGTACCACACTTTGGATTTATTGTTCTTTTATAACAGATTATACATAGATAAAATCACTTAAAAGATGTCGGCAGTTCATAACCATTTGTGCGTTCTTATTGAGCCATCAAAAGTCTTGTCAAATCTAGATTTCCTTTTCTCGTTTCCCCCACTGCTATATATATCCTTTTTGTGTCAATCCAGCTTGTGCTTGAATTCTCATATTTTGATTCCTATCACATTCCCTGGAAGTTTGTTCAAGGTGTCAGTATGCTCTTCATGCTTTTTGTATCACTGTCCATGCCACCGACTCTTGGTTAACATTTTTGCAAAAGGTTAATTGCTACAGAAATAGAATAACTTTCTCTCTCTCATAACCTCTTTTATGTAGATTTTATTTGTTCTGCATTATATGTATGTTTTTGTTCCTTAACATAGATTTTTCAAAGAGACTATTGCTGAAAAGATAGCTAAGAAATGACCCACTGGTTTCATCGGAACCCTTTGAAGGCTACGGCTCCTGTGCCATTCAATTTTTATGGCGTTGCATCAACCCCTGCTGCTTCAAAGATGTGCAGGTAAGTCCCTGTTGTGTTCCAGACCCAGTTCTGAATGTTTTGTTATTTTCATGAAAAAAAGTGATAAACTTTGTATTGGTTTATTTTTAAAGCTATGTTGCCTCATATTTTGAGTACAAATATATATCTATCAAGAGGCATACAACTGGTGGTAGGAACTTGACATGATAAAATGAAGTAGACAAAGATACTAGTAAATGTTTGGCATTCATTTAATGTAAATTAAAGCAAGTTATTCTGAAGTATCTTAATCTTACAAATACCTAAGGAAAAAAACAGGACTTCCAAGATCATTTTAAATGATCTTTAATTTTGCAGTCAACTTGAGGTAGTGTCCCTTTAAGTATAAAGGTCCCATGTGACACAGTGGTACACTGGAACTCTTTTTAGCATATGTAAGAGTAGAAGAGGGATTCCTATTATTGTCTTTAGCATTTGCTACTATTTTTTGGTTCACCAGCTTTTAGAGCCAGATTGTTTTTAGATTTTAAAATGCTTTGACCTGCATGTCCAGCCAACTGAAAGTTACATGTACTGAGGAACAAAGCTTTAGATATCAAATCTAGGTTTGTTTCAGAGTCAGACATTTATAGCTTACAAACATAAATTTTTGTTTAGTTTATTTTATTTTTACTGTCTATAAAATGCGTATGTTAGAGTTTAATCTAGACAACTTTACTGTCTAATGTACCTTCATTTTAGTATTAGTTTAACTATTGCCTTTGCTCTATTCTATTTTTAAAACATCTGATTTTATGAAGAGCTATAGTGAAGATTTTTTTTAAGTCACATGTGGCAGCTTAGACGGTCATCTCATCACTTGAAAGTTGTATTTCACTGTGCCATTTTGTTAAGAAACTGAAGAGGAAAGGGTTTTTTTTTTATTTTTATCATTTGTGCAGTACAAACTATAGAGATGACTAAATTAGAAATTATATAGAACATGATAGCGGAAGAACATGTGACTTGCTCAGTCCGTCCATCCTCACCAACTGCTTATATCTCTTTCCCTCTTCTCCCTCTGAGATCCACTTTGCTTCTCCCATACTTTCCTGAATACTGTCCTGGAATCCTTCTTTTTTTTTTTTTTTCTGTTTCTACTGAGAAAGTGTTAATGCATCCACCACCCTTTCTGTAAAGAAATATTTCCCTAGATTACTCCACCCTCCCTTATTCCAGAGCCACCTTTTTCCATTGAAAAAGGCCTCCCTCCTGCATTTATGCCTTGGAGGTTATTAAATGTCAAATCATATCTCTAGCATGTAGAAGAAGACTTGAGCATTTTGAGGTATGACCACTGGTGCAACACTGAGACAAGATAAGTCTTCCCAAACAGTAGGTAAAAACTGAAAAACTCAGGAAAAACTCCAAAATGGTTAGCAAAAAACAATTGGAACTCAGATTTGGCTGTATCAGGCTGGTCAGGCTCTGCAGCTGATAAAATCACAAAGGCAGTATGACACTCCAACTGCAGCAAAGTCTTCCAAGGTGGGTCATGGACTGGTCTAATAGGACTCTATTTCCTTTCCTTATCAGGTATGATAATTTTTTCTTCCTTGTCATCCTGTTAGACCAGTCCAGACAAGTGGGATCTACCCAAGCTATAAGGACACAGGGTGGGAGGAAGAAAAGGTTTTAGCCAGAATAGCCTTGCCAAAGGTGCCATCAACACTTGCTCCCGCATGCTACCCGTAGTGCTTTACAAAAGGATTCGAGGAGAACCATGCAGCCATCTTACAGATTTCCTCTGGAAACACCAAGGTAGACTCGGCCCAAGAGGAGACCAGCGGCCTGATTGAGTCAGCTTTGACTTCTTCCAGAACTCACTTCCCAGCCAGAAGTTATGCTGAACCAATGGCCTCTTTGATCTAACAGAATATAAAGGACTTCGCTGCTACCAGTCCTTTCCTCGGGCCACAAAAATCACAAAAAGATGTTCCAACTCCCAAAAAGCATTGTGATGCGTCCAGGTATCTGAACAACACACACTCCTCATATCATTGAGATGCAGAAAGGAATCTGACTAGAGATTCGTTCTCCACAAAGGAAGGCAAAATAGTTTTCTGATTGAGGCAAAAAAAGGGAAATCACTTTCAGAAGGAAGGATGGGACCATTCGCAAAGCGATAGAAGTTGAACTGTTTTTGCTAATTTCCATAACAGGACAAGGCCTGAATCTGCGAGACCCATCTGGAGGCGTCAACTGCCACCAGAGAAACTTCCTTAAGAGTCAAGTCTTTGAGAGTGGCCTTGTGAATAGACTCAAAAGGAAGACCTTTCAGCACCTTCGACCCCAATGAAGTTCCATTGCGAGACAGACAATCTGAACACAGGAGACCGAATCTGCTTGGCTCCCCTAAGGAAGCGAGAGACATCAGAGTGGGCTCACAAGGCCCATTCTTTCTGTTGAGCTGTATTTAGCTTTCTGTGCTGCTAAATAAAGCAGCTTTCAATTTAGGGAAAAAAAGTCAGGCCAGGTTTCCTTGGTGGTGGGGCTTCCTAGGACTGCTAGGTGAATGGGAAAGTTCTACTAGTGTTTCCCCAAATGGGTCTCCCTTTTTGCTACAACCTGTATATTTTTTTTTTCCAGCAGTGCCCTTTTCATGATGTGCTAAATAGGTCAAAAACATGGCTTTCTCATCATCCCTCCAGGCCAGTCCAGGCCTGCTTAGGTAGTCACCATTCACCAGCAGCTGCTGAGAACTGAGCATGTTCAAACTCTGAACCTCCTATGGAAGAGCTCCCTCCTAAACCTTAGCCACCAGTCTTCAGTTCTCAGCAGCTGCGTGAAGAGCTCCCCAAGTGTTTGTCCTGCAGAGCAGTTCTTCCCCCACATCAGAATCTCTATGCAAGTAATTCAGTTCTGTGTCAGGAAATTATCTAGAAGCTGAGCTGTTTACCAGAACTGTTCCGCTGAGGAGCGGACAGTGGGGCAGGGCCTGCTCTCTTCCTGATGGCCAGCTGAGGTCAGGGTTTGCCCAGGGGTAAAATACCTGGGAGCCCCAGGTCCCTTGCCCCACTCAGTGTGGTGCTCCAAGCCCTATTAGCGTCAGGGAGCTGGTCACAGGTTATCCCCCAGACATAGAAATTCTTGGGCGGCAGTTAGCAATATTTTCTCCTTCTGTGCGGGTAATGGTAAGCTGGCAGCATAGTGGGTCACAGTGTTGGACTCTGGAGCAGTGATCAGAGGCCCTTGTGTTGTAGCAGCATCTGGCGCCCTGTGCATGCGGCCGTGGCCAATGACATGCACCTGTTGGAGCGTTCACGGCTTGCTTCTCAGGCCTTGGAGGACTTGGGCGAAGGGCCCTCAAACCTCTGGGGGGAGGCTCTGGAGGACCTCTTGCTTCAGGGGTTCAAGGAGGCATAGGTGTGCTTTCCAGTGCACAGAGTTATCAAAAAGCTGATTGAGGCGGAGTGGGAATTCCCAGAAGCAACTCTAAGGGGGGGGGGGGGGTCGTGCGATGGGGTGCTTGTATCCCATTCCACAGGAGGAAAAGGATCTCCTAAAGCTACCTAAGGTGGATGCATTGGTTTTGGCAGTAACTAAGAAGTCCACCATACCTGTGGAAGGGGATGCGGTGCTTAAGGACCTACAGGATCGCAGACTCAAGGTGCTTCTTAAACAGGTGTATGCCATCTGCAGAGCCAGGGCACTGGACTCAATCTGTGGCTCCTATGTTTCCAGGGCATGCATCCATTGGATACAGGGACTCGAGGTGCCGGAGACAGGAGATTTAGAGGGGCACATTTTGGGTCCTATCTGAGGGATCGCTTTGGGGGACGAGGTTAGTCCTTTCGTGGAGCCCGGGGAATGAGACGTGGGTTCTTGCCAGGCCAGAATAAGAAGCCCCAATGAAGCCAGTGGGGCCCCAGCAGTGTTAGCAATAGGAGGTCGGTTACAATGTTTTCATGCTACCTGGACCTCAATTACAACCAACTACTGGGTTCTGGAGATAATCTGCTAGGAGTATGCCCTGGAGTTTTGCCATGGCCCCTGCGCGAGGCCTTTGTTCATTCCCCTTGTCGCTTGCCAGCAAAGGCAGAGGCGGTTTGACTTACCATTCACAGGTTACTGCAGCTGGAGGCCGTGTTCTCAGTACTGGCAGATGAGTGCAGATCCAGTCGATACTCCATTTACTTTGTGGTCCCAAAAAAGAAAGGGGGGGTTCCAGCCCATTCTGGACCTCAAGTATGTCAACCAGGCGCTGCGGGTACCCCATTTTCGATGGAGACTGCGCTCAGTTGTCCTGGCAGTTCGCCAAGGGGAGTTTCTAATGGCACTGGACCTCATGGAGGCTTACTTGCATATCCCAGTGCAGCCCGAGCACCAGAGGTTTCACCCAACGGGCACTTCCAGTTTTGCACCCTGCCCTTTGGGCTGGCCACTGCCTGCCCACCTCACCAAGGTGATGGTAGTGGTGGTGACAGCATTGCAGCAGGACGGGATCCTGGTACAACCGTACTTGAATGATTGGTTCATCAGGGTGAAGTCAGTGGACAAATCCTCTGCTGCCACAAGACGGGTAATGTAGATGCAAGATCTCGGTTGGGTGGTTAAACTCAGCTTCACCCAGTCCAATCGTTGGTATATCTGGGAACGCGCTTCGATACCAAAGTGGGTTGGGTGTCTCTCCCAGAGTAGCAAGTCTGCAAGATTCAAAGGTCAGGTAAGGCGGTTCCTCAACAAGGCAGTGCCAGCGGTATGGTTCTACAAGCAACTGCTGGGGTCCATGGCAGCAGCCTTGGATCTCATGCTATGGGCAAAGGTCCACATGCGCCTGTTATAACAGGCGCTGCTGTCGAGATGGCCACCACAAGCTCAGCCCTTGACTTACAGACTGGAGCTTCTGGAAGAGGTCAGAAGCAATCTGCAGTGGTGGCTGTAGATGCAGCACATGTCAGCGGAGGTGCCCCTGGAATGTCCGCACTGGGTGGCGGTCACGACAGATGCCAGTCTGATGGGCTGGGGAGTCCACTGTCAATCTCATGTGATGCAGGGGGGGGGGGTAGAGCATGGAAGAGTGCATGGTCCATCAACCGCTTAGAAATGAGGGCGGTGTTCCTCCCCCTGCAGGTTTTTCTCCTGCTGGTAGAGTGGCAGTCAGTTCGGGTGTTCTCAGGCAATGTGACTATGGTGGCATACATCAACCGGCAAGGTGTCACAGGGAGCCAGGTCGCCGTGGAGGAGAGTTTGCAAATTATGGCTTGGGCCAAGCGCCATGTGGCGGAGCTTTTAGCAGCTCATGTAGCGGACAAAGACAATCTGCAAGCGGACTTCCTCATTCAATACCAGTTGGATCCGGGCGAGTGGGAGATGAATGCAGTGGTCTTCCACGACTTGACCCTACACTGGGGTCAGCTGGTCATGGACTTCATGGCAAAGTAGGGCAATGCCAAGGCGTACAGTTTCTTCAGTCGGTGCCGGGAGCACATGTCAGAGTGCCTGGATGCGCTCACCCAAGTGTGGCCAGAACAGGGCCTATTGTACGTTTTCCCCCCTTGGCCGCTGATCGGACACCTGCTCAGGTGGATAGAGGGCCATAGGGGGAAAGTGCTTCTTATTGCACTAGACTGGCCATGCCGGCCGTGATATGCAGACCTACGGAGACTGCTAGCGGACTCTCCCTACAAGCTCCCCGACAGGATCAACCTCTTGGCCCAGGGGCTGGTGCTGATGCTCCAAATCAGTTGATTCTTGCTTACAGCATGACTCCAGAGCAGGCACAGTTGAGACATTGGGATCTAGCGCTGGCAGTAGTGGTGACTATGCTGCTGGCACAGAAACACGCCACCAATCTAGCCTATATTCGAGTCTGGAGAGTATTTGGGGATTGGTGAGACGTGTCAGGTTCAGGCCCTCTCGGTATCGGTGCAGACATTTTGTTTCTGCAGGGAGGGCTAGACAGGGGATTGGTGCTCAATTCCTTAAAGGTGCACCTGGCAGCACTGTTTTGCTACCGCGGCAGGGTGCAAGGCCATTCCCTGGTGACTCACTCTGATGTGTTGCAGTTCCTGAAAGCAGTTAAGCGGTTGTGACCTCGTCAGGGTTGACAGAGGTGCCATTTGAACTCTTGGTGAGCGCATCTCTGAAGGATTTGACGCTAAAGACTCTTTCTGGTGGCTCTCTGCTCGGTGAGACAGATTTTGGAACTGCAGACTCTTTCCTGTTTGAGAGACATTTCTGGTTATTTCCATGGAGAAGATAATGTTACGCCCTGTGCTGTCCTTCTTACCTAAGGTGGTATCCAGCTTTCATCTAAATCAGATGGTTTCACTTCTGATTTTTTTCCTAACCTAGGAGGTTCAGAGAAGGCGAGACAATTGCATCTCATGGATGTGCGCAGGATCCTGCGTAGGTACTTGCGGAGGATGGAGCCAGTCCGCAAGTCGGACAGGTTGTTTATCTTTATTCTGGTGCTTGATATACCGCCCATACACAAGCAACAGGGAGGTGTACAATTAATACAGGATGCAGGTGAAAACAAAGAGAAAGGAACACCATTGTTTGGATAGGAAAGTAATAAACAGAGGAGCAGAGAGAAAAGGAGACACAGACTCCAGTCATATGGAGGAGAGGGGGGGGGGCAGGGGAGGAGGGGCCTGTGCCAAGGGAAGGAGGGGGCCTAGGAATTGGGGTTAGGAAGATCAAAAGTCTGAAAGAGGTGGGTTTTGAGCATGTTTTTGAAGCAAAGTAAGGCTAGTTCTGTGTGAAGGGTATGCGGGAGCAAGTTCCAGAGGGCAGGGCCTAGGAAAAAGAAAGCGGATTGTCTGGTAAATTCGAGGTGGGCCTTTGTGGGAGAGGGAAGTAAGAGGCTGTTACCATGAGCCGATTGAAGGAGGCGAGGGGAGGGCTGGAAATGATTGAGGTCTGCTAGGTACTGAGGGGTGCTGGTGTGGAGGACTTTGTGAGCAATTATGAGCATCTTGTAAACAAACCTGAAGTTAATCAGAAGCCAATGGAGGCATATGAGCAGAGGAGTAATATGATTGGACGAAAAGGAGTGGATGATAAGACGAGCTGCTGTGTTCTGGAGAAGTTAAACGATGGACCTGGTGTTGGGAGAGGCCGGTGAGAATGACATTACAGTAGTTGAGTCTGGAAATAAGGGACAGCACAAGTGTGATGAGGGAGGAGCAGGAGAGAAAAGGGCGTACAGCACAGATCTGGCATAAGGAAAGAAAGGAGTGGTGGGTGAGTAGACAGATGTGGTGATGAAAGGTAAGCAACGAATCCAGCGTGACTCCAAGGTAATGGAGGGAAGAGACAAGAGGGACTGAGGTAGTAGACAGGGTAGGGGTTAGGGTGGGTGAGGGGGGTGCCAAAAGTGAACCACAAGGCCGCGGACTTGGGCTCATGTAGAGGAAAGTGCTCTGTAGCCAGGAGGCAACTTGAGAGAGACAGGTATTGAGGGCAGTGAAATTGGGGCAGAGGGAATTGGTATGTTATAAGACGAGAATGTTGTTGGTGTAATAATAAGACCAACAAAAAGAACAGCACAAACCACTCAGGGCTGAACAGAGACAAAAAAACAGAGGAGTGGCCGTTTCACACACACAACACTTTTATTGACCAAATAAAAAGTGGCCCAAACCCAACACAGGACCGTGTTTCGTAGTGTACTTCATCAGGGGTTTGTCAGGACACACTGACTTGTTGTGGTGGTCACAAAATACCCATAAGTCTAAATTGTGTGGTGGAAGACACTAAAATCCTTATCAAAAAATTCTTCTGTTTAAACGATCGTAAAAGAACGACCATAAGAGCGTGCTTTCTCATCTGCAATGCAGTCCTGTGTTGGGTTTGGGCCACTTTTTATTTGGTCAATAAAAGTGTTGTGTGTGTGAACCGGCCACTCCTCTGTTTTTTTGTTGGTGTAATAATACCCAGAAATCCTAGACTGCTGAATGATGAAAGCAAGTGGTGCAAGGAAAACATTAAAGAGAAGGGGGGCAAGCACGGAGCCCTGGAGAGCACCGCAGTGAAGGAGAGGCGATGGACAAATGGTGAGATTGGTCTGAACAACAAAGGTGCGGGACAAGAGAAAGGGGCAAAACCAATGGAGAACTGTACCATGGATCCTGAGGGCAAGAAGGGGAGAAAGAAGAGTGCGGTGGTTGACTAAGTCAAAAGTAGAGGAAAGGTCCAGGGAGACGGCAAGGGAGGGATCACTGCGATCGTGCAATTGGTGGACCTCGTTGAGGAGAATGGTTTCAGTGCTATGGCCGGGTCTAAAATTGGATTGATGGGAGTGAAGAGAAATAGTGGTATCTAGGTGAGCAGAGAGTTGTAAAAAGATGAGTTTTTCTAAGATTTTTGAGAGGAAGGGGAGGTTGGAGATGGGATGCCAGTTGGCCAGGACAGAGGGGTCAAGGGACGGTTTCTTCAGGATAGGCCAAATGAGAGTGTGTTTCCAGGCAGAGGGGAAAAGACCGGAGGAGAGACTGGTATTGATCATATGGAGGACATAAGGCAACAGTGTGATCCAAGAGCCAGGTGGAGGGAAGGGAGTCAAGTGGACAGGTGGTCTTGTGGGAAGAAGTAATGGCCTTGGTGAGTTCAACAGTTGTGACAGGATGAAAAGTGTGCCAGGTATGGGGGAGGAGGGGGGAGAGGAAGGGGATGGGGAGAGGAGAGGGAAAGTGGGCAGGAAGAGAAGGAGGCACGGAGAGATTGTGTTTTCCTGGAGAAAGAAGCCAGATGGGCTGTGTCTGAAGCAACGGAGAAGAGGGCAGAGGGCAAGGGTGAGGTGGTGGGCACTGAGAGGGAGCAGAGGAATTGGATGAAGAGGTGATGCACTCTGCCAAACAGTCATACTACTCGGAACTTATCATGGAGCGGTATAACCACTGGCAGTGACGGAAGGTAGCCAGTGAGTCTGGAGAGGGATGCTTGCGCCAGGCCCGCTCAGCATGATGGAGATGTGTGCATTGAAGGTATAGGTCCAGATGGTACCAGGGGTAATGAGTAGAGGAGCACGGAGGGAGGGTAGGGTGGAGGGGGTTTAAATGGTCCAAAATCACGGAGAGAGTAGAGGTCCAGATGTCAACTTTGTCCACCGGAAGAGCAGTGAAATCTGAGGGGAGAAGGGAGTCGGCAGCGGGGAACTGCTGTAAAGTATGAGGGGTGATATGGCACTTGGGTCTTCAAGGGGGTAGACAACAGGTAGGGGCGAAGGATGTGAGGGGGGAAGAGGGGAGGGTAAATAAAAGGCAGAGGTGGTCGGACCAGGGGAGTGAGAGAGGGGAGATATGGGAAGGAACAAAGGGTGTGGCGGTCTGAGTAAGAATGAGGTCCAAGGTGTGCCCCATGACATGCGTAGGGCAGGAGACGTGCTGGAGGAGGGACAGGTCATCCAAAAGGAACAGGAGGGCCTTGTTTCTCTACCGAGTGGGAGAGTCCATAGTGGGCACTGAAATTGCCCAAAACGACGAGGTGCGGGGACATAAGATGCCTCGGAGAGAAAGCAGGAATGCATCCCACAGGTCTGGATGGAGAGAAGGAGGGGGGCATAAAGGAGGAAGAAATGGAGAGGTGGCGAGGAGCCAAAGAGAAGCAAGAGGGACTCTTGATAGCGAGGTGAAGAGCTAGCTTCTGTAAGAGGAAGAGAGGAGCGATGGATGACTGCCATGCCCCCACAGCTCCGATTTAAGACGTGGAGAGCAGAGTATCCAGGAGGAAGGCAGTAGTGTAAGAGGACATCCTTCCCTTGCGCAGTCAAGTCTCTGTAAGGAACAGGGCATCCAGGGAGTGTTGGACTAGGAGATCATAAATGAGGCACATCTTGGAGCAGAGGGAACGACAATTTGAAAAGAGCAAAAGAGAAAAGAATCAGCGAGGCTGCAGAGAGCTGGGCAGGGGCAGCAGGCTGAGCAGGCAAACGAGGCAAGAGGTTGGCCAGGTTGTGGGCGGAGTGCTCTAAAAGAGGGAGATGGAGAGCAGGTGGGCGGTAGCCCCAAAGGACGAGGTTTGGAGCTTTGTGGGCCATGACCAGGAGGGGTGTAACTGAAAGCAGAAGCCAGTAAAACCAGACAGGGTGAGTAGGAAACAGAGGCAGAAAAGTACTATGGTGCATATGTACCTGGGAAGAGAGAGGATATGGGACACTGACACCCGGCACCCCCGTTGTTGCCCCAAGTAGCACGTTCTGCTCCTTCGGCATGCGCCTGCAGCGTAGGACGCCGCAGGCAGTCGGAATTTGTAGTGGTCACCACCTAGATGGAAACACGACCGTGTCACTTCTGGGAGGCAGGTACCAATCTGGGCAGGCACTGGAAGGGCAGTATGATCCTGGAGGTGAACAAAACAGAGAGAAGATTAATGCACAATGGGAGGCAAGCAGGAGACGGGAGGCAGCAGTTTGTTTTGTTCGGAGACCCTCGAGCAGGAGAGGTGGCCTCTAAGGCCACAATTGCCCGCTGGTTGAAACGGGCCATAACCTCAGTCTGAGAAGTGGGGGCGGACTCTGCTGGTGGGGCTCTGGGCGCATTCGACCCGGGCCCAGGTGACTTCATGGGCAGAAGCAGGGCTCGTCCTGCTGGTAGAGCTCTGCAGAACGGCAACTTAGTTTTCGTTGCATACCTTTACCATTATAGGTTGAATGTTCAGGCAGCGGGGAACGTGAGGTTCGGAGTGGCAGTGTTGCAGGCGGGTCTCGCAGGTCCCTCACGTTTTTTGAATTCAGCTTTTGTACATCCCAAGCGTGGCCTGAACTGGCCTGGAGGGACAATGAGGAAGGCGAAATTAGAGCTTACCTGCTAATTGTCCAGTTCCCACCCAGAGATTTTTCAGTAGGTGTCATCCACTTAGGGCAAGACCAGAGGACCAGTAAGGTTACGTATTAAGAAGGTTAGAAGGGCTGCAGGGGGGAAAAAGACATCCTAGTAGGACAGGGCTTCCCTCTGACTGTTCCTCACCTGGTCTCAGAAATGACATGAGAAGGGGGACTGCTTTGAAAGGTTAAGACTGGTGGCTAAGGCTCGGGGGGAGCTCTTCCATAGGAAGTTCAGAGTGAACGTTCTCAGCAGTTGCTGGTGAATGGTGACTACCCAAGCATGGCCTGGACTGGCCTGGAGAAACTCCAGGAAAGACAATTAGCAGGTAAGCTCTAATTTCGCCTTGACTAGCGAAAAATTTGTGGTGGTCTGTCGTGTTTTTTTTAAATTTTAGATTTTTATTAACACACATCAGAATGTACATCACATAATATTGAAACCAAACCCAGGATACACAATCTTCCGTTTCATTTATACAGTCCATAATTCTTCTTCACACTGAAGAAATACTTTTTCCTTTCGTGTACCCTAGTATAAAAACAGACCATTTTTGCCTTTTTTTAACGTAAACTACGCTTCCTATTTCTGATGCTTCATTTCTCTCGTACTTTGAGACCTTTATACATTTCTTTATCTTCATATCATAGTACAACATTTATATATCATTCTTGTTCCTTTTTCAAAATGTTCCATACACCCTAACAATTTCCCATCAAAAGACCCCAACCAACCTGTCAAAAACCACCTCCTCTATACAGCTAAATTCTCTCTCCCTAATATTGAGGATCGCTCGCCCCTCCCCTCCCCCATGCTCCCTCTCCCATACCCTTCCTAGAAAAGGTGGTAGTCCCCTCTTCTACCTTTAAAGGGCTGAAGGTGTAAAGATTAGAACTGTTGTAAACTGTTAACCGTCTACCCCCCCCCCCTCATACCAATGTTGCACCCCTATCTCCCTCCACTGTTCATATTTCTCCCACACCTTCCTATATTTGGTAACTGTGGGCTTTCTATGTGCTTCTATCGCACAATAGTCCCACAATTGCTCCATTTTCCTCACCACCTCTGTTATCGGGGGTACTGCTGTATTCTTCCACCTCCGTAAAAGACTCATCCAGGCTGCAATAATACAATACCCCATGAGTCTCCCCAGGTCCTCACCTCCCTCCTCCACCCCCCTCATTCAAAATTACCATAGCTGGCATGAACTGCACCCGCACCTTAATATCCTCCGTAAGTCTTTCCACCCCTGTCCAATACTCCTGTACATTTGGACAGCTCCAGATCAGATGCATCAGGTCACCCCTTTCTTCACAACCCTTCCAGCAGAGCTCTGAGCTATCTGGGTAAAGCACATGCAACCGTATCGGGGTCCAATATATTCGCAGCCAGACTTTGTAACTATTTTCCAGCATTGCTGTCCCCGGTTCTAGTCTGTGAGTGTTAGCATAAATGCCATCCCACCTAGTGGGGTCCCATCGCCCTCCCAGCTCTTCTTCCCACCTCTTTTGACAACTAACTACCTACATCTTATGTTCCCCCAAGAGCTTATACAGCCTCGATATTATCCGAGTGGGTGCCCCCTTCTTTCCCATCAGCTCCTCAAATATGGTAGGCTTAGCAGACCAGTCCCTTTTCACCTCCACCTGCTGTAAAAAGTACCACATTCGAACATAAGCATATCGGTCTTTCTCCTCCAAACGAAAACGTCACTGTAATAACTCAAATCCCCTTATGCCACCCCCCTCCCTTACCACTTGGCCAATCTTACACAACCCCTTACTCCCCCACCTCTTATATGCCCCCCCTGCCCACCCTCCGCTACTGTTTGCAAATATGTCTCCCTAGAATACTTCTTCCGCCCTCCCCTCATCAGATACTACTTCCACTTCATCCACACCTGTTGGGTTAATTTCATAAATGGATTGTCCTCCCCCTTCCTCCTCCTCCTGCCCCCAGGGTCCCATATCCAAGCCTCTCCATTTTTCTCCCCCCCCCCTTCCATTCTTACTCATCCTGGATGTTCTGTCCCATCTTTCCATGCAAACAGCACCCTAAGTTGCGCCGCCTCATAATACCTAAGCAACGAGGGCACACCCATCCCCTCTCCTCCTTGGGCTTATACATGGTAGCTCTGGCCACCTTCGGCCGTTTCCCGTCCCAAATAAACTGCATAAGTAGGTTTTGTATCTTACCAATTTCCTTTTTTGACACCCTACAGGGTAATGACATGAACACAAACAACAACCTCGGCAATATGTTCATTTTCACTACCGCAATTCGACCCATCCACGACAGATATAGTCCCTTCCACTTTGAAAGGTCTTGTCTGATATTTTCAACTAATCCCTGGTAGTTCCATTGTTTGATCCTAGATAACGGGGACCCCAACTGAATCCCTAAATAGCGGAAACTATTCTCCGCCCACCGAAACAAAAAATTTTCCCGCCAGCTGTCTTCCACTCTAGGCAGCAAATTATACCCTAACATTTCAGTTTTACTCTGATTCATTTTATATCCTGCTATATCTCTCTATAACCTCCATCAACACAGATAGTGTTGTGATAGGTTGGGTCAGCGTAAAGAGAATATCATCTGCAAACGGTCAATTTTTTCCTCCTGCCCCCTGATCCTAACCCCTTTTATATCTACTGCCCGTCTAATATACGCTGCCAAGGGTTCGATAGCCAATGCAAATAACAGGGGAGACAAAGGGCATCCCTGTCTAGTACCCCGGTGACACTCAAAACATTCCGAGTAGCCTCCATTTACCCTAACTCTAGCTCATGGATTCTTATATAGTACCCTTATCCAGCTGATGTACTGCATGCCAAAACCCATTTTCTCCAGTACCTGAAACATATATGACCATTCTACTCGGTCAAAAGCTTTTTCTGCGTCCACCGTAATCATCACTGCTGACTCCTTTTGACTTCTGAAGATACCAGGCTATATTCAAAATCTTCCTAACATTATCGCTTCCTTGTCTTCCCTTAACAAACCTTGTCTGGTCTCTATGAATCAGCTGAGGGACCACATCCTGATCCGATTTGCCAAAACCTTTGCTAGGATTTTGGCATCCAAGTTTATCAATGATATTGATCTATGTGATCCACATACCCCCTTATCTTTACGTGGCTTTGGCAGTACCGTAATCCCTGCTTCCGCCATGGTCTTTGGAATACTTTCACCCTTGAACTTTATTGAACACCTGGACAAGAACGGGTGCAAGTTGATCCGACAAGACATTTTTCAGATATATTAGTGAGAAGAGGAAGGGCAAAAGTGGTATTGTCAGACTCAAGGGTGCAGGGGAGGAATTTGTAGAAGCTGATAAGGATAAGGATAAAGCGGAATTGCTTAACAAATATTCCTCATCGTTCCTCCAGTTTAGTCCTCTACCACTGGGTAGTGCACCTCCTCCTGCAGCATGGAGACTGGACCAATCAAAATCTTGCCAACAGTGGATGTAGCGTACTGGAACTCCCATCAGCCCTCAGTGTGTCCAGTCTCCATGCAGCAGGAGGACTTGTGAGCCTAGGAATCTGTTCTTAGCAGGCTAGTTAGATTTCAGCGTTCAATTTGATTTTTTCCTCTATTTACCTTTCTTTTGGGTGTTAGTTTGACATTGTAGGCTTTCTCTTTAAAATTCTCCTTTGAGCTGTTTGTAGCTGTCACTTAAAAAAAAAAAACCAACAAAGGCATTAAGGGGTTAATTTCTGACGGATGTCTTTGCATAACCTTTGGACTGCAGGACTCTGGTATCCAGGTCTTGTCCTTGCCTAGCCACGCGCCTTTTCGGCGATTTCTTTGAGTTATTTTTCCCCTTGACGGAGCGGGGTTTAAATTTCTCACTGGCAAACAGTCAGCCGGCTCTCCTCTCGCTGCAGGCGTCGGCGGCGAAAGCGGCTCCGCAGACACACAGCTGACGTCGCGGCAGGCCTGTGCGCTGCTTCGTTCAGTTGAAGAGTGCCGGTTTCGAGAGCGGACGGTCCGTGAGAGGTTTCTTCTTATATCCTCGGGGCTGCAGAAACTCCCGCCGGTTCCCGCCTAAACGCTGTGTGAAACCGTGGCCATTTTAGACACGCGGTTTCTACAGCGGCGCCTGTATATTGCTGGCAGGGCTGTTGACGGGCATAGAGGAGTCTCCGAATGCAGGTTAAGTGATATAGCTGAATAGCTATGTTTTGTAGAAAATCACCAGCAAGGTGTCTGTTGAGTAAAGGAAAAGGCCCTGCACTATTGTGTTAGGGGCGCATGCCTGCAATAACTTAGTTTGAATAACAGAGAAAGTGAAAAAGAGGGTTCTAAACATTAGAAGGGAAATATGAACAATAAGGAAATAAGTTGAAGAAGCATAAAAATGGTGCCCTATGGCAAATATATCATACTTTCCATACTAATTGCTTTGAACATAACACATGAAAACTCTTGCATTGTTCATGAACATACTCTATCAAAACTAAAGAGGATCTTTTTGAAATGGCTAGCATGAATTCCTCTGAAAAACCTCATCAATTTTGTCATTGATGATGACAGAATTGATGTGGAGTAATTGAATCCAGTGACCATAGGTGAGGATTTTTTTTGTATGCCTTTTTTATATGCGATTGCTTCCAGAGGAATGTGTGTTGAAAGAATTTCAAGAATAATCACTTACTTTTAAAAATTATTAAAGGCTAAATGAGAGAGTATGACTATTTCTTGCACATACATTAAAACAATTATTCCTACTTTGGAGTGGTTGTAAGTGTCTACATATCCTACCCTGGAGTGGAGGAGTAGCCTAGTGGTTGGGGCAAGGTACTTTAGGCCGGAAGGTCTGGGGTTCAAATCCCACTAGAGGACAGCAACCTTGGGCCGGAAGGACTGGGGTTTCTAGTCCCACAGGTGCTCCTTGTGGTCTTGGGCAAGCCACTTAACCCTCCATAGCCCATGTTCCCTGTAAAATAGTTATCTCCAAGTTATAATACCCTGTTCAATGTAATTTCAGTTCGTTCAATGTAAACCGCACTGATGCAGAATAGCGCGGTATATAAGAGAATGTAAATAAATAAATAAATATATTTTGTAAAGGCATATAGATGCATATGTGTATGTTTGGGATTTTGTGTATTATAAAATAAGCGTTGGTACCCTCTTAGAAAATTAGTCTTTACAGGGATAATTCAGTAAATGACTAAGCGTAGCATAGCATTTTACATGCTCAAGTAAATGTTCAAAAATACTTACACCTACATCTGTAGTATGTATGCATAGGCATTCTCAGGTTGCTAAAACTAAACTAAGAACCAAGTTGCCACAAAAGTGCTTAATGAGAACCTATTATTGAATCATGGTGTCTTAACCTCAACATTAATGTTTAACATACTATCATCAGTCCTCAATCCACCGTTGCATTGTCTGATTTTCTTCCACTAGCACATCATAAATTATATGCCGTTCTTGGATCCATCAATTTATTATCATGAAAGAAAACAATTCGTTATCTTGTAGCTAAAAACAAAATGGCATTTGATGATATTGAAAAGTGGAGAGGAGTGAGGCAGATGGCACTGAAACAGTCCTAGTAATTGTCTTCTGTGGAGTGCATGACTTTTGTGCAGATATCTACTGGAGACTGTTTCCAGAAGAAGAATTAAGAAATATGGAAATCTAAGGGTGTTATACAAATCTAATGACCTGCAGTGAAATTGCAGTGGCCACGGGAAACGTTGTATCTTTTAGCTATAAGTGCACATTTTTTTTCTTTCATGATGGTAAAATGTGATTCCAAGGATGGCATATAACTCATGAATTGCTGAGCAAGGGAAGAAAATCAAGCAATGCAATGATGATTAGTATGTGATAAACTATTTAAAGTTCAATGTGGGATGTCTAAGAATGTCTGTCTGGCAGGGGGGAAGAGCGGGCACGTCCATGGACATCTGCGGGGGCAGCTACATAAAATGTTCCCAGAATAGTATTTCGGAACCTGAATGTCTAGAATAGCCTAATGGTTAGAGTAGAGGGCTAGAACCAGGGAAGCTAGGGTTCAAATCCCACTTCTGCTTTCATTGTGATTGTACTGATTACTGGGAATGGAGTGCTGTCTTGTCTACAACCTTGAAGTTTTTCAGCCAAAACAAGCACTTTCCTGACGTTTTTTGCCTGGAGCAGGTCTAAACTTAGATGCAACTACGGATGTTCAGGGCATTTCAGATCAGGCAGTGACATCTAGGTTCTTGAAAATGTTCCAGCAACGCCTCTACCATGCCCCTGTTCACACTTGGACATTGTCACACTGTTACCAGAGGATGTAGTAAAGGCTGTTAGTGTAGCTAGGTTTAAAAAAGGTTTGGACAAGTTCCTGGAGGAAAGGGCCATAAACAATTATTAAGAAGGGACCCAGGATATCAATGCTTGACCCAATACAAGCATTGTGGAACCTGTGTCTTTTGGGGAAACTGCTAGGTACTTATGACCTAGATTGGCCACTGTTGGAAACAGGATACTGGGCTTGATGGACTTTGGTCTGACCCAGTATGGCATATCTTATGTTCTTATGGATATGTCTAAAAACCCAGCTTCTAAAATGGCTCTGGCAACATCTCTGTGCTTTGGATGTCTCTATGCTCACTTTCAGACATCCAAAGCACAAATAGGGCTTTCAAAATAATCCCCATTAATGTTTACAGGTTAAGACCACACGATTTGATAGGTTTTCATAGTTGTTCCCAGGAGCAGCAGATGGACAAAACATTTGTGGGAGCAGTATTTAATTTAATTTCAGATTTTATATTCTGCCTTATCAATCACAATAAAGATAATACAAAGCACAGTGCAATATTTTATATAAATATGTAAGTATAAATCAATTCATGCGCATTCATGTTCCATTAAAAAAAAATCCCAAAACAGGTGTCATGAATGTAAAAACCCATTATTTTATATTGCAAAACATCAACCTTCAAATAGCCATGTTTTTCAGTTTGTGCCTAACCCTATTATAATTCTGGATCCCATTCAGCTCCAAGAGAATGTTCCACAATTTAAGTCCACAACAGAAAAGAACCATGCCCTAGTTCTTTCTAACTTCATTTTTTCATAAAATACAGAGCAGCTGCAACTTTTGGTTGGGCTTTTTTATTAAGGCACATAGATACATATTCCTATAAACTAAGTGTGCTGCACATGCCAATGTATCTTTTCTGCCTAGGCACTCTGATACGCTACCCTTCCTATATGGAAGAAGCTTTAGGATGTTTGGCCCTAATAGTTAGCAAGTTTCACCTAATCTAACTTCTGATTTTATAGGCACACAAAATTTGTTTTTATTTAACAGTTTTTCTATACCACTTTATCCTACGGTCAAAGCAGTTTACATTGTAACAGAACATTATGCTGTGAACAGGGAAATTAGCTTGGAAGTAACATTAACACTAGAAACCCCGAAGTGCGTCAATTGACGCAAATGCATCTTCGAAGTTGTATACCAGCGCCACTGCTAGAACCATGTCAGTCATGTTCCATGACTTTGTTAGCAAGGTCAAGATGTTCAAATATCTGCATCGAAAATTGACAGATGCACCACCTAGTGGGAAAATGAATTTATACCTAGAAGCCCCAAAGTACGCCAATTGACACACACAATTGTCTTGGATGCGTCAATTGACGTACTTTGGGGCTTCTAGGTATAAATTCATGTTCTCACTAGGTGGCGCATCTCAATCACTGTTTACAGTTTTACTCTGACATTACAAACAATAAACATATGATGACGTCATGTAATGACGTCACATACTGCACGTATTTAACAAATAAGTAACTTCACATTAATTCACATCTGCATTTCATGCTAAACACAGTCGTCATGATAATGCGTCAATTGACGCACTTTGGGGTTTCTAGGTAAAATTCCTTTTGGGGCTTCTGTTAACTACTTTGGTCTAGGGTATCATTTATGACTGGAGTTGGTTGGGGGGATGGGGGTAGGCAAGGTGAGGGGTGGGGACAGGAGGGGAGTGGATAGTTTGAATGACAGCTGGTTAGGTGATGTCTATAAAGCAGTCTTTGAATATGTGAGTCTTTAGGGCTTTTCTGAAGGTTGTTGTGTCCTTTGTGGTCCGTAGCCCTTCAGGAATAGAGTTCTGTAAGTGTGGAGCATAAAGTGAGAAGGCTCTCTTAGAGGTGGTGCTGGTTTTTGTAAATAGTAGAG
Organism: Ichthyophis bannanicus; assembly: GCA_033557465.1. Lineage (NCBI taxonomy): Eukaryota > Metazoa > Chordata > Amphibia > Gymnophiona > Ichthyophiidae > Ichthyophis > Ichthyophis bannanicus. The sequence goes on along the minus strand of CM066033.1, from coordinate 388,231,014 downwards.
ATAAGCATTTCGTATCCTGTGAGCCGGTTCATCTTTTTCTGTTATCAGATGTGACTTGGAGTAGGGTTTGCAGGTGTGGCAGGGAGGAGTTGTTGCATTTTGAAGGTTGTGAAGATGGACTTGTATTTTATGCATTCTCTTATTGGTAGCCAGTGAAGATGTCTGAGTAGGGGTGTTCTGTGTTTTTGTGAGTTGAAGAGGGTCCGTGCTGCTGTGTTAAGAGCGAATTAGAGTGGGTGGCTAGCTGCTTTTGGTAGACCTTGAAGGATGATATTGCAGTAGTCTAAATGTGGAAAAATGGTTTGTTGGAGGAATGAGCAGTAGTTATGGCTGGTTAGAAATTTAAGGTGCGTGATAGTTTTGAGTTTGAAGTAAATGCTTCTTATGTTCTGCATGTGTCTTGTGGTGATGAGGTGTTGGTCCAGTGTAACTCAGAGGTATCGCACATCTTGTTTTACTTTTGTCAGATTCTTTAGAGAGGGTGCGGAAGTTGAGGTGTTTCTCTTGTGAGTATGCAGATGCTACTGCCATGGCGTTTAGTCTTTGGGGAGCTGAAGAACTGGTAGTCTGTGGGGCAAGTTGGTTTAGCAGGACTGTCAGTTTCAGTAAACCAGGACTCTGATGATGAAAATATCAATGTGGTTGTTGATTAGTGTATCAGAGAGAAGTTGTATCTTATTTCTTGCAGATCTGACATTTATGAGGGTAGATTTTAAGGGGGAGATGTTCCTTGCATGCATTTGTGGTGGTGGTATATTTGTGTGTGTTTTATGGTTTGACTTGAATGATGTGTTGTGTGTCTGGGTTTGTTTTCAGTGATGGTTGTGAGGGGGGGTATGTGTGGATGATTGGTATGTATGTTGATAAGCGTGCTAGGGTTGGGAGTGAATGGGTGGTGAGTGTGAACTGAGGAGTGGCATAGTAGCAAGGTGAGAGGCGTCATTGTTATGGTTGTTTTCAGGGTAGTTTGGGAGTTACCTTGCTTGTCGTTTCTTTTGCCTTACAGATGGTTTTTGCTGAGTGCTGAGCACTTCTGTAATGGGTAGGCTGCTGTGCTGGCTTGGAGTTGTGTGGTTTTGTTTTGTTTGTTTTTTAAACTGTTCAGCCTTCTTTCCTACAGGTTGGGCCCACGCCAAAGGGCCCTCTGATGAGGCCTTCAGGCGCAGTCCCACCCAAAGATGAAGTCCTTTTAAATCTGGTGGTGTTGGGCCCAACTGGCCTCTGGAGTGTAGGGTGGAGCAAAGCAACCTGCTCCCTGCTGCTGACACAGATCAGGAAATTTAGTGATATTTCTAAAATTACAGTAAACAATTCACACCTGTCATAGATTCTTTTTTTTTTTTAATTAAATGATTTAACTTCTGTGCAACTGGTTTTGAGTAAATTGAAGATTTGTTTTTCAAGTCGGTCCATTTGATAGGAAAGACTTCTTATTACAGAGGTCTTTTATCACGTCAAACTTTATAATTTTTGTTTTTTAGTGAATTAAGAGCATCAAGGGCACGACTTCTGGAATTATTCGTAGATACCAGCTGTAATGTAGAAATGATGAAAAATGCCACAGATGCCTACTTTTCATTGCTGCAAGGTAGGTATCTTAACATTTTTATAGTACGTGTAGAGTCCCCAAACATACTTATCCACTTGTGTGCCTGATTCAATCCTGCTTGTCGACTGATAGTTGTTTTGTCATCTGGCAGTGCCAAGGTAGGGCAGCTCTCCTAGAGCTCAGAGCTGCCGTGAAATTCTGTACATGTGTGGGCCTTCCTTCATGCAGCAGTCTCCTTAGTGTGTTTCATCATTTTTGTTTTTTGATCTCGCTGGACCGTAGGGCCAACAAAAATAAGCTTTTTGGCCCTGACAGCCTGTTGGAGAAACAGCCAACAATGACACCCATAGGCTCTGTGTCATTTCCTTTGGTCTCAGTGCATCACTTGGAAGACTGTTTGCAGTTGTAAACAGTTCTCCAGTGGAGAAGAGAAGCCTAGTGGTTAGAGCAGCAGCCTGGGATCCAGAAAGACCAAGGCTTGAATCCATCCAATGCTCCCTGTGGCCTTGGGCAAGTCATCTAATCCTCTCTGTCTCTGGTATAAAGTTAGATTGTAAACCTTCCTGGAGATAGGGAAATACATTCAGGTACATAGGTAACTCACCTTGAACTACCACTGTGAAGTTGTGAACTAAATTTATAAATAATAAAGATATCCCAGAGACCAAAAGGATCAACTGGCATTATGACCATTAGAGAACAGAGATGCGCTTAAAAATTGGCAGACTCTGCACAGACCAGAAGGTTCTCCTCCCTCGATGTTGCCTCTGTCCCTTCCTGCAGTGGCTTCAAAAGTCCCATCATAAAAGGAAAGTGGCACACTTCATGTAGGATGCTGGTCTTGGCTGAGACTTTTGACCGAAAGCAAAGATTGATTCTGCTCTGATTTGGCAACAACATTGAACACATCTAAGCGGAATTATTTTATAAAGTGCTATTTCAGCACAGAAGATTTTAATTAATAGCACCATCCCAAAGCACAAGAAGTTAGTTTCTAGGCTCATAGTAACGCATCCAGTTTCTCTGCCCATAGTATACCATTTAACACAGATTCTTCCAGCACAGTGCTTCAAAAGACACAAGGCGTTTTATCTAACCTCTCTGCTCAGACTCAAGGTAACCAAACCTTTTAGTTTGAGGTAGATAAATGTGGAACTTATTGATTTTGTTTAGGTTATAATGAAACATAGGAAATGATGGCAGAAAAAAATCATACTAGCTATCCAGTCTGCCTATCCATCCCAAATACTATGCTCTACAGTCTCTTTCGTTCTTAGAGATCCTCTGTGTTTGTTCCAGCATGAGAAGACCTTCCATAGTCTGGACTGTAAATGGGCTCATACTATCATTTTTTTTTTTTTTTAATTTTTTTATTTATGAAAATTTAACATATACATATCAAGTAAATACTGTGGTGATGAGTGACCAGGAAAGAATGGAAATAGAAGAAAATGGTACTTGTGCCTTTAAAACTACTGACAGCCAAGCTTTGCACAGAGGGAGAAAAACTACTTTGAAAAAAAAGTCAAGCCAAGCCACGCCCTAGCTCTGATGAGGAGGCAGGCTTGCTTAATGATTACGAGCACACATGCAAAGAGAAAGGTGTGGCAGGAAAGAAACAAGTTTTTAAACCCATCTCCAAACAGAGCACAAGGGAGAAGAGAAGTGAGAGCACACGGAGCTTACAGAGTTCACAGAGGAGTTCTCAGCGTGCACGGAGGAGTTCCCAGGAGGTAGAAAGTTCCCAGGGGGAAGAAAATTCCCAGGAGGAAGGAGCTCAGAATTAGGAGAGCTGAGAGCCATGAGGAGGCTGACTTCCAGTTGTTGAAGCCTGAAAGCAGAGAAGGAAGCACTCCATATCTGAGAGAAACTCCCAGACCTAAAGCCAGCAGACGGTTAGTTGGAAAGGCTACAAACCAGCTGGAACAGGTGCCTTTGTCCAATATCCAGGACCCTATGCTAAAAGATCCAACTGCTAGAAGGTGGGTGGATACGTTCCTTTGGGGAAAGAACCGTAACCCAGTCACAAGCAGGGCAGTAAATGTGGACACAGTAGAGACTTTAAAGCAAGCATTAGAGGGAGGGAGAGCTCACTCCTCGAATGTAAATGTTCATGACCAGAAACAGAAGTTATGGAATGAGTTTTATGAATTCCTACAAGACAGAAAGTTTGAAGAAGCTGTTGAGTCCAGAGATAAGCCAGCCATAGTACCAGAACCCATGCAGATTGATTGCTGTGAGTCGCAATCCATTCCAGAAGATACTCTAATGGATTGCTCTCTTTATTTTAAAGAAGCTTGAAAAACCTGTAAGCAGGTTTAAAAGAAGGTTTTGAAAAGAAGAAAATTACCTTTGCTGAAATTGCTTATGAGGCTGTGCTGTGTTTTGCTTTATTGAAGATAACAGTTTTTTTGTTAGAGACTTGTGCTCAGTTTACCTTCAGTTCGTTTCCTTACTTTACTCTTGTGTTATTGGAGAAGTATCCATTGTGTTTGTGTGCCTGAACTTTAATGCGTTTGGAAATCCACAAAATAAATATTCTTGTTTTGCATCAACCAACGGTTGCACAACTACAGTTTGTCTTTGAAAGTGAATTATCAACTACAAGTCCCAGGGTGCATTGCTGGCGACAAAGAATAAAGTTGCATTTTTAAGGACAGACAAAAGGCAGCCCATAGCTGTAAGCCTTAGGCCCAGGATAGGGTCCCACAATACAAACTTGAGAAGAAAGAGGAATAAGGCAGGAGAGCCACAAATCATGCCTAGAAAAAAAAAGCAATAAGGTAACATAAATATGCCCATTACCCACAAGTCCTCATACTACAGAGATCCAAAACAGAGCAGGGAAAAATAAATACATAAAGCAAACCATGCCTAACCACTAGGTCATACAATATCTACAGATGAGTGTACTGACATCGTTCCCCGCACCCCAGACCCCCTGAAGAACAGCAGGCAATAGGGAGCTAATAAAGGTTGCCAAATTGGAGAGGTCATAAAAAATATAGGAAATAGAATTAAACTTAACCAAACATTTACAAGGGAATTTAAGGAAAAATAATCCCCCCAACTGAGTCGCTCCAGGCCTAAGAACCAAAAACTCCCCCCTCCTCCTTTTCTGGGTATCCTGGCACAAATTGGGAAACATACAAATGGACAGCCCTTTAAACAAAACAGATATTTTCTTAAAATACATTTTCAACAGCCTTTCTCAATCAGAAACTAATGCCTATGATATCAGCAAAGTAGCTGGGACAACAGAGTCAGATGCTGAAGTGTCCAATAAATCTGATACATTCAATATGTTCATGGGACCAGACTAGGAGCTTTCATATTTGGTTTACCATCTTTCTTTCCAGTGGGAATATAATAGACTTTGGAGCACGGTGAATGAGATTCCAAAGGAACCCCAAGCACTTCTAAAAGATACATTTTAAACATATGTCGTGCTGTAACCATAGATGAGCGAGGGAAATTTTAAAGTCTCAGATTTGTAGATCTAAATTGGTTTTTCAGCATTTCAAGTTTTATTCTTTGATTGGACAGATTTTAACAATCGCTGAACACCGTTCCTCCATTTGTGAAACCTTATTTTCCAAGATATCAGCTTGAGTTTTAATCCCAACCACAAAGTCAATACAATCCTGCATAGCCCCCACATTCACACAAATAAACTGCAAGGTAGTGTTCGTTTGAACAACCAAACACTCCCCAAGTTTTGTAAGGGCTGTCCAAATTGAGTCCAAGGTAGTATTGGCTGGTTTTACCAGAGAAGTGAGCCATACCAGCTTGATCGATCAAAGCCACAACAGAACTCACCGAGGCATCCGGTTCCCCCGATGCCAACTTGCTTCCAAGGGAGTCCATGAGGGCCTGCTCTCTCTTCCATGCCTGCGGCCACAGAAGCAGTCCTAGGGCCAGAAATCTCCGTTGACAATGCTTCCAGTCCGCTCCCTCCCATCGAGGACACAGTCTTCTCCACATCGGGACCTGCAGCATCGAGCGGGCTCAAGCTCAAAGTCAGCAGGTATAACAGGTAGGAGGGGTAGATCCAGGGTAAGTTTACATCCTGAGGAGGACACTGGACTACCCAATCCCGGCATTGACACAGCCAGGATTCTTCCTCCGGTTTCATCCAAGTGTTCCGGGCACGACTGCAGAAAAGAATCCATCGGCCCTAAGGTAAGAAGGAAAAGGGACTGCGTCAGTAGAATCCCCCGCAGCTTCCCCTTACACTTCAGCATCGCAGAAAGCAGCCCACTCAGCCAGCATAGACAGCAGCCATCTTGGATCTCCCAGATTTTTTTTTTCTTTACTACCTTTTTAAAAGAACAGAGTCCATTAGAAAGTCTTTGCAACTTTTTGTCTCTTTTGACACCAAGGAAGTAACAGTTGATTTGATAACTATAGATGGGTATCTCATTTACCTTTTCTTGGGTAAATTGATTGTGGAATAATGTCAAGTGTTAAGGGACAGTGCTATATCCAGCTTCAAAGCCTGAATCATCACTTTTATGTATGTTATAAATCCCTAACCAAGCCTTGAAGTAAGGTGTCATGATTGTGTGATGGTATCACTGGATTTAATAGCAGCCTTGACACCATGGATTATGATATTCTTATATCTAGATTTAAGGCCCATAGTTTCAGATAAGGCATTAAACTGGTTTCAGCCTTTCTAAAAGGATAGTTTTTTCAATGAATATTTTGGGGTTCATGATATTTTGAAAGCTGGGCCATTGAGCTAGGAGTTGAAGGTATACTATTGTTGCTGGATATTAAGAGAGTGCTTAGCTTAATCGTTTCCTGGCTTCTGTAGAGGCATGTCTGAATTTGGCAAGCAGCTATGATTTTTTTTTTCCTTGTGCCCCCTCCCTATTAAATTAAGTCAACAATATTACAACCAGGTCTTGATATGCAAGTATTGTGGGTATTATTTGACTCTTTACTTGATTTATGTAAACATTTGGGGAATGTTGTAAAATCCATGTTCACAACTAGGGAATATTCAACAGCTGCACCCATATCTAGAGTTTGACAATTTAGCCACAATTATTCCTGCTTCAGTTACTTCATGATTAGACTATTGCAGTACACTACTTTGGCCTTCCAGTGTGCTAATTGATTAACGTCTTGTATTCGGTTCTGTTATGGTCAGATTGCCCATTAACTAATATAGTCGAGCCTCATCAAATCTGAATCAATACTGCTGCTATAGCTCACTTAAAATCTGCATAGTTAAAGAGTACCTGCAAAGCAGCTACTTGATCTTTGCGCCATACCTTCAAGTCGCGTAACAGTGCATACAGAGTAAACGGTCTTTCATCTGTTCGACTCTTGGATCATCATCATGTGTCTGAGTTGCTCCTCAAAACTGGAATGCTCATCTAAAAAAATGGATTGATCCTAAACTTGAGAACTGTCATTTGTGTGTCTGATTCTATTCTGCTTGTCAATGGAGAAATCAAAGCTGCTTACCTGTAACAGCTGTTCTCTGTAGAGAACAGCATTAATCGGGCACACAATCCCTCATGTTTCCCCAGGAGTTGGTCATGAGCTATAAACAAACTGAAGTGATCGAAGGCCACCACTGCATGTGGAAAAGGCCATGCATGCTTGGAACTTTACACCACACTAGGTCTGAGGTGAGAGACCTGTAATCCCAGCACCATCAGATGACATTACTCACTTGTGTGTCTGATTTATTTTATTTTTATTTGTTTTTTCTATACCACGCTATTACAGATCAGTGCAGTTTACAAAAAACATGGTTTACCGCGCTATTACAGAATAGTGTGGTTTACATAAAACATATGAACTAGGCTTATATATAGCTGTTTAAAATATTTACATTAAAACAGGATTAAATTGGTGTTCGGCTGTCTCAGATGTATATATGGCTAGGGTGGATGGTTATAGGCTAATTGGAAGAGGTAAGTCTTCAAGGCCTTTCTAAAAGAAATAATATCTGGGATGGCCCGTATCATTGGTGGGAGTTCATTCCATTGAGTTGGTGCAAATAGAGAGAAGGCATGATTCCTAGTTGATTGGGTACAGGTTCTTATTGTTGAGGGAGTCTTGAGAGAGTTTTTCATGTGTGTTCTTCTGGTCCTGGTCTCTGGTGTTCGTTGAATGAGTTCTGAGAGTGAGGTTGCTGACATTTCATGCAGGGCCTTGAAAGTGAGTAGCAGTGCTTTGTACATCAGGCAACTTGCTATGGGGAGCCAATGAAGCTGCAATTTAACCTTTGCTGTCTATGGAGAGCACCTGTTATAAGTAAACAATTCTGCTGACTTGTTATCTAGGACTCTATTCAGCACAAAACATTTGTAAAATATTTTCTGAAAGTGAATACCTTATTCCTTCCTACTCCTGGGGGAATGCTGCACAAAAACTTTGAAAATTCTGGAGGAGACTGTGACACCAACGTCATAAATGGCCGCTTTAAGCCTTTACTCCTGTCAGTCTGGGGCAAAAAAAAGCATCAAATACCCACCTCTAACCTCAGCAATCATGGAAAGGATTGGCCGAAGTGCCCCAGTGGCGAGGATGGCAGCGAAATTTTAAAAAAAAGTCAAAATTAAAGGACTTCCTTGATTTGGTTGCAGCAGGCAGGCAGACACCATGGAAGCCACCGGAGAAAATGGCAGTGCCTGGTGCATGCACTGTGGGAAACACTAGCCCTAAAGCATTAGGTGTCCATGGTGAATCTCAGCTGACCATGTCCCCCATGCCAGAAATGGATCGGGAAAGAACATTCCACAAGGAAGTGAGGGATTGGTTTAGAGAACTTTAATATGGATCTCTTCCAGGTACGTGAAGATGTGGTAGGAGGCATGGAAGGCCTCTGCTCTGAGATGGAAGAACTGGGTAAGAGGGTTGAAGACATGGAGGAGAGAGGCTCAAGGAGTAGGTGGCATCAGTGAGCTCATGAAAATAAAGTGCACACAGATTAGCTGTGAGAAGAGTTAGAGGACAAAGTTAAAGACCTGGAAACCAGATCTCAATGCAGTAACTTGCAGTTCCAGGGCATCATGGAATGGGTAGCACACGTGGACTGTGTGGCTGTGATTCAAAATGTTTCCTGGGCATTGTTACAAGAGGCTGGCGTGGATATAGAGAGGCTGGATTTGTAAATTGACTGAGTCCACAGAGTGGTATGTGTCCTGGGACCAAATAACAATAATAAACCCTGTTTCCACAATTATGGGGTAAAGGAGCACATGGTGACCTGAGCAAGTGCTCATGGTCCTCTCCAAAGGGAATTCTGTATTGTGGAGATGTTTTGCTAACCTGGCGCAAGTGACGCTCGAGAAAAGGTGGAATATGCATGATGTACTGGTCAAGCTGAGAGAGGAGGGCATTTGGTATGTCTGGACTTTCCCCTTTGGAGTGGCTTTTATAGTTACAGGGAAGAGTAAGAATCCGTGAGGAGACTGTGCATATATTGCTTGAAACTGGAATGGCGGGATTGGATCTGGACCAATTAGTTGAAACTGAAGTGCCCTTAAATAAGAAGTTAATGCCCAATCTACTGATAATGCACCAAACATGGAGAGAAAAAAATCACAAACCGGGAAACCTACTACTACTTGGAGATTCCATCATCAGAGGCACCAATTTGGGAACACAGATTAAAGGAGAGAAAATGGTCAAACGCCTTTCAAGCTCTTCCGCCAGCAGGAATATGAACCAAATTGTTGGCGTAGTTAGTGCAGAAAATAAGCACTCCAAAATAGTGCCTCTACAGTTGAAAGGGATTTCTAGATTCTGGGAGGGAAACTCAAACCTACTGTTAACACTCTAGCATTCTTGGAAATTCTACCTGTTCTTGTTAAGGCGTCAGACAGGCTGCATTTCATAATCAACTTTAATACATGGCTCCAAACCTGGTGCAAACAAGAAGGATTTAGATAGATATATTAGCAACTGGGGAAATACAACAAGAGGCTATACTGTGTGGATGGACTACATATTTCTGTCGCAGGGAAAAGGATCCTAAGTGAAAAATTCAGGCATTACATAGAAAAATATTTAAACTAGAGAAAGGGGGTGATGCATGGAGAAGAACAAGTTCAGGACATCTCTCCCAGCAAAAACATAACATTGGAAACAGCCACACTATTAGCACAAACACCAATGGCAAACAGGAAGAGGCATGCAAAACAAAATCCATGCAAAATACAGGCAAGCTAGTCGTCAAATGCTGGAAAGCAAGAAGCACAAATGCTTGCAGCCTAGCCAGCAAAGTTCCTAACCTGGAAGTCCTAGTGGTGGAAATGGACTTCAACTCGGACATTGTGGCCATTACAGAAAAATGGTTTAATGAGTCACATGAATGAAATATAGTCATAGCTGGCTATGATTTATTTAGAAGAGACAGATAAGGCAGAAAGAGGAGAAGTAGCCCTATGTCAAAAGCAATATTGTTAAGTGCCATCGAGTCTGTGTCGACTCATGGCACTTAACAATATGTTCTTATGTTCTTAGTTGTCCTAAATTGTGTTTGGTCTTCAATCAGGTGGCTCATTGTTGATAGACTGGCACTCGTAGCTGCTGTTACTGTATTGATCCATCTGATTGCTGGTCTTCCTCTCTTGCGTTGACCTTCTATCTTGCTAAGCATAATAGAAACATAGAAATATAGAAATATGACGACAGGCCATGTGGTCTTTTTCTATCTAGTCTGTCCTTCCATAACTACAACAGTCCCCTTTTTACCTTTAGAGATCCTCTGTGTTTGTCCCATGCTTTTTTGAATTCAGTTACTGTCCTCATCTCTACCACCTCCACTGGGAGACTATTCCACGGATCCACTACTCTTTCCGTAAAGAAATATTTCCACATATCACTCCTGAATCTATCTCCCTTCACCCTCATCCCATGTCCCCTCGTAGCAGAACTTGCTTTCAATTGAAAGAAGCTCTCTCCCTGAACATTTATGCCACAGAGGTATTTAAACATCTCAATCATATCACCTCTATCCCACCTTTCCTCTAAGGTGTACATATTAAGATCCTTCAGTCTGTCCTCATAAGCTTTATAATGAAGACCACTAATCATTTTAGTAGCCACCCTCTGCACCGACTCCATCCTGTTCACATCCTTTTGAAGGTGCGGTCTCCAGAATTGCACACTAGACTCCAAATGAGGTCGCACCAGAGACTTATACTGAGGCATTATCACCTCCTTTTTTCTGCTAGCCATTCCTCTCCGTATGCACCCAAGCATCCTTCTAGCTTTTGCTGTCGCCTTTTCTACCTGTTTAGCTACTTTACGATCATCAGACACAACCACGCCTAGGTCCCGCTCTTCTTTAGTGGACAAAAGTACTTCATCCCCCATACTATATTGCTCCCTTGGATTGCTGCAGCCCAAATGCATGACCTTACATTTTTTAACATTAAATCCCAGATGCCAAATTCTAGACCATTCTTCAAGCTTAGCTAGATCCCTCCTCATGTTATCTACCCTTTCCTGGGTGTCTACTCCATTGCAGATTTTGGTATCATCCGCAAAGAGGCAAACTTTACCTGAAAGCCCTTCCGCTATATCACTAACAAAGATGTTAAAAAGAATCGGACCAAGGACAGATCCCTGGGGCACACCACTGGTAACATCCTTCTCCTCAGAGTGAGCTCCATTTACTTGTACTCTTTGTCGCCTACCACCCAACCAATTTCTAACCCAAGCAGTAATTTTAGGGTCCATCCCTAGGGTGCTCAGTTAGTTTATAAGTCGCCTGTGAGGAACAGTGTCAAAGGCTTTACTGAAATCTAAATACACCACATCTAGGGCTCTCTCTGTCCAACTCCCTGGTCACCCAGTCAAAGAAATCAATCAGATTTGTCTGGCAAGACCTGCCTCTGGTGAATCCATGCTGCCTCGGATCCTGTAATCCGCTGGACTCCAGCAACCTCACTATTTTCTCTTTCAGCAGCATTTCCAATAATTTACTCACTACCGAAGTTAAACGAACCGGCCTGTAGTTTTCAATCACATCCTTACTTCCGCTTTTGTGTAAAGGCACCACATGAGCCTCTCTCCAGTCCTTTGGCACCACTCCCGACTCCAACGAGGCATTGAAAAGGTCAGTCAGTGGAGCTGCTAGAACGTCCCCAAGTTCCCTCTGTATTCTCTGGTGTATCCCATCCGGTCCCATCACTTTGTCTACTTTAAGTTGAGAGAGTTTCTCACGAACAGTCTTTTGAAAATTGTTTAAGATGTCCTTTGCTTCTGTTCCTATTTGTGGGTGTTTTCTGAGGTCCTGCTCCTGGTGCTTCACCTGTGAACACAGAACAAAAATATTTGTAAAGCAATTCCGCTTTATCCTTATCAGCTTCTACATATTCCTCCCCTGCACCCTTGAGTCTGACAATACCACTCTTGCCCTTCCTCTTCTCACTAATATATCTGAAAAATGTCTTATCCCCCCATTTTATTGCATTGGCTATTTCCTCCTCCTTTTGAATCTTTGCCTTCTTGACTACTTTGCTAGCTTCTCTAAGTTTCTCCAAATACAGATGCCTGTCTTCCTCTCTCTGTGATCTCTTGTATTTCATGAAGGCCTCCCTCTTTTTCTTCACTTTTTCAGCCACTTCTTTCGAAAACCATAGCGGTCTCCTTTTCCTTTTATCTTTTATTTACCATTTTAACAAAAAGGTTGGTTGCCCTTAAAATATCCCCTTTTCTGTTTTTCCCACTGTTTTTTTTTTCTACATCCCTCAGCTGTTCCCATCCAACTAACGACTCCCTGAGGTATTGGCCCATCTTCGCAAAGTTTAGTCTTCCTAAAGTCTAACAGCCCTAGTTCTAATACTGAACCACACCATCTGGTTATGGCATCTGGCATAATGTTTTTCTTTAATGATCTCTCTCTGCATGATGTGTCCAAAGTATGAAAATCAAAGGTTTTTTTTTGTCATCTGAGCTTCTAAAAAAGCTTAGGTTTGATCTCCTCTAGTACTGACCAGTTTGTTCTTCGGGCAGTCCATGATATACGCAATATTTGTCGCCACCACCATAATTCAAAGGCATCAATTTTCTTCTTGTCTTTCTTTTTCGCTGTCCAACTTTCGCATCCATGTGATATTGAAAATACCATGGCTTGAACAAGTTGAATCTTTGTGTGGAGAGAGACATCTCTGCTCTTCAGAATCTTGTCTTGGTCCTTCATAGCCATTCTGCCAAGAGCAATGTGTTGTCTGATTTCTTGACTGCTTGTTGCTTCTTTATTGATAGTTGATCCAAGTAGAAAAACGTTGTCCACAATTTCAATTTCTTCTCCATGAACAATGAACTTATTGATTTTTGCCAGTTGTCATGATCTTTCGGCTTGCACCTTGATGTAAAGAAGACAGTCTAAAACTGTTCCTTGTTCATGAGAAGCAAATGCTTCAGATAATCTTCACTTTCAGCCAGTAATGTGGTATCAGCATAGCAAAGGTTGTTTGTCTTCCACCAATCTTCACACCTCTGTCATCATACAATCCTGCTTCTCTGATTTGTTCTGCATATAAATTAAACAGGTAGGGGGAACGTATGCAGCCCTGTTGTACACCTTTGCTGATTTTAAGCTATTCTGTTTCTCCTTGTTCCGTTTGAACTGTTGCTTCTTGATCGATGTACAGATTGTGTAAGAGAACGATCAAGTGTTCTGGTATACCCATGCTTCTTAATGTGGCCCAGAGTTTCTCATGGTTTACACAGTCAAAAGCCTTGCTGTAGTCAATAAAGCCCAAATAGATATCCTTTTGGTATTTAGCCTTTTCAAGGATCCATCTCGCATCCGCGATTTCTTTCATGCCTCGCCATTTCCTGAACCCTACTTGCACTTCAGGTAATTCTTGTTCCAGGTATGGTTGTAGTCTCTGAATAATCTTCAGTAGAATCTTCCTGGCATGTGGGATCAGAGCGATTGTGTGATAATTTCCAGTCAATTGGATCACCTTTGTTTAGTATTGGTATAAGAACGGATCTTTCCAGTCAGTAGACCATGATGCTGTCTTCCAAATTTCCTGGCAGAGCCTTGTAAGTATGGTAATAGCTACATCAGTTTGCTGTAATACTTCTATGGGAATGCCATAAGTACCTGGTGCTTTGCTCTTTGATAAGGCTTTCAATGCTGCTTTGACTTCTTTCATCAGTGGTTCTGGATCACAAGGTACAGGTTGAAATGACTACTGATCTACTTGATCTTCATCATATAAAAACTCTGTATAGTATTTCCACTTTTTTTGGTCTTCTCAGCATCATTCAACATAGATCCTTGAGCATCTTGTAACATTCCAATTCGAGACTGGAACTTTTTCTTTAACTCGTAGTTTTATGAAAGCCAATCTTGTTCTTCTAATAGTTGCTGCTTCTATTTCCTTGCATGCATCATTGTAGTACTTTTCCTTGTCATGTCTTGCTGCATATTGGAAATCTCTGAGTTCTGAGATTGCCTCTCTTTCTCTTCTGGCTTTAGCTTCTCTGCATTTCTGAGCAATTTTCAGAGTTTCTTCCATCATCCATTTTGGCCATTTTTGTTTTTTCACCTTTTGTAGAGACTTCTCGCTTTCTTCCAACACAACCTTCTTTATGTCATGCCTTAATTCTTCTGGAGCTCTGTCATTTGTATCTAAAGCTGCAAATCAATTTTGCAGGCACTCTTTTTAAATTCCAGTGGTATATTCTCAAGGTCATATTTTGCTACATTCGTGAGTGGCTTGCTCTTTTCCAACTATAGCTTGAGTTTGCATACTAGTAGTTGGTGATCTGTACCACAATCTTCTCCAGGTTTTGTCTTTGTTGATGTTATAGAGCTTTTCCATCATTGACTTCCACAAATGTAGTCAATTTGATTTTTGAGTGAAGTCCATGTGTACAGTCTGTGCTTGTGTTGCTGGAAGAAGGTGTTCAAGATAAATAGAATTCTGCAAGACCCACAATCTATCAGTCTTTCTCCAACTTCATTTCTGTTGCCAAGTCGATATTTTCCAACCATTTTGCCGCCTTCTTTGTTGCCAACTTTTGCACTCCATTCACCCATGACTATCAGGATATCTTGTTTGCATGTTCTTTCAATTTCAGCTTGTACTTGTTCATAGAACTCATCAATTTCATTCTCTTCTGCAGCTGTTGTTGGGGCATATACTTGAATTATAGTTGTGTTGATAGGCATTCCTCTTAGACGAATGCTGATTAAGCATTCACTGACTGCATTGTATTTCATTACAGTTCTTGGAAGTTTCTTCTTTATTATAAATGCAGCACCATTTCTTCTTTGTCGTTCTTTTCCAGCATAGTAGACCATGTGATCATTGATGCAAAGTGTCCGATGCCAGTCCATTTCAGTTCGCTGACACCCAACAGATCAAATTGTACACGTTCCATTTCATTCTTGACCACCTCCAACTTCCCTTGGTTCGTGCTTCATACATTCCATGTCCCAATATGTAAGACATCTTTGCAGCTTCTGACTCTCATTTCATGCGCAGCTACATCAGCAGTCAGATGTCCCAAGGGCTTTGATCCAACCACATCAGAAATGCTGGCTTTACTCTGAAAAGTCTTTAGCTCCTCCCCAATGACTATTTGAGTGCCTTCTGACCTGGGGGTCTCATATTCCAGCACTCTAGTGCAATTTGTTTTGTTGTGACTATCCATTGGGTTTTCATGGCAAGATACAGAAATAGATTGCCAGGCCTTTCCTCCACACAGTTTAAGTTTAGTGTTGTTGCTGTTGTCACAGAAATGTGATCCTCCACTGCCAACACTGTTCCAATCTGCTGCTGCCCAGATGGGTGGTTTGTCTTGGTCTTGCACCTCAGCTGAGACCTGTTCATCTTGGGAGACCCTGCCAGTAGTTAAACTACCGATAGCTTAGCCCTCAGCATCACTGATGCACACAAGCCCTCACAGCACAACAAGCTGCAAACTAAGTGAGGGAAATGCAGGGGACATGGGGAAAAGAAGAAGCACTGTGGATTGTGTTGGACAGAGGAGATGGCATGATCATCCATACTGGTGTTGTTTACAGGCCTCCAACTCAAACCGAAGAAATGGATAGAGACTTGATTATTGATATTGCAAAGGTAGTCATGAAGGGGGAAGTGATCATATTGAGTGACTTTTTTATCTACCCAGTGTGGATTGGAGTATTCCTTCTGCAAATCTGGAAAGACGTTAGCAATGCATCTTGGAAGGCATCCACAATTTTTAAGACAAATGGTGATGAAACCAACTAGGGAAAGTTCAGCACTGGATTTAGTACTCCCCAGCGAGATAGCATATTGAATGTCTGGGTGAGTGCC
The DNA here is from genome assembly GCA_033557465.1 of Ichthyophis bannanicus. NCBI lineage: Eukaryota > Metazoa > Chordata > Amphibia > Gymnophiona > Ichthyophiidae > Ichthyophis > Ichthyophis bannanicus. Next base: position 388,215,168 of record CM066033.1, on the reverse strand, counting down.
CAATTGAGCAGCAGTGATCATCACACGGTGTGGTTTGAGATAAAAGTCAAGGCAGAGTCCAATCAGAGCAAGTTCGAAATCCTAGATTTCAAAAACGCTGACTTCAGTAAAATGGCCAAGTTCCTGAAGGAGGCGTTGTCAGGGTGGGAGGAGGCTAAGAGAAGTGGAATTGCAGTGGGCTAAACTAAAGGAGGCTATAAAAAAAAAGTTTCATTTTCCTCGTTTTTATTTACTTTCCTTACATATGTATTTGTTGCCCATTTGGTTCTCCAAAGAAATAGTTGCACAAATAAAGACAAAAAAACACAGCTTTCACAAAATTCGGAAGCTCACAGAGAAACACAGAACAGGATACATGATAAAGCTGAACGAGACACAAAAAGAAATAAGAAGAATAGCGAAATCAAAGGCAGAAGAAAAGATGGCTAAATTTCTGAAGTTTAGAGACAACTCATTTTCAGGTATATTCGGGAGAAGAGGGAGATCAGAGATGGCATTGCAAGATTCAAAAGTACTGAGATTGGATTCATGGAAAGTGACATTGAAAAAGCAAAAATGCTAAACTGTTTTTTTTACTAAAGAAAATCCTGGAGAAGGACCACCTGTGATTGACAAATATGCAAATAAGAATCGAGTAGATACTACACCATTCACAGAAGATGTGTTTTGAACAGCTTGCAAAACTGAAAGTGGAAAAGGCCATGAGACTGGATGGAATACATCCCAGAATACTAAAAGAGCTCAGAGGTTCTTGCAGGGCCTTTAAGGGATGTTTTTAATAGATCCTTGGAGACATGAGAAGTCCCACAGGACTGGAGAAGGGCTAATGTGGTACCTCTTTACAAAAGTGGTAATATGGAAGAAGTAACAAACTACAGGCCAGTAAGCCTTACCTCAATGGGGGGCAAAATAATGGAGGTGCTCCTAAAAGAGAGAATGGTGGATTTTCTCAAAACCAATAGATTGCATGAGCCAAGGCACCATGATTTTACCAAAGTACGATCATGCCAAGCAAATCTGATTTTGAGTTCTTTGACTGGGTGACCAGAGGACTAGATCAAGGGCATGCGATGGATGTGATCTATTTATTTTTTATTTTATTTATTTTATTTACATTCTCTTATATACCACGCTATTCTGCATCAGTGCGGTTTACATTGAACAAACTGAAATTACATTGAAGAGGGCATTATAACTTGGAGATAACCCTCCATAGCCCATGTTCCCTGTAAAATAGTTAAGTGGCTTGCCCAAGACCACAAGGAGCACCTGTGGGACTAGAAACCCCAGTCCTTCCTGCCCAATGTTGCTGTCCTCTAGTGGGATTTGAACCCACAACCTTCCGGCCTGAAGTACCTTGCCCCAACCACTAGGCCACTCCTCCACTCAGATCTATCTAGATTTCAGCAAAGCCTATGATACTGTTTCTCACAGGAGGCTTATCAATAAACTGAACAACATAGGGATGGGTCCCAAGGTGGTGAACTGGATGAGAAATTGGTTGGCTGACAGATGACAGAAGGTGATGGTAAACGAACTCGCTCAGATGAAAGAAAGGTGATTAGTGATGTGCCCCTGAGATCAGTCCTGGGACCGGTACTGCTCAGTGTATTTGAGTGATATTGCTGAAGGAATCAATGGAAAAGTCTGTCTTTTTGCAAATGACATGAAAATTTGCAACAGAGTGGACTCCCCTGAGATAGTGGATAACATGAGGAAAGATCTACAAAAGCTGGAAGAATGATCTAATGCTTGGCAGCTAAGATTTAATGTGAAGAAGTGCAGCGTCATACACTTGGGTTGCAGAAATCCAAGGTAATTGTATGCAATAGGGGGCAAGAAGTTAGTGTGCACAGAACCTAGGAGTAAGAGAAGAACCTAGGAGTAATTTATTTAAGGATCTTAAGGTGGTGAAACAGTGTGATAAGGCGGTGGCCAAAGCCTGAAGGATGCTGGGTTGCATATAGAAAGGAATTACCAGCAGAAAGGAGGAAATACTAATGCCACTGTACAGGTCGCTAGTGAGGCCTCACTTGGAATATTGTGTTCAGTTTTGGAGACCATATCTCACAAAGGATATAAAGACTGGAAACTGTTCAGAGGAAGGCGACCAAAATGATTTGGAGCCAGTGCCAGAAGACGTATGAGAAGAGACTTGAAGACCTAAATATGTATATGCTAGAGGATAGGAGGGATGGGAGATATGAAACAGGCCTTTAATATTCTAAGTATTTAATAAACAAACAAACCTTTTTCAAAGACGGGAAAGCTGTAAAACTAGAGGGCATAAAATGAAACTGCAAGGAAGTAATTTGAAAGGCAATGTCAGGAAATAGTTTTTCACTGAAAAGGATGGTGGATGCTTGGAATGCCCTGCCGATGGAAGTGATGTGGGCAGATTTAGTGATAGAATTCAGATTGGCATGGGACAGACACAGTGGATCCCTTTATATCAACAGGAGAAAATTAAATATAATCTATCTCTTGGGCAGATTAGATGGACCATTCTGGTCTTTATCTGCCATCATATACTATGTTACTATGTTACCTAATGACTGAGTCAACTGTCCAGAAGGAGCACCCCCAATGTCAACAGATCACTGATGGACGGCATCATCTTAAGAGGCAATCGGGAGGAGGGGATCTAGTGGCCGATCAAGGAGATCAGATGTGACCATCTGTAACAGGAGGGTACCATCTACCTTGCAATGAGCTCCTAGTGATGGGGGGCTGGGTCTGCCTGATTTCTTTAAGTATTTTATAGCAGCCCAACTGAAGGCAATTCAATCTTGGATTTGGAAAAAGCAAAGGAAGTGTGTGCTCATTGAGCACTTTGTGGAACCGGTGTTGGAAGCAATGTTGTGGGGTAGGGGCGATGGGATGGGGGGGGGGGAAGAATTCCTATATTAGTTTTTCTCTTAATCTGTTGCCCTGTCATCATTAAGTATTGCTAGTCAGGAAGAACAAGGGCCTACATCAGGTATTGCAATGTTCCATTATGGGGAGGGGCGGCTGTGGCCCTTTGAGGGATCACGGGATATGTACCGGTTGGAGGAGTGGGACCATTTCAGCTTATCAAAGCCTGCATTTATCTACTGCAATGGGAGGTGCAAGCAGAGTTGATGAAAATGAAAGTGTGTTTTTGAGGTGGTGTGTACGGGGGTGGGGGGCTTTGGGTAGGAAAGGGGTGTTGAGTTCGGGAGGCCCAGAAAAAATGGGAGATATGGGCAAATGGGAAAAATACTAGGGGCTGACATGGACAGAGGAGGAGTGGGATGGGATTATAAGGGGGGTGTCCAAATTTTAGATAATGGATATAAATTCTTACTCCAGTGGTATTTGACACTGTTAAGGATGTAGAAGGGCAAGCATTCTGTGCTCAGGGGACTGCTGGAGGTGATGTGGGGAGCAAGGTACATTGCTGCATATATATGTGGGACTATAGGGTAGTTCAGGAATACTGGGTTACTGTTGTTATAAAGGTCATGGAAGAAATAGCTTTCATGCATATCTGCTGTCATCTTGTTGCACCAGAAGGTGGATGCAGTGCCACAGAAATTACAGGAGGTGGTTAAACATTGCATAGTAGCCACCAAATATACAATTGCAGCACACTGGAATAGGCTGGTGCTGTCGGGCAAGGTTTTGCACTTTGCTGATCTATATTTGATGCATAAATTGACTTCACTTAAACATGGGAGGTGGTGCGCACCAGTGGAGAGGGGTTGTGGAAGTGGTTAGCGCCCAATGGTAATAGATAGGTAGGTGGCTGTGACAGGGATAGGTTGGTGAGGGAGTTAGAGGGGAGAGGCTCACTACATGGGGTAAGTGTAAAGGGGGAGGGGGAGAGAGTGGAATGTTGGCTGGTTTAAGGTTTGTCCTGGTGATTGTTTCAGTGATGCACCGTGTTATTTTTTCCATAAAAAGTGTAATAATGATTCAAAATGAAGAGTATTTTTTTTTAATTTCTGTGCACAATATTTTAAAATTCTCCATTCGTTTATTTGTAATTTTTTTTTTTTAAATTTTTTTTACTGAAATATCCTTTCAGAAAGCTTGGCTCCCTGCTCCAGTTCAACAGTTCAGACGCCACCAAACTTTCTCTCTCTCTCTCTCATCTACTTGAACCCTTATGTATAGTTATCTCCCCTACTAAAAGCTTGCCGTGGAAGCAAAAACTTACAACTTTTTCAAGTACATTCATAGCAAAAAATCTGAGGCAGTTGAACCATTACATGATAGAGGGTAAAAGGAGGCACTAAGGGAACACAAGGCCGTAACGGAGAGACTGAATGAATTCTTTGCTTCGGTCTTTACTGAAGATGATGTAGGGAGGTTACTGTTGCCTGACATGGTATTTAAAAGTGATGTATCAGAGGAATTGAAATAAATATTGATAAACCAGGATGATGTATTATAGCTATCTGATAAACTGAAGAGTAGCAAATCACCTGGATCGGATGGTATACATTTGAGGGTGTTGAATTGAAATGTGAGATTGCAGACCTACTATCTGTGAGCTATCATTACAATCATCTGTAGTACCTGAAGATTTGAAAATGGCCACTGTAACAAATTTTAAAAAGGGTTCCAGGGATGATCCAGGAAACTACAGACCAGTGAGCCTGATGTTAGTACCGGGAAAAATGGTAGAAACCATTATAAAGAACAAAATTACTAAACACGTAGGTAGTCATGGTTTAATGGGAGAAAGCCAACATGGATTTAGCCAAGGAAAGTCTTGTTTCACTAATCTGTTATATTTTTTTAAGGTGTGAATAAACAGGTAAACAAAGGTGAGCCAGTTAATATAGTATATCTGGATTTTCAAATTGCCTTTGACAAGGTCCCTTATGAGAGAGACTTGGCAAAATTAAAAAGTCATGGGATAGAAGGCAGTGTACTATAATTGATCAGGAACTGGTTAAAAGATAGAAAGCAGAGAGTAGGACTAAACAAGCAATTCTCTTAACGGAGAAAGGTGACTAGTGGAGTACCCCAGGGATCTGTGTTGGGCCCACTGCTTTTTAACATCTTCATAAATTACCTGGAAATGGGAATAATGAGTGAGGTGATCAAATTTGCAGATGACACAAATTTATTCAAAGTTATTAAAACACAAGAGGATTATGAAACATTGCAAGAGGACCTTGATAAATTTGAAGACTGGACATCCAAATGGCAGATGAAATTTAATGTGGACAAGTGCAAAGTTATGCACTTAGGGAAGAAGAACCCAAACTATGGTTACATGATGCAAGGTTCCACATTAGGAACCACCACCCAGGAAAACAATTTAGGTGTCATGGATAATGCATTGAAATCCTCTGCCCACTGTGCATTGGTGGCCAAGAAAGCAAATATAATGCTATCAATCATTAGGAAGGGAATGGAGAACAAAACCAAGGATGATTATAATGCCTCTGTATCATTCCATGGTGTGACTGCACCTTGAATATTGTGTGTAATTCTGGTTGCCATATCTTAATAAGGATATAGCAGAATCAGAATAGATACAGAGAAGAGCCATCAAAATGGTAAAGGGGGTGGAAGGATACCCCTATGAGGAGAAGCTTAAAAGGTTAGGGCTCTTCACTTTGGAAAAGAGAAAGCTGGGGAGGGGGGATATGTAGAGGTTATAAATGTAATGAATGGAGTGGAATCGATAAACGTAGATCAGTTGTTTACTCTTTCAAAAAGTAGAAAGACTAGGGGACACTCAATGAAGCTACAATGTAGTCAATTTAGGACTAATAAGAGAAAATATTTTCACTCAATGTGTAATCAAACTCTGGAATTCGTTACCAGATGTAGTAAAAGCTGTTAGTGTAGCTGGACTTAAAGGTTTGGACAAATTCCTGGAGGAAAAGTCTATAAACTATCATTATTAAAGAGGACCAGGGAAATCCACTGCTACCCCAAGGATAAGCACTGTGGAATTAGTGTACCTTTTTTTTGGGACATGACAGGTACTTGAGACCTGGATTGGCCACTGTTGGATGCAGGATACTGGGCTTGATGGACCTTGGTCTGACCCAGTATAGCAGTTCTTATGTTTCTCTTGGATGGTTCAACCACCAAGCTTTCTTTCTCTAGTCCTATTAGCCAGCAAAACCCTCTCTTCTCTCCCCCTCCCCCCTTCTATCTTCTCTCCGTCTTGCAAGGCTCTCAGTTTGGTCCCCAAGTTCTTTCCCCTCTCCAGGAGCACCTCCACCAGTTACCCCTCCAGCTTGCTCTGCTCCTTCTCCCCCAGACAAAACCCCTCAGTGTTTTTTCCATCCCTGCAATAATGGCTTCCGTTATGCCCCACACATCCCATCTAGATATGATTGGCAATGCACCCCGAGGAGGAGGAGAATAGCTGCTCAATGGACTATATCATCCTACTCTGCTGCTGGCTATCAGATTGTGTTTATTTGAAACACACAAATATACTGTGTCCTGAATGGTTTAAATTAGCAGTCAGTCCCTGGGCTGTAGAGGTGGAGGAGGAAGCTGCCCAATGAGCATCTGTTCTTATCCTCTTAGCCATGCATTGCTAAAATAGCTAGCTGAGGTGTATGGAATATAATAGGAACAGTTGCTGTATTGCAGTGGATTGATCATGCTGAGGGATTCTTCTGGTGCAGGGGAGGGAGAGGTGACTAACCATGCCAACTGCTGCTGTCCATACTACATCCTCTTTACTGTGCAGAATTCTGCAGTAGGGAAACTGTGTCGATTCTGCATGGAGTTCACCCAGGAGTAATTTCTCCATAGCTGCTTAACTTGCAGATTTTCAAAAATTAAGGGAGTGATTTTTTTATAACTGGAAAGCATGGGTAGGCATCTACATAAGTGTTTATTTTATTAAGTCAAATATGCGCCTACTTGTCTTTATAAAATACCCTAATCTACATGTGTACACATGAACATTTTTATACCCGCTCATGAGTGGGTTAAATGATGATGCCCACATTCAAGACATGCTCCGTCCACATACACTACTATTTTTATAATCTGTCAATGTGCATACATGAAAACCCCACCCACCCCTTTGCCCAGACCACACCTCTGGCTATGTTGATGGCAAAGTGAGTGCTTTTATGCTATTTTTACACTTATGTACATAAATGACCTCTTATAAGATACAATGTGGCCACATACACAGAGGAATGACTTTATAATGTATAGTGGGCTTCTGCCAGGGTGTGTGTGTGTGTATTTTACAGGAGTAAATGCATGGTCTTCTCAAGGGTTTAAGTGAGAAACTTTAGTTTTAAAGAGTTCAGGTTCTAAAGATTTTTATTCATCTGCTGATTAGGGGTGTTCATTTTGCATTGTACATTTTTAATAATTAAACATCCCTTCTTATTTGTTCTATGTAGCAATTTTTATTGTGATGCGTTTTCAAGTGCTTACTGTGTCTTACAGGTTTCATAACATCACTGGATGGTAGCACTCAAGACAACAAACTGCGATACATTCAGAACTTTAAGTGGACAGATACATTACAAGGAAATATTCCAAGGTATGTAGTGCTAAGTCTTTTGTGCTGTGGCTTATACTGTACCATAGTAGATGATAGCAGATAGAGGCCAAAATAGCCTATCCAGTCTGCCAAGTAAAGTGTTTAGGGTTGTAACTGCTGCTCCTTGCAAACCAGTATCTGTTGTGGTAGGCAGTGCAGGTAGCTTGGAATTTTGAGACGGAGTGCAATGAAAGGAAACTGTTGAACTACCTATTTTGGATGTGTCAGTTTTCCTGTGTGGGGCTGGGAGCATGTTTTTTGAGCTTCCTGTTAAGTCAGAACTAGAAGTTCTCATTCACAACTACCCAGAAATTTTTCATATCCCTTAACTTGCCCTGCATAATACAGTATTTTATTTTATTTACATTCTCTTATATACCGCGCTATTCTGCATCAGTGCGGTTTACATTGAACAAACTGAAATTACATTGAACAGGGCATTATAACTTGGAGATAACTATTTTACAGGGAACATGGGCTATGGAGGGTTAAGTGGCTTGCCCAAAACCACAAGGAGCACCTGTGGGACTAGAAACCCCAGTCCTTCCGGCCCAAGGTTGCTGTTCTCTAGTGGGATTTGAACCCCCGACCTTCCGGCCTGAAGTACCTTGCCCCAACCACTAGGCCACTCCTCCACTCCACTACAGTAGTTTTAGCGACAGCCCTCATTCAGGTGTCATGTTCAAGGCTCCTTCCAGCAATCATGGGCCTTAAATTTGGACACCAAGTATCACCATTTCTCCAGGAACAAGCAGGAAGTCAGTCCTCACATATGGGTGACGTTGGCGCCGACGGAGCCCTCGTGCGGAGCAATTCCCCAGCTTTCAAAGAAAGCCTTTGGGAATGCATCACGCATGCGCAGTCCCCTTCCCACCCAAGGGTGCCATCTTGCTCAGTCTTCTTTTTTCCGCAGAGCCCAATGGACGTGGTCCTGTTTTCACCATGGAAAAAGTAGAAAAGTTGATTTATTTTTTAGCTTCCCAGTTCGACACCGGTTCCCCTTCCTGCCCTCGGCTCGGTACACCGGTATCGAGTCTGGTCCTATTTTACGTTTTTGTCCTTCGTGACGAGCGTTCGTGCTCTTTTTAGTTTTCACTGGCAACCCGGTTGTTTGACCTCACAGGGGCCCTTTTTCCCCCGATGGCTGCCAGCAGGTTTAAAAAATGTGATCAGTGTAAGAAGTTGATGTCTCTCACCAACACACATGACTGCTGCCTCCGATGCCTCGGCCCCGACCATGACCCGGTGGTCTGTGGGCCGTGTGGTAAGATGACTTCAAAGTCTTTGAGGAGCAGGCAGCAGGAGTGTGACAGGATTTTCTCTGAGTCCGCCTCTGGCCGGGCCCGGACTTCACCAGAAGCCTCGACATCTCGGGATTCGGAGCCCGAGCACCGTCACGGGTCTTATGAGCGGGGTTCTCCCTCCAGGGAACACCGGAGGAAGAAGAAACTCGTGAGGGCGGTGTCGCTGGACGCCTCTGACCGCTTGGGCCCTCTGGTTCCAAGCCGCGGAGCCTGGACCGCTGCCCCGGGTCCTCTGAGTCGGAGAGGCCGGCTAAACAACCTCGCAGGGAGCCGGAGACGTTGGACAAGGTAACTTCTGTTGTCCTCGTGGACTCTCCTCCAGGAGAGCCGGCGTCGGGCCGGACAACGTCAGGACCCGAGCCGGGAGCTGCAGAGCCTTCTGAGCTTGGTCTCAGGTTGTAGGCACTTATGGCCGGACTCGCCGGTCCATCCGCCCTGACCACCGGGACGTCAAAGTAGACGCTGGAGGCCGAGCCGATCCTTGAGTCGATCATATCTTGAGTCGATCCTCGGCCAAGGTCCCCTTCGATCTCCCGTTCGGGACAGAGGTCGTCGGCACCAGTGCCCTCAGCGTCGGGACGGGTCTGGCTCGAAGCCCTCGAGCCCAGAGCCCATCGAGTCCTCCTCGGAGGACTCTGCGTGGGAGATGGAGGAGGAAGACTCCCCAGACACCTTCCGGACCCGGTGTATCCCATCGGACTCTCTGGGTTCGGAGCCTTGGAATAGGTCCCCTCCGGAGGACACTCGGTTCTCGGACTTCATCAGGGACATGACCAAGACTTTGGCATTCCTTGCGGATGCCAAGGAGGAGCCTCGAGCCGAGGAGCTCGATGCCCTCCAGTATAACGCTATCCCAAAGGAGGCCCTTACTGTACCAGTGCCTCTGATGTTGGAACAGCTGATGCTCCGCATGTGGGAGTCCCCGGCCTCGATGCCGGTGCTCAGCAAGCGGGTCGATTTCATCTATTGAGTCCGCAGGAGTCCTGGATTCCAGAAAGCGCAGCTGCCGCACAACTCCATGGTTGTGGAATCAGCCATGCAACGGCTGAAAAGCCAAAAAACGCACTTCTTGGTGCCTCCTGGCCGGGAGGCCCAGAACCTGGATGCCCTCGGCAGAAAGTGCTACCAGGGCTCGATGCTGTCATGCCGTGTCCAAACTTACCAGCTGTACATGGGCATGTACTTGCGTGACCTGGCAAAGGAGATTGCCATGTTCTTGGCTGGCCTATCCGAGGAACCCTTGCAGCGCTTCAAGGCCTTGTCCACGGAGAACAGAGTGCTCGAAGTTCATGTCTCGAGCAGCTTACGACTGCTTCGAGGCTTCAGCCCAAGTAGCCATGGCCGGCATCGGTGCACGCCGTCAGGCCTGGCTCATGTCGTCGGACCTAGACCCATGGGTTCAGGACAAGTTGGTCGATGTCCTGTGCCGAGGAGACAACCTCTTTGGCAAACCCATGAGTGAGAAAACTGCAGAAATCGAGTCTGAGTACTTGCACTAGGTTCAAGGAGCTCTTTGCTCTCAGGGAACGAGTACGTTCTCTAGAGGCTAGAGTAGCAGACTTCGAAAACATAAGAAAGACAGAGAGGTACATAGACGAGACCTACAGGGATATAGTCCTGAAGTCCCACCTCCCAGTCTGGCAGCATCCCTGTTGCCATGGAGGAGAGAGGTCACGTGACAGAGCATCACCCTGTGGCAGGAAGTGATCCTGTAACTAGGACCTGTCCTCCAGGTGATGCAAAACCCTCTCGCACCAAGGAAGTTTCTCTACGGCCATGTGCCCATGAGGGAAGGGTTAGGACAGCCGTTTATAGTTGGTGATTCGATCATTAGGCATGTAGATAGCTGGGTGGCTGGTGGACGTGAGGATCGCTTGGTAACATGCCTGCCTGGTGCGAAGGTAGCAGACCTTACGCGCCTCCTAGATAAGGTCTTAGATAGTGCTGGGGAGGAGTCTGCTGTCTTGGTACATGTCGGTACCAATGACATAGGAAAATTTGGTAGGGAGGTTCTGGAGGCTAAATTTAGGCTTTTAGGTAGGAAGTTGAAATCCAGAACTTCCAGGGTAGCATTCTCTGAAATGCTTCCCGTTCCACGTGCAGGACCCAAAAGGCAGGCAGAGCTCCGGAGTCTCAATGCGTGGATGAGACAATGGTGCAGAGATGAGGATTTTGGATTTGTTAGGAACTGGGGAACATTCTGGGGAAAGGAGGGGCTCTTCCGAAGGGATGGGCTTCACCTTAACCGGGATGGAACCATGCTGCTGGCATTAACCTTTAAAAAGGAGAGGGTGCAGCTTTTAAACTAGATAATAGGGGAAAGCCAACAGTCGCCCAAGAGCACATGGTTCAGAAGAATGTATCCTTGAAGGATACTACCAAAAGCAGAGAGGTTCCAAAAAAGAGTAAAGTAGCCCAAATGCCCTCGAGTATGGAGCAGACAGAGCTTAAAGATCCCAAATTACCCATGTCTACCAATAGCCAAATTAATATGAATAAAATACAGTCTCTAAAATGCTTGTATGCAAATGCTAGAAGTCTAAAAAATAAGATGGGAGAGTTAGAATATATAGCACTAAATGAGAGGTTAGATATGACTGGAATATCAGAGACATGGTGGTGGAAGGAGGACAATCAGTGGGACACTGATACCTGGGTGCAAACTGTATCGTAATGACAGAGCTGATCAAATTGGTGGAGGGGTTGCGCTCTGTTAGAGAGGGCATTGAGTCAGAAAGGATTAAAGTTTTGCAGGAAACAATTTGCTGTAGAATCTCTATGGATTGAAATTCCATGTAAAAAGGGGAAGGCAATGGCAGTGGGGGTGTACTATCGATCGCCTGGCCAGAACGAACAAATGGATGATGAAATGCTCAAAGAAATCAAGGAAGCTAACAAAAGTCACAACAGAGTAGTAGTAATGGGTAATTTCAATTACCCCGGTATCGACTGGGTCAGTGTCACGGCAGGACATGCTAGGGAGATAAAGTTCCTAGATGACATAAATGACTGCTTCTTGGAGCAGCTGGTTCATGAACCGACCAGAGGGGAAGCCATATTAGACCTAGTCCTTAGTGGAACACCAGATCTAGTGGAATTTGTTACCGGAGGATGTAGTAAGGGCTGTTAGTGTAGCTGGGTTTAAAAAAGGTTTGGACAAGTTCCTGGAGGAAAGGTCCATAAACCACTATTAAAAAGGGACCCAGGATAATCAATGCTTGACCCAGTACAAGCATTGTGGAACCTGTGTCTTTTGGGGATATTGCTAGGTACGTATGACCTAGATTGGCCACTGTTGGAAACAGGATACTGGGCTTGATGGACCTCGGTCTGACCCAGTATGGCATATCTTATGTTCTTAAGGATTTAGGTGTCATTGCGAATAATGCATTGAAACCCTCTGCCCAGTGTGCATCAGTAGTCCAGAAAGCAAATAGAATTCTAGGAATCATAAAAAAAAAATAATGGAGAACATAACCAAGGATATTATAATCCATCTTTATCATTACATGTTGCGACCGCACCTTGAATACAAGGGCATCAATTGGATAGTCATTATAGTAGGAGAGAGGAGACAGGTTCCTACATTTTTTTTAACCTTGTTAGTCTATTCAGCTGCTTTAATTTCAAATTTTTGAATTTCACCTAAGGAATGCCACCAAAAGGTGATATTCAAATTAGACAAATCTTTCCAACTGTGAAGAATCATTTTAATTGATAAATCAAACTATTTAGGCGTCATCGTGGATAACATGTTAAAACCCTCTGCCCAGTGTGCAGCGGTGGCCAAGAGAGCAAATAGAATAAATAAAACAAAGGATATTATAATGCCTCTGTATCGTTCCATGGTGTGACCGCACCTTGAATATTGTGTGCAATTCTGGTCGCCGTATCTTGAAAAGGATATAGCGTTATTAGAAAAGGTACAGAGAAGAGCCACCAAAATGGTAAAGGGGATGGAAGGATACTTCTATAAAGAGAGGCTAAAAAGGTTAGGGCTCTTCAACCTGGAAAAGAGATGGCTGAGGGGAGATATGATAGAGGTCTATAAATTAATGAATGGAGTGGAACGGGTAAACGTACATCGATTGTTTACGTCATCAGAATATAAAAAGACTAGGGGACATGCAATGAAGCTACAGGGTAACCTATTTAAGACTAAAGAGAAAATATTTTTTTCACTAAACGTGTAATCAAACTCGGTAATTTGTTACCAGAGGATATAGTAAAAGCTGTTAGTGTAGCTGGGTTTAAAAAAGGTTTGGACAAGTTCTTGGAGGAAAGGTCCATAAACCATTATTAAAAGGGACCCAGGATATCACTGCTTGACCCAATATAAGCATTGAGGAACCTGTGTCTTTTGGGGGAACTGCTAGGTACTTATGACCTAGATTGGCCACTGTTGGAAACAGGATACTGGGCTTGATGGACCTTGGTCTGACCCAGTATGGCATATCTTATGTTCTTATGGTGTTGGGACCACTTGGCAATAGTGATCATAGCATGATCACCTTTGATTTAATTAGTGGAGGAGGGATAGTAAGGAAATCCACAGTACTACCTTTTAACTTTCGAAAGGGAGACTATGATAAAATGAGGAAAATAGTTAAGAAAAAACTAAAAGGAGCAGATGCAAAGGTTAAAGACTTACATCAAGCTTGGGTGTTGTTGAAAAATACTATCTTGGAAGCCCAGACCAGCTGTATTCCACGCTTTAAGAAAAGTGGAAGGAAGTCCAAAAAACTGCCAGCATGGTTTAAAGGTGAGGTGTGAGAGGCTGTTGTTGCCAAAAAAGCATCTTTCAGGAAATGGAAAAAAGAGCCAAACGATGAAACCTGCAAACAGCACAAGCACTGGCAGGTCAAATGCAAGGCATTGATAAAGCAGGCAAAGGGAGAATTTGAGAAGAAGCTTGCTGCGGAAGCAAAAACGCGAAATAAGAGTTTTTTCAAGTATATTCGTAGCAAAAAACCTGTGAGAGACTCGGTTGGTCCATTAGATGATAGAGGAGTTAAAGGGGCACTAAGAGGCGACAGGGCGATAGCGGAGAGACTGAATGAATTCTTTGCTTCAGTCTTTACTGAGGAAGATGTAGGGATGTTACCCATGACTGAAGTGGTATTTAAAGGTGCGGAAGAATTGAAGGAAATATCGATACATCGGGAAGATGTATTACAACTATTAGATAAACTGAAGAGTAGCCAATCACCTGGGCCGGATGGTATACATCCAAGGGTGTTGAAAGAACTGAAATATGAGATTGCAGACCTGCTATTAGTAATCTGTGAACTATCATTTAAATTATCTCTAATAGCTGAAGATTGGAGGACTTTTGGCAAAACTAAAGAGTCATGGGATAGGAGGCAGAGTACTACTGTGGATCAGGAACTGGTTAAAAGATAGAAAGCAGAGGGTTGGGCTAAATGGCCAGTTTTCCCAATGGAGAAAGGTGAATAGTGGTGTACCCCAGGGATCTGTGCTGGGTCCGCTGCTTTTTGACATATTCATAAGTGACCTGGAAAGGGGAATAACGAGTGAGGTTATCAAATTTGCAGATGACACAAAACTATTTAAAGTTGTTAAAACCCAAGAGGATTGTGGAAAATTGCAAGAGGATCTTGATAAATTGGAAGATTGGGCATCAAACTGGCAGATGAAATTTAATGTGGACAAGTGCAAAGTTATGCACCTAGGGAAGAACAACCCAAACTATGGTTACACAATGCAAGGTTCCACATTAGGAACCACCACCCAGGAAAAAGATTTAGGCGTCATTGTGGATACCATGTTAAAACCCTCGGCCCAGTGTGCAGCGGCAGCCAAGAGAGCAAATAGAATGCTAGGTATCATAAGGAAAGGAATGGAAAATAAAACAAAAGATATTATAATGCCTCTATACCGTTCCATGGTGAGACCGCACCTTGAATATTGTGTGCAATTCTGGTCGCCGTATCTTAAAAAGGATATAGCGTTATTAGAAAAGGTTCAGAAAAGAGCCACCAAAATGGTAAAGGGGATGGAAGGATACTCCTAATGAAGAAAGGCTAAAAAGGGCTCTTTAACCTGGAGGGGAGATATGATAGAAGTCTATAAATTAATGAACGGAGTGGAATGGGTAAACGTAGATTGTTTACGTTATCAGAATATAGAAAGGCTAGGGGACATGCAATGAAGCTACAGGGTAAACTATTTAAGACTAATAAAAGAAAATATTTTTTCACTCAACGTGTAATCAAACTCTGGAATTTGTTACCGGAGGATGTAGTAAAGGCTGTTAGTGTAGCTGGCTTTAAAAAAGGTTTGGACAAGTTCCTGGAGGAAAGGTCCATAAACCATTATTAAGAAGGGACTGAGGATATCAATGCTTGACCCAGTACAAGCATTGCAGAACCTATGTCTTTTGGGGAAACTGCTAGGTACTGTGATGAGGAGAGTATGGCTGAGCCCATGGAATTGGGAGAAAATCAGACATTTACCTTTAAAGAAAGACAGGCAAGGAATCAGTAGCTCTCAAACTGCAGGCAGAGAAAAAAACATGCAGCTACTGAGGACAGGACACACCCAAGCTCTGCTAATCCAAGGGCAGGCTTGGAAATTAATGAGGGACACCTGGGTGAAGGGGAGTGCACGGTAGTTCAGAGACACTCTTATAAACCCAGGGAAATATTGGAGGAAATAATGGAGAGAGAGAACAGCCAGAGAGAGGGCAACAGGAACAGGAGTACCAGGACGAGGCAGCACCCGCAGCAGCACGCTGGAAGGAAAGATACAGGAAACCAGCACTCGAGAGAGCTGACCAGGGAGAACACTGGAAAATTCCGTGGGGAGAAAATCACCAGAGAAAGGCCCAGAGAGTTCACCGTGGAGGAAAACGGTGGAGACTTCCAAGGGAATCTCAGAGGTGAAAGCCCTAGTTAGAAGGAAACCAGGATTGCAGGGAAACTGCAATTGGTTTTAAAACTAGGAGAGCTGTGCCAGAGAGAAGTTCTGATAAGGGTCAGGCTGCAGTGCCAACCGTTCCTGAACCAGCTAAAGAGCTGCAACTTCCAAAAAGGTGCATGAATAAAAGGGTAGCCAAAAGTGCCATAAGCCAGTTAGAGGCATTGTGTCATTTTGATGCAAGAAAATAACCTCCACGTTCCTGGTGGAAACCCTGTGCATAGGGAAAAGCCTCCGTGGAAAAAGGTTCTGGAACTTTTAGAGAATATTAAGCCTGAAGTTTTTCATGCTGGCTTAAAGCCAGATTTACCGGATACAGGTCCTGAGGAAATGCAGATAGACTATTATGAATCTGATGAGGGGTCTGAAGATTCAGTAATGGATTGTTCTCTGTGCCATAAGGCAGAATAAAAAGTTCTTGGATAAAAGAAGGGAAAAGCCTATAACCTGAAAGTCCTAGAAGGCAGTCTGAAAACAGGGAGAAATGTGTTTAGCAAGGAATGCTAAAGAACCCTGTTGCTGACGAAAGGACATTTCTTTTGGGTTTGAAGAGAAGAGAAACCTTGTTTGATTGCTGAATGATTTGAAAAACAGCGACATGTTAAAAAGCTACATAAAGCAGTTTCATTGTTTGGTTTGGTATAAATGCCTATGGATTATTGTTTGGAGAAAGAATCCTGTTTGTTTTGCGTTGAGCCTTAATGCTCTTTAGAAAAAGAAATAAATTCCTGTGTTTTGCCTTGTAAACCCTCGATCTCCACACTACTTGGTGGGTTTTTTTTAAACACAACTACAAATCCCAGCAGCCTCGGCGCTGGATGAGGAAGAAAACTCTTTAATTAAAGGACTAACAAGTGCAGCCCTAGGCTTATAGGTTGTTGCCTGGGCCAGGGGCCTCCACAGTACGTACGACCTAGATTGGCCACTGTTGGAAACAGGATACTGGGCTTGATGATGGACCTTGATCTGACCCAGTATGACATATTTTATGTTCTTATGACCCGGACAAGGTTGTCGAAGAAGACATCTGCACCTTCTCACAAGAAGACGGCCTCGGGGGGAAAAAGCACTTTTTCCCGAGGAAGGGGGTGGCTTACAGAAACTACCCTACTTACCAGGTCGCCCCAGCTCCCCAACAGGGGCACCAGACCAGGGGACAGGGGCATGGGCCATGTAAGCCAAAGACCTCCAAGCCTCCAGCTCTGGCTCCTATTCAGCCGGGAGGGTTTTTTTTGACTCCCAGTGCATAGCTCTTCTCCCACCAGTGGTTTGGCCCTGCACAGGAGGAAGGCTGGCCCTGTACACTCACAGGTGGCCAGCCATTACTACCGACACCTGGGTTCTGCAAGTAGTCCAGCAGGGCTACTTACTTCACTTCCACCAGGTGCCCACCTCCTTTTTCCCAGGAGAGCCTCTCAGGCCCCCTCTTCACAGGAACCACCTCTGCAGGAGTTGGCAGGTCTACTAAAGGATCAGGCGTTGGAACCGGTGCCCCACCACCTGCAGGGGCAAGGCTTCTACTCCAGGTATTTCCTCATACCAAAAAGAAAAGGAGGCCGACGCCCCATCCTGGACTTGAGAAATCCTAAACAAGTTCCTGATGAGGGAAAAGTTCAAGATGCTTTCCCTTGGCACCCTACTGCCTTATCTCCACCAGGGAGACTGGCTATGCTCCTTAGATTTAAAGGATGCATATACTCACATCCTCATACACCCAGACCACAGACAATACCTTAGGTTTGTGGTCGGAGGAAACCACTTCCAGTACAAGGTGCTTCCCTTTGGCCTAGCTTCTGCTCCCAGAGTATTTATCAAATGCCTAGCAGTAGTGGCGGCCTTCCTCAGAAGCCAGGGAGTCTTCATCTTTCCATACCTGGACGACAGGCTCATCAGGGGCCAGGAGGCACAGCAGGCCACTGCTCGCACAGTCACCCTGCTCCAGCACCTAGGGTTTGTTATCACAAAGTCCACTTTACTCCCCACTCAGAACTTGGTGTTCATAGGGGCAAGACTGGACACACTTCAGGCACGGGCGTACCTACCGCTGAAAAGGGCGAGGCGGTTGCTGGACTTGGTACAGCAGGTCCAACACAAACCTCAAGTCTCCGCAAGGGTCTTCCTACGCCTCCTGGGCCACATGGCCTCCACGGTGCATGTGACTCCATATGCTCGATTCCACATGCGCACAGCTCAATGGAGCCTCAGAGACCAATGGACGCAAGCCACTGGCCACCTCAGAGACAGAGTAGCGATTTCCAAGCTACTGGTGACTGCTTTGCAATGGTGGCTCCACCCTCCCAACTTGCTTCAGGGAGTACCATTCCAACCTCCCTCTCACACCATAGTGCTGACTACAGATGCCTCCTTGCTGGGCTGGGGTGCCCATTGCCACGGTTCATGCACTCGAGGGTCTGTGGTTCTCGCGAGAAGCCTCACTTCAGATCAATCTTCTAGAGTTTCGAGCCATCTGCCTAGCTCTTCAAGCCTTCTGTCATCTTCTTGCACATCAGTCGTTGCTGATACAGACAGACAATCAGGTAGCAATGTTCTACATCAACAAACAGGGGGGCACAGGATCTCGCATCCTATGCCAGGAAACCCTGGATCTCTGTTCTTTTGCAGTGGCACGTCACATGTCCCAAAGGGCAGTTTATCTGCCCGGTCAGGAGAACCTCCTGGCCGACAAGTTGAGCAGGATTCTTCAGCCTCACGAGTGGCAACTGAACCGGGATGTAGCCCAGCGGATTTTCAACCGTTGGGGTCTCCCATCTATGGATTTCTTTGCCAGTCCGCAAAACTATCAGTTGCCCTGGTTCTGCTCGAGGCAGCCGCATCCGCTGAGCGTGGCGGTGGATGCTTTCCTGATCTCGTGGGCACAGGGCCTTCTCTATGCATTCCCACCCATACCCTGGTGGCACGCACTCTGTTCAAGATTCTTCGGGACAAGGCCTCGGTCATCCTGGTAGCACCCAGGTGGCCCAGACAACCTTGGTTCCCTCTTCTCTTTCAACTGGCGGTCGAAACTCCACTCTCACTGGGGGTGCAGCCCGACCTCTTGACCCAGGAACAGGGTTCTTTGCTACACCCCAATCTCAAATCCCTCAACTTAATGGCCTAGCTGCTGAGAGGGTAGTACTTGCTTCTCTACTCTTTCCCAAAGAGGTTGAGGAGGTATTGCTGGCCTCTAGGAGACAATCCACTAGAAAATCCTACGCGTTCAGGTGGCGTAGGTTTGAAGGGTGGTGTGCCCAGAATAGGGAGGACCCGTTCACTTGTCAAGTACCTCGGGTATTGCAGTACTTGCTCCACCTCTCTGAGTTAGGCCTCAAGTCTAACTCTGTCAGGGTCCACCTGAATGTGCTATGAGCTTACCACTCTCCAGTGGACCGGCAACCTCTTTCAGCGCACCCTTTGGTATGCCGTTTCCTCAGAGGCCTCCTACTCTTGAAGCCTCCAATTCGCCCACCTGCTACAGAGTGGGACTTAAATGTGGTCTTGTAGCGGCTTACTTGCCCACCTTTTGAACCAATGGCCACCTGTCATCTCCGCTTCCTTTCCTGGAAAGCACTCTTTCTGGTGGCCCTCACGTCTGCTCGACGTGTGAGCAAGCTTTAGTATCAGACCATATACACGGTTTTATATAAACAGGGTGGTCCTACGTACTCACCCCAAGTTCCTTCCAAAAGTGGTTTCCTCATTTCACCTCAACCAAGAGGTGGTTCTTCTAATCTTCTTTCCCAGGCTGCATACCCTGGGCTGTAAGAGGGTGCTCGCCTTCTACCTGGAGCATACACGGGGACATCGGAGAGCTTCCCAGCTCTTCGTCTCTTATGACCCTAGTAAACTGGATCTACCTGTCTCCAATCGCACGTTATCCACCTGGGTGGCAGACTGCATCACCTGGGCGTACAGGGCAGGTGACCTCCAGCTGCAGGGCTGTATCACGGCCCACTCTGTCAGGGCTCAGGCCGCATCAGTGGCTAACCACCACTCTGTTCCATTGGCAGACATCTGCCGGGCCGCAACTTGGTCTTCAAGTCAGACCTTTGCAGCCCACTACTGCCTGCAGAGAGTCCTGGCAGGACAGTGTTTTTGGTCAGGCGGTACTCTGTAACCTATTCAAGGTTTAGGCAACTCCTACCCTCCGACCCTTTGGTGTCAGGCTACTGTTGGGGTTGCGTTCTCGGAGGAAAATCCTATCTGCTGCTGCGGCTCTTCTAGAGGGAGCCATTTTCAGCTATCGGTTCTCGGTAGCCTATAGCTAGGAAGTCCCACATGTGAGGACTGACTTCCTGCTTGTTCCTGGAGAAAGCGTAGTTACTCACCTGTAACAGGTGTTCTCCAGGGACAGCAGGAATCAGTCCTCACGACCCTCCCTCCTCCCCTGGAGTTGCAATCCTTGATTAATTTTTTTCTCATTTTTGCTGTCTTTTTAGCTATGTCATCTGACTGATCAAGATGGCACCCTTGGGCGGGAAGGGGACTGCGCATGCATGATGCATTCCCAAAGGCTTTCTTTGAAAGCTGGGGAATTGCTTCGCCCGAGGGCTCTGTCGGCGCCGACATCACCCATATGTGAGGACTGATTCCTGCTGTCCCTGGAGAACACCTGTTACAGGTGAGTAACTACACTTTCACAATGATATAGATTCTCCTTCCACAGCATCCCTATTCCTGAGCAACTCAGGAGATGGAAGACCTGACTTGGGAATTGACTTCAAGTCCTCTTAAAATAATACTGATATTCTAAGATAACCTTACTACACTCTTCCTTTTTGCTTTGACTTCTTGCTTTTTCTCATCTGTGTATTAAGCTTTTTTTCTTTTTTGAAAGTTAGAAAACATTCAATAATCCCATAACTAAATCAAGAAAAGGAAAATTACAGCAGTGAGGCATGCTGCCATCATTACAAAAGCTTACTATAAAGTACATTGGAGTGTGACAGATAAAGAATTATTCTTTTATTACAGGCTCTTCTTCACATATTGTGTAAGTGGAGACAACACCCTAGTAGAGTTGGCAGTGAAATGGAGAAGTATTGCTAAGTCTGCCTCATGCCTAGACAGGAAGCAGACAGAGTTCCACCAAAACTGGTCGCTTATCAACATATAGGCTTATTCATTCCCGGATGTATATTCCCTTCTGTATGTCCAGTCTGAGCCGGACGTATAGAGGGGATCATGATTCTAATCCCGTGGGGCACATCTAGGCCCGTGGGATCAGAATCGCAAACAGTCCTGTATGTGCAGGCCAGGACTGCAATTCAGCCTGGCTTGCATGTACAGGACTGTACCCAGCTAACTCGATGAAGGCTCTTCAATGGAGCTGCGGCACCATGGCTTCATGTTGCATGGCATCGCGGCTCCATTGAAGAGCCACGATGTTGGCCGCTAGACTTCAGAGCTTCATTCCCCGCACCCCTCTCTCCCCATTTCGACCTCCTAAGGCCAGGCCGGGCTGAGGGGAATGCCTTCAGGCCCCCCAGGCCATCGAAAAAGAGACATGCAGAGAAGTTATTCCACATGTAGAATTGGGTCTAAAAGGATAGAGAATAGATTTTATAAATACTAATATTGTCTAGTACACAGATCAAAAATGTGTAGTGGAAAAAGAAGGGTTGGTTGTCAACTTTAGGTTACAAGCAGGGAGAAATTCGAGAGATGGCATTTGATCAGAGCCAAGCTGATATGTGAGGAGTATTAGCAGGGATGACCCTACCACTAGACAAGGGTGTCAGTAGTTTTGTAGTCGGTGGCACTATGTGATCATGGTCAGGGTGGAGCCATAAGCACATGTACACACAAGGCCTGCTGCCTACCACCACCTCCAAAATGGGAAGTTCAGAGGGCATGAGATGCAGTAGGCTTCACGCTTAGGGCCCTACACCAGCCACATTGACTCTCCTTTAGTGACACAGGCCCAGATGGAGGTAGCTATAGCAGGGTTGGAGGGGAGAAGGAAAGATATTGAATACCTGGATGAAAGGGTAGGGGGGGGAGATGCTGAACATAGAATGGGGAGGGGGATGGAAGAAAGGAGATATGGGGGGTGGGGAGTAAAATGCAGAAAAAGACCATATGGCCTATCTAGTCTGCCCTTTCATATCTCTTTTCCTTTAGAGATCTTCTGTGTTTGTCCCATGCTATTGTCCTAGTCTCCACTACCTCTACTGGGAGACTATTCCATGCATCTACTACTCTTTCCATAAAAAAAAATATTTCCACATATCACTCCTGAGTCTATATCCCCTTTCACCCTCCTCCTATGCCCCCTCGTTGCAGAGCTTACTTTAAATTGAAAGAGGCTCTCTTATGAATTTATGCCACGGAGATATTTAAACATCTGTCATATATTCTCTATCCTGCCTTTCCTCTAATGTATACATATTAAGATCTTTAAGATCTCTCTCCATATGGTTTATAAGGAAGACCACTGACCATTTTAGTAACCGCCCTCTGCACAGACTTTATCCTGTTTATATCCTTTTGAAGGAGTGGTCTCCAGAATTGCACACAATACTGCAAATGTGGTCACACCAGAGACTTCTACAGAGGCATTATCACCTCCTTTCTGCTGGCCATTCCTCTCTCTATGGACCCAAGCATCCTGGCTTTCAGTGTCGCCTTTTTTACCTGTTTAGCCATTTTAAGATCGGAAACTATCACGCCCAGGTCCCGCTATTCTTTCATGAGCAGAAGTATTTCACTCTCTACACTGTACTGCTCCTTTTTGATTTTTGTAGCCCAAATGCATAATCCTGCATTTTTGAGCATTAAATCTCAGCTGTCAAATTCTTGACCATTCTTCAAGCTTAGCTAGATCCCTCCTTATGTTATCTACCCCTTCCTGAGTGCCCTTCCACAATATCACTAACCAAGATGTAAAAAGAATCTGACCAAGGACAGATTCCTGCGGCACACCACTGGTAACATCCTTCTCAGTGAGCTCCATTTATCTGTATGGCAGCTGGTGGAGGGGGGTGGGGGGGCATGGCTAGTCATGTAAATGTGCTGCTGCCACCGCCCACCTGGGCCGCCCGGCCGCCCCTACTGTACACTTTTTTCCTCTCACTCAACTAATTTTTATACCAGTCAGTCACTTTAGGGTCCATCCCGAGGGTGCTCAATTTTTAAGTCGCCTATGCGGAACGGTATCAAAGGCTTTACTGAAACCAAGTACACCACATCTAGAGCTCTCCCTCAGTCTAACTCCCTGGTCACCCAATCAAAGAAATCATTCGGATTTGTCTGACAAGACAAATCTCTGGTAATCCCATGCTGCCACAAATCTGCAATCCATTGGACTCCAGAAACTTCACTTTTTTTTTTTTTTTTTTTTTAAGCAGCCTTTCCATTAGTTTACTCGCCACAGAGGTCATACTAACCGTCCTGTAGTTCTCAACCTCATCCTGCTTTTGTGTAAAGGGAGCACATGTGCCTTTCTCCAGCCCTCTGGGACCACTCCTGACTCTAAAGAAGCATTGAAAAGGTCAGTTAGCAGAGCCGCTAGAATGTCCCGAAGTTCCTTCAATATTGGATATATCCCATCCGGCCCCAGAGGCTGGGGAAAGAAAAAGATGGCGTGGGAGAGCTGGGTGAGGTAGATGTTGAGGATTGAATGGTGAGAAGGAGAGGTGAAATCTGAATAGAGACGCAGTAAAATAAGTGGAAGTAAACTGAAAACGAAAGATAAATGTCTAGAGGAGGAGGTCAGGAGAGGCAGAGAGAAGAAATGAGAAATCCTTCAGAGACCTTGGGAAGAAAGTTAAGAGAAACAAAGAAAAGCAGAAACCAGACAACACAAATAATAATTGGGTGTCCTCGAGTTTGTCTACTCATGACGACCCTGAGGATAGTTGTCCTAAACTGTGTTCGGCCTTCAGTCAGGTGGCTAATTGATAAAGTGGCATCCAAGAGAGAGATTAAATTTTCACTTTATGATTGGAATTTGCAGCTGCTGTCTTTTCCTTTGTACTGTGCAAAATAAAAAGACATCACTGTTTCTATGTCATTGGTTTTGCACTACATGCAAAGTGTAGCTTATTTAAGTTTCCATTTAATTTCTCTCTATTTCTGTTTTTAGTGTGGTAATTTTATTCTGTACTTGGTGTGCGGCTGTGTGCGACTGAGGCCAGGTATTCTGATAGCTTGGGAGTTTCTATGCAGGGATGTGTAGTAATCCAGCTGCTTCGTTTTTCCCAGTAGGTGTACTGATGATCTAGAGCCCACTGCAATGTTTATGGTGCTGCCTTTTTCTGGGTAGGTTCTGGCTCTGAGTGACACTTATAGGGTCTTGTTTTAGTTCATAATATGCCTGGTATTGAAGGATTTTTATTGCTTTTTCTGAGATGAAACCAGAATTGAGCTTCTTTTTTTTCTGTATGATTAGTTCTATGGGACAGTGTCCTAGTTCTGCTCTGAATCCTTTGCTGGGTGAAGGGGACTTCTGTGGATACAGAATATGTTTTACAGTTAACAGTCCAGTGTACAGGGTTAGGGATCAATATTTTTTTTTACACTAGTCCTAGGCTACATAATTTTAATGGGTACAGTGTTTGCGGATTATAACCAGTGATCTGCAAATCTTCATTTCTTTATTATATAACCTGGGAATAAAGTTGTCACCTTCTTTTACTGGACAGCCACCTGGCCTGAGTGCTGTGTGACGGCACTCTGTCTTTTGGGTGTCTTGGGAAAGAAAAGGGCCATCTCATCCCATATCTCGGGCAGTAAATTGACTTGTGCTGCTCCAAGGAAAGACAGATGCATGGCTGAAGGTTCAACTAAGACCTCTGATATCCTTGAGCCAGCCCTGGATATCAAAAGCAGTCTGAATATTTTTTAAAGTTGAATTAATTTGTACATCCAGGGCATACAGTAGATAAGAAGAAAGCTTTTGGTCAACGCAGACAGATGGCTGAGAAAATGAGTGGATTAATATCAGCAAGGATATGTCTAAGTAAAATTGTTAACAAGAACTATAAAGGATCAGTTAGAAAGATAAGAGGAAACAGTTGGATCTGATTAGAGAAATTCAAAACAGACTAGAAAGGAGAGGTGATCAACTATCAGATGCATTAAAAAGGTTACTAGAATGAAGTGTGGTGGAAGACTCTGAAAGAAATCACCATGTGGAGGTTCTGAAAGTGTAGAAAGACAAAATACTGTAAGTGTCATAAACTGACTAGAGGAGATAGCACCGTCATCCATACTGGTATAGTCTACAGGCTTCCAACTCAAACCGAAGAAATAGATAGCGAATTGATTATTGATATTGCAAAGATAGCCTCAAAGGGGGAAGTGATCATATTGGATGACTTTTAATCTACCCGATGTGGATTGGAGTATTCCTTTATACAAATGGTGATGGAACCAACCAGGGAAAGCTCGATGCTGGATTTAGTGTTCACCAATGGAGACGGCGTGTTGAATATCCTGGTGGGTGCTCATGTGAGCAGCAGCGTTCATCACACGGTATGGTTTGAGATAAAAGCCAAGGTGGAGTCCAGTCAAAGCAAGCTCAAAGTCCTAGACTTCAAAACAATGACATCAGTAAAATGGCCAAGTACCTGAAGGAGGAGTTGGCAGGGTTGGAGGGGATAAGGGAAGTGGAATTGCAATGGGCTAAACTAAAGAAGGCAATAAAAGGGTTTTTTCCTCTTGTTTTTAATTACTTTGCTTATATATGTATCTGTTGCCCCTATTTGGTTCTCCAAAGAAGTGGCTGCACAAATAAAGGCAAAACACAGCTTTCACAAAATTCAGAAGTTCACTAACAAAGGAACACAGAAAAGAATACAGGATCAAACTAAAAGAGACACAAAGAGAAATAAGGATAGCAAAAATCAAAGGCAGAAGGAAAGATGGCTAAGGATGTGAAGTGTGGCGACAACCTTTCAGGGATATTCGGGAGAGAAGGAAAATCAGAGGTGGAATTGCAGGACTCAAAAGTGCTGGGAAAGTATTTGTGGAAAGTGACATTGAAAAAGCGAAAATGCTAAATATTTCTGCTCTGTTTTTTTACTAAAGAAAATCCTGGAGAAGGGCCACCTGTGATTGACAAATATACTAATGGGAAAGGAGTAGATACCACACCAATCGCAGAAGATGATTTGTTAGAACAGCTTGCAAAACTGAAGGTGGACAAGGCCATGGGACCGGATGGGATACATCCCAGGATACTGAAAGAGCTTGGAGAAGTTCTTACAGGCCATTAAAGGATTTTTTTAATAGTTCCTTGGAGATAGGAAACATTCCACGGGACTGGAGAAGACTGATGTGGTAATAGGGAAGAAGTGACAAACTATAGGCTAGTAAGCCCTATGGGAAAAGTAATGGAGGCACTCCTGAAAGAGAGTGAATAGTGGACTTTCTCAAAACCAACAGGTTGCATGATCTGAAGCAACATTGTCCTTTGGTAAAACCATCTTGCCAAACAAATCTGATTGAGCTCTTTGACTGGGTGACCAGAGAACTAGATAAAGGACATGCGATGGATGTCGTTTACCTGGATTACAGCAAAGCCTTTGATACTGTTCCTCATAAGAGGCTTATCAATAAACTCAACAACTTGAGGATGGGTCCCAAGGTGGTGAACTGGATCAGAAATTGACTGACAGACAACAAGGAGATGGTAAACTAAACTCATTCTGATGAAAGGAAGATGATTAGCAGTGTGCCCCAGGGTTTGGTACCAGGACCGGTACTGTTAAATGTATTTGTGAGTGATATTACTGAAAGACTGAATGTAAAAGTCTGACTTTTTGCAGAGGACACGAAAATTTGCAACAGAGTGGACTCCCCAAGGGAGTGGATAACATGAGGAAAGATCTACAAAAGCTGGAAGAATGGTCTAATGCTTGGCAGTTAGGATTTAATGTGAAGAAGTGCAGTATCATGCGTTTGGGAAGCAGAAATCGAAGAGAATTGTATGCAATAGGAGGCGAGAGGTTGGTGTGCATGGACCAGGAGAAGGATCTCGGAGTGATTGTTTCTGAGGATCTCAAGGTGGTGGAACAGTGCAACAAGGTGGTGGCAAAAGCCAGGAGGATGCTGGGTTGCATACAGAGAGGAATTATCAGCAGAAAGGAAGAGGTACTAATGCTACTGTACAAGCTGCTGGTGAGGCCTCACTTGGAATATTGTGTTCAGCTTTGGAGACCATATCTCGCAAAGGATATAAAAAGACTGGAAATGATTCAGAGGAAGGTGACCAAAATGATTTGGAGCCTGCATTTAGAAGACTTATGAGAAGAGATTTGAAGACCTAAATAATGTACACTCTGGAGGAGAGGAGGGACAGGGGAGATATGATTCAAACTTTTAAATACTTAATTAGTGAATAAAGAAACCTCCTCCAAAGACGAGAAATCTTAAACTAGAGGGCATAACATGAAGCTGCAAGGGGGTAAATTGAAAGGCAATGTCAAGAAATACTTTTCACTGAAAGGGTGGTTGATGCTTGGAATGCCCTCCCGATGTAAGTGGTGGGGCAAATACTCCTAAACAAAGGCCTGGGGAGGAGCGACCTGCATGGAGCAGCAAGTGCACCTACTCTTGCCGCCTTGCTGGGCAGACTAAATGGACCATGCTGGTCTTTATCTGCCATCATATACTATGTTACTATGACTAGAAACCAGATTGGAAGTAAACCATTGCAGATACGATGAAGGGTCTGGTGATGGCACATTCAGGAGCCTTGTAGAAAAAGGGAGGACTAAAAGTAATTTAGTGGTTAAAGCAGTAGGAAGTGAACCAGGGAATATGGAGTTCAAATTCTGCTTTCAATGCATAACAAAATATATTTTATGCTGAAATGCCTTCTAAAAAGATTATGTAAGTCTGCATTTGAGACAACAGAGGGTGAAGTGACTTGCCCAGTGGTCATAAGGCACAACAGAAGGAAAATAGTAATTTTACAGACAGTTATCCATGGTATACTTATCTATAAATTTATGTGTCTACATGCTCTATTCGCATTAACTTTAACCAACCTGAATGGAGACATTTCCCAGCAGGGGCGGCCCAAGGGGGGTGCGGGGCCATGTGCGGAGACTCGGTGCGGGGCCTCATTTGCATAAGTGGCCTTATTTGCATAAATATTTGCATAATGCTAACATACACTAACTTTTAGTAAACATGTCTCTTAATGAGTGTATGGATAAAGACAGACTAAAAGATTTCTACATTACTATAATCCAGTGCCAACCGCCAGGCACATTAGGAACTACTACAAACACTGCCCATTTAGAACCCATCCTACCCTATACACCCCTGGAAATCAACCCAATGTATTCCAAAAACTGTGATTCCCCTATAATATATCACCAACCAAATAAAAGTTAACACCCGCCCTTGAATTCCAAAGCCAACTACAACCCCTTAACTAATACAAAAGCTTTTTTTGTCGGATCGTTCACCATGAGAAGAAACCTTTCCTCTCCTGAAGTGAACCCTCCTTTTTACTCAATGTTTAAATGGCTGCTCATCAGCCTAGCCGACAAAATCAGCACTTGCTGCTGTCAGCAAAAACAATTTTTCTAAAAACTGTATTAGTCAGCTGGATCTGTTCGATTCACGGGCTATAAAAGCAATTATCACAGCTCAACAAGTCCCCCTCGGGAACGTAATAACACTCAAGAGGACTTAGCTGTTTAAGGAACGGAAAAACGCTCCACTCTGTCCACGATATCCTCATAAACTCCCTCCACTCCGCGGATAGGATTAAGGGAATCTTTCAATAGCCGACAGGTGGGCTGCTCCGCTCCATACGAACCTCGGCCTGAACCTCGTTCGTATGGAGCGGAGCAGCCCACCTGTCGGCTATTGAAAGATTCCCTTAATCCTATCCGCGGAGTGGAGGGAGTTTATGAGGATATCGTGGACAGAGTGGAGCGTTTTTCCGTTCCTTAAACAGCTAAGTCCTCTTGAGTGTTATTACGTTCCCGAGGGGGACTTGTTGAGCTGTGATATTTGCTTTTATAGCCCGTGAATCGAACAGATCCAGCTGACTCTAATACAGTTTTTAGAAAAATTGTTTTTGCTGACAGCAGCAAGTGCTGATTTTGTCGGCTAGGCTGATGAGCAGCCATTTAAACATTGAGTAAAAAGGAGGGTTCACTTCAGGAGAGGAAAAGTTCTTCTCATGGTGAACGATCCGACAAAAAAAGCTTTTGTATTAGTTAAGGGGTTGTAGTTGGCTTTGGAATTCAAGGGCGGGTGTTAACTTTTATTTGGTTGGTGATATATTATAGGGGAATCACGGTTTTTGGAATACATTTAGAACCCATAGCAAACCCACCGTATCCTAACAGCACTACCAGGACTCACAAAGCACCAGACCCTACCTATCAAAAGGCAACACTGCAAATATTAAACCAATACATTTCAGAGAACAATACATGACCTACTGGGGAAAGAACAAGTGGCAATGTCTAATAGGAATTACATAAACAGAATACCTCAGCTCAGTTACACATGCAGAACATAGACCATCACCAAACAAGGAATCACAATTTAGAAACAGGAAGGCAATAATTAAACTGGGAACCCCAAAAGCCAAACTTGGAATGTACAACAACACTGTAGAAATAAAACGATAAATTAATTTCCTCTTGTACCAAACAAAGCGCAGACGTTAATGATGCACATTTCCCCGAGCTTTCATATTCCAGGTAATAAATTCAAAATAAAGAGATATCTTTCTACTTTTTGTGCATTTTTTTTCAGTTGCAATTGCTCCAGCCACTTTCTTCTGGTTTCTTCATGTTTTCTGCTAACTCTCCATCTGCTGTCCATTTGTCCTTTCTTCTCTCTTCTAGTTTTTTTTTCCATTCTCTCTCTCTACATCTGCTTTAACATACTAATCTTTCTCCTTTTGCTCTTTCCTCATTCCTATTTCATCCACTCAAATTTTACCCCTCCATCCTCAATCCCCACTTACTCTCCCAATACCCGGCCAATTGTAGATTTTTTTATCCCTCCCACACAAAATATTTTTCCCCTCTCCATTTTACTCTCCCAGCCCCATCCCATTCTAATCCTCCCCCAACATCAGCTCCCTTCTAGTTCTAGCCTCACCCAGTATCCATTCCCTTCTAGTCCCTGCATCAGCCCATTTCCAGTCCTAGCCCCCCATCAGCCCATTTCCAGTCCTAGCAACCCCCCAACCCAATACCAATCCTAGCCCCCCCCCATCAACCCACTTCCAGTCAGCCCCCCATAGCCCATTGCCAGTCCTACCCCCCCATCAGCCCACAGCCCATTACCAGTCCTACCCCCCCATCAGCCCACAGCCCATTACCAGTCTTAACCCCATCAGCCCACCTCCAGTGTTAACCCCCCATCAGCCCATTTCCAGTCCTAGCCCCCCCCCATAGCCCATTACATCCTAACCCCCCCCAACAGCCCACAGCCCATTACCAGTCCTAACCCCATCAGCCCGCCTCCAGTCTTAATCCCCCCAGCCCATTTCCAGTCCTAGCAACCCCCCAACCCATTACCAGTCCTAGCCCCCCATAGCCCACTCCCAGTCCTAATCCCCATTACCCAATTTTCAGTTTAAGCCCCCCATACCCCATTACCAGTCCTAACCTCCCCATCAGCCCACTCCCAGTCCTAATCCCACCAGCCCATTTCCAGTCCTAATCCCACCAGCCCATTTCCAGTCCTAATCCCACCAGCCCATTTCCAGTCCTAATCTCCCATCACCCAATTTTCAGTTTAAGCCCCCCCATACCCCATTACCAGTCCTAACCCCCCATCAACCCACTTCCAGTCCTAATCCCATCAGCCCATATAAAGACTTAGCTCCCCCATAGCCCATCACCACTCCTAACCCCCCATAGTCCCCCATAGCCCATCACCACTCCTAACCCCCCCCAGCCCATCACCACTCCTAATCCCCCCCCCCCAGCCCAGCCCAGCCCAGAGAAAACTTTTTTTAAAAAAGCTGTCTTCTCCCGCTGCCGGGGCCGCCGCGGCAGAATCGAGTGTGCTGCGGGGCCCCCCCTGCCCAGCAGAGCCTGCCCTCCCCCGTATCACCTCTCTCTTTCAGCTGCAGTCAGTCACACGCGCCGGCTTTCAGAGCGCGAAGGGACTAGTTTCCCTTTCGCGGCTCTGTTAAGCCCGCGGGGGCTGATGGGAACATCAGCCCCCGCGGGCTTAACAGAGCAGCGAGGGAGAAACTCTCCCCTCGCGCTCTGAAAGTCGGCGCGTCTGACTGCAGCTACGAAGAGAGAGGTGATACGGGGGAGGGCAGGCTCTGCTGGGCAGGGGAGGACCCGCGGCACACTCGATACTGCCGCGGCGGCCCCGGCAGCGGGAGAAGACAGCTTTTTTTTTTTTTTTTTAATTTTACTTTAGGATCAGAATGTTTTTTGCGCGGGGCCCCCTGAAACGCGGGGCCCTGTGCAAAAAACATTCTCGCTCAATGGATGGGCCGGCCCTGTTTCCCAGGGTTGGGTTTTCTGCTTACTTTATAAAATATGCACTGGGAAATTGTATTCCTCACAGCAGGTTTAAATGTGAATGGGGTACTTCCTTAGGAGTCTTTAAAGAGCAAGTGTGCACATACTTTCCCTCTTTAAAGTTAGTATGACATAAGTTAGGTAGCCTGTTCTTAGATGGTAGGTACTTTTGCAAGAGGTTTTACAAAGTGTACCTGAATTTGCAACTTGCCTTGAGCTCAGACTTGGAAAGTTGAGAAATTTTTAAATCCAAATTCACCTTATCGAAATTAAAGAACTTGATGGCAGGAAAAAAGCCATATGGCTTATCAGGTCTGCCTATCCAAACCAAAATCTGCTGTAGTTGCTTACATTTGGAGTGGAGGAGTGGCCTAGTGGTTGGGGCAAGGTACTTCAGACCGGAAGGTCAGGGGTTCAAATCCCACTAGAGGACAGCAACTTTGGGCCGGAAGGACTGGGGTTTCTAGTCCCACAGGTGCTCCTTGTGGTCTTGGGCAAGCCACTTAACCCTCCATAGCCCATGTTCCCTGTAAAATAGTTATCTCCAAGTTATAATGCCCTGTTCAGTGTAATTTCAGTTTGTTCAATGTAAACCGCACTGATGCAGAATAGCGCGGTATATAAGAGAATGTAAATAAAAATAAATAAGTCTAGTTAAGGTACATGGAACAAAATAGGTAAACTTAAGTAAAACTGAACTACGACTTCGTTTGCTCATGTTAAGTCAAGTCCAGTTAAGTTTACATACTCTGCTCTATCAGGCCGATGCAGAAAGCAGTGCATGACTTCAGCTTTTTATGCCTGTTTGCAGCACATCGATAGCACATGACTTCAGCACGGCTACGAATAAAGGGGGCACATATGCAAATGAGCCGCATGTTAAGACTGCGCAAAATGGCAGCATTAAACTGGGAGAGCAAGCCAAACATGCGCACAAGAAAAAGGAGCTGTTTTGGCATGCTCTCCCAGAGAAAAGAACACTGCGTGTCTAATTTTGCATATCAGCCCTCGACAGGAATTTGATGGTATCGGGAGTGATCGTGGCATTGGGGAAAAGGTCCCGATGCCATCAAAATACTGTTGGGGGCTGGTACCAACCGAGAGTCACTCCCTGGTGGTCTAGCAGCCCCAGAACCCCCTGCCTGTATCTTTCAAAGCGGGAGCACTGCCTGTGTGCTCCTGCTCTGTCTGTCATCTCCCCGTGCAGTGCATCCTGGCAGTCTCTCCCACTTTGAAAGATACTGGCAGGGGGTTCTGGGGCTGCTAGACCACCAGGTTTGTTTGGTTTGTTTCATTTATCTTTTTGTATTTAAAGTTTTATTTAACGTCTTGTACCATCATCCTTTTTCTGTTATACAATTGTAAGGATGGAAATTCACATCCACTCTTCATAAATACTACTGTTACAATACTCGATTTTTACAAACTTACACAAGTTGTTAACAAAATATGTACATTCTCCACCCGTATCCCCCCCCCCACCTTGTACATCTTATTTCCTATTATGTTACTAATTACATATATCCTTCTCTCCCTCCCCCTCCCCCCTGTCATCATATGCAACTTCTATTGCAATATCAATTATTCTGAACACAGTTCCCCTTTTGATTGTCTCCATTTTTCATACACACTCCATTTGTCAGGAAATTTTTCACCTGTCTGTTGTTGTTGGGCAATTGCTTCTAACGTCAGATATATCCAATCAAGCCACTTACTAATCTCTGCTCTTTCTAGCAGTGCACTCTTTCCACCGTCTAGTTATATTCATCCTGGCTTCAATAACACACATTCTACTGGGGGTCTGGGCTTCCTTCACCTCTCCCTTCATGGGCAGGTTAAGCAAGCATGCTTCTGGCTTGTTTCCATTTCTCCCCCCTCCCCCCCCACCCCACATACTTTCTGTTATGTCCCTCACTACTCCCCAGTACTTTCCTGCTTCAGGGCAGGACCACCTTTCCACACCCCCTCCAACACAACCGCCCCCTCCTATCTTCTGAATTTTCTGAAGTCTTACTGGGTTCCAGTACTTCTGAATCAAAACTTTGAATGCATGCTTCCTGATAGACGTGTCTACCGCAATGCTCTTTGCAGCCTCATACACCTGGAGTCAGTTCCCTCTATCTATGTCTCTACCAATATCCCTTTCCCACCTGGCACAATACAGTGCCTCTCTTCTTCAGGAGGCTGCTATTATTTTATATATTGCTGATAGGAGCCCCTTATTACCCTCCCAAGTTGAATATAGCGGCTCAAAAGCCTTCCCCCCCTCCCCCCCGCCCAATCTTGCCCCTTTACTATAGTTGGACTGCACATAATGGTGCACCTGGGCATAATAAAATTCATGCTTCCCCTTGAGATTTAGCTCCCCAAATGTTTTTAGATTTCCCTCCTCATCCAAAACTTTCCCCACTCTATCCAATCCCACTTCTTGCCACTTTTGGTAGGTAGCATACATTCATCCCAGTGGGAACACATTAAAACAGAGTGGGGTATGCCAATCTAGTGCTCTTTTACTACATAAACCCTCTCATTGCTGTTTTTCCATTCAGAAATAGTATTTTTAATAAAGGACGATCCTGAGCTTTTCTCCCCCTTAGCTGCTCTGAGCCAAATTCTTTTGTCCAATGGTATTCTGGCCCCTATTTCTTTTTCAATTCTTGCACGTTGTGGCCTGATTTTCCCCTTTCTCTTACTCTACCAGCCCATTTAACTTTGCACTTACATAATACCCCTTCAAGTTAGGAACTCCTTGCCCACCTTCCTTCGGGGTTGCATGAGGACCTTTTTCATAACTCTAGACGGTCATCTACACCAGATGAAATAAAAAAAAAAAATTCTGCCATGTACAGAGGATTGCATCGGAAATTACTATTAGAAGGGACATGAACAGGAACAGCAATCTTGGGAGAATAGTCATTTTTACCATTGCTATTCGTCCCCCCCCCCTCTCTCCCCCCAGGACAGGGATGCCCTCTCCCACCTCTCCAGGTCACTTTTTATTGCTTTCCACAATCTGTCATAATTTAGGGAGTAAAGCTTTTCCCATTGGGCTCCAGTCTGGATGCCTAGGTAGTGTCACAGAGCAGACTCTCTAGAGCCCCCTGAGGAGCTAAAAAATACTACTCCTCAAGTAAACACTGACGTAGGGAGAGAGCACATGACACAAGGTTATCAGAAGGAGTATAAGGGAATGAGGTCACAAGCCAGGAATTATCACCCAGCCAGTAGGGAGGCAAGGAAGGTCCCACCTGACCCCAATAGGCTAGGGTGTGGTGCAGCTGGGGATTACGTAAATAATCAGCACAGCTCACAGGAGCTACGGGGGAAGGCAGAGAGAGCCGAAGGAGCTAGGAGAGGAGCTGAGGAACCTCAGAGACGAAGGAGATATCCAGACTGGGAAGGATACAGATATCCCAGGTCTCCACAGCAAGGCAGGCACTGGCTGAATGAAAGTCTGAGTGAGTCTGATGAACATTTAAGTGAAATAAGTGAGCAGCTGAATTCAGACAGGGACAGTGTATGCAGCAGCCTTGATAGAAGCTATGCCTTAAGACACAAGCAACAAGCTAGGAAAAGCTATTCTGAACCAGATAGGAGAAAATGCTCAGCTGATCTATGAGAGGCATTTGTGTGAAAGACAAAAGCCTTATAATGCTAATTTAAGGAAAGCAGGAAAGCTCCAGAATCTGGGTTACAAACAGAATAGGGAACAAAGCTTGTTACCTTTGGGAGAGAATCCTTCAGAGGAATATAGTTGGCACAAACCTTCACAGAAACTGCCGTTGGAGACAACAGCTGTTTACAAAGCTCCTGTTAAAACAAAACCCCGTGCAAAGGTTCCACTCTCTGATAGCTGGGCAGCTGACTGCTTTACTCTGCCTAATTACCAGAGGCAGAGGAAAGGCTCCTGGCTAAGCAACTCAAGAGAATACGGTAAAGCCAAACAGATACCTGCTATAGAAAGACAAGTACGTCACAAGCTGGAAAGTTTGTTAAGCAAGTTACCTCAGAAGAGAAGTAACGAAGCCTCTGTATTTGACAGTGTTCCCATGCAATGTGAGCCTTATGAAATTGAGGACAACGCTGAATTGCCTGTTAAACAAATGGACTGTAGTTTTATAATAGCTGACCATATAGAGTCTCTCAGATAGAAGGCTGAACTATTCCTGAGAAGCCTTCATCTGGAAAGCTGACAAGCTGTATTTCTGTTTCATTCCTATTTTTGTTTGCTGAAAGGTAAAGCTATTTTTGTTATAGTTCTTTTGTTTACCCGAGAAGGGTTATGTTTATTTGACTGTTATACTTTTGGAAAAGAATCCTACGGGACGGGGAATAAAACCCAGTTAAACCGATTTCGGTGTCACAACTTCTTTACATACTGGCAAGGACTATAAGTATTGGAAAGGCCAGTAGTTTACACCCGGGTGCAGTACCAACTGTGACCATCAGGAGGCGCTGCACAGCAAAGGGGTGACAGTAGTGAATTGCTCTTTTAGCCCATCAAAAGGGAAAAGCCTCCAGAAGGTGGCCCTCCAACCCTGCCTCTAACACAATATCCAATATTTCTTTCTTAGTGATATTCATTTTATACCCCTAGAGATAACTATATTCTATTTCCTGCATAAGATTAGGTGGTTTGCGGATGATATAACCTATACGCTGGAGTCTCTGCTTATATCTCTTCCCAATCTTGTATTCCTCAGGGCCCACCATTACTCCCCTCATATCCTTAGTCACCCTCACTTTTTCAGCCAAGGGCTCAATTACTAATGCAAACAGTAACAGGGAAAGGGGGCAGCCCTGCCCGATATAGCCTCAACTGCTTTGAATATAGGCTGTTCAACCTTATTAGAGCTGTTGGCTCAGCTTATAATGTCTTGACTCACTCTATAAATCTTGGCCCTAGCCCCATCCTTTCCAACACGGCCACCATAAAAGTCCATTCTATCCGGTCAAATGCTTTTTCAGCATCGACTGCTACCAATATCATGTTCTCGTTTGCCACCTGGGCTTTCCAAATTAATTTCAAAAGCTTATGCACGTTATCTCTCGCTTGGCGGCCGGGTATAAATTCCACTTGATCCTCTCCTACCACTCTCCCTATTACCCCCTGTAATTTATTCACTAGTACTTTTGCTAATATCTTAGCATCCAGATTTATTAACAATAATGGTTCTATAGGATCCACATACTGTTGTCCTTTCCCGGCTTAGGGATCATAGTGATGCCTGCCTCCACCATAGGCTGGGTTCAGCAATCTATCTTCAGGGTGTCTTTCAATACCCTTATCATGCAGTCCATTAAAAGCTCCTGAAATTTCTGATAGAAGGCTGCTGTATAGCCTTCCAGTCCAGGAGCCTTCCCTTTTTTCATATTCCGTATGGCTACTTTTTCTCTCTTTATTGGTCTGTCTAGCCTTTCCCCCATCTCAGGTGGTAGACTCTTCAGCGTACTCTCTTGTATATAAGTCTTTGTCTTTCTGTCTCGCTCTAAGCTTATTACTTGCGAAAAATGTCCTTGTTTTTCTTTCTCAAGGTATTTCAACTCACCCCTGCTAATCTCTGATCTTAATAATTTGTTGTTTCACCCTGGCTTTAAGCCTACACCCCTGCTAATCTCTGATCTTAATAATTTGTTGTTTCACCCTGGCTTTAAGCCTATATACCAACAACTATCCCATCCTATTTTCCCATTCAAAATGTTTGTTGTGCCTTCTGGAATTGAAATACAATCTTCTTGTTCATTAGTTGCCTTCTGATCTCCTCTATGTGCACTGTGCAGCTTCTCTCCCCCCCCCCCCCCCCTTTGATTTTCTTCCAGTTGCTTTAATTTTTCCTTACATTCCCTTCCATTACCCTTTTTCTTTTTTTGGTATGTGGCTTCTGAGAACAATACTCCTCGCACTACAACTTTCATCCCCTCCCACACTGTTTCTGTAGCTACTGCCCCCCCCCCCCTCCCCATCATTTGCTGCTAAATAGTCTTCAATAGCTGTCGTCACCTTTTGAAGCATAGCTTCCTCATCAAGCAGGGACTCGTTCATCCTCCAGAAATTTAGTCCACTCAGCCTTCTCCCCCAACTTGGCTTTAACTCTATAAGGGCCTGGTCAGTCTGTTATATTGCCTATCTCCACCCCTGCTATGTTAGGTACCCATAGACAGTCCACTCGGAGCATGTCAATGCAACTATTTGGTGGGGTGCCAAATAGTATGTGTATGCCCTTTTACACCCCTCCTGACTCCTCCAGCTATCCACTAAATTTTATCCCCTCTGTAAGAAACCCCAAGGCCTTCCAGTGTCTTCTGTTCCCAACCCCTCCCCCTGTGAGTTGTCAATCCTCTGTTCCCTTGTTATATTAAAGTCTCCCCCTAGTATAATGGGAGCTTTAGCAAAGGCACCTAATTTCTGAAAGATTTTGTCAAAAAATGCCCCCTGTTGCATATTAGGGGCATACATATTGGCCAGTGTCACCTCCATGCCATCTATTAGCAGGTCCAAAACCAGCTATCTTCCTCCCCTATCTTTCCTTTCTTGTCGGATCTCTGTGGTGACCTGCTGAGATCAAAATCCCAACCCCCACTTTCTTCGTATGTCCCTGTTGTGCAGCCAGAAATACATATGGATATATCTTATCTCCAGGAACAAGCAGGAATAAGTCCTCACATATGGGTACGTCGGTACCGACGGAGCCTGCGCGGGAAAGCTCCCCAGCTTCCTAGAATGGAAGCTTTTGGGACCTCCCACTGCACATGCGCACTGCCTTCCCGCCTTCCTGAACAGCTCTCCTCAGTTTCTCTTTTTCCGCGGAGCCAGCAGGTCGTGTATCCTGTCACCGCTGAAGAAATTGTAGTTTTTTGTTTTGTTTCTTTAGACCGCGTACCTGCCTTCCCATACCGATACCGGTATCGCCGGTCTTCCTTTTTCTTTCTTAAAAAAATTATTTTCTTTTATTATTTTTTCAGCACTTGGTCACTTCAGTTAGGCCTTCAGGCCTACTTTAATTCTCCACATGGAGAAGCCAGCCCCTGGATTTAAGAGGTGTACCAAGTGTACTGCTGTAATATCAGTCACAGACACCCATGAATGGTGTCTTAAATGTTTGGGGCCTGACCACTCCATTCCGGACTGCCCTTCCTGCTCCCAAATGTCTAAGCGTGGGCTGCAGAACCGGGCCAACAAATTCCATGTGCTGTTTGCTTCAGAGAATCCAACATCACAGTCATCCAGGTCATCATCCCCGGATGGATCTCAGGTAACCAAACCTTCTGTGGGCAAGTCCTCAAAGAGCAAATCTCCTTCAAAGCATCGAGAGGCTCTTAGTTTTGAGGACCCTGCCCCAGCCAAACAGCCCCGGCGGGAAGCCCTACCTTCCAAAACGCCAATACAGGGGCTACAGGTTGACATCGATGGCACGGCCTCGACAGATCACCTGTTGGACTGCTCTGGGGTACCGGCCCATACCGGTACCGACATCCAGGCAGCCGTGGCGTCTATGGGCAATACTGTCCAATCCATGCAGCAGGCCGTCATGGCTTTCATTAAAGCTGCAACGCCATCGGTACCGCTTCCAGCGGTTCCGGGCCCGGTTCCGGTATCGTCCGCCATGCCGGAACCCAGGCCTTCCTCTTCTAAACGCAAATCGGTACCGTATGGGCTTTCGCTCCATACCGCTTCCATACCCGGTACGCCCGATGTCGATACCGATCGGTATGCGTATCGTGCGTTGGAGGAAACTACAGAATACACCGATTCCTCTGAGGATTTTGTCTCCTCTGATGAGTCTGCAGAGCTCTCCCTTGACCTTCCTGAGGAACCTTCTTCTCCAAAAAGGAGAATGTCTCCTCCAGAGGATTTGTCCTTTCAGGACTTTATTTTAGAAATGGCTAAAGGCCTTTCTATCACTACCTCCTCTGAAAGGGAACCAAGGTCAAAAAGATTGGATATTTTAGGATACTCTAAGTCTCCTAAAGAAGCAGTTACTCTGCCTATCCATGAAATCCTTCAGGAACAATTGATGGATTTCTGGGAGAACCCTTTAACTCTGTCTCCTTATTCCCGTAGGTTGGACACCATGTATCGGGTCCCTCCTTCTCCTGGTTTTCAGAAAACTCAATTGCCTCACCACTCCATTGTGGTAAAGTCTGCAATGAAAAAGATCAAGAGTACTAAAAGGCACTCTTCTACACCTCCAGGAAGGGAATGTAAGACACTAGACTCTTTTGGTAGGAAAATCTTCCAGGCTAGTATGCTTATAGCCAGGATTAATTCCTACAGCCTCTATATGGGCATGTTCCTAGGGGAACTTGCCAAGAAAGTACGGCATTTTGCCTCCCTTATCCCTGAGGATAAACAGGAGGACTTCCTTTCTGTTGTGAAACAACTTTTAGATGTTTCTAAGTTCTCCAACAGAGCTGCCTTTGATTCCTTCGAAGGAGCCAGCAGAGCTTCTGGCATTGCTATCGCAGCCAGACGTCTGGCCTGGCTCCAGGCTTCTGATCTGGAACCCTGGGTTCTAGATGGCTTACGGAATCTGCCCTGTACAGGTGAGAACTTATTCGGTGCAGAGTGGCAGGTTAAGGCCACTCAAATGGACGCTGAAAATGCCACCTTAGAGAGACTTTCTAAGTCCACTTCTACTCCCACTAAGAAGAAGTCTTTCAAGAGGCCTTATTATAAGAAGGCCAGATATGCTTCCAATACTGGCCAGCAATCTTCTCAACCTCGTTTTGCGGCTAAACGTCAGCAAACGAAACAAGCAAGAGCAAAGCCTGCAGCAGCTACTGCAGCTCAACAGGCTCCACCCCCTCAGGGGTTTTGACTTGCCCCTAGAGAACTTGCCATTCCTGGTTCTGGACCAACCAGAACCTCTCACCATACCTGGAAGGTTAGCTCACTTTGCTCCCAGATGGGAACAGATCACAACAGAGCAATGGACCCTCTCTATCATCCGAGAGGGTTACAAACTTCATTTCTCCAGCCTTCCTCCTCATCACATGGTGAGACCCTTCAATTCTCCATCTCCTCTCCTAGCCCTGTTGGATCAGGAGATCTCTTCTCTGCTTGCCCAAGGGGCCATAGAAGAGGTTCCTCTTCATCAACAGGGGTCAGGTTTCTACTCCCCCTATTTTCTCATTCCAAAGAAGACAGGGGGATTCAGACCAATCCTAGATCTGAGAGAATTGAACAAATTTCTGTACAAGGAGAAATTCAAAATGCTCTCTTTGGGCATTCTCCTTCCATACCTTCAGAGTCAGGACTGGC
This sequence comes from Ichthyophis bannanicus, assembly GCA_033557465.1. Classification (NCBI taxonomy): domain Eukaryota; kingdom Metazoa; phylum Chordata; class Amphibia; order Gymnophiona; family Ichthyophiidae; genus Ichthyophis; species Ichthyophis bannanicus. The sequence goes on along the minus strand of CM066033.1, from coordinate 388,174,686 downwards.
TTTGTTCTCTAGACCTGCAGGATGCGTATACACATCTACTCATCCATCCCTCCCACAGAAAATATCTTCGCTTTCTGTTCAGGGGAAGTCATTACCAATACAGAGTACTTCCCTTCGGTCTCGCCTCTGCCCCAAGAGTCTTTACCAAATGCATGGCAGTCGTAGCCGCATTTCTCAGAAGCATGGGGATTTTCGTATTCCCATATCTGGACGACTGGCTCATTCGAGCTCCAACTCGGTCGCAGGCCCAGATTTCCCTAGACCGCACAAGGAACCTTCTGCAGTATCTGGGACTGGTGGTAAACCTTCCCAAGTCTCAACTCAGCCCTACTCAGTCTCTAGAATTCATAGGGGCCCGGTTGGACACCACCACTGCAAGAGCCTACCTTCCACTGGTTCGGGGTCAGCGTCTGCTGAGCTTGGCCTCCCAAGCCCAGTCCAGTACTCACTTGACAGCCAGGGAAATGCTACGCCTCCTGGGCCATATGGCCTCCACAGTACATGTGGTGCCCTATGCTCGTCTTCATATGAGAGCAGCTCAATGGACCCTGGCCACCCAGTGGACTCAGGCGTCGGGAGCACTCTCAGACCAAATACAAACCTCAAACCGTCTGTCTTGGTCCCTCCATTGGTGGATATCCACCAAGAATCTGTTGTTGGGGGCTCCCTTTCAGCCCTTGCTACCCCAAGCAACCCTCACAACAGATGCCTCCCAATTGGGGTGGGGAGCCCATCTGCTAACTCTCTCCACTCAGGGCACTTGGTCTCCACAGGAGGCCACCCTTCATATCAACCTCCTGGAACTGCGAGCAATTTACCTTGCCCTCAAGGTCTTCCATACCCTCCTTGCCAACCTGACTGTCCTGGTTCAGACAGACAATCAGGTGGCCATGTTTTACATAAACAAACAAGGAGGAACGGGCTCTCTGTCGCTTTGCAACGAAGCTCTCAGATTATGGGCCTTCGCCAGAGAGCACCAAATTCATCTGCTAGCAGTGTACCTTCCAGGAGTTCAAAACTCTCGAGCAGACAGGCTCAGTCGAGTTCTGCTGCCACACGAGTGGTCCCTACACGTGGACCAGATAACCAGAATCTTTCAGGAATGGGGGACCCCGGACATAGACCTCTTTGCAAGTCCGTGGAATGCCAAACTTCCCCGGTTCTGTTCCAGGACTCCATGTCAGGAAGCTCAGGCCACGGACGCCTTTCTCCTCCATTGGGGTCAGGCGTTCCTATATGCCTTTCCACCCATTCCACTGATTCCCAAGACTCTGTTCAAACTCCAGAGAGATCACGGCTCTATGATCCTCATAGCTCCACGCTGGCCACGCCAAGTGTGGTTCCCTCTGCTTCTACAGCTCTCCCAGGGATCCTCCCTGGACTTAGGAGCTGCACCAGACCTTCTGTCTCAGGAGGCCGGGACTTTGTGGCACCCAAACCCCAAATCCCTACATCTCCGAGCTTGGTTACTGAAGGCTTAAGTCTTCAAGACTTTAATCTTTCTCAACCTGTGAAAGATATCCTTCATGCCTCTAGGAAACCTTCCACGAGGCGGTCTTATGCTTTCAAATGGAAACGTTTTTCCATTTGGTGTGCTCAGCAGGGCCTTGACCCTCTGGCACTTCCTTTGAATTCCCTCTTAGACTATCTCCTGCATCTTTCCAATGCAGGCCTTAAGACGAATTCTGTAAGAGTCCATTTAAGTGCTATTTCAGCATCCCTGAAACCTGTAAATGGACAACCTATCTCCTCTCATCCTCTTGTTGCAAGATTCATGAGAGGCCTGACCCTCACTAAACCTCCCATCAGACCCCCCCCGGTCGCATGGGATTTGAATCTAGTGCTTGGTCAGCTTATGAAGCCACCTTTTGAGCCGTTATTTTCTACCTCCTTGAAATTTCTTTCCTGGAAGGTATTATTCCTAATTGCAGTCACTTCCGCTCGTCGCATCAGCGAACTGCAGGCTCTAGTGGCTAATCCACCTTATACAAGATTTCATCATGACAAGGTGGTCCTTAGGACGAATCCCCACTTTATGCCTAAAGTGGTCTCGCCTTTTCATCTTAATCAAGAGGTATATCTACCTGTATTTTTTCCGGCTCCTCATGCCTCCAGTGCAGAGAGGAACCTTCATACTCTGGATTGTAAAAGAGCTCTAGCCTTTTACCTTAATAGGACTCAGCCACATCGAAAGTCTTCTCAACTTTTCGTGGCTTTTGATCCTTCACATTTGGGACTTCCAGTCTCCAAGCGTACACTTTCCAATTGGATTGCTCAGTGTATTTCCTTTGCTTACCAGAGTAAAAACATTTCTCTGGAAGGCCATGTCACAGCTCACAATGTGAGAGCCATGGCAACTTCTATGGCTCATCTGCACTCTGTTTCCATTGATCAGATCTGTCGAGCCGCTACCTGGGCCTCGGTTCATACCTTCACAGCCCATTACTGTTTGGACAAAGACTCCCGCCGGGATGCCTTGTTTGGCCAGGCTGTCCTCAAACACCTGTTCCATTCTTAGACAACTCCTGCCCACCTTCCCAGGATGGATGCCTGAGATCCATACGAAGATGGCGAACCTTGACAGGGGATCCCACGCATCTAAGCTAGGGAGTCCCCATATGTGAGGACTTATTCCTGCTTGTTCCTGGAGATAGCACAGTTACTTACCTGTAACAGGTGATCTCTGGGAACAGCAGGAATTAGTCCTCACAACCCACCCACCTCCCCTAGGAGTTGTATCTTTTATCTATCTATCTTCCTGTCCTCTCTCTATTGACTCAGCTATAAACTCGAAACTGAGGAGAGCTGTTCAGGAAGGCGGGAAGGCAGTGCGCATGTGCAGTGGGAGGTCCCAAAAGCTTCCATTCTAGGAAGCTGGGGAGCTTTCCCGCGCAGGCTCCGTCGGTACCGACGTACCCATATGTGAGGACTAATTCCTGCTGTTCCCAGAGATCACCTGTTACAGGTAAGTAACTGTGCTTTACTTTTCAAGAGATGTACTTGGGTATTTTTCAAATGTGTTTCCTATATATATATATATATATATATATATATATATATATATATATATATATATATATATATATATATACATATACAGGGTGGCCCAAAAAAAGTGAGAACATCTCGTAAATTAAAAGCTTAAATAGTTTACGTATTTACCTTTTTTAGCTATATAACATCTTTTATTTCGACAATTTCCGGTTTTCCCATGCTTGCCATTTCTTGTCTGCCCATACTTCCCTTTGCTTCCCTCATTCCTCTTCCCCCTCCTCCCTCCCTCTTCCCTTCCCTTCCCTTCCCACCAAGTCCCCAAGCCACTCCTGGCTCTCATCTCCTCTGCAAAGTAGTGATGCCGTTGTCGGATCCCCTGCATGCATACGCACACCTGTCAGCTTCCAAACTCACCCCTCCCCCATCCTATGCTTCCCTTCCACCTTCCCCCACCTCGTACTCCTTTTGAACGCTGCTTTCCCCTCGCACTTTCTTAACCCCTTCAGTATTATCTATTCCCAGGTGTCGGTTCCTCATTTCCCTCCTAGTTTCTGCCTGCCCCCCAGTTGCTCCAATTTCCTTTTGGGTTCTTTTTGTCTTATTGTTCCTCTCTATTCTATTAGCTATTAGGCCAGCCTCTCAACTGAACCCAACCTCCATTGAAGTAAACATTTTTGCAAGTATACCATATCAACCTCGATCCATATTCAGTTTGCTCATGTTGCTTTCACCTCCCACTGCCGCTTCCTTGCCTTCCCCAGCTGTATGTTTTGCCATAAAGGTCTGTACTGGGGTTCAGAGGCTGTCTTCGTCTCTGGAATTGTAATGGCTACAATACCCAGCTCCTTGAGCACATTGGCAGCCTCAGACAGCATCTTGACTATCTTAGTGATCCTGTTGACCGTGAACACTAGTCCCACTGGGTAGATCCACCAGAACTTATATTGTTTCTGCCCTTAAAGTCTCAGTTATTGGATGACATGCTCTTCGTTGGGCCAACGTAGCTGCTGAAAGGTAGTTATAGATCAAGATGCTACTACCCTTCCATTCCATCCTGGCTTGTCCCCGCATTTTTTTGCTCAATTCAGTTTTTAATGATTATGTTCATGAAAGCAGAGAATAATGTACTGTGGCCTCTGCTCATTTGGGGGCCCAGTGCCTGATGCACCCTTTCAGTCTTCACATTTTGAATGAAATCTCCCATGTTTTAAGAGGTTAAGCACACCTCATGGACCACTTCAAATGCATTCTTATAGTCTGCCTTCTCCAGGACACCCCCCCCCCCCCCCCCGTATGCGCAAGTTATTGCGATGGAGGCGGTTCTTGAGATCCTCAATCTATAGGGCCATTTCATCTTTCTTAACAGCCACCTCCTGCACCATTTGGCAGATTCCATCCATTTCCTCCTGCACTGATTCCATCCTTCCCTCACAATCCGCCACTCTGAGGCCCAGCTCCATTTCCTCTGCCCGTATTTTCTGCATTTCTCGGCCTTTGCCCTTACTCGTCTGGATGATGTAGTCTTTCAAATCTTTTTCCTACGTGTGGCCATCCCTGGCTGGTGCTCACTTCGGTCACCACCCATCCCACTTTCAAGTACCAATTGTTAGCTTTTTTTGGAGCTGTTTTGCACTATTTTGTAGGTATAGGACAACTGAGCTCTCCTTCAGCCATCCATCCTGCATGGGTGACGTCACTTTCTCCATTAGTTTGGTTTTAAATGGGATGGGAGTTGGGGGTGGGGTTCTGGGGCCACAAGACTACCAGATTATTTTGGTTTTAAGTGGAGGGGGGGTTCTGGGACCGCTAGATGACCAAGGATTTACTTTGTCAGAGCACCAGCCCCTGACAGTATTTTGATGGCTTTGGGGGCTTTTCCTGATGCCATCAGAATCCTGTCGGGTGGTGGGATTGGACCACTAGACCACCATGGAGTGACTTTCTGCCAGGGCACCAGCCCCCGATAGTGTTTTCATGGCATCAGGGGCTTTTCCCGATTTTCCCATCAAAATCCTGTCAGGAGCATGCAATAGAGATTTAAGCCACCTCAAATCCAGGCGTAGAGATTGGTGCTGAAGCTGGTTATGAAATCCTCTATGCCTGTCTCTGCATTGGGCACAGCCATTATTTGCATACCAGTTCTGTATATGCAGCTCATTTGCCTTCATTTAAATAGTCTTGGCATTAATTGTGCACTAGTTCTTCTGTCTGTGTTTAAGCGCATGTCCATCTTTTTTTGCATTTGACTTTAGCTGAAATGTGCTTAAAGCATGCTTAAACATGACGTTTTGAGTGCTTAAAGGCCGCACTAGTTCATCTACCCTTTCTATAAAATGTTTACTTAGATTTCTCCTGACATTTTTCTAACTGCATGCCTTCTCCGTGTTGTGAACCCTCTCCAGTTCTATCCCTCATATCCTTACTTCATGGTCTCTTAACTACTCTCATACTTAGCTTCCTTCCCCTAAAGTCCCTTTCCCAAGTGTTCTCCATTCTGTGCCGTCCCTCCCTCCCTCCTCCAGCCCTCTACCCACTGTTGCCCCATCTGCCCTTCTTCCCCTCCCCCTAAGCCATACCACTCATTCATTGCAGCTCCCCCCCCCCCCCCGATTGTCAATAGAACAGCCAAAGCATATACAGCAGTACCTGCTTGTGGCAGCATAGTTTTTTTTCCCTTCTCTTTTTGGCGTGGATTCTGGCTACTGGTGATAGTGATTAGCCATGTTCTTCCCTACACTTGCTCTCCATCCTGTTCAGGCTGCTGGTGATGATCATCCCGCTTCCTCTCCATTATTATTTGGGCTCCTTTTGATGGCAGTTGGCTACACTCTCACCTCTCAGAAGCTTCAGTCACCTTGTAGCAACAGTCAGCCACCCTCTTTCCTCCTCCTCTCTGCATGAATTTGGACTGTTGAGGCTACAATCTTTCTTTCTTGCCATGGGCAGTAAGGGATTAGGCATTGTCAGCCTTGGAGATGATCTCCTCAGAGGTGAGCTGCTCTTGCTCTTTCTCAGCTGCTGCCCTTTGGTTGCTTCCCTTCTGGAGAACTCCCTGTGAAGGACTTGTGCATTCCAGGTTGGGAACCACTGCTCTTGTTACTCAACTTCGTTAAGTTACTTGAGTAGAGGAGTGCCCTAGTGATTAAAGCAGGAGGCTGAGAGCCAGGAAAGCCAGGGTTCAGGTTCTCTTTACTACTGTTCCCTGGGGACATCACTTTACCAATTATTGCCTCATGTGCCAACTTATAATACTGTACCTGACTGTGACTTGCCTTGAGCTCAGGTCTGGAAAGACAATGCAAATTCAAATTGTTCTAGTCCTGCAGAAAATAGATTTACACCACAAATGAACAGCCACTAGAACATTATAGTACAGTATAAAAGATCTGGGAGTGGAGGAGTAGCCTAGTGGTTAGAGCACTGGCTTGGTAACCAAGCAACCAGGGTTCGATTCGCGCTAGCACTCCTTGTGGCCCTGGGCAAGTCACTTAATCTTCCATTGCCTCGGAAGAAAGGCCTGGCAATCTACTTCCGGTGACGCTGCCAAGAAAACCCAGGAGCTGCTGGGTCGCCAGGAGTCAGGACTGACTCAAAGGCACACATTGCATTGCAGAAAAGATCTGAACATTTTTCAACTGTCATTTTCACAGGATGCTGCAGCTGCAAGTTTAAAAGAAAGTCCATTGATTTAAAAAATATAACTATAAGAGGCATGTCTCTTTGCTGATTTTCAGCCTTTAGGAATCTGTTTTAAATAACATTGCTCTATATTTTACCTTATCTATGCATTTGTTCCTAATGTGGAAAGCTGCTTGATAAAAACTGCTAGCCTCAACTCTGTTCCACTCGGTGAGACAGTCTCTTTGTTTTTTTGTTTTTGTTCTCATAAAATACTTTTAACAAAAGGAGCCCATGATTTGTCATCCTATCCCCACTAGGCAAATCTTTGCATCATCCTTTTTAATGTGACCTATTCTATAAAACATTAGTGTTCCAAGATGTTCTGCATTTAGAAATGCTCATGGTGAGCACTTGTAGGATGGGACAGAAGTTGTTTTCTCTGTAAATATGATGTGTATGTGTTAAAAGTTCTTATTTTTAGGCAGCCAGTGTAGTTAGAGAAAGGAGCAATTGTCTGTCTGTCTCACCCAAAGTTTAACAAAGCTTGTTTTAATGTAATAAAATGTTTCACTTGTAAAAATCCTGCTAAAGGCAGAAGCATGCGTACTAGAACATTATGTAAAATTCAGTCATGTGAATTCTGACCAACAAAAGACTAATTCATAGAAAGTCCTTTATAAGCAGAAGGGAAATGAAGTAGATAACTTCTGATTTAATGAAATTGATAACTAGATGGATCTGGCAACCATTTTGTCCTTTTTTTTCAAGGCCGTATCAAGCCATAAATGCGCCCTGTGCAATTTGCACATCTGGTGCATCCCCCTCCCCCCACTGACAGGTTTGTCATTTGCCGCATGTACTCCCCCCCCCCCCCCCAATCTTCGCCCCATATCCAGTCGACTTTTCCTTGTGCTGCCTGCCCTTGCCCAGCCACCACCGCTTTTAGTGTTGCCTTGGCAGTGATGGTGGCGGTGGCAGCAGCGACATCCAGTTGAAGAAAAAAAAAGTGAATTTTTCTGACTGCACACTTGCATGCAGGTCTGATCCCTTTCTCCTCTGACATATGCTCGCATCAGAGGAGGGAAGGCGAGACCAGCCCAGCCATTCAAGGGCGGAGTTGCAAAGATGGGTGTTATGAATAGCTGGTCTGAGAAGGGAGGGATCAGGCAGCATGCAAGCGTGACGTTAGAAAGATCAGTGTGTGGGTGTTTTGTTTGGGGGGTTTTTCAATTGGATAACACTGCTGCCACCACCACTGCTGCTGCCAAGGCAACACTAAAAGTATCAGCAGGCAAAGGTAGACAGCATGGGGGAAAGCAGAGGCCAGCAGTCCCACATGTGCCCCTGTTTCTTTGCGCCCTGTGCTTTTTTTCCTTAATTTCATTTATACCATTGCCCCTACTTCTTTGGCTTTGTTTTTGCTTCCAAGCTTTTTGGATTTTCTGTGGCTGCCTCATGCACTTTTGGCATTCCCATACCATTTTTGCTCTTTCCACCTATAATCTGAAACATCCATTGGGCTGATATTTAAACACTGTTTTTTTTTAACACTGGCTGTAGTGCTTAGTGGTGCTGAATATAGCCATTATCTATCTAGATTGAATGTACATAGAGGGTAGTGAGTATTTCCATTAGCCAGATAATTGTATTCATTATCTGAATAGCGATTGAATGATTCCTATCCAGATAACTTGTGGAAACGCCCTTGCTCTCCCATGGCACTATTCAGATTCTGCTGGGGTAGTTAATGATTTTCAGCAGCACTATCTGGAAAGTACTGCTGAAAATTAGTAGATGGGCCCAGCCAAGGACACTTATCTGAATAGCAGGTGTTGCTAGCCACATAGGCCATGTGGTCTTTTTCTGCCATCATGTTTCTATCTAGGCTGCCCTTCTATATCAACTACAATAGTCCCCTTTTTACCTTTAGAGATCCTCTGTTTGTCCCATGCTTTTTTAAATTCAGATATTGTCCTCGTCTCTACCACGTCTCTGGGAAACTATTCCACGCATCTACCACTCTTTCCATAAAGAATTATCTCCAGGAACAAGCAAGAATAAGTCTTCACATATGGGTATCATCGGTACCAACGGAGCCTGCGCGGGAACGCTCCCCAGCATCCAAAAGGAAAGCTTTTGGGAGCATCCCACAGCGCCTGCGCGCTACCTTCCCGCCTTTCCTAACTGCCTCTCTCCAGTTCTTCTTTTTCCGCGGAGCCAGCAGGTCGTGTTTCCTGTGTCACCGCTGAAGAATTTCTTATTTTTTCTTTTATTTCTTTAGTCGCGTGTCTGCCTTCTCAACTTCGGACCGGTACCGCCGTTTTTTTCTTTCTATCTAAAAATAAAAAATAAACTACTCTTTCTACTTCAATGCATTTTTTTCTTTCTGTGGCCTTAGGCCTACAGAAAATTTTTCCTGATGGAAAAGCCCGCCTCGGGGTTCAAAAAGTGCACTAAGTGCAGTAGCACTATTTCTGTCACCGACACCCACGACTGGTGCCTTAAATGTTTAGGTCCTGACCATTCCATCGCGGACTGTGAGTCCTGTTCCATGATGTCTAAAAGAGGTTTACAGAATCAAGCAGCCAAGCTCAGTACCCTGTTTCCCTCCCATGGATCTCAGGTAACCAAACTTAAATCTGGCCGGTCCTCGAAGAGTACATCTCCCTCTAAGTATCGAGATGCCCCCGGGCTTGCTCTCGAGGAATCCACACCGGTAAAATTACCCCGGCGGGAAGCTCCAGCTTCCAAAGCTTTATCTATGGGGTCACAGGTTGACATCGATGGCTCTGCCTCGACCCATCACCTGCTACAATGTTCTGGGGTACCGGCGGTTCACACCGGTACAGACATCCAGACATTGGTGGCGTCGATGGATCAGAATATTCTGACCATGCAGCGTGCCATCACGGCATTCATACAAGCTGCGACGCCTTCGGTACGGCAACAAACTCCGTTGTCGGTACCGATTCCGGTACCGGACCCAATACCGGTTCCACTGCCGGTACCGATTGCATCTGCATCGACGGCAGCGGTACACTATCCTGTGATGCCCATCGGTACCGATCCGGTACCGAGTACTCCCGATGTCGATACCCCCCGGTATGCTTATCGGGCTCTGCGAGAGCATCCAAACAGGCGATACTTCGATTCTTCTGAGGACTCTGATGAATCAGAGGCCTCTATCGAAGTATCGGGGATCCTTCCTCAGGAACCCTCTTCTCCAAAAAAGGAGAATGTCTCCTCCAGAGGACTTGTCTTTTCAAGACTTTATCAGGGAGGTGGCCAGGGGCCTTTCCATCTCAGTGGCCTCTGAGACAGAGCCTAGAGCCAAAAAATTAGATTTTACAATATCCTAAGGCTCCCAAAGAGGCAGCCATTTTACCAATACATGAGATTCTCTATGATAACATGTTAGGCATATGGGAGACTCCTCTTACCACTTCCCCTCATTCTCGTAGATTGGACACCATGTATCGTGTTCCTCCTTGTCCTGGTTTTCATAAGACTCAGCTTCCTCACCACTCCATTGTGGTGGAGTCTGCTATGAAAAAGATCAAGAGTACAAAGAGGCACTCTTCTACTCCTCCAGGAAGAGAATGCAGAACCTTAGATGCCTTTGGCAGGAGAATTTTCCAGGCCAGTATGCTTGTAGCCAGAATCAACTCCTATAGTCTCTATATGGGGATGTTTCTAAAGGAAGTTACAGATCATCTGCAAACCTTATCTCCTTTTATGTCAGAAACTAAAAGGGAAGAGTTTCTCACCTGGCTCAAACATGCCCAGGATATTTCCAAGTTTTTCCAACCGTGCAGCCTTTGACTCTTTTGAAGGTGCCAGCAGAGCCTCGGCTATTGCCATAGGTGCACGCAGAGTTGCTTGGTTACAAGCCTCTGATTTGGAATCCTGGGTTCAGGATGGGCTAGGTAACCTTCCTTGTACAGGTGAAAACCTGTTTGGCAAAGACTGGCAAGCAAAGGCCAACCAGATGGATGCTGAAAATTCTGCTTTAGATAGACTTTCAAAGTCTACTGCTGCTCCTTTTAAAAAGATTTTTTTGGGAAAAATCCTTTTTTGAACAAGGGAAATATTCTTCTGTTTATGGTCAGGCCTCTTCTGCAGGTCATTTTGCTACAAAGAGGCAACAACAACCAAAACAGGCCAAGCCTAAGGCTGCGAGGACTGCTACGGCCCAACAGCCTCAGCCTCCTCAGGGCCTTTGACTTACCACTAGAGAACTTAGCCTTTCTGGCTCTGGAACATCCAGAGCCTCTCACCATCCCAGGAAGGTTAGCTCATTTTGCTCCCAGATGGGAACAAATCACAGCAGAGCAATGGACCCTCTCTATCATAAGAGACAGGTACAAGCTTCACTTCTTAAACCTTCCTCCTCACACTATGGTGAAACAGTTCAATTCTCCAACATCTCTCCTCACCCTTCTAGGTCAAGAGATTGCCACCCTTCTTGCCCAAGGGGCAATAGAAGAAGTACCCCTTCTTCAACAGGGCTCAGGGTTCTACTCCCCCCTATTTTCTCATTCCAAAGAAAACAGGGGGCTACAGACCCATTTTAGATCTCAAAGAATTGTACAAGTTTCTATGCAAGGAGAAATTCAAGATGACTTCTCTCGGAACTCTCCTTCCATACCTCCAGAGTCAGGACTGGCTTTGTTCTCTAGATCTCAAGGATGCGTACACCCATGTCCTCATCCATCCAACACACAGAAGGTTTCTTCGGTTCCTTTACCAAGGAAAGCACTACCAATACAAAGTGCTTCCTTTCGGTCTGGCCTCTGCACCAAGAGTGTTCACCAAATGCATGGCAATAGTAGCTGCATTTCTACGCACTCTAGGGATATTCGTATTCCCATATCTGGACGACTGGCTCATCCAAGCTCCATCCCAGTCAGAGGCCCAGGCTTCCCTGGCCTGCACAAGGCGTGTTCTTCAGTATCTGGGACTGGTAATAAACATTCCAAAATCCCATCTCACCCTTACTCAATCTCTAGAGTTCATAGGGGCCTTGCTGGATACCACAACTGCAAGGGCCTATCTCCCCCAGGCCCGTTGCCTACGCTTGGTGCAGTTAGCCTCACAGATTCAGTTAAAATCCCATTTAACTGCTCGAGAGATGTTACAACTCTTAGGCCACATGGTATCCACCTTGCATGTGGTTCCTTATGCTCGCCTTCACATGAGGGCAGCTCAATGGACTTTGTCCACCCAATGGACCCAGGCATCAGGGTGCCTGTCAGACAAGATAGCGATCTCCAGTCGCCTCTTTTCCTCGCTCCATTGGTGGAAGTCCACTCAAAATCTGTTGCTGGGATCCCCCTTTCAACAGGTGTTACCCCAAGCAACCCTTACCACAGATGCCTCTCCAAAGGGTTGGGGATCTCATCTACAAGATCTCTCCACCCAAGGCATCTGGTCTCCACAGGAGACATCTCTACATATCAACCTCTTAGAGCTCAGAGCAATCTTTCTGGCTCTCAAAGTCTTCCACACCCTGCTCAGCTACAAGACAGTCCTCATCCACATGTACAACCAAGTAGCCATGTTTTACGTGAACAAGCAGGGGGGGGGGGGGACTGGCTCTCTGTCGCTTTGCAATGAAGCTCTGAGATTGTGGGCCTTCGCCAGAGAGCATCAAATCCATCTCATGGCAGTGTATCTTCCAGGAGTTCAAAACTCTTGGGCAGACAGACTCAGTCGAGTTCTGCTTCCACACGAATGGTCCCTCCATGGGGACCAGATAGCAAGGATCTTTCAAATTTGGGGAACCCCAGACATAGACCTGTTTGCAAGTCCGTGGAATGCCAAACTTCCCCGGTTCTGTTCCAGGATTCCGTGTCAGGGAGTTCAGGCCAGGGATGCCTTCCTCCTTCATTGGGGGGCAAGGTTTCCTCTATGCCTTTCCTCCTATTCCCAAGACACTGTTCAAGCTTCAGAGAGACAAGGGGTCTATGATCCTCATAGCACCATGTTGGCCACGCCAAGTGTGGTACCCTCTACTTCTGCATTTCTCTCAAGCTCCCTCCCTGGACTTGGGGTCTGCTCCAGATCTCCTCTCCCAGGAGGAAGGAACGTTGTGGCACCCAAATCCCCAGTTTCTTCATCTCAGGGCCTGGTTGCTGAAAGCCTAGACCTTCAAGATTTACCTCTTTCTCAGCAGGTGAAGGATATCCTTCATGCTTCCAGAAAGCCTTCCACCAGACGTTCCTATGCTTTTAAATGGAAGAGGTTTACCATTTGGTGTGCAGAGAAGGGTCTTAACCCTCTTGCAATACCTCTGAATTCTTTACTGGAGTATTTGCTGCATTTATCCCATGCAGGCCTTAAGACAAATTCAATCAGAGTCCATTTGAGTGCTATTGCAGCATCCCTTAAACCCCTCAATGGACAGCCTATTTCCTCTCATCCTCTTATAGCAAGATTCATGAGAGACCTTCTTTTGACTAAACCTCCCATTAGACCACCTCCAGTGGCATGGGACTTGAATTTGGTTCTTGGCCAGCTTATGAAGCCACCCTTTGAACCCTTAGCCACTACCTCCTTGAAATTCCTTTCCTGGAAGGTTATTTTTCTCATTGCAGTTACCTCAGCTCGCCGTATCAGTGAGTTGCAAGCCTTAGTGGCTAATCCTCCTTATACAAGTTTCCATCATGACAAGGTAGTCCTCAGAACTAATCCACACTTTATGCCTAAAGTGATCTCACCTTTTCATTTGAACCAGGAGGTATATTTACCTGTCTTTTTTCCAGGACCTCATGCATCAAGTGCAGAGAGGAATCTTCATACCCTGGATTTTAAAAGAGCACTTGCTTTCTACTTACAAAGGACACAGCAACATCGAAAGTCCTCTCAACTTTTTGTTGCTTTTGATCCCTTTCATTTAGGACTTCCCGTCTCTAGGAGAACTCTGTCCAATTGGATTGCTCAGTGTATTTCTTTCGCCTACCAGAGTAAGAACCTTTCTCTGGAGGGCCCTGTCACAGCTCACAATGTGAGAGCCATGGCAGCCTCTATGGCTCATCTAAACTCTGTGTCCATTGACCAAATCTGTCGAGCGGCCACCTGGGCCTCGGTTCATACCTTTACAGCCCATTACTGCTTGGACAAGGACTCCCGCCGGGATGCCTTGTTTGGTCAGGCTGTTCTCAAACACCTGTTCCATACCTAATCAACTCCTACCCTCCATTCCTGACTGGATGCCTGAGATTCATGGGTGGAGGTAGAGCCCTTTCCAGGGACTCACAACCTGGGTGATCTCCCAGGCATCTCTAGCTGGGGAGTCCCCATATGTGAAGACTCATTCCTGCTTTTTCCTGGAGACAGCACAGTTACTTACCTGTAACAGGTGATCTCTGGGAACAGCAGGAATAAGTCTTCACAACCCACCCACCTCCCCTAGGAGTTGTATCTCTCTATCTTTTCTTTCCTCTCTCTCTCTCTCTCTTTGTCTCAGCTTAAAACTCGAACTGGAGAGAGGCAGTTAGGAAAGGCGGGAAGTCAGCGCGCAGGCGCTGTGGGATGCTCCCAAAAGCTTTCCTTTTGGACGCTGGGGAGTGTTCCCGTGCAGGCTCCGTCGGTACCGACGATACCTATATGTGAAGACTTATTCTTGCTGTTCCCAGAGATCACCTGTTACAGGTAAGTAACTGTGCTATTTCCACATATTACTCATGAGTCTATCCCCTTCCACTCTCATCCTGTGTCCCCCTCATAGCACAACTTGCTTTCAATCGAAAGAGGCTCTTCTCTTATGCATTTATGCCACAGAGGTTTTATTGAAAACAAAGGAGCATACGGGTTCTGCATCATACCACACGTACATAGTAGAAATTATGTAATATCAAATAGTAGTACCCATAAGCTATATAGTGTGTCTAGAGTTTTTCTTCTTTTGTTTTTCTCCCAACAGTTCCCTCCCAACCAGTCCTCCCATCCCATTTAGCAAAGAGAGAAAAAAAATGCCAACAGTAAAGTGAAATAGGTGGACAAGCACAGGCATCACATCAATAGCTATATTCTTTCCTCAAGTCCAGTTCCAAACTTCTAGGGTTGTGATCCTCTTCCAGCAGCTTGGAGACTGAGAAACATCATTTTTCTGTGATGTCACTGGTATATAACCACCGGATCCGCCTCCTCACTCCAGTTATCTCAGTCTCCAAGCAGCTGGAGGAGAGTGAGCGTGGAGGTTCAGGGCTCACATGAGGAACAATTAAGGAGAGCTAGGATAGAGAAGTTGGGTTAGGTCCCTTTAAATTGAGTGGATATAGAGAATTTATTGTTTTCTGAGTTTAGGTACTTCCTCTTTAAATTTTCGGCTGTAGTATGCCTTCCTCCGTCCTCCCCGGGGATGGCAGCAGTGACTGAGCCGGTTCCCTGTGCCAATTGCAGAGGTGTGGTACTGGGGTTGACGACTCTCTGACGCACACAGAAGTGTTTGCCTGCTAGTGTGTGGAGACTGGAGAAGGGGGGAGCAATGGTAGCATCGGCGGTTTTAGCTGCGGAGTGTCTGGGCCGGCGCAGGAGCAGCCGTGAGGCAGATCAGAGGATCGGGTGCCTACACCGGCTGAGGTGCGCACACCAGGTAAGGGAGCTCATTTGTAGATCAAGTCGCTGAGCTTTGATCAGCGGGACGGCAGTAAAGAGCTGGTCGGCGGCGGAGGAGGCCGCACTGCATGTGAGGAGCGCGGGAAACTCAGCTGCTGAGGCGTCCTGCAGAGGCTCCAGTACGGGGCGGGAGCCTTTGTTTTGGCTTCTGCCTGGCAGGATAGAAGTGGGGCAGATTAGTTAAAGGTTTCCAGTTTAAAAAAAAAAATAGACGCTGAGGTAGAGCAGTTTCAAGTCGGGACTGTTAGGTTTTCATTGCTTTGGAGCTGCAGGAAGGAGCCTGTTTCATGGTATAAAGCCTCTGTTTAGGCAGGATGCCTTCTAGACCGCACTGCTTAGTTTGCGGGGCTAGAAGGAGTACAGTTTCTGAAGCAGGCGTGTGCAAGGGCTGCATTCTAGAGGCAGCTTCAATGGAGAAAGCCTTAGAGGGCGCTGGTGAGAGCAGTAGGAGTGTTGAAGGGATGTAGGAGCAGGTTTCTCCTGATACGACCCCCCCCCCCCCCCAGGAGCCGGTAGCGGGGACGACTTCTTCTCCGGATGGGTCAGTCTCGCAGCCAGCATTGCTGGGGGGCCTAGCATCAATTTTTTCTCTGGTGTTTGTGGCTCTTATACAGCAGGCTTTTGGTGGCTCCCAGGGTAGGGCGACAGCTGCTGCAGCAGTGGACCTGGGAGGCAAGAGGCCTGGTACACCATTGGATGCTGGGGCATTAGGTAGTCGGGCAAAGAAACTCAGGGTTGATAAAGAGCAGTTGGAGCCTTCCGTGGTTTGACGGGCTTCACTCTGAAGGTGGGGAGCCTGAGCTGGAGTTGGAGGAAGGTGAAATAACAGAACAGGAAGAGCAGGCGAGGGTGGTGCGTGTTTTTCGCAGAGATGAATTGCCAGCGCTCATCTCGGAGACCCTCAAGGCGCTGAATATGCCGGCAATGGAGCCGGCGGAGAATTCAACCCTGGTAAACCCCATGTTACAGGCCTTTAGAAAGACTAAAAGAGCCTTTCCAGTCCACAGGGAGGTACGAGAAATGATTCAGGAAGAATGGGGCATGCCCAAGGTGGCCCTTAAAGGATCCAGAGTTATGGCCCGGCTTTATCCGCTAGTAGATCAAGATCAGGAGTTTTTTAAAGCTCCGTGAGTCGATGCGGTGGTCTCGGCATTGACCAAGAAGACTACCATTCCAGTGGAAGGGGGTGCGACCCTCAAGGATGCTCAGGACCGGAAGCTGGAGGTTTTATTGAAACAAGTGTTTGAAGTGAATGCGCTGTCCTTACAGGCTTCTATTTGTGGAGCATGGGTGGCGAGAGCCTGTCTGCGGTGGTCGCAGAGGATTCAAGGGGAGCCTGTAGAAGAAGCGACCGCGAAAGCGTCCAGGTTGGAGTCCGGGGCAGCTTATCTCGCCGATGTGCGTTATGAACTGATACGGGGGTTAGCAAAGAGCATGGCCGCCGTGGTGGCGACTCGGCGTTATCTGTGGCTGCGCAATTGGGCAGCGGATGGCACCTCAAAGGCCAGACTGAGTAAACTCCCCTTTAGAGGGAAATTTCTCTTTGGGGAGGATTTGGATAAATTGGTGAAAGATTTGGGGGACTCAAAGGAGGTAGGCTTCCGGAGGACAAGCAGAAGCAGGAACAAGCCACTCCATTGCCCAAGGGACAGCAGAGAGAGTTCCGTCGTTTTCGTCCCCTGAGGTTCGGCCAAAGAGGACATTTTCCCTTTAGAACCCAAGGTTTTCGGGGGTTTCGGGGAGCAGGTAGAGGTTTTGCAGCCTCTTCCTCCTCAAATCTTAGAAAGTCGCAATGAGGTCAGGGGGACCGGTGTTGGTGCCCATAGGGGGTCAGCTACAGGATTTCTACCCAGCCTGGGTCCAGATTACGTCGGATCGGTGGGTGCTGGAGGTCATTCGAGAAGGTTATGCCTTGGAGTTTCAACAGCCGGTGATCGATTATTTCATGCAGTCGCCGTGCAGAACACGCTTCAAGGGGGCGGCAGTGCATCAGACGGTGCAAAGGCTTCTGGATCTTGAGGCTATAGTTCCTGTACCGGCAGACCAATGCGGCTGCGGTCGGTACTCCCATATACTTCATTGTCCCAAAGAAAGAGGAAGCCTTTCAGCCAATTTTGAATCTCAAAAGGGTAAATCGTTGTCTTCGCGTGTCTCACTTTCGGATGGAGACTCTCAGATCGGTCATAGTGGCAGTAAGAGTGAGCGAGTTTTACGTCCCTCAACCTATCAGAGGTGTACCTACACATTCCGATCCATGCGGAGCATCAGAAATACCTCAGGTTTGTGGTGCCGATGGGGCATTTCCAGTTTTGGTCTTTGCCGTTTGGGCTGGCAATGGTGCTTCGAACATTCACCAAGATAATGGTGGTCGTGGTGGCGTCGCTGCGGAAGGAAGGGGTGCTGGTGCATTTTTATCTGGACGATTGGTTAATAAGGGCAAAGTCCAGGGCAGAGAGTGAGGCGGCAACAGCCAAGGCATTTCTTCAGAGTCTTGGTTGGGTAGTCAATCAGGAGAAGAGCTGGTTGGTACCGTCACAGTGCCTGGAGTATCTGGGGGCGAGATTCGATACAAGCGTGGGGAAAATCTTTCTTTCTGCCTCAACATCACACGCAGACGTTGAGGAAGCTGGTACTAGAATTTCTAAACAGGCCGAGGCTGATGGCTTGGCACTACCTGCAGTTGCTAGGGACTATGGCGGCAACGCTCGAGCTGGTTCCGTGGTGAAGAGCTCATATGAGGCCGTTGCAGAGAGCGTTGCTCCTGCGGTGGTCGAACCAGAGGGATCCGTTGTTGCAGAAGTTGCCCTGTCCACGGGCAACACGACAGACCCTCAAGTGGTGGCTGCGGCCAGGAAATCTAGAAAGCGAAATGTCCTTAGACGCCAGTATGGGTTCCGTTGACGACTGATGCCAGTCTGCTGGGCTGGGGAGCTCACTGTCAGGGGCATTTCACTCAGGGTCAGTGGACCACGCTGGAAAAAGGTTGGTCAATCAGATTGGAGCTACACGCGGTGACGTTGGCACTACAGGAGTTTGTCTTATCTCAGAGGCAAGGCCATTCAGGTGTTTTCCGACAATGTGACGGCAGTGGCTTACATCAACCGTCAGGGGGTACCAGCAGTGCTGCGCTGGAAGAAGAGGCCGAGGAGCTGCTCGGGTGGGCAGAGGCGCATCTGGTAGCTCTGTCGGTGGCGCATGTAGCAGGGATAGACAATGTAGAGGCGGATTTCTTGAGTCGAGTAAGAGTAGATCCGGGAGAGTGGAGCCTTCATCGGGACATGTTCGAGATGCTCGTGCAGCGGTGGGGCTCGCCAGTGATGAATCTTATGGCCACCTTCCAGTCGGCAAAGGTCGAGCGTTTCTTTAGCAGAAGAAGAGAACGGATGTCGGAAGGACTGGATGCCCTGATACAGCCTTGGCCCGAGCGTCAACTCCTATATGTGTTTCCACCTTGGGTGGTGTTAGGACGGGTGTTACAGCGAGTGGAATGTCACAGAGGGCTGGTAATATTGATAGCACCAGACTGGCCGAGAAGGCCTTGGTATGCGGATCTGATGAGGCTGGTAGTGGAGGAGCCTTGCCGCCTACCTTGTCGCAGGGATCTGTTAGCTCAGGGACCGTTGCTTATGCCTCAACTGGATCGGTTCTCGCTTACAGCTTGGCTCTTGAAAGGGTGAGGCTGAGAGCAAAGGGGTATTCCGTGGCTATCATAGATACCTTGTTGAAGGCACGGCGGAGGTCTACCTCGGTTGCGTATGTCCGAATATGGCATATATTCGAGGCTTGGTGTGAAGACAGGAAGGTGGTGGCATTACGGTCTTCCGTACTGCAAGTGTTAGCATTTTTACAAGATGGTTTTCAGAAAGGATTGGTGGCCACGTCTCTGCGGGTGCAGTGGGCAGCATTGTCCTGTTACCGAGGAAAAGTGAAAGGAAAGGCGCTGGGAGGCCATCCGGATATAAAGCATTTCTTGAGAGCGGTGGTGCTGTTGAGGCCACCCTGTCGGCAGGTAGTTCCTACATGGGATCTCCAGATAGTGCTGGAGGCGTTGCTGAAGGAGCCATTTGAGCCGTTATCACGAGCAACTATAAAGGATCTTACTCTTAAGGTGGTATTCCTGGTGGCAATCTGTTCGGTGAGAAGAATCTCTGAATTGCAGGCCTTGTCCTGTAGGGAACCCTTTTTGGCCTTTTATAACTTGAAGGTGGTATTGCGGCCAGTACCAGCCTTTTTGCCTCAAGTAGTTTCGGCTTTTCATGTGAATCAAGTGGTTTCTTTGCCGGTGTTCAATGGTGAAGTGGTTGAGGCTTCAGCATGGAAGTTACGGCTGTTGGACGTCCGTAGGGCATTGAAGTATTTGGCCAGGATGGCAAGTTTCCGGAATACAGATCGGCTGTTTGTGTTTGGAGGAGCTAGGAAAGGTGACATGGCGTCGAAAGCGTCAATAGCGAGATGGCTCAAGGAAGCAATAGGGTCGGCGTATCTGAGTATAAGCAATAAGCAAAGGTGTAAGACAAGGCTGCATACTTTCCCCCTACCTGTTTAATTTATATGCAGAACAAATCATCAGAGAAGCAGGATTGTATGAAGATAACAGAGGTGTGAAGATTGGTGGAAGACTCATCAACAACCTTCGCTATGCTGATGATACCACATTACTGGTGGAAAGTGAAGATGATCTGAAACATTTGCTACTCACAATCAAAGAACATAGTCTCAAAATGGGCCTGCACCTTAATGTAAAGAAGACAAAGATCATGACAACTGGCATAATCAACAGGTTCATCGTCGAAGGAGAAGAAATTGAAATCGTGAATAACTTTAACCTACTTGGATCAACTATCAATAAAGAAGCAGCAAGCAGTCAAGAAATCAGACGCATTGCTCTTGGCAGAATGGCTATGAAAGACCTAGATAAGATTCTGAAGAGCAGAGATGTCTCTCTCCATACAAAGATTCGACTTGTTCAAGCCATGGTTTTTTCAATAACATCATATGGATGTGAAAGCTGGACAGTGAAAAAGAGAGACAGGAAGAAAATTGATGCCTTTGAATTATGGTGCTGGCGGCGAATACTGTGTGTACCATGGACTGCCCGAAGAACAAACCAGTCTGTACTAGTGGAGATCAAACCTAAGCTTTCTTTAGAAGCTCAGATGACAAGACTTTGACTTTCATACTTTGGACACATCATGCGGAGAGAGAGATCATTAGAGAAAGACATCATGCTTGGCAAGATAGAAGGTCAACGCAAAAGAGGAAGGCCAGCAATGAGATGGATCGATATAATAACAGCAGCTACAGGTACCAGTCTGTCAACAATGAGCCACCTGACTGAAGACCGAACACAATTTAGGATAGCTATCCAGAGGGTCGCCATGAGTCGACTCCGACTCGATGGCACTTAAGAACAACAACAACAACATCTGTTGAGTGGTAAGCCGGTTCCAGATGGGCTTAGGGCTCATTCGACTAGAGCGCAAGTGGCATCTTGGGCAGAGTACGGTTTGGTACCGGTGGCGGAGATTTGTAAAGCGGCGACCTGGTCATCCGTGAATTCGTTTGTCCGCCATTACCAGTTGGATACTCAGGAGAGGAGAGATGCCTGTTTTGGTTCAGCAGTGCTTCAGGCGGGGGTAGCAGGTGCCTCCCGTTGACTTTGTTGTACTACTGTGTTACATCCCTAGATGTTTGGGACTGGACTTGAGTTCCTTGAGGGACGATAAGGAAGGTTAAATTAGACTTACCTGCTAATTGTTGTTCCTTAAGTCCAGTCCCGTATCCCGCCCGAGTAATTTTCGACTATGGCCTGAAGCATGACAGCTATCACAGGTAAGAAGTATTTGCCTGAGGGGTCTGGTGCATAAGGGCGGACGGTCTAGAGCAGCGGTTCTCAACCTGTGGGTTGCGACCCCCACCGGGGTCGCCACAGGATTTGTCTGGGGTCGCCTTACTCCGCCCTTAAAAAAAAAAAGCACACAAGTTGCTGCCACTGCCGAGTCTGCTTCTCGGCAGCAGCAAACTCAGACTCCAATCTTCTGCAGCCGCTGCTCCCTGCCTCTTAGGGAACCGCGGCTATGCCTGTAAAACCATTGTGGAGCCTGTCTGTCTCTAAACGGGCTCCGTGCAACATTGTCCCGCCTCCAAAGGAAGTTGTTTACCACTTCATTTGGAGGCAGGACAATGCTGCACGGAGCCCGTTTAGAGACAGACAGGCTCCGCAACGGTTTTACAGGCATAGCCGTGGTTCCCTAAGAGAGGGAGCCACAGCTGCAGAAGGAAGCTGACATGGGGAAGGGGGGGCTGACATGGAGGGAGGGAGGGGGCTGACATGGAGAGAGGGGGGCTGATATGGATGGATGGATGGATGGAGGGAGGGGGGCTGACAGGGAGCGAGGGAGGGAGAGGAAGCTAACATGGACAGGGGGGTTTGACATGGAGGGAGGGGGCTGACATGGACAAAGGGAAGAGACGGGGACGTACTGGACAGACGCATAAATGCTGGACAGAGGGGAGAGACAGTGCAAGTTAGGATTATAATGGGCAGATTGGGGGGCTAGGACTGGTAATGGGTTGATTAGGGAAGGCTATGACGGAATGGACTGATCAAGGGGGGTTGGGACTGGTAATGGACTGATGGGGGGCTAGCATTGGAAATGAGCTGATCGGGGAGGTTAGGACTGGAAATGGGCTGATGGGGGGGTAGGACTGGTAATGGGCTGATGGGGGGGGGGGGTAGGACTGGTAATGGGCTGATTAGGGGAGCCTAGCACTAGTAATGGGGTTGAGGAGGGACTAGCACTGGAAGCGAGCTGATTGGGGGGCTTCGACTGGGAATGGGCTGATTGTGGGGAGGGGAGGATAGAGCTGCTGGCCCTGGAAGAAACTGGGGGCTAAGGCTACAAATGGGCTGATACGAGGGGATGGGAGAATGGAACTGGAAGGGAGTGGATCTGAGAGGGGCTGCCATGGTATTTGTACTAGAAGGGACTGGTCAGTGGGGAAGGAGGGGGACTGGAAGGGAATGGACACCAGTGGCAGTCATGGGAATGCAAGTTGACATTGGAAGGTACTGAGAGTGAGGCTGGAAAGGGGCTGATACTGGAGAGGGTTACTGGGACTGGAAATAGGCTGATGGAAAGAAGTGAAGAAAACGAAAGAAGAGATAAGAAATGACAGATGGACCATAGACCACAGAAAGAGAGCTAAGAGAATACAGGAAAGCAGAAGCCTCAGATCGGGACCAGCATGATCAGAGAATAAATTGGTCAGACAACAAAGGTAGAAAAAATAATTTTATTTCATATTAGTGATTTAACTACAAAATCATCATAATTTTGAAATCAAATATTGTTACTTGTTGTTGTGATTGTGGTTTAAATAAGTAAATTTTATAAATAACATATTGAAAGGCCTATAATATATTAATAATTCAACAAATGATTACAGCGACAATGCATTAACGGTAAAGGAAGAGAGACGCATTTGATTTTATCATTGGGGGTCACCACAAGTTGACCAATGGTAAAAGGGGTCACGGTACAAAAAAGGTTGAGAACCACTGGTCTAGAGGTAATTTAGTTGGGAGTCAGCATCCTTCATAAGGGGGGAGGAAGGACCTCAGTATGGTAAGGCTTTTGTGGTCTGTTTAAGAAGAATATGAAGAACATTCAGGATGTTTGATAGTTACATACAGGTTCAGTTGGTTATAGTTTTTTTTGTAGGTAATGTCTACTTAATTGTTGCTCCGGGGAGTTTGCTTTGTCAATAGGTTACTGGAGTGAGGAGGTGGATCCGGTGGTTATATGCCGGTGACATCACAGAAAAATGATGTTTCTCAGTCTCCAAGCTGCTGGAAGAGGATCACAACCCTAGAAGTTCGGGACTGGACTTGAGTTCCTTAAGGAACAACAATTAGCAGGTAAGTCTAATTTAACCTTGTTTGTGGTAGGGGACAGTGGTGGCTCTTACACTGTCCCCACCTAAGCGTTCACCTTGCCCATACGCTCTTCCCCCCCCTCATCAGTGAAAAGACTTTCAGTAGCAGCATAGTAGGAGGAATAAGTAGTTCCCTCCAAAAGAAACAAAATCACTCTATCGGAACACACCCATCATTTATCATCCCTCCGATACGCCCCATCACACATACAGATCGTATGGCACACCACTCCATTTGTCTCCTTTGCCTGGTGAGCACTGGAGGGTGATCAGTCATTCCCAAGGCACGACCTGAACGTCCTTAACCTGAACAGTGATTTAGGACCTGACTTCATGTCCTAGAGGCCAGGGATTGAATATAGGGGCCTCACATGCCCATGAACATACTGCAGAAATCAACCCACCAGACTCCAGAAACGGGATATCACCGAACGTGTCCAAAATATATGGCCTAAAGTCACTCGGTTTCCAGAGCACTGGTGGGGGCACTTCATGACTGCGCCAGACTGGCTCTATAGGCTCTGTTGGGGGGCAAAATAAAGGTGCTGCAGTATCTTAAACTGTGTTTCTCGGAGGTTCGCATTAGTACTGAGCATTGGAGTTCGAGAACACTTCCAGGAGTTTAGCCCCAGTTCGGTGAGTGACCCAGTTCTGCTTGCCAGTGCTCCACTAAAGCATCTAAATATGCTGGAGGGTCTGAGTCTGCAATGGCTCTATGAAGGGTCGCTATCCAAGTCCTGCTGTCTGGTCCCACTATCAACAATTCTTCCATTCAGGAGTTGAACACACTCACAATGCTGCACGAGGCAAGGAGCATACATAGCTTCGTGCCTTCCAATATATGAACTGATCAGACCTAGGTAGTGTGAAACAGTCCCGTAGCGTGACAAAGGATAGCATGTCCCCTTCAGCCAATATCAGTTGCTCTACATCTAATAAATGCTTGACCCATAATACCTGGCGGAAAGTCTGGATTATCCCTAAAATGAAATTAAGGCATGATTTGTGCTGATCATAGTAACTGTCGGAACAGATTATCCCCTTTGCAGCTGACCAAGGTTACCAATATACTATCCGAGGCTAAACTGTGTGACCCCACAAGGTCCCCCCGCTATGGAGCACATAGTAAGGGGAGAGTGGCGTCGGAAGCAATGTCTCTAAAGCAGTGGGAGTGTATTTAGAGGTATCAAATAACCAGTCCCATATATGGTGTTCCACAGAAGCCAAATTATAGGTAATCATGTCAGGAAGATACAAACCTCCCCTAATTCATGGTCACTACAGTGCCTCTAATCTAAGATGGACATGCTTCCCTCTCCACAGGAAGGAGTCTGTAAAAGGGGGTGCTTGTTATGAAGGTACCATCACCTTGGCAAGTATGTAAATTAACTGTCTTGCAAAGGATTGTGGTTATTGAAGTCCATTCACACAAAGCTTGCCTTTTAAATAAATGAAGAAACTTGTCATTGGTCGAGTGTAAGGCAAAATTAGAGTTTATTTCTGGGGTGAATATTCCACACACAGATATACTTGGTAACACCATCCAGATAACTTCTCCAGGGTTTATTCAATATAAACAAGGCAACTGAAAAGCTTATGCAAATAAGAATCAAAGTCCTTTATGGAAAAGAAAGGCTTTCTTACAGCCACTGCTAATCAACTCCTTAGCAGTGCTGAGGTGGAAACAAACCAAAAAGGAAAACTTATTTTTACAAAAACATAGCTCTCTTTCTCCACACAGAAAAGAACTTTTAAATCCCACGTGTGCACGGCTTGTGCTGTGCTCTGCTCTACAAACAGGTGACAATTAGCTGCGATCAGTAGCTTGTTTTCAGCACACATGCAAACTTTCCCAAAAGCTTTTTCTTTCCAACAAAACTTAATGGGAAGCCAGTATTTAGAATGTTTCCTTTTGATGTTTACTATTATTTGGAGGATTTTTCTAAACTAACAACCTACTCAAAGAACAGTCCATATAAACATTCTCTTCATCAGATATTAAACCTTGCTCCTGAAATTGCATAGATTCACTTTCACTGTCTGGCTCAGAGGGTTTTATGAACTGACCTCTATACAGAGAGAAACTGTTTCCCTGCTGTTTGCATTGCTCAAAGCTAGAGAAACGTTCACAGTTCATACCTGAATCCAGGCAAGCATCAGGCTGCTGCTTCTGGTATTCTGGCCAGTATGCAATAGAGCTTCTGTGTCCTGTCCTCCAGTTGGTATCTCTGGACCTCAGGATCTTTTCTCCAGACGTCCTCCAAGAAGTATTTGGGCTCCTTTTCTCCTTAGCTGCAGCAGACCTCTTCCTAGGTGCTGCTTGAGGGTCCCTGGCTGTTGATCTCCAGACCGCTGGCTTTCTCCAGTCCTCTGAAGGTTGTTTCCCCCAGGAATCTCTCCAGGCATACGTACTTCTCTGAGCTCCTCTCTTGGACCGTCTGCTTCCTTGTCCTTGTTCCTTCAGGTTCAGGTTGTTCCTTCTGTTCCTCCTCTTTCTTCCTGGTCTCTTGGTTCTGGTTCTCCTTTCCTGAAGAATCCCTTCTAGTTTTAAAGGGCTTAGATTGCAACTCCTCCCTTGCATTCTTCAGGTGCTGTGGATTAAGCTCTCTCCTAGAAGATGATTGATTAGGGATGACATAATGGTCTCTCTGATTAGACTCATGCTTTTCCACTTTAGCTCCTCTAGGGGCTTGATGCAAACTGATGCATCCTGGAACATGTAGTCTTTTAGGAAAACAAGCTGTCTTATTTCTCTGACCTGCCAGCACAGGTCCCTTGATCAGAGTAAATTCATCTCTTTTGTCCTTACTCCCTGAGCTTTGATAAGCTTCCTTATCACAAGTCCAATAAGCAATGTAAGCACTTCAAATCAGTCTGGAGGTAAAGGGGCAGCACCTGAAGTACATATAGCCACGGGTAAAAAGTCATTTTGTATAAACTAATCTGGCCACTCAAGGACAATGTCAGGTCTCTCCAGCAGTCAAGGTGCATTTCCAAATTGTGCATGAAAGCCATGACATTTAGATCATATGGTCTTCCAGGGTCAGCAGGAAGTTGTACTCCTAGATATTTAAAACATCCATCGGCCCATTTCAATGGAAAAGTCCCTTGCCATGATTGCTGCACATAGGGGAGCACAGGGAGTGCTTCAGGTTTATCTAAGTTTAATTTGAGGCCTGCAAATCTACCATTAAGTTGGAATTACTGGAGAAGAATCTCCAGGTCTCCCAAACACACAAGCATGTCATCTGCAAAGGCTGAGAGCCGAAAGTCCTCACTCCCCCACATATACCCCCCAAGGGGTGGATGTGCATCTGCTCCAGCAAGGGCTCTAATTGCAATACAAATAGAAGGGGGGATAAAGGATACCCCTGTCGACCCCTCCTCCAATGAAAAGACAGAGGTCATCACCCCATTGACTAATAAAGAACCACAGGGGTGTGCATATAGGAGCTGCACCACATCGACAAAGTACCCTACAATACCAAACTTCTCTAAGACCATATATATGTATTCCCACTATACTGTCAAATACTTGCACCATCAAAGCTGATAAGCAGTGTTGGGAAAGAGCCACCAGAATCTTATGCATATTGCACGCAATGTTGCGACCTTTCACAAAGCCCACCTGTGAGACCCCCACAAGAAGTGGCAAAACAGGCATCAACCAGTCTGCCATTACTTTAGTGAGGATTTTAATATCTACATTAAGTAGTGAAATGGGTCTATAGGATCCTGGCGGCATGGGTTCTTTGCTGGGATTAGGGAGCACGGTAATTAAAGCTTTTTGGTTCATATGGGAAAGCCCAGCACTGGACAAGGTCAAAGAAGTACTCGGCCATTGGTATTGTCACTTTATCGGAGAGCAATTGTTGATAAAATGCCACATGATACCCATCTAGGCCCCTCAGCCTGGGACCTATGAAACTGTATCCCCTGCTGCCACATAGAAGTCATTGAGTGTCTAACCCACTCTTTACTCATCTCCTCCCTCCCCTCCCCCCCCCCCCCCCCACAACCTACCCTCTACTACCCTATCCCCACCCTGTATTGATCCTCTCCTCCCACAACCGCTTTGGTTCCCCTGCTGTCTCTCCGGATTGCTCCAGAGTACTCCCTGGATTTGTTGCCCGGACTCCCTGATCACCCCCCACAATATAACAATCTCATGTTATCTACTCTATTGCAGATTTTGTTATCATCCACAAACAAGCAAACCTTACCAGACAGCCCTTCCACAATATCACTAACAAAGATGTTGAAAAGAATCTGACAAAGGACAGATCCCTGCTGCACACTACTGGTAGCCTCCTCCTCAGAGTGAGATCCATTTACCCTGTACCCTTTGTCATCTCCCATTCAACCACTTTCTAATGCAATTGGTAGTTTTAGGGTCCATCCCTAGGGTACTCAGTCTGTGTGGAACTGTGTCAAAGGCTTTAC
Organism: Ichthyophis bannanicus; assembly: GCA_033557465.1. Classification (NCBI taxonomy): domain Eukaryota; kingdom Metazoa; phylum Chordata; class Amphibia; order Gymnophiona; family Ichthyophiidae; genus Ichthyophis; species Ichthyophis bannanicus. The sequence goes on along the minus strand of CM066033.1, from coordinate 388,147,071 downwards.
TGAAATCTAAGTACACCATATCTAGGGCTCTCCCTCAGTCCAACTCCCTAGTCACCCAGTCAAAATCAATCAGATTTGTTTGACAAGACCTGCCTCTGGTAAACCTATGCTGCCTCAGATCTTGAAATCCATTGGACTCCAGAAACCTCACTATTCTCCCTTTTAGCCGTATTTCCTTTACTCACTACAGAGGTTAGACTAATTGACCTTTGTCTAAAGAGACCACAGTATTTTATCCAAGACCTCATGCTCACAAAGGAGAAGCAACGGGACTACAACAATCTAATCAACCAACATAAATAGGAATACCACACCATCCTCATTCTAAAATCAACCAACAAACTGAGAGAACTTTTTGACATAGTCTGCACCCTCACAAAAGAACTCACCCACACAGGAGAGGTCGCAGTACACCCCCAAATTTTTGCAAACTTCCTAATCTCCAGACATAGTGCCCCACTGACAGACAATCCTCAAGAAAGCACACCTAAACTTGATACAATGCCTCCCGAACACCCATGGAATGATTTCAACATACCAACTGTAGACTAGGTCACACGTGTAATCTCTGCCCTAAACACCAGCATTGCACGAACGGACCCCTGCCCAGTACTGTAGATAAAATCAGCAAAGGCAGAGCTCAGTAAATTCATCCACAGGATTGTACATTCCTCCCCAGGATTGTACATTCCTCCCTAACACAGGGCTACATGCCTCTGCCCCTCAAACTAGCAATCCCCAAACTTCCCTCACCACCCAGAGACGACCCAGCAGCATATCGCCCAATCTCCAGCCTTCCATTCCTCACCACTATAATATAGAAAATAGTATACCAGCAGTTACAAGACCATATGGACTCGCATGCCCCCCTCGACCCCCACCAACATGGGTTCTGAGCTAGTCACAGCATCGAAACCTTACTTATAATGCTTCTCGACAACCTCATCAGGGGAATTGACCATTTGAAAATGGGCTTCCTACTCATCTTTATTGAACATCTGCAGCATTCAACATAGTATCCCACCACATCCTCCTACGAAGACTCGGCGACATTGGCCTGTGCAATACTACACTCAAGTGGTTCAACTGCTACCTTAGCAACAGGCAACAGCAGGTAAAGATTGGCAGTACTATCTCCTCCCTTTTCCCTTCTTCCCAAGGGGTACCACAGGGCTCTTCCTTATCCGCCCTACTCTTCAACATCAAGAAATACCACATCCAGTATGCACTGTATGCCGGCGACATGATTTACACCATGGTCAAGCTTGAAAGCCCAGACTACACAACAATAACTAGCCATTCAGTCATGTCCTATAGACAGATATCTTGCAACAACCTAAACATCAACTATAACAAGACTGAAGCACTCTTCATTACACGTAACATCTCCTTCACCCTCCACCCCCAATTCATCCCCCTGCTCAACACGACCATACCCATTAAGAATGAAGTGAAATGACTTCCGGTGACATCACGGAGCTAATGGCAGCATAGACGCCTAGCTCCGTCCGAATCCCAAAATTAAGGTGACTAAGCGTTACCCCCTGAATGGTAAAAGTGGACGGACAGCGGGTTAAAGCCCTGGCAATGGCTGCGAAACAAAAATTAGCAACTTTCCAATCCCCATATGTGCGGAAAGAGGCCGGAGAGTCCGTCGGCTCTGAGGAGGAGGCCGCTGGTGGAAGTTCGGGGAAGGAGGATCAGGCGGCCGGCGGTGACCTGCCGCTAAAGAAATGGTTGACTGCCTTTAAAAGTGAGATGCAGAGCGAGATGAAAGCGATGCGGAAGGAGGTGAAAGAGACGCTGCTGGCGATCCAACACGAAGTCGGGTGTTTGGGCCAGAGAGTGGAAGATCTCGAGGGCCACGTGGAGGCCTACGCGACGGAGGTGCGTGAGGTTTCAGCGCAACAGAGTCAATTGCAGGTGTTGCACGCGGAGATGCTAGAAAAGATGGAAGAGCTCGAAGACAGAGCGCGCAGGAATAATCTGCGCATTCGAGGGGTCCCGGAGGAGGATGCCCATAAAGACTGTGTCGTTGTGGTGCAGAAGGTGTGCAGGCGAATCCTACAGTTGGGGGAAGTCTCAGGCCTAACAGATCTACCGATCGTAGTGGAGAGGGCTCATAGGAGCCTGGGCCCGCGTCGAGAGACAAGCAAGGGACATTATTGCCTGCATGAGCAGCTTCCCCCTGAAGGACCAGATTTTAACGGTGGCCAGACGGTTCGGGCGAATTGCCTGGGAAGGTGGGGAGGTGGAAGTTTTCAATGACCTCTCTAAAGGGACTCTGGAGCGGCGGAGGGCGCTGAAAGAGGTAACGACTTACTTGCGGGGGAAAGGGCTCCGCTATAGATGGCTCTTCCCCTTTGGTCTGTTGGTGTCGGCGAATGGAGTGACCAGAAGGATTTAAAACAGCAGAAGAGGCGTGGAAACTACTTCGGGAGCAGGGTTGTGCAGACCTTCCGCCAGCGGCGGGGTCCGTGACTCAGAAACCTGGAGGTTCGACGTCGGGGAAAACACCCCTCAGTTCCCAGTGGCAGCGGGCCGGCGAGAAAGGAAAGCGACTACAGCGATTATCGAAGGGGCGACAAGAAGTACCATCTACCCCAGTTACCTGAAGTGCCTGAGGGGAATGCGTGGACTGATAGTGAGAAGCGGGTGATGGAGTGCAGTAACTCAATTTACCCGAATGAGAGACTGGGGACTGAGAGGGGTATCGGAGAGGGCTGGGGGTGGGGGGATATATTGGGTGGGGGATTGTGGTTAACATGTGGATATGCAAAGGGTGACTGGTATATATGGGGGTACGGGGGGCTGGGATAGGACATGATGTCTGGAAGGCAATGCGGGTGATAGAGGGGGGGAGGGGTATAAGGGGGGGAGGGGTATAAGGGGGGAAGGAGGGGAGGGGGGGAAGGGGGGAAGGGGGGGGGGAGGGGGGGAGGGGAGGGGAGGGGGGGAGGGATGGGGGGGGAGAGGACTGAGGGCACATTGGGGGGGTTGGAGTGGGGGAGTGAAACTGACTTATGCTGCGGGTAGGCACTATTAATGTTAAAGGCCTGAACTCCCCGGCGAAACGCAGTTTGCTGATCAGGGAGATGGGGAAATGGCAGTGGGATGTGGTGATGCTGCAAGAGACCCACTTGCGCAATCAGGATGTGGGGAGGTTGCGACACCGGCGTTATCCGGACCAGTATTATTCTTGCTGCAGGGGGGGGATGAAGAAGGGAGGGGTGGCTATTTGGGTGAGGAATGGTTGCGGGATCCAAGTTGAGAGTAGTTTCAAGGATGGTGAAGGGCGGCTGATGGGGATAAGAGGGAAATTGGGTGGAGAAGATATCATGTTTGTGGTGGTGTATGGTCCCAATGGGAGTCAGAAGGGGTTCTGGGGGGAGGTTGGACGGTTGATTGAAAGGGCTGGGGAGGGGAGGTTGGTGGTGGGGGGGGGGGATTTTAATGTGGCTTTAGACCCCGGCGTGGACAGGGCCCCCAAAGGGGATGGGGGGAGGGTCGGAATCGACAAGATTTGAAACGGTTGATGAAGCGTTTCAACTTGGTAGATGCGTGGAGAACGCTCCACCCCACGGAGAGGGCATATACTTTCTTTTCGCACCCACACGGCAGTTGGAGTCGGATAGATTTGATTCTGATGGATAGTGAGTGGATGTTGGAAGTGGCAGAGGGTGATATTAAGGGGGTGAGTTGGTCGGACCACAGTGCGGTAGAGATCAGCTGTCGCTGTCAGGGGAAGAGTGGCACGATGTTTTGGAGGTTGAACGAGAGCCTTCTTAAAGATATGCGGATTGTGGATGATGTTAAAAACATGATAAAGGAATATTTGTGCTTTAATGATACAGGAGAAGTGGCGGAGACTTTGGTTTGGGAAGGGTTGAAAGCGGTGGTAAGGGGTCGGTTGGTGATGTGGGGGGCTAGGAGAAAGAGGGAGAGAGGGTACGGCAAGAGGAGGAGTTGGAGGGTATGTTGCGGGACGCGGAGGCAGCTTTCAGGGCTTCTGGAACACGGCGGGATAGGGAAGTGCTGGGGAAAGTGCGAGATGAACTTCGTGCTCTGCAGCTAGCGAAGGTAGACTATGCCTTACAGAGGGCCCGCCAGAGGCTATATGAGCATGGGGATAAGGCCGGTAGAGTGCTAGCGCGGCAGATCAAGCAACAACGGGGGGCAGCTGTTATTTATCAGGTTAAGGGGAGGGGGGGGTAACCTGTGCCAGGGGGAGGCTGAGATTCAGGACCAATTTCTGGAATTTTATAAGTTGTTATATGCAGGAGAGGAGGGGATAGGGGAGGAGGATATTCTGGGGTATTTGGAGGGGGTAGATTTGAGGTGCCTCCCGCAGGAGGCCCAGGAGTTCTTGGAGGCTCCGATTACCGGGTCAGAACTAAAAGGGGTGGTTAAGGGGTTGGAAGGGGGGAAGGCCCCGGGACTCGACGGCTTGTCGGGGCCATTTTACAAGGTTTTTTTGGAGGAAGTGGGGGATCTTCTAGTCAGGGTTTTTAATGGAACTCTGAGCCCGGGGAGGGCACTGTCTCGGGAAATGTTGACAGCTGGGATCACGGTTTTGTTGAAACCGGGGAAGGACCCCTTGAGTTGCAGCTCCTATAGGCCTATCTCGCTCCTCAATGTGGACGTGAAGATCCTGGCCAAGATCCTAGCGGAGCGCCTGGCGAGATGGATGCCGAGCTTAGTGGGGGTGGACCAGGCTGGCTTCATTTTGGGGAGACAGGCGGGGGATAATATTAAGAGGGCGATTGAGGTGCTCTGGGAGGCCCGGCAGGAACCTGGGGACTTTTTGGTGATGTCCATCGATGCTGAAAAGGCCTTCGACAGGGTGCATTGGGGGTTCCTGATGAAAGTACTGGCGAAGGTGGGGTGTGGGCCCAATTTCTTGCGGTGGGTACAAAGTTTGTATGAAGGATCCAGAGCGCGCATTAAAATTAATGGAAGGTACTCGCACAATTTTACGCTAGGGCGCGGGACTCGGCAGGGGTGCCCCCTATCACCGCTACTTTTTGCGCTTGTAGTGGAGCCGTTCGCAGAATCTCTTCGAGGGAATGATAAGATCACTGGACTGTTGCGGGGGGATCAGCATCATAAAATATCGCTGTATGCGGATGATATCCTCCTATATTTAAGCAACCCAGGGGAGACTCTTCCAGAGGTGATGGCAGCGGTGGGCCGCTATGGGGCCGTTTTTCGGGTTTTAAAATGAATATGGATAAGACAGAAGTGCTGAAGGTACGAATGACCCGGGAGAGGGAGGAGTGTTTGCGGAGGATGTTTCCCTTGAAGTGGGTGAGCCACTCGTTAGAATATCTCGGGGTGCGATTGACGATACGCTATGAGGAGCTGTACCAGGCTAACTACCCGCGGATAATGGGGCAGATTGGTAAGGATTTAGAGGGCTGGATGCGCTTGGAAACCTCTTGGGTCGGCCGAATAGCAGTTTTAAAGATGAATGTGGTTCCACGTCTGCTGTATTTGTTTCAAGTTTTGCCGGTGGAAATCCCGGAGATCACTCTGCGGGGTCTGCAACGGAAACTGTTTCGCTATATCTGGAAAAGACGACCCCCACGCATTGCGAGAAGGGTGATGTATGCTGCCAAGGAGGAGGGTGGATTGGGAGTCCCCAATATTCGGGATTATTATCGGGCGGCCCAACTGACACATGTGATGGGATGGAGGGAGGAAGGGGAGGAGAAAACCATGGGTTAGTCTGGAGAAACTTCACGTTAAGGGAGGGAGGTTGGAAGCCTGGGTATGGGCGCCGAAGGGTATGAGGAGGGAGCTAGGGGTTGGGACCCCGCAATGAGACAAGCAATACGAGTCTGGGATAATGTACGGGCGCCAGAGATATCTGTTCGGGGCACCGGTTTTTCGGTGGTGACCCCGTGGAGAGGATGGCCTGCCTTCCGTCCAGGGTGGGAGGGAGGGCGGTTTGACAACTAGCGGGAGAAGGGGTTGGACTGTAGTTTGCACCTTTATTGCGGAGGGGGAGCTTAAGAGTTTTGAGGAGGTGAGTAAGGATTTTGGGTTGGGGGTAGGAGATCGGTTTGCATATGCTCAGGTACGGTCCTTTCTCTTACGGGAGTTGGGGAGTGAGGGTTTGGGTAGGGAGGTGTCCCGTCTGGAGGAGGTTTGGTTTGGTAAGAGGAATACGCGAGGGCTGATCTCGGGCCTGTACAGAGCTGTCTGTGGCCCGGGTGTTGAGAAACATAAATATATGGTGGACTGGGAACGCGATTTGGGGCAGACCTTGGGGGTGGAGGAGTGGAAAGGGATATGGGATCAAATTAAGAGGGGTCCCAGAGCGAGCCGCATCACAGAAAGCTGCTATAAAGTATTGATGAGGTGGTACTATACACCGGACCGACTGAATCGGATGTATCCTGGGACCTCCTCTATGTGCTGGAGGGAGTGTGGGGAGAGGGGGACCTTCTGGCATATCTGGTGGGGTTGTCGCAAAGCTCAATTCTATTGGATGAGGGTGTTGGGGTGGATTAAGGAGCAGCTTGGAATGGACGTGGCTTTAGCTCCGGCTATTTGCTTACTGTCCTGGTGGGGGGGTGGAGGGATGGGGCGGGGGGGTAAAATGGTGTTGGCTTGTTTATGTGCTGCTCGGGGGGGGGGGGGCTGGCTCAGGCTTGGAAACAAAAAGAGCTCCCAGATCTGGAACAGTTTGAGACTAGGTTGAAAGCTATTGTCCTTATGGAAAAGCTTACAGCTATCCGGCGGCAGCAGGAAGGGAAATTTCAAAAGATGTGGGGACGGTTGTGTCAGGTCCTGGGGTTGGGATAGGGCGGGGAGGGGGGTGGGGGGAGGTCAACTGGGGGGATAGGGGTGAGGCTGGGGGGGGGGTTGTTTTGCTGGGGAGGGGGGGTAGGGGGCTCGGTGGGGGGGATTTTCTGGGGGTGGGCTTGGGGGGAGACTTATTAGCTGTTGTATGAGACTGTTGTGGTTATATGTTTTGGTTTTGGGTTTATGTGGTTCTATACAAAAACTATATTCAACATTATGGAACTTGTGTGGACTTTGGGATGTTTGTTCCCCATGTATAGATGATGGTATGATAATGAGACATGTATATGGTTATATTTTGGAAATGTTGACAATAAAAAGTTAAATATCAAAAAAAAGAATGAAGTGAAATACCTCAGTGTCACCCTGGACTGTAACTTTGAACTTCCAGTTTCACATCATCAGGAATGCCAGGAGCACATACCACAAGATGGCCATCATAAGAAGGCTCAAACCTCTCCTTAACCAGGACCACTTTCAGACAGTCTGCCAAGCCATTGTCACACCCATACTGGACTACTGCAGCACACTATACCATGGTCTATCAAAACAATTTGACCCCTACAGATGGCACAAAACACTGCTGCTTGCATCATCACTGATTCAGCAAAACACAAGCACATCACACTCCTCCTGAGCCATCTGCACTAGCTCCCAATTACCTCCTGCATCAGATTCAAAATGGCCCTTAACATATTCAAGATCCAACACAACCTATCTCCAGACGTACTCAAGAGCCTAATCAACTCTAATACAAGCACTAGACCCAGAAGACGTTAACAGTATGGACACTATCCTAACTCTGAGCACCTACACCAAAACCACCAGGTCCACATAACAAGGCCCCTGTCCCTCGCAACATGGGCCCTATGGAACTCCCAAATAACTTGAGAGCCACCACTGATGCCAAGTATTTCAGAAAGAAGCTGAAAACCTTCCTCTTCAGAGATCACTTTGGAGCTATCACCTAATGCATAGCACCCCTCCGCCGCAGACTTCACAATCAGTCCACTATGACACTCGCACCCCCCCCCCCCACCCCATGACCTTTCCCTGTACATATTGTACATATTCATCTTTGTAAATAAGTTGCTACCAAACGCCTCCCTCATGTCTCCCCCTCCCATCTCAATATCTAATGAGTTGAAATGCCATGTAATTGTATTTGAGTTGGCATGTAAACTGCTTTGATTATAGGAGAAGGTGGTATAGAAAACCTGTTAAACAATAAATAAAGGCAAAACACACTGTACATGTTGGACTGTAAGAGAGCCTGGCCTTCTATTTGGAGCAGACTTTAGAGGTCCACCTAACTTTTTTTTTATTTTTTTATTTTATCCCCCAGTAGGTTGGGGGCTGCTGTCAACAAATGTACGGTCTTGATTTGGCTGATGGATTGCATCTCTTTCACTTATGCCCAGGCAGGTCCAAAGCTTGAAGATCATGGTGCAGCTCATAACATCTGAGCTTTCACTGCATCTCTGGCCCACTTGTGCTCAGCTTCCATGAGAGAAATTTGCAGAGCTGCCACTTCATCTTCTGTTCACACATTAAGGTGTACCATTACTGTCTGGAAAGATATTCCCTGCATTTAGTTAGCAGCTCATGCCTTTCCAGCAGTAGTTCAAGTTGCATAACAGTCAGGTACAGTAGGTATTTCCTGTCCCCGGAGGGCCTACAGTCTAAGCTTGTACCTGAGGCAATGGAAGTTTAAGTGATTTGCCTAAGGTCACAAGGAGTACCAGTGGAATTCGAACCTTGGTCTCTTTGGTCCCAGGCTGCTATCCTAACCACTAGGTTGCTACTCTGCTCTGCATGACAGCAGATTTGACCAATCTGTTCGGAGACTAGAATCCAACTCGGTCTCCCTCCTAGGCCCTGTTTGCTGCTCTATATTGCCTCGTTTATACATGATGAAACTACTAGAAAGGTCTGTTTCCAAAAGGAAAAAAGTGTGCTGTGTTGTGTCTGCTTGTTATCTAACTGTCTGACCAACTATCCGCTAGGCCGGAGCATAAAAGTGGTTTACAAAAAAATAATGGGCTGCCAACAGACTGAAAAGGAGTGGAACGCCAAATGTTTAAGGACAGAAAATAAACAAAAAAAGGATAGGAAGAAAAAGATAGAGGAAAGAGAAAACAGATTTATTGTAATGAGTCTCATCCATGGACAGCAGGATAAGTCCTCACAACTCTCCCACCTCCCCTTGGAGTTGTATTCTGGCTTTAGCCAGTCAATTGATTATGAAGATGAGGTTTGGCAGCAACAGGCGGGGGTTTGCATGTGCAGTAGAACCATAACAAAAGTTTCTAAAAGGAGCTGGGAGAGGTTCCTGCATAGGGCTGCATCAGTGATGTCCACCCATATGTGAGGGCTTATCCTGCTGTCCAGCGATAGCACCTGCTACAGCTGAGTAACCTGTTGTTTTACCTGAATTTCCTTTTCTTGAGTCTTGCTAGACCAGTCTAACAGCTAAGTGGCTACTCATTTCCATGTTTGGATTAAGCTTGTTGCTAATATTGTTTAATGGGAAGAATTCCATGCTGAGCGTTCAGAGTGGTTCTTATTGACTGGTTATAACAAGGGTGCACAAATTCATCTCTTAAGCCAGGTTTTCAAGATATCCCTAATCGACATGCACAAGAGAGATCTGCATGAATGGTAGTACGCATGCAGATCTCTGTCGTGCATATCCTAAAACCCTGGCCTCTCTGTGACCTTTGAGGACTGAACTTGTGTACACCTTTTTATAAGTTTTAGTACTTATTGGCTGAACAACTTAAATTTTAGGCCCAAGGCAATTGTGAGCTACTCTATTACTTATTGTTGAACGTTCATCAGCAGCAGAAAAGTGATGTGACCATACCCAGTTTTCACAGGCAGAAGGGTAGTCTGACATTGTGCTTGCTGCAGTAAACCCTGTTTTTTTCAATAGCTGTAATGGTTTTGGAGACAAAAAATAATTTTTAGCAGGTTGTGATGCTGCTTTATCACGCTGACATAAAGACTTCTACGAAGATGTTAAACTTTCGAGACCAGGTCCTGCTTTCAAAAGTGATATCTTCAGATAACTTAGCAGTTGGGCACTGTAACAGTTTTTATAACAGGAGGCTGAAAACTCCCTTTGACTCCATTTGAGAAGTGAAACCATAAATGATGGATGCTGCTGCACCAGATAGGTGTCTAAGTAAGCACTTATTGTAGCTAGCATAATATGGATACCCACTCCAAGGAAAAGGAGATTCATTTAAGTCTTAAAGCCAGTTTTCATTAGACAATAAGCTGCCTTCGATTTTATTTAGTTACTTTTGTGGTGTTTTTATATGTCCCATGATCAGTATGAATTTCTTTTAATAGTACATTCAACAGAATTGCTGGACTACTCCCATGTGGGAGTTTGATGCCTTCAAATTTCTTACATCAGGAAATTAATGAAAATTGTTTCATTTTTTTTAGTTCCCAACAAGATGCTGTCTTCGAGCTTGTTTCCATGGGATTTAATGTAGCTCTGTGGTACACAAAGTATGCCTCAAGGTTGGCTGGAAAGGAAGAGTAAGTGTGCTTCAAAACGTTTGTATTTATAGTGTGTGTTAATTTCATGCTAGTTAACTTCTTGAATTACTCTTTCAGCATAACAGAAGATGAAGCAAAAGATGTCCACAGAAGCCTAAAAATTGCAGCTGGTATTTTTAAACACTTAAAGGTAAAAATCTTTCTGGACTAAATTTTTGCTTTTGTTGTAGTGCACTTTTAACATCTGTATTGAAACTTCTTGTATATCAAGTCTGAGCCATAAGTAGAGCAGCTAAGTGATTTTAGGTCTACAGTCAGTCAATCAGTTATTTAACAACCTGGCACTTATTAACATGACTGTCTAGGAGGATAAAAGGTACCTGAGAGAGCTATACGGTGGAGGGTTTTTTGTTTGTTCTTTAACCTTTGGAAAATTCTCGCTTCTCGTTAGAAGTGTAGTATCTATCAGGTCAATATTTAAACCCCACAATCAGTATTTGTTTAAAACACTAGTCATAATATTTAAATAGCCCGCATATATTCAGTACCACTATCTGTAGAAACAGTGACACTAAATATACATAGACCGTGTCGACCACTGCTTTATATGAACAGTAGCAATATTCAGCCACTGTTTGTATAGCTAGGCAGTTTTAGTAGGGACAGCAAAAAGACTGTCCTAACTTAAACTGCTTAACAATATGAATATTGCAGCCACCATATGCTAAGGCAGAATGCCCTCTCTATACATATAGGGCTGGGGTAGTCGGAGTGCATTTTCAACAGCACTATTATAGTGCCACTTAAAAATTCAGAGATAAGGGGTTTATATGTTTAGAAGCTGCAGCTAAATATCTAAAAACCCCTTTGAATATCCAGCCTTTTGGTAACTGATTGGGCTGGTGCACATGGGCATTGTACAGCCTGTTAAGGAGTTATCTCCACTTGGCACTGAACTGTTCCTCTGACTCCACCAGCACCCCAGCAAGAACCCTTTCTGCTTGCCCCTCTGTTCTGATATGCACACACAAAATCCTGTAGTTGTGCAGATGAAAAAAACCCACATAGATGGTTCACAATGGGCTATAAAGGCTACTAGGAGATGTGGCACAGTCAAATAAGAGAATTTTTCACCTGGTGACAGCTGGTATATACATAGTATACTTGGGTGATGAGAAAGTGATGCCAACATCCCTGTACCAGCCTGCCCTTGAATCTTTTTCCTTTATTCATCCCTACCCATCAAGTTCCCATGCCTTTCTTTTTCAATTGGAAAACAAAAACATGTCAAGAAGAGCCCCACAAAAATATGCATAACACCAAAGCAAAGGAGCACAACCACCCCTTAGTGGAGGGAAAACTATTTATTTAAAAAAAAAAGTTTCAAGAAGACATCAAGACATAGGTGGAAGAACACTAGCTTTGAAGTTCAATCCACCATCTTTTCATCATTTTGTCCCCTGGGCCAAAGACTGATACTTCCAGTTTTGATGAGTTTTGGATATATGCCTATGGGATCTATAAGAACTAAGAGGTAGGTTATTCATGATTCTATTATTGAACATGCAGTAGACTTATTTTGTAAAGCAGAGACTTGGTTGTGGTTGAGCAAACTCCCCTTAGGAGCTGGTTGTTATTTCCATTGTGAAATGAGGTAAGGTCTTGGGGAGACTTTCCCACAGAGACTTGGGGTTAGGCTCAAGGTACCAGGAGTGTGTCTCTTATGGCCGTTTGCAGAACCTAGTCCCCTCAGACTGCTAGAAGTTGAGTTAGAACTTGATCGTCTTTAGGGGCTCAACCCAAGAAAAGGCAGTCTTTTTGGAGCTTTTTGCATACTTGTCACCAACCACAACTCTACTGGGTGCATTGATTCTCCTTAATGATTTCTGGCGGTCCCTCCCAAGGTGCAGCTGGTTGGGTTGTGGCATGAACAATTCATGGCAGACCATTGGGTCCTCTTGTCAAGGATGAAGACTGGTTAGATCCTCCTGCAAGATGCCTGCTTTCTCACCCTAAGGTCACTGGTTCAGACTAGCCCTAGCTTAGTCAATTTAATTTTGGCAGTGCTTCTATAGGATGCTTTGTAAGATTGCTCACTAGCAGATGATATTGGAGGCCCCTGTTCAGCACCTCCGGCAGTGGCAGACTGTTCTACTCATGTCCTCTGCAGTGCCAGGACCAGGGAAGTTAGTGTTTTTCTACATAATGGTGCTCAAGAAGGAAAGTTATTTTTAGTCTATCCTGGACCTAAAGGTGGTCTGTACCAAATGCAGTGTTCTCTCATTTCCATATGAGGACTATTGGTCAGACAAAGAGTCTTCCTCATCTTCCTAGATCTCAACAGGGTGTATTTTCATGTTCCCATGTGGGAGTGGCATCAGCAGTTCCTGCCTCTGTTCTAGTTGCCATTTCCAATTTGGGGCCGTTCCCTTTGGCCTAGCCATGCTCGTCACACTTTTTTCCAAGATCATGTTGCAGCCAAATGGCTTATCTCCAGGAACAAGCAGGAATGCAGTCTGCACATGTGTGAATGTCACCGTCTGAGCCCACGTGGCAACGCTCCCCAGCATCCAATAGAAAAGCCTTTGGAGAGCACTCCACTGCGCCTGCGTGGCTGCCTTCCTTCCTTCCCAACTCCTCAATTCTTCATTTTACATGGAGCCAGCAGGACACATCGTTCCTGTCACCACTGAAAAACGTCTCTGACTTTGTGTGGCAGTGTGCTTCTGCCTTCCCGTCAACGCCGGTTCCATAGAATCAGACACCAGTCACAATAAATCTCTTTTTATTTTCAATTTTTATTTTTTCTTTACTTTTGCTTTTCATCACAGTTTTCACCGCCAAACTAGACCTCCATAGCCTTCTCTTCAACCTCAAAGACAACTTTTTTAAGACCTGGAAAAGCCAACTAGTGGTTTAAAAAAAAAATTCATCAAGTGTGCCAGCACTATATCAGTTACTGATAAACATGACTTGGTGTCTAAAATGGTTTGGCTTTGAACATTGTCGCGCCCACCACCGCCCAGGCGGTCGCCTAGGGGCGGGGGCGGGCCCTTGTGTTGTCCCTTTCAAGCAGGGGTTCCAGAGCCGAGGCTTCTGGAGGTTGTAGTTGTGTCAAATAATAGTGAATGCCGAGGGTTTTAAAGGCAAGTACAGGAATTTTTATTTACTTCCTTTCCAATAGAAACCTCTTTGAAGTTCAGCGCATGACAACAAAAGTAAGATGCTTCTCCAACACAAAAACTTCTTCATAAAAAGGATTCTTACAGTGACATAACGTACAATGGCTTTATTCAGGTTGTTACACAGATAGGTGCTTCTTCTAGACTTCCTTCAGTCAAGAATATGGCGTTTTACTGTTCTTTCCAACTACAAGAACAGGAATCTGCTTTTCCCACAGTGTCCAACATTCTAAGCAAATCTTAAAAAGGTTTGTCCGTTTGTTTTACTCTGACAGCAGCTTCTTCTCAAAGCCTCAGATATTCAAATTAGCCCTTTAAAATGTTTGCTCTTAGCTTTAGGCATTGGCAACTATCTCCAGGAACAAGCAGGAATGAGTCTTCACATATGGGTACGTTGGTACCGACGGAGCCTGCACGGGAATGCTGCCCAGCTTCCAATCAGAAAGCTTTTGGCAGCATCCCTCGCGCCTGCGCAGTGACTTCCCGCCTTCTCCACAGCCTCTCTTCAGTTTTCGTTTTTCCGCGGAGCCGGCAGGACGTCCTCCTGTCACCGCAGAAACCTTTCTTTTTAATTACTTTAATTACTTTAGTTTTTTGTTTTCTTGTGGTCGCGGCTGTATTTCCCGCTCCCACCGGTACCGCCGGTGGATTTTTGACTAAATTCTGAGAAACTTTTTCTTCAGTTTTTTGCCTTAACTTTTTGGGCCTGCTAGGCCTTTTCATTATGGAGCCTTCTTTTCCTAAGAAGTGCATCCGATGTGGAAACACCTGTTTCTTTTTGGACACCAATACTTGGTGTCTCAACTGTGTGGGTCCTGACCCTTTTTCCCCTGACTTGTCAGGGGATAATTTTGTGAGAAAACCTTCAGTTTTTAAAGTTTCCCTCGATACCGTTTTTTCCTCGGCAGTGAGGTACCCGGTTTCTCTACTTCAGGTAACCCAAAAACAGTCTGTTACCACTCAAGCATTGACTAGTCTTATGTCCCATGCCCAGCATGGTGACGGCTCCGGCCTTACCCTCAAGAATCCATTGGCTTTACCCCTGCGGGAGTTTTCGGGCTCCAAAGCGTTAAAGGGGTTTCAGGATGTTCCTGGGGCTCACCCCTCACAGAACATGCCTGAGCCATGCGCGGGGGTGGTATCCGCTTCGAGCGGTACCGAGCCTCCGGCATCGGCACCGGTGTCGAGTAATCTACTCTTCACCAGGTATCGTCATCGGGCATCCTTGGTACCTTCGGGACCGATCGATACGCACCGCATTGACTTCCCTCAATCTCAGCCATGCTCCGGGACAGTACCGGCATCGATCGGTTCCGATACCCTGGCATCGGCATCGAGATGGACCGCCTTTGCAAGAGGTGCTCCTTGGGTATCCTCGGTACCGTCGGTATCGATCGATGTAACCCAGGCTGCCTTGGTGGTATCGGCATCGCCGATGCTGCCACCGGCGTCGGAACCCTCGCGACATGCATCGATAGCCTCACTTCCTCCGATGCCGAGTCTTGAGCCGATATCTAGTCTCGAGGGCTGCATATCGACACATCCTGGCACCAACTCCTGTCGTTTCCAGATAGGCAGTTCCGAAGATCCCAGATTCATGATCTCGGTACCACTGCAGCAGTTCCCGATGGCGACTTCACCTGCTAATCCTGTATCACTATCGATGTCGACGCCTGTTCTTGCACCGATGCCTAGTTTGGAACCGATACCTGGCATTGGTGCAGTACACTGTAAGTCCTCTGGTGCTCAGGCTTTTCCTTTAGCCTTACCAGGGATGGTTCCCATAGGAGATCAGTCTTTTCAGGCTTTTCTCCTGGATATGGCAACCTTTCTTAATATTTCTATCCCTGGTTGTGATCCTACCCATGGCTCACCGGCACAAATGCAAAATATACAGTTTCCTTTACATCCTGCTCTGCAGGATCTCCTTCTCAGGGTTTGGAAATCGCCCTTACGACTTCCTCAAGTTCCTACAGACATTGAGGTTCGGTACCGAGTGCCACCCTCTCCAGGGTTCCAAAAGCCTCAACTTTCTCATCGTTCCCTTGTAGTGGAATCGGCACTGAGGAAAGTTAAGAGCAAGAAGAAGCATTCTTCTTATCCGCCAGGTCGTTCTTCAAGAACACTCGATGCTTTTGGCCGTCAGGCCTTCCAAAACTCTATGCTGGCCTCCAGAGTTCTCTCATATATTTTTCACATGAGTCTAACACTCCAGGAAGTCACAGAGAAATTGTCTCTTTTGACCCCTTTTTTACCAGAGCCCAAGGCTACTGATTATTCCTTGCTCATCAATCACAGCCGGAATATATCCTGGTTCCTGTCATGTGCTTCTATAGACTCTTTTGAGTCTGTTAGCAGATCCTCTGCTATTGCCATTGCAGCACGTCGCAGAGCCTGGCTTGAGGCTTCAGACTTGAGCAAACGGGCACAAACTATACTGGCTCATTCTCCTTGTACAGGAGAAGGTCTTTTCAATAAGGAAGCTTTACGTCAGGTTGCTCAATGCTCCACTGACTCTTCTTCCACTAGAAACCATTCTAAGCCACCTCCTTCTTCAAAGAGTAGGAAATGTCCTACCAAACCTTCTTTCTCTAAGAAAAGAAAGTTTCATTCATCTCCTGCCCATCATTCGGCTGTACCTAAGCAAGGGACACCTCAGCCTAGTCTGAAGTTCTCCACTTCTGGCCAGTCTCAGCATTCCCAGCGACCATAGAAGCCGGGAATGGTAACTTACCTCACTTCTACATATTAGAAGTTTATTCACTGTGCTTTTCTTTTCAGTGTATTAACCTGTCGGAGGGGAACAATTCTTTGTTCAGGATCTGCACCCTTCTCCTCTTCTTATTCCCTAGAAGAGTAGTTGCAACTATCCCCTGATAGTTTTTATCCCATCTGAACATTTTTTCCTTCAGTTGACTTACCCTATGGGTACGTCACCCTCTGATTACTTGAGGGGTACCATACTGAACAGCTTCTTTAGCAAGCTCGTTCCCCACAGAGGGAGAAAAGATATCTCCTCTCTTTTCTTCTCTGTTTTTCTTTATTCAGCACTGGACAACATCTCTGCTGTTTCCGTCAGCAGCTCTGCCTGCAGGAGTGCCAGTGATAGTATTACTGGGAATTTTCCCATGTTCCAGTCCCTAATTCAACATTTTGTCTAGCCTCAGTAGTGATTCCAAACTATCTGGATCCTCCTACTCGTTTAGGCTTTCTCACATTATTCTACCATCTCCTCTCCTAGGATATGGCAACACACCTGACTTCAGTCAGTTTATCTCATAGTTCTCCTGCACAATGCTCTCTGTAGTCTTCAGAGAAGCTTTCTACTATGAGGGCCTTGCTATAGAGCATTGACCTTGTCTCTGAAGTTTCTCTATTAGTGAGGAAAAACTTCTCAACCCTTCCTATACTTATGAAGGTTCTCCACACCCCCTCTGGCCTGGGGTGTTAACACGAGATATCAGTTCTTCTGCGTGGGACTCCAAGGCTTCTGTTTACGCATACTACCTCTGAGTCCTTCCATAGGTCCCTCTGGTATCTCCCCTGCGTTTCTCCACATCTACCATATCAGTGTTCTGTGGAGCTCCCACCTTGTTCTTCACAGATTCATATATTCCTCTGTTCTCACGTGAACATCTCGGTTATCTTTATCTTTATTCACACAATTTGATTGACCGCCCAGGCCGAAGCGTCAGGGCGGTGTACAATACAATCATAGGTTACCGGAAATAAAGTTGGAAAGGAACGCCAAAAAACTGATAGGAAAGAAGGTGATAGAACAAAGACAGGGAGAAAGAAGAGCCAATAGGGCAAAGTGGACAAAGGAGGGGGAGGGCAGAAAGGAAAGGGAAAGGACTGTTGGGGGAATGATCATGAGGGAAGGGCATGACCAGGGGACAGAACACCGTCAGGAGGGGGAAGGTCGAAGGCTTGGCAGAAGAGATGTGTCTTAAGAAGGTTCTTGAAACGAGGGTAGGAGAGTTCTAAGCGCAGAGACAAAGGGAGTGAATTCCAAAGGGCAGGACTCAAGAAGAAGGCGGAGTGGCGGGTTGATTCTAAGCGAGCCTGGGAGGGAGAAGGGAGGAAGAGGTGGTTACCAAAGGCAGAACGAAGGAGACGTGGGGAGGGCTGAAGATGGATTGCATCTGATAAGTAATGAGGGGTGCTGGAGTGGAGGGCCCTGTGCGTGAGAATAAGAACCTTAAAGATGAAGCGAAATTTGACTGGGAGCCAGTGCAAAGCAAGAAGACAGGGAGACACATGGGAGCGGACTGGGGAACCGGTGATGAGACGAGCAGCGGCGTTCTGTATGACTTGAAGGCGGTGTAGCTGGGAGGCGGGGAGACCTGCGTATATGATGTTACAGTAATCTAACCGGGTCATAACTAAGGAGAGGACGAGTGTGACAACTGAAGAAGGAGGAAGTGACGATCGGACAGCCCGAATCCTACGTAAATGAAAAAAGGAAGTGCGGATGACAGCTGAGATATGTTGGTGAAAGGAGAGGGAGGAATCCAAAGTGACGCCCAGATACCGCAGGGATGAAACCAGAGGGATGGGGCAGGAAGACATAACTGGAGACAGGCTAGGAGAGGGGAGTCCGAAAGAAAACCAGATTGCATAAGACTTGGCGGGGTTAGCATGTAGAAAATTAGAGGCAAACCATGAGGACACTGAAGAAAGACAATGGTTGAGAGGGGCAAGATCGGGGACAGAGGAGGAGGTATGGTGAACCAGCAGAATGTCGTCGGCATAAACATAAAAAGAAATACCAGACTGTTGGATTAATAGGGCTAATGGGGCGAGAAAAACATTAAAAAGAAGGGGGGCGAGAATAGAACCTTGAGGGACACCACAGACGGAAAGGGACGGCGAGGAAGCGGAGTGAGAGGAATGAACAGAGAAGGAGCGTGTAGACAGAAAGGAACGGAACCATCTATCTGGTTAGATTGCTTTTCTGCATCCCTCAGTCCTTGAAAATAGATTCTCTCTACATATCTTAAGTGGGTTCACCCTCTTGTAGAGCACAGAATTTTTTTCTTTTATATTCCCCATGTACAATTATGGGGATGGGTGGTAGATATGTATCTTCAACCTATTGTCTGGTATGTAGCATCTCCATATATGTCTACATACCTATATCATTAACCTGGTGGTGCTAGACCATGCCCCACAAATTTACATATGTTCAGGTATATCATATATATATATCTTTGATATATTTCACCACCCATATCCTACTATACATCTGTACATATAGATATATATATAGATATAGATATATACATATCTATACATATATCTTCCAGCCACATGTATATATCCCTATATATATAGGTGTTTCATGGGGGGCCTCTTAAGGGTTGGTCTGTCTTACACACTATCACCCTTACTGTCTATACTACATGTTTTACCTCCTAGAGGTTTTAGACAGTCTGTCGCCCTACTTCCCATGCCATATTTCGATGCAGAAACTGTTAGGCACCACTAACCACTTTGTTGCTAACATCTGCTATTTTTTCTTTAAGTCCATGAAGCATCAAGCTTCAATATTTTTTCCTATCTCTCGCCAGCTAGGAAAAACACTGTACCTCTTTATCTTGAGTACACAACTGTTTTCAGTGGGAATAGGGGTTTTTTCCAGTCCCCCTCTTCCCGCCAGGACTGGACTAGTTGTCCAACTCAGTCAGTCTTCTTCCTTTAGTCCTCAATGTTAATGACCTTATGCCTAAAGGAGTTTTTAGCTTTTCCCATAAAGCTTTCCATTAAAGACCTGACGTCACATCCTACCCAGTTGACACCTGGATCATCTACTACCTCCAGGGCTGGACCTTCATCCTCACTACTGAGAGGTCACCTTGAAGATTCCGCCACTGCTTATCCAGTAGACTCCATCATGCTTTCTACTTCCTACAATACAGTAGGTAAGCTGCATATTTTAAGTGTACATTAAATGTCTTTAATGCTACTCATATCTACCAAGGACTCCTGTAGTTTGTAAATCCCTCTAGTCCTTGGCTATGCTGTTTCTTTCCTCACAGCTCCTTTATTGTCAACTCCTGCCCTCCATCCCACATTGGATGCCGGGGATTCCTGGAGACAAAATGCACCCCTGATCCAGGCACTTTCATTTTTATGGGATCTCCCCCTGGCATCTCCAGCTCGGGAGTCCCCATATGTGAAGACTCATTCCTGCTTGTTCCTGGAGATAGCACAGTTACTTACCTGTAACAGGTGATCTCTGGGAACAGCAGGAATTAGTCTTCACAACCCTCCCACCTCCCCTAGGAGTTGCATCTTTTTTATCTTCTTCCTTTTCTCTCCTCGCCTTTGTCTCAGCTCTGAAACTCAACTGAAGAGAGGCTGTGGAGAAGGCGGGAAGTCACTGCGCAGGCGCGAGGGATGCTGCCAAAAGCTTTCTGATTGGAAGCTGGGCAGCATTCCCGTGCAGGCTCCGTCGGTACCGACGTACCCATATGTGAAGACTAATTCCTGCTGTTCCCAGAGATCACCTGTTACAGGTAAGTAACTGTGCTTTCTCTCTCAAACTTTTCAGCATTCAAGGTATAATTCATTCAGGTAATTAGCTTCTGGGTTTTTCTTTCTCCTTTTTAAAAACCCAACACTTCTCTACCCTGTCTTTTTACAAAGGGAACAATCCATTAAAGACTCTACGGACTCTTGCTCAGAATCACAAACTTCTGTCTGCATATCTTCATAACCAGGGTTTGTTATTTCTGGGGTTGAATCAGCTTGTATAAACGTAGGCTTAATTTCTTCTAACAGCTCTAAATGTTTTTCCCATCGAGACCTCTCTTTACACTCATGGCTTTTAGTAGGGCTGTAGAGATTCTTATCTTTCCTTAGACGGCTCAGGGCCTCTAACTGGCTCACATTATTCTTAGTAACAGGTCTATTCACACATCTTTTCACAGCTGATGATTTTCCTGCAGCCTCTTGCACTGCTGCTCTCGTACCTTTCTTAAGGTCAGCAACTCTCTCAGGCCAAACCGTCCTATCTCCAGATCTAGCTGCAATTCCTCTGCAGCCCAGGCTTCTCTCTGGACTGTAGCTTTCTGTGTGCTGGCTGCTTTGGGACTCCCCAGTGAGGCTGTCCCTGGAAAACCTTTCTCCTTCAGCTCTCCTGAAGCTTCTTCTTCCTTCCATTCCCTTGGAAGTCCTTTCTCCTTCCTTTTCCCTGGTGGACTCCCCTCCTCCTGTTCCCTGGAGCTTAAATGAGTGTGGCTGCACTACCGGTTCCAACTCCTCCCCCAGGTGTCTCCCATTACCTCCCCAGCTTGCCTCAGAGATTGGGCATGGCCTGCACTCAGCAGCTGTGTGTTGTTTTTTTTTCCTTGGCTGCAATTTGAAACCTACTGCTCTCTGGGCTATCCCTCTGGTTGAAGGTAAATGTTTGGTTTTCCCCTAGTTCCATGGGTTCAGATGCACTTTCGTCATCACAACATCAACCCAATTCTTGTGCTTTGTGCCAGCCAATGATAGAGAGACCTCAAGAACTGAGCCAGACAAGATGGATTGTATGACTCGGTTTCACTGGCTTCCACTAAATTGAGGGCATCGACCTCCTCATGGGTATCGGGTTTCTTTGAAGTCCAAACATAAAAGTAAGTCAGTCTCTGGCTTCTCCCAAATCCTCTGCATCGGCATCAAAGACCGATACCGAGGCCAGAGAGAAGTCACAGGATAAAGCATCAAGACTCCCCTAGAGATGCTTCCAAGGCAAACCAGCTAGTCAAACGGTCCTTGTGGGAGGATCTGTCCTCCAAAGCACAAGTGGGGCTCTGGGGTGCTCCCAAGGCATCGACCTCCAGAGAATTACCGGTTCTATATTCTGGGATGGTGACTCAGAGCCCTGTAGGTGACTCCACCAGGATGTCAGGCAACTCCCTAGACCAGCGCGCATACTGGCGCTCGAGAGGAGTTTGTCAGCACTCCTGGCAGCCTCGGTACCCATAACATTGAGAGCCTCAGGAGGGCTGCCTTAGGCAGCAAGCCTAAAGCCAGGCACATCTGGCCTGATGCCAGCCCTCGAACTGGCATCGTCAAAACCCCCGAGGTAGATACCTTCGTTGGAACCGATCAATACCCCCCGGTATCCAGCAGACTCAAGCCGTCATGGCTCTCTGTTCTGATACCTCAGAGTATCGGTCTCTGCATCGACCTTCATCCATGCAACATGGAGGTTGAACCCAAAACTGCCAATATTTTGATTTCGTACTGGACTCTGATTCCAGTTCTTCAGAATCTAATGGGGGGGGTCACTCGATTCCTGAGAACTTCTAGACATCCCTTCGGACCCTTTGCCGCCTCAGGAACGGCATCTGTCCCCACTAGAAGATATGTCCTTTCAGGACTTCATACATGACATGGCAGCAGGGCTTGCCATCCCCGTAGCCTCTGAAAAGGAATTGAGGGCAGAGGAATTAGAGATATTCCAACACCCACCCATGCCCAAGGAGGCAACTACATTACCAATGCATCGTATCCTGCAGGATCGTATATTCCACATCTGGGAGGCCCGCTCACGGTTCCACATGTCAGCAAGAGACTCGATACCATGTACCGAGTACCAGATTGCCCAGGCTTTCAAAAACCTCAGCTCCCCCCACCACTCAATGATGGTGGAATCAGTGATGCGCCGAATAGTAACATAGTAAATGACAGCAGATAAAGACCAGCATGGTCCATCCAGTCTGCCCAGCAAATATATGGCAAGAGTAGGTGCACCCGTCACTCCATGCAGGCCACCCCTCCCCATGTCTTTGTTTAGGGGTAGACCCACCACTCCATGTAGGACACCCCTATTTGTTGAGAAGTTAGATGGTTCATTTTATTTTGTTTTTATCCTGTTGCTATAAAGGGATCCGCAGTGCTTGTCCCATGCTGTTTTGAATTCCGTCACCGTGTTTGCCCCCACCACTTCCATCGGGAGAGCATTCCAAGCATCCACCACCCTTTCAGTGAAAAAATATTTCCTGACATTGCCTTTCAATTTTCCACCTTGCAGCTTCATGTTATGCCCTCTGGTTTTGCAGCTTCCCCATCTTTGGAAGAGGTTTGTTTGTTCATCTTTAAGTATTTAAAGGTCTGAATCATATCTCCCCTATCCCTCCACTCCTCCAAAGTGTACATATTTAGGTCTTCAAGTCTCTTCTCATAGGGTTTTTTACGCAGGCTCCAAATCATTTTGGTCGCCTTCCTCTGAACAGTTTCCAGTCTTTTTACATCTTTTGCAAGATACGGTCTCCAAAACTGAACACAGTATTCCAAGTGAGGCCTCACCAGCGACCTGTACAGTGGCATAAGTACCTCTTCCTTTCTGCTGGTAATCCCTCTTTGTATGCAGCCCAACATCCTCCTGGCTTTTGCCACCACCTTGTTGCACTGTTTTGCCACCTTGAGATCATCAGAGATAATCACACCAAGGTCTTTCTCCTGAACCATGCACACCAACCTCTCGCCCCCTATTGCGTACATTTCCCTTGGATTTCTGCTATCTAAGTGCATGACACTGCACTTTTTCACATTCCTGATCGTCTCTCCAGTCTAGTCCCAGAATCTCTGGGTTGACAACCTCCTCTAGCAGCTTTGGAGACTGAGAAACCTCTGTGATGTCACCAGTATATAAGGACTGGAACCATCTCCTTACACCAGTTTTATCAGTCTCCAAAGCAGCTAGAGAGTGGTGAGCCCAAGGGGATTCCGGGGCTCACAAGAGGAACGATTAAGAAGTTAAGGGTTTCAGAGATTTAAAAGAAAATATAGAAAAGAAAAAAAAAAGGTGAATAAGAGAAGTGTTTGTACCTTTAATTGTTTTAATCGGGTTGCCAGCTGCCCTGAGGTCTTCTGCTCCGTTTTTTGTTATTTTAGTTATTTATTTTGTTTTGACAAGAAATAGGCAGGGGCCAGAGTGGGGTTTGGCTGCCTGCAGAGCAAGATCAACGGCGGGCTACCGTCCCGATTTGAGGGGGACAGGAGCCCTGGAGGGGAGACTCGGCGTGTACAGAGGCTTGCCTGCCGGCGCTTAGAGCTCCCGGGGGACTGTTGCTGCAGCTGATTGGAGTCGGCGTTAAGATGCCGGCTTTACAGATTTCGGCGATCTGCTTCTCGAGGAAGGGCAGATAAGGGCAGCAGCCCTGAAGGTAAGGGGGTGGTTTTTGGCGCGAAACAGTTCGTATAGACAAGGCAAGGCCGCACTGCGTGTGCAGAGCGCGGGAAAATCGCAGTTGGCAGTTTGGGGATTTGCCGTGGTATATCTTAGCAGGGAAGCTTCGTTTTTGGTTAGTTCCTTCAGCTTTGGGTTCAGGTCCGGGTCCCGATTGGAAATTGTAAAATAAAAATAAATAAATAAATAAATTTTTAGTGCGGGGTTTGTTCTACTCTAAGGTCTGTCAGAGCAGCATGCCTGCAAAACAGCTCTGCCTAATGTGTGGAGCCAGAAGGAGCTCAGTGTCTCAAGATGGGGTTTGTAGGGGCTGTGCTCCAGAGTTGGTGGCGAAAGAGTTAGCTCCTGAGCCCGAGCTGGGGGGACAGGACATCGTGGAGGAGATGGGGGTCTCCCTGCTTCCATCCCTACCTGCTTCTGAGCTGGCGGGCGGAGCGCTGGTTGCATCCGAACCCCCGTTGTCTCAGCAACCGGTGTTGGGTGGTTTAGCGGCGATTTTTTTCGCCAGATTTCGTGGCACTGCTGCAGAAGGCGCTGGCTGGTTCACAAGGGGGGCCGGTAGCGAGTACTTCTGGGGCAGGCCTGGGGCAGAAGAGGCCCGGTTCCCCTCTGGCTGAGGACATGGCCGGCAGTGGTGCCAAGAAGCCTAGGTCTGATAGGGATTGTCTGGATCAGTCCGTGCTCTCGGAGGACTTGCGGTCGGAAGAGGCGGACATGGAACTGGGGGAGCTCGAGGAAGGAGAGATTAGAGATCAGGAAGATCAGGCTAGAGTTGTAAGGGTGTTCCGTAGGGAGGAGCTGCCGGTGCTCATCGCGGAATCTCTCAAGGCTCTCAATATGCTGGAGGGGGGGGGCCGGCAGAGGATTCTACCCTGGAGGATCCTCTGCTGCAGGCCGTCCGGAAGATTCAAAGGGCGTTCCCTCTCCATCGAGCGTTTAGGGAGATGATTCAGGAGGAGTGGGATACGCCTGAAGCCAATCTTCGAGGGGCTATGGTTCTGGCGAAGCTCTATCCTCTCTTGGATCAAGACCGGGAGTTGTTCAAAGCGCCGAGAGTGGATGTGGCGGTTTCGGCGGTGACCAAGAAGACTACCATCCCGGTGGAGGGGTCGGCAGCACTTAAGGATCCGCAGGACCGTAAGTTAGAGACCTTGCTGAAGCAGGTATTTGAAGCAACTGCCCTATCCTTGCAGGCATCTATTTGTGGGGCCTGGGTGGCTAGAGCCTGCTTGAGGTGTGCGCAGAGGGTCCAGGGGGACCGCGCGGAGGAAGTGACCGAGGAGGCGTCCCACTTGTAGTCCGGGGCGGCATTTCTGGCTGACGTGCATTATGACTTGATCCGCAGCTTGGCGAAGAGTATGGCATTGGTAGTCACTGGACGGCGATGTCTTTGGTTAAGGAATTGGTCAGCGGACGGTCCTTCCAAGGCTAAATTGAGTAGGCTGCCCTTCCCCGGCAAACTGCTCTTTGGAGAGGATTTGGAGAAATTGGTAAAGGACTTAGAGTCTAAAACTGGTAGGTTGCCAGAGGACAAACAGAAGCAAAGCCGGTCCATGCCACGGGTCTCGCGGGCCTCAGCGGGAGTTTTGCTGTTTCCCTCCCCCGTGGCTGGGCAAGGTCAGCGGGGCCGTTTCCCTACTAGGACTCCCGGGTTTGGGGGGTTTCGAGGAGCAACCAGGGGTTTTGCCTCTTCCTCCTCGTCCGCTAGTTTCAAGAAGCCACAATGAAGTCAGGGGGTCCAGGAGGAGTTAGTTACCGTAGGAGGTCGGCTACGGGAGTTTTATCCTGCTTGGACTCACTTCCAATCAGTGGGTGTTAGAGGTGATCCGAGAGGGTTATACACTGGAGTTTCAGCGACCGGTCACCGATTCTTTCGTGCGGTCTCCCTGCAACGCTCCAGCGAAGCGCCGGGCAGTGCGGGACGCAGTGCGAAGGCTTCTGGCTCTCAAAGCTATTGTCCCGGTTCCTTCCGACCAGTTAGGATGCGGTCGATACTCTATTTACTTCATGGTGCCAAAAAAGGAGGGAACGTGGCGACCCATCCTAGATTTGAAAAGGGTGAATCGCTGTCTCCGCGTGTCATTTTTGAATGGAGACCCTCAGGTCCGTTATAGTACCGGTGCGAAAGGGAGAGTTTCTGACATCCCTAGATTTATCGGAGGCATATTTGCACATTCCGATATGCCAGGAGCATCAGAAATTCCTCAGATTTGCAGTGCCAATGGGGCATTTTCAGTTTCAGGCACTTCTTTCGGCCTGGCCACCGCACCACGGGCATTCACCAAGGTGGCGGTGGCAGCGGCCTTGCGGAAGGAAGGAGTGTTGGTGCACCCTTATCTGGACGATTGGTTAATCAGAGCCAAGTCCAGAGAAGAGTGTGTCGGCAACGGCCAGAGTGATAGCTCTGTTGCAGTCTCTTGGTTGGGTGGTCAACGTAGCAAAGAGCAGGTTGCTTCCGTCTCAGGAGCTAGAGTATCTGGGGGCTCGCTTCGATACCAGCGTTGGTCGAGTGTTTCTGCCGAAGCAGCGAGTGCTGGGGCTCCAAATGTTGGTGAGTTGGTTTCTCAGTCGACAGAATCCCACGGCCTGGGATTATCTTCAGCTATTGGGTACGATGGCAGCAACCCTGGAGTTGGTGCCGAGGGCGCGGGCCCACATGAGGCCCTTGCGAAGGGCGCTATTGAGAAGGTGGTTGCATCAAAGAGATCCACTGTCACGGAGGTTAGCTTGCCCGCCGCAGACTCGTTGGTGGTTGAGGCCGGGGTGTCTCGAACGGGGGATGTCGTTGGAAGCGCCCTCCTGGATTTCCCTCATGACGGACGCCAGTCTAAGCGGCTGGGGGGCCCATTGTCAAGGTTGGCTGGTGCAGGGTCAGTGGTCCCCTCTGGAGAAGGAGTGGTCGATCAACAGGTTGGAATTGCGGGCGGTGGCGTTAGCTCTCAGGGAGTTGCGTCCATATATTCAGGGAAAGGCCATTCGGGCATTCTCGGACAACGCTACAGCGGTGGCTTACATAAATCATCAAGGCAGAACCAGCAGCGTGGCGTTGGAAGCGGAGGCGGAGAATTTGTTCGAGTGGGTGGAGCAGAATCTGGAAGCCTTGTCCGCGTCGCGGGAGTGGACAATGTCGAGGCTGATTTTCTCAGTCGAATGAGGGTGGACCCAGGGGAGTGGGTGCTGCATCCCGAGATTTTCAAGGAGTTAGTGAGGCGCTGGGGAACGCCAGTGATGGATTTCAGCAACGTTCCAGTCGGCGCAGGTTGGTCGGTTCTTCAGCAGGCGAAGAGAAAGGATGGCGAAAGGTTTGGACGCTCTTATTCAGAAGTGGCTGGAACAGCAGTTGCTGTATGTGTTTCCGCCATGGGTGTTAATCGGCAGAGTGCTGCAGCGCATAGAGCGCCACAGGGGGCCAGTGCTTCTGATTGCTCCGGATTGGCCGAGACGGCCGTGGTATGCGGACCTCGTAAGGCTGTTGGTAGAGGAGCCTTGGAAGCTGCCAGTTCGAAAGGATCTTCTGACTCAGGGGCCTCTTTGCATGCCTCAGGTGGATCGATTCTCGCTTACGATCTGGCTATTGAGAGGGCTCGGTTAAGGGCGAGGGGTTATTCATCAGCAGTGGTTTCTACTTTGCTGAAAGCGCGACGACAGTCTACTTCTTTGGCTTATGTAGGAGTGTGGCGTATCTTTGAGGCTTGGTGTACGGAGAGGGATTGCGTTCCCTTGCGGGCGTCAATTCCTCAAGTGCTCGCGTTTTTGCAGGATGGCTTTCAAAAGGGTTTGGCGGCAGCGTCCTTGGGAGTACAGTTGGCAGCTCTGTCCTGTTATAGAGGTAAGGTACAAGGCATGTCGTTAGCTTGTCATCCGGATGTAAAGCGTTTCTTGAAGGCCATAGGTGTACTTAGGCCGCTGCGTAAGCCGGTGGTCCCGGCTTGGGATCTGCCCTTGGTTCTGGAGGTGTTGAGTAAGGCGCCTTTTGAGCCCTTGGCGGAGGCTTCTTTGAAGGACCTTACACTTAAAGTGGTGTGTTTGGTGGCCATTGCCTCGGCGAGGCGCGTTTCGGAGTTACAGGCGCTGTCCTGTAGGAAGCCCTTTCTGTCTTTTTCTGATTCTAAGGTGGTTTTGAGGCCGGTTCCGTTGTTTTTTCCTAAAGTAGTTTCAGCGTTTCATTTGAATCAGGTGGTTTCATTGCCGGTGTTTGCATCTACAGGTCAGGGTCAGGTCGCGGAGTGGCTTCATCGCTTGGATATCTGTCGAGCGTTGAAGTATGTCGCTAGGACAGCATCTTTCCGGAAGTCAGATAGGCTATTTTTGCTGTTTGTGGGAGCAAGGAAAGGAGAAGCAGCATCTAAGGGCTCCATTGCTCGCTGGGTAAAGGAAGCGATTGCATCGGTGTATATTTTGCGTGGCAGAAAGGTGCCGGAAGGTTTGAGGGCTCATTCCACTAGAGCGCAAGTGACGTCAGGGGCGGAGTGTAGCTTGGTGCCAGCGGCAGAGATCTGTAAAGCGGCGACATGGTCGTCGTGCATTCTTTTGTAAAGTATTACCGTCTGGATGTGAAGGCGGGCAGGGACACCTTTTTTGGATCAGTGGTGCTTCAGGCTGGTCTAGCGGTGCCCTCCCGTTGATTGGTTTTACTGCTCTGGTACATCCCCAGAGATTCCAAGACTAGACTGGAGGGACGATCAGGAAGTGTGAATTAGTCCTACCTGCTAATTGTAGTTCCTGTAGGAACTCCAGTCTAGTCCCGGTTCCCGCCCTAATTCGTGACCGCACTTCAGCCTGAAGCAAGAGCTAAATTGCAGGTGAGCAATATTTTTGGTTCTGTCAGGGGGGCTGCTTCGAGAGAGGGCATCATATAACCTGGGTGTGGTGTGATTCAAAGCCTCCTTGGCATGGGGGGAGTCAGGTGATCTCAGGGCATGCGCAAGGAGGGATCAGTTCTTGGAAATAGAGTCCGGAGGTTTGTTATAGTCAGGAGTGCAGTTATTTTGAGGCTGCAATTTATTTATTTCTTGTTTCTCCGGTGAGTCTGCTTTGTCAATAGGTAAACTGGTGTAATGAGGCGGTTCCAGTCCTTATATACTGGTGACATCACAGAAGTTTCTCAGTCTCCAAAGCTGCTAGAGGAGGTTGTCAACCCAGAGATTTCGGGACTAGACTGGAGTTCCTCCAGGAACTACAATTAGCAGGTAAGACTAATTCACACTTAAATCGTAATTGCCAAGCATTAGACCATTCTTCCAGCTTTTGTAGATCTTTCCTCATGTTATCCACTCCCTTAGGGGAGTCCACTCCGTTGCAAATTTTTGTCTCATCTGCAAAAAGACAGACTTTTCCATTCAGTCCTTCAGTAATATCCCTCACAAATACATTGAACAGTGCCAGGCCCAGGACCGAACCCTGGGGCACTCCGCTAATCACCTTCCTTTCATCCGAGTGACCTCCATGTACCATCACCTTCTGTCAGTCAACCAATTTCTAATCCAGTTCACCATCTTTTATTTATTTATTTACATTTCTTTTATACCACTCTATTCAACATCAGTGCGGTTTACATGGAACATAAAACATACACATTGCCTTACGGAACTGTGTTTACATTGAACCGGTACGAAAACTTGGAGAACTTGGGAAACTATTTACATCTAAGCTTCATGGAAGTTGTATTTCGCTAGCCATATTCATTGGTGTCTTGTAGGGTCGGATTCAATTGTGTGGCCTAGTCTAGTCCGTGGATGGGGCTATTGTGTCGCCCATCCCCAAGCTACTGAGTTTGTTGACAAGCCTCCTATGAGGAACAGTATCAAAGGCTTTGCTGAAATCCAGGTAGATGACATCCATCGCATGCCCCTGATCTAGTTCCTTGGTCACCTAGTCAAAGAACTCAGATTTGTTTGACAAGACCGTCCTTCAGTAAAACCATGTTGCCTCGGATCATGCATTTGGGCTGCAGCAATCCAAGGGAGCAATACAGTATAGGAGGTGAAGTACTTTTGTCCACTAAAGAAGAGCGGGACCTAGGCGTGGTTGTGTCTGATTATCTTAAAGTAGCTAAACAGGTAGAAAAGGCGATGGCAAAAGCTAGAAGGATGCTTGGGTGCATACGGAGAGGAATGGCTAGCAGAAAAAAGGAGGTGATAATGCCTCTGTATAAGTCTTTGGTGCGACCTCATTTGGAGTATGGTGTGCAATTCTGGAGACCGCACCTTCAAAAGGATGTGAACAGGATGGAGTCGGTGCAGAGGGTTGCTACTAAAATGATTAATGGGCTTCATTATAAAGCATATGAGGACAGACTTAAGGATCTTAATATGTACACCTTAGTGGAAAGGCGGGATAGAGGTGATATGATTGAGATGTTTAAATACCTCCGTGGCATAAATGTTCAGGAGAGAGCCTCTTTCAATCGAAAGCAAGTTCTGCTACGAGGGGACATGGGATGAGGGTGAAGGGAGATAGATTCAGGAGTGATATGCGGAAATATTTCTTTACAGAAAGAGTAGTGGATCCATGGAATAGTCTCCCAGTGGAGGTGGTAGAGATGAGGACAGTAACTGAATTCAAAAAAGCATGGGACCAACACAGAGGATCTCTAAAGGTAAAAAGTGGACTGTTGTAGTTGTTATGGAAGGACAGACTAGATAGGCCATGTGGTCTTTTTCTGTCATGTTTCTATGTTGCAACCTGTTGGTTTTGAGAAGTTCACTATTTGCTCTTTCAGGAGCGCCTCCATTACTTTTCCCGCCACCAAGGTAAGGCTCACAGGTCTGTAGTTTGACACTTCTTCCCTGACACCACTTTTGTGTGGAGGTACGACATCGGCCATTCTCCAGTCCTGAGGAATCTCTCCCATTTCCAAGGATCTGTTGAATACATCCTTTAACGGCCCTGCAAGAACTTCTCCGAGCTCTTTCAGTATCCTGGGATGTATCCCATCTGGTCCCATGGCTTTGACCACTTTCAGTTTAGCAAGTTGTTCTAACACATCATCTTCTGTGAATGGTGTGGTATCTACTTCATTCCCATTTTTATATTTTGGAGTCACAGCTGGTCCATCTCCAGGATTTTTTTTAGTAAAAACAGAGCAGAAGTATTTGTTTAGCAATTTCGCTTTTTCTATGTCACTTTCCACGAGTCCTTTCCCAGCACTTCTGAGTCCTGCAATTCCAACTCTGATCTTCTTCCTTTCCCGACTATACCTGAAGAAAGTTTTGTCGCCACCCTTAACATCTTTAGCCATCTTTTCCTCTGCCTTTGATTTTGCTATCCTTATTTCTCTCTTTGAGTTTGATCCTTGATTCATTCCTGTGTTCTTCTGTTTGCAAGCTTTTGAATTTTGTGAAAGCTGTGGTTTTTGCCTTTATTTGAGCAGCCACTTCTTTGGAAAACCAAATAGGTTTCCTTCTCGTCTTGTTTTTATTTACTTTTTTTACATATTTATCTGTTGCCCCTTTTATTGCCACCTTTAGTTTAGCCCATTGCAATTCCACTTCCCTTATCTCCTTCCACCCTGTCATCTCCTCCTTTAGGTACTTGGCCATTTTTTTGAAGTCAGTGTTTTTTGAAGTTTAGGACTTTGAGCTTGCTATGTTTGGCCCGTACCTTGGCTTTTATCTCAAACCACACCGTGTGATGATCGCTGTTGCTCACAGGGGCACTCGCGCAGACATTCGACACGCTATCACCGTTGGTGAGCACTAAATCCAGTGTTGAGCTTTCCCTGGTTGGTTCCATGACCATTTGTCTAAGTGATGCATCTTGGAGAGCATCTACAATTTTTTTGCTTCTTTCCAGATTTGCAGAAGGAGTAAGCCAATCCACATCAGGTAGATTAAAGTCACCCAAAATGATCGCTTCCCACTTTATGGCTGTCTTGGTAATACCTATAATCAATTTATCTATCTCTTCAATTTGAGTCGGAGGTCTGTAGACTACAGCAGTATGGATGACAGTGCCATCTCCTCTTTCCAACGCAATCCAGAGCGCTTCTTCTTTTCCCCATGTCCCCTGCACTTCAGTAGCTTTAATATTGCTTTAGACATACAAGGCTACTCCTCCTCCTTTTCCATTTTCTCTGTCTCTTCTGAATAGATTATAGCCAGCTATGGCTATATCCCAATCATGCGATTCATTAAACCATGTTTCTGTAATTGCCACAATGTCCAAATCCATTTCCACCATTAGGGCTTCTAGGTCCGGAACTTTGTCTAAGCTTCGAGCATTTGTGCTCATTGCTTTCCAGCATTTACCTGGCTTATGTGTATTTTGCATTAATTTTGTTCTGCCCACATCTTCCCACTTGTTTTTGATGTGTGCATTAAAAGTGTGGCTGTTTCTGATGTTCTGCTTTTGCAGGGGGTGGCGTGCGGGTCTTGACCTTCCACATCCGTCACCCCCTTCTCCTAGTTTAAATACATATCCACATACTGCCTGAATTTTTCACTTAAGATTCTTTTCCCTGCGACAGAGAGATGTAGTCCATCAGCACAGTATAGTCTCTTGTTGGTCCATCTGTTTCCCCAGTCGCCAATAAATCTGAATCCTCCTTGTTTGCATCAGGTCTGGAGCCATGTATTAAAGCTGTTAATGCGATGCAGCCTTTTTGTCCCCTTACCAAGAACAGGCAGAACCTCTGAGAATGCAACAGTGTTAACAATGGGCTTGAGTTTCTCTCCCAGAGATTGGAAGTCCTTTTGGAATGTAGAGGCACTGTTTCTAGCCAAGTCATTTATGCCCAAGTGGATAACATCATCAAGTTTGGAGTGTACACTTTTTGCGCTAAGTACTTCAGCAACTTTGTTTGTATTCCTGCTGGCTGTCGAGCCTGGTAGGCACATGACTATCTTCTCTCCTTTGAACTGTGATCCCAAGTTGGTGCTCTAAGAACCATTCATCTGTGCCACCTGACAGACTAGAGGACACGCGATGCCTTTGGGCATTGATGCTTCCAAGCATGCATGATGGCCTCCAGGAAAAAATCTTATGCTCTTACATGCTGTACATGGGCATGTTTCTGAAAGGTGTCATCAGGGATCTGGAAACTCCCCTCCCCCCTTGCTTCCTGAGAATAAGCAGAGTGCATTCGAGACACTTATCAAGCAAAGTCAAAATACTATGTTACTAACCAGGGCCTGTTTTAATACCTTCAAATCAACAAGCAGAACTTCAGCACTCTGCATTGGGGCTCGCAGAATGGCCTGGTTACAGGCATCAGATCTCAAACAATGGATACAGGTTAAACTGGCCAATATACTATGTACTTGAGGGGGAAAAAAACATTTTGGAAAGGACTGGAGGGAAAAAGCATGAGAGATTGAGACAGATCTCACCCTAAAACACCTTTCCAGGAAAACAGCTGAGTCTTGGGAAGAGATACTATCCTTCTTACCCACCTGCTGCTGCCTATCAACCTCTGCTTCCTCAGCAGAAGCAGCAGGGCCCTCACTAACTGAAAAAGCCCAAGGCTCCTAAGCCTCAACCAGCTGCACAGGCACAAACTGTATCTGGTTTTTGATTCATTTCTAGAGAGCATTGCCAATTTGCTCCTGGAGGGGCCCCCAGCCCCTCCACATAGCAGACAGACTTTGTCGCTATGCCCTCATAACATCAAAGCAGTGGACATTCCATATTGTCCAAAGGGGTTATCTGCTTCACTTCAAAACCTTACCCCACACAGCTTCACAGGGGATTCTCTCACAACCCCTTCAAAGCACTCTTAAAAGAAGTGGTGACCACCCTGTTGTCCCACAGTGCCATAGAAAGAGTTCTTCCTGCTCAAGAAAGGATGGGCTTCTATTCCCCCATATTTTCTCATTCCAAAGAAAACAGGAGGGTTCAGGCCCATCTTAGATCTCAGAGACCTAAACAAATTCATGGTCCGAGAAAAACTCAAAATGATTTCCCTAGAAACTCTTCTACCATACCTCCAGAGATTCGATTGGCTATGTTCTCTAGCATAAAAGAGGCGTACACATATTTACTAATACAGCCCTTGAACAGACAGTATCTGTACTTCATCTTTCAAGGAAACAATTATCAATACCGGGTTTTCCCTTTTGGCCTAGCATCTACCCAAAGGATCTTCACCAAATGCATGGCAAAAGTCGCTGCCTTCCTATGCACCTTGGGGGTATTCGTCTTCCCTTACTTGTCGGCTGATCAAGGGAGAATCCCTTCAAGAGGTAAGACTCTCCCTTCAGTGCGCCATCATGGTGCTCCAACATCTGGGATTTGTCATGAACGCCAGTCATTGAGTTGGAGCAAGGTAAGACTTTGGGAAGTTTATTGGTGTGCTCTTAGACACTCAACAGGCACGAGCCTTCCTCCCACCGGATTGCTGTGCCCTCCTTATCGAGCTGGCAAAAGGGGTATAAGAGCAAAGCCGAGATGCTATGACTATTAGGGCACACAGTCTCCATGATCCATGTCGTTCCCTACGCCCAATTACACATGCAACAAGTGCAATGGACTCTGCCTTCTCAATAGACCCGAGCAAAGGGGTATCTCAGAGACAAGATCCACATCACCCCTCAAGTGATCAAGTCCCTTCAATGGTGGTGGTCCCCACAAAACCTACTTATTGGGTCACCTTTTCAGATGCCTCCACCTCTATGCACCCTAACAACCGATGCTTCCAACCTGACCACACAGAGGCTGTGGACACCACAAGAATCTTCACTGAAGATAACCTGTTTGAATTATGGGCACTGACAAATGCTCTTTGGGTTTTTCAACCCCACTTTCGGGGCAACCTGTTCTAGACAGGACGGACTACCAAGGTGCCGTGGTGTTCATGAACAAACAGGGTGGAACGGAGTCCTGTCCTCCTCATTCCTTTATTTTAGGGGTGTACCCACTGCTTCGTGTAGGTCACCCCTATTTACTAAGATATGAGAGATGTTTTGATTTTATCCTGTTGCTATAAAGAGATTCACTGTGTCTTTCCCATGCCATTTTGAATTCTGTCCCTGTATTTGCCCCCACCACTTCCATTGGGAGGGCATTCCAAACATCCACCACCCTTTCAGTGAAAAATTATTTCCTGACATTTCCTTTCCGTTCACCCCCTTGCAGCTTCATATTATGCCCTCTAGTTTTACAGCTTCCCCGTCTTTGGAAGAGGTTTGTTCATTATTTCTCTTTAAGTATTTAAAGGTCTGACTCCTATCTCCCCTGTCCCTCCTCTCCTCCAGAGTGTACATATTTAGGTCTTCAAGTCTCTTCTCATAAGTCTTCTGACGCAGGCTCCAAATCATTTTGGTTGCGTTCCTCTGAACTGTTTTCAGCCTTTTTATGTCCTTTGCGAGATATGGTCTCCAAAACTGAATACAATATTCTCCAGGACCAAGCAGGAAGTCAGTCCTCACATATGGGTGACGTCGGCGCCGACAGAGCTCCCATGCGGAGCATTTCCCCAGCTTTCAAAGAAAGCCTTTGGGACTGCAGCACGCATGTGCGGTCCCCTTCCCGCCCAAGGGTGCCATCTTGCTCAGTCGTCTTTTTTCCGCGGAGTCCGATGGACGTGTTTAGTGTTCACCTGAGAAAAAAGTTTGATTTTGGTAGTGGAACTGTTTTTTTCTTCGGTTCGACACCGGTTTCCCTTTCCCGCCTGGGCCCGGTACACCGGTATTGAGCCCAGACTTCTTTTTTCGGTTTTTGTCCTTCATGACTAGCGTTCGCGCCATTTTTCTGTTTTTCACTGGCAGCCCTGTCTTTTGACCTAGCAGGGGCCCTTTTTCCCCCGATGGCTGCCAGCGGGGTTCAAAAAGTGATTGGTGTAAAACTTATGTCTCTCGCCGACACACATGACTGCTGCCTCGGGCCCGATCATGACCCGATGATCTGTGGCCCGTGTGGGAAAATGTCCTCGAAGGCATTGAGGAGTCGGCAGCACCAGAAGGAAAGAATCTTCTCTGACTCCGCGTCCGGCTGGGCCCGGACTTCATCAGAGGCCTCGACGTCTCGGGATTCCGATCCCGAGCATCGCCAGGGTTCCTCTGAGAGGGGGTCTCCCTCGCGGGAGCATCGCAGGAAGAAGAAACTCGCGAGGGCGGCGTCGGTGGACGCACTTGGCTCCTCAAGGGCCAGGTTGCATAGCCCCGACCGCCGTCCCGGGTCTTCAGAGTCGGAGAGGCCTGCTAAACATCCTCGTGTGGAGCTGGAGTCCCCGGGTCACGTGAGTACTGTAGTCCTCGTGGACTCTCTTCCGGGGGAGCCGACGTCAGGCCCGACGCCGTCGAGGCCCGAGTCAGGGGCTGCTGAGTCTCCTGAGCTCCGACTCAAGTTGATGGCCTTGGAGAGCAGCTTGGCTGCCTTCATGGAACAGCAGCGGGCACTGATCGCCAGTCTCACCAGTGCATCTGCCCCGACCACCGGGACATCGATGTCCAAGTCGACCCCGGAAGCTGAGCCGATCCTCAAGTCCATGCGCTCTCGAGTCGATCCTCGGCCGAGGTCTCCCTCGGGCCTCCCGTTCGGGACCAATGTCTTCGACGCCGGTACCCTCGACATCGGGGCGGATGGCATCGGTGCCTGCCCGACCGGAGCCGCTCGATTCCTCCTCCGAGGGGTCGGGCTGGGAAACGAAGGATGAGGAGTCCCCGGACACCTTTTGGACTCTGTGTGTCCCCTCGGACTCACCGGAGTCTGAACCTCGGAGACGGTCCTCCCCAGAGGACACCCGGTTCTCGGACTTCGTGCAGGACATGGCCAAGGCTTTGGCCTTCCCCGCAGACCCCGAGGAGGAGCCTTGAGCTGAGGAACTCGAGGCCCTGCAGTATGACTCTCCTCCCAAGAAGGCCTTTACTGTACTGGTTCCTCCGATGCTGGAATGGTTGCTCTTCCGCATGTGAGAGGCGCCGGCCTCAACGCCGGTTCTGAGCAAGTGGGTCGATTCCATCTATCAAGTCCGCAAGAGCCCCGGGTTCCAAAAGGCACAGCTACCGCACCACTCCTTTGTTGTCGAATTGGCCATGCATCGTCTGAAGAGTCAGAAGATGCGCTCCTCGGTGCCTCCTGGCCAGGAGGGCCGGAACCTGGATGCCCTTGATAGAAAGTGCTTCCAGGGCTCTATGCTTGCTTGCCGTGTCCAGACCTACCAGCTGTACATGGGCATGTACCTTCAAGACCTGGCAAAGGAGATTGCTGGGTTCTCTGCTGGTCTCTCCGAGGAACCTTTGCAGAGCTTCAAGGCCCTCCAAAGGAACAGCAGAGGCAATGACCACGGCCTACCAAATTGATAAGTAAAATTCTTTATAAAGGACCCAACGGACCCAATGCCAGAAACTATGGGCCTGCCAGGTGGAAATTGAAGGGACTTATGGATTTTCGGAATGGTGTAAATTGTGGGAGTTACAGGGCGTGAAACTTGTAAAAATGAAAATTCGCGTGAAGTCAAAACAGCATTTAGGCCATAGAGTAACAGGGAATCGATATCACGTTTGATGTTCAAAGTGGGATCATGTGGGAGGATCTGGTAAAAGTTCTTGTCGTTAAGTACACATAAAAAGAAGGTCTCGCCGGCACGCAGAATTAATGACACACACGAAAGGAGCAAAAAATGGATCCGAAGTGAATCTGAGGAACTTTTCACCTCTCCTGCCTCCATTCCTCTTCCTCTCTCTCCCAACACATCACATGATTTTTTTAATCGAAGATCTCTGGGAAAAAGAATCAGCACGACGTCCCCCCAAAAAGACCACATTCTCGCACCTAGAGTTCAGAGGGAGAGGAAGAGGCAGGGGCAGACCCTTCGGACCCCCATACAACCGCTCATACGATCAGTATTAGCTCATGAATCTTACACTAATGAGTCAGGCTCTTTCAGTGATCTCCCTGTTTTTAATTTGTCCTCGGTAGATCTTACTACATCAGAAATAGATCTTTTACAGAAGGGCCTCTCTTTCGTCCCCACTGCCAAATATGATGCCTTCCAGACTAGAATTGACCTCCACAAGTTTTTTCGTAAATTACAGATTAAAAAGTTCTTTTCTGATAAACTTTCCATCTCTAGTGATCCATCGGTTATACGTAACAAGTCACGATGGTATCCGCCTGCACCTGTGCATTGTGCTATCCAGTCTTTCATGGACTGTGTCCTTCGCGATGTCTACTCTTTGGAACAAAATTCCAGATGTCGATTTAATAACCTTTCGCATGGAGAGTGGTCAGCCCTACATACACTTACTAAACGACAAGACATTATCATTAAACCCGTGGACAAAGGCGGCGGTATTGTTGTAATGGATCGGTCCTATTATATAGAAGAGTTAACAAATCAACTTAACGACAAGAACTTTTACCAGGTCCTCCCACATGATCCCACTTTGAACATCAAACGTGATATCGATTCCCTGTTACTCTATGGCCTAAATGCTGGTTTTTTGACTTCACGCGAATTTTCATTTTTACAAGTTTCATGCCCTGTAATTCCCACAATTTACACCATTCCGAAAATCCATAAGTCCCTTCAATTTCCACCTGGCAGGCCCATAGTTTCTGGCATTGGGTCCGTTGGGTCCTTAATAAAGAATTTTACTTATCAATTTGGTAGGCCGTGGTCATTGCCTCCGCTGTTCCTTTGGGTTGCTTATCAGCGGAAGGCAATCTTCTTTCCTTCTTCCCCCTTGAGCTTCAAGGCCCTGCCATCAGGGATCCAAGAGTGCTCAAAGTTTTTCTTGAGCAGCCTATGATGGCTTCGAGGCTTCGGCCCAAGTAGCTGGGGCCGGCATCGGTGCATGCCGTCAGGCCTGGCTACGGTCATCGGACCTCGAGCCATGGGTGCAGGACAAGTTGGTCAATGTCCCCTGCCGAGGTGAAAACCTCTTTGGCAAGCCCATGGCTGAAAAAGCTGCAGAACTCGAGTCTGAGACTCTCACCCGGACAAGGCTGTCTAGGAAAACCTCTGCCCCTTCTCAGAAGAAGGACTCGGGGGGGGGGGGGGGGGGGACCTTTTACCCGAGGAAGTCATCTGTCTACAAATCATACCCTCACTTTCAAGCCTCCACAGCTCCCCTGTAGGGTCAGCAGGCCAAGGGGCAGGGACATGGGCCCTGTAGGCAGAAAAACCCCAAGCCACCAGCTCCGACTCCTGCACAGCAGGGAGCGTGGTTTTGACTCCAGTGGCATAGCCTCTCCTCCTCAGCTGGCCTCCCTAAGCACAGGAGGCTGGCTGACCCTGTATACCCACAGGTGGTCAGCCATAATAAGGGATACCTGGGTGCTCAGCATAGTCCAGAGGGGCTATCTTCTCCACTTCCACCAGGTACCTCCTACTTTCCAGGGGAGCCTCCAAGACTCCCTCTGCACAGGGACTTACTCCTGCAGGAGTTAGCAAGTCTTCTAAAGGAACAGGCGGTGGAACCGGTGCCCCACCACCTGAGAGGTCAAGGCTTCTACTCCAGGTACTTTCTAATACCAAAAAGGACAGGAGGCATAAGGCCCATCCTCGACTTGCAGAATCTCAACAAGTTCCTGGAGAGGGAAAAGTTCAAGATGCTTACCCTTGGAATCCTGCTGCCCTACCTCTAGCAGGGAGATTGGCTATGCTCCTTAGACCTAAAGGATGCTTATGCTCACATCCTTATTCATCCAGACCACAGACAATATCTTTGATTTGTGGTGGGAGGAAACCATTACCAGTACAGGGTACTCCCTTTTGGCCTGACCTCCGCCCCCAGGGTTTTCACCAAGTGCCTGGCGGTGGTGGCGGCCTATCTCAGGGTTCAAGGACTCTTTGTGTTTCCCTACCTGGACGACTGTCTCATCAGAGGTCAGTCTCCCACAGGAGACCAATCAAGCCACCCTCTGCACTGTCTCTTCTTTAGCATCTGGGGTTTGTCATAAACTTCGCAAAGTCCGCTTTGCGCCCCTCACAGAACATGGAGTTCATCAGAGCAAGGCTAGACATCCTTCAGGCAAAGGCTTTTTTACCTGTGGACAGGGCCCACAGACTGATGGATCTGGCCAGACGGTTCCACAGCAATTCTCTGGTCTCTGCCAGACAATTCCTGAGGCTCTTAGGCCACATGACATCAACGGTCCATGTAACTCCAAATGCCCGTCTGCACATGAGGCCAGCCCAGTGGGGCCACAGAACTCAGTGGCTGCAGGCCACAGGAAACCTAACAGACAAGGTCAGGGTGTCCAAGCTACTAGCCTCTTCTCTACAGTGGTGGCTTCATCTTCCGAATCTGGTGCAAGGGGTGCCTTTCCAAGCACCTCCACACTCTCAAGTGCTGACAACCGATGCTTCTCTTCAAGGTTGGGGTGCACATTGCCAAGGAGCATGCACTCAGGGCCTCTGGTCTCCTTGGAAGGCCACACAGCAGATCAATTTTCTAGAACGCAGAGCAATCCGCTTAGCCCTGCGGACTTTCTCTCATGTCCTCTCTCACCAGTCCATCTTAGTTCAGACGGACAATCAAGTTGCTATGTTCTATGTGAACAAGCAGGGGGCACAGGGTCCCAACCTCTCTGTCAGGAAGCACAGGACCTGTGCTCCTGGGCAGTTAATCATGGCATACTTCTCAGGGCGGTCTATCTCCCTGGACAAGAGAATTACCTGGCAGGCAGATTGAGCAGGATTCTACAGCCACACGAATGGCAGTTGAATCCTCTGGTGGTTCAACAGATCTTCCTAAGATGGGGTCTTCCCACCATAGATCTCTTTGCCAGTCCACTGAACCATCAACTGCCCAGGTTCTGCTCCAGACAACCGCATCCTCTCAGAGTAGCAGTGGATGCGTTTCTCATTCCATGGTCTACAGGCCTCCTATATGTGTTTCCTCCCACGTCTCTAGTGCCAAAGACACTGTTCAAAGTGATCCGGGACAAGGCCTCGGTGATTCTGGTGGCCACCAGGTGGCCAAGGCAACCCTGGTTCCCGCTTCTTTTGCAACTGGTGGTGGACACTACTCTTCCTCTGGGGATGCAACCCGATCTCCTGT
Organism: Ichthyophis bannanicus; assembly: GCA_033557465.1. Classification (NCBI taxonomy): domain Eukaryota; kingdom Metazoa; phylum Chordata; class Amphibia; order Gymnophiona; family Ichthyophiidae; genus Ichthyophis; species Ichthyophis bannanicus. Next base: position 388,106,434 of record CM066033.1, on the reverse strand, counting down.
CTCAGGAGCAGGGATCTCTCTTACACCCCAATCTCCAGTCCCTCAATCTGATGGCCTGGCTGCTGATAAAAGGCATACATCAATTCAAAAAAGAACTCAAAATCTACCTCTTCACAATCCACTTTGAAATCCCCCACCAACAGAAAACTTCTCCCCAACATCCACCGAAACACCCCCACAGGACTCAAGACAGAACAAATGATTAACGTAAATAATTCTCTCATTACTATCCATTTACTCACTGCAAATGTCTTATGCAAACTGTTGTTTTACTGCGCCTTGTAAATAGTTCCTGTAATTTAGTTCAGTTAATGTTCCATGTAATCTTACCTGTACATAGTTTAAACACTGTTCTATGTAAAGTATACTGAAGTATACAAAATTGTTAAATGTTCCATGTAAACTGCCCTTGATCTCTGGAAGGGGCGGTATAGAAGAAATTTATAAATAAATAAATAAAGGGTAGTTGTAACACCCTTACTGCTGCCTAGGGAAGTGGAGGACGTGGTCTTGGTCTCTAGGAGGCAGTCCACCCGGACGTCTTATGCCCTCAAGTGGCGTAGGTTCTCCACCTGGTGTGCTCAACACAAGCAGGATCCCTTCTCCTGCCTGGTACCAGTGGTGCTGCAATATTTGCTTCACCTGTTCAATCTGGGCCTTAAATCCAACTCTGTTAGAGTCCATCTCAGTGCTCTCTCTGCGCACCATTCACCGGTGGAGGGTCAGTCTCTCTCAAGCCACCCTTTGGTGGCTCGCTTCCTCAGAGGCCTCCTTTTGCTTAAGCCTCCAGTTCGTCCACCTGCCCCTGAGTGGGATTTGAATGTGATCTTGCAGCGGCTTACTTGCCCACCATTTGAGCATATAGCTACTTGTCCTTTGCGCTTTCTCTCCTGGAAAGCGTTGTTTTTGCGTCTTACCTCAGCAAGGCGAGTGAGCGAGCTTCAAGCCCTGGTGTCAGAGGCACCATACACTAAGTTCTATAGGAACAGGGTAGTCTTACGGACTCACCCTAAGTTCCTTCCCAAGGTTGTCGTCTCCTTCCACCTCAATCAGGAGGTGGTTCTTCCGACTTACTTTCCCAGGCCACATGCCAGCCGGGCTGAAATGGTCTTGCATACCCTGGACTGTAGGAGGGCGTTGTCCTTCTACCTTGACCGTATGCAGGAGCATCGAAGGGCTGTCCAGCTCTTCGTCTCTTTTGACCCTAATAAGTTGGGGTTACCTGTCTCCAAGCGTACCCTGTCCATCTGGGTAGCAGACTATATCGCCTGGGCATACAGGGCAGCCAGCCTCTCATTGCAGGGTCGAGTTACGGCTCACCGTATCAGGGTGAAGGCTGCGTCAGTGGCTCATCTCCGCTCTGTTCCGTTGGCAGACATCTGCCGGGCCGCTACTTGGTCTTCAAACCAGACTTTTGCAGCCAACTACTGCCTCGAGAGGGAGTCCCGCAGGGACAGTGCTTTCGGACAGGCGGTACTCCGTAATCTCTTTAAGGTATAGGCAAATCCTACCCTCCGGCCCTGGTGTTGGGCTACCGTACGGGGGCGTTCTCAGAGAAGATTCTTTTCGTACATGCTGAGGCTCTAGAGGGAGCTCCAGTTTTCCGCTTTGGGTCCCCGGTAGCCTTAAGCTGGGGAGTCCCATATGTGAGGACTGGCTTCCTGTTTGGTTCTGGAGAAAGAGTAGTTACTCACCTGTAACAGGTGTTCTCCAGGAGTAGCAGGAATCAGTCCTCACAACCCTCCCTCCTCCCCTTGGAGTTGCAGTCATATGATTTATTTTTGGTTTTTTGCTGTCTTTTAGCTATGTCATCTGACTGAGCAAGATGGCACCCTTGGACGGGAAGGGGACCGCGCATGCGTGCTGCAGTCCGAAAGGCTTTCTTTGAAAGCTGGGGAAATGCTCCACATGGGAGCTCCGTCAGTGCCGACGTCACCTATATGTGAGGACTGATTCCTGCTGCTCCTGGAGAACACCTGTTACAGGTGAGTAACTACTCTTTCCAAGTGAGATATCACCAGCGATTTGTGCAGTGGCATTATTACCTCTTTCTTTCTCCTGGTAATTGCTCTCTGCAACCCAGCATCCTTCTGACTTTTGCCACAGCCTTGTCGCACTGTTTCACCACCATGAGATCCTCGGAAACAATCACTCTGAGATCCTTCTCCTTGTCTGTGCACACCAACCACTCTCCCCCTGTTGCATACAATTCCCTTGGATTTCTGTTTCCCAAGTGCATGACAGTGCAGTTCTTCACATTGGTCTAATGCTTGGCAGTTAAGATTTATTCTTCCAACTTTTGTAGATCTTTCATGTTCTCCACTCCCTCAGGAGAGTCCACTCTGTTGCAGATTTTCGTGTCATCTGCAAAAAGATAGACTTTTCCATTCAGTCCTTCAGCAATATCACTCAAATACATTGAACAGTACCGGTCCCAGGATCGAACCCTGGAGCACACCGCTAATCACCTTCCTTTCATCTGAGTGAGTTCCGTGTACCGTCACCTTCTGTCGTCTGTCAGTCAACCAATTTCTGGTCCAGTTCACCACCTTGGGACTCATCCCCAAGCTGTTGAGTTTATTGATAAGCCTCCTATGAGGAACAGTATCAAAGGCTTTGCTGAAATCTAGGTAAATCACATCCATCGCATGCCCTGATCTAGTTCTCTGGTCACCCAGTCAAAGAATTCAATCAGATTTGTTTGGCAAGATCGTCCTTCGGTAAAACCATGTTGCCTTGGATCATGCAATCTGTTGGTTTCCAGAAAGTCCACTCTTCGCTTTTTCAGGAGTGCCTCCATTACTCTTCCCGCCACAGAGGTAAGGCTTACTGGCCTGTAGTTTCACTTATTCCCTACTGCCACTTATGTGAAGAGGTACCACACCAGCCCTTCTCCAGTCCTGTGGAACATTTTCTGTCTCCAAGGCTCTATTAAAAACCTCCTTTAACAGCCCTGCAAGAACCTCTCTGAGCTCTTTCAGTATCCTGGGATGTATTCCATCCGGTCCCATGGCCTTGGCCACTTTCAGTTTTGCAAGCTGTTCCAACACATCTTCTGTGAATGTTGTGGTATCTACATGTGTTCTGTTCCCTTGACCAGGTTGTCTAGGAGTGAGGTGATTAGGGTCTCAACTCCATGGGATGGTCTGAATCTATGCTGCTGTGAGTCAAGAGGTGCATGGAAGTCTAAAGTCTTGCAGCTATATTTGTGCTGCTTTTTCTATGACTTTGGCAATGAACTGGATGCTGGAGATGGGTCTATATGAGACTGGGGCTTTTGGGTGTAATATGGAGTTTTTTTAGAACTGGTCTGATAAAGGAACATTTTTGAGACCCTTTGGACACAGGGCCAGCCCAAGGGTTTCTATTGCCCCAAGAGTTTTTGCTGCCCTAGGCAGAACCCCCAGCTGTGCCCCCCCCCCTCCAACTGCCCTGCCCCCCCTCCAACTGCCACCAGTTCTATCTTGGGGGGTAGGTGGGCAGTGGCAGTGGCAGCAACATCATTATAAAAGCGGAAGCTTTGTACTACCGCTTTGTTGCCCATGACAGGTTATGTGTTTCAGCACACATGGCCTGCCGCTTCTTGACCTCTGACAGTAAGTTGCATCGGAGGGGGATCAGAAGTGGCAGGGCATGTGTGCCAAAGCCCATGGCCTGCCACAGACAAAGTGGAAGCAGAAAGCCACCCGATGGGGGCGGCTACCTAGCTCGCCTAGTGGACAGGGCAGCCATGCTTGGGCATGTAGCCTAGATCAAGGGATGATTGCACCATTTTGAGAAGAGTGTTGAGCTTCTGTCTTGTTATCTTAATCCATGAGACTGGGCATGGGTCGAGGGGGGAAAGTCATTAATGTTTATGATGGAATCTAGCTTCTCTGTTGATATATTGTTGGAAGTGTCCCAGGTAGTCTTGGAGGGGAGGGATAGTCTTGGTTGACTTCATTGGTTGTGTATCTTATGGATGTAGGATTGCTTAGGTTGTCTTGCAGGAAGTTGGCAATGTCATTTGGATATAGGATGGTTTTGCTTTTTTCAAGGTGGGGTCCTTTAGAAGGTTCTTAGCTATATTGGTTTTCTGGGGCAGTTTAAGGAGGATCTAATAAGTTTGGTGTGGTAATCCTTTTTTTTTTTTTTCCCTTGCATAGGTTAGGGAACAGTATTCATTTTGGGCAGTGATATATGCTGCTTGGTGGGTTGGGTCTTTGGTGCTTCTCCATTTGCTCTCTAATTGTTGTAGCTGACATTTGAGATTCTTTAAATCAGGTGAGTACCATGGGGGCTCTGATTCCTGATGATGACTGTAGTGTGAGATATCAAAAGTGTAGGATGAAATGATATTCCTTGTGTTAATTATGGAATAGAGGTCCGGCAGATCTGCGTTTACAATTGGGTTGACTTTATTCAGGAATGATTGTGGAATGAGCGGAATCTGTGAGAGCTGTGTGGTAGGGTGCCATTGTAGCTTTTAATGGGAAATTTGGAGAGAAAGAAGGTTATCATATTGTGATATGACCACGGTATAGAAGTTATTTGGGGTTGGGGAGGGGTAGCTGTTGAGGCCAGTTTACAGGTGTGAAGATGAGGTCCAGGATTCCCCCCTAGTATGGGCTGAATTTGTGATTGGTTGGTATTGAAGGTCTTGCATAGCATCTAGGAAGGAGGAAGATTTATGTCTCTTAATAGAATGAAGTGTCTGTTGTTTGAAGCTGTTCTGCAGCATTCACCCTTTAAAATATTTGATGTTTAGAAAGTAAATTTAACCACATTTGGACTACTGTTTTATGCATATGATTGATATTTATTTAACATTCCAGGAAAGTCATATCTCAAAACTGATTACACCTGTCGAAAAAGGAAGAGATTTCGAAGCTCGCGTTATAGATGCTTATATTATCCAGTGCCAAGCTGAAGCCCAAGAAGGTATAATGCTACTAACAAGTTGTCATGATAGCAGAATGTACTGCTTTATTCCACTATATAAAGTGTCTGAATTCAAGTAATAGAGTTGTTTGCCATAGGAGGAGCTGTAAATAGATTGTAAATATTTGCTGGTATTTTTTTCCATAATTATTGAAAGCATTTTTAAAGAAGCATTTTCTTAACATACAACTGCAAAATTAAATAATTATTTATATATTCCTGGTCTTACTCATGTGTTTTTGTTGTACAACTATAATTGAGTTATTTATTTAAACCACAGATTGGTTTAAAATTCTTTTTGCATTATATAAGATGGTTTAAATAGATGCACACACATTTAGAGCAATTACATTTTTTCTATAGGTTTATATAGATTTTGTCAGTCTACCCTTTTATATGCATCACTTAATTCATAAGCTATTTTTTTTTGTATTTAACTTTTTATTAGAGGTTTCAGTAGATAGTACAGACATCCTCTAAATCCAACATTGTACACATTCCACAACTTCAAACACTCAACCTTACTTTTATCCCCAATTAACTTTTATAGCCTTCTAGGCGTACTCCGCCCCCCCTCCCCATCCCCCGTCAGAGTCCATCATAAGGTCACATTCTAACAAACCAGCAGGCTATAGACCCAACCCACCACCCCCACCCCCACCCTTCCCTCCCAACAAGCCCAAAACCCCCACATTCAGATCCCATTGGCCCCCTACCAGACCAAGAGCTCCCACCAAATATATTCCATATCCCCCTACCCCTCCCCCCCATCTCCGACCCACCGCCACAACTCCCCCCAAAGTACCTCAAATTTATCTACCCTTCTGCGCCTCGCCGCAGTTAACTTTTCCATGAGGACAATATGCCTCAACCGTTGCACAAAGCAGTCCTCCGATGGCGCCTCCCTCTGCTTCCAAGCCGCTGCTACCGCACATCGCGCAGCACAGAGACACGCCATCACCACACGCCCACCCTGTTGCTCCTCCGCTCCCCACCACGATAGGAGAAATATACCAGGCTTTAACCCCACTTCCACCCCTACCACCAGTAGTATCCACTGCTGCACTCCTCTCCAAAATTCCAGTATTTTAATACAACCCCACCAAATATGCCAGAAAGTGCCCTCCTCCCCACAGTCCCTCCAACAGGCTGCCGACACCCCCGGAAACATCTTATGCATCCGCACGGGCGTATAATACCAGCGAACCAGAATCTTAATACTATTCTCCCGGATACTTCTAGCTAGGGGCGCTTTCTTACCCTGGGCCCACACCACCCTCCAATCTTTCAACTCCAAGGGCACCCCCAGAAACTCCTCCCATTCCCTCATATATTTGAACCTCCCTCCCTCAGCTTCTCTTACCCCCCTATACAGCCCAGAAATCAAACCCCTACCCCCCCTGTTCCCCAACCAACAGACCTCCACCAGCGACAGCCCCTCTTTCAACCCCCCCTCCTCTGCACCTGCCGCATATATTGACTAACTTGCATATACGCAAATCTATCAATCTCCTATATGCCATATAATTCCTGTAACTTCTCAAAACTCTGAAGGTCCCCCCCCCCCCATAATTGAAAAAAGCACTCCAACCCTTTGGACGTCCATCGATCAAATCTCCCCCCCTCCCACCCTGGACGAAAGTTTCCAACCCCTCCACGGAGTCAACAGCGACATCTCCAACCCCTGCTCCCTCTGCCTCCTAGCCCACACCCCATCCCAAATCCCCGCCACGACTCTCATCCCCGGAGTACCCACCCCCAATTCCCTCCGAGTGCTTGAAGATGCCCACAGCCATGCATCCAAGCGCCCCCCCCCCCTTTACATAAGACCTTTCCAACTGCACCCCTAGCTTCTCCCCCGCCCCCCTCCTCTACATAAGACCTTTCCAACTGCACCCCTAGCTTCTCCCCCGCCCCCCTCCTCCAGTCTATAACATGACTCAACTGAGCCGCTCTATAGTAATCCTGAAAATTCGGAACCCCCTCCCCCACTTTTGCATACATAACAGCCCTGGCTATCCTCGGCGGCTTCCGCTTCCAAATGTACTGGAAGATCTTCCTTTGCAATCCCCTCAATACTGCCCCGGGAGCCTTGACCAGCAACGCTTGAAACAAATATAACAACTTCGGGAGCACCACCATTTTAACCACCGCCACCCTCTCCATCCACCCCTCTAAATCCCTCCCAATCCCCTTCAGGACTTTCGGGTAATTGGCTTCATAGGCATCCGCATACCATGCCGTTATCTGCAACCCCAAATAGCCTAGTGATTTGTCCACCCATCTCACCGGGTAGGCCCGTTTTAACCGCTCCACCCCCTCCGGAGCAAGCGAGATATTAAGCACCTCGGTCTTGTCTATATTCATACGAAAGCCCGATACCCTCCCATAGCTTTCTAATTCCCTCATAAACTCAGGCAACACCCCTTGCGGCTCACAAATATATAACAAAATGTCATCAGCATACAGTGAGATCTTATGCTGCACCCCCCCCCCCCTTACTAACCCCAATATCTTTTCATTGGCCCGTATCCGCTGCACGAACGGCTCAACTACCATTGCAAAAAGCAACGGCGACATGGGGCACCCCTGCCTCGTCCCCCGTCCCAGGTCAAATGCCCTCAAGTAACCCCCATTGACTTTCACTCTCGCCCTCGGGCCCATATATAACCTCCCCACCCATTTCACAAAGTTTGGCCCACACCCCATCTTACCTAAGACCTTCATCAGAAAACTCCAGTGCACCCTATCGAACGCTTTTTCAGCATCTATAGACATAAAGATACAGTCTTCCTTTCCCTGCCTAGCCTCCCAGACCACCCCCATTGCCCTCTTAATATTATCCCCCGCCTGCCTCCCCACGATAAACCCCGTTTGGTCTGCCATTATCAACCCAGGGAGTAACGGGGCCAATCTATCGGCTAACACTTTCGCCATCAATTTAACATCAACATTTAATAAAGATATGGGCCTATACGAACTACAACACCGAAGGTCCTTCCCTTTCTTCGGTAGAACGGTAATCCCTGCCGTTAACATCTCCCTCGTCAGCTCCCCACCGTCCTCTAACATCCCATTAAACACCCTTCCCAAAAGATCCCCAAAATCCTCAAAGAAAACCTTATAGAAACCCCCAGAAAATCCATCAATCTACCGCCAAATTAGGCTTTGGCCTACTCTTTTGCTTTGATGGAAAAACACATCAGTGGCTTAAAAAAAAATGTAGCAAGTGTTCTGGTACAATATCATTCGCTGATAAACATGACTGGTGTTTGAAATGTTTGGGCCGAGACCATTTACTGACCGATTAGGCCTCTTTTTGTCATTTGTTGGCACAAAGGACAAAGAACAAAGCCAGACAATATCGTTGTCTGTTTACCCTGGATTCTCTTTCAATGGCTTCCACATCGTTGAGGACATCTGCCTCCTTTCTTGGTTCTCAGGTCTCCTCAAAATCCAAACATAAGATTAAGTCTAAGTCATCGGCATTGAAACGCGATACTGATCCTCAAGATAAGTCCCTTCATTGGCATCGAGATTCATCGAAAGGTGCATCAGACTCAGACAGGCCTGTCAGTCAGCCTTGGTGATAGCCCTCCAAAGCACAACAGGGGCTCTAGGACACTCCTGAGGCCTCGATCTCCAGAGAGCTACTGGTTTCATGCTCTGGGATGGTGGCTCAGAGCCCTGTATGGTATTCCTCCCAGGCATCGGCCTCCTCTCTCAACCATCACATCCTGACTATCAAGAGGAGTTTGGCAGCACTCTTGACGATCTCTGTATCATCTGTGTTGACAGCTCCAATGGATGCAGACGTTGGATCTGGCCTACAATTGATACCTCCAGGACCGATGCCAGATCTCAAACCTGCATCAGAAGACTTTCTCCCTCCGATGTCTTTTGGAACAGACAGGCATCGTTGGTACCCAACAGGTTTCTGCTGCCACACCAACTGATCGTTGGTATTGACATAGGGCTTCGACATCAGCACGGGACTGCTGATACCGCCTAACAACAAACGACTTAATACCATGTACCAAGTTCCACCATGCCCTGGCTTCTAAAAGCCTCAACTACCACACCACTCCATGGTAGTGGAATCTGTGATGCGGTGCATCATGAGTTAGAAGAATCATTCTTCCATGCCTCTGGGCAAGGACTCCAGAACTCTTGATGCCTTTGGCCTTCGGTGTTTTCAGGCATGCATACTCACTTCTAGGATTATTTCCTACATGCTCTGTATGGGTATGTATCTCAAGGGTATCGCCAGGGATCTAGAGAACTTTGCTTGATGACAAATTAGATGCATTGCAAGCCTTAATCAGGCAAAATCAGAATACATGCAAATTTCTTACCAGAGCATCTTTTGATGCTTTTGAGTCATCCAGCAGAACTTCAGCAGTCTGCATCAGTGCTCACAGAATGGCCTGACTCCAGGTATCTGACCTTGAGCAGTGTGTTCAGGATAAATTGGCCAATATTCCCTGCTCTGGAGAGTACCTCTTTGGAAAAGGTTGGAGGGAGAAGGCTGGAGAGATTGAGACAGATGATCTTGCTCTAAAATGCCTCTCCAGAAAGACATCAGACCCTTCTAGGAGAAAGACTATTTTGGGTTACTTTTTCTATCCTAAGAAGAAAAGATGATATCCTTCTTACCCACCTATATCTGCTTACCAACCTCAAAAGCAACAGCAGGGCCCTCACCAACCCAAAAAGCCTAAGACACCTAAGTCATAACCAGCTGTACAGCCACAGACAGCACCTGTTTTTGACTCCTTTCTAGAGAGCATGCCTATTCTGCTTCTGCAGGATCCCCCACCCCTACACATATCAGGCAGGGGGTGTCAAGAGGAAGTGCAGCATTGAACTAGCTGTGAACTGCTGTGCTTTACTTGGGGGTTGAGATTATAGCTCCCTCCCCAAGTCTTGCTGGGTTCCTACATGTGGTGATCCCTTTGTATAAAATCTATACTGAATCCCAGCAAGGTGACACAACAATTTAAAGTATGATGGGAATGAAAAAGAAAAATGCATACTGGGCCGCATGTTGCCCAGGACAAAAAGGTGCCCACCCATAGCTTACGCACTAGGGCTAATGATGGTGGTTGCGATAGTGCAAGCACTGCAGTTGTGGATAACATCCCTGCCCACAGATAAAGGCTATGGTGAGCATGTTTGTGGATCCACTGTGGCAGGAGATAAACCACAGAAATTAATGAAAAATGTAAGAGGATTAACTACAGTTAAGTGGACTTCTGCAGATGATAAGGCGATAACGTACTGCTATTTTTATTCTACAAACTCTATATTTAAATCAAAAGGATATACAAGAAGAATCTGCCAAAAACTGGAAGACAGGAAAATTGCCCCAAGAAAAACTGCCAAAAAACAACGGATGAAAATTTAAGATCTTTAATTTTGCAGATCAAAGCAAAGAAGTATGTGGATGATAACATGAAGCAACTAAGGGCTTCCATGGAAAAAGCAATACAGGGAGGAGGAAGCGATCTGGGTGAGAGTACCAGAAGGAAGGTATATGCAGAAACAAACACAGCATTTGAGGGAGAGATGGAGCTTGGAGATCTGGAACTGCAGGAGAGTGAGGTAACTAACATAGTATATGACGGCAGATAAAGACCAGCATGGTCCATCTAGTCTGCCCAGCAAGGTGGCAAGAGTAGGTGCGCCTGCTGCTCTGTGCAGGTCACCCCTCTTCATGTCTTTTGTTTAGGGGTGTACCCGCCGCTCCGTGCGGGTCACCTTTACTTGTTGAGATATCAGAGACGGTTAAGTGGGTTTTTTTGTTTGTTTTGCTTTTTTTTTTTTTTTTTATCCTGTTTCTATTGATCCACTGTCTGTCCCATGCCATTTTGAATTCTGTCACAGTATTTGCCCCCACCACTTCAATTGAGAGGGCATTCCAAGCATCCACCACCCTTTCAGTGAAAAAGTATTTCTCCGGGAACAAGCAGGAAGTCAGTCCTCTCATATGGGTGATGTCGGCACCCACTGAGCCCTTGTGCGGAACAAATCCCCAGCTTTCTAAGAAAGCCTTTGGGAATTGCATCATGCATGCGCAGTCCCCTTCTCGCCCAAGGGTGCCATCTTGCTCAGTCTCCTTTTTTCCACGGAGCCCAATGGATGTTTTCCTATAGTCCCCCGAGAAAAAAGTGTGTTAAAGTTAGAAATTAACTTTTCGTTTTTTGCCGGTTGGACATCGGTTTCCCTTCCTGCCTTCAGCTCGGTACACTGTTATCGAGGTCGGCTAATATTTTTCGGTTTTTGTCCTTCGTGACTAGCGTTCATGCTTTTTTCTTTTTCACTGGCAACCCGGTTCTTTGACCTCGCAGGGGCCCTTTTTCCCCCGATGGCTGCCAGCGGGTTTAAAAAATGTGGTCAGTGTACAAAGTTAATGTCCCTCACCGATACACATGACTGCTGTCTCCGATGCCTCAGGCCCGATCACGACCTGAAGGTTTGTGGCCCATGTAGGAAAATGTCCTTGAAGGCCCTGAGAAGCCACCAGCAGTAGCATGATAGGATTTTTCCTGAGTCCGTACCCTCCCAGGCTTGGATCTCGTCTAAGGCCTCAACCGTCTTGCGAACTGTCTGAGCCTAAGCAGCGTTTGGTCTCCTCAGAAATGGGGTCTCCCTCACGGGAACATCGGAGGAGAAGAAATCCTTAAAGGCGGCATCACTGGACGGTTCCAAACAGCATAGTTCCTCACGGGACCAGTCACGGAGCCCCAACCGCCAGCTCGGATCCTTGGAGTTGAAGCGCCCAGCAAAACTTCCTCGAAGGGATCCAGAGCAGCCAAGACAGGTAACCACTGTCCTCGTTGAGGACTCTCCTCCGGGAGAACCGGTGTCTGGTCCGATGGCATCGGGACCCGACCCAGGAGCTGTGGAGCCTTCTGAGCTCGGTCTCAGAATGGTGGCCTTGGAGCGCAGCATGTCTTCCTTCATGTTTGCATGTCATTTCAGCAGTCAATCGGTAACCGTTTCAGCTACATAAGAGAACCATTAGTGTTCAGCGTTCTCTTCTGGTGATCACTCTTGATGTTCAGTGGGAGTACACTTGAAGCAGGGTCCCTTTGGGGTCCTGAAACATGGATGTCGTGCAGCAACTAACCCAACGTTATAATTATGGAGTGTACCTTTTCGCCACGGACTAAGATAAGTGTTTTTACACTACCTCACTTTTAGGGTATAGGTGTTTATACACTATTTTTACTTAAATAAATGGGTTCTTCAGACACTGAGTAGAGAGTTTTGTTCTCTCTAACCCTGGTCTGTTGGTCCCGACAAAAAAAGAAAGGGGTAGTTTGGTTATTTTGTTTACTGATGACCTTTTTGATTAGAGTGCCTTCATGGAGCAGCAACGGGCACTGATAGCCGGTCTAACCGCTCCTTCTGCCCTGACCACCAAGCCCCTGATGTCCAAGTTGGCCCCAGAGGCCAAGCCGATCCTCAAGACCATGCGCTCTCGAGTCTATCCTTGGCTGAGGTCTCCCTCGACCTCCCATTCGGGACCAATGTTGTCAATGCCAATTCCACCGGCATCGGGGCCGGAGCCATTCGATTCCTCTTCAGAGGCATTGGGCTGGGAGATGGAGGAGGAAGAGTCCCCGGACACCTGCTGGACCAGAGACGTCACATCTGATTCCCCAGTGTCCGAACCTCAGAGAAGGTCCACCCCCCGGAGGGCACTCTGTTCTTGGACTTCGTAAGGGACATATCAAAGGCTTTGGCATTCCCTGCAGAGGCTGAGGAGGAGCCTCAAGCCAAGGAGCTCAAGATCCTCTAGTATGACCTTTCCCCTCGGGAAGCCCTTACTGTACCGGTGCCTCTGATCCTGGAACGGCTAATGCTCCGCATGTGGGAGACACCAATGCCAATGCCGGTGATCAGCAGGCATATATCGAGTCCGCAAGAGTCCTTGATTCCAGAAAGCACAACTGCTGCACAACTCCATGGTTGTGGAATCGGCCATGCGCCGGCTCAAGAGCCAGAAGACGCACTCCTCGATGCCTCCTTTGCAGGGAGGCCCGCAACTTGGACGCCCTCGGCAGAAAGTGCTATCAGGGTTCTATGCTGACATGCCGGATCCAGGCATACCAGCTGTACATGGGCATGTACCTGCAAGACCTGGCAAAGGAGATTGCCGGGTTCTCGGCTGGTCTCTCCAAAGAACCTTTGCAGCACTTTAAGCCCCTGTCCACTGGAGTCCGTGAGTTCTCAAAGTTCATGACTCGAGCAGCCTATGACGGCTTCGAGGCGTTGGCCCGAGTAGTTGCAGCTGGCATCGGTGCACGCCACCAGGCATGGCTACAGTCGACAGACCTTGAGCAATGGGTACCGGCAAGTTGGTCGATGTCCCCTGCCATGGTGAAAACCTCTTAGGCAAACCCATGACCTAGAAGGCTGCTGAGATTGAGTCCAAGTACATGACCAGGACAAGGCTCTCGAAGAAGACTTCTGCCCCTTCCAAAAAGAAGGGCTCAGATAAGAAGACCTTTTTCCCGAAGAAGGGTACTGCTTACTGCAGCTACTCCCCCATTTCAGGCCTCCCCGGCTAGCAAGGGACTGGGGCATGGCCTGCATAAGCAGAAAGCCCCCAAACCCCAAGCACAGGCTCCGGCTCAGCCTGGGAGTGGTCTTTGACTCTCAAGGCATAGCCCCTCTCACCAAAGGAGTAAGGCAGTGCACAGGGGGAAGGCTTGCCCTGTATGCCCACAGGTGGCCGGCCATCACCACAGACACCTGGGTTCTTCAGATAATCCAAAAGGGCTATCTGCTACATTTGACCCAGTTACCTCACCCTTGCTTTCCAGGGGAGCCTCTCAGGCCTCCTCTTCACAGGGACCTTCTTTTGAAGGAGTTAGCAGGTCTTCTCGAGGATCAGGCAGTAGAACCGGTGCCCCACCACCTGCAGGGCAAGGGCTTTTACTAAAGGTACTTCCTGATACCAAAACATACAGGAGGTCTAAGACCCATCCTCGACCTGCGCAACTTAAACAAATTCCTAGTGAGGGAAAAATTCAAAATGCTCTTCCTTGGAATATTGCTGCCTTACCTCCGCCAGGGAGACTGGCTATGCTCCTTAGACCTAAAGGATGCATATACACGCATCCTAAGTCATCCAGACCACAGACAATATCTATGCTTTGTGGTGGGAGGAAATCGCTATCAGTACAGGGTGTTTCCCTTTGACCTGGCCTCCACTCCTAGAGTATTCACAAAGTGCCTGGCAGTGGTGGCCGCCTTCCTCAGAATTCAAGGAGTATTTGTCTTCCCCTACCTAGATGACTGGCTCATCAGAGCCGCATCAGCTCTGGAGGTTCAACAGGTCAGATCTCACACCATTCAGGTGCTTCAACATCTAGGATTTGTAATCAATTACCCCAAATCTACTCTAGTCCCCACTCAAAGACTAGAGTTCATTGGGGCAAGCCTAGATACCCTTCAGGCAAGGACTTACCTGCCAGCAGACAGGGCACAAAGACTCCTAGCCCTTGCACGTCAAGTGAGTCGCAGGTCCCAAATATCAGCAAGGCACTTCCTGCGACTCCTCGAGCACATGGCCCCCACGGTACATGTGACACCGAATGCCTGCCTCCACATGCGAACAGCTCAAGGGTGCCTCGGGGACCAGTGGACACAGACCTCAGGCAGACTCCGAGACAGAGTCAAGGTGTCCAAAAGACTGGTGCCGTCTTTGGCCTGGTGGCTTCAACTAAGCAACTTGAAGGCAGGAGTGGTTTTTCAGGCTCCTCTACCCACGAGAATCCTGACTACAGATGCATCTTTGCTGGGCTGGGGAGCCCATTGCCAGGAACTTTGCACTCAAGGAGTGTGGTCTCCACAAGAGAGCACACAGCAGATCAATTTCCTGGAACTTCGCGCCATTCGCCTAGCTCTGAGCCTTTTCTCAAACTTTGGCTCATCAACCTGTCTTAATACAAACAGACAACCAAGTGGCGATGTTCTATGTGAACAAGCAGGGAGGAACGGGGTCCCACATTCTGTGTCAGGAAACTCTGGACCTGTGCTCCTTTGCAGTCCGGCACGGCATGCATCTCAAAGCAGTATCTCCAGGAACAAGCAGGAATAAGTCATCACATATGGGTACGTCGGTACCGACGGAGCCCGCGCGGGAAAGCTCCCCAGCTTTTCAGATTAAAAGCTTTTGGGGCCTCCCACTGCACATGCGCGCTGCCTTCCCGCCTTCCTGACCCGCTCTCGTCAGTTTCTTTTTTTCCGCGGAGCCAGCAGGTCGTGTTCCTGTCACCGCTGAAGAAATTGTTAATTTTATTGTTTTCTTTAGACCGCGTACCTGCCTTCCCCATTCTGAAACCGGTACTGCCGGTCTCCCTTTCTTTCTTTTGAAAAAAAAAATATATATATATTTTTCTTTTCTTCAGCACAGCTTGCTACTTTGTTAGGCCTTCAGGCCTACACAAATTCTCCTCATAGAGAAGCCAGTTCCTGGTTTTAAAAAGTGTACCAAGTGCAGTGCTGTCATTCCTCTTACAGACACCCATGAATGGTGTCTTAAATGTTTAGGACCTGACCATTCCATACCGGACTGCCCATCCTGCTCCCAGATGTCGAAACGTGGATTGCAGAACCGGGCCAACAAGTTCCATGTGCTGTTTCCTTCAGAAGCATCACAGTCATCCAGGTCTTCCTCTCCGGATGGATCTCAGGTAACCAAAACTCCAGTGGGCAAATCCTCTAAAAGCAAATCTTTCTAAAGATTGAGAGGCTCTCAATTCTGAGTTCGAGGATTCTGCCCAGGCCAAAAAACCCCGGCGGGAGGCTCCGGCCTCCAAAGCAATCATGGGGTCACAGGTTGACATCGATGGCGCGGCCTCGACAGATCACCTGTTGTACTGCTCTGGGGTACCGGCCCATACCGGTACCGATATCCAGGCAGCAGTGGCGTCTATGGGCAATACTGTCCAAGTCATGCAGCAGGCCATTCTGGCTTTTATTAATGCTGCTACGCCCTCGGTACCGCAGCCAGCGGTACTGGGTCCGGTTCCGGTAATGGCTTCCATACCGGAACCGAGGCCATCGTCTTCCAAACGCAGATCGGTTCCGCATGCCGGATCCGGGCTTTTGCCCGGTACCGATCCCATACCCGGTACGCCCGATGTCGATACCGAACGGTATGCGTATCGTGCGTTGGAAGCACATAGAGGATACTCTGCTTCTTCAGAGGATTTTAACTCCTCTGATTCTGATGAGTTCTCCCTTGATCTTCCTGAGGAGCCGCCTTCTCCTAAAAGGAGAATGTCTCCACCAGAGGATTTGTCCTTTCAGGACTTCATCATAGAAATGACTAAAGGTCTTTCTATTGCTTCATCCTCTGAAAAGGAACCCAGATCAAAGAAACTGGATGTTTTAGGATACTCTAAGTCTCCTAAAGAGGCAGTTACCCTGCCTATCCATGAAATCCTTCAAGAACACTTGATGGACTTATGGGAGGCTCCTCTAACATTGTCTCCTTCTTCTCGCAGGTTGGACACCATGTACCGTGTCCCCCCTTCTCCTGGTTTCCAAAAAACTCAGTTGCCTCACCATTCTATTGTGGTGAAGTCTGCAATGAAGAAGATAAAGAGTACCAAAAGGCACTCTTCTACTCCTCCAGGGCGAGAATGTAAGACTCTAGACTCTTTTGGCAGGAAAATTTTTGCAGGCTACTATGCTTATAGCCAGGATTAATTCCTATAGTCTTTACATGGGCATGTTTCTCAGTGAAATCGCTCTAAAAGTTCGGCATTTTGCCCCCTTTATCCCTGAGGATAAGAGGGAGCAGTTCATTTCCTTAGTGAAACACCTTTTGGATATTTCAAAGTTCTCCAACAGGGCAGCTTTTGATTCCTTTGAGGGTGCTGGTAGGGCTTCGGGCATTGCTATAGCAGCCCGACGTCTTGCTTGGCTCCAGGCTTCTGATCTAGAACCTTGGGTCCTAGATGGCTTACGAAATCTGCCCTGTACAGGTGAGGAGTGGCAAATTAAGGCCACTCAAATGGACACAGAAAATGCCACCTTAGATAGACTTTCTAAGTCTACCTCCACTCCTGCCAAGAAGAAATCTTTTAAGAGGCCTTATTACAAGAAGTCCAGATTTTCCACAAATACTGGCCAACAATCCTCTCAGCCTCGTTTTGCTGCTAAACGTCAGCAACCTAAACAGGCAAGGTCAAAGCCTGCGGCGTCTGCTACGCCTCAGCAGGCTCCACCCCCTCAGGGGTTTTGACTTGCCCCTAGAGAACTTAACTTTTCTGGCTCTAGAACAACCAGAGCCCCTCACCATACCCGGAAGGTTAGCTCACTTTGCTCCCAGATGGGAGCAAATTACATCAGAGCAATGGACCCTTTCTATCATCAGAGAGGGTTACAAACTCCATTTTTCCGACCTTCCTCCTTATACTATGGTGAGGCAGTTCAATTCTCCCCCATCTCTCCTGGCCCTCTTGGGTCAGGAAGTCTCCTCCCTCCTTGCCCAGGGGGCAATAGAGGAGGTCCCTCTTCTTCAACAGGGGACGGGATTCTACTCCCCTTATTTTCTAATACCAAAGAAGACAGAGGGCTTCAGACCAATTCTGGATCTGAGAGAATTGAACAAATTTCTTTTCAAGGAGAAATTCAAAATGCTTTCTCTGGGCATTCTCCTTCCATACCTTCAGAGTCAGGATTGGCTTTGTTCTCTAGACCTAAAGGATGCGTATACACACATACTCATCCACCCATCCCACAGAAAATACCTTTGATTTCTGTTTCAGGGAAAACATTTCCAGTACAGAGTACTCCCCTTCGGTCTAGTCTCTGCTCCAAGAGTGTTCACCAAATGCATGGCAGTCGTAGCTGCCTTTCTAAGAGGCCTGGGAATTTTCATATTCCCATACCTGGACGACTGGCTCATCCGAGCTCCCTCTCAGTCCCAGGCCCAATTTTCCCTGGACCGCACAAGGCGTCTTCTGCAGTATCTAGGACTGGTAGTAAACCTTCCCAAGTCTCAACTAATCCCTACTCAGTCTCTCGAGTTCATAGGGGCCCAGTTAGACACCATCACTGCAAGGGCCTACCTGCCTCAGGTCAGGGCCCAATGCCTGCTGAGTTTGGCCTCCCAAGCTCAGTCCAGCAGTCATTTGACAGCCCGGGAAATGCTGCGACTTCTGGGCCACATGGCCTCCACGGTACATGTGGTGCCCTACGCTCGTCTGCATATGAGAGCAGCTCAATGGACCTTGGCCACCCAGTGGACTCAAGCATCTGGAGCGCTCTCCGACCAAATACTCACCTCAAGCCGTCTATTTTGGTCCCTCCAATGGTGGACATCCACCAAGAATCTGTTGTTGGGGGCCCCCTTCCAACCTTTGTTGCCCCAAGCAACCCTCACAACAGATGCCTCCCAGACAGGGTGGGGAGCTCATCTTCAGAACCTCTCCACTCAGGGCACTTGGTCTCCACAGGAGGCCACCCTTCATATCAACCTCCTGGAACTGCGAGCAATTTACCTTGCCCTCAAGGTCTTCTATACCCTCCTTGTCAACCTGACTGTCCTAGTTCAGACAGACAATCAGGTAGCCATGTTCTATATAAACAAACAAGGAGGGATAGGCTCTCTGTCGCTTTGCAACGAAGCTCTCAGATTATGGGCCTTCGCCAGAGAGCATCAAATTCACCTTCTTGCAGTGTATCTTCCAGGAGTTCAAAACTCTCGTGCAGACAGACTCAGTCGAGTTCTGCTTCCACACGAATGGTCCCTACATATGGACCAGATACGCAGAATCTTTCAGGAATGGGGGACCCCGGACATAGACCTCTTTGCAAGTCCGTGGAATGCCAAACTTCCCCGTTTCTGTTCCAGAACTCAGTGTCAGGGAGCTCAGGCCCACGATGCCTTCCTCCTGCATTGGGGTCAGGAATTCCTCTATGCCTTTCCACCCATTCCTCTAATATCCAAGACTCTGTTCAAGCTCCAGAGGGATCACGGGACTATGATCCTCATAGCTCCCCGCTGGCCACGCCAGGTGTGGTTCCCTCTACTTCTGCATCTCTCCCAGGGATCCTCCCTGGACCTGGGAGCTGCGCCAGACCTTCTGTCTCAGGAGGAGGGGACTTTGTGGCACCCAAACCCCAAATCCCTACATCTCAGAGCTTGGTTACTGAAGGCCTAAGTCTTCAAGACTTTAATCTTTCTCAACCTGTGACAGATATCCTTCATGCCTCTAGGAAACCTTCCACGAGGCGTTCTTATGCTTTCAAATGGAAACGTTTTTCCATTTGGTGTGCTCAGCAGGGTCTTGACCCTCTAGCACTTCCTTTGAATTCCCTCTTGGACTATCTCCTGCATCTTTCAAATGCAGGCCTTAAGACGAATTCAGTAAGGGTCCATTTGAGTGCTATTGCAGCATCCTTAAAACCTATAAATGGACAACCTGTCTCCTCTCATCCTCTTGCACGTTTCATGAGAGGCCTGACTCTAACTAAACCTCCCATCCGACCTCCTCCGGTAGCATGGGATTTGAACCTAGTTCTAGGTCAGCTTATGAAGCCACCTTTTGAGCCTTTGGACTCTACCTCCAAATTTCTTTCCTGGAAGGTTGTTTTCCTTATTGCAGTCACTTCAGCTCGCCGCATCAGTGAACTGCAGGCTTTAGTGGCTCATCCACCTTATACTAGGTTTCATCATGATAAGGTGGTCCTTAGGACGAATCCCCACTTTATGCCCAAAGTGGTCTCGCCTTTTCATCTTAATCAAGAGGTATATCTACCTGTCTTTTTCCCGGCTCCTCATGCATCCAGTGCAGAGAGGAACCTTCATACTCTGGATTGTAAAAGAGCTCTTGCCTTTTACCTCAACAGGACTCAACCACATCGAAAGTCTTCCCAACTTTTCGTGGCTTTTGATCCTTCTCATTTGGGACTTCCAGTCACCAAGCGTACACTTTCCAATTGGATCGCTCAGTGTATTTCTTTTGCTTACCAGAGTAAGAACATTTCTCTGGAGGGCCATGTCACAGCTCACAATGTGAGAGCCATGGCCACTTCTATGGCTCATCTTCACTCTGTGTCCATAGATCAGATCTGTCGAGCAGCCACTTGGGCCTCGGTTCATACCTTCACAGCCCGTTACTGCTTGGACAAGGACTCCCGCCGGGATGCCTTGTTTGGTCAGGTTGTCCTCAAACACCTGTTCCATACTTAAACAACTCCTGCCCACCTTCCCTGGATGGATGCCTGAGATCCATGCGAAGATGGTTTACCCTTGGAGGGGGATCTCCCAGGCATCTTAGCTAGGGAGTCCCCATATGTGATGACTTATTCCTGCTTGTTCCTGGAGATAGCACAGTTACTTACCTGTAACAGGTGATCTCTGGGAACAGCAGGAATTAGTCATCACAACCCACCCACCTCCCCTAGGAGTTGTATCTCTATCTATCTATCTTCCTGTCCTCTCTCTCTTTTGTCTCAGCTTTAAACTCGAACTGACGAGAGCGGGTCAGGAAGGCGGGAAGGCAGCGCGCATGTGCAGTGGGAGGCCCCAAAAGCTTTTAATCTGAAAAGCTGGGGAGCTTTCCCGCGCGGGCTCCGTCGGTACCGACGTACCCATATGTGATGACTAATTCCTGCTGTTCCCAGAGATCACCTGTTACAGGTAAGTAACTGTGCTTTACCTGCCAGGCCAGGAAAATTACTTAGCCGACAGGTTAAGCAGGATTCTCCAGCCCTACAAATGGCAGTTGGATATGAATATAGCCCAATGGCTATTTCAGACCTGGGGACAACCGACAATAGATCTGTTTGTGAGCCCATACAGTCACTAGTTGCCCCAGATCTGCTCCTGGCAACCACACCCGAACAGGGTGGCTGCCGATGCTTTTCTCATCTCATGGTCTGTGGGCCTCCTGTATGTGTTTCCTCCCACGCCTCTGGTCGCCAAGACTCTATTCAAGACTCTATTCAAGACTCTATTCAAGACTCTCCCCAGATAGCCGAGGCAACCCTGGTTTCCGCTTCTACTTCAACTAGCAGTGGAGGCCCCAATCCCTATGGGATCCAATCCCTATGGGATCCTCTCCCAACCTCCTGTCTCAGGAGAGGGGGTACTCTCCTGCACTTCAACCTCAGCTCCCTCAACCTGATGGCATGGCTGCTGAAAGGGTAGTCCTCGCACCTTTCCTCCTCCCCAAAAATGTGGAAGAAGTATCGCTAGCCTCAAGGAGGCACTCAACTAGACAGACCTAGGCTTTCAAGTGGCATAGGTTTGAGGTGTGGTGCGAAAAACAGAAAGAAAAACCTTTCTCCTGCCAGGTTGTGGCGGTGCTTCAATATCTTCATCTTTTGGGCCTTAAGTCCAACTCCGTCAGAGTTCACCTTAGTGTCTTGGCTGCACACCACTTCCCAGTGGAAGGAAAGCCTCTATCTGCACATCCTTTGGTGTCCAGGTTCCTGAGAGGCTTACTTCTGCTGAAGCCCCCGGTTCGCCCTCCGGCAACCGAGTAGGATTTGAATGTGGTCTTAGGGCAGCTTACTTGTCCACCATTTGATCCGATGGCAACATGCCATCTACGCTACCTTTCTTGGAAGGTAGTTTTTCTTGGTGGCACTCGCATCGGCTCGACGAGTGAATGAGCTTCAGGCCCTGGTGTCCGACAAGCCTTATACAAGGCTCTATAGGAACCAGGTGGTGCTCTGCACATACCCCAAGTTCCTTCCGAAAATGGTCTCTTCGTTCCACCTCAACCAGGAGGTAGTGCTACTCTTTCCCAGGCCACATGCCAGTCGAGCAGAGACAGTTCTGCATACCCTGGACTGTAAGAGGACGTTGGCCTTCTACATTCAACGTACGCAAGGCCATAGAAGAGCTGCTCAGCTCTTCGTATCCTGTGACCCCAGTAAGCTGGGGATGGCTGTCTCCAAGCGTACGCTGTCAACCTGGGTAGCAGATTGTATTGCCTGTTCATACAGGGCGGCCGAGCTTCCGTTGCAGGGTCATGTTACGGCCCACCGGGTCAGGGCTATGACGGCATCAGTGGCTCATTTCTGCTCTGTTCCGCTGGCAGACATCTGCCGGGCCACCACCTGGTCTTCGGGTCAGACTTTCATAACCCATTACTGCCTGGATAGGGAGTCCCAGCGGGACAGTGCTTTCTGCGAGGCTGTACTCCGTAACCTTTTCGAGGTCTAGGCAACTCATACCCTCCAACCCTTTGGTGTCAGGCTACCGGAGTGTTACTCTCTCAGTTAGATTCCTATTATGGCTGCTTGTGGCTCTCATAGAGGGAGCTTATTTTTCAGCTGTGGGTTCTCGATAGCCTATAGCTAGGGAGTCCCATATGTGAGGACTGATTTCCTGCTTGTTCCTGGAGAAAACATAGTTACTCACCTGTAGCAGGTGTTCTCCAGGGACAGCAGGAATCTGTCCTCACAACCCTCCCTCCTCCCCTTGGAGTTGCAGTCCTATTATATTTTGTTCGTTTTGCCGTCTTATAGCTATGTCATTTGACTGAGCAAGATGGCATCCTTGGGCAGGAAGGGGACCGCACATGTGTGAGGCAATTCCCAAAGGCTTTCTTAGAAAGCTGGGAATTTGCTCCGCACGAGGGCTCTGTCAGCACCAATGTCACCCATATGTGAGGACTGATTCCTTCTGTTCCTGGAGAACACCTGCTACAGGTGAGTAACTACGTTTTCCTAATGTTGACTTTCAGTTTTCTCCCCTTGTAGCTTCATGTTATGCCCTCTAATATTACAGCTTCCCTTCTTTTGAAAAAAAAGGTTGGTTTGTTCATTAATACTCCTAAGTATTTAAAGGTCTGTATCATATCTCCCCTGTCCCTCCTCTCCTCTAGAGTATACATATTTAGGTTTTGGAGTTTCTTTTCATATGTCTTCTAGTGCAGGCTCCAAATCATTTTGGTCGCCTTCCTCTGAACAGTTTCCAGTCTCTTTTTTTATATCCTTTGTGAGATATGGTCTCCAAATGTGGACACAATACTCCAAGTAAGGCCTCACCAGCAACTTGTACAGTGGCATTAGTACCGCCTCCTTTCTGCTGGTAATTCCTCTTTGTATGCAACCCACTATCCTTCTGGCTTTGGCCACTGTCTTGTCACACTTTTTTGCCACTTTGAGATCCTCAGAAACAATCACTCCAAAGTCCTGGTCCATGCACATCAACCTAATGCCCTCTATCTCATACAATTTCCTTGGATTTCTGCATCCCAAATGCAAGATACTACACTTCTTCACATTGGTCTAATGCTTGGCAGTTAAGATTTATTCTTCCAGCTTTTTGCAGATCTTTCCTCGTGTTATCCACTCCCTCAGGAGAGTCCACTCTGTTGCACATTTTCGTGTCATCTGGAGACAGACGTTTCTATTCAGTCCTTCAGCAATATCACTCACAAATACATTGAACAGTACTGGCCCCAGGACCGATCGCTGGGAAACGCCACTAATTGCCTTCCTTTGATCTGAGCGAGTTCCATTTACCATCACCTTCTGTCATCTGTCTTCACTGAAGGACTGTGTAGATGGCTGACAAAGATACCATGGAAACTGAGTAGATCCCTCCTCATTCACAGTATACTGAGGGAATGCAGAGAGATTCTGGTGAGTCGTCTTAAGGATATGTTTAATGGACCCTTAGAGCTAGGAGAGCAGTCCACAGGATTGGAGAAGGGTTGATGTGATTTTTTTTTTTCTTTACAAAAGTAGCAAGAGAAGTACAAACTACAGTCTGTTAAGCTTTACCTCAATGGTTGGAAAAATATTAGATTCTACTAAAGGAAAGGATAGTGAACTTTCTAAAGTCCAATGTGCTGCGTGACCTCAGGCAACATGGTTTTTACCAAAGGTAGGTCATGCTAAACAAATATGCTTGTTTTTTTTGTTTTTCTTTGATTGGCTAACCAAAGAACTAGATCAAGGGCATGCACTGGATGGGGTCTGCTTGGATTTCAGCAAAGTCTTCAATACTGTTCCTTATTGGAGACTCATTAATAAATTGAGCAGCCTGAAAATGGGACCCAAAGTGGTGAATTGGATTAGAAACTGGTTGAGTGACAGTGGTGGTAAATCGATTTCACTCAACAAAAGAAAGGCAAGTAATGAAGTGCCTCAAGGATCTGTACTGGAACAGATTCTGTTCAATATCTTTTTAAGTGACATTGCCGAAGGGTTGGAAGGACATTTGCCTTTTTTTTGGATGACAGGAAGATTGGCAACAGAGTGGATACTCCAGAAGGAAACAGTATGAGAAATTATCTACAAAAAATTAGAATGGTCTTTGTATTAAATCTCAACTGCCAAACATTAGAAGTGCAACGTGATATACTTAGGGTGCAGAAATCCAAAAGAGAAGTATGCAATAGGAAGTGAGAGGATGTATACAGACCAGGAGAGAGACTTTGAGGTGGTAACATCTGAAGATATCAAGGTTGCAAAACAATATGATGCGGCAGTGACCAAAACCAGGAGGATGCTAGGCTGCATAGAGAGGGATGTAACCATCTGGAAGCCAGGGGGTGGTGATGCCCCTGACAGGTTGTTGGTGAGGCCTCGTTTGGCTAATTGTATTTGGGGTTGGAGGTGTTATTTCATTAAGGATATAAAGACTTAAAGCACCACCCAGGAAAAAGATTTAGGCGTCATCGTAGATAACATGTTAAAACCCACCACCTAGTATGCAGCAGCGGCCAAGAGAGCAAATAGAATGCTAGGAATCATAAGGAAAAGTATTACGAATAAAACCAAGGATGTTATAATGCTTCTATATCGCTCCATAGTGCGACCAGATCTTAAAAATTGTGTGTAATTCTTGTTGCGATATCTTAAAACGGCGATAGCAGAATTAGAAAAGGTACAGAGAAGAGCCACCAAAATGGTATAGGGAATGGAAGGATATTCCTGTGAGGAAAGACTTGAAAGGTTAGGGCTCTTCTACTGGGAAAAGAGATGGCTGAGGGGAGATATGATAGATGTCTGTAAATTGATGAATGGAGTGGAACGGGTAAATGTGGATTGGTTGTTTATGCCATCAAAAAGTAGAAAGATTAGGGGACATTCAATGAAGCTACAGGGTAACCCATTTAAGAGTAATAAGAGAAAATATTTTTTCACCCAACGCATAATTAAACTCTGGAATTTGTTCTTGGAGGATGTAGTAAAAGCTGTTGGTGTAGCTGTGTTTAAAAAAGGCTTGGACAAGTTCCCAGAGGAAAGGTCCATAAACCATTATTAAAGAGGACCCAGAAAATCCACTGCTTACCCCGGGATAAGCATTGTGGAACCTGTGTACCTTTTTGGGAAGCTCTCAGGCACATAGCGTTATTAGAAAAAGTACAGAGAAGAGCCACCAAATTGGTGAAGGGGATGGAAGGCTACTCCTATGAAGAGAGGCTAAGAAGGTTAGGGCTCTTTAGCCTGGAGAAGAGACGGCTGAGGGGAGATATGATAGAGGTCTATAAATTAATGAATGGAGTGGAACGGATAAACGTGGATCAATTGTTTACGCTATCAGAGTATAGAAAGACTAGGACATGTAATGAAGCTACAGGGTAAACTATTTAAGACAAATAAGAGAAAATATTTTTCACTCAACGTGTAATCAAACTCTGGAATCTGTTACCGGAGGATGTAGTAAGGGCTGTTAGTATAGCTGGGTTTAAAAAAGGTTTGGACAAGTTCCTGGAGGAAAGGTCCATAAACCACTATTAAAAAGGGACCCAGGATAACAATGCTTGACCCAGTACAAGCATTGTGGAACCTGTGTCTTTTGGGGATATTGCTAGGTACGTATGACCTAGATTGGTCACTGTTGGAAACAGGATACTGGGCTTGATGGACCTCGGTCTGACCCAGTATGGCATGTCTTATGTTCTTAATTCAGAGGAAATGTAAGCAAAATGATATGGGGTTTGTGGCAGAAACAGTATGAGACTCGAAGACCTGACTATGTATACCTTAGAGACATTTAAATAGTTGAAATGTGTTAATGAGCAAATAAACCTTTTCCAAAGATGAGGAGCCTATAAAACTAGAGGACATGAAATGAAATGAAGCTGAAAGGAGGAAAAATTTTAAAGGAGCTTCAGGAAATACTTTTTCACAGCAAGGATGGTAGATGCCTGGAATACCCTCCCACTGGAGCTGGTGAGGACAAAAACTGTGGCAGAATTCAAAAAGGCATTGTCTGAACACACAGGATCACGATATAGCAAGAGGAGTATTTCTGGTCAAAGTAAAACTTAAATGACATTCACACTTCAAAAAAGTCATAGAAACCGGGGTAGCCTGCATGAAGTGGTAGTTACATTCCTAAACACCCTGTGGGCAGACTAGATGGGCCATGCTGGTGGTTATCACTACTACTTCTACTACTACTACTACTACTACTACTACTACTACTACTGCTGCTAATTCCTCATCGTCCCTCCAGTCTAGTCTCGGAAACTCTAGGGTTGTGTTCCTCTTCCAGCAGCTTGGAGACTGAAAAACATCATTCTTTTGATGACACTGGTATAAGGACATAGGCACCGCCTCCTCACTCCAGTTATCTCAGTCTCCAAGCAGCTGGAGGGCGTGAGCCTGGAGGTCCCGGCTCACTTGAGGAACAATTAAGGACATTTAGTTTTATTTACTTTAATTTAATTTAATTTGGTTTAATTTCAGCAGAGCTTGTAATTTTAAATGGTAGTACAGCTTTTGACTGTACCTTTAAATATGGTGCCTGCTAGAGAGCTCTTCCCTCCCGCTCCGGCTTAGGGCAGTAAAAGCAAGGGGAACAAGCTCCGGTTGCAGTCGGATAACTTTAAGGACAGACAACTGGGAGCTGAGGCATCGCAGAAGTTTTGCCTGCTAGCGCTCGGGTGCCGACTCAGGGGGAAACCGCGGCCGCATCGCAGCAGTGTGTTTCAGTACCGGCTAGGTCTGATCGGGGAGGAGCAGGCCCAGGGGGTGTCGGGCAGTCATCCTCGGTGAGTCGATGGGAAGCCACAGCCGTTTTCTTTGTGCGGGACAGCAAGGTAAGACGCTGGGCAGCGGCAGCGTTGAGGGGTTTTGATTGCTGTTTTGCTGCCGGAGTCGGGCAGCAGGCTCGGGCCGCATGCGTTTTGCACAGGAAGAGCCGGTGGCTTCTCTGGGAATACTTTGCTGATTATTTCGGCAGTGAAGCTTTGTTTTGGTTTGTTTTGACCACGGTTCAGCTCCGGGGGACTCCTGCATATATACAGAGTAGTTTAGTTAAAAAAGTGCCTCAGGGGTCTCGGGGCTTGTCAAGTGGGGGTTATTGGTACCTCCTTAAAAGGGCCCTGGTCTGGGCTAGGGGGTGTCGGGGGCGCTTGGGACAGGTAGCCTCATGGTCAGTATGCCTTCAAATATTGTTTACTCTGTGGGGTAAAGAAGTCTTCAGTCGCGGACACAGGGGTTTGGAAGTCCTGTAGTCAAGCGGCTACGGCGCAGCAGCAGCAGTTGGAGGCAGAAAGGGAGGATCAGGAGGAAGCAATGCAGGGGCCGCCCGCCTTCGAGTTGGATCCTAAGGAACCCGTTGCGGGGCCTTCTACTGCTCCAGATATACCGCTAGCTCAGGCTTCCTTATCTGGTAGTTTGTCGTCCATTTTTTCCCCGGACCTTTGGGCGCTTATTCAAAGGGTGTTCGGGGGCACTCACACAGAGGCTTCTCCAGGTTCCCTGGGCCTAGATCTGAGGCAGAAAAGACCAGGGACTCCGCTGTCATTGGAGCCTTCCGGGGTTTTGCCCAAAAAGGCTAGACACGAAAGGGAGAAGCAGGAACAGTCAGTTTTCTCAGAGGATCTGCGCACTGAGGATGGTGAGCAAGATCTGGACGAGGAATTGGAAGAAGGAGAAATCACGGAGCAGGAAGACCAGGCTAGGGTAGTGAGGATATTTCGGAGAGAAGAATTGCCGGCTCTTATTTCAGAGACACTTAAAGCGCTTATTGTTCCGGTGTCGGGGCCGACGGAGGAAGCTACATTGGAAGATCCATTGTTGCAAGCATTTCGGAAGACTCAGAGCATTTCACATGTACCGAATGATAAATGAAATGATTCAAGGTGAGTGGGACATGCCGGAGGCAACCCTAAAAGGGACAAGTTATGTTTCGTCTTTATCTGCTGGTGGGCCAAGATAAGGAACTCTTTAAGTCACCGAGAGTGGATGCAGCGGTATCGGCGGTAACCAAGAAGATGACCATTCCGGTTGAAGGGAGTGTGGCTCTCAAGGATACCCAGGACAGGAAGCTGGATGCCTTGTTAAAGCAGGTGTTTGATGTGAATGCTCTGTCCATTCAAGCGTCCATTTGTGGGGCGTGGGTTGCACGCGCCTGTCTCCGCTGGTCGAAGCGAGTCTAGGGAGAGCAGGTGGAAGAGTCGGCAGGTGAGGTGGCTCGACTGGAGTCGGGAGTGACTTATCTTACTGATATTCATTACGGCCTCATTTTGGGGCTGTCGAACAGTATGGCTTTGGCGGTAGCAGCGCGAAGATACCTTTTGGCTGCGAAATTGGGCAGAAAATGTTTTGGCATGTTTATTGATTTTGTTCCTTTGTATCTATGCGGCGGTGATCGCATCTCTAAGCTACAATGGAGGGAGCAAGAATGGATCTTTTAAACTTGGCTCTTTCCCCATCTGGTTTGAATCTCGAGATTGTTTGGTCCAGTCGTCTTTAGGGCGACCAGTTGATTTATTATTTATGCTGCATGACATCAGACGCTTGCCTTTTCTTTAAGGCGCCATTTTTTGCTCATTTTTCATTCAGCTTATGTTCTTTGGGGGAAGATTCCCCTTACAAAGCCTGAGGCAGTCTTTCAAGGTCTTTGGACTCTAAACATGTCACGTTGCGTTTTGGTACTTCTCTGCTACACTTTGTTCAGATAAGTATTGTAAATTTTTGAGCACTGAAAAATGATGACATTGAAAAACAATCACAGCTTTTGATTTTGTTGATTTAATAAAAACGATTAAATTAAAAGGCATTATGTGAACTGGAGTATTTTCTTCTTTTCAGCGCTCCGACAACTTTTGAATTTACAATTATAATTTGATCACTGTGGCCCTTTTGTACTGGTGGCCTTTCGTGCATCCATATTAATGTTAAGGCACTGATCTAAAATTATTTCTAAATAAAGACGTAACAACTAAGTCAGCAGCTTGCATTTTGAAAAATATAGTGACTGAAAAGCAGAATCCTTAGTTATGAACAGTACTGTGTTTTTATTACTATTCACAGTTAGACCAAAAGCAGAAAGCCAGTCCATGATAGCACCAAAGCATGAAACTAAGACTGTATAATCAGGAGTAATAGCAGAAAATGATGCATATAACAATGTCTGCTTACTATTGACATAAAATCCCAAAAGAAGAGATTAACGCATTTAGCGGCTACCCCTGTTTTATTAAACCACAAAGCCGATAATGCAGAGCCCTGAGGGATGTCACATTGTGAGAACTAAACTATGCAGATGCATTAGACCCAATCCAAACCTATTGATGTTGCCCAGACAAATAAGATTGAAACCATCACAGTACTGTACCTTGTAGTCCCAGTACCTGTAACTGCAGTAATAGTAAATGGTGATTAACAGACTCAAAAGCTATGGAAATGTCTACAAATTTCAAAACAAAACTGATAAAGGAGTCAAACTGAAGTCCAATGGTGCATATAAATCAAAGTTCTGTAATTGCAATAGTACAGCTTTCTCAATTAATTTTAACTAATAGAAGGCTAGAATTGATCGATAAGGTGAAGGCAACCCTGTATCCAACTTTTGAATCTTTAAGTATGGGATGTACACTCTCGCAAGTTTCAAAATAAGGGGCATAACGCCTTGCATCAGTGATGCTTGTATTCTAAGCAAGGTTGTCATCACATTGGATCTAATCATCTTAATCCAACTGACAGAACAAGGGTCCAAGAGGGGGGGAGGTCATGATATTAATATCCATAATTCTATTGTAACTACATCTAAAGTCTGCCAGGTATGAACATGAATGCTACAAGTCGAGAGAGTGGATGTACATTGAATACCCTTATCAACTTTATTTTTCAGAGGGTCCACCATTACCTGTGTACATAAGCTATCTGCAACACTCTTTGTAGTGAACTCCCTAATTAACGATTGCACAATGTTAAATAATACCATTGGACAGTTTAGTAATTGATAAAGCAGTTTATCATGGTATTCTGGCTTACATTTGTTTACTTGCAGCTTTTATACTCCTGCAAAGCAGACAGATTTTTCTGAAGACACCTTTGTCTGATACTACCTATGTTCTAACCTCCAGAGACTGCATTTGCAATCTCTCAAAGCAAGTGTATACAAAGGGGCATTGTGCTGCCACCTTGTAACCCTTACAGGAGATTATGCAAAAGCTAGATCACCGATCACCTTGTCCCATGCAGCAACTAAGGTATCAATAGTATCATCTTGACAATCAAGATGAAGTATCTTCTCCAGGAGTATATCTTTCTCAAAAGGCTTAAATTGCAAGCAGATATAATGTGTACCGTATTTGCGCGCATATACCGCGCGCGTTATACACTTTTTTACTTACAGCGCAACCCTCCCGCGTGGTATTTTCGAGGGCGCACTATACCAAAACTTTATTGCAAGTAGCTGATCCCAAAAAAGAGGCACCACAAGAATATCTTGGTACAAAAATATATTTAATTACTTTTCATCATCCGATTCCATAAAACCTTCAAAATCACTCCCCTCATCAACATCATCATTGAAATAATTTAAAACAGTCTGAAGACGCTCTTCCGTAACATATGCACTTTCATCGTCACTACTTTCAACGTTTTCATCGTCATCTTCGTCATCACTGCGCACCCCATCCTCGTTCTTATAAACAATCCCTGCTTTTCGGAATCCATTTCTGATGGTTTCAGGGGATATTTTGTCCCAAGCAGAACACAACCAATTGCAGATTTCCATTAATGTAGCCCTCTTTAATCGTCCCGATGGAGTGAATTCATGGATTCCATGCTGCATCCAATTATCCCACTCTCGTCTGATGAACGTTTTGAAGGGGTGATTAACAGCTATATCTAGCGGCTGCAGTTTGCAAGTAAGACCACCGGTATCACTGCGATATGGGCACCTGCCGAATAAATATAATTTTGCACATTTGTTTCTTTATGGGCAGCCATGGAATCGAAGATCAACAAAGACCTTTTAGAAAAGAAACCTCCAGGCCTGGCCCGATAACATTTATCAATCCATATTTTCATGACCTCAGAGTCCATCTACCCCTTTTTGTTACAGTGGACAACAATACCTTGTGGAAATCTTTCGCGGGGCATGGTTACTCGTTTGAAAATAACCATCGGCTTCAATTTATGCCCATTAGCTGTGCAACCCAGGACTACAGTGAAGCAAGCCCTCTCGTGTCCAGTTGTTGTTATTGTGACAGTTTTTGAACCCGAAGCAGCTACAGTCCTGGTTGGTGGAATGTCAAAAGACACAGGAACCTCATCCATGTTAACATCCGTTGCCGAAATGCCGAACTCAGAAATTTCTTTGCTGACAAATGTGCTGAAATCCGCCATCTTTTGTTCCCAGTCATCCAGAATCCTCTGGCCTACAGTTGTTCTTATTCGCACGGAAAGACCATTCCTCTTCATAAATTTGCAAATCCAGTTGAAACTAGCGTGGAAACTTGAAATTCCTCTTTCATTGGCCAGCAGTTTTGCTTTGAATTTAATTGCGATAGTTGAGACAGCTTGATTTTGCTCCCTTCTAGATAGAATCCACTTGTTTAAGTCACTCTCTAGCTCTGGCCACTTTTCTTTTGGACCTCGACGCACACATTTTCGCGGGTTCATCTCCTCTAGCGCCGTTCTCTCCTTTCTCCAGTCGCGAACAGATGACTCACCAACATCAAATTCTCTTGCTGCTGCTCTGTTACTTGTTTGTTCTGCTCTTGCCACAACTTTCAGCTTGAAGTCCGCAGTATAAGACTTGTGCTTAATTCCTGGCATGATGACTGGATTATAATAGAAGAGATCGCAAAATTTTTATACACGTCAGTGCAATCGACACATGCGTGTTATACGCGCGTGCGCATTATGTGAGAAAATAAATGCGGGACAGGCAGAAAATTGTGCTTTATATGCGGGTGCGCATTATATGCCCGAAAATACGGTACTTGTTACAGGAGCATTATCATGTGGAATTAACATGGAAAACAAAACCTTACTGTGGTCAGATTAGGGTATGCTGGGTATGCTGGAGAGAGGTAAATCAACTTAATTTTCAATTCATCTGGGACAAGAATCAAGTCAGTTGCGCCCCCCCCCCCCCCTTCTCATGAGTAGGCATTTTCTCAAAACCCTATGCAGACTTAGTATTAATAAAACAATCATATTCCCACCAATGAATAATGGAAATGTTAAAATTCCCCAATAACAGCTGCATATTAACAGCATAAGAACATATAAGAACATAAAATATGCCATACTGGGTCAAACCAAGGTCCATCAAGCCCAGTATCCTGTTTCCAACAGTGGCCAATCTAGGTCATACGTACCTAGCAGTTTCCCCAAAAGACACAGGTTCCACAATGCTTGTAATGGGTCAAGCATTGATATCCTGGGTCCCTTCTTAATAATGGTTTATGGACCTTTCCTCCAGGAACTTGTCCAAACCTTTTTTAAACCCAGCTACACTAACAGCCTTTACTACATCCTCTGGTAACAAATTCCAGAGTTTGATTACATGTTGAGTGAAAAAATATTTTCTCTTATTAGTCTTAAATAGTTTACCCTGTAGCTTCATTGCATGTCCCCTAGTCTTTCTATATTCTGATAACATAAACAATCGATATACATTAACCTGTTCCACTCCGTTCATTAATTTATAGACTTCTATCATATCTCCCCTCAGCCGTCTCTTTTCCAGGTTAAAGAGCCCTAACCTTTTTAGCCTTTCTTCATAGGAGTATCCTAACATCCCCTTTACCATTTTGGTGGCTCTTCTCTGAACCTTTTCTAATATCGCTATATCCTTTTTAAGATACGGCGACCAGAATTGCACACAATATTCAAGATGCGGTCTCACCATGGAACGATATAGAGGCATTATAATATCTTTTGTTTTATTTTCCATTCCTTTCCTTATGATACCTAGCATTCTATTTGCTCTCTTGGCCGCCGCTGCACACTGGGCCAAGGGTTTTAACATGTTATCCACAATGACGCCTAAATCTTTTTCCTGGGTGGTGATTCCTAATGTGGAACCTTGCATCGTGTAACCATAGTTTTGGGTTGTTCTTCCCTAGGTGCAAAAACTTTGCACTTGTCCACATTAAATTTAATCTGCCATTTTGATGCCCAGTCTTCCAATTTATCAAGATCCTCTTGCAAGTTTCCACAATCCTCATGGGTTTTAACAACTTTAAATAGTTTTGTGTCATCTGCAAATTTGATAACCCCACTCGTTATTCCACTTTCCAGGTCATTTATGAATATGTCAAAAAGCAGCAGACCCAGCACAGATCCCTGGGGTACACCACTATTCACCTTTCTCCATTGGGAAAATTGACCATTTAGCCCTACCCTCTGCTTTCTATCTTTTAACCAGTTCCTGATCCACAGTAGTACACTGCCTTCTATCCCATGACTCTTTACTTTTGCCAAAAGTCACTGATGAGAGACATTGTCAAAGGCTTTCTGAAAGTCCAGATACACTACATCAACCGACTCACCTTTGTCCACCTGTTTATTCACACCTTCAAAAAAACATAACAGATTAGTAAGACAAGATCTTCCTTGTCTAAAGCCATGTTGGCTGTCTCCCATTAGGCCATGACTATCTACATGCTGAGTAATTTTATTCTTTATGATGGTTTCTACCATTTTTCCTGGTACTGACGTCAGGCTTACCGGTCTGTAGTTTCCCGGTTCACCCCTGGAACCCTTTTTAAAAATTGGTGTTACATTGGCGATCCTCCAATCTTCAGGTATTAGAGATGAATTTAATGATAGTTCACAGATTACTAATAGCAGGTC
Organism: Ichthyophis bannanicus; assembly: GCA_033557465.1. Taxonomy (NCBI): domain Eukaryota; kingdom Metazoa; phylum Chordata; class Amphibia; order Gymnophiona; family Ichthyophiidae; genus Ichthyophis; species Ichthyophis bannanicus. The sequence continues at coordinate 388,072,462 of CM066033.1, read as the reverse complement.
TGCAATCTCATATTTCAGTTCTTTCAACACCCTTGGATGTATACCATCCACCCCCCAGGTGATTTGCTACTCTTCAGTTTATCTAATAGTTGTAATACATCTTCCCGATGTATCGATATTTCCTTCAATTCTTCCACACTTTTAAATACCACTTCAGTCATGGGTAACATCCCTACATCTTCCTCAGTAAAGACTGAAGCAAAGAATTCATTCAGTCTCTCCGCTATCGCCTTGTCGCCTCTTAGTGCCCCTTTAACCCCTTTATCATCTAATGGACCAACTGACTCTCTCACAGGTTTTTTGCTATGAAAGTACTTGAAAAAGTCTTTTTCGTGTTTTGGCTTCCGCAGCAAGCTGCTTCTCAAATTCTCCCTTTGCCTGCCTTATCAATGCCTTGCATTTGACTTGCCAGTGCTTGTGCTGTTTCCAGGTTTCGTCATTTGGCTCTCTTTTCCATTTCCTGAAAGATGCTTTTTTGGCAACAGCCTCTCTGACCTCCCCTTTAAACCATGCTGGCAGTTTTTTGGACTTCCTTCCACTTTTCTTAAAGCGTGGAATACAGCTGGTCTGGGCTTCCAAGATAGTATTTTTCAACAACACCCAAGCTTGATGTAAGTCTTTAAACTTTGCAACTGCTCCTTTTGGTTTTTTCTTAACTATTTTCCTCATTTTATCATAGTCTCCCTTTCAAAAGTTAAAAGGTAGTACTGTGGATTTCCTTACTTATCCCTCTTCCACTAATTAAATCAAAGGCGATCATGCTATGATCACTGTTGCCAAGTGGCCCCAACACCCTTATCTCTTACACTAGATCTGGTGTTCCACTAAGGACTAGTTCTAATATGGCTTCCCCTCTAGTCGGTTCATGAACCAGCTGCTCCAAGAAGCAGTCATTTATTTCATCTAGGAACTTTACCTCCCTAGCATGTCCTGCCATGACACTGACCCAGTCAATACCGGGGTAATTGAAATCACCCATTATTATTACCGCGCTGTAACGTTTGTTAGCTTCCTAGATTTTTTTTGAGCATTTCATCATCCATTTGTTCATTCTGGCCAGGTGGTCGATAGTACACCCCCACTGCCATCGCCTTCCCCTTTTTACATGGAATTTCAATCCATAGAGATTCTACAGCAAATTTTGTTTCCTGCAAAACTTTAATCCTTTCTGACTCAGTGCCCTCTCTAACATAGAGCGCAACCCCTCCACCAGTTTGATCAGCTCTATCATTACGATATAGTTTGTACCCAGGTATCAGTGTCCCACTGGTTGTCCTCCTTCCACCATGTCTCTGATATTCCAATCATATCTAACCTTTCATTTAGTGCTATATATTCTAACTCTCCCATCTTATTTTTTATACTTCTAGCATTTGCATACGAGCATTTTAGAGACTGTTTCCTGATCGTGTCCCCAGTCTAGTCCCGGAACCTCTGGGTTGCCTATCTCATTCAGCAGCTTGGAGACTGAGAAACTCCCACTTTTGTGACCTCACTGGTATAACTCCCTGGTAACCACCTCCTGCCATCAGTTACCTCAGTCTCCAAGTAGCTGGATAGATAGGAGCCCGGGGGTCCGGGCTCACCTGAGAAACCATTGAGGAATCTAGGACAGTGTAGTTGGTTTTGGGGTCCTTTACAGAAAATTACCTGAGTGCCTTGTTTTTGCGAGCTGTACCTTTAAATTCGGCCTCAGTTCAGTTCCTTATTGTACTTCTGTCTCTGTTCTCCTGTTTCCCCCCCCCCCCCCCTTTCCCCTTCTGGTCTCACGCTTGCTGCCGGAAAGGAGAGGGCCTTACCTCCTCAGTTACCGTTGTCCGAGGTGCAGTGGTGCCTGAAGGCACGAACGAAGCAGTCGATTTAGGGGGAGTCTCAAGTCGGAGTTTCACCGACGCCGTGCAGAGGACCCTGCCTGCTGGTGCGTCTGGCGTTTCTTCCCGCTGCACTGAGCTGTCGGCTTGAAAGGCACAGCACAGTGTGAGATCGGGGCCCGGGGTGTTCAGTATCCCCGTAGCTGACTACAGGCGAAGTCCTTCCAGTGGAGCTGTTGGCTCCCCTACAGCCGCCCGAGGTAAGCATTTTTCTGCTAATTGCTGTGTCAGCTTTCGCTCGGCGGTTTTGGCATGCTTTTGGAAGTGTGGCCCTACCGTGTGGCCGCGGCGTGCCGAGTCTCCTCTGCCAAGCGGTTTTCTGTGGCGGTTTGTTGCAGGGTTCAGCTCAGTGCTTGGCGGCAGGTGTTAAAAAAAAAAAAAAAAAAAAAAGGGACAAACGGGGCTCCCGTGCAGACCGGGAGATTTCCAGTTCAGCTGAATCGTTGGCCACGGTCTGCGTGAGGGTTTATTCAGCCGCAAAATGCCTGCCAAGCAATTGTGTATGGTATGTGGAGCTCGGAAGAGCTCTACCTCCGGGGCCTGCAAAGCTTGTATAGGGGGGCCTGGGGAGCTGGTACAGGTCCAGGAGCAGTTAGAGGCTATCCCGGGGCCAGCGTCTGAAGGCTTGGTCCCTCCAGGGCCTACATTAGCGCCGAGTGAGCCGGTAGCGGGCCCTTCTTGCAGTGCAGGCGCAACTCCGTCTCAGGCACCCTTGCCAGCGGATCTATCTGCCATTTTTTTACCACAGTTTGTAGCTTTGTTGCAGCAGACAGTCTTGGGGAATTCTGGGCAGCAGCAGCTTACAAAGGATGTCAGCGGCACCCGGAAACGCTCGGCGTCCCTGCGGGGTACAGATATGCCGGGCGAAGGCAAGAGAGCCCGCAGAGAGGGTGAACTAGGTGAGCAGTCCGGAGCTTCGGTGGATCCTCTGTCGGATGAGGAGGAGCACAGTATGGCGTTGGATGAGAAGCTGGAAGAAGGCGAAATTTCAGAGAGGGAAGATCAATCCAGGGTTGTGCGAGTCTTCAGGAGAGATGAGCTTCCAGCTCTCATTGTGGAGACGCTTAAGGCCCTCAATATGCCCGTCCCGGGGGCCGCAGAGGATGAGACACTTGAGGATCCATTGTTGCAGGTATTCAGAAAGACTCAATGGGCTTTCCCGGTCCACAGAGTTTTCCAAGAAATGATTCAGGAGGAATGGAATGTTCCCGAGGCCCCACTGAAAGGTGCCAGGGTCATGGGCCGTTTGTACCCCTTGTTGGATCAGGATAAGGAGGTTTTTAAGTCTCCCAAAGTGGATACGGCTGTCTCAGCCGTCACCAAGAAGACTACTATTCCGGTAGAAGGTAGCGCGGCACTCAAGGATGGTCAGGATAGAAAGCTGGATGTATTATTGCGACAGGTGTTCGATGTCATTGCGATTTCGCTGCAGGCGGCTTTTTGTGGAGCTTGGGTAGCTAGGGCCTGTCTCCGGTGGTCGCAGGAGGGGCAGCCGATCCCACTAGCGGGAGAGGCAGCCCGTTTGGAGTCAGGGGCGGCCTACCTGGCGGATATTCATTATGATCTTATGAGAGGTTTGTCAGAAAGTATGGCATCGGCGGTCGCAGTGAGAAGGTATTTGTGGCTCCGTAATTGGGCGGCGGATAGCTCCTCGAAATCCAGATTGAATAAGCTTCCCTTTAAGGGGCGCCTTCTTTTCGGGGCAGATTTAGAGAAGCTGGTTAAAGATTTCGGTGAATCCAAAGGAGGGAGATTACCGGAGGATAAGCCTAAGGGGGCCCGGGGTGCTCTGGGAGGTCGAGGTCAGCTGCGAGAGTTTCACCGTTTTTGCTCCCAAAGATTCTCCTTGGGCCAGAGGGGGCGTTTTCCCAACCGAAACCAGGGGTTTCGTGGCTTTCGGGAGCAGGAAGAGGTTTTGGACCCTCTTCCTCCTCTTCGAATAATTTCAAAAAGGTGCAATGAGATGAGGGGGACCCAGGCTCCTCTAGTTCCTGTAGGGGGGCGTCTGCAGAAGTTTTATCCTGCCTGGGTCCAAATCACATCGGATCAGTGGGTGCTGGAGCTTATTCGAGAAGGCTATGCCCTGGAGTTTTTGCATCCAGTGCGAGACGCCTTTGTTCGGTCTCCCGGCAGGTCAGTCGCGAAGCGCAAGGCCTTACCGGAGACGGTTCAAAGGTTGCTGGATCTCAGAGCCATCGTTCCTGTGCCCTCAGACCAGTCCGGATGCGGTCGCTACTCCATCTACTTCGTGGTCCTGAAAAAAGATGGCAGAGTTCGCCCGATCTTAGACCTCTAGGGGGTAAACCATTGTCTGCAAGTGTCGCACTTTCACATGGAGACTCTGCGTTCCGTCATAGTGGCTGTGCAGTGAGGAGAGTATCTTACGTCGCTAGACCTGTCGGAGGCATATCTTCATATTCCTATAAGGCCGGACCATTGCAGATTTCTCAGGTTCGCAGTTCCGTTCGGTCATTATCAGTTTCAGGCATTGCCTTTCGGTCTAGCCACGGCTCCGAGGGTTTTCACCAAGGTCATGGTAGTGGTAGCGGCTGCGCTGCGCAAGGAGGGCATCCTGGTACATCCTTATCTGGATGATTGGCTCATCCGGGCAAAATCTCAGGCCGAGAGCGAGAGGGTTACGGCCAGAGTGGTAACGTTTTTAGAGAGTCTGGGCTGGATAGTCAATGTCGCGAAGAGTCACCTGCAACCTTCTCAGAGCCTGGAATATCTGGGAGCGCGTTTCGACACCCAGGTTGGGAAAGTTTTTCTCTCGGCGCAACGAGCTCAGGCCCTACGCAATCTGGTGCGCCGGTTTCTGCAGTTCAAGGCTCTCTCGGCATGGCATTACCTACAAGTGTTGGGCACCATGGCAGCGGCGATAGAGACGGTGCCGTGGGCCCGGGCTCACATGCGGCCGCTGCAGAGAGCATTGCTACGACGGTGGCCGCATCAGTTGGACCCGCTGTCGCGGAGATTGGTCTGCCCAGAGAACGTCCGTCAGGCTCTCCACTGGTGGTTGCTGCCCGAGTCCCTGGAGCGGGGGAAGTCCTTGGAGGCTCCGATCTGGGTGGCAGTGATGACGGACGCCAGTTTGGTGGGCTGGGGAGCTCATTGCGAGGGCAGGTTTGCCCAAGGCCGTTGGACCCTGCAGGAGAGTCAGTGGGCGATCAACAGGCTGGAATTACGAGCGGTCGCCCTGGCCTTGCGGGGGTTTCACTCCCAGCTCGCAGAAAAATCAGTAAGAGTGTTGTCCGACAACGCGACGGCGGTGGCCTATGTCAACAAACAAGGGGGCACCAGCAGCTCAACGCTGGCGGTCGAAGCCGCAGCCCTATGTGCCTGGGCGGAAGCGAATCTCGTGTACTTGGCGGCGGCCCATGTAGCAGGGGTGGACAATGTGGAGGCCGATTTTCTCAGCAGGGTGCGGGTGGACCCGGGGGAGTGGGTACTGCACCCCGAAGTCTTCGACATGATTGTTCGCCGATGGGGGGTTCCGGTGATGGATCTCATGGCAACCTTCCAGTCCGCAAAGGTCACTCGCTTCTTCAGCAGGCGCAGGGAACGCATGTCGGAAGGTCTGGACGCCCTCCTGCAGGTCTGGCCGGAGGGGCAGCTGCTGTATGTCTTTCCACCGTGGGTCCTGGTAGGCAGGGTTCTGCAAAGGATAGAAAGGTTCAGCGGACACGTCATTCTGATAGCGCCAGATTGGCCACATCGCCCATGGTACGGGGATCTGGTGAGGCTTCTGGTGGCGAAGCCCTGGCGTCTTCCTTGCAGAGTGGATCTTCTGTCCCAGGGGCCGCTCCTCATGCCGCACATGGATCGGTTCTCGCTTACGGCCTGGCTCTTGAAAGGGCTAGGTTGAGGTCCCGGGGATACTCGCCGGCGGTCATTTCTACCTTATTAAAGTCTAGGAAACGCTCTACTTCCCTGGCGTATGTTCAGGTTTGGAGAATTTTTGAGGCGTGGTGTGCAGATAAACACTGTGAAGCTCTGAAGGCCTCTGTACCCCAGATCCTGGAGTTCTTACAAGATGGTTTTGACAAGGGGCTGGCGGCGGCCTCGTTGCGGGTTCAGGTGGCGGCGCTGGCCTGTTACAGGGGCAGGCTGGCTGGTCAGTCGCTGGCGACTCAGTGGGATGTGAAGCGGTTTTTGCGAGCGGTAGCTCTTGCTTGACCCCCCCTCCAGGCCGGTTTTTCCCAAGTGGCATCTGCCTTTCGTGTTGAACGCTTTAGAGCGCGAGCCCTTTGAGCCGTTAGCACAGGCATCTCTTAAGGACCTTACTTTGAAGACGGTATTCCTGGTGGCGGTTTGCTCAGCGCGCTGGGTGTCGGAGCTTCAGGCGCTTTCCTGCAGGGAGCCCTACCTCTCCTTTTTTGCGACCAAGGTGGTCTTGAGACCGGTTCCGGATTTTCTCCCGAAGGTGGTCTCTTCCTTCCACATGAACCAAGAGATTGTTTTGCCGGTCTTTACCGCGGATGTTCCGGGTCCTTCCTTGCGGAAGCTGCATCTCCTTGATGTTCGACGTACGTTGAAGTATCTGCTCGGAACGGCGGCCTTTCGGATGTCCGACCGGTTGTTTGTGGTGTTCGCGGGACCGAAAAAGGCGGAGGCGGCGTCTAAGTCCTCCATTGCTCGGTGGATCAAGGAGGCTATTGCGACGGCTTATATGTTGAAGGGAAAGATGGTGCCAGAAGGTCTGCGAGCTCATTCCACTAGGGCTCAAGCTACGTCTTGGGTGGAGCGTCGTTTGGTGTCGCCAGTAGAGATTTGTAAAGCAGCGACGTGGTCTTCTTTGAGTTCCTTTGTTCGCCACTACTGTCTCGATGTGCAGATGCGGGAGGAGGCCTCGTTTGGGAGAGAGGGTCTTCAGGCTGGTTTGCCGGGCCCCTCCCATGCTTGAGTTCCTGTACTGCTCTGGTACTGACCCAGAGGTTCCGGGACTAGACTGGGGACACGATCAGGAAGGTAAAATTAGGCTTACCTGCTAATTGTTGTTCCTGGAGTGGAACCAATCTAGTCCCATGTCCCTCCCAGCATGCACAGGCAAACCGAAGCCTGACATATTTCTGTGGCTTACAGGTAAGGTATGTTTTTAGCTTTTCCTACGATCAGTACGTTTAGTGAAACTCATTTTTATTAATATTATCAAGCAGATCCAGACAACAAAAGCACAATGTCCAAAACAGCTATGCAAGGTAAACAATGAACCCAAACAACAACAAGCAATCCCTCCAATTAACAGACAGGAGTACCAAATATGACATCAGCCCTCAAAGCAGGCACTGGTAAAAGTTACAGGTACCCAACCAAATAGATAAAGGAGTAAGAGAGAAGGTAGGCACTCACAACTGAACAGTGCGAGGTTCATAAATGTATAAGGGACAATACATCCATCTCAAAACACACTCTAATGATGACCCAGCCCCACCTAAAGAACCCCCCCACTTCCCCCCATTACCCCACAACCTCCCCCCCCCCCCCACCCACCCATCCCCTCCCACCCAACCAAGCAAGTGGCACCCTCAACACTCACATATGGAAGGAAAGCAGCTATACACATAGCCTCAGCCCCCCTAAAAGATCGGCCATCCGCTACCAGCCACGCACGCAAAAGCCATATCCACCGTCAGGGGCTCTAAAAACGCGCCGTGGCTAACAGCGGAGCCCACAGTTCCATGAACTGATCCAGTCGCTTCTGGCCCAATAGCCGCGCCGTGCATCTTTCCATGTCTAATAGCACCCCCATCCTCCCCTCCCATTCTGGCACTCTCGGTGCCATTGGCGCTATCCAATGCCGCAAGATGGTCTGCTTGGCTACCAGGAAGCCCCGCTCACAAAGCTGCCTGTGTCGTGCACTTAAGGGTGCATCATCCTCATAAGAACCAAACAAACACCAGGCAGGGCCGAGACTCACCGGCCGGCCAACCCATCCACTAAGGCGCTGCCCAACCCCCTCCCAGAACTGTTGAATGGCAGTACACAGCCAGAATTTATGTGCTAGAGTGCCCTTCGCTATCCCACATCGTTGGCAATCCTCGGAGTCAGTCACCCCCATCCGCTTCGCCCAAACATCGTGCACATAGGCCCGCCACAAGAATTTATACTGGACCTCTTGCATCTGCACCGATTCGGACACGCGGGGTATACCCTTGAAAGCATAAAGCAGACGCTCCACGGTACCCTCCCGGATGCCATCCTCCTGCCAGCGACGGGCCAACCGCGTTAGCCCCGTCAAATCGACCACCACTGACAACCCCTCCCGCAGTCGCCGAACAGTGAGTTTACCCTCCAAGGCACTAAAGAGTCGCCATCCCTCGTACTCTCCTTCTTACGTCCGCCGCTTCCCCCCGATTCAAAGTTTGTATAAAGTGTCGCACTTGCAAATAAAAGAAAAAGTCATGGACTGGTAACTGATAACGATTTCGCAGGGACTCAAAAGAGTCCAACTGCGCCTCGCCCTCCATCTGCAGGTGACCAATATAGGTCACGCCGTGTTGCGCCCAGCGGTTAGCCACCCCACCTTGGCAGCCAGGAAGGAAGTCCCCATTCCCAGCTAATGGAAGACAATCCGAACGCTGCCAGTTGCAGCCCCGAAGGCGACAGAGATGCCGCCAGGCCTGGCAAACAGCTCCCAGATAGGTGGAGCGCTTCCAAAAGATGGGCAGCTCTCTAGTCGCACGGTGCAACCAGTAGAGCCGGTGGGACGGCGCCGAGACGTCATCCACCAGCTCCACGGGCAGAGTCACGGCGGTCCCCGCAACCAAGTCACAAAGCGGCCGCAACAAACTAACTAAATTGTACTCTCGTAGCGAACAGAGGCCGGCACCTCCCTCACTGTCGGGCCGCAACAGGGTCGCAAAAGCAATACGCGCTCTCTTCCCCCTCCAGAAAAATTTAGATAAGTGGCTCTCCAACAACTTTAAGTCCCTCCTCAGAAGCCAGATAGGGACATGCCGTAACATATAGATCCAGCGGGGCAGCTCAACCATTTTGAAGAGGGCGATATGGCCCTTCAAGGAGAGCGGGAGCTTCCGCCACTTCTGGAGGCGTTGAAGTGTTTTACTCAAGAGTGGCCGCACGTTGGCCGCATATAACCGACTAGGCTCACAAGGGATCTGGATTCCAAGATAACGAATGGAGTCCTCCGCCCATACCAACGGGAAATCTCCCTGCCAGATCCCCCGGACCCTCCCGCCAACATCTAAGCCCAGCGATTTGGCCTTATTTATCCGCATCCCGGAGAAGGCACCAAAACGCTCGATAATGGATAGCGCCCCCTCCAGCGAACTCTGTGGGTCTGTCAAACATAGTAACAGATCATCGGCAAAGGCACTAAGCTTAATGCCACCTCCCGGCCACGTAAGACCCTGGATCACCTCCTGCTGGCCCAATGCACGCAATAGGGGTTCCATCTGCAAGATAAATAACAGAGGGGAAAGGGGGCAGCCCTGTCGCGTCCCACGACGCAATTCGAAGGGAGCCGAATGGAGCCCACCAACTACTAGAAAGGCCAGAGGTGCCGAGTATAAGGCCCGCAGCCAAGTCAAAAAGGCACCATCAAATCCAAACCTCCCGAGTACCTCAAACATGTAGGCCCAAGACACTCGGTCAAAGGCCTTCTCTGCATCCAAACTCACCAGCAACAGCGGGTCTCCACGCAATACACTCCATTCCGCCCCCAGGAGTATCCTACTGATATTAGAAAAGGCCTCCCTCCCCTTAACAAAGCCTGTTTGACAAGGACTTATAAGACGCGGCAACACTCCCTGCAACCGTTGCGCTAAGACACCGGCTAACAGTTTCATATCGTAGTTGATTAAAGAGATCGGCCTATAAGAGGCCGGATCTTCCACGTCCTTCCCAGGCATAGGGAGCACCGTAATCGTCGCCGTTCGCATGTCACGGGGAAATCTTTTCTCCTCTAATACATCATTATAAACAGCAGCCAGAGTCGGGGTGATCTGTATCTCCAACATTTTATAAAATTCGGCGCTATAGCCGTCCGGGCCAGGGGCCTTATGCGGTTTCCCTTGCCGAATTACTCTCTGGATTTCGCCACCCTCAATCGGCCTATTCAGCTCCGCTCGCTCAGCCTCAGAAAGCTGAGGTAAGGAGAGCGCCTCCAAAAATGCCTGTTCCCCACCCCGATCTTCCGGCTCGGGAGTATAAAGCTGTTCATAAAACTTCCGAAAGACGTCCACAATGCTACGAGGATTAGAAAGCCGAGCCCCTGTACCATCCCGTATCACAGCCACCACTTTAGACCCTCCCCCATCCTTCACCAAGCGAGCCAAGAGCGTGCCTGCTTTGTTACCAAAGCGGAATAATTGATGGCGATAGTAGTGCAAGTTATAAACTGCACGTTCTTCCAATATAGCATTAAGCCGACGCTGCGTCTCCAGATAAGGAGAAAGATGCACCGACCCCCGAACCCCCACTACCAGCTTCTTTAACCTCTGCAACTCCTGCGTTAACAACATCACCTCCCCATTGATTCGGCGCCTCTCCTGTGCCACATAGGTGATAATACACCCCCGCAGGACGGCCTTCCCCGCCTCCCAACATAAGGTAGCAGAACTAGCACTAGACTCATTGAAGTGTAAGTACTCTTCCCACTTTTGCACTAGGTAGTTCTTAAATCCAGCATTCGTCCACATCTGTCTAGGGAAGGCCCAGCGAGGGTCACCCCGGGCCTGGCCCCTCCAATCCATTCGCACCATAGCATGGTCCGACACCACCATTGGCTCGATCTCTGAACTGAGCACTCTATCGAATTCCCGCTCATTCACTAAAATATAGTCCAGTCTGGACCAAGTATGGTGCACCCTAGACAGATGTGTGAAATCTTTTTCTCCCCCATGGAGAGTTCGCCATGTGTCCACCAGCCCACCTGCAAGACACAGATAGCCAACTCCCTTTTTACTCCAATCACCCTGCTTTTGCCCACCGGATTTATCCAACACAGGGTCATGGGGGCAGTTGAAATCACCCGCCAAGATTAGCAGGATCCGCGGGGCTGCAATTACCTTTCTACACACCTTCTGAAAGAAGGAGTGCTCATACGTATTGGGGGCATAGACAGTGCCTAACATAAACTCCTCTCCATTGAGCTTTAAATGCACAAACAGGTATCTACCAGAGGGGTCCCGGTCTTCGCTCATCAACTCAACCTTGATGTCCTTGCCGAGGAGGATGGCAACTCCTCGTTTCCTACCCCCCGAGGAGGCCGCCAACACCTGGCCCACCCAACCCTTCTGCAACTTAGCATGTTCCTTCTCAGAAAGGTGTGTTTCCTGTAACAGCGCGACCTGCGCATTCGTCTTCCGCAGGGCCTGGAGCACTTTAGTTATCTTAACGGGAGAGTTAATCCCACCCACATTCCACGATATAAATCTCAGGTGGTTTTTCACAGACCCGTATGTGATCCAGATAACAGCAAAATAAACTCCCTCCGTACAGCCCAGGGTTGCCCAGCCTCAACCCCCGGCCCAGTTACATTGCGAATGCGAGGAGCAATCTCAACTACTGCAGGCAATGAATCCCTCCGCCCTATATATTGGTCATACGCCACCCGCTTCACCCTCCCCCCCATCCCCCCGCCTTCCCGTCCATCCCAACCCAACCTTCCCTCCCACCTCCGAAGCTCTTCCTCCCCCCCCCTGTTCCCCTACCGCTACGCACTACTCTGCCCCCTCCTGCCCCCACCCATCCCCGAATAAAAAACAACCTATCCCAACATCAGCCATCATGACTGATCTATGAGTCCCTGCCGTGCGCGACAGGGCCGCCTCGAGTCCCCAATAAAGGGGGGGAATTACGAGGCTAGTCTGCCCCACAACACTGGCCCCCAACCCGGCTGTCCCAGTCCCCATACAGGTGCCCATCTCAGCTACAACAGCCGCACTCCAAGCCCTCACATCTCCCACCCTAAAGGTAAAAAGAAAGTTACGAAAAAGGCTGAAGCAAAGAACCATAAAAAGAGCAGAGATGTAGAAGGGAGGGAGAAGAGATCACAGTGTCAACGACATGCCACACAAGTAACATGGGAGAACCATAACAAGCTTACATGCCCAAGTGTGCTAAGAAAAAAAGGTCAGTCCAAAGACTAATAACACATTCAAACCAGCACTGGGCAGGTCCGGAGCAGACTCAGCCCGGAGCGCAACTTCAGTTAGCTACGGACTGGAAAGCCCGAGGGGTCAGTAGACAGAGTCAGCAAAGTCCGCAGCTGCTCACGGGTCCAAGGTCTGGCTGCGCTCCACCGCCTGCGCCGGCTGTTGCTTCTCTAAGTCTTTCAAAAAATTCTGAGCTGCCTTCGCTGTATCAAAAGTTTGGGTCTTACCCATGTTGTACACACGTAGTACTGCAGGGAATGCCAACGTGAAACGCACATTCTTTTGAAATAAGGCTGCATACACCGGGGTAAACTCCCTCCGCTTCGCGGTGACCAAGGAGGAATAGTCCTGGAACAAGAGCAACTGATGGTTGTCTAAGGTGAGCTGCCGGTGTTGGCGAAACGCCTGCAACAGCCGTTCCTTATGGGCAAAGTTGAGAATCCGAGCAATTACTACCCTGGGCCTCGGGCGGGCTACCATCTTCCCACCAACCCGATGCGCTCTCTCCACTTTGAGGTCGCCGACCAGCGCATCCAGACCCAGGGCCTTTGGGAGCCACTGCTCTATCAGAGGTATCAATTGTTGATCCGTGGTAGCCTCCGGTATTCCCACCAGCCTGATGTTGTTGCGGTGGGAACGGTTCTCTAAATCGTCGATCTTAGCTTGCAAGGCCTCTAACTGAGACCGCGTGCTTTCAAGCCCCCGGGATTGGCGCCCCTCATCCTCCTCCACGGCCGCCACTCTGCTCTCCAATTCCTCCATCCGCTGGTTCATCTCCGCCATAGACGTTCCCATGATCTCCAGCTTTGACAGTATCTGATCAAACTTAGGATCGAGCTGTCTGACCACCTCCCTCGCCAGATCTTCTGTGGCCGACTCCACACTATCCTTGCTCGGCGAGGAGGGCTGCGTAGCAGGCATGGCCGGAGCACTAGGCCTAAGCCCCTTCTCCTTTTCCTTCTCCTTGCGAGCCGGAGGAGGCATTGATTCAGAGGTCACCACTCTGGGAGGACAGCCCAAGGTCTGGAGCAAACGCTGGCTGCCTGCAAGCCAGTTGATTGGGGGCAAAAAGTAAGTATTTCACCAAAGATTCTCGAGGCGGCCCCGGAGCGAGCAAAGACACGTCTTCACCCGCTCATGCGTCACGCGGACTCCTCCGATCAGTACGTTTAAAAAATAGAGTGTCAGGAAATGGGGGGAAAGCTTCTTCATTAGGTTCATTCATAAGACTCGGAGTCTTTCTCAAGAGGAGGAAGGGTTTTTTCTTTCTTTCTTTCCTTCTTAAGCTCTTTGCCGATAGGGATTTGAACTGTTTCACGGTTGCTCGTACCAGTGTGGAGGAGAAGTTCCTTATCTTCCCTCCGTAGTGGTCTTTTTCTAGCTAGTTAATGTGTGGATTTAAATACTTACTTGTTTCTCTGGTGAGTCTGCTTTGTCAATAGGTTACTGATGGCAGGAGGCGGTCACCGGGGAGTTATACCAGTGAGGTCACAAAAGTGGGAGTTTCTCAGTCTCCAAGCTGCTGAATGAGATAGGCAACCCAGAGGTTCCGGGACTAGACTGGTTCCACTCCAGGAACAACAATTAGCAGGTAAGCCTAATTTCACCTTTTTATTCATATTAATTTGGCTATTGGTAGACATGGGTAATTTGGGATCTTTAAGCTCTGTCTGCTCCATACTCGAGGGCATTTGGGCTACTTTATTGTTTTTTGGAACCTCTCTGCTTTTGGTAGTATCCTTCAAGGATACATTCTTCCGAACCATCCGCTCTTGGGCGACTTTCGGCTTTCCCCTATTATCTCGTTTAAAAGCTGCTCTATCTCCTTTTTAAAGGTTAATGCCAGCAGCCTGGTTCCATCCTGGTTAAGGTGAAGCCCATCCTTTCGGAAGAGCCCCTCCTTTCCCCAGAATGTTCCCCAGTTCCTAACAAATCCAAAACCCTCATCTCTGCACCATTGTTTCATCCACGCATTGAGACTCAGGAGCTCTGCCTGCCTTTTGGGTCCTGCGCATGGAACGGGAAGCATTTCGGAGAACGCTACCCTGGAAGTTCTGGATTTCAACTTCCTACCTAAAAGCCTAAATTTACCCTCCAGAACCTCCCTATCACATTTTCCTATGTCATTGGTACCGACATGTACCAAGACAGCAGACTCCTACCCAGCACTATCTAAGACTTTTTATATAGGTGGCGCGTGAGGTCCGGTACCTTCGCACCAGGCAGGCATGTTACCAGGCGATCCTCACGTCCACCAGCCACCCAGCTATCTACATGCCTAATGATCGAATCACCAACTATAACGGCTGTCCTAACCCTTCCCTCATGGGCACATTTATTTAATTTATTTATTTACATTCTCTTATATACCGTGCTATTCTGCATCAGTGCGGTTTACATTGAACAAACTGAAATTACATTGAACAGGGCATTATAACTTGGAGATAAGTATTTTACAGGGAGCATGGGCTATGGAGGATTAAGTGGCCTTGCCCAAGACCACAAGGAGCACCTGTGGGACTAGAAACCCCAGTCCTTCCGGCCCAAGGTTGCTGTCCTCTAGTGGGATTTGAACCCCCGACCTTCCGGCCTGAAGTACCTTGCCCCAACCACTAGGCCACTCCTCCACTCCACTCCATGGCCCTGGAGAAACTTCCTCGGTGCGAGAGGGTTTTACATCACCTGGAGGACAGGTCCTAGTTACAGGATCACTTCCAGCCACACCAGGGTGATGCTGTCCTGTCACGTGACATCTCTCCTCCATGGCAACAGGGATGCTGCCAGACCGGAGTTGGGACTTCAGGACTATATTCCTGTAGGTATCGTCTATGTACCTCTCTGTCTGTCTTTTGTTTTCCAAGTCTGCTACTCTAGCCTCTAGAGAACGGACTCGTTCCCTGAGAGCAAAGAGCTCCTTGCACCTAGTGCACACGTAAGACCTCACCAACTGAGAGAAAATCATACATGTGACACTCGGTGCAAAAGACTGGAAAGCCCCCATCTCGCTGCTGGACTGCTGTCTGCATCTTAGTTTTAAGTTTGTGTTTAGATATTTAAGTTCTTTACTTACTAAGGGTTGCTATGGATATTTATACTAATTAAACTGTACCTAATACGTTTAATATACCTTGTTCACCTGAAACGTAATTAATCTCAGGTCCGTAGTATATGACTGATTTGGGTAAGGGGCTTCACCTGAGAGCACCTCCTGTCTTTTAAGATGTGTAAGTACCTATAAAGCTACAATTATCCCAGGGGTGGGTGGGTGTTGGGGAGGGAGGGAGGGAAATAACACTTATTAAAAGAGGGCTGCTACACAGTACCCTGTGTTGTGCTGCTGAGGTAAGCTATATTCTGATTTGATTTAAATTATATCTCTTTGCTGCTGCTAGGCTCTAACTTATCATGAAATTTAAACTACAAGCTCTCTGCTGGGTTCCAAATTTAACCAGAAAGCTCAATTCCAGAATATGCACGTCTGGGCCGCGGGCGCATCAAAAGCAAAAATGGGTCCGATTTTAAACGTGATTCCGAAACTGTGGGGATAGACGCACCCATGGTTTTGGAATCGGGACATAAATGTTTTTGGGGCGGCACAAACAAAGCACTGTGGAGTACAAGACATGGCTATATGCAGCAAATGGCTTTGTATATCACGGCGCTCACCCTGTTCTGAAAAGCTGGGAGTTTGCGATTCTGCCCATCCTCACTATATACCTGCGAATGGCCACGCTCCCCTGTAAAATAACATCTCCTAAGCTGCTCCTTTCACTTTTGATGCAAACTGCTCATGAACACTGATGATACATAAATGTTAATGTACGTTAGACTATGAATACCAGTCTGTTGCATGCTCAAAACACTGCAAATTGATCTCTGTGCACTCTAAGATAGTATAAAATCAGGTAGAAAGTGATATGTTTGTCATGACATACCTTGCATCACAACATACATGGCAGTAGAAGACATCCTTAGTTGTTCTTGCATTGGTCATCTCTGAAAACAATCTGTATAATGCCAAATATGGACCAGAAAATATCAGAAGAGGTTCTCCATAGTGAAATATCAAAACACATCCCTAATATAAGGGACCCTCAGAATGGGAGCATTCAACAGTGCAAACAGCACTAATACATGCCCAAAGGTGCCATCATCACTCTCTACAAATGTGCACATTTTTAGAGGCCAATGATGGTGGTTCTGGGCATACCTTAGTACTGTTTGCACTGTTGAATGCTCTCATTCTGAGGGTCCCTTGTTAGTGACAGGGAGATGTTTTGACATTTCGCTATAGAGAATCTCTTCTGATATATTCTACCCAATCACACTAGCACTGATGATGTTGCAGTCATCCCTATGGCCCAGGTACTGGCCAGACATTCATGCCCCCCCTGTACGGCCCTGTTTCGTACAAAAATGAACCACAACCTAATTATTATTATTACCTGAAATGATCAGATCCAAAAAGTCAGTACAGGTGCAATCAGAGTCTCTGTTTATTAGATAACTGATGACCAAATACAGGTAGATAGGGGAAGAGAGTTCTATCGGGCACTAGGCACCTCAAGAAGGCAACTCTCCCCCCTTGAATATGAAAATCATGTTACATTTATACCTTTTTTTCTTTCCGTGTTTCTGTATGCAGTCCCAGAGCTATCCCTCTGTGTTCTCTCCCCCTCCCTTCCCCATTTCCTATCGTTGCCTTTTTGCTCCCCTTAGTTCCTGTTGCAAAATCCCTCCTGGCCCCCCCTCCTCTCATACTCACCATGACCTGGCTAGTTGCTTTCTTCAGAGCCGGGCCTAGCTTATATGTTAGTAGCTTTGTGGTTTCCTGTGTATGCATTTCTTTGCACCTTACTTCTGCAAACCTTTATCTGATATCCCCTTGTAGGTCAAAGTCTACAAATAGGTCACAAATAAGAACAGAAGCGAGGGACATCTTGAACTATTTTCAGAAGACTGTGTTCGTGAGAAACTAGCTCAACTTAAAGTAGACAAAGCGATGGGACCGGATGGGATACACCCTAGAATACTGAGGGAACTTGGGGACGTTCTAGCAGCTCCACTGACTGACCTTTTCAATGCCTCGTTGGAGTCAGGAGTGGTGCCAAAGGACTGGAGAGAGGCTCATGTGGTGCCTTTACACAAAAGCGGAAGTAAGGATGTGGTTGAAAACTACAGGCCGGTTAGTTTAACTTCGGTGGTGAGTAAATTATTGGAAACGCTGCTGAAAGAGAAAATAGTGAGGTTTCTGGAGTCCAGCGGATTACAGGATCCGAGGCAGCATGGATTCACCAGAGGCAGGTCTTGTCAGACAAATCTGATTGATTTTTTTGACTGGGTGACCAGGGAGTTGGACCGAGGGAGAGCTCTAGATGTGGTGTATTTAGATTTCCGTAAAGCCTTTGACACTGTTCCTCACAGGCGACTTATAAACAAACTGAGCACCCTAGGGATGGACCCTAAAGTTACTGCTTGGGTTAGAAATTGGTTGGGTGGGAGGCGACAAAGAGTACAAGTAAATGGAGCTCACTCTGAGGAGAAGGATGTTACCAGTGGTGTGCCCCAGGGATCTGTCCTTGGTCCAATTCTTTTTAACATCTTTGTTAGTGATATAGCGGAAGGGCTGTCGGGTAAGGTTTGCCTCTTTGCGGATGATACCAAAATCTGCAATAGAGTAGACACCCAGGAAGGGGTAGATAACATGAGGAGGGATCTAGCTAAGCTTGAAGAATGGTCTAGAATTTGGCAGCTGGGATTTAATGTTAAAAAATGTAAGGTCATGCATTTGGGCTGCAGCAATCCAAGGGAGCAATACAGTATAGGAGGTGAAGTACTTTTGTCCACTAAAGAAGAGCGGGACCTAGGCGTGGTTGTGTCTGATGATCTTAAAGTAGCTAAACAGGTGGAAAAGGCGACAGCAAAAGCTAGAAGGATGCTTGGGTGCATACGGAGAGGAATGGCTAGCAGAAAAAAGGAGGTGATAATGCCTCTGTATAAGTCTTTGGTGCGACCTCATTTGGAGTATGGTGTGCAATTCTGGAGACCGCACCTTCAAAAGGATGTGAACAGGATGGAGTCGGTGCAGAGGGTTGCTACCAAAATGATTAATGGGCTTCATTATAAAGCATATGAGGACAGACTTAAGGATCTTAATATGTACACCTTAGAGGAAAGGCGGGGATAGAGGTGATATGATTGAGATGTTTAAATACCTCCGTGGCATAAATGTTCAGGGAGAGAGCCTCTTTCAATTGAAAGCAAGTTCTGCTACGAGGGGACATGGGATGAGGGTGAAGGGAGATAGATTCAGGAGTGATATGCGGAAATATTTCTTTACGGAAAGAGTAGTGGATCCGTGGAATAGTCTCCCAGTGGAGGTGGTAGAGATGAGGACAGTAACTGAATTCAAGAAAGCATGGGACCAACACAGAGGATCTCTAAAGGCAAAAAGTGGACTGTTGTAGTTGTTATGGAAGGACAGACTAGATAGGCCATGTGGTCTTTTTCTGTCGTCATATTTCTATGTTTCTAGACTCTTCAGCCCAAACTGGCACCTTACAAGGCTCATGATATCTCCTTATATGGTTGCTGGATCTTTTCTTGAAAAGGCCTGAATGCTGGCTCACATGTTATAGCAGCATAGCTGTTGGTCTTATTTTTTGTGAGATTCAGGGCAGCCAGTAAGTGATTATGAATCAGGAACATTATGAATCCTTAGCACTTAAAAATTAAAAGCAAATCTATCATACTAAACCCCAAATCTATCATACTTAACCTCTACCTCTACAAGTACTTAAACCCTACACACACACACCCCCCCCCCCAAATTTGCGGATGAGCACAACAGATCTCCCGTGCAACACTCAAACCACACGCACTTACACATTTGCAGTCATAAATTACATACCTCTACCAAAACCATGCCTTGTACCTAAAAACAGCTGCTATGAAGACACAATGGCATGGTGTCTCAGGATACCACATCTGATCTGCATTTCTCAGACAAACACAATTCTGCTCCATACTACCTCACATACTTTATATTTCTGTTGGTGTGTTTTTTATTGTTAATCTTACACATGTCCCTCATTTGTGCATTCTATTCTTTACAACTGCATGTTGTGCCCTCCCAAACAACAGATACACCAATTCAATACAGATGTGTCGCAGCCATTCATCTTTATGGGATGCATTGAAGATCAAAGTAGAAATTTTTCTCAGTGCTGGCCTTATTTCATGTTGCCACTGGTATAACGTAGGCGTCTGAACCAGAATGCAAACACCCCCACCCCACCTGCCCACTCTTAAATGATTCATAACCAGGAACCCAATTTGGTTCATTAAAACATTACTATCAACTAGTCTTGATTCAGACATACACAATACACTGTGCATCTAAATTATGATCCTTAAGACAGTCTTATAACACTGGGATATTCTTATGACCTGAATGTACATTTACAAGCATGCAATTTAGCAGATTTGATCATACAACAAAGTATCAGTAACAGCTGCCACTGTCTGAAGCAGAATCACAGTTAGTACAGTGCACCCATGTGGCCGATAATAGGATTCTGGAAGAACAAACCCATTGTGGCCAAAGCCTAAAACCACAAGTATGAAGTCATACCGTGTAGTGAAGGCATCATAAAAAGCAAACAGTAATGCAAAGCATAATAATTTGCAGAAAACATCTATATACCACCCCATGTTAACAGAAATAGCTCACCACTTCCACAGCATTGAGACCCACACTATGGCTTTTTCAGTGCAAGACCCTCATGTATAAATTCTTTTTCTAAATCTTGTCTTGTAGTGACTATTGCCCGAGCAATTGAACTGAAGCACAATCCTGGTCTAATAGCTGCTCTGGCCAATGAAACGGCCAATTACTATCAAAGAGTGGGTAAGTAATTAATTTTTCTTGTTACGAAAGCACAGGTACACAGAATCTGTTCTAGGTTTGATGCTTTGGATTTGGATTTAGCTCATGTCTTTCCAGTAGTAGCTACTGTACCTGAATGTAACTTACCTTGAACTATTTCCCTGTCCCTAATGGGCTTATAATTTGTACCTCGGGCAATGGCAGGTTTAGTGACTTGCCCAATATCACAAGGAGCATCAGTGGGATGTCTATCTAATCTGTGAAAACTGTGTTAAACTCGCAGAGCATTTTGTTATACAGGGAAAAACCCTAAATTCTTTTCACTCTTTTTCCGTAAGTTGAACTTAAATGAGCTTACATGTTTCACTGTTAAGTTTTAACCATGGGCCCACACTGATTTTTCTCTTATTATCATTTTTGATATACTGCTCACTACATGAGCAATAAAGCAGTTTACAATAAAAAAGTAGCTTCTAAGAAGGAGGAAAGGAACACTATATATGTGATAGGACAGGAAAGATGCAGTCATATAAGAGGAGCAAGGGGAACAGAGAGAGGAACCTTGGGGGTGGGGAAGAGATGATATGCAGTGGGAGGTGAAAGGCAAAGGAGAACAGATGAGTCTTCAGCATAGCTTGAATTTGTGGAAATAGAGCTCAAGGTGGAGGGCAGGGGGGAGGATGTTCTAGAGGCAAGGACCCAGAAAAAAGGTAAAGTTACGAAGTGGATTGTAGGTGTGCTTGTGAGGTGGAGGGGAGGTGTAACCTATTGACTTGAAGGGATCGGAGGGTGCAGTGAAGATAACCTTGTGAACCAGGATGAGTATCTTGTAATGAATGCAGAACTGAACGGGAAGCCAGTGAAGATGAATGAGTGTGGGTGTGATGTGAAGGAGGTACGAGTAATCAGGCGAGCAGTGGTGTTCTGGAGGAGCCAAGGACTGTTGCTTTGATATTGGGGAAGTCCGGCCAGGGCAACATTACAATAGTCTAGTTGTGATATGACAAGAAAAAACCAGGGTAATGAGAGCAAAAACGGGCAAGAAAGGTTGAACAGCTTGGGTTTAGCGCAGGACAAAAAAAGAATGGTGGATGAGTGTGGAGAGGTATTCCTGGAAGGACATAAAGGATTCTAGAGTAACGCCAAGGTAACAAAGAATGGAGAGCAAAGAAATAGGAGCATTGGAGAGTAGGTCAGCCAGAGACTGACAGGGACCACCAAACTTGAACCAGATAGCTGCAGACTTTGACAGATTAAGGTGTAGGAAGTTTGACAACCGAGAACTAATTGCTATGAGGCACGAATTGAAGGGTGACAGATCAGGGGCTGAGGGATCAGTATGATGCAGAAGGATAATGTCATCAGCATATGAATAGGCTGAAATACCATGCTGTTGGATGTGTAATAACAGAGGAGCAAGAAAAACATTGAAGAGGAGGAGAGTTAGGACAGAACCTTATGGGACACCACATGAGAGGGAAACGGGGGCAGAGCTAAAGGATCTGGAAGAGGAATGGGTCCAGTGCAGAACAATCCCTGGGACACCAGAGTCATGAAAATGGGAGAGAAGAGTGGAGTGGTCAACCAGATCAAAGTCAGAAGAAAGATCCAGAGAGACAGCTAGAGAGGTAACACCAGAATCAAGTAAAGTGTGTATTTCCTTAAAGGACAAGAGAACAGTTGCAGTTCTATGGCTGGGACAGAAAACAGACTGGCGTGGATGAAGGGTGAGAGTAACGGACAGGTGTTAAAGTTGATCAAACACTAGTTTTTCCAACATCTTGGAGAGGAAAGGGAGGTTAGAAACAGGGTGCCAGTGTGCTAGAATGGAGGTATCAAAGGAAGATTTTTTAAGGAGGGGACAAATAGACGTGCTTCCACAGGGCAAGGAAGGTGCCAGAGGAAAGGCTAGTGTTGAACATTGTGAGAATAGGGGAAAGGAGAGCCAAGGCAGGTTCAGACAGCCAGTGGGAGGGGATAGGGTCGGAGTGGCAGGTAGTTTTATGAGAAGATGAAAGGGCTTTGGACAGTTTGGCTGAGAACATAAGGCGGAAGTAAGACCAGCTGTGAGAAAGGGTTGGTGAGGAGACTACTGGAGCTGAAGGAGGGCTCAGCGGAGGTAGACGGGGAATGTGGAGCGAAGAGATCAAATTTTATCAGAGAAGAAAGCCGCAAGCTAAGCCGGATCCAGAGAGTGAGAACTAGAAGTAATAGGGGGTGTGGCACAAGGGACCGAGAGAAAATAAAGAACAGAGTATAGTTGACAAGCTGAGTTTGATGAGTTGGAAATAAGGTCTATGTAGTAGGACTGCTTGGTGTGGTGGAGGAGTGAGCAATAGTGTTGGTGGCAATGACGGAAGTATAAGAGGGACTCTGGGAAGGATGTTTCTGCCATAGACGGTGGGCATGGTGAAGGTGGGATGAAATCAGGGATGGTGGCTCGGGTGAGGATGGGATGGCATGGGGCAGAGGAGAGACAACTGATCAAGGGTAGAGGTCGGGGCAGAGTTCCAGAGAGACCTGGGCATCTGAGGAAAGTGCAAAATCTGGGGGAAGAATAGTGTCATAGGAGGAAAACTGCTGGAGGGTAGATGGTGTGATACATCAAGACAACCAAAATGGAGCTGATGAGGCAGGCTGGGGCAGTGGAGAGGAGGGGGAAAGAAAAAGATAGAGATGATCTGACCAGGGTAGCGGAACAGCAGAGAAGGAGATAAGAACAGGATGCTGACCAGTAGGGGAAGGGGGGGGGGGGGCAAGAATGAGATCAAGAGTATGTCCAGCAGCATGAGTGGGGCAGGTGACATGTTGAAATAGCAAAAGATCATGCAGAAGGGTCAGAAATGTTGTATCATGGGGTCTGGAAGGACTTTCAAAGTGGATGTTGAAGTCTCCAAGAATCAGCAAATGAGGATAGAGAAGGGAAAATTCAGATATGGACAAGAGTAAGGAATCTCAAAGGTGGGGACAAATAGAAGGGGGAGCATAGAAGAAAGTGGAGAAAAAGAGGTGTCAAATCGAAAAAGCAGCGCCTCTGGGTAACAAAGAGCAGGCGAGTGGACCTCATGCAGAGAGAGGGAAGAATGGAAGAAAATGGCTATTCCACCCCTGCTGCAACCCAAGTGGGGTGTGGCATAAGCTGATAAACCTGGGGGGAGACCACAGTTGAGAATGGCATCTTCACCTTCACCTTCACGAAGCCATGTCTCGGATAGGAATTACATACCCATTGAATGCTGTGTAATGAGGTCGTAGACTAGGAGAGATTTTGATCGGAGACACCTACAGTTGACTAAGGCTAGGCTAAACCAAAAGGATCTGTGGAGACACTAAAGGAGGGGAGGCAGGAAGACTAGCACTAGGCTAGCATGGTGTAAGGTTAGCATGAATATGTGAGAGGAGGTAGCAAGGGAGGGATGGAGCAGACTAGGCGGGATGCCAGCTTCAGTGGATCAGTATCGATGACCTGGGGAAATAGAGAAGGCAGCAGCATGGAAGCAGATAGAGGGGAGGATGAAAGACCCGTAGAATTTGCCAAGAGGGTACAAATCATGGCGAGCAGACGGCTGTAAGGTGACAGGAGCAAATAGGAAGTAAGAAGCTGGCAGCATGAGATCAAATTTGCCCCCAGAGTTGCCCCATGGAGCTCACCCAAGGAGCACATCCTGCTCCTTAAAAAATGCAATGTGTGCCTTCGAGTCAGTCCTGACTCCTGGCGACCCAGAAGCTCCTGGGTTTTCTTGGCAGTGTCACCGGAAGTAGATTGCCAGGCCTTCTTGGGCGCGCTCATTTGGTGCATGCCCATGGTGCAGAATGCTACAGAGGACTCCTTATTGGCAGGCAGTGTACTTTCAAAGCATGGTCGCGCTGCTTCCTGGTGGGAAGGACTGTGAGGCTGATTGGCTGAGGACCTGAAAGCACAGAGTAGAGAAGCACACATTAACATGGAGAGGAATACAGGCAGGCAAATAGATTCCAGGAAGGTAAAATACAGGCAGATCTCAAGGGCGGTATAGTACTGAGGCCACTTAATATTTGAGTAGGTACACAAAGAGCACCAGTTGATGGTTCATGGAATACCCAGGCATAGTGTTAGTATTGCTGGTGGTAGTGTCTTTCAGATAATATGCTAAAGAAACAAAAATCATTTGTATATTCCAAATTCTAACCATGAAAGTATTAAGCTTATAGAGGCAAGACTCTATAAAGGCCCTGTGTTCTGCAAGGCCTCTGTGCTGTGCTGGAAGTGTTTGATGGGCTTAATGAGGAAAATAATTAAGAAAAAGCTAAGGGAAACAATTGCAAAGGTTAAAGATTTGCATCAAGCATGGGTGTTTAAAAATACTATCTTGGAAGCCCAGACCAGCTGTATTCTACGCTTTAAGAAAAGTGGAAGGAAATCCAATAAACTGCCAGCATGGTTTAAAGGTGAGATCAGAGAGGTGGCTGTTGCCAAAAAAGGATTTTTCAGGAAATGGATAAAGGAGCCAAATAAAGAAAACTTGAAGCAACACAAGCACTGGCAAGTTAGATCCAAGGCATTGATAAGGCAGGCAAAGAGAGAATTTGAGAAGAAGCTTATGGTGGAAGCAGACACGTAATAAAGACTTTTCCAAGTACGTTTGTAGCAAAAAAAAAAAACTGACAGTCAGCTGGACCATTAGATGATAGAGGGGTAAAAGGGGCACTAAGAGGGGACAAGGCCATAGCGGAGAGACTGAATGAATTCTTTGCATTGGTCTTTACTGAGGAAGATGTAGGGATGTTACCAATGACTGAAATGGTATTTAAAGGTGATGCCGCAAAAGAATTGAAAGAAATATTGATACAACAGGAAGTTTTACAACTATTTGATAAACTGAAGAGTAGCAAATCACCTGAACAGGATGGTATACATCCGAGGGTGTTGAAAGAACTGAAATATGAGATTGTAGACCTGCTATTAGTAATCTGTGAACTATCATTAAAATCATCTGTAATAAATGAAGATTGGAGTATGGCCAAAGTAATGCCAATTTTTAAAAATGGTTCCAGGGGTGATCCTGGAAACTACAGACTGGCGAGCCTGACGTCTGTACCAGGAAAAATAGTAGAAACCATTATAAAGAACAAAATTACAAAACATATGTAGGTAGCCATGGCTTAATGGGAGGCAGCCAACATGGCTTTAACCAAAGAAGGTCTTGTCTTACTAATCTGTTATGATGGGGGGGGGGGGTTTGGAGGTGTGAATAAACAGGTAGACAAAGGTTAGTCAGTTGATATAGTGTATCTGAATTTTCAGAAAGCCTTTGACAAGGTCCCTCATGAGAGACTTTTGGCAAAAATTAAAGAGTCATGTGATAGGAGGCGGTATACTATTGTGGATCAGGAACTGGTTAAAAGATAGAAAACAGAGGGTAGTGCTTAATGGCCAAGTTTCTCAATGGAGAAAGGTGAATAGTGGAGTACCCCAGGGATCTGTGCTAGGTCCACTGCTTTTTAACATATTTATAAATGACCTGGAAATGGGAATGATGAGTGAGGTAATCAAATTTGCAGATGACAAAACTATTCAAAGTTGTTAAAACCTGTGAAGATTGTGGGAAATTGCAAGAGGACCTTGATAAATCGGAAGACTGGGCATCCAAATGGCAGATGAAATTTAATGTTGACAAGTGCAGAGTTATGCATCTAGGAAAAAACAACCCAACCTATGGTTACACGATGCAAGGTTCCACATTAGGAACCACCACCCAGGAAAAAGATTTAGGCATCATCGTGGATAACATATTGAAACTCTCCGCCCAGTGTGCAGCAGAGGCCAAGAGAACAAATAGAATGTTGGGTATCATAAGGAAAGGAATGGAAAACAAAACAAAGGATATTATAATTTATTTAGACAGTTTTGTATACCACCTTATCCTTCAATCAAAGTGGTCACAACACAATTGGGGGATACATTTTTTTTAACACGAGGGGATATGAGACACACACACTAATACTTACAGGGAACATGGGCAATGGAGGGTTAAGTGGCTTGCCCAAGACCACAAGGAGCACATGTGGGACTAGAAACCCCAGTCCTTCCAGCCCAAGGTTGCTGTCCTCTAGTGGGATTTGAACCCCCGACCTTCCGGCCTGAGGTAACTTGCCCCAACCACTAAGCCACTCCTCCCTCCCTTTGTATTGTTCCATGGTAACTTGCCCCAACCACTAGGACACTGCTCCCTTTGTATCGTTCCATGGTGCGACTGCACCTTGAACATTGTGTGCAATTCTGGTTGTCGTATCTTAAAAGGGATTTAGCGTTATTAGCAAAGGTACAGAGAAGAGTCACCAAAATGGTAAAGGGGATGGAAGGATACCCCTACGAAGAGAGGCTAAAAGGTTAGGGCTCTTCAACCTGGAAAAAAGACGGCTGAGGGGAGATATGATAGAGGTCTATTAATGAATGGAGTGGAACGGGTAAACGTAGATCGATTGTTTATGCCATCAAAATATAGAAAGGCTAGGGGACATGCAATGAAGCTACAGGGTAACCTATTTAAGGCTAATCAGAGAAAATATTTTTTCACTCAACATGTAATCAAACTCTGAAATTTGTTACTGGAGGTTGTAGTAAAAGCCATTAGTGTAGCTGGGTTTAAAAAAGATTTGGACAAGTTCCTAGAGGAGAGGTCCATAAACCATTATTAAAGGGGACCTGAGATATCCACTTCTTGTCCCAATACAAGTATTGTGGAACCTAGGTGTCTTTTGGAGAAACTGCTAGGTACTTGTGACTTAGATTGGCCACTGTTGGAAACGGGATACTGGACTTGAGGGACCTTGGTCTGACCCAGTATGGCATATCTTATGTTCTTATGCTCTTATAATTTTATGTACATTTTTAATGTCTAATGACCTAAGAATTTGAAAGCACTAGAAACTTCAACAGAGTATGGCATGTTTAACTAATGAAGGCCTGTGTTATGTAATACTGTATTCTTTTAATGAAAGACAAAAATAAAAATTAAAGGATTTTACAAGATTTTGATTGTCATTTTGTGCCAACAACAGAATTGGCTATCTATAGCAACAGTGAAGAATCCTGTTCAAGATAAGTTTGTTTCCAATTTGCCTGTGTTCTAGATTTGGTTTTCATCCAAGTGTATGTTCATCTGGCAAGATAAACCATTTTTAATTTTCTCACTACCCAGGCTGTAGTTTAGGTGTCAGTTGTCTGGCACATATCACAGTTCACTCTAGACCCTTGGTTTTCACTCCCAGGCCTTGAGGGCTGTCAACAGGTCAAGTTTTCAAGATATCCATAATGAATATGCATGAGAGCAATTTGTATGCCCATTACTCTATTGTATGCAAATCTCTCCTGCATATTCGAGATCCTGAAAACCTGACCTGTAGGCCACCATCAGTCTGGGAGTGAAGGCCAAGGGTCTAGACCAGGGGTCTCAAACACGCGGCCTGTTGGCTGCATGCGGCCCACAAGACTATTTTGTGCGGCCTGCAACACATGGCTGGCTGTTGCTGTTGCTGTTGCTGCCGTGGCAGCAGCAGAATCGAGTGTCCCGCAGCCTCCCCTCTGCCCGGCAGAGCCCTCCCTCCCTCCCCCTCCCTGCATCAGTCCCTTCGGTGCGGCTTTCAGAGCCGCAAAGGGAAAATTTCCGTTTCATAACTCTGTTAAGCCCACCGGAACTGATGGGAAACAGGAAATGCTAGTTTCCCATCAGCCCTGGCGGGCTTAACAGAGCCGCGAGGGAGAAACTCTCTCTTCGTGGCTTTGAAAGCAGTGCCGAAGGGACTGATGCAGGGAGGGTGAGGGAGGGCTCTGCCGGGCAGAGGGTGGGCCGCAGGACACTTGATTCTGCCTCTGCCACGGCAGCAGCCAGCCAGCTTTTTTTTTTTTAATTTTAAACTTTCCCTGGACTGATGGGGGAGGATGGGGGTTAGGACTGGAATGGGCTGTGGGCTGATGGCGGGGTTAGGACTGGTAATGGGCTGTGGGGGGGAGCTGACTGAAAATGGGGTAATGGGGGAGTTAGGACTGGATGTGGGCTGATGGGAGGGGGTAGGACTGGTAATGGGCTATGGGGGGGCTAGGACTCGAAATGGACTGATGGGGGGGTTGTTAGTACTGGTAATGGGCTGTGGGCTGATGGGGGGTTAGGACTGGTAATGGGCTATGGGGGGGAGCTAAAACTGAAAATGGGGTGATGGGGGGGTTAGGACTAGTAATGGGTTGGAGGGGTTGCTAGGACTGGAAATGGGCTGAGTGGAAGGGGAAGCTTGAACTGCAAATAGTCGATGTGGACGGGGGCTTGGAATGGACATGGGCTGAGTGGAAGGGGGGGCTTGAACTGCAAATAGCTGATGGGGAGGGGAGGTAGCGAGGACAGGACCTGGGCTGAGGGAGGGGTGAGGATTGTACTGGAAATGGGCTGTTGGGGGGAGCTAAGATTGGAAATGGGCTGTGGTGGGGGCTTGAATTGAAATGGACTCATGGAGGGGCTAGAACTTAGAAGTAGGCTCATGGAGGGCTTGGATTGGAAATGGGCTGAGTGGAGGGGAGCTAGGATTTGACATGGCTGGTGGTGGGGCTAGGAAAGGACTAGAAATGGGGCTGATGGGGGGGCTGGGATTGGAAATGAGCTGATGGAGGGACCGGAGAGCCTGGTTTAACGGCGAAACTCACCCGTATTTAAAAAAAAAAAAAGTGCTGCTGAGTGCAGATCGAATGCAGGAGAGGCTGGCATGTTGAGAGGTGAATGAGGAGCTCTTGCTGCTGTTCTGGCCCTGAGATTTGGCTGCCTGAGGGTGATTTTCAGTCCCTGGATGGCTGCGGCCATTACCACGAGGAGGTGGAACGCTTGAGGGGTCCTGCGTTCCACATGGCCCGAGCGGGAATCTGATCCATCCGGCGGAGACGTGAGACATCCAGTGGGTGACTCTGAAGAGAACACAAGGTAAACTCCCTCTCTGGACACTCTGAGTCAATACTATTTATTGATTTATTTATTTATTTAGACATACTTGTATACCACCTTATCCTTGCATTATATTGACTTTTTTATTGGCTTTTTTCCATTGTCAAAAAAAAGTTCCAATGATGCGGCCCTCAGGTTACTTTACAAGTCCTCATTTGGCCCTCAAAGCAATTTGAGTTTGAGACCCCTGGTCTAGACTGTGGTATAGGTAGATGGTTTGCTGGGGATTAATGCATCATTCTCCATGAGGGCTTTAAGTGCTGCCTTCTTCCCTTTTTGGGAAGATTTTTGTTAAGGTTCGTTTGTCTAAACTAATCAACTTTTCTATGAGAATTCCACAGGAAAAGCGTGATTCCTCTTTTTGTTAATATTTTGAATTTAGACCATACCCTATCAAGTTTGGAACCAGTCTACATAGCCAAGTGGAGAAAATACATACAGTTGAAGATATGTTTCTACATGGCATATGTAAGTAGTTTCATAGTTATGACCCATTAAAAAAAAACCTCATCTTTTTCTATAAGAGCCATTATGTTTTTCATCATGGGGGAAACTCTATGCCAGTCCTCCTAGAGGCCACACCAAAGGGGAAGGAGCCTAAACGGATAACACAGGGTCCATCCATGAAGCTTCCTTCTTTTCGAATAATCCATTCAAACATAGTTGCACTTTTAATACATACTATTCCCTACATATAGGAAATCGGGTACAGGTCTTTTTTAAAGAAATGGATCGATAGATTCCAGAGTCCTCAACCTTGTCAAAATAGTTACCACCTAAGGTTTCTTTCTATTCCTTTGAGAAGACGCCTTAGAAGATCTGTTTCATACCCATCTTCAAGGTGAGATTGAACTTCTGCTACAAGCCAGAACAATAAAACCAATCCCATCTTGAGAAAGAGAGCCTGGGTTCTATTCCAGATACTTCCTCATCCCAGTTGGACTGCAACTAGTTCTAGACCTCTAATATCAACCTATTCCTTAGGAAGAAAAAAATTCAAAATTAAACACCCTATCCACCATTATCACTGTTTGAACAGAAGAGATTGTGTTCTATGGATCTCGAAGAAGCCTGTATTCCTATACTAGTTCATCCTAGTTAACAGAAAAATACCTTTTGCTTTACCTACAGGTCAGTCACTACCAATACAAAATCCTCCTCTTTAAGCTTTCATCAGCTACTAGATTTGTTCACCAAGAGGCATATTCCAAGTTGGCTGCCCACACCCCTGTGCGCCAGATTGGAAGCAGGACGCACAGAGGCAGATCCGATTCTGATCGCGCGGGAGCTAGATGTGTCCCACGGGATCAGAATCGGGTCTGGGCCTGGGCCTGTATGTGCAGGCTGGGACCCAATTCAGATCGACCTGCACATACAGGCCCCTGCCTGGCTAACCCATTCAGGCTCTTGAATGGAGCCGTGGTGCCATGGTGGCGTCCAATTGCCATAGCACCGTGGCTTCATTCAGGAGCCACGATGACCGGCCACCAGCCACTTGTTCCTTTTCCCACAGTATGTCTGGGGCTGCAGACCGCCCACTGCCGGCCTTCATCCCGCTTCCATGATGCCCCCTCCCACCCCCGTCTAAGCCTCTCTTTACAAACTCCTTGTTCGTACAGGAAGGCTTTCATCAGGGATGCAAGGGAGTGTTGAATAGTGGGGATGGACGTCTCAGCACCTGTTGCCACCCCTCTCCAGAGTCTGTAGTAGCAACAATGGCTTGCAAAGCACAATGCAGCATTTTCCTAAACACTCTGTTTCTGTCGCAGTTCCTGCCTTTTGTTACCTGTTTCTTCCACCCCCCCTCTGGCGCAGATAGCTAGTTTGCATAAACCAAAGATCTGCATCAGAAGGGGGCAGAAGCAGAAGAAAGTAGAAAGCAGAAACAGCAACACAGTGCTGGAGTGTTTAGATAAGTGCTGCATTGCAGTTTCCAAGCCTTATAAAGCTATGGGCAAAAGTGAAACTGGATATTTTGCGCTGGGTGCCATATATCCATTATCGCTGAATATCCGGTTTCACCACCGACCTCCTTTGCATTCCAGTCAGTAATGATATTCAGCTGCTAACCGGATAACAAAACCACATAAAGGCAGGACAGCCATTGATCTGTCTGAAATTTATGTAGTTATCTATCCTGTTAGCAGACTGAAAATTGCTGCTGACCGGATAGATGCTAGTACTGCCAGCCCCAAGGCAGTTTGTGGAAAATTCAGTGACACTGACTAGCCAGTGCCTCTGAATGTCGGGCTGATCTCATAAACCCTTTTGCATGTCGAGCCATATGTCTTGAAATGAAAGAGATTCTCCGTTTGATGTAGTGGACTAACATGGCAACTGCAATCCTCTGATCATAGTAAACTTTTAATACAGAGGCTACCAGCTCCATGGGACCTCCAAATGGTTCCTCCTTCTCTCATGAAACCATCTTTCCTGATCGTCCCTCCAGTCTAGTCCCGGAATCTGTGGTTCCTGTTCGGTAATCCAGTTTAGTCCTCCAACATCGGGTAGTGCCCCTCCTCCTGCAGCCGGGAGACTGGACCAATCAAATCTTCTGTAGTATATATGCAGCAGGAGCTCCCAGAAGTCCCCAGTGTGTCCAGTCTCCCTGCAGCTGGAGGACTTCTGTGCCCCTGCTGGGCACGCTAAGTGACACTTGAAGGAGCAACACTAGTTAGTTAGTTCTTTTGGGGTTTATTTCTGGTCCTTTATATTCTATTTCTTTTGCTAGGTAGCTGTATCTTTAAAAAAAGAAAAAGACACAGGGGACTTTCTGGGGAAAGCCAGACCTGCCTTGGGCTCCTGCCTTTCTGCCTGGGAATCTCTGAAGCCTGGGTTGAGCTCTCCCCAAGGCTGTTCGGGGAAGAGCCATACCGGCTGCAACATTGCCTGTCACTTGGAGAAGTGGGCTGAGTTCCTTGCTGTTCCCAGAGCTGGTAGGAATTTTCCTTGTTTTAAGCTCTCTGTTCTTTGCTTGGGCAGAGGCTCTGTCGGCTCCCCTGGCTTCCAAATTGCACTTTTTCCTGCTTTTTTTCGCTTGCCCTGTATTAGAGGGTCGTTTTCTTTCTTTTCCATATTATTTGGGTACCTTTGTATTTTCGCGCCGTTTTTTACTGCGGGTGAAAAAGTGCGGCGGCCATTTTGGATTTCTAAAGTGTGCTTTTTAAGGGCACTTTTTAACACTTGCGCACGGGTTCCCCTGGTGTTTTTGGGGTTTCTTTTGCTGGCGATTTTGCTCAGGGCACCCCTAGGATTCTGGGGAGTATTTTGTTTACTGTAAAAAAAAAAAAAAAAAAAAAAAAGAAAAAAGGTTTTAAATTTAATACTGTGCTGAATTGAATAAGGTTAGTCCCCTTGGGGTGGGCTTCCCTGTTCCTGTTGCCTTATTTTTCCCTGAGAGCAGGTGGCCTGGGCATGGCTGCCAAACCTCAGTGTGTAATTTGTGGCTCCCGCAGAGGTACAATGACTGACTCTGGAATCTGTAAGAGCTGTGCTGCAGTTTCTTCAGAACTGGAGCTGCCTATTGAAATTAAGGAACAGCATGTGCCCGGGGACCCTTCCCTTTCGGGGGACAGTGTCCCTTCACCGAGCATCCTTCCTTCTGGTCTGGGCCCGGCGTCTAATACGTCGGTCCCTGAGCTCCAGCAGGCGGCTATGGTAGCGTCGCCTATAGACTTTTCCCTGGATTTTGTTCTTTTTATGCATCAGGCCTTCCGCTTAAGCCGGTCTGGTCATTTGCCGGAGGCTTGGCCCGCCTCTCTCCCCCCAGCATCCGCGGGGGGGGTTCAGCGGTCTTCCCAACCCGCGGTCAAGCGGCCCAGGTTGGGGGACCAGGATCAGGACGCCCTTTGCCTCCCGGATTCCGAGACTGAGGGGGATCCGGATATTGAGGCGGAGGAGTTAGAAGACGGAGAGCTTCCAGAACTGGAAGATCAGGCTCGCATCATTCGGGTGTTTCGAAGGGACGAGCTGGTACCTTTGGTCACGGAGTCTCTCCAAGCACTTAACCTCTCTGTGGTGCGGCCGCTGGAGGAGGAGGGTCTCGAGGATCCTCTCATTCAGGCGGTCAGGGATGCCCAGGTAGTTTTTCCTGTGCACCGAGTAGTTGAGCAGATGATCCATGCGGAATGGGAGCAACCGGAATCCGCTTTGAAAGGGATTCGGACCATGAATCGTCTTTACCCCCTTGCAGACAAGGACAGGGACTTGTTTAAGTCTCCACGGGTGGATGCTGCCGTTTCGGCAGTGACTAAGAAAACCACCATCCCGGTTGAAGGGGCCGCGGCCCTGAGGGATGTTCAGGACAAAAAGGTTGATAATTTGTTGAAGCAAGCCTTCGAGACCAACGCCTTATCGTTACAAGCTTCTATTTGTGGGGCGTGGGTAGCTCGAGCTTGTTTGCGATGGTCGCAGCACCTGCGCTCGGGGTCCGGTATGGACCAACAGGGGCTGTTGGACGTTACCCGCGTGGAGTCGGGATCGGCCTACTTGGCGGATCTGTGTTATGATTTAATACACTCCCTAGCTAATAGCATGGCCTCCATGGTAGCGGCACGACGGTCCATCTGGTTGCGCAATTGGGCGGCCGACGGTTCTTCCAAGTCTCGCCTCAGTAAACTACCCTTTAAGGGCAGGTTGTTATTTGGTGAGGCTCTGGATAAGTTGGTGAAGGATCTCGGTGAGTCTAAGGGTGGTCGGCTTCCAGAGGATAAGCCTAAGCTTAATAGGTCGTCCACCTCAGCGCGCGGCCAGTTTCGGGATGCGCGCAGATTTCGTTTTTCCCGGCTGTGGACTTCGCAGCGCGGTCGTTTTGGAACCCGTCATCAAGGGTTTCGTGGTTTCAGAGGAGCGGGAAGGGGCTTCTCCGGAGCCGCCTCTTCCTCGGCCTCTTCCTTTAATCGCAAGCCACAATGAAACGAGGCGGGCTCTAGAGGAAGACCCGGTCATCGGGGGTCGTTTGCGCGACTTTCTTCCTTCTTGGGCCCAAATTACGTCAGATCGGTGGGTGCTGCAGATTATAGAAGAAGGTTATGCCCTAGAGTTTGCGCACCCACTTCCGGATTCGTTTGTTCTGTCTCCCAGCAAGGGAGCTCAAAAGGCGCGGGACATCCGCGTGACCCTGGATCGGCTTCTCTCTCTGGGGGCCGTGGTTCCGGTCCCGCCCTTGGAAAGAGGCGCAGGTCGCTACTCCATCTATTTTGTGGTTCCCAAAAAGGGCGGTTCCCTTCGTCCGATCTTGGATCTCAAAGGCGTGAATCGTGCTCTCAGAGTACCGCACTTTCGCATGGAGACCCTGCGGTCAGTCATCGTAGCGGTGCGTCAAGGGGAATTTTTGACATCCCTCGACCTTACAGAGGCCTATTTACACATTCCCATCCGGCCCTCCCATCAACGGTTTCTCCGCTTTGCGCTCCCGTGGGGCCATTTTCAATTCCGGGCCATGCCGTTCGGACTCGCCACGGCTCCCCGCACCTTCACAAAGGTAATGGTTGTAGTCGCGGCGGCGTTGCGCAAGGAGGGCATCCTGGTCCATCCATATCTCGACGACTGGTTGATTCGAGTGAAGTCCAGTCGGGAGTGTGTGCAAGTCACGAGCAGGGTGGTGGATCTCCTTCGGTCCCTCAGATGGGTGGTGAACGAATGCAAGAGTTGTCTGTCTCCGTCACAGGATCTCGAGTATCTGGGAGTCCGCTTCGACACAGCAAGGGGCTTGGTGTGCCTTCCGGAGCGACGCGTGCTGGCGTTGCGGGCTCTGGTCCGTCTCTTCCGGGGGATGCCAACTCCGTCGGCGTGGTGGTACCTGCGGCTCCTCGGCACGATGGCGGCGACCTTGGAGGTGGTGCCTTGGGCGCGCTTCCACATGCGTCCGCTGCAGAGTGCTCTTCTGCGACGTTGGTCCAACCAGTTCGACTCGCTGAACAAGAGATTGCCTTGCCCAAAGACGGTTCGCTGATCCCTCCGGTGGTGGCTCTCCGCCGAGAACCTGTCGCGAGGGATTCCCTTGGAGCCTCCTCTGTGGGTTCCGTTCACGACGGATGCGAGCTTAACCGGCTGGGGGGCTCACTGCGAGTCCCGCTTTGCTCAGGGGGAATGGTCTCCCCTGGAGGCTTCTTGGTCGATCAACCGTCTCGAATTGCGGGCAGTCCGGCTAGCCCTGGTGGACCTGGAGACCCTGGTTCTCGGATGGCCGGTGCGAGTCCTGTCGGACAATGCGTCCACTGTAGCTTACATCAATCGCCAAGGGGGTACCGGCAGCGTGGCCCTGGAGGCAGAAGCGGCGGCCTTGTTCAACTGGGTGCAAACTCGCCTTCCAGCAATCTTGGCGGCTCACATTGCGGGCGTAGACAATGTCCAGGCCGATTTTCTCAGCAGAGTGCGGGTGGACCCCGGAGAATGGGAGCTAAACCCACAGGTTTACGCACAAATCGTCCGGCGGTGGGGTCCACCCATCATGGATCTCATGGCGACCTTTCAATCAGCCAAGACAGGGCGCTTCTTCAGCAGGCGAAGGGAGCGCATGTCCGAGGGGCTCGACGCTCTCATTCGGCCGTGGCCAACGTCCGGTCTTCTTTATGTCTTTCCTCCGTGGGCTCTGATCGGCCGGGTCGTACAACGTATTGAGAGCCACCGGGGTCGCGTGTTACTGGTGGCCCCGGAGGCCCTGGTATGCCGATCTGGTCCGGTTGAGCGACGGCGTTCCTTGGCTCCTGCCCACTCTACCGGATCTTCTTCTTCAGGGTCCCTTGCGGATGCCCCAAGTGGATCGATTCTCGCTTACGGTTTGGCCATTGAGAGGGCTCGGCTGAAAAGGAAGGGCTACTCCCCCGCGGTGATTTCTACCCTTCTGCGGGCGAGGAAAACGTCCACTTCTCTTACTTACGTTCGGATTTGGAGGATTTTTGAAGACTGGTGCTCCCGGCGGGGAGTCCGGGCGGCGACGGTTTCAGTGCCCGTCGTTTTAAGTTTTCTTCAGGATGGTTTCGATAAGGGCCTTGCGGCTAGTTCCCTAAAAGTCCAGCTGGCGGCTATCTCGTGTTACCGCGGCAAGGTTTTGGGTCGTCTGCTCGGGGCTCATCCGGATGTACGCCGATTCCTTACGGCTGTTTTTCATTTGCGGCCCTCCCGCAGAGTTTTCGTTCCTCCTTGGGACTTGAATTTAGTTCTGAGGGCCCTGGTTCGTGAACCTTTTGAGCCCCTGCGCAGGGCGTCTCTGAAAGATCTCACGCTGAAGGCGGTTTTTCTTGTAGCCATCTGTTCGGCACGGCGCATTTCAGATCTGCATGCATTGTCCTGTCGAGAGCCTTTCTTGTCTTTTTCCGCGGATCGGATCGTTCTCCGTCCGGTTCCTTCCTTTCTGCCAAAGGTGGTGTCTCCCTTTCACATGAATCAGGCAGTGTTTCTTCCAGTGCTTTCTTCGCAATCTGTCGGGTCAACGGACAAAGGTCTTCTCCGGCTCGATGTGGGTCGTACGCTCCATCGTTATTTAAAGGTTACCGAGTCTTTTCGGAAATCTGACCGGCTTTTCGTGCTCTTCGGGGGTGCGCGTAAAGGGGAAGCGGCGGCTAAAGCCTCCATTGCTAGATGGCTCAAAGAGGCGATCGCGTCCGCGTATCTGTTGCAACAGCGGTCTGTTCCGGAGGGTCTGAGGGCTCATTCTACTAGGGCTCAGGCGACCTCTTGGGCGGAGTATAGCCTGGTTCCGCCGGCAGATATCTGTAGGGCAGCCACTTGGTCGTCTCTGCATGCTTTCAGTAGACACTATCGCTTAGATGTGTCAGCGGCTCGGGATTCCTGTTTTGGTTCGGCGGTTCTGCGCGCCGGATGGCAAGGTCCCGCCCGGTCTTAACTGCTCTGTTACATCCCGATGTTGGAGGACTAAACTGGATTACCGAACAGGAAATGGAAATTACACTAACCTGGTAATTGTAGTTCCTGGAGGGTCCAGTTTAGTCCTCCTTCCCTCCCGACTATCTGCTAATGTGGTGCGGCGCGCCTTTCCGAACGGTTGATATTAAGACGGTTCCTCTTGCCGTTCGGTCCCTCTGTGGCAGCCGCGTTTTTTGCTGAGGCTCTTCCCTGTCTCGGGGGTTCAGGCAGCTCCTGAACTTCTGGTGGGGAGCGGTGTTTTGATTCCTGAGGCGTCGGTGCCGGCGCAATGCAGTGTTCTGACTTCCTCGTTTGGGGAGGGGGTTGGATATTCCTTGGGGGGGAACAAATTGTTCTTTAATTAGGTCATTTTGTATATTAATCTAATGTGTTGCTTCGTTAAGTATGCTTTGTTACTAGTACACTGGGGACTTCTGGGAGCTCCTGCTGCATATATACTACAGAAGATTTGATTGGTCCAGTCTCCCGGCTGCAGGAGGAGGGGCACTACCCGATGTTGGAGGACTAAACTGGACCCTCCAGGAACTACAATTACCAGGTTAGTGTAATTTCCATGTTGTCAACCTCCTCCGGCAGCTTTGGAGACTGAGAAATTTCACACTTGTGATGTCACTGGTATATAAGCACTGGAACCGCCTCCTCACACCAGTTATCAGTCTCCAAAGCAGCTAGAGGGTGGTGAGCCCAGGGGTTTCAGGGCTCACTTGAACGATTAAGCAGAATTTAAATTGAATTTAAACTGAATTTAAAAAAAGAAAAAAAAAAGGTTAGACTGTGAAGAGCAAATTCTGAGGGGAGCTATTTTAAAGGCTCTATCTGGACATTATGCGGCTGATCTGGCCTCTGTTGTCTGGTCCTCCTTTCTTGTTAGCTTGATTATTTTCCATTCTTAGGACCAGTCGGAAACCTGCTGAATAGCGGCAGCAAGCTGAGGGGAGGACCGGCAGCTGATTACCGGGCTGAGCGAGAAAGGCTCAGGTGTCACTGAAGGGCTGAGCTCGGCGTGTGCAGAAGACTTGCCTGCCAGTGCCTAGAGCTGTCCTATACATTTGGAGCTGCTTCGGGGGAGTTTTTCAACCCTGACGATAAAGTCTTCAGTCGTCTGCCTTGGAGGGGAAGCATGAGCCTGACAGTTACCGGCAGTTCGCCAGAGGCACAGGAGGTAGGAAGCCGTTATTAGGCGGGAACAGCAAGTTGTTTGGTGTGACAGGCCAGACCGCGTGGGAAATCGCCGTTGCAATCTCAGGGCTTCAACTGTTGATATTTCATCTAGGAAGCTTCGATTTTAGCCGGGTCTTCAGATTCTAGCTGGGGGGTCGAGTCTGAAAGTACAGCATGTTTTAAAAAAAAAAAAAAAAAGTGTTTTTCTTTGCGGGTGACTTGGCTTTGCTGAGGCAAAGAGGTGTTAGTGTACCATGCCAGCCAAGCAGCTCTGCCTCATGTGTTAGACCAGGAGGAGTTCCCTAACGCAAGAAGGTGTCTGCAGGGGTTGCAGTCTTGAGTCTGAGGCTAGGGACCTATCTCCCGAGCCAGAAGCAGGGGGGCAAGAGATTTTGAGGGAGGTGGTGGAGCCCACTGTTTGCTTCTCTGCCTGCTCCTGAGCCGGGGCCCAGTACTTCAGCGTGGGAACCCCCGGTTTCGCAGCCACCTGGTGCGGGAACTTTGGCGACTATTTTTTCCTCAGATTTTATGGCTCTGATTCAAAAGGCTTTAGGTAGCCCACCGGGGGTACCAGTAGCGGGTACTTCAGGGACTGCACCCAGGGAAAAGAGGCCGTCTTCTCCGTTGACGGCAGACGTTTCTGGCGTCAGCGCTGAGAGAGCCAGAGGAGATAGGGATCAGTTGGAGCTGTCAGTCCTTTCAGAGGACATATGCTCAGAAGACGCAGATATGGAAGAGGGTCTGGAAGAGGACTTAGAGGAAGGTGAGATAAGGGACCAGGAAGACCAAGCAAGGGTGGTGCGGGTGTTCCGTAGGGAGGAATTACCGGCGCTCATAGCTGAGTCCCTCAAGACTCTTAATATGCCTACCGGAGGACCGGCAGAGGATTCTGCCCTGGAAGATCCCTTGCTGCAGGCCTTTCAGAAAACTCAGAAGGCATTCCCAGTGCATAGAGTGTTTTAAGGAAATGATTCAAGAAGAGTGGGATATGCCGGAAGCCGCGCTTAAGGGG
The DNA here is from genome assembly GCA_033557465.1 of Ichthyophis bannanicus. Lineage (NCBI taxonomy): Eukaryota > Metazoa > Chordata > Amphibia > Gymnophiona > Ichthyophiidae > Ichthyophis > Ichthyophis bannanicus. The sequence continues at coordinate 388,033,559 of CM066033.1, read as the reverse complement.
TCTAGAGTTATGGCGAGGCTTTACCCTCTGGTGGATCAGGATAGGGAGTTATTCAAAGCTCCAAGAGTGGATGCCGCAGTGGCAGCGGTGACCAAGAAAACTACCATCCCAGTGGAAGGATCAGTGGCGCTGAAAGATGCGCAGGATCGTAAATTAAAGACCTTGCTAAAACAAGTCTTTAAAGCAAATGCGCTATCCTTACAGGCATCTTTTTGCGGGGCCTGGGTAGCTGGAGCCTGTTTACGGTGGGCACAGTGAATTCAGGGGGAGCACTCGGGGGAAGAGACTGAGGATGCATCCAGGTTGGAATTCGGCGCAGCGTATTTGGCGGATATTCATTATGATCTTATCTGGGGGTTGGCAAAGAGTATGGTTTCGGTGATCGCGGGACGGAGATGTCTTTGGCTGCAGAATTGGGCAGCAGATGGTTCGTCCAAGGCGAGGTTGAGTAGACTTCCTTTTTGCGATAAGTTACTTTTTGGAGAAGAGTTGGACAAGTTAGTAAAGGATTTGGGAGAATCCAAGGGTGGTAGGTTACCAGAGGACAAACAACGGCAAGGGCGTCCCGGTCCTGGGGCTTAGGGGCAGCAACGGGTGTTTCACCATTTTCGCCCTACAAGGTTTGGTCAGGGGCAGCGGGGGTGTTTCCCTGGACGAAGTCAAGGTTTTCTAGGATTTCGAAGAGCGAGCAGGGGATTTTTGCTGCCTCCGCTTCCTCCTCTTTCAGAAAATCACAATGAAGCCAGGGGGGTTCAGGCAAGACTAGTTCCCGTGGGAGGGCGTCTGCAGGATTTTTACCCTGCCTGGGCCCAACTCACGTCCGATCGGTGGGTGTTAGAGGTCATTCGAGAAGGGTATGCGTTGGAGTTGCAGTGTCCGGTGACCATTTCTTTCGTTCGGTCGCCGTGCAAGGCAAGCGCAAAGTGCAAGGCAGTGTGGGAGACAGTACAAAGGCTGTTATTTCTCAAGGCAATTGTGCCGGTTCCTGCAGACCAGTTCGGTTGCGGTCGATACTCCATCTATTTTGTGGTGCCAAAGAAGGAAGGCACGTGGCGACCTATCCTGGATCTAAAAAGGGCAAATCGCTGTCTCCGCGTTTCTCATTTTCAGATGGAGACTCTCAAGTCAGTCATCATGGCGGTGAGAAAGGGGGAGTTTGACGTCCTTGGATCTATCGGAGGCGTATCTGTACATTCCGATACGGCAAGAACATCAAAAATTCCTCCGCTTTGCAGTGCCTATGGGGCATTTTCAGTTTCAGGCCCTTCCTTTTGGCCTGGCGACCGCTCCATGCACCATCACCAAGGTGATGGTGGTGGCGGCGGCCTTACGGAAGGAAGGGGTGTTAGTGCACCCGTATCTGGACGATTGGTTGATCCGGGCAAAGTCTCGGGAAGAGAGTGTTTCGGCTACTTCCAAAGTGGTAGCTCTGCTGCAGAGTCTCGGTTGGGTAGTCAACATGTCCAAGAGCAAGTTGGACCCATCTCAAAACCTGGAGTATCTGGGAGCACATTTCGACACGAAGGACGGTCGAGTATTTCTACCCAGGCAGCGGGCACTCTGGCTCAGGCACTTGATTCGACAGTTTCTCAGCAAGCGGTGTCCCACTGCCTGGGACTACCTAAAAGTATTGGGAACCATGGCAGCAATGCTGGAATTGGTGCCGTGGGCACGGGCTCACATGAGGCCTTTGCAGAGAGCGCTGTTAAGGAGGTGGTCGCATCAAAGGGATTCCCTGTCCCAGAGGTTGGCGTGCCCGCCACAGACGTGCCAAGCTCTCCAATGGTGGCTGACTCCAGGCAGCTTGGAGAAAGGAATGTCATTAGAGATACCGGCATGGATATCCCTGACAACAGATGCCAGTCTACAGGGCTGGGGAGCCCATTGTCAGGGTCGCCTGGCGCAGGGACAGTGGTCCGCCCTGGAACAGACTTGGTCAATCATCAGATTGGAGTTGAGAGCGGTAGCATTGGCTCTGCAAGAGTTTCGCCCGTATCTTCGGGAGACTGCCGTGCAAGTGTTCTCAGACAACGCGACTGCGGTGGCTTACATAAACCGACAGGGAGGCACCAGCAGTATGGCGCTAGAAGCCAAGGCAGAGAGTTTTCTCGAATGGGCCGAGAAGAATCTAGTGGCTTTGTCGGCAGCACATGTTGTGGGGGGTGGACAATGTAGAGGCCGATTTCTTGAGTCGGGTGAAGGTAGACCCAGGAGAGTGGGTTCTGCATCCAGAGGTGTTCAAAATGGTGGTTCGGCGCTGGGGGGAGCCGGTGATGGATCTCATGGCCACCTTTCAGTCGGCAAAAGCCGGACGCTTCTTCAGCAGACGCAGGGAGAGAATGGCGGAAGGTCTGGACACTCTTGTTCAGGCTTGGCCAGAAGGGCAACTCCTGTATGTGTTGCCTCCGTGGGTGTTAATCAGTCGGGTGTTGCAGCGGATAGAGCATCACAAAGGGCGAGTGATCCTAATTGCTCCGGATTGGCCAAGAAGGCCATGGTACGCAGACTTGGTAAGGCTTTTGGTGGGGGAGCCCTGGAAGCTTCCTTCTTCGCAAGGACCTTCTAACGCAGGGACCTCTTTGCATGCTTCAAGTGGATCGATTCTCGCTTACGGCCTGGCTATTGAGCGGGCTAGATTGACGGCGAGGGGTTATTCGAGGGCGGTGATTTCTACCTTGCTGAAAGTGAGACGGAGGTCTACGTCGATGGCATATGTTAGACTATGGCGTATTTTTGAAGCCTGGTGTGCGGATAAGGAGGTCGTGCCCTTGAAGGCTTCAGTACCGCAGGTGCTAGCATTCTTACAGGGTAGTTTTCAAAAAGGCTTAGTGGCAGCGTCGTTGAGTCCAGTTGGCAGCGTTGTCCTGTTATAGGGGTAAGGTGCAGGGCAACTCGCTGGGAAGTCATACGGATGTTAAGCGTTTTTTGAGAGCGGTGACTCTACTGCGGCAGCTGCGTAAACGTTTCGTTCCGGCCTGGGATCTTCCGTTGGTCTTAGAGGCGTTGAGTAAAGCGCCTTTTGAGCCTTTAGCGGAGACCTCGTTAAAGGATCTGACTCTTAAAGTGGTGTTCTTAGTGGCGATTGCTTCAGCGAGAAGAGTTTGAGTTGCAAGCCTTGTCTTGTAGGAAGCCCTTTCTCTCTTTCTCGGATTCAAAAGTAGTTTTGCGGACGGTGCCGTCTTTCTTGCCGAAGGTAGTATCGGCTTTTCATGTGAATCAAGTGGTATCCTTGCCGGTATTCGCGATGAACAGTAAGGGGCAAGTCACGGAACGGCTCCATTGTTTAGTTATTAGGCGAGCATTAAAGAAGTATGTAGCTAGAACGGCTAGTTTCCGTAAGTCTGACAGACCGTTCTGTTTGCGGGCGCAAGACAAGGAGAGGCAGCCTCTAAAGGGTTGATTGCCCGATGGTTGAGAGAGGCGATAGCGTCAGCGTATATTTTACATGGCCGAGTAGTTCTGGAGGTACTAACAGCTCATTCCACTAGAGCACAGGCGGCGTCTTGGGCGTAGTGTGGTTTGGTGCCACCAGCCAAAATCTGTAAAGCAGCGACATGATCGTCATTACATTCTTTCGTGAAGCATTACCGTCTTGATGTGCAAGCAGAAAGGGACTCCTGTTTTGGATCGGCTGTGCTTCAGGCTGGCTTAGCAGGTCCCTCCCGTTAGGTATTTCACTGCTCTTTTACATCCCCACAGATTCCGGGACTAGACTGGAGGGATGATCAGGAAGGTTAAATTAGACTTACCTGCTAATTGTAGTTCCTGGAGGAACTCCAGTCTAGTCCCGTGTCCCGCCCTATTTTGCTGATGGTTGGTGGCCTCAAGCATGACTTCCTTTACAGGTAAGCAATTTGTTTAGTATGTTAGGTTTTGGGTCATGGTAGGGCAGGGGTGTTCTCGGGGGTCTGCGGTACATGGCATCTTTGTTTTTTGCTCATAGAGGAAAATGGGGACCTCGAGGCATAGACAGTATCTAAAGCAAGTGTAAATAGTTGGACCTAAGGTCCTGTAAAGTTAACTGAGTATTTACCTTTCTGCAATTCACTACTTACTTGTTGCTCCGGTGAGTCTGCTTTGTCAATAGGTTAACTGGTGTGAGGAGGCGGTTCCAGTGCTTATATACCAGTGACATCACAAGTGTGAAGTTTCTCAGTCTCCAAAGCTGCTGGAGGAGGTTGACAACCCACAGATTCCGGGACTAGACTGGAGTTCCTCCAGGAACTACAATTAGCAGGTAAGTCTAATTTAACCTTCAAAACAATGGCATCCTTGCCACTAAAGTATCTGATTTGGAAGGTATCTCTTATTTCCCTCAGGGCTGCTACTTCAGCCAGAAGAATCTTTGAACTTCAAGCCTTAGTCACATATGAGTCCTATATGCATTTCCATCATGATATAGTAGCTTTACAAACACATCCTAAGTTATTACCAAAAGTAATTTAATCTTTTCCTAGCAACATAAAAAGTGTGCCTACCGTCTATTCTAAGCCTCATAGGCATATTCTGGATTGTACATGAGCTTTTGCTTATTACCTGGAAAGGACCGTCCTTCACAAAGTCAGCTTTTCAGCTCCTTAGACTCCCAACAGAATTGATACTCCAGTGGCAAAGAGTGCACTAGCTAAGGCCATCTATTCAATTCTGTTATGATCAAGCTGATGTTCCTCTGACCAATGGAGTCAAACCTCATCAGATTAAAGTCACAACTGCTAAAATAGCCATCTTGAAATTTTCACTAGAGAGCATCTTCAAAGTAGCTCTCTCTTCTTCACCTTATACCCTTACATAACATAACGTAGTATATGACAGCAGATAAAGACCAGTATGGTCCATCTAGTCTGCCCAGCAAGGCGGCAAGAGTAGGTGCACCTGCCGCTCTGTCAAGGTCACCTCTCTCCATGCCTTTGTTTAGGGGTGACCCACCACTCCATGTAGGTCACCCCTATTTGTTGAAATAAGAGTTAGTTATGTTTGTTTTGATTGTATCCTATTGCTATAAAGCAGGCATGTCCAACAGGAAGATCGCAGAGGGGTCAGAGTTAGATCGCCAGCCCCACTTGGCTCCATCTCTCCAGCAGCTCGCCCCATCGCTAGCAGAGAGCTTGTGCCGGCAGGTCGTCTGCCGAGGACTTGCTGCCGCTGCTGATCCTTTGCCTGTTTCTTTTCCCTACCTGCCGGAATCTTGCCTGCGGGTGTATTGGGGGCGCATGTTGTTTTCGTGCCAATAGTTTGTGGGTACCCCAGGGGACCGCTGCCCGTGCCCCGCGATGAGATGCCACAGGCCTGGCATCATACCTGGTCTCCCGTCTCTCAGAATCACACATTCCTGCCCCTGCTCCAACACCCCTTAGAAGTGTGTTATATACCGGGCGATATCTATTCGCCCGGGCTTTACCTGAATACACTTACCGTATTAGTTTTGTCGTGTGCTGGTCGTTGGTCGCTTTATAGTTCGCTTTCATTAAACGTTTTTGGGCAGACACAACAAAGTGTCAAGAACTTGGTAATTTTGGCAGGCTTTTCCAATTTTGTTCTAATTTGCCTATGCCTTGCCTTTGAATTAGTTCAAACCACTGTGATGTTTGCCTCTGCAATTTCATTTTGCCTAGCCTTTGCTTTGATTCTACACTGTGTGCAGAATTTATTAAATTGCGTGTGGTGGTATTTGAACTTGTTTGGCGGTATGTGATTTTATCTGGTTTGCTGGACAGGTGTTTGGGATTTTTTGATGATTGTTTGGTGGTATTTGATTGGTGTAGTACGATGAATTCTTATTTTTACTTTTAGAACTGCATGTGTGGTTTTGGCATCTTCAGTCCTTGTATTGCACATCATCCAGAGGTCTTCAGTTCCTGTTGATCTTTAATACTTTGGGACAGTGGAAGTTTTGGATCAGATTCAGCCAGTGTTTATACTAACTTAGCAGATTTGGCCTTCTTACATCCAGCCACCCCAGTATAACAAAGAAGAGTGTTCCAAAGAAGAGCAAAACCTACCACTTTCATGATGAATGGGAAATGGACTACTTCTTCATCATGGTGAAAGACAAGTGTTATTGTCTAACTTGTAATGGCCCAGTATCCTTGCCCAAAAAGGGTAATCTGAAACTAATTTGAAACTTAATTTTCATGGTGATAGATCACCGGCACTTTTGACCAGAAAATGTAGATCACGATCTGTTTGTTTTACATGCCTGCTATAAAGGGATCTCCAGGAACAAGCAGGAATATATTCTTCACATATGGGTATCGTCGGTACCAAAGGAGCCTGTGCAGGAACGCTACCCAGCGTCCAATAGGAAAGCTTTTGGGAGTATCCCACAGCGCCTGCATGCTGCCTTCCTGCCTTTCCAACTCTCCCTCTTCAGTTCTTCATTTTCCGTGGAGCCGACAGGACACACCCTGTCACCGCAGAAAATCTGTTCTTATTCTTTTGTTTTTTTGTGGTCACGTCTGCCTTCATTCGATGCCTACCGGTACTGCCAGTTCTCCAGGACCAAGCAGGAAGTCAGTCCTCACATATGGGTGACGTCGGCGCCGACGGAGCCCTCGCGGAGCAATTTTCCCCAGCTTTCAAAGAAAGCCTTTGGGAATTGCAGCGCGCATGCGCGGTCTCCTTCCCGCCCAAGGGTGCCATCTTAGCCAGTCTTCTTTTTTCCGCGGAGCCCTACAGACGTACCCGTCGTGTCCCCGCTGAAAAAGTTGATTTTAGTGATTTATTTCTCTTTTTTCCTTCGGTTCGACGCCGGTCTTTTTCCTGCCCGGACTCGCGACGCCGTTGCGAGTCCTTCTCTTATTTTTCGGTTTTTCTGATTTTTGGTCAGTTTCGTTTTTCGGTTTTTCGCTGGCAGCCCGGTCCTTTGACCTTGCAGGGGCCCTTTTTCCCCCGATGGCTGCCAGTGGTTTCAAGCGGTGTGTTCAGTGTGACAGAAATATGTCACTGACTGACACACGATAATTGCCTCCGCTGCCTGGGCCCGGATCACGAAGAACTGATCTGTGGGGCCTGCGGCAAAATGTCCTCCAAAGCGTTAAGGAGTCGGCGGCACCAGCGGGAACGAATCTTCGCTGACCCCGGCCGTACCCGGACCTCGTCGGAGGCCTCGGCGTCCAGAGGTTCCAGCTCTGACCATCGCCGAAGTTCCTCCGACAGGGGTTCTCCCTCCAGGGACCATCGACGGAAGGTAAAACCCGTGAGGGCGGCGTCAGTGGACGCTCCTGGCTCCGCGAGGGCCAGGTCGCATAGCCCCGACAGCCGTCCCGGGTCTTTGGAGAAGGAGCACCTCCCGAAGCGACCTCGTCTGGAGTCGGAGTTGCCTGCTCGGGTAAGTCCTGTAGTCCTCCTGGACTCGCCTCCGAGAGGTCCGACGTCGGGGCCCGAGTCGGGGGCTGCTGGGTCACCTGAGGTCAGACTCAGGTTGATGGCCTTGGAGAGCAGACTATCTGCCTTCATGGACCAGCAGCGGGCACTGATCGCTAGCCTCGCTGGCGCCACTGCCCCGACCGCCGGGACGTCGACGTCTAAGTCGACCCCAGAGACCGAGCCGATCCTCGAGTCCATGCGAACTCGAGTCGATCCTCGGTCGAGGTCACCCTCGGCCTCCCGTTCGGGACCGAGGTCGTCGACGCCAACTCCCTCGGTGTCGGGGCGGCCGACGCCTCCGCCTGCCCGAGCCGACCCCACCGATTCCTCCTCGGAGTCAGCCTGGGAGTCTGAAGAGGAAGAGTTACCTGATTCGTTTCGGACTCGGTGTGTCCCCTCGGACTCCCCTGAGTCCGAACCTCGGAAGCAGTCCCCTCCGGAGGATGCCCGGTTCTCAGACTTCGTCAGGGATATGGCCAAGGCTTTGGCCTTCCGGATCCCGAGGAGGAGCCTCGAGCCGAAGAGCTCGACGCCCTTCAGTATGACTCCTCCCGCCAGGGAACACTTTACTGTACCGGTTCCTCCCATGCTGGAACGACTACTCTTCCGCATGTGGGAGAGTCCGGCATCGTCGCCGGTATTAAGCAAGCGGGTTGATTCCATCTATCGAGTCCGCAAGAGTCCTGGCTTCCAAAAAGCACAGCTGCCGCACCATTCCATGGTAGTGGAATCGGCCATGCATAGGCTTAAGAGCCAAAAGATGCACTCCTCGGTGCCTCCTGGCAGGGAGGCCCGTAACCTGGATGGCCTTGGTAAGAAGTGTTTCCAGGGCTCTATGCTTGCTTGTCGTGTCCAGACCTACCAGCTCTACATGGGCATGTATCTCCGAGACCTGGCTAAAGAGATAGCCGGATTCTCCGCTGGGCTGTCCGAGGAACCTTTGCAGAGGTTCCTGGCCTTGACAACTGGTATTCGGGAATGCTCCAAATTCATGTCCCGAGCAGCCTATGATGGCTTTGAAGCATCGGCTCGAGTGGCCGCAGCCGGCATCGGTGCCCGCCAACAGGCTTGGCTTCAGTCGTCTGACCTTGAACCCTGGGTGCAGGACAAGTTGGTCGATGTCCCCTGCCGAGGTGAGAACCTCTTTGGCAAGCCCATGGCTGAAAAGGCTGCACAAATCTAGACGGAGACTCTCACCAGGACTAGGCTTTCTAGGAAGACCTCCGCCCCTTCCCAGAAAAAGAAGGGCTTGGGAAAGAAGTCCTCCTTTTACCCGAGAAAGGCGGCTGCCTATAAACACTACCCTCAATATCAGGCCTCCGTAGCTCCCCAACAGGGCCAGCAGGCCAAGGGACGGGGTAACGGGTCCCGTAGGCAGCAAGCCCCCAAGCCTGCACCACCAGCCCCTGCTCAGCAGGGTGGGGGTTTTTGACTTCATCAGCATAGCCTCTCCCCCTCAGCTGGCTCCTCCCAGCACGGGAGGCCGGCTGGTTCACTTCGCCCACAGGTGGTCCAACATCACTTCAGATGCCTGGGTGCTTCAAGTCGTAAGAGAAGGCTATCTTCTCCACTTCCACCAGGTCCCTCCCTCTTATTTTCCGGGAGAACCTCCATGACTCCCTCTGCACAGGGACTTACTCCTTCAGGAGTTAGCAAGTCTTCTTCAGGAACAGGCTGTGGAACCGGTGCCCCACCACCTGAGAGGTCAAGGCTTTTATTCCAGGTATTTCCTAATATCAAAAAGGACAGGAGGCCTCAGACCCATCCTGGACTTGCGCAACCTCAACAAGTTCCTCGTGCGGGAAAAGTTCAAGATGCTTACCCTTGGAATCCTTCTGCCCTACCTCCAGCAGGGAGATTGGCTATGCTCCTTGGATCTAAAGGATGCCTACACGCACATCCTCATCCACCCAAGCCACCGCCAATACCTAAGGTTTGTGGTGGCAGGAAATCATTACCAGTACAGAGTACTGCCCTTTGGCCTATCCTCCGCACCGCGAGTCTTCACAAAATGTCTCGCGGTGGTGGCGGCCTATCTCCGGCTTCACGGCCTCTGTCTTTCCGTACCTCGACGACTGGCTCATCAGAGCATCGTCCTCTCCGGAAGTCACCAATGCCACACACCGCACGGTGACTCTTCTGCAGTACTTGGGCTTTGTCATAAACTTCGCAAAGTCCACTTTGCTCCCCTCACAGGATCTCGAGTTCATCGGCGCAAGACTGCACACTCCTCAGGCACGAGCTTTCCTGCCTCTCGACAGGGCTCAACGGCTCATGGACCTAGCCGGCCGTTTTCGCAGCCAGTCCCTGGTCTCAGCCAGGCGCTTCCTGAGACTACTCGGCCATATGGCTTCCACTGTCCACGTGACCCCCAATGCCCGCCTGAATATGCGGCCTGCTCAATGGTGCCTTCGCAAGCAGTGGCAACAAGCCACCGGCGGACTAGCCGACTTAGTGCGCGTCTCCGGGCCGCTGGCCTCTTCTCTACAGTGGTGGCTTCATCGGCCGAACCTGGTGCTCGGAATGCCTTTTCAGTCACCTCAGCCGGCTCAAGTGCTGACGACCGATGCTTCCCTCCTGGGTTGGGGAGCACATTGCCAAGGGGCATGTACTCAAGGTCTCTGGACCGCGTGGGAGTCTGCTCAGCAGATCAACTTCCTGGAGCTCAGAGCAATCCGTCTGGCTCTCAAGGCTTTCTCCCACCTGACTTCTCACCAGTCCGTCCTTGTCCAGACGGACAATCAAGTTGCCATGTTCTACGTGAACAAACAGGGGGGCACGGGCTCCTTCCTTCTCTGCCGAGAAGCTCAGAAGCTCTGCTCTTGGGCCGTCAGTCACGGCATTCTTCTCAAGGCAGTTTATCTCCCAGGCCAAGAAAATTGCCTGGCGGACAAACTCAGCAGGATCCTCCAGCCGCACGAGTGGCGTCTGGATCCCTTGGTAGTTCAGAAACTTTTTCTGAAGTGGGGACTCCCCACGATGGATCTCTTTGCCAGTCCTCTCAACCGGCAACTTCCTCGCTTCTGCTCTCGTCAGCCACATCCCCTTCGAGTAGCGGCAGATGCTTTTCTACTCTCATGGTCGGAGAGCCTTCTGTATGCTTTTCCTCCCATCCCGCTAGTCTCTCGAACTCTTTTTCAAGGTTCTCCGAGACAAAGCTTCCATGATCCTGGTGGCTCCTCGCTGGCCCAGACAGCCGTGGTTTCCACTCCTGCTGCAATTAGCGGTAGAGGATCCGTTCCCTCTGGGGTTTCAACCGGATCTCCTAACACAGGATCAGGGGTCTCTGCTACACCCCAACCTCAGATCTCTCAATCTAATGGCCTGGCTGCTGAAAGGGTAGTCCTTGCTCCCCTTCTACTGCCGGCAGAGGTGGAAGAGGTCGTCCTAGCTTCTCGGCGACCTTCTACCCGCAAATGCTACGCCCTTAAATGGCGTCGCTTTTCCGTTTGGTGTGCCCAGCAGTCTCAGGATCCCTTCTCCTGCTCGGTGTCGGTGATCTTGCAGTACTTGCTCTACCTCTCTAATCTGGGACTTAAGTCCAACTCCGTCAAAGTTCACCTCAGTGCTCTTTCAGCACATCATGTGCCGGTGGACGGCAGACTTCTTTCCAGCGACCCTCTCGTAGCGAGGTTTCTCCGAGGTCTCCTTCTACTTAAACCACCTCTGCGCCCGCCAGCTCCTGACTGGGATCTGAATGTGTTTTTAAAGCGGATCACCTGTCCGCCTTTTGAACCTATGGCTACCTGTTCTCTCCGTTTCCTTTCTTGGAAAACTTTATTCCTGATAGCCCTCACTTCCGCTAGACACGTAAGTGAATTGCAGGCCCTCGTGTCTGATCCCCCTTACACTCGGTTCTACAAAAATAGGGTAGTCCTACGGACTCACCCAAAATTTCTTCCAAAAGTGGTCTCCCCTTTTCACATCAATCAGGAGGTGGTACTTCCGACCTTCTTTCCCAGGCCACACTCCAGCCGAGCTGAAATGGTCCTACATACCCTGGACTGTAGAAGGGCATTGAACTTCTACCTTGACCGTACGCGGGAGCACCGTAAAGCTGCTCAGCTTTTTGTGTCTTTTGACCCCAATAAATTGGGGCTCCCGGTCTCCAAGCGTACTCTGTCCATCTGGGTTGCTGACTGTATCGCTTGGGCTTATGGGGCAGCCGGACTCTCGTTAGAAAGTCGAGTCATGGCTCATTGTGTTCGGGCGAAGGCTACGTCAGTGGCTTACCTCCGCTCTGTTCCACTGGCAGACATCTGCCGGGCCGCTACTTGGTCTTCGAGCCAGATTTTTGCGGTCCATTACTGTCTCGAGAGGGAGTCCCGCAGGGACAGTGCTTTCGGACAGGCAGTCCTCCGAAATCTCTTCGAGGTTTGAGCAACTCCTACCCTCCATCCCGGATGGGGGCTACCGGTGGGTAATAATTCAGTGAAGATTCCTTCCTTCTGTGCCGCTGAGCTAGAGGGAGCTCATTTTTGTGCTTAGGGTCTCCGGTAGCCTTAAGCTTGGGAGTCCCATATGTGAGGACTGACTTCCTGCTTGGTCCTGGAGAAAGCGTAGTTACTCACCTGTAACAGGTGTTCTCCAGGAGCAGCAGGAATCAGTCCTCACAACCCTCCCTCCTCCCCTTGGAGTTGCAATCATCTGCTTAAGTTTTTTTGCAAATTTTTATGCTGTCTTTTAGCTATGTCATCAGACTGGCTAAGATGGCACCCTTGGGCGGGAAGGAGACCGCTCATGCGCGCTGCAATTCCCAAAGGCTTTCTTTGAAAGCTGGGGAAAATTGCTCCGCGAGGGCTCCGTCGGCGCCGACGTCACCCATATGTGAGGACTGATTCCTGCTGCTCCTGGAGAACACCTGTTACAGGTGAGTAACTACGCTTTCTCTTTTCTTTTTCAAAAAAAAACAAAACAAAACTATCTTTCTGAAAGATTTCTTTCTTCAGGGGCCTTTCCCCTCTCGGTGCTAGGCGCCATTTTGGGCACTAGGCCCACTTTTCTCAAACATGGAGAAACCAGCTAGTGGTTTCAAGAAATGTTCTAAGTGTGGCAGTACCATATCCGTCACCGACACTCATGACTGGTGTCTTAAATGTTTAGGTCCTGACCATTCTCCATCAGAGTGTCTCTCCTGCAGTAAGATGACCAAGAGGGGCCTGCAGAATAGAGCTGCAAAACCCTGTACCCGTTTTGCTGCAGATACGATGTCAGTTGCATCGACGTCTTCCAGGGCTTCATCTTCCTCCCATGGATCTCAGGTAATTAAACCTAAGTCTTTTAAGACTGGCCGGTCCTCAAAGGGTAGATCTCCTTCCAGGTATCGAGATGCCACTGGCGTTGCCCTTGAGGAAAGTTCACCGGCAAAACAGCCCCGGTGGGAGGCTTCGGCTTCCAAAGCATTAACGGGGCTCCAGAATACTCCAGAGGCTTCCACCTCTGCAGAACTACTGGTGCCATGTTCTGAGGTCATGACCGCTTCAATCGGTACCGACAACCAAGCATCGGCAGAGGCGATGGATCAGAGAATACTCGCTATGGAATGCAGTCTAGCGGCTCTCTTAGCAGCTTTGGTACCGTTAAGACCACTACAGACGGTTCCACAGGTATCGGTACCGACATCGATGTCAGTATGCTTCCCCTCATGCCGAGCCTTGAGTCTATCTCAGGTATCGAAAGATCAGTGCCAAGATACCCTGATACCGACTTCGAACGGTACTGGTACCGTGCTTTGCAGGAACACCCGGCACAGAGATACTTCGAATCTTCCGATTCCAATGACTCTGACGGTACTAGAGCAATGCTTCTGGAGGATCCATCTCCTCTTCAGCGTAGAATGTCTCCTCCAAAAGACATGTCCTTCCAGGATTTCATACGTGATTTAGCTCGAGGTCTTGCAATCACGGTGACTCTAGAAAAGGAACCCAGAGCAGAAGAATTAGAAAATTTTCAATACCCTAAGGCTCCTAAAGAGGCAGCTACTCTGCCCATTCATAGGATCTTGCATGATCTTTTGCTAGGAATGTGGGAAACTCCTTTAACGGGGTCTCCACACTCTCGACGACTCGATACCTTGTACCGAGTTCCAAGCTGTCCTGGTTTTCAAAAGACTCATTTACCACACCATTCAATGGTAGTGGAATCGGCCATGCGTGGGATTAAGAGTGCTAAAATGCATTCTTCCAATCCAGGTTGTGAATCGAGGACACTCGATGCCTTTGGGCGTCGATGCTTCCAATCCTCCACGTTGTCAGCCAGGATCAGCTCTTACATTCTCTATATGGGAATGTTCCTCAAGGAGGTTGCAGGAGACTTGGAGCTCATGAGCCCTCTTATTCCTGAGGACAAAAGAGGGGAATTTCTAACTCTGGTCAAACATGCCCAGGATGTTTCAAAGTTTGTAAACCGTGCAACCTTTGATTGCTTTGAATGCATTAGCAGAACCTCTGCTATCTCCATCGGTGCATGTTGCATTGCCTGGCTCCAGGCATCAGACTTAGAAATATGGGTGCAAGATAAATTGGGAAACATTCCTTGCACAGGAGACAATCTCTTTGGCAAGGATTGGCAAGACAAGGCTAATCAGATTGAATCTGAAAATATCACCTTGAACAGACTATCAGTCTACAGCCAAACCAGCAAAGAAAAAGTCAGTCAAGAAAACCTTTTTCAACAAGAAAGAAGTTTTATCCATCTTGCACCTATCATGGTCACTGTCCAGTTCATATTCCCCAAAAGGGGCAACAGACCAGACAGCAGAGGAAGCCACAAGTTCCAAGAGCTCAGCCTGCTCAGCAGACTCAGCCTCCTCAGGGGCTTTGACTCCTTCCTAGAGAACTTGGTCTTTCTGCCCCTTCAAGGTCCAGAACCCTCCACCATCCCAGGCAGGTTATGCCATTTTTCCAAAAGATGGCAAAAAATAAATAACATCAGAAAACTGGACTCTGTCCATTGTACGAGAGGGGTACAAACTTCATTTTCACAGCATGCCCCCTCCTACAATCATAAAGCAGTTCAATTCTCAAGTCCCTGCCACCAATCTCTTGGGCCAAGAGTTCGCATCACTTCTTGCTCAGGGAGCAATAGAAGAAGTACCAATACCCCAATAGGGAACGGGGTTCTACTCCCCCTATTTTCTCATCCCAAAGAAAACAGGAGGACACAGACCCATACTGGACCTCAGAGAATTAAACAAATATCTGTTCCGAGAAAAGTTCAAGATGATCTCCCTCAGAACACTCCTGCCAAACCTTCAGAGTCAGGATTGACTATGTTCTCTAGATCTAAAGGATACATATACGCATATTCTCATCCATTCAGATCACAGGAAATTCCTTTGATTCCTTTTCCAGGGAAGATACTTCCAATACAAAGTTCTTCCCTTCGGTCTGGCTTCTTCCCCAAGAGTCTTCACGAAATGCATGGCAGTGGTAGCAGCATTCCTGAGAACTCTAGGAATATTAGTCTTCCCCTACTTAGACAACTGGCTCATTTGAGCATCGACAGCTCCAGAAGCCAACTTTGCTCTTTCTCGCATGATGCGAATCCTTCACTATTTGGGATTAGTCATAAAACTCCCAAAATCTCATCTCAACCCTTCTCAGTCCCTGGAATTCATAGGGGCTTGTCTCGATACAAGACAGTCAAGGGCTTTCCTACCACAGCCCCGCTGCCTTCATATAGTACAGCTGGCATCCCAAGCAGTTATGAAAGTCTTCCTCACTGCTCGGGAAATGCTTCAGTTTCTGTGGCATATGGCATCCACTGTCCATGTGGTTCCCTGTGCTCGCCTTCACATGCGAGCAGCCCAGTGGACCCTATCCTCTCAGTGGACACAGGCGTCGGGTCGCCTATCGGACAAAATCAGAAACTCCACACGTCTCATTTCATTCCTTCAATGGTGGCAATCACTGGGAAACCTTCTCATAGGCTCTCCTTTCCAGCAGCCTCTATTCCAAGCCACCCTGCATCCAAGTTGGGTTGGGGGGCTCACTTGCACGATCTCTCAGGGTCTTTGGACCACACAGGAGGCTTGTCTTCACATAAACCTCCTAGAACTCAGAGCCATTTTCCATGCTCTTCGAGTATTCCAAGCCCAGCTCAGCTACAAGACAGTCCGGGTCAGACCGACAATCAGGTAGCCATGTTCTTTGTGAACAAGCAGGGCGGAACGGGCTCTCTGTCGTTATGCAATGAAGCTTTGTGACTGTGGGCCCTCACCAGAGAGCATCAAATCCACCTCCGGGCATTCAAAATCTTTGGGCAGACAAACTCAGTCAAATACTGCTGCACACGAATGGTCTCTTCACTCAGACCAGCTTACTCAAGTGTTTTGAATCTGGGGAACCCCAGATATAGACATCTTTGCAAGTCCACAGAATGCCAAACTTCCCCGATTCTGTTCCAGAATTCCGGCTCAAAACTGTCTGGCAAGAGATGCTTTCCTCCTTCACTGGGGTCAGGACTTTCCTCTATGCCTTCCCACCCATTCCCCTCCTTCCCAAAACGTTGTTCAAGCTTCAGAGAGACAGAGGTCGTATGATACTCATAGTTCCACGTTGGCCACGGCAACGTGGTATCCTCTGCTTCTAAATCTCTCTCAAGCCACGTCTCTGGAGTTGGGATACGCTCCCGATCTTCTTTCCCAGGACGAGACGCTATTGCACCCGAATCCCCAGTCCCCTGCATCTCAGGACCTTGTTGCTGAAAGTCTAGAACTTCTGGATATCAAGCTTTCTCAACAGGTAAAGGATATTCTTGTGGCTTCTAGAAAACCCTCCACAAGGCGATCTTATGCCTTCAAGTGGAAAAGGTTCTCTGTATGGTGTTCTCAAAGGGGACTTAACCACCTTTCGGTGCCTGTGGAATCGCTACTGGAGTATCTCCTCCATTTATCAAATTCCGGTCTTAAAACCAATTCAGTAAGGGTCCATCTTAGTGCCATTGTAGCTTCTTGCAAGCCTCTAGATGGACAATGTATTTCCTCTCATCCACTCGTAGCAAGATTTATAAGAGGTCTACTCTTAACAAAACCTCCCATTAAGCCATTGCCGGTGGCATGGGACCTGAATTTTGTTCTCGGGCAGCTTATGAAACCGCCCTTTGAGCCTTTAGCCACTACAGCTCTAAAGTTTCTTTCCTGGAAGGTCATCTTCCTAATTGCCCTCACTTCTACAAGACGCATCAGTGAGTTACAGGCCTTAGTGGCAGATCCTCCTTATACAAGATTTCACCATGATAAGGTAGTTCTTAGGACTCATCCTCACTTTATGCCAAAGGTGGTTTCACCTTTTCATTTGAACCAAGCGGTTTACCTTCCTGTATTCTTTCCTAGGCCTCATGCCTCTAATCCAGAAAGGATCCTTCATACTTTAGATTGTAAAAGAGCCTTGGCTTTTTACCTTCAAAGAACTAAGCAACACAGAAAATCTTCTCAGCTCTTTGCTGCTTTTGATTCTAGTCATTTGAGACTTCCAGTTTCCAAAAGAACACTCTGTAGGTGGATTGCAAATTGCATATCCTTTGCTTATGAGAGTAAGGGACTTTCTCTCGAAGGCCATGTCACAGCTCACAATGTGAGAGCAATGTCAGCCTCTATGGCTAATCTTCGCTCTGTGTTCATTGACGACATTTGTAGAGCAGCCACTTGTGCTTTGGTACACATACCTTTACAGCCCACTACTGCTTAGACAAGGACTCCCGTCAGGATGCCTTGTTTGGCCAGGCTGTTCTCCAGCATCTCTTTCAGACTTAGTACAACTCCTACCTGCCGTCCCGGGTTTGTATGCCAGAGATCCATGGGAGGAAGCATGACCCATCTTATCATGGGTTTGCAGCTTCCTGGGGTCATCCCCCTGGCATCTCTCAGATGGGGAGTCCCCATATGTGAAGACTACATTCCTGCTTGTTCCTGGAGATAGCATAGTTACTCACCTGTAACAGGTGATCTCCAGGAACAGCAGGAATTAAGTCTTCACAACGCACCCACCTCCCCTAGGAGTTGTCTCTCTCTCTTTTTCTCTCCTTTTGTCTCAGCTGTAAACTCAACTGAAGAGGGAGAGTTGGAAAGGCGGGAAGACAGCACGCAGGCACTGTGGGATGCTCCCAAAAGCTTTCCTATTGGACGCTGGGGAGCGTTCCCACGCAGGCTCCGACGATACCCATATGTGAAGACTTAATTCCTGCTGTTCTAGGAGATCACCTGTTACAGGTGAGTAACTGCACTATCCACTATGTCTGTCCCAGGCCATTTTGAATTCTGTCACTGTGTTTGCCCCCACCACTTCCATCGGGAGGGCATTCCAAGCATCCACCGCCCTTTCAGTGAAAAAGTATTTCCTGACATTGCCTTTCGGTTTACCCTCTTGCAACTTCATGTTATGCCCTCTAGTTTTATAGCTTCCCCGGTTTTGGAAGAGGTTTGTTTGTCCATTAATACTCTTAAGTATTTAAAGGTCTGAATCATATCTCCCATGTCCCTCCTCTCCTCCAGTGTACATATTTAGGTCTTCAAGTCTCTTCTTATAAGTCTTCTGATGCAGGCTCCAAATCAATTACATTAGTGTCTGGACCAGCCTTCAGTCAAGGGCAGTGCCTTCAGCGAAGCAATCTATCCATATAAACTAGTCAGCTCTTGTGAGAGACATCTTAGGCTGTTATGCAACAGAATATTTTTCTCAAATGTGGGAACAACTTGGGGAATTACCTACTTGCATACCTGAGTTCAGTCCTGCTTATTGATGGAGAAAGAAAAATTGCTAAGCTGTAAAGCATGTTCTTTGTAAATAGCAGGATTAATCAGTAGCACAGTTCTGCCTGACAGTCCAAACACCATCAGATGATATCTCCCGCTTGTGTGCCTGATTTTAATCATTTCTATGGAGAAAACCATTACAAGCAAGCAACTTTAATATTTTTTTTTACATAAAACACCATTTTACCTGCAGAAATACCTCTTAAAAATTACCCCATGTTTGTCATTTCTTTAGCGTTTAAAATACAAAAATCCATTCTTAAAGATTATAGTGTTGATCACATGTCCTCCACTATGAGCCTGTTGGATGGATGAGCAATAAAACATATAAATATGGCAGTTTCTTCCATTCTAGTATAATGGCATTTCTCAAAAGATTTTGATTGGATAAGATGACTAGAAAATTGTTCTGTTCAAATGCAGCTAAAAGTACACTGTTTCAAGTGTGTACAAATCGGGAGGAAATCCACATGTACCACTTTGAGTTCCAAAAATATGTGTGCTGTTTATCTCTTCATCTTATCCCTGACTGCTGTTCACACATGTAGCAGGTGCACTTTTAGCATATGTAGTTTGACACTTGCTAGTTCACAAAGAGAAACAATGCAGATTTATTTTAGAAAAGTTGTAAGCATGTTCAGATCACTTATGTTTGCAACTCTATGGGCTGTTTTTAAAGTTGCCCCCTATAAGTTTTTTTAATGAACCTCTACATTCAGACAGCTGCTTAGGAAGTAAATGAGCATTAATAGACAGCCGGTGAAAATAAGTTCACCTTTTCCTTGATAGTGGATGTGAAGTAGGTCATGTAGGTATCTGAGAATGGCTTTCCAGTGCCTGCCTCATGCTAACTCGGACTATGACAGCAGCGCTTTGCCTTCCTAATATACGAAGTTAGGCAGGCAGGTATAATGAGTTGTAGCATCTACTATTTGTGGGCTTCTGTTTGCCCCCCCCCCCCTCACCAGCAACCTGCAGGGCTCTTGGAGTCACAGAAATCCGCACTCAAAGCAATGAGAAGGGAATCTAAGAGACAGCAATAAAATACCACACACTTCTATATAGATACACCAAAGCTTTGCGGAGAGAAACAAATAGAAACAAGTTCTCTTTGTTTACTCTATTAGCTATGGTTTACTTTATTAATAAGGCCCTTTTGGAGGATACAGCATAATTTCACTTTATTCTACGTCAGGTATTACGTATTCATCACATCATAGGTCAATTTCTAATCAGCATAGGTCAGTATGAGGAGACATACATGTATTCCAAGACATAACTGTTTACTGCTGACTGCTTGATATCTAATAACCCTGAGACTGAAAGGCTAGAGGACAACCTGCCCCTTTTCTTATTTACAGGACTTGTACCTCTTCACCTACTTAGTAAGCAAATATATGAAGTTTATTTCTAAGCAAAGTTCTGAACAAAATTAACTCTTTCTCAGGTTTTCTTAGACAGTCTGGTTGTGTACACCACCCTGTACAGACAAGCTTACGTTCACTATTTGATCACTTGAACATTGGTTTTGGTTTGTTTTAAATACTGTAATACATTTTCTTTCTCAGTCATTCTGCTACCATGGTCAGACTTTACTTGCAAGTGACAAATGTGGAGAGGCAATCAGGTCTTTGCAAGAAGCAGAAAAGTGTAAGTATGAAATGTCTGAGTCTAATTTTTCAATTAATGAAACTGGAGCTTTTTTTCTAAATTATGATTTACATTTTGTTTCTGAAAAGAATGCCATTGAAGGTTAACAGCACCCTCTGTTAGCTGCTCCCACAATTGCAAACATACAAATTAATGCATGGTGGCATGCCGGTTTGAGTCCAATGAAGGCAGCACACTGCATGTGAAGCATGAGCAGCACACAGGCAGTTGAAAAGGAGACTTGAGGATGTAGGGGAGAATGCGAAAAAGCTATGAAAAGAGTACATATCTGAAACTGTACTGTTTATATTCCAAGATAAGTGCAAAAACATAAGTTAACATGGAGAGAAAAGCCCCATCCATAAGATCTTTGCCTATCCTTTTACCAGGCTACCATACCTATAGATCAAAACAAAAATCACCTATAGACTAAAACAAAAATTATTGCACGAGCAATGAGGTAAAATTTTGTTCTGTTTCGCCAGTACCCACTGTCTTAGCCAGCAGGTGAAGAGGAAAGAAACTCCAGTGCATGTTGTGCAGGTCTTACTGATGTTGTTTTTATGTCTGTTAAAATTGCATCAAAAGATAAAGCAGTCCAGTTAATATTTTGAAAAATCTGGTTAATTCAGCTTCAAAAAGAAGAACTTTTGTAGCAGAAAACATATTATGCAACAATATCTGCATCTCCAGAGCCACAGAAATATGAGAGCTTACCTTTCCAGTGTTTTCCAAAAAATGGTTTGCAAGCATCCCAAGCTAAGCATTATAAAGTAGAATACAAAAGAACATAAATGTTTGTTAAAGGAGGATTCCTTCAGATTGTATACATATTTAACCATAATTTCTTTGGCCTTGGAACTACGATGCAGATTTCTTTGTGGGCCCGCTAACTATTGTTGATATGATACTGACTGTTGTCAAATTCTCCCACCTCCCTCCCCCCTTCAATGCATGTACTGTATTAATAAGCTAGGATTAATTTAAACCTAAAGATAAAATTGTGATTAAGGAAGTGACATTGTAAGTAGCGGATGACAGCCTAAATACTAGGTTCCCATCAGAGTGCTTGAAAAAGTGCAATAATTTTTCTGCCTCTCTTCCCACTGACTCACCTGGTCCTTGCTCACATATGGAGACTTATTTTTCCAGCTGAGTCGGTGTGAAGAGAGGCAGCATGGCATCAGAGACCAGTCTGAGGAGGAGCTTGATCGGCACATGAACCTTGCACCTGGGAAGTTATATGGTGGTGGCTTCATGAGCTGAGACGGCATGTTGCATCAGTGAAAGATGAGCTGAGAAACGCGATAATGGCCATAAAAAAAAAAGATGTACATGAACTGGGGCAGAGGATTGTAATGGAGGGGGAACATATGGAGTGGCAGAAAGAAGCAGCTGGGTGCATGAATTGCTCAAAGACAAGATCGAAGACCTTGAAAATAGATCACAGTGTTGTATCATCCAAATAAGAGGAGTGCCTGAATTGGACAAATATAGACAAGCAGGTATGGTGGTGCAGGACATTTGGAGCTTTTGGCTGGCAGAAGTTGGGGGGGGGGGGGGAAAGAGTCCAGTCAGTGAAGTAGGCCTTGAGAGAGCATATAGAGCTTTAATGATTCTCTCTTCCCCTCGCCCCCATGAACAAACTACGGAAAATAGTGTCAATCTTCACATGCTTTGAAGAGAGAGAATGGATGAGGAGAACAAATTTAAAAAACAAAACTGCTCTAAATGAAACAGTTATGATACTGAAAATTATCAAGATCTGGCCCTTGCAACCTTACAGCATTGTCAGGGGTCAAAGGATGTAACTAGCTACTTAAATAAGGATTGCATTTTGTATAAATGGTTGTTCCCCTTCGGATTGCAATTCAAAATTGAGATCGTGAAAAGAATATGCACAGCAATGAGATCGGGACTCAGTTCGATTTTCCATAGTACCAGCCAACAGCAGCAGGGAAAAGCAGGTAGGAGCAGCCACATGGGCAGCAGCTCCCAGTGAAGAGCTAGCAGCTCCACTGTTGAAGGGAAATGGTGGAGTGAGAAGCCAGGACTCCACAGTGATGGACAGAGACCTGATCAGACAAGGGTGCAGCATGGAACAATGAGACTTTGTGCCTTGAAATGGTCTGCTTAATATGATTGTTACTGTATATGGAAGGTGGAGGTTGGGGAAGACCATCAAGAACATGTGCCTGGGGTAAGTGCGAGTGTGGATGAGTGATTGGTGAGGTGACTGGGGTTGGGGGGGGGGATGAATTTATGCCGTCACCTGGGTCCTTTCTCACTGAAGAAGGTGGCAGAAGTGGATTCTGCAGGGGAACAATGAGATGGAGAATGGAGGATGTTGGGGCAGGGAGAAGGTTACTGTCGCAGGCAATGGGAAAGGTCACACATGGCTTCAGTTACAGGTGAGCACTCTGAACATTAGAGGCTTAAACTTTCCTCATAAGAGGAAGCTACTGTACTGGAAGCTGCAGAGTTTGAAGTAGCAGTTGGTATTCTTACAAGGCCCACTTGTTACAGAAGGATGAGAGATTGGTGTATCATAAGACCTATTCTCTGTTCCTGATCGTCCCTCCAGTCTAGTCCCGGAATCTCTGGGGTTGTCAACCTCCTCTAGCAGCTTTGGAGATTGAGAAACTTCTGTGATGTCACAGTATATAAGGACTGGAACCGCCTCCTTACACCAGTTTATCAGTCTCCAAAGCAGCTAGAGAGTGGTGAGACCAAGGGGAGTCCGGGGCTCACGAGAGGAATGATTAAGGACAGTGGTAGGGCATGATTTGGAAAAAAAAAAAAAAGAGAAGAGGGTTATGCTCTTTACCTTTCATTGTGGTTAAAGGGTTTGCCAGCTTGCCTTGAGGTCCTCTGCTCCATTAAGTAATTTTGGTCGTTTCTTTCCCTCTACCAGAGAATAGGCAGGAGCCAAGAGTGGGAATTTGGCTTCTGAAGGAGAGGGCCGGCGGCGGGTTACCATCCCGAGTGAAGGGGGACAGGAGCCCTTAAGGGGGAAAACTCAGCGCGTGCAGAGGCTTTGCCTGCCGGCGCTTAGAGCTCCCGGGGGACTGCTACAGCTGTTTGGAGTCGGCGGTGAGACGCCGGCTTTTCAGATTTCGGCGATCTGGTTCTTCTAGGCAGGAAGGGCAGATAAAGCAGCCCCGCATCAGCTGGCAGTGACCCTGAAGGTAAGGAAGTGTTTCGGCGCGAAAACGGCTAGCCTAGCCGGATCAGGCCACACTGTGTGTGGGGGAACGCAGGAAAATCACGGTTTGAAAGTGTGGGGCTTCGGCGCTGTGTGTCTTGGCCGGGAAGCTTCGTATTTTCATAGCTCCTTCAGGTTTTAGCTCAGGGTGGTGTCTCGATTGGAATACCCATTGAAAAAAAAATTGTTTTGGGGGGTTTTCTTCTGCTCCAAGGTCTGTCAAAGCAGCATGCCTGCAAAACAGCTCTGGCTAATGTGTGGAGCCCGGAGGAGCTCGGTATCTCAGGATGGGATTTGTAGGGGCTGTGTTCCAGAGTTGGAGGCGAAGGAGTTAGCCCCTGAATCTGTGATGGGGGAACAGGACATCTTGGAGGAGATGGGGGTCCCCATACTTCCATCCCTGCCTGAGGCTGAGCCGGCGGGCGGGGCTGTGGTGGCGTCGGAGCCCCCGTTGTCCCAACAGCCGGTATCGGGGGGTTTGGTGGTGCTGCTGCTGAAGGCGCTGGTTGGCTCTCGAGGGGGACCAGTAGCGAGTACCTCAGGGGCGGGCCTGGGGCGGAAGAGGCCCGGTTCGCCTTTGGCGGAAGACTTGGCCGGCAGCAGGGCCAAGAAGGCCAGATCAGATAGGGATCGCCTGGATCGGTCACTCCTTTCAGAGGACTTGCGGTCAGAGGAGGCGGACATGGAGCTGGGGGAGCTAGAGGAAGGAGAGGTTAGAGAGCAGGAGGATCAGGCAAGAGTCGTAAGAGTGTTCCGGAGGGAAGAGCTGCCTGCTCTCATCGTAGAGTCTCTCAAAGCTCTCAATATGCTGGACGGAGGGCCGGCAGAGGATGCTACCCTGGAGGATCTGCTGTTGCAGGCGGTCCGAAAGACTCAGAGGGCGTTCCCGCTCCATAGGGTGTTTAGGGAGATGATACAGGAGGAGTGGGATATGCCAGAAGCCAATCTTAGAGGGGCTAGGGTTATGGCGAGGCTGTACCCTCTATTAGATCAGGACCAAGAGTTGTTCAAGGTGCCCAGAGTAGATGCGGCAGTATCGGCAGTGACCAAGAAGACTACCATCCCGGTGGAGGGGTCAGCGACACTGAAGGATCCGCAGGACCGTAAGTTATAGACTTTGTTGAAGCAGGTCTTTGAAGGGAATGTCCTTTCATTACAGGCCTCTATTTGTGGGGCTTGGGTGGCTAGAGCCTGCTTGAGGTGGGCGCAGCAGGTCCAGGGGGACCGCGCGGAGGAGGTGACCGAAGAGGCGTCCCGGTTGGAATCCGGGGCGGCGTATCTTGCCGACGTGCATTATGATTTGATCCGCGGTTTAGCAAAAAGTATGGCGTCGGTGGTCGCCGGATGGAGATGTCTTTGGCTGAGGAATTGGTCAGTGGATGGGCCTTCCAAGACTAGGTTGAGTAGGCTGCCCTTTTCTTGGCAAGCTGCTCTTTGGAGAGGATTTTTAAAAGTTGGTAAAGGATTTGGGAGAGTCTAAGACAGGTAGATTACCAGAGGACAAACAGAAGCAAGGCCGATCCGTGCCTGGGTCTCGCGGGCCACAGCGGGAGTTTCGCCGTTTCCCTCCCCCGAGGTTCGGACAAGGTCAGCAGGGGCGTTTCGCTGCTAGGGCCCCAGGGTTTCGGGGGTTTTGAGGAGCGAGCAGGGGATTTGCCTCTGCCACCTCGTCCTCTAGTTTCAAAAAGCCGCAATGAAGTCAGGGGGGTCCGGGAGGAGCTGGTTCCCGTAGGAGATCGGCTGCGGGAATTTTATCCTGCCTGGACCCGACTCACTTCCGATCAGTGGGTGTTAGAGGTGATTCGAGAAGGTTATGCGCTGGAGTTTAAGCGACCGGTGGCCGATTCTTTCATGCGGCCTCCCTGCAACGCTCGAGTAAAGCGCCGGGCTGTGCGGGAGACAGTACAGAGACTTCTGGCTCTCAAAGCAATTGTCCCGGTTCCTTCCGACCAGTTAAGATGCGGTCGATACTCAATTTACTTCGTGGTGCCAAAAAAGGAGGGGGCGTGGCGGCCCATCCTAGATTTGAAACGGGTAAATCGCTGTCTCTGCGTATCTCATTTTCGAATGGAGACCCTCCGGTCAGTTATCATAGCGGTGAGAAAGGGGGAGTTTCTGACGTCCCTGGATTTATCGAAGGCATATTTACACATTCCGATACGGCAGGAGCATCAGAAATTCCTCAGATTTGCGGTGCCGATGGGCCATTTTCAGTTTCAGGTGCTTCCCTTTGGTCTAGCTACCATGCCGCGGACGTTCACCAAGGTGTTGGTGGTGGTGGCAGCGGCCTTGCGGAGAGAAGGAGTGTTAGTACACCCATATCTGGATGATTGGTTAATCAGAGCAAAGTCCAAAGAGGAGAGTGTGTCGGCAACGGCCAGGGTGATAGCTCTGCTGCAGTCTCTCGGTTGGGTAGTCAACATAGCAAAGAGCAGGTTGATTCCGTCTCAGAACCTAGAGTATCTGGGAGCGCGGTTCAATACGAGCGTCGGGCGAGTGTTTCTGCCGCGATAGCGGGTGCTCGGACTCTGACAGTTGGTGGCTCGGTTTCTCAGTCAGGGTCCCATGGCCTGGGATTATCTTCAGCTATTGGGAATGATGGCAGCGACCCTGGAGTTGGTGCCATGGGCGAGGGCCCACATGAGGCCGTTACAAAGGGCGCTCTTGAGAAGGTGGTCGCATCAAAGGGATCCACTTTCCCAGAAGTTACCTTGCCCGCCGCAGACTCGCATGGCGCTACGTTGGTGGTTGAGGCCGGGGTGTCTGGAGAGGGGGATGCCATTAGAGGCGCCCTCCTGGATTTCCCTGACAACGGACGCCAGTCTACTCTGCTGGGGAGCCCATTGTCCAGGTCGGCTAGTGCAAGGTCAGTGGTCCCCCCTGGAAAAGGAGTGGTCGATCAACAGGTTGGAATTGCGGGCGCTGGCACTCCGGGAATTGCGCCCCTATATTCAGAAAAAGGCCATTCAGGGGTTCTCGGACAACGCTACGGCAGTGGCTTACATAAATCGACAAGGGGGCACCAGCAGCATGGCATTGGAAGCCAAGGCGCAGAGTTTGTTAGAGTGGGCCGAACAGAATCTGGAAGCCTTGTCCGTTGCGCACGTCGTGGGGGTGGACAATGTCAAGGCCGATTTTTCTCAGGTAAGGGTGGACCCAGGAGAGTGGGTTCTGCATCCTGAGATTTTCGCGATGTTAGTGAGGCACTGGGGAACGCCGGTGATGGATCTCATGGCGACCTTTCAGTCTGCGAAGGTCGGTCGGTTCTTCAGGAGGAGAAGAGAAAGGATGGCGGAAGGTTTGGACGCTCTTGTTCAAGAGTGGCCAGAGCAGCAACTACTGTATGTGTTTCCACCATGGGTGCTGATCAGTCGAGTAATACAGCGCATAGAGTTCCACAGGGGGCGAGTGATCCTAATTGCTTCGGATTGGCCGAGATGGCCATGGTACGCAGACTTGGTAAGGCTCGTGGTGGAGGAGCCTTGGAAGCTGCCAGTGCGCAGGGTTCTTCTGACTCAGGCGCCTCTTTGCATGCCCCAGGTGGATCGATTCTCGCTTACGGCCTGGCTATTGAAAGGGCTCGGTTGAGAGCGAGAGGTTATTCAACTGCAGTGATAGCTACTTTGCTGAACGCCCAGAGGAAATCTATTTCCTTGGCATAAGTCAGAGTGTGGCGTATCTTTGAGGCTTGGTTTGCAGAAAGGGATTGCGTTCCCTTACGGGCGTCGATCCCTCAAGTTCTCGCTTTCTTGCAAGATGGCTTTCAAAAGGGTTTAGCGGCAGCTTCCTTGAAGGTGCATTTAGCGGCTTTATCCTGTTATAGAGGGAAAGTACAAGGAGTCTCGTTGGCGTGCCATGCGGATGTAAAACGTTTTTTGAAGGCCGTACGAATTCTCAGGCCGCCGCGTAAGCAAGTGGTACCGGCTTGGGATCTACCGTTGGTTCTTGAGGCGTTAGGGAAGGCGCCTTTCGAGCCCTTAGCGGATGCTTCTTTGAAGGACCTTACGCTTAAAGTGTGTTTTTGGTGGCCATTGCCTCAGCGAGGCACGTTTCGGAGTTACAGGCGCTGTCTTGTAGAAAGCCCTTTCTGTCTTTCTCCGACTCGAAGGTGGTTTTGAGACCGGTTCCGTCGTTCTTGCCTAAGGTGGTTTCAGCCTTTCAGTTGAATTCAGGTGGTGTCGTTGCCGGTGTTTGCATCTACAGGTAAGGGTCAGGTCGCTGAGTGGTTTCATCGCTTGGATATCCATCGAGCTTTGAAGAAGTATGTGGCTAGGACAGCTTCGTTCCGTAAGTCAGACAGGCTGGCTGTTCTCTTTGCAGGAGCCAGGAAAGGGGAGTCGGCTTCTAAGGGTTCGATTGCTCGCTGGGTAAAAGAAGCAATTGCATCGGCGTATATTTTGCACGGCAGAGAGGTGCCAGAAGGTTTGAGGGCTCATTCCACTAGAGCGCAAGCGGCGTCTTGGGTGGAGTGTGGTTTGGTGCCGGCGGCAGAGATTTGTAAACCGGCGACATGGTCGTCGCTGCATTCCTTTGTGAAACATTACCGTCTGGATGTACAGGCGGGCAGGGACACCTGTTTTGGATCGGCTGTGCTTCAGGCTGGTCTAGCAGGGCCCTCCCGTTGATTGGATTTACTGGTCGGGTACATCCCCAGAGATTCCAGGACTAGACTGGAGGGACGATCAGGAAGTGTAAATTAGTCTTACCTGCTAATTGTAGTTCCTGGAGGAACTCCAGTCTAGTCCCAGTTCCCGCCCCAATTCGTTGCTACATGTTGGCCTGAAGCAAGAGCTAAATTACAGGTGAGCAATCTTTTTGGTTCGGTCAGGTGTCTGCTTCGCGGGAGGGCAGGATATAGCCTGGGGGTGGTGAGAGTCAGAGCCTCCTTGGCATGGGGAGAGCCAGACGATCTCAGGGCATGTGCAAGGAGAGAGCAGATCTGGGAAATAGGAAAGTTCGGAGGTTTGTTGTAGCTCAGGGGTGCAGTTATTTTGGGGCTGCAATTCATTACTTACTTGTTTCTCCGATGAGTCTGCTTTGTCAATAGGTAAACTGGTGTAAGGAGGCAGTTCCAGTCCTTATATACTGTGACATCACAGAAGTTTCTCTGTCTCCAAAGCTGCTAGAGGAGGTTGACAACCCCAGAGATTCCAGGACTAGACTGGAGTTCCTCCAGGAACTACAATTAGCAGGTAAGACTAATTTACACTTTTGCTTTAGTGCCTATGGGGCCAGCAAGAAAAAAATCAAGGGTCTCAATATTGATAATGCGGTTTGTGCCTTTCGGGTGCAGGAAGACAGATCAGGGAACCTTTGGGCAGGTTTGGCTAAGTGAATGGATGGTAGGGTTCATGGATCCTTATTGGAGGAGAGTGATTTTTAGTATGGCTCTCCGTGTCGAGTTGGATAGGTCAAAGGGGAGAAGCAACAAGAAGAGGAGAGAAGCGGGGATTAAGGAAGTTAAGGACTAGATGAAGCATTATACGCTGGTGGACCTATGGCAAACTTTGCACCCATAGAAGAAAGATTACCCTTGTTCCCAAATTCACAATACTTATAGTTGAATAAGCTTATTGCTAGGGGATTTGCTACAAAAGCTGGTTGAGTCAGCAGTCAAGGCCATCACATGGATGGCTCATGCCTCGCTGGGGGGGGGGGGAGGGGAGTTTTGGGGGGGGCACTATAAGGAAAGGGCATACCTATTGGCAATTGAATGACAGCCTATTAAAGGACGGTCGGGTATAAAAGAGCTTCAGGGGGTGATAAGTATATGCACCATAACGATATTGTGGGATGATGGTTCTACAGGGTAGATTTTTTTGCAGTGGGCAGCTCAAAAAAGCGGGAAAGGGAAGAAAAGGTGAGGGGGGTTATTAGAGGGTGGAGTATATGAAAAAGATAAGTGTGGGGGGGAGGGTGTGGAGGGAGAATGAAGAGTGTTGGCCCAACTGGAAAAAGAAAGAGTGGACTTCTCTGAAACACAGTTGGAGATGATTAATTATTAGCTCCAGAAGGTGAACAAACATTATTATGAATTCAGCAGTAAAGCAAGGGCCCTGTTGGCCTGGAAATTAAGACAGAGAGAAAAGCAGCAATAATAAAAAAATAATTAATAAAGAAGCTTAATGATGAGTACTGTAGTTGTCTAAAATGGAGATCAAAACAGTTTGGAGAGGGTTTTTTTTTTTTGGTGTTTTTTTTACACAAGGCCTTTCTTACAGCTGAGCGGGGGATTTCTAGAGGACAAAGAGAGAAGAATATTTAGAGGGTGTTGGGATGCCTAGGATAGGAGAAGAAGACCAGGAGCAGTTAGAGGAGGGATATTGGGGAGTGAGGAAATTCTTCACGTTATTAGAAGTCTTCTGACTTATAAATCCTCAGGTTTCATTGGGTTAACAGAGCTTTTTTATAAGACCTTAGGCCAGGGCATAAATTGGTTCCACTTAAGGAACTTGCTCCTGCTATTTGTATTAGTAATGTGGAGCTTTTGGAGCAAAAAGTGAGGGCACATCTGGACAATTTGGGTATTTTGAAATGGGGGGGTGTTTCCCATAAAATTTCACTATTTGCCAGTGATGCCCTTTTGTTCGTGAATAGTCTTTTCTCTCCCAGTGTTACTTTAGGAGTTTCAATTGTATGGCAGGGTTTCAGGGTTTAAGACTTAACAATAAAACAGAGGCACCGGATATAAATTTGGAGGGGGGAAGTATTATCCTTTTAAGTGGGCTCCACATTCCATTAAAGGCTTCGAAGAGAATGTATGCAATCAATTATCCACCCTTAATGATGCAATTGGGGAATGATTTGGAAATATTGCATAAGGAGGTGAATTTCTTGGTTGGGTAGGATGGTAGTAGTTCAAATGAATGTTTTCCCAAGATTATATATGTTCCAGACATTTCCTTCCTTGGTGTCTCAGCCGAAGTTGAGATGCCTATGGTGGAAACCTTTTGCTTTTATCTGACATCATAGGCCACCCAGGTTGGTGTGAAGGATGCTGGATGCTACTAAGAATTAGCAGGGACTTGGAGTCCCTGACATAGTGCACTATTTGGCAGCCCAAATGAGACAGGTAATGAAGTGGACGGAATTGGGGTTGGTTAAAAGGTCCCCCATATCTGCCGTGGTTGGGTAGGTAGTAGTTATGGAGCACTGGACAGAAAACGCCTACATAAGGCACTTATGGGAGCAATGGCAGTGAGAAATGTAAGGAGGTGGCTTTGGGAGTAGTAGCTTCAGTGCTGAAATAGCCTAATGACTAGAGCAGTGGTCTGTGACCAAAGACCTGGGTTCGAATCTCTCTGGCACTCCTTGTGGCCTTGAGCAAGTTACTTAACTCTATTGCCTCAGGTACAAACTTATATTGTAAGCCATAAGAACATAAGATATGCCATACTGGGTCAGACTAAGGTCTATCAAGCCCAGTATCCTGTTTCCAACAGTGGCCAATCTAGGTCACAAGTACCTAGCAGTTTCCCCAAAAGACTCACAGGTTCCACAGTACTTGTATTGGGGCAAGCAATGGATTTCCCGGGTCCCCTTTAATAATGGTTTATAGACCTTTCTTCCAGGAATTTGTCCAAACCTTTTTTAAACCCAGCTACACTAACTGCTTTTACAACATCCTCTGGTAACAAATTCCAGAGTTTGATTAAGCTTGAATGAAAAAATATTTTCTCTTATTAGTCTTAAATGGGTTACACTGTAGCGTCATTGCATGTCCCCTAGTCTTTCTATATTTTGATGGTGTAGACAATTGTTCTCCAAGAACAAGCAGGACTGAGTCTTCACATATGGGTATCGTCGGTACCGACGGAGCCTGCGTGGGAATGCTCCCCAGCGTCCAATCAGAACACTTTTGGGAGCATCCCACCATGCCTGTGTGCTGCCTTCCTGCCTTTCCCAACTGTCTCTCCTCAGTTTTCCTTTTTCCACGGAGCCGGCAGGACGTATTCCTGTCACCGCAGAAAATTCTTCTTTTATTTTTTACTTTTTTGTGGTCGCGTCTGCCTTCCCTCGACGCTACCGGTACCGCCGGTACTTTTCTTTCTTTTTCCTGAAGAATTTCTTCTCTCCTTAGAAATTTTTTTCCTGTTTAGTGCCTGACGGTTTCTAGGCCACTAGGCCTCTACCCTTCCGTTATGGAAAAGCCAGCCACTATCCTTAAGAAATGCTCAAAGTGTGGCGGTACAGATATTTTTTCAGACACTCATACTTGGTGTCTAAAATGTTTAGGTCCTGACCATTGCCCTCTGGAGTGTCTCTCCTGCTGGAGCTCAAACAGAAGAAGTCTTCAGAATCGAGTAGAACTCAATACCCAGTTCACATCCCCTTTGATGTTACCAGCTAGAGTATCTTCTTCTTTACAGGATCAGGTAACCAAACAAAAGTCTAAAGACTAACCAGTCCTCGAGTGGTAGATCTCCTGCTCAGCATCGAGATGGCTTCAGCCTTGCCCTCGAGGACATCTTGGCAATAAAGCCCCGGCGGGAGTCTTCAGGCTCTAAAGCATTAACGGGGCTCCGGGTTGTTCCTGAGGTTTTTACCTTGATGAACATACCTGGGCCATGCCCGGTGGTTGTGGCTGCTTCGGGCGGTACCGACACCCCGGCATCAGCTATGGTGATGGACGAAACACTCCTCACCGATGAACGTAGTCTAGCACTCTCAGCTACTTCGGTACCGTTAGAGTTGCTGCATACCGTTCCTTGAGTATCGGTATTGCTTCCGGTACCGGTATCGACATCGGTGTCGGTACGGTCCATGCATACTTCAACAGAATCGCTTCCCTCGATGCCGAGCCTGGAATCGATCTCTAGCATGGAAGATTCGGTACCGACTCATCTCGATACCGACCTCAGGCGGTACCAAAGACATCGCTTTAAAGAAAATCCGATGCTTCATCCTTTTCAGTCTTCCGATC
Source organism: Ichthyophis bannanicus (assembly GCA_033557465.1). NCBI lineage: Eukaryota > Metazoa > Chordata > Amphibia > Gymnophiona > Ichthyophiidae > Ichthyophis > Ichthyophis bannanicus. Next base: position 388,001,663 of record CM066033.1, on the reverse strand, counting down.
CCGATGACTGGGATGAATCCATCGGTACCAAGGCTGATTTTTCTACAAGTCTAGCCTTTACCCCTCATTTTAAACATTCCTCTTCGGGGGAGATTTCTTTTCAAACTTTTCTGCTTGATATGGCAAAGCTACTTGCCATTTCTATACCTGGTAAAGAATCCTTACCGGGGAATTCAGAGACACTGCAATTTCCCTGGATTCCAAATGAGGTGATCATGCTTCCTGTGCATCAGATCTTACAAGATCTACTGTTAAGAATGTGGAAAACTCCCTTAACGGTATCCCCACATTCCAAGACACTTGACACTATGTACAAGGTGCCACCTTCTCCAGGTTTTCAGAAGACTCAACTTCCTCATCATTCTATTGTGGTAGAATCAGCAATGAGGCGTATTAAGAGTGCAAAGAAGCACTCTTCTTATCCGCCAGGTCATGAGTCTAGGACTTTAGATGCCTTTGGACGTCGATGCTTCCAGGCATCCATGCTTTCAGCAAAAATTACCTCATATATTTTCTATATGGGATTATCTCTTGAAGAGGTCACAAACAACTTAGTTTTTGAACCCTTTTCTTCCAGAGCATAAAAGAGCAGACTATTCCTTCTTAGTCAATCATGCTCAAAATATCTCTAAGTTTCTTAATCGTGCTTCCCTGGACTGTTTTGAGTCTATTAGCAGAACTTCTGCTATAGCCATAGGAGCACGACGCTTAGCCTGGCTCCAAGTTTCTGACTTGGATAAATGGGTTCAGGAAAGGCTGGGAAATACTCCTAGTAATGGTGAAAATCTCTTCAACAAGGAGGCTTTATTTCAAGCTAATCAGTTGAGCACTGATGCTCTTTCTTTCAGAGGATTGTCCAAACTCTCCTCTATCCCAGCTAATAAGAAATCTCATAAAAAGATTTATTCCCCCAAGGGGAAAAAGTTCCATCCATCTTCTACCCATTCTACAGATGTTTCCAAAGATGGACAACACCACACCAGACTAAGAAAGTCAAAACCTCAACAGGCTCAGCAAACCCAGCAATCGCAGGGTTTCTGATATTTTATTCACTTTTTCTGTGTGAGGTTTAGAACTTGAACCTCCTTCTTTTCAACAGAAGCATCTAAAGGTCATCTCATTCATGCTGAGATATCCCTCATACACTGATTCAATCCTCGCCTCTGGGTATAGATCTCTTGCTACAAGAGAATCTATCCTTCTAGCTAAAAGCTATTAGGGACTATCATACCCCAGAGATAACAGGTTTCTCTCTTTAAAACAAAAAAGAGAACTAACAGTACGGTGAACTATAACTTTCACCTTGTCAGTTTTCCTGTTTGAGGATATCTCATACTTTTAACTGCAAGGGGACCCTATCCCTTCAAAGACTTACTAAATTGTAAGTCTTCTCAACTCTGTATTAATTTCTATCCCTCTTAGTCCAGACATTCAGTCTCTAAGAGTACTACTAATCAACTGGAGGGCTTATCTCCTACGCCTTAGGGTTTTCTTCAAAACCTACTCCAGTAACTAGTTTCCATACAGAGTTTTCTCCCCTTTTTTGCAGTTCATCTCCTTCTCACATATCTTTTTAAGGCTGCTTTTCGGACAGAAATTGGGTATTACTACTCCAAATTATGTCTGTCGTTCCTCTCCAACCTATGGGACCTAACTTTTATGCTGCCTTAATAACAGATAAGTCCAAAGGAGATCCAGAACTCATTTGGACTATTTATTGTTGCAGGCATCAGGCCTGTCTACTATTCTTAGCCACGTTCAGCTCTCTTGGCTCCAACAGAATAGATTAGGTTGCACACTGGCAATTCAACAGCCAGACCTAAGCAACCTACAACATGCTCTCTGCAATAATACAACAAAGCTCTGCAACTGTAGGCCTTTGCCAGAGAGCCTCAGAGCTACTCCTAATAGGTAGCTGCCAGATAGTTAATAAGGGCTTCGGCTGGTAGATTCTACCAGTCATGTTCCTACATGACTGGTTTTTCCTACTTTTACCATATTCCTTAAAATTTCCTTTTAAGAAAAGGTAACCAGGGTTTAGACCACGTGAAAGTGTAGAAAATTGCACAATTCCCTGGTTGTTCCACATCTCACTAGAATTTCCCCAACAGGGATGCATTTTTTTCACTGCAGTTGTTCTTATTCACTACTCTCCTTCTAATTTCCTATACTTCATGGTAGCTTATGTTAAACAGAAGAACGCATGATACTCATATTGCCCTCATAAAGAGGCAAACATGGTATCCCCTTATATTGCGTCTCTTTCTCCAGCTACTATTTGAAATTATAGAAGGATCCAGACTTGCTGTCTTAAGACTAAGAATCTCCTCTGCACTCATTCACTTACGTCTCGAGACCTGGTTATTCAGGGGCTAGATCTTTTCAAGAAGTCTAATCCTATCCCTGTAAGTGAAGAACATATTACCAGTTTCCATGAAACTTTCTCTATAGTTCTTCCATATTTAACCAGACAGAGATTCTCCATCAAGATTCTCAAGTAGGTCTTAATCCTTCTTGTTCCGTCAATCTCTATACAACATCTGACTTTGAAAGATTTGTCTACTGTCCATATTAATGCTGCCCCAGCATACCATAAACTCAGTGAACATCCAATTTCTATGGTATTTTACCAAATACCTTCTTTTACCGTTACCTTTTAGGTTACGTCACATCTGAAGCTCTACATGTAAAGTCTTCATCATAAGTGACATCAGTTACAAAGACTTTTACTGATCTTCAAAAAAAAAATTGGAGGCTCAACGCCTAGTACAAATATCTTTCTCTTCATTGGAATAAAGGGGGTCTTAAAGACCTATCCCCTTTTTTCTGCAAAGGGTATTTCTACCTTTTCATCCAAACCAGTCAGATTATCTCCACTCTTCCTAGGACCTTATTCTGCTCCAAGGACAAGCAGTTCAATTTTTGGACTTTACAGAAACTTTTCCTATTCTCAAAAGTCCAACCTCATTGAACTCCCCTAGTACTTCTTCTAGGGTTAGTTCTGGCCATGAGGACTTCTCATCTCTTCCTGTATTGCAAAATTATTTTTTTTCCCTCTACTTCACATTGGGGGAATTTCTTTGAGGATAATGATCTGGCTCTCAACCACAGACCCTTATTACCCTCAACAAATATTTTTGCAATATTTTTGAGTGAGATCCACATTAGAAAATTAAGACTCAACTTTTTTCTAATATTTATGATTTACACAAGGACTCCCCTCTGGATACCTTGTTTAGTTAAGCTGTTCCACAGCATCTCTTTTTCTTTTCTAGTTCAACTCCTACCCTCCATCCCTTGGATGCCTGAGGTTTTGAGGGATAAGCATGGCCCATCTTTAGATTGCAACATGCTGGGGTCTCCTCCAGGCATCTTAGCTTTTGAGTCCCCATATGTGAAGACTCATTCCTGCTTGTTCCTGGAGATAGCACAGTTACTTACCTGTAACAGGTGATCTCTGGGAACAACAGGAATAAGTCTTCACAACCCACCCACCTCCCCTAGGAGTTGTATCTCTCTATCTCTTTGTCTCAGCTTTAAAACTCAACTGAGGAGAGACAGGTGGGAAGGCAGCACGCAGGCGTGGTGGGATGCTCCCAAAAGCATTCTGATTGGATGCTGGGGAGCGTTCCTGCGCAGGCTCCGTCGGTACCGACGATACCCATATGTGAAGACTTATTCCTGCTGTTCCCAGAGATCACCTGTTACAGGTAAGTAACTGTGCTATTTGTGTTTACCCGTTCCATTCCATTCATTAATTTATAGACCTCTATCATATCTTCCCCCCCCCCCCCCCCCAGGCATCTCTTTTCCTTCTTGAAGAGCCCTAACCCTTTTAGCCTCTCCTCCATCCCCTTTACCATTTTGGTGGCTCTGGGGACAGGGAAATACCTACTGTACCCAATTTTTTAGCTTACTTTTAACTGCTAAGGAAAGACACGAGCTAAATACTACTAAAATAAAAGTATTTGTGAATCCCCAGACTTTGGGCTGGGACAGAAAGGGGTCTTTAAAAGGCGGGGGATGATGGACATTGGCACTTTTGTGAAGTTTATCAATAGTGGAGTGATACAGACATCCGGGGGGGGGGGGGGGTTGAGGGATAAATACCCCTTACAGACTAGAGATTTTTCTTATTTGCAAATTTCTCATTATTTGGAAGAATGGATTCTGAGGAAGTACTATGAGACTGAGACAGATTACAGTGCTATAGAGTCACTGTGGATGGGGTATTGCAGATCTCAGGGAGGAGGGGGCTTATCAAGCCACTATAACGAGCACTTCAGCCTGGGGGCCACCAAAGATTTGCCTATATGAGAGCTTGGGAGGGGGACCTGGGTATATCTTTGGCAGATAAGGAATTGGAAAGTGTATGTAGGGAGTTGGCAAAGGCTTCTATATGTGATACCATTAGGAGCTGCCACCATCTGGATCAGACTGCCTGTTTGTCCTGCACAGCTGATTTAAGTATCATCAAGCAGCTCTTTGCCTGATCACATCTAAGGCATTCCCTTGCTTAATCTACCAGTCGGAGTTAGGGGGGAGGAGCCTTCATACCGTTAGGAGCTACCACCATCAGGCGTGCCCACGCCTTGCTGGCCTGCGCCTGAGGGCCTCGCCAGAGAGCCCTTTGGCGTGGCCCTTATGCGGGGACGTGATAAGAAACACGCGAAACTATCAACAACAAAAGTAAGAAAACTAATGGTAAGCTACTAAGTCATATCAATAGTTCATCAACCTACCCTAATAATTCAATTTAAAAAACTACACTATTACACACTTCAAGAAAGCTTTGGAACCTTATGTGAAACCTGTCGATTACTCGGCAGAGGAGAATTCTTGGGCGCGAGAGCTGGGCAGTGAGGTCGCCCCGGGATCCATAATGGCGGCGTTGTGCAGGGTGGCCGGCCTGGCGGAGGGAGCTCGCTGGCGGGAAATCCAGTTCAAGAGTATTGTCCGAGCTCACTTCTCTCCGAAGAGGGCATTACGTAGTCATCTTACCGACCACGGGGGATGTCCAAAGTGTGCGAATCCCCTAGCGGATCTAGGTCATATGTGGTGGGGCTGCCCATACATTCGCCGTTACTGGTTGAAAATAGCAACTTTCTTGAGCGATATCTTGCAACAGCGGGTCTGCTGGACAGGGCAGCTCATAGTGCTGGATCAGTTGGGACCACTCCACCCGAAGGGTAAATGGCAGCAATTGTTGGTACGGAAGGCATGTCTGGTGGGGAAGGGCCCTGTCCTGCGGCGGTGGTTGGAGCCTGCAGCCCCCTCCTTCTGGGAGTGGCGAAATGGGTTTCATCAATATATGCTTCTAGAGAGGCGGAGTGCACAGAGACACCCCCGCAGTTGGGCCTCCTTTCTCATGGTGTAGACACCCTATGTTCAGCAATTAGGGCCCAAAGTACGCAGCGAGATTCTATGTTTGGGATAGAACTCGGGGAGACGATCTATAGATGAGAATAAACCTCCGATGACCTCATGGATCCTGGGAGGGAGGGGTGGGGGGGGAGAGGGGGGAAGGGAAAGATAGGCAGATGGGACTTGGGTAATGTACCGGGACAATGCCCTGGGGCAGAGGATAAGAGACAACCCTGCCCAGGGTACATACAGGCATTTAAATCTGACTATATAATGTAAAATACGAAGCACTGTTGTAACGGTTGTTGTGAGGCATTGTATTGTTTCATGTGCTTCTAATAAACATTTTTCAAAAAAAAAAAAAAAACTACTTAATCTATTCTTCCTCCCAATTAAAACATATGTTAGAAAGTTTAATGCTTTGAATGTAATCGTATGAAATTTTAAGCGGATCTCTTCTTAATAATTAAAATAACTCATATACCTAACTGCTTAAGAGTTCATTTTAGTTTTTTAAACATGCGTACAACTTATCAATTTATACTTCTATATTTTAATATGTTATTCCTTACACAGCAAGCTTTACCAAACGCTGTAGTAATTAATCCTATTTCTACAAACTATGCTAGGTATATTAATAATTGTTTCAAACAACTTCATCATCATCATCAAAAACGTAAGAAATTAAATAAAATTCATTCTTCATCATCTAAACATAGCACTAGAAATCCAATCCTTTATTCACCCATTAAGTGTGTTTTAATGAATGCAAGGTCAATACGGAATAAACCAAACATTATCTATGATTATATTAAAGATCAAAAGCTTGATATCATTTGCATCACTGAAACCTGGTTAAAAGACAGATCAAATTATTTTAAACTAAATTACCCCTTTAGATTATGATATATTTAATTGTCCTAGAGAACACAAAGTTGGAGGAATCTTAATATTAACAAAAACAACCTTTAAGTTTTAAGCTATTACAACTAACAATTCAACTGAAACAACTTCAATTATATCAAATCACCATCTCAATGTTTGCCTCACATATAGATCACCTAATGCTGCTAAGGATCACCTCTCAAAAATTTTAGAATTAATTTGCACTTATAGCTCTCAAATTAAACCATTAATTGCATTAGGTGATTACAATCTATCATCATCACCTTCTAATGAGAACAGATCCTTCTTGAAAGCAGTGAAATCTTTAGGTTATCAACAGATACCAACCTACACACCAACATGGAACCACTCCTGATCTAATTTTTTGCCCTGAGCAACTCTTTTCACAAAACCAAATTACAGTCCCAAAAACTACCCCAGTACCTTGGTCTGATCATTATATTATCTCATTTACCTTGCAACTACAAACCTCCCCTAACAACTTAAAAGATGATTACAAGACTAGAAAATTTAGAGCTATCCATAAAGAGGATTTTCTTAAGGACATTGTTCCACAATTGCAACAAAATTGCACTGAACTGGATAAAGCCATCGAAAATTGGAATAATATCATTTCAAATGCTGCGCTAGCCCCAAAAAATAATAAAGTACAAATGCATAGGAAGAAGAGCGCACCATGGTATTCTAATGAAATCAGAGAGGCAAAGCGCCTGCTAAGAAAACTTGAGCGTAAATGGAGACTAACAAATCTCAAGATGTAAAATTCCTATTTAATGTAAAACAAATGGAATATAGTAAGTTAATAAATGACCGTAAACAACAATACCATGCAAATCTAATAATGAAAGCAACTAACAAACAAACCAAGGGAACTATTCAACATTGTTCAACAACTTACAAAAGTGACCACTTTATATGGTGATCCTCAAATAGACCCCCAAAAATTTGCATATTACCCGATAAGCAAGAATGCTATTTCGTCAAACAACTTATCTACATCACAATTCCACCAACTTTGGTTTAAACCTTGCACTGAATCCACAAACGTCTGGAAGGATTTTTCTTTACCAACTTTAAAACAGATTGAAAATATAATCAGTACACAATACAACAATTTCACCAGCTGACCCATGTCCAGTAGAATGGATTAAAAGTACTAAAAATCATATTGGCTTTCACACTTTAAATTTTGTAAATAATTATTTAAAACAAGGTTACTTACCACCTATACTAAAGAGTGCTGTAATTCGACCAGTTTATAAAGGGAAATCACTGGACATCACTGACCCTAAGTCATTCTGTCCTATTTCGAGTTAAACATTTATCTCAAAAATTATAGAAAAAGTAGTGCAAAATCAGCTGCAAGATCGCATTGACTCGTATGCCCTTTGGATATACATCAGCATGGATTTAAACCTAATCACAATGTGGAAACTCTACTTATTTCTCTCTTTGATAATCTTATAACAGGCCTTGAAAAAAATAAGTTATTTCTGTTAATCTTCATCGATGTCTCAGCAGCTTTTGATACTGTATCTCACGCAATAATGTTACGTCTACAAGATATTGGCTTATGCAACAATACATTAAAATGGTTTGCCTCTTATCTAACTAATCGTACACAGTAAAATATGGTGACAAAAGATCCTCTCAATTTTCGATTGGACAAGGCATACCTCAAGGTTCAGCTTTATCATCTATTCTCTTTAATATTTATATTCAACCCATATGTCAAATTATTAATCTTCGTGAAATTAATTCATTTATACGCTGATGACATTATGGTTTATACTATACTTGACCAAAATACCGTTGATATAACAAAAATTAATAACTGTTTGGCTGATATGAATGAATGGCTTAATAACAACTTAAAAATAAATTCCGACAAAACAGAAGCAATGTTCATATCTAAATGCCAGTCCTTAAAACTACCAATTGAAATTAATTTATTAAATAGAGAAATAAAAATTAAAGATGAAGTAAGATATTTAGGTGTAACATTAGATAAATATTTAAATTTAAAATCTCATATAAACAAAATTGCGTCAAAAGCATACCATCGTTTAAAGATTATAAGAAGACTAAAACCAATATTAAATACAAATCATTTTTGCACGGTATGTCAGGCAGTCAGAACACCTCTACTTGATTTTGGAAACATCTTGTTATCAAGGTCTTCCTAAACACTCTATCCATCCTCTCCAATTAGTTCAGAACACCACTGCGCGTATTATAACTGGCTCTACAAAATTTGAACACATAACTCCTGTCTTCAAACAGTTACATTTCCTTTCGGTTATTGCAAGGGCAAAATATAAAAACTTAATGACTATTTTCAAAATTTTTCACCAATCCTCAGCGGATATTCTATAATCTGTTATTTCAAAAGACAAGAGCATAAGACCAAGACAATCTCAAAATATCAAACTTAATACTCCTTTGAACTTCAACAAATCAAAACAAATGACTTCTAAAAGAGCGTTTTTCCTTTACGGCACCAGAGTTATGGAATTCTATTCCTGAAGACTTAAGAACTCAAGAAGACCTTAAGGACTTTCGCAAATCTTTAAAGACTTACTTATTTATAGAATCATTTGGTGAAATAACTTAAATTAACCATTATGTATATTTAATTTCACTACGATATAGTATTATAACATACTGTTTTGTTTTGTATTTATATTGTAATGTATTGTTTTTGTTTTCCCATACCCTCAATATGTAAGCCTTTGTTGTCTTGTCAACACTTTGATTGAAGGATAAGGTGGTATACAGAACTGGTTAAATAAATGTGTACCTAACTATTAAAGAAAATGAAATTGAAAAAATAGCTTACAGACAACTGCAAGATCATATCGACACTGAAGCGCCTTTGGATACCTGTCAACATGGATTTAGGGAATTCCACGGCGTCGAAACGCTCCTCACCTCTCTTCTCAACAGCTTAAACTCTGGTATCGACAACATCAAACAGGGCTTTGTTCTCATCTTCTTAGATATCGCGGCTGCTTTTGACTCGGTCTGTCACGATCTGCTCATTATCCGCTTAAGAGAGAAGGGCCTTTGTGGAAATGCCCTCGAATGGTGCATCTCATACCTCTCAGAAAGATGGCAGCAGGTCCGCTCAAATGGCGAAACATCAGATCCATTTCACCAAGGACAAGGAGTCCCGCAAGGTTCTTCTTTGTCATCACTATTATTCAACATCTACATGCAACCCTTATGCAACATTATCAAGTCTTTCAATGTCAACTACATGATATATGCTGACGATGTGTTACTATATATCCCTTTCTGCATAGATAAGATTAATCTCACCCCCATAACCAACTGTTTTAATGCCATCTCAGATTGGCTACTGACTCAAAATCTCAGAATCCATAAAAAAAAAACAGTGGTTCTTTTCATCTCAAGGAACCCTAAGTTTACACCACCCACATTTCTTGAAGTTCAAGATGCCAAGCTGCAAGTAAAATCCCACATCCGATACCTTGGAGTGACCTTGGATCAGAATCTAGATATGAAGACCCACATAGCCCACACCGTAAGGACAATTTATTTTAAGATTCTCTCCCTCAGACACCTCCGCCAACTGATTGATCCAGTTGATTTCCGTACAGTCTACCAGGCTCTGGTTATACCGCACTTTGACTTCGCAAACTGTATATTACAGGGGCTCCCCCAATCTACCCTTAACCCACTTCAACTAGCATTAAACAGCGCAGCAAGAATACTCTTCGGGGTTCCAAAAAGAGAACATGTAACACCTCTCCTGAAACAATTACACTGGCTCCCTATCCAAGCGAGAATTACCTTCAAGACCTTGCTTCTAGCCTTCAAAGCTCAAAAAGGGCTTGCTCCTCCTTCACTTTCGGAGTTAATCCTACCAATTCCTTCCAACAGGAGTAGAAGAACCACTGAACTAAACATGCTAAGAGTTCCAAAAGAGTCCTTAAGATACAACTCCGCAACTGTAAACCGATCCTTCAGTTTATGTGCTCCAAAGCTATGGAACACCCTCCCACCACAAATTAGAACCATCACTGACCTCTTCCAGTTTAGAAAGGCCTTGAAGCATCACCTTTTCATCAAATATTTCCCAGAAAACACAATAACACAAGATCACTCAAATAGCACCATTCCCGTTCTTAACACGCCACCTCTGCTAACCCAATAACTTTTCACACCTCTCTCTCATACTATGAAAATTCTTTTAGGCTTTATTCCGTTCATATGTAAATAGCCAATGTGTTGTATTCATTGTAAATAATTTCCCCGGTTATCCAAGTTTTTGTTCCTTGTTCTATGTAAAAAACAGATAACATGTACCTTATCTGATGTTTTCTTGTTCTATGTAAACCGCGCTGATTATAAATAGAGCGGTATATAAAAGATGTTAAATAAATAAATAAATGCCTATAAAGTGTTGATGAGATGGAACTACACCCCGGTGAGGCTAAATAAAATGTTCCCAAATGTATCAGATCGATATGGGGGGGGGGGGGTGCAGGGACCAAGATAAATTGATGCATGTTTGGGTGACTTGCCCCACATTGGTTGTATATTGGGAGCAAATTTGGGATAACATTTAAAAGTATTTTTGGGATGGACATGGGAATGAATCCTATGTTTTATTTGTTGGGAATCTGGCCGGAAGGTGTCAAGCTGAGTTGGCAAACGCCGGTGAGGGCTTATGTGAGTGACTGATGCTTGTTGTGATGTAGCATGGTGTTGATGTAGCATGGCCATCGATGCTGGAGTGGCATCAGTAGGTGAGGAGAGTGGTGCTGTCGAAGTGATTAACTGCTCATTGACATCAAGGTAATCGGTTCGAGAAAAGACGGAAGCCAATGTTGGACTTTTGGGGAAGGACTAAAACCTTAGTTGGGGGAAGGGGAAGGGTTATACACTGTAGTTCTTGTGTTTTGATATCTGCTCTGTTAAGTGGGACTATATTGTTCAGGAAAACTTTATAATTAAAATTTAAAGAAAAACAAAATTCTGATTGACTTGTATGTGATGTTTTCAAATTTTATATGTTCCAGCCTAAAGTTGGATTGTGAACTGCCATGATGCCATTTAAAATGTTTGAATGATGGTATAACAAATGTTCTTAACTATATAAAATAAATAATTTCATTTTTTTATGGGGGTGTTTTCTAAACAAATATTCATCCCCCTGAGCTTAGATATGCACATTTCTGACTGCAGGGACTGAATGTTAGCTTCCCTAAAAGAGAACAATACTGCTTTTATAATCATCCTAGGACTTTTCTTTGTAGCTCACTGCTCAGATTCCATTACGCCTTCTTCCCAAGGACTCTGGAAATACTTTTTTATTTTGTGTTGTGATTTTTTCATTTCTAATACAAGAAAGAATGTAAAAGTGGTTAGAGTGGAAGAATGCCAAAAGTGTGAGATTTACTGTTGCACTCCTTTAACTTCCGCTGCTCAGGAAAAGAAGCAAAAAGGTCTCTGGCAGCATGCACTTCATTGCAAAATAACTGCAGCATGAATCTGATATCCCAGGCAGAAAATCTGTGCCAAAACAGTGCTAAATGCTGAGTGTTCAGTTTTCCCTTCTTGCAGTGAATTAATATATATTTTTTTTAATTTAAAATTTTTATTGTCATTTAACTTTAATACAGAATACAGCAAACCGGTGGTATCAGCCACCCTCCAAATAGAAAGAAACCAGTTCCATACCTTCTATATAAACATACACATCTTTGAATCCTTACCCCTGGTCAAGCATGCCCTGCTCCTCGCCCATATGACCTACTGTTCGGAGTACGTAGAGACACGGAAGTGCCCCCCCCCGCGCTCCACACATAAACCTCCACCTCCCTAGGGACCCCTCGTACAGCCCTACCCAGCTGTGACAAAAGGTCCCCCCCCCCCCCCGATCAATTCCCCCGCCAGACTCCTCCCCGTCCCCACCCCTCCTCTCCCCCCCCCCCTGTTTGAGGCCTGTCAATCTTTCAGATATTCCAGCATTGGGAGCCACTGTTCATTAAATAGATCTTGCTTCCGGCGTCGCACCGCCGTTAGCTGCTCCATCAGGACAATCCTGCGTACCCTACTCTTCCATTGCTCCCCTCCCAGGAGCTGGGCCTGCTTCCAAGCTCGCGCTATTTCGCTCCGAGCGGCCTGAATACCCGCCCTTATAGGCCGAGCCCTCTTCTTGGGCCAGTGGGCCGGCCAAATTCCTAGTAACCCCACTCCCATATCCACCCCCATCTGCTCACCAAATATCTCTTGCAGTCTCAGCCCCACCATCTCCCAATACAGGCGCACCTTAGGGCACTCCCACCAAATGTGTATAAATGACCCTCTAGCCCCACACCCCCGCCAACACCGATCGGAAACCTCTGGAAACATCCTATGCAACCTCTCCGGTGTATAGTACCACCGGTACAGTAGTTTATAGGAGGTCTCCCGCACCGCCACCGATATGGCTTGTCAGCTGATATTAACATAGATCTTCTTCCATTCTTGAACCCCCAGTTCTTTCCCCATATCCCTCTCCCAGTCCAACTAGTAAGTGAACTTCTCCCCTTCACCCCCTCCCAAGCCCCGATAAAGTTGGGTTATCAGTCCTCTAGACGAGTCCCACCCTTGCCAAAGTGCCACCCTAGAGTCCCTATTCCCCACCCAGCCCTCCCGTATCCGCTGCTGAGTCTAGAAATGCTTCACCTGCAGGTATGGAAAGAAGTCCCCCCCCGCGCAAGTGAAACTTCACCCTAAGGTCCGAAAAGGGAATTAACCGACCTTGTTCTATAAAATCAGCAAAAGTAGCCACACCCACCCCCTCCCATCTCCGAAACACCCCCTCCCTGCCGGGGTCAAACCCCGGCATCCCCCGCACCGGAGCCAACGGTGAGAAACCGACCCCCGGAGCAAAATGGTCGTTGGCCTTGCGCCACTGCATCACCAAGTGCCACATATACGGATTATCCCGCCATCTCCCATCGGGGAGCTTTCCAAAAATCCAGGGCAAATACTTTAACTCCGCATCACCCGCCCAGTATTGCTCAATATCTCGAAAGCGTTTCGAGCCCTTCTCCACGGGCCGCCACTCGAACACCTGGTGCAATTGCGCCGCCATATAATACCGCTTTACGTCCGGGACCCCTAACCCCCCCCCTAGACTTATAGAGGACCCTTCTGCTAACCCACGGCCGACTATTTCCCCATACAAAAGCAAATATCCGGTTCTGTATTGTGCGCAGCTCCCGCCTTGAGATCTGTAGTGGCAAAGATTGGAACAAGTACAACAGGCGCGGGACGATATTCATCTTCACGGCTGCCACCCTTCCCAGCCATGATATCTCCTCCCCCTTCCAGCCCTGCATATCCTTCTGCACCTGGGCAAACAACGGAGGATAGTTGGCCCCGTACATCCCCATGGGATCGGCAGTAACTTGTACCCCCAAATATTTGATAGACCTACTCGCCCACCTAAAGGGGAATGCGCCTTTCAGACTGTCAAGCACTGGAGTTGGTAACGAAATTGACATTGCCTCTGTTTTTCCCCAATTAACTTTGAATCCCGAAAGAGCCCCGTAGGCCCTAAGTTCCTGCATAAGCACCGGAAGTGAGACCACCGGGGACGTCAAGGTGAATAAAACATCATCGGCGAATAGCACCATCTTATGCTGGTCCCCCCCCCCCCACCCCAATTCCCTTGATATCCGCTACTGACCGAATCCTAGCGGCCAGCGGTTCCATGACTAGAGCGAAAAGGAGCGGTGACAAGGGGCAGCCATGCCGGGTGCCCCGCCCCAGAGGAAAAAACTCTGAATACCCCCCATTCACACACACCGTCACTGCGGGCGAGGTATACAAAGCCTGAATCCATGTCCGGAATTTCGGACCCAGCCCTTTATGTTCCAAAACCGCCTGAAGGAAATCAAAGCTCACTCTATCGAACGCCTTCTCCGCGTCGATAGATAGGAACATGGCCTGTTGTGCCTCTCTTTCCTGGCCAACCACCCCAACTGTAGTACCCGACGAATCCCATCAGCCGCTTGCTGTCCCATAATAAACCCTGATTGATCCGGGTGAACAAGACCCAGCATAAGAGGCCCCAATCGCGTAGCCAAAATCTTCGCCATTATCTTAACATCCATATTCAACAGCGATATGGGGCGGTAGGAACTACATACCGCTGGGTCCTTGCCTGGTTTAGGTAGCACCACAACAGCCGCCTGATGCATAGACTTCGGCAACTCCTCCCCCTGCAAGACTGCATTGAAAACCCTAGACAAGATGGGACTCATCTCCTCCATCAGCTTCTTGTAAAACAGACCCGTAAACCCATCAATGCCCGGAGCCTTCCCCGGGACCAGCCGCCGAATTGCCTCTTTCACCTCGTCGAGCCCGATATCGGCCTCCAAGTCCTCCCGCTCCAAGACCCCCACCTGAGTGCTCCCCTCCCCACCGTTCCCTAGATATTCCCTAAGAGCCTCCCCCTCTGAGGGAGGGTCCGCGGAGTACAAGCCGCGGTAGTACTCCCTAAACCTTTCCCGGATATCGGCACTTTTATACAGCATCCTGTCCCGTTCCCCCTTAATTTTCACCACTGCTTGCCGCTGCCTTCGGGCCTTTAATTTGTGGCACAGGAGCCTACCCGCCTTGTTATCAAACTCATAATATCTCTGACCCACTCTCTCTAATTGAAAGGATATCCACTCCAGCTGAAGAGCATTTAGTTGCCTTCGGGTCTCCTCCACCCTTCCTCGCAATGCTGCTCCCCCTTTTTCTTTGTGAGCCCTCTCCAGCCCAACTAGAAGCCCCTGTAATCGACCCTCCTCAGTTTCCCTACTCTTCTTCCTTTGCGCCCCTATCTGGACCAAGTGACCCCGTACCACTGCTTTCAGTCCATCCCCAAAGTCCCCCCGTGGAAACCTCCCCATTATCGTTCAATGCCATGTACTCCATCACCACCCCCTTTAGCTTCTGCACCACCCCCTGACCCTGCAATAAAAATTTATTCAATCTCCAAAATGTCCGTTTCCCCTTTTCCCCTGGCTGCCCAAACCCCGCCCCAACCGGGGCATGATCGGACCAAGTGACCACCCCTATATCCACCTTATCCAGCGCCCCCCTCCAATAGTCATCACCCATCAAGTAGTCAATTCTGCTATACGAGTCATGCACTGGGGAATAAAAGGTGTAATCTCAGTCCAAAGGGTGTGCTAGTCTCCATAGATCTTCTAGCCCCCAGTCCTTCATCCAGGTCTGCAACGGTCTCCTCTCCTTCCCCTGCCCCATCCTCTTCCCATCCCTCCCATCTAGAGCTATATTATAGTCTCCCCCCCCCCCACCAAGAGCTTCCCCTGTGCTGCTCCCTCTAACCAGCTCCCCATTCCCTCCCAGAACCTCCTTTGCAGCACATTCGGCCCATACACGGACAAGAAGGTTACCAGTTCCCCTCCTAGTTCCCCCACTACCGCCACCGCCCGGCCATCCAATTTACGCACCACCTTGCTAGATACAAAAGGAACATCATTTCTTATAAAAACTGCTACCCCCGCCTTCCTCCTACCCCCTTCCTCTGCTGCAAAAAAACCCTGGTATAGCCCTGATCCCAACAACCTCTCATCCCTCGCTCGCAGGTGGGTTTCCTGTATAAAAGCCACCTGCCATTTTTGCCTCCGCAACTCCCCCCACAACGGTTTCCTCTTCTGGGGTGAATTCAGGCCCCGCACATTCAGGCTACCCACCTTCAAGCCAGAAGCCATACTGACCCATAAAGCTCCTCCCGCCCCCTGCAAAATTCTACCCAGGCCTCTTCCCCCCCCCCTCCCCCCTCCACACCATGCGGAACTCCCTTCCGCAAACCTCAGAGGCTGTGACCCCCCCCTTGGGCGCTCCATCTCCCCCCCTCCCAGCCTTCCCTCAAGGTCTTACATACCACTTTCGTCCGTGGGCCCCCTTCGATACCTAGCCCCTGGGGTTGCAGTCTAATTTTCACACCCCTGAGCCTCTCCAGAGGAGCAATTGTCATCATCCTAAACCTAAAGCATATACAACATTGAGGACTCTACTTCATATATATAACACGTATGCATAACATTAACAAGAACATAAGTAACAGTTAAACTGCCTATATTGACTGGGAAGGAGACCGTAATCCTCCCCTCGCCTCCTGGGGGGCACCCCAAGCCCTTATCAGAGAGCCCGTTAAAGCTCGTAGGCTTCAGCTACTATTCCCGGGTGTTGCGGGCCCTATACCCCTCCAGCTCCAACGGCTATAACATACCGTTCCTTTGAGGAGCTAAACCCCTACATATGGTATACACCCAAACAAGTTAGGGGCCCGAGGGTGTACCGTGCATGGGTAAACCCTCTCCCGGGTGCTGGTCCCAGCTATGGTCTACAGCCGGGGTGGCCCTTTCCACCCCCGAGCATACTAATTATTTCAAACACCCTCTCCCCATAGTTCCCAAAAGTTCTGCAATCCCGGCTACTGTCATAGCCGCCCTCTGCCCCGGTTCTCGTGCCTCTCAGGCCATACTTGGGCTTCATCCAGTCCCAGAGGCAGCCGCATTCGCCCCCTCATTTCGGGGCTCCGTGTTGGTTTTCCACTGCAGTCTCTGTCCCTTCACGGGGACCCGCTCCCATCCAGAGTGCCCTCCATTGAAGCTCTCCTTCTCCATCTCCCCCGCCTCAGCTGGCAGACGCGGGGCGCCCTCTTGTTTCAAGATCTTCCAGGCCTCCATCTCTGTACGGGCACGACGCCCCCGTCCATTTATATCCATCAATATGGCGAAGGGGAACAGCCAGCGATACTTATAGTTCTCAGCGCGCAGGTACTGGGTAAACTTTTTCATGTCGCGGCGTCTCCGCAGCGTACCCGCGGACAAGTCCTGGTATATTTCAACTTTGTGGCCTGACCATGTGAAGTTCTTCCTCACCAGGGCAGCTCTCACCACCTTTTCCTTAACTGCGAAAGATGATAAACATGCCACTATGTCCCGTGGCTGTTCCCTTCTCGCCGGGCCCAAAGCCCTATGCGCCCTCTGGACTCCAATATCCGCCGACTCATCTCCCGCATCTCCACTCTGCAGTAGGGCCGCACATACCTTGCAAACCACGGCAGTCGCATCCACAAACTCCTCTGTCTCGGGGAGACCCCGCAAGTGCACATTATTGCGCCGAGACCTGTTCTCGAGATCCTCCACTTTATCTTTCAAAAGCAAGTGGTCCTCCCGTAGGATCTTCATCCAGGCCTCCGCTGCCGAATCCTTCTCCACCTGCTGGTCCGCACGCTCTTCCAGCGCCTCAACCCGATGGCCGAGGTCACGGACGTCTTCGCGGATACCCGCCATGGCTTCTTTCATGTCTCCCTTCAGGGCTACAAGCTCTCTCTTTAAGGAGCGCATCCATCCCCACATGTCGCTTCTAGTGCAGCCTTCGTCCGCTCTTTCTATTTCATCCTCGGACTCAACACCCGACGCCATGTGCTCCGGCGGTTCCCCGGCTTTCGACCCTCGGTTCTCCGTGTATGAGGATTTGAATTTGGCCAGCTTTTTCCTTACGGACATCCTCGCGCTGACCACTCTCGACTGTCACTCCTTGGGTTACCGAGATGGGGTAAAATAAGCACTTTTCACCTAACTTTTCAGCGCCACGATGGGAGCTCAAGCTTTAAGCTGCCATCACCCGGGTGACGTCACCGTGAATTAATATTTTAAGATATTAACAGCCTTTTTACATGAAATGTGAATGTATTATGATCAGTTCTGCTATGTACATTATTTTCATTTCATTTCAGTGTATAGCAAGGCAGAAGCATTGTGCAAGGAATATGGTGAAATGAAAGGACCTGGAACTACAGCAAAGCCCTCAGGGCACCTCTTTTTCAGAAAACTAGGAAGTCTTGTTAAAAATACACTGGAAAAATGTCAAAGAGAAAATGGATTTATGTGAGTATCCGTACCAGAAATGGCAGGTTTTCTATTCTTGGTTTCATTTTGTTTCTGTTCCATTCATTTGATTAAAATGCTCCCCAGGTTGGTTCAGTGATAACTAAGGTGCTGCCTTATCAAGGGCTTGCACTAGCTTTGCTGCAGTCTGAGGCAAGCTTTTGTTTTCATAATATGTTAGCATACTAGTATGAATTTTGTCACCTCAGACTCTGCTACCTTTTCTGGAACATGTGATCAGCAAGTCCCAGCCTTCATGCATTCATTTCCTCCCCCAACCTAACCTTGTACACTTTTTTTTACCTGCATCGAGGACAGCATTCAAACCACAGTTTTACAAGGATCAATGTGTCAGTGCCCTCATTTATTAGCAGTTTGCCATGCCGAATGTAAACCACATAGCAAGTGATTAAACAAAACTAAATTGATCTATGCTGTGGAGATGTTATAGAAAGTCTGTAGCTCCAGAATACAAGTTCATCTTGTTCTGACCTACCTGACTCTGATGCCAGCTTTTAAACAAATTAGTAAAACGTTTTAACCTCCTTCCCAAAGGAGAAGGCTCATGAGATTGCCATCTGTGTTTCCTCGTAACTTCTGTGTTAGTGTCATTTCCACACCAGATTTTTAGGCAATGTTTGGAGGGGTATGAGAACTTGCACAAGGGTGTAGGTTTTGTTTTTTCCAGATCCACATCCACCTCTGCCCATTGCCGCCTCTCATAAAATGGGCTACTTTCATTTTGAGTAGAATTTCTTATGTATTTTTCTACCTATAAGAAAAGTGGACTATGGGGGGGGGCATTTTCAAAGGCATTTAGATGGTTTGCAGACCTGCAAACCACTTAAATGGCACTAAGCAAGATGATCTTATCCTTGAGTGCTGCTGCTAAATGCCCCAATGCTAGCCAGATAACCACCTAGTGGTGATATTTGGTTGCTAGTCAGTTATCCAAGAGTTTGCTATTGCCATAGCGACTACCACTACAACTTTTGGCAGGCTTCTTTCCGTTTAAATGGCTGCCGTGGAACAGTGCTTGTTTTTTGCCTAATTTCTATGAGGGACTACAAATAGGCTCCCAGTAGGTATGTGTGTGATTTTTGATCAATTTACATGTAATATAAGTCTTATTTCTTTTAATCCAATTTTGCATGAGATTCGCTGGGATCACTATGGAGCACTTTTTCTCTAAATGTTTTTTTTACCCTGGTGCCCACAGTGGTACTTAATGGTATTTTTACATAGTGAAACATCCACATATAACATGCTTTATTTTGAATTTGCTTTTAGCTTTTTTGTCATGAACCATTTCAACTTTACATTATTACAGTTTATGCTATTTTATGCTCTCTGGATATGATATAGTCTTCCCCATTGTTCCAACTGCCTCGTTAGAGTCGGGAGTGGTGCCAAAGGACTGGAGAGAGGCTCATGTGGTGCCTTTACTCAAAAATGGAAGTAAGGATGTGGTTGAAAACTACAGGCCGGTTAGTTTAACTTCGGTGGTGAGTAAATTATTGGAAACGCTGCTGAAAGAGAAAATAGTGAGGTTTCTGGAGTCCAGCGGATTACAGTATCCTAGGCAGCATGGATTCACCAGAGGCAGGTCTTGTCAGACAAATCTGATTGATTTCTTTGACTGGGTGACCAGGGAGTTGGACCGAGGGAGAGCCCTAGATGTGGTGTATTTGGATTTAAGTAAAGCCTTTGACACTGTTCCTCAGAGGCAACTTATAAATAAACTGAGCACCCTAGGGATGGACCCTAAAGTTACTACTTGGGTTAGAAATTGGTTGGGTGGGAGACGACAAAGAGTACAGGTAAATGGAGCTCATTCTGAGGAGAAAGATGTTAACAGTGGTGTGCCCCAGGGATCTGTCCTTGGTCCGATTCTTTTTAACATCTTTGTTAGTGATATAGTGGAAGGGCTGTCGGGTAAGGTTTTCCTCTTTGTGGATGATACCAAAATCTGCAATAGAGTAGACACCCAGGAAGGTGTAGATAACATGAGGAGAGATCTAGCTAAGCTTGAAGAATGGTCTAGAATTTGGCAGCTGGGATTTAATGCAAGGTCATGCATTTGGGCTGCAGCAATCCAAGGGAGCAATATAGTATAGGGGGTGAAGTACTTTTGTCCACTAAAGAAGAGCGGGACCTAGGCGTGGTTGTGTCTGATGATCTTAAAATAGCTAAACAGGTAGAAAAGGCGACGGCAAAAGCTAGAAGGATGCTTGGGTGCATACGGAGAGGAATGGCTAACAGAAAAAAGGAGGTGATAGTGATTCTGTATAAGTCTTTGGTGTGACCTCATTTGGAGTATAATGTGCAATTCTGAAGACCGCACCTTCAAAAGGATATAAATAGGATGGAGTCAGTACAGAGAGTGGCTACTAAAATGGTTAGTGGTCTTCATTATAAAGCATATGAGGACAGACTGAAGGATCTTAATATGTACACCTTAGAGGAAAGGCAGGATAGAGGTGATATGATTGAGATGTTTAAATACCTCTGTGGCTTAAATGTACAGGGGGAGAGCCTCTTTCAATTGAAAGCAAGTTCTGCTACGAGGGGACATGGGATGAGAGTGAAGGGGGATAGATTCAGGAGTGATATGCAGAAATATTTCTTTACGGAAAGAGTGGTGGATCCATGGAATAGTCTCCCAGTGGAGGTGGTGGAGATGAGGACAGTAACTGAATTCAAAAAAGCATGGGACAAACAGAGGATCTCTAAAGGAAAAAAGGGGACTGTTGTAGTTGTTGAAATGGAAGGACAGACTAGATAGGCCATGTGGTCTTTTTCTGTTGTCATATTTCTGTTTTTCAATTGTTTTTCTCTATTCTACTCCCCACTGCTGTAACCACTGTCTATGGTATCTTTTTATTTGATAATGAGTCGCTCATATCTTTTTAATTATAATCTAATGGTTTTATGTGTGGTTTTTTTTTAATGATTCTTCTTGGAAGGGCAGACTGGATAGGCCGTATGGTCTTTATCTGCCATCATGTTTCTATGTTTCTTTTATTATCTACATTTTTAGCTTCTATTTAAGTTCTGTGATTAGTATATCAAAAGTGTTGTTCGTCCTATACAAGTACCCTTCTTTACACGGAAGTAGTACTTCTACTAAGTACACCCTTGTATGGTTATTTCTCTGGGAACAAGCAGGAAGTCAGTCCTCACATATGGGTGACGTTGGCACCGATGGAGTCCATGGGGTAACCTCTCCCTAGCTTTCAAAGAAAGTCTTTGGGAGATGTACCACGCATGCATGGTCCCCTTCCTGCCCAAAGGTACCATCTTGCCTCAGTCTCCTTTTTTCTATGGAGCCCATAGAATGTGTGTCTGCTCTCCCGGAAAAAGTTGGTGATTTTTGTTGTCTTATTTGGTAGCATACCAGTGACTTTTTCCGCCCCTGAACCTGCTTGCCTTGGTATCGCATCCTCTTGTTCTTTTTTTTCTTTTTCTTACTGATTCAGTTGGCTCAGGTTCATGCCTTTTTCCTGGCCAAGCCTGATGAATTTGACCTTGTGAGGGCCGCCTTCCCCGCCATGGCTCCGCCAGTGACTTCAAGCCATGTGACCGCTGCGCTCATAATATGTCTTGCATGGATCTGCACGACTACTACTTTCGATGCCTCGGGTTAGACCACAATGCCTTGGTTTGCAGTCTCTGTAAGCAGATGACCCCTAAGGCCCTCAGAAAATGTCAGCAGCAGCGAGAGACTATTTTTCAAAAGACCGACCCAGCCCTGAAGTCGTCTGCGAGAAACCACTCCAAGACCCCTTTTAGGACCTCAAGCACCCGCAGAGATTGTGCGGCCTCCAAGCCCCAAGATCACAGAACTTCCAGCTGGAGCTCCTGCATAGAGGATTGCACCCAGAAGGGTCGGAAAACCTCAAGGACCCCGTCAGACAGCAAGTCGAGGAAAATGGGGAAAATCCCATGGCCCCGGTCCTGCAGCCCTAGATGAGAGACCGAGGACGATGGCAAGGAGCAGCTGTCCAAGATGTCTCGCTGGGAGCTGCTGACACCCCAGGACCAGTTTCGGACCCCCAAGGGCATCCTGGTTGAGAACTCCCCCTCGACGGAACCAGCGCCAGGCCTGAAGTCCTCGGTGCCCGCACCGAAGGCTGCACAGCCATCTGGCCTTGAGGCCAGGATGGTGGCCTTGGAGCACAGTTTGTCTGCCTTCATTGACCAGCAGCGGGCTGTGATGCCCAGTTCCTCCTGATCATAACTCCCAACCACTGAGCCCTCTTACATTAAAGGATTCCCCTGGAGGTTGAGCCGATCCTCGAGCGCCATCGGCCTCAAGAGGAACCTCTGCCACAATCTCAGTCCCGGTCCTTGGGACTGTGGTCCTCACCATTCAGCGCCCTCTGCTCTAAGCGCCGGGCTGCTGCAGCCCCAAGGTCCTCAGGATTGTGCCAGCAGAGTGCCAGAAGACCCCCGACTCCCGGAGGACCCCTGACTCCGCCTCTGAGCCGGATTCGAATTGGGAGACAAAGGATGACAAGTCCCCGGATACCTGCCATTACTACAACGTGCCCTCTGCCTGGTCCCCCACCTGAGGACATGGCCTTTTTCAACTTTGTATGAGACATGGCCAAGGCTCTTCCCTTCGCCACGGAGTTGGAGAAGGACCTTTGCATAGAGGACCTCAAGATCCTCCAGTATAAGGCTACAACAAAAAAAGGCACTCACGGTGCCCATTGCCCCCATCTTGGAATGGCTGCTCCACATGTGGGAGAGCCCCGCATCGATGCCCATAGTTAGCAGGTGGCTGGACTCGATGTATTAGGTTTGCCGGAGCCCTGACTTCCAAAAAGCCCAACTGCCTCGCAACTCCATGGTGGTAGAGTTGGCCATGCAGAGGATCAATATCCAGAAGATGCACTGTGCCCCGAGGCAGGGAGGCCTGCACCATGGATGCCATGGGCAGAAAGTGCTTCCAGGGCTTGATGTTTGTCAGTTGGATCCAGGCTTACCAGTTGTACATGGGCATGTACCTTCGAGACCTGGTGAAGCAGCTTGCCAGGTTCTCGGTTGGTCTCTTGAGGAACCCCTCCAGCGGTTCTGGACCCTGGCCTTGGCAGTCAGGGAGTGCTCCAAGTGGCCTATGATGGCTTTAAGTTGGTTGCTAGAGTAGCTGTGGCAGGCATTAGTGCCTGGTGCCAGGCTTGGCTACAGTCCTCCAATCTGGAGCAATGGGTCCAGGACAAATTGGTCAATGCCCCTTGCCATGGAGAGAACCTCTTCAGCAAACTCATGACAGATAAGGCTGCCAGCTAGAGTCAGAGTTTCTGACTAGGACCAGGCTCTCCAAGAAGACTGCTGACCCTTCCTGGAGGAAGGTCTCTGGTATAAAGTCCTCATACCCGAAGAGGAGGAAGCCTTACAGAAACTACCCTCAGTACTAATCTGCTGTCATATACTATGTTACTAGGCCTTCCCAGCTCCGCAACAGGGCCAGCAGGCCAAGGGACAGGGGCATGGCCCACATAAGCCTAAGGCCCCCCAGCCCACAAGTGGACTTTTGACTCCTTGGGCTTAGGCTCTCTTCCCTAGGAGGAACAGCCCTGCAGTACACAGTGGGGGGGGGGGGGGGAGGGTCTGGTGCTCTTTGACCACAGATGACCCTTTAAGTGGTGAGAGGGTTACCCCTCCTCCTCCACCTCCACCAGACACCCCCACCATTCTTCCCGGAAGAGTCCTCCAGGACTCCCCTCCACTGGGACCTGCTCCAGCAAGAACTCGCAGGCCTTCTAGAGAACTAGTGGTGGAACCCGTCCCTGCCCACCTCAGCAGCACAGGTTTCTACTCCCACTACTTCCTGATACCAAAAAGGACCGGAGGGTTACGCCCCATCCTCAACCTGCAGGACCTCAACAGATTCCTGGTAAGGGAAAAGTTCAAAATGCTCTCACTTGGAACATTGCTGCCATACCTCCAGCAGGGAGACTGGCTATACTTGGGTCTAAAGGATGCGTACACACACATCCTCATCAGTCCCCTACACAGGCAGTATTCCGCTTCGTGATCAGGGGAGAACATTATCAGTACAGAGTGCTACCCTTCGGCCTGTCCTCTGCCTCAAGGATATTCACCAAGTGCCTGGCGGTGGTTGTAGCCCACCTCAGGCTCCAGGGAGTATTCATCTTCCCCTATCTGGATGACTGGCTCATAAAGGACGGCACAGTCGTCGAGGCCCGTCGGGTGACAGAACGCACCATCCCCCTACTGGAGCACCTCTGCTTCATCATAAACTACCCAAAGTCCCATCTTCAGCCAACTCAGGACCTGGAGTTCATAGGGGCTTGGCTGGACACTGTCCAAGCCAGGGCCTTTCTCCATTGGGACAGGGCCCTACACCTCCAAGCGCATGCAGTAAGCACACAGCTCTGTCGCTCAGCATTGACCCGCCTCATGGTCCACGTGCTGGAGCATATGACATCCACGGTGCATGTTGCTTCAGACGCTCGCCTGCTGATTCAGACAGCCCAGTGGGCCCTCTGCTCGCATTGGTCCCAGGCCATGGGACACTTGCAGGACAGGGTGCTCATCACTTGTCCCTGACTCTCTCGAATGGTGGTACAACATCCAGTATCTACTGGCCGGGATGCCCTTCCACCCCCCCCCCACCTAAGGAATCCTCACTATGGATGCCTCTAAGCTGGGGTGGAGAGCACATTGCGATGACCTCTGCACTTGGGGCTGGTCACCGATGAAGAGTCTCCAGTAAATCAGTCTCCTGGCACTCCGAACCATAGCCTTAGCCCTCCAAGCTTTTTACCATCACCTGCAGCACCAGGTGGTGCTGGTTAGACCAACAACCAGGTGGCGATTTTCCTATATCAGCAAGCAAGGGGGCACAGATTCAGCCCTGCTCTGCCAGGAAGTGGTGAGCCTCTGCTCATATGCCAGCAGCAAAGGGATTCTTCTGTGGGCAGTTTACCTCCCGGGCCAAGTCATTACCCTTGCAGACTGGTTTAGATGGGTCCTCCAGCTGTGTGGGTGGAGACTGGACCCTAGGGTGACTGGCTATCTGTTCCAGTGCTGGGGGCTCCAAAGGATGGACCTCTTTGCCAGTCTAACTATTGTTTTCCCTGCTCCTTTGCTGGCTAAATCACCCCCGGTTCCCCTGGGGTGCAACCCAGGCCTACTGATGCAGGGGGGGGGCTCTCTCCTGTGCCCCAAACTAGGGGTTCCTGACACTCATGACCTGGCTGCTGAAAGGGTAGCCCTAGCCCCTTTCAATCTCTCTATTAAAGTGGAGGAGGTCCTCTTTGCTTCCCGCAAAACTTCCACCCGTTGGGCATATGCCTTCAAATGGCAGAGGTTCTTGGTCTGGTGTACAGAGTGTAATGTCATCCCTTTCTCCTGCTCCGTCCAGCTAGTGCTGCAGGACCTACTTCACCTGCCCTAGGCAGGGCTTAAGTCGAACTCCATAAGAGTGCACCTCAGCGCTCTTGCAGCACACCACCACCTCACCCCCTCGTGTTTCGCTTCCTAGGGGACTTCTCCTGTCGAAGCCGCCCGCCCGCTGGCGGTGGAGTGGGACTTTAACATCTTGCTCTCCAAGCTCACCACACCACCCTTTGAGTCTCTCTGCTCCTGCCACCTCAAGTATCTCTCCTGGAAGGAGGTGTTCCTCGTGTCACTCACCCTCTGCCCTCAGGGTCAATGAGCTTCAGGCATTGGTGGCAGGAACACCATAGACTAGGTTCTACAAGAATAGAGTTGTGCTCCACATGCACCCTGTTTCTACCCAAGGTAGTATCTCTGTTCTATATCAACCAGCAGGTGGTGCTCCCCACCTCCTTCCTGTGGCCTCAACCAGTAGGGCGGAAGCAGTTATCCACACTGTAAGTGGGCTCTTGCATTTTATCTTGGATGCACCCAGAAGCATCGCCGAGCTGCTCAGTCTTTGTTTCCTATGACCCAAGTTGGTTGGGAGCTGCGGCTTCTAAGTGGACCCTCTCCAGCTGGGTCGCTGACTGCAGCTCCTTCTCATATGAGCAGGCTGGTCTCTCACTGGAGCACTGGGTCACAGCGCACAGCGTCTGAGCCATGGCAACCTCTGTAGCAAACTTACACTCTGTTCCCTTGTCAGAAATCTGCTGGGCTGAACCTGGTCCTCGGTCCACACTTTCGCAGCTCACAGCTGCCTGGAGAGAGAGTCCCATCAGGACAGCACCTTCAGCCAGACAGTACTCTGTCATTTGCTGCGGGTATAAGCAACTCTTGCCCTCTGGCTCTTTGGTGTATTCAGGCTACCAGAGCATTGGCTCCTTGCTGGACACCTGGGTCACTCGGGAGTCTGTTATCTCTTGATTCATTGCTTTTGCTCGTGGTTCTTCCTGTTTTCTGATCACCCGTGAGCTTTTTACAGATTTTTCAGTAACCTGTAGCCAGGGAGTCCCATATGTGAGGACTGACTTCCTGCTTGTTTCCGGAGAAAGCGTAGTTACTCACCTATAAAAGGTGTTCTCAGGGGACAGCAGGAATCAGTCTTCACAGCCCTTCCTCCTCCCCGTGGAGTTACTTTTCTTTTTGCCATCTTGTGCTATGATATTATACTGAGGCAAGATGGCACCCTTGGGTGGGAAAGGGACCACGCATACATGGTACATCTCCCAAAGGCTTTCTTTGAAAGCTGGGGAGCGGTTATTGCGTGGGCTCCATCAGCGTGGCTGTCAACTATATGTGAGGACTGATTCCTGCTGTCCCTGGAGGACACCTGTTATAGTGAGTAACTACTGTTTGAATTAACATTGTTCATAAGATCATAAGATATGCCATACTGGGTCAGACCAAGGTCCATCAAGCCCAGTATTCTGTTTCCAACAGTGGCCAATCTAGGTCATACGTACCTAGCAGTTTCCCCAAGGGACACAGGTTCCACAATGCTTGTATTGGTTCAAGCATTGATATCCTGGGTCCCTTCTTAATAATGGTTTATGGACCTTTACTCCAGGAACTTGTCCAAACCTTTTTTAAACCCAGCTACACTAACAGCCTTTACTACATCCTCCGGTAACAAATTCCAGAGTTTGATTACACGTTGAGTGAAAAAATATTTTCTTTTATTAGTCTTAAATAGTTTACCCTGTAGCTTCATTGCATGTCCCCTAGTCTTTCTATATTCTGATAATGTAAACAATCGATCTACGTTTACCCGTTCCACTCCGTTCATTAATTTATAGACTTCTATCATATCTCCCCTCAGCCGTCTCTTTTCCAGGTTAAAGAGCCCTAACCTTTTTTAGCCTTTCTTCATAGGAGTATTCTTCCATCCCCTTCACCATTTTAGTGACTTTTCTCTGAACATTTTCTAAAATCGCTATATCCTTTTTAAGATACGGCGACCAGAATTGCACACAGTATTCAAGGTGCGGTCTCACCATGGAACGATATAGAGGCATTATAATATCTTCTGTTTTATTTTCCATTCCTTTCCTTATCATACCTAGCATTCTATTTGCTCTCTTGGCCGCTGCTGCACACTGGGCCAAGGGTTTTAACATGGTATCCACAATGACGCCTAAATCTTTTTCCTGGGTGGTGGTTCCTAATGTGGAACCTTGCATCGTGTAACCATAGTTTGGGTTGTTCTTCCCTAGGTGCATAACCTTGCACTTGTCCACATTAAATTTCATCTGCCATTTTGATGCCAAGTCTTCCAATTTATCAAGATCCTCTTGCAATTTTCCACAATCCTCTTGGGTTTTAACAATTTTAAATAGTTTTGTGTCATCTGCAAATTTGATAACCTCACTCGTTATTCCACTTTCCAGGTCATTTATGAATATGTCAAAAAGCAGCGGACCCAGCACAGATCCATGGGGTACACCACTATTCACCTTTCTCCATTGGGAAAATTGGCCATTTAGCCCTTCCCTCTGCTTTCTATCTTTTAACCAGTTCCTGATCCACAATAGTACACTGCCTCCTATCCCATGACTCTTTAGTTTTGCCAAAAGTCTCTCATGAAGGACCTTGTCAAAGGCTTTCTGAAAGTCCAGATACACAATATCAACCGACTCACCTTTGTCCACCTGATTATTCACTCCTTCAAAAAAACATAACAGATTAGTAAGACAAGATCTTCCTTGTCTAAAGCCATGTTGGCTGTCTCCCATTAGGTCATGACTATCTACATGCTGAGTAATTTTATTCTTTGATGGTTTCTACCATTTTTCATGGTACTGATGTCAGGCTCATCGGTCTGTAGTTTCCCGGATCACCCCTGGAACCCTTTTTAAAAATTGGTGTTACATTGGCGATCCTCCAATCTTCAGATGATTTTAATGATAGTTCACAGATTACTAATAGCAGGTCTGCAATCTCATATTTCAGTTCTTTCAACACCCTTGGATGTATACCATCCAGCCCAGGTGATTTGCTACTCTTCAGTTTATCTAATAGTTGTAATACATCTTCCTGATGTATCGATATTTCCTTCAATTCTTCCACACCTTTAAATACCACTTCAGTCATGGGTAACATCCCTACATCTTCCTCGGTAAAGACTGAAGCAAAGAATTCATTCAATCTCTCCGCTTTCGCCTTGTCGCCTCTTAGTGCTCCTTTAACGCCTTTATCATCTAATGGACCAACTGACTCTCTCACAGGTTTTTTGCTACGAATGTACTTGAAAAGGTCTTTACTTCGTGTTTTTGCTTCCGCAGCAAGCTTCTTCTCAAATTCTCCCTTTGCCTGCCTTATCAATGCCTTGCATTTGACTTGCCAGTGCTTGTGCTGTTTCCAGGTTTCGTCTTTTGGCTTTTTTTTCCATTTCCTGAAAGATGCATTTTTGGCAACAACAGCCTCTCTGACCTCACCTTTAAACCATGCTGGCAGTTTTTTTCGACTTCCTTCCACTTTTCTTAAAGCGTGGAATACAGCTGGTCTGGGCTTCCAAGATAGTATTTTTCAACAACAGCCAAGCCTAATGTACGTCTTTAACCTTTGCAACTGCTCCTTTTAGTTTTTTCTTAACTATTTTCCTCATTTTATCATAGTCTCCCTTTCGAAAGTTAAAAGGTAGTACTGTGGATTTCCTTACTATCCCTCCTCCACTAATTAAATCAAAGGCGATCATGCTATGATCACTATTGCCAAGTGGCCCCAACAACCTTATCTCTTGCACTAGATCTGGTGTTCCACTAAGGACTAGGTCTAATATGGCTTCCCCTCTGGTCAGTTCATGAACCAGCTGCTCCAAGAAGCAGTCATTTATTTCATCTAGGAACTTTATCTCCCTAGCATGTCCTGACGTGACACTGACCCAGTCGATACCGGGGTAGTTGAAATCACCCATTATTATTACTGTGCTGTAACTTTTGTTAGCTTCCTTGATTTCTTTGAGCATTTCATCATCCATTTGGTCATTCTGGCAAGGTGCTCGATAGTACACCCCCACTGCCATCGCCTTCCCCCTTTTACATGGAATTTCAATCCATATAGATTCTACAGCAGATTTTGTTTCCTGCAAAACTTTAATCTTTTCTGACTCAATGCCCTCTCTAACATAGAGAGCAACCCCTCCACCAATTTGATCATTTCTATCATTACGATATAGTTTGTACCCAGGTATCAGTGTGTCCCACTGGTTGTCCTCCTTCCACCATGTCTCTGATATTCCAATCATATCTAACCTTTCATTTAGTGCTATATATTCTAACTCTCCCATCTTATTTTTTAGACTTCCAGCATTTGCATACAAGCATTTTAGAGAATGTATTTTATTCATATTAATTTGGCTATTGTTAGACATGGATAATTTGGGATCTTTAAGCTCTGTCTGCTCCATACTTGAGGGCATTTGGGCTACTTTACTCTTTTGTAGAATCTCTCTGCTTTTGGTAGTATCCTGGTTGAGTCCTGCGCGTGGAACAGGAAGCATTTCGGATAACGCTACCCTGGAAGTTCTGGATTTCAACTTCCTACCTAAAAGCCTAAATTTAGCCTCCAGAACCTCCCTACCACATTTTCCTATGTCATTGGTACCGACATGTACCAAGACAGCAAACTCCTCCCCAGCACTATCTAAGACCTTATCTAGGTGGCGCGTGAGGTCCGCTACCTTCGCACCAGGCAGGCATGTTACCAGGCGATCCTCACGTCCACCAGCCACCCAGCTATCTACATGCCTAATGATCGAATCACCAACTATAACGGCTGTCCTAACCCTTCCCTCATGGGCACATGGCCCTGGAGAAACTTCCTTGGTGCGAGAGGGTTTTACATCACCTGGAGGACAGGTCCTAGTTACAGGATCAGTTCTTGCCACACCAGGGTGATGCTCTCCTGTCACGTGACCTCTCTCCTCCATGGCAACAGGGATGCTGCCAGACTGGAGGTGGGACTTCAGGACTATATCCCTGTAGGTCTCGTCTATGTACCTCTCTGTCTTATGCTTTCCAAATCTGCTACTTTAGCCTCTAGAGAACGGATTCTTTCCCTGAGAGCAAAGAGCTCCTTGCACCTAGTGCACACGTAAGACCTCTCAACAACTGGGAGAAAATCATACATGTGACACTCAATGCAAAAGACGGGAAAGCCCCCATCCCGCTGCTGGACTGCTTTCTGCATCTTAATTTTAAGTTTGTGTTTAGATCTAAGTTCTTTACTTACTAAGGGTTGCTATGGATATTTATACTAATAAAACTGTACCTAATACGTGTAATATACCTTGTTCACCTGAAGCTTAATTAATCTCAGGTCCTTAGTGTATGACTGATTTGGATAACGAGCTTCACTGGAGAGCACCTCCTATCTTTTAAGATGTGTAAGTACCTATAAAGCTACGATTATCCCAGGTGTGTGTGGGTCTGGGGAGGGAAATAACACTTATTAAAAGTGGGCTGCTACACAGTACCCTGTCCTGTGCTGCTGAGGTAAGCTATATTCTCATTTGATTTAAATTATAGCTCTTAGCTGCTGCTAGGCTCTAACTTCTTATGAAATTTAAACTACAAGCTCTCTGCTGGGTATGAAATGTAACCAGAAAGTTCTCCTCTGTGTTTTAAAACTAAAAGTACTTTTCTGATGCTAGGCCCTGAGTGACTATTAAATGTAAACTACAAGCTCTCTGCTGGGTTCCAAATGTAACCAGAAAGTTCTCTTCTGTGTTTTAAATTTAAACTAAAAGTACTTTGCTGTTACTAGGCCCTGAGTGACTATTACATTTAAACTACAAGCTCTCTGCTGGGTATGAAATGTAACCAGAAAGTTCTCCTCTGTGTTTTAAATTTAAACTTAAACTGCTGCTACTAGGCCCTGACTGATTTAACAAAAAATAGTGGGTTCACAGATTAATTAGCTTTAATACAAAGAATTCCTTTTAGAAAATTACCAGAAGTATATACTCACAGTTGCAGATCTCTCTCCAGAAGTAACAGTCCCTTTTTCTAGTCCTTTTTGTTCTGTGTAGATACATGTCCTTCCTCATCAATTACATTAATAGTGCATAAGGATATCTGATGTGTTTTTATTTGTCTTTACGATATGTATGTATGCTTGACTGTATTAGCATGCTTGACTGTTTTATTTATATGTATATACTTTTTATTTATATGTATATATTCTATATATTTATCTTATATCCTTTTAATGAGGTCCCATAGCCCCTGACGAAGGCGTCCACTAGCCGAAGCACGGCCTGTGTAGGGTGGGACTCTTGGACAGTCAAAGGTTTTTGATTTTTCTACAGTGTTTATCACCCTGCTGCTTTGTTCCTCCCTTCCGATGTCCTAGCCAGAGTCAGAATGCCTGAAGCCCTCCTTAGCAATGTAGTCTTTTTTGGACTTTTCTGTGCCTGAACCTGCAGTTCTTGTTTTCCCTATTCTGAATCCTATCCATCTAGTCTGTTGGCGCTCCCATTCCAATTTGACTTTGTTTACCCTTTCAGATTCCTTCCTATTAATTTCCCATAACCACAATTGCTTATCTCAAGGACCAAACAAAATAAGTTTTTGCAAGATGATCTGCAGACAGACAGTTTGGAATGCTCTTAACAGCTTTCAGTAATTGTGTGGCAACAAATTTGACAATAAAGTAATAATCTTTTGCCTGAACAATTGAGGAAGAACAAGCTATAGGAAGAAACTATCAAAGTCTACAACTAGGCCATCTCCTCTTGGACACTCCTAAGAGCCTTGTACCTTACAGGAAGAGACTGCATACTGGAAAATTCCATCATTTTAGTTATGACTGCTTATGATCCACTTCTTAAAAAAAACACAAGCTTAAATGAGTGACAAAAATATTATGCATTTATAATAGTCACATTAATGTCAAATATTATGTAACAGAAAAAGAAATTAATAAATATAGTTATCTATAGCTTGTGATAAGGAAGCTTATCATAGTTCAGGAGGGAGCTATAAAAGAGGTGAATTGGCTTTGAACAAGCAACCTGTCTTTGCTGGTAGAAATTCTAAAACAGAATTTTTTCATAAGACTACCAGTCCCAGAATGCACCAGGTTTCAAACAGCCTCTAGAAGGGCTGAAGTGGGGAAACGTGTGTTCAATCAGGAGAGCTATGAGGTAATCCCCAATCACTCATCTCCAAGGGCAGGCCTTGATTCAGCACACCTGGGCTGTGCTAGGGTGGAGTGTCCCTCTAAGCACGTTAAAAGTAAAGGATATTCTACACAGAGACAGAGCAGACAGAACCAGGAGAACAAGGAGAGACAGAAGCAGAAGCCATTGGAGAAAGAAGAGAGAGGACTACAACGGCAGAAGCAACGTGGAAGGAAGAAGAGAAAGACATTTTGGAGGTCTAAAGAAGGAGCCCACAGCAGTACGTGTGTTAGGAGTGATTCCAGAGGCAAGCATACTCCATTGGACTGGAGGAAGCCAGAGGAGTGGGGTTATAGAGCCAGGAATTCCCAGACGGCACCTTTGAAGGAGACGGCTGCATTTGGAAGGGGCCCTAAGACCGGTGCAAGAAGGTATGTGAAGAGAGACCCAGTGTCCAGGGATCTTGTTTGGAAGGCTGGACATAAAAGCTGGATTACTTACTGGCCAGGATACTTGGAGAGGAAACCTAACAGCAAAGGAAGCTCAGGTATGAACTTTGATCTATGCCCTAGCTCTTCTCCAGGAAGACAGCAGGGAAACAAATATTATCCTGAGAGTGATCAATTAAGGAATTCCTCTGAGCCAGACCCTGATATTGATTCCATGATATTTGAGGAAGAAGGAGATATATCAAATGATCAGAATGAATACATGGATTGCTCTCTGTCTAGGCTGCTGTTTTAAAGTAGTTTCTCACTAATACAACAACCACCAAAAGGAACTGTAATTTGTTCTTTTATCTACCCAGAAAAGCCTCTGCAAGAAAGCTTTAGGGTAGGATTGAGCCACGTAAAGATAGTGAACCAGCAAAGGGGTTTGCAGCTGGCTAATTATTGGTAATTGAGCCAGGCACAAGTGCACGTGAGCTCTGGAAGGAAACTTCTTTTTTTTGTGTGTGTGAATAGAAGAAAGTTATCCTTGATAAAGAACAGTTTTTTTGTTACTTTTGGGTTTTGTTTTTGTCTTTTGGAGCATTGCTAAGAAGGTCATTAGCAGGAGCCATCAAAAAGACCTTTTCTGTTTCCCATCAAGGTCTTTATTGATTTATTGCTTAAGAAGTTCAGTTACCTTATAACATGTTTTGTTTTTCCTGAGTACAATACTTGAAGCAAGTGTCCTTTCGTGTTACCAAGTAAATCTGTGTGGGAGAATTAACCCCATGAATAAAATCTGTTTTTCTTTGCTTACACTCGAGCATCACAACTCATTATTTTGTGAACGGCTGATTCTAGTATGAATGAACTACATCCCCCACAATCCTTTGCAAGTCATAATAATATTTTGCCTTTGCCAAGACTGTGGACATTCACAACCAGCGCCCCCGTTTACAAGCTCATTAGTGGTCTCTGAAGTAGGATGTGGCAAACAGGATTTTTCTTGAGTGGGATATATCTCCAGGTTGCAGAGTGGAGGAGTGGCCTAGTGGTTGGGGCAAGGTACTTCAGGCCAGAAGGTCGGGGGTTCAAATCCCACTAGAGGACAGAAACCTCGGGCCGGAAGGACTGGGGTTTCTAGTCCCACAGGTGCTCCTTGTGGTCTTGGGCAAGCCACTTAACTATTTTACAGGGAACATGGGCTATGGAGGGTTATCTCCAAGTTATAATGCCCTGTTCAATGTAATTTCAGTTTGTTCAATGTAAACCGCACTGATGCAGAATAGCACAGTATATAAGAGAATGTAAATAAATAAAATAAATAAATATCAGAGGTGAACTTGTTTGCAATAGCACAGAACAGGATGGTACCAGTATTCTGTTTCAAGAGGCTATCGGAATGCAGACTAGCAGCAGACGTCTTTCTTCACTGAGGTGACTAGTCTTCTGTATGTTTATACTCCCATACCTCTGATGGCTGAAAACATAAAACTCGGAAGGAATCTGGGACAAGGTGATTTTCTTAGCTCCCTTTTTTAGACCAAGATGGATTTGGTTTCTATTTCTGAAGGATTTGTCTCTGAGAAAATCATTCAGGTTGGGAATGTGTCCCCCAGTTTTAACTGCACTCCAACATCCATTTTCTGTCTTTTACAGTGTGGATGTCAAAGGGGATGTAATTTGACTTCCATCAAGATGTCTCAAATTCAGCCTGTGGTCAGCTATAACACCCTGTACTGCAGTACAGAACACTTGGGCATTCTTATGTTGGCTGTGCAGGGCCATCTGAGCTCAGGCACACCTTTTGAGGTGACATGCCTAAGTCATAGTGTGGGAGAGACGGCAGCAGGGGTTAGGGATATGAGAGGCAAGGTTTACATCCCCCAAATTGTCATACACTGCTTTTTACCTGAAAATGGTTGTCAGGTGTGTAAGTATAGGTATACATATACTTCCTCCACTTTTGGGGGATGCATTCTTGGGGACACTGTTTGGAACTATGCAAATACTTCCGAGTTTTGAAATAATGTATACATGTTTGTTTAGTCCAGAACAAAAATATCCATACAAATTAGCAGGAGTAAATGTGCGCAAGTCCTTTCTTCCTGAGATGATTTTCAAAGTGAAAGTAAGTGCATACTTTTAGTTTGAAAATCCTTCAGAAGTCCACAGAGTGAAAAATACACACACCTTTTCATCAGTGTGGACAGTTATAAAATGAGCCCCCTATGTATTTTTACCTTGATACTAAAATGTTAAATATTGTTTCCAGCTATTTTCAGAAAGTCCCAGCAGATGCTCCGCAACTGGATCTAAAAGCTAATTATGGCCTTGTAGAGCCCTTACCTTTTGAATTTCCTGTTCTGAATCCACAGTGGACACCGGAAACTTTGGCTGCATTTGACCTCACTAAGAGGCCAAAGGATGATAATGTAAGAAATAAGTTTCAAACTTTCAATTTTTGTTTTTTTATTTTTTTAATACACCTATGATTTTATTTTTCAGTGTAAAGCATATAAAGCTAAGAGGCCTCTTTATTAAAGCTCTTTAGCCAGTTAATGCATTTTAATATGTGACAACTGGCAGTCGGGAATGCTAACGTGGGAGTATGGCAGTCACCGAATGCTAACATGCAAGTTAACCTGCCATCATGGGGTGGGGTGGAAAGTGGCTATAGAGTGCGCACTATTGGTAGCGCCAGGGCAATTGTCACGTGCACAGCAGCAATGTGCTGTTAAGGTGAGTTCACTTAACATCTCTATGGGTATCGTTAATTGAACTGGTCTTACTGGGGCACACGTTACTGGCCCATCGTGCTTTAACTGCTGGGAATATACTGGTTATGCTCCCCAATGGCTAATGTGGAGGCTTTGCACTTAACGTGTGTTGGTGATACATTAGGTGCAAAACCTTAATGGACTTTAGTAAAAGGGCCCTTAAGTGTGGGCAAAGTGACTCTGATGGTTTTTCTTACTATATAAAAGTTAGAAAGAAAATTAAAATGTCTAGAAGGCAAGCAATTTAGTTATACTTGGTCATATGACCACACTTGGCACTTTTTGAATGGATTCTTCCAGAGTTTTCTGGAAAATACAAGAACTGTATTCTACTCTTGCATAGTAACTTCTAGTCTGCAGTGTACATGTACCCTTTTAGTTCATTTTTGTCCATTGAAATCGCAAGTGGTGGTATTCATCCTCTCCTGTGGCCCAACAGAGTTTAGGAGATATCTTCAGGAACAAGCAGGAATGCAGTCTTCACATATGGATGACGTCCTCCAACGGAGCCTGTACGGAAACACTCCCCAGCATCCAATAGGAAGCATTTGGGAGCATCCCTCTACGCATGCGCACATGTTTTTCTGCCTTCCCAGTGATTCTCCTCAGCCTCAGCACGCTCTGTCAATATCGACACTCTCTCAGGGCTCCTGTTCTTTGTGTGGTTCCTGTGCTCCTTTGGAACAGAGAGGCCATTGTAAGAAATAGCCACCCTCCAATGTCACATTGGCATCTCAGCCTTTGGCGTCGAGGACTGATGCCGATTCACAGAATCGATCTCTTAGATATTGACAATGGGGCTTGTCTCGGCAGGACTCCGATCCTGAGAACCGAGAGTAGCCAGCTAAACAACCCTAGTGGGAGCAATCCACCTCCAAAGCACAAGAGGGGTTCTGGAGTGCTACCGAGGCTTCAACCTCTAGAGAGCTTCTGGTTCCATTGTCTGAGACAGTGGTCTAGAGTCCTGCTCTAGTCCACGAAGACATCCTCCATCTCCCTCGAGTAGCACATACTGTCCATTCAGAGGAGTTTGGCTGCGCTTCTGGTGGCATCTGTGCCAGTGGTCTCAAGGCCCTCTGGAGCCCAGATCTTGATACTGAACCTGGAATCAGGCATTTCAAAGCCCTCAACAGCCCAGGTCTCGATGCTGAGCCTGGAACCGCTGCCATTGGGACCCTCCGGTTCCATGCTGAACCTGGAACTGGCCAAATCCCATTGACTGCAGGAGGAACCAGTCTCTAGCTTCTACGGTTCCAGCATCTCAGGACATCAGCATCGTGATCATCCATCGATACCGGATTGGTAGCGGAGTTGCGATGGTGACTGTCACTATTTTGACTTCCTCTCTGATTCTGATGTCTGGGAATCGTAGGCAGAGTCCCCTGTTTCACAGAGGCACTGTGATGTGCTGTTGGACCCTTCACTGCCTCATGAACGCTGCCAATCCCTGCCCAAGGACATGTCTTTCCAGGACTTTATCCGGGACATGGCCAAGGCTCTCTCTGTCTCGGTGGGCATAAAGACAGAACCAAGAGCCGAGGAACTGGAGATATTGTAGTATCCCCTCGACTCCTAAGGAGACTGCCACTTTTCCAGTCCATCATATTCTACAGGACCTCATGTTTCAGATATGGTCAGTAAGTGGTTAGACACCATGTACAGAGTTCCAGATTCCCTGGGCTTCACTTTTCTATGGTGGTTGAGTTGGCCATGTGCCGGCTCAAAAGTACCAAAACCACTCTTTGGTTCCTCCTGAAAGGGAATCATGTACCTTCGATGCCTTCAGCTGCTGATGCTACCGGGCATCGATGTTAGCTTGCTGCTTTAATTTTTATATGCTTTATATAGGCATATTCCTTAGGGACATTGTGAAGGATCTTGTTCTCTGATGTAATTCCTTCAGAGAAGCTGGATGCCTACCAGTCCCTAGCCAAACATGGTCAAGACTGTTCCAAATTCATCACCAGAGCAGCTTTTGACTCTTGAGTCTACCAGCATCACTGCAGTGGTGGGCATTTGAGCCAGAAGGCTGGCTTGGTTAGTCTTTGGGCCTCGAACAGTGGGTCCAAGATAAGCTAGCAGACATTCCCTGTTGAGAACCTCTTTGGTGAAATTGAGACTAATGACCTTGCCATGAACCATCTCTCTCTTAAGACAGCTGATCATTTTAGGAAGAAGGCCTCTGTGTAAAAAAAAAAAAAAAAAAACCCTTCTATCCTAAAAAGTATTACCCCTCTTATCCAGCTTATATGCCCTATCATGCTGACCTAGGTCAGCAAAAGCCTCAGGCTCCTCGCCAAACCAAGAGGTCCAAACCAACTAGCCACAACCAGCCCTGCAGTCCCAGCTCAGGGATAGTTTTTGACTGCTTTCTGGAGATAATTGCTACTCTTTCCCTGAAGGACCCACAGCCTTCCCACATCGCCAGCAGGCTGGTCCATTTTACCCACAGGTAGCTCCTCATAACATCGGAGCTTTGGCTTTACAGGTCATCCTCTGGGGCTACCTGCTACACTTTGCCCATTTACCTCCTCCCTTCTTTCCAGGGGCATATCCTCTAGAACCTCTCCATTAGTCTCTATTGCAGCAGGACGTCACCCTTCTAAGAGAGGGTGCAATAGAACTTATTCCCTGTGCACAGGAAAGGTTAGGATTTTACTCCTAGTATTTCCTTATTCTCAAAGGATCAGGGGAATTCCATCCCATCCTAGACCTCTGGAACCTCAACAAGTTCCTATTATGAGAGAGGTTAAAGATGGTTTCTCTAGGAACCCTACTTTAGGCATGATTGGCTTTGTTCTCTGGATTTAAAAGATGCGTACACACATATCCTCATTCACCTGTCTCGCAGGCAGTACCTCCGCTTTTTCTTGTGTTTTATTAGTTTTTATCTTTTGAAATCCACCTAAATTGCCCAAATTAGGTTCTTTTGACACTTTGGAAGATTTTTGTGTGTTTGTTCTGTTCAACAGGCCCATGGGTTTTTCTTCAATGTGGCTATGTGTCACACCACTTCTCAAAAAACCTTTACCAGAACTCTACCTACTGTCACGCCCCCTACTGGCTAGGTGGTAGCCTAGGAGCAGGGAACGTGACCTCTTTAAATGTCCCTTGTTTAATCACCTATGTTCCCAGCACTGGCCTGCTGGGTAATGTAGTCGTGTAGTTGAAAAAAATCAGCCGAGAAGGTTTCCATAGGCAAACAGGATTATTATTTTTTTTACTTCAGCCCAGTGAACTTTTCTTTCTAGTAGTTCAAAATATCATAACATAAATTTGGATTATTTTCTCCAGTGAAACAAAAGAATAGATGCTTCAGGTAAACTTGCTAGAGTACAAAAACAGCAGTGTTTCCTCACTTGAAAACAGTCAGCAACTTTCCTGCGCCAAACATCAGCTTTGGGCTCTTTAGCTTAGTTTAAAACAAAAGCTTTATATCCTCTAAGCTATAGAGTATTGGCTTCTTCACTGCAAGCTGTTTTATCTCTGGCACTCTTTGCTTTTCCTCAGTTGCTATATTGCACACCCTGGCTTCCCTTATTCAAACAGTCCTTTTTGAAACACCGGAACAAGCCCAGGAGACCAGCAACTCATTTGCATAATTCACAGCACTGCACTTCTGTTAACTAAGCCTCCAGGTTTTCCTAGTTTTTAAAACCTTACAGCTTTTTAGTTCTGAGATAAAACTAGAGAGCAATCCATTTCATTGTCTGAGCAAACCTCATCTGGCAAATACTCTTCCATTTCCATGTTCTCAATATCAGAGTCCGTTTGTAACTGATTCAACTCTGTATCAGAAAGGGCAGGCTTCAGTTTCTCTAAAACTCTTAAAACTCTCATCAATACAGATTTCTCTCTCTGCTGAGGCTTACTAGAGGGATTATGGAGTTTCTTATCTCTTAATACACTCTGGGAGGATTTCAAGGTGCTCACCTCTCTCTTTGGATCCAAGCTCTTTCCAGACTTTACTGAAGAAGGCTCTGTTTCCATCGGCTCTCCTAGAGACACCTCTCTGCCATTCTCATAGTCAGGCTTCTCCCCCTGGTAAACTCTCTCTCTTACCAGGTTCCTCTTGTGTTCCTTACAGGGCTCATGGATAACTTCTTTACCCCTGGAAGGCTCTGCCTCTCTCACAGTCCCTGCCTTC
This sequence comes from Ichthyophis bannanicus, assembly GCA_033557465.1. NCBI lineage: Eukaryota > Metazoa > Chordata > Amphibia > Gymnophiona > Ichthyophiidae > Ichthyophis > Ichthyophis bannanicus. Next base: position 387,961,566 of record CM066033.1, on the reverse strand, counting down.
CTGGCAGCTTCTGCTTCTCTGGCAAACTCTACCTTCCTCCAAGAAGACAACTCTCTCTTGGAACCTCTCTGGGAACTCCCCCAGGAACTTCTTACTGCCCTGGGAGCTTGCTTGTCTCTTACTTCCCCGGAAGGCTCTCCGGAAACCTCAGAAGTTTCAGCAGTTCCAGCCGTTCCCCCATTTCCCACCGTTCTCACAGTTCCCTTTTCTCTTACCTCCTTCAGCTTACATGTGTGGTTTTTCCTTCTGTTCCCCAACTCCACCCCCCCATGATCCTCGTGATCATGCCTGGTTACCATGGAGCTAGGGCGTGGCTCCCTATCACTTACTTTCTGCAGGGAGTTTTTTTTCTAAAGCTGGAGTTTTAACCCCTAAACTCCTGGAGCTAATTCTTTGTTCAGAGGAAAACACCTGTTTTTTTCCTCTTTGTTTCTGCTCCCCTACCTCCTCGCCACCACAGATCCCCCCCCCCCTTAAGATATTCCGGGCTGGCAGACAACTGTCGGCACAGCACGGAATTCTAGAAAGGGCATCCGCATTGGTATGTAGCTTTCCAGTCCTATGTTCTATTTGGAAATCGTAGGCTTGCAGGGCCATATACCAACGCATGAGCCTTGGATTGTGGTCTTTCATTCTATTTAGTCACTTTAAAGGGGCATGATCTGTGACTAAGAGAAATCTACGGCCTATCAGATAAAATCTGAGGGCCTCTATGGCCCACCGTATAGCCAGACATTCGCGTTCCACCGTGGAATACTTCTGTTCGGGTGGCGCTAGTTTCCTGCTCAAACATTATGGGATGTTCCACCCCCTCCCGTTTTTGTGCTAAAACAGCCCCAACCCGATTTCAGAGGCGTCAGTCTGCACTATGAACGGGCGATTGAAATCTACGCCTCTTAAAATGGGCGCGCAACATAGTTTTTCCTTCAACTTTACGAAGGCATGCTCTGCCTCCGGTGACCACTTTATTAGGTTCGGGTTGTTTTTCTTGAGCATCTCCGTAAGGGTTGCACTTTCCGTGGCAAAGTGCGGTATGAACCGGCGATAGTACCCAATCAAACCTAAAAAGCCGCGTATCTGTTTTTTTGTTGAGGGTTTGGGAAAGGCCTTTACGCTTTCTATTGTATCTATTAGGGGTTTTACTACTCCTCTTCCCACAAGGTGACAAAGGTATTTCACCTCTTTCCCTCCGAACATACACTTAGCTGGGTTGAGGGTAATACCCGCCCTTCTCATGGCGCTTAAAACTTCCCTGATATGGAATAGATGTTGGTCCCAACTATCACTATGAATAACCACATCATCCATATATGCCGTGGCATATTGGTGGTGAGGACGTAATACCCTATCAACTAGTCGTTGGCACGTTGCCGCCGCTCCATGCAGACCGAAGGGCATTCGGCGGAACTGGAACAAGCCTATAGGGGTGCTAAAGGCTGTTTTTGGGTGAGATTCCCTTGTGAGGGGAATCTGGCAATACCCCTTTGTCATATCTAACGTAGTTAGATATACGGCTTGGCCCAGTCTATCCAAGAGCTCCTCGATTCTCGGCATGGGGTAGGTATCAAAACGGGATATTGCATTGACTTTACGGAAGTCAATGCAAAATCGCGTACTCCCATCAGGTTTGGGAACCAACACTATCGGGTTATTCCAGGGGCTTATGGACTCTTCTATGATTCCCATCGCTAACATTTCCTGTACCTGATCTTTCACCTCTTGCTGCTTCGCCTCAGGTAACCTATAAGGTCTTTGGCGAATTACTTCTCCAGGAGGGGTTACTACCTCATGGGCAACAAGATTGGTCTCTCCAGGGAGGGGTGTTAAAATGTCTGGAAACCGGAGGTCACGTGATGCGGCTGAGGTAGTGGTCGCATCTCGAGTGTGCTCCGACACCCCCCACCCAGGCCGGCATAAAAGCACCGTGTAAAACCGCAAAAACTCGGTAGGAATTTACCTACGCTGTATCGGAGGGTTTACAGCCTCCCACAGTGCGGCTTTCTTCACTGAGTGGCATGGCGACAGCAAGTAAAACAACGAGACGAGCGGCCGGCACGAGTAAGATGGCGGAGTCAACCCCGTTGTCCGGCTCACCTAGATCACCCGCTTCTCTTGAAGAGATGTCAGCAGCGATGGTAGTGGCTCTCTCGCCCAATTCGAAGCCCTGCACGAAAAAATGGACGGGCTGCGTTCTTCTGTGGACACCCTGGGGAACAGACTTCGCGAAGCTGAGGAGCGCCTGGGCCAGACTGAAGACACGGTGGAGGGGTTAGCTTCCGAGGTAGCAGGTCTAAAGACCCAACTGGGCCTGCAGGAAGAAAAAATTGATGACTTAGAGAATCGATCGCGGAGAAATAACCTAAGGTTTATGGGGATCCCGGAGACAGTATTGGACAAGCAACTGAACAGCTATTTGGAGGCATTAACGGCGCAAATCTTGGGGGCAGAGGAATTGGGTGGCAAGCTTAGAATTGAGAGAGTACACCGAGTGGGCCCCAAACAGACACGAGATGGCCGCCCCAGAATAGTCCTCGCAAAATTCCTCTATTTCCCCCAAAAAGAACTGATTCTCCGAGCTGCCCGACGGCAGGGTGAAGTCATCCACAACAACAGTAAAATCCGCGTGGCACAGGACTACTCGGCGGCGCTGAGTCGGAAACGACGGGATTATGCTTCCATCTGTGAAAAACTCATCGGCGCAGGCATCCGTTTTACTGTTCAATACCCAGCTAAGCTACATGTGCTCCATGAAGGAACCCACCAGACTTTTGCGACGGCTGCGGAGGCTGAAGGTTATGTGAATCAACTACTTGTTCGTGAGCGGGCAGCCCCAGCGTCCCCAAAGTGAATTCCAGCAAGACGATAGTTAAATGTGCTTCTGGTGAGGCGCTTGTGGACAAAAGACTTATAAACTCGGAATGGTTGCTACAGGGACATTGTAACCAAGTTACTTTGTGTCCCTGGAGGCCGTCCATCCGACACAATTTTGTTACATGTTGCACTTTGACTACTGTTGCCAGTTTATAAGCCTCCTTTGCAACATTTAGAATCGTTGCTACTATCTGAGACCCGGTGGAGGTTTGTTTCTTTTTTTTTCTATCATCCTCTCAGAAGTTCCATTAGCTATAATTGTACTTTGCCTTGCTTATACCGGGTGCCTGGTGGGGCGCGGGGGGGAAGGGTGCTCCCTTGTTATGTATTAGTTTCTCCCCCCTCCCTTGATTTCTGCCTGTGGGTGTTCTGGGACCATACGCTGCTTCATATTATTTTGCAGTGATGGCGGCTGAATCGAGAGAGGGGAATATCGGGGCTTCCTGCGGCCTGGCGGGTTGGGTGGGACCGGTAGCCGGGGCGATTTGCCCGGACGGTCCTGCCTAGTCCATGGGAAAGGACCCTCCGATGTGCTGCCAACTGGGCCTCGCCGTACTGAGCGGCCTGCTTGCGGCTCCGCCTTCGCTCCCGGGGGCTGGGGTGGGGGGAGACTTGTATCCCTCGACCGTCTCACCGGTCAACCCTGACTACCGGGGAGGGGACTGGCATCTGCGGATGCTAGTTCGAGCGGCTGGATACACGGGTTGGGGGTGGGGGGGGGAGGAGTGGGGGCTTGATTCCACACCAGCCCACGGGGCCTTTAACTCTGCCGACAGTGTGGATAGTTGGGCGCCCAGGAGGTATGTGTGTCATATTTGCGGTTTGTTTTATGGGAGGGTCTAGTCTCCTTATTTTCTTGGACTCCCCTCGTGAGTCATCACGTAGCAAAGAAGGCAATGGTGTGCCCCCGGTGTTTTGGAGGTCTGAGGTAGGAAATAGTTAGATACTGCTTAGCGCCGGATATGGTGTAGAGGGAGCCCTACCTTCCCACGATTACGGGACATGGTCTTTTTATTGCAATAATACACTGCCACGGGGAAGGCTGTTACAGGGGATGGGGTTATAATCATTATCGGGGGGTGGGGGGTCGGGGCCACTCGGAAGGGCCTCGGTGGGGCTTTCTCGGAGTGGTAGGGGAAGAGAGCCATTAGGGTTTAGTGGATTGGGGAGAGGGGAGGGGAGATTGTACTATGGATAGAGGGGGATTAAGCGGGGGGGTAGCGGGGGACAGTGGGGGGACTGAGGGGAGGGTGAAACTGTGGGGGGGATGGGACCCCTGGACCCAATGGGATAGGAAGGTTGAGACCTGGCTAGGGACTACAAGTGAACCCCAGGCTGGGGGGGTTCACTCGGGAATGGACTGGAATACTGACTTACTTGTGGTGAGTTGTTGTGCCTCCAGCTGAAACTCATTTCATGGAATGTGTGTGGCATAGGCAACCCTGTTAAACGGTACAAGGTGCTGCAGGCTTTGGCCAGATTGCACTGCGATATTGCCATCTTACAGGAAACCCACCAGACTGCTGAAGAACATGCGAAACTGCAGAGAGATTGGGTGGGACAATGTTGGGGTGCCCCGGCGCTGGGGAAAAAAGGTGGGGTGCTCCTGCTGATCCATAAGAATGTGCGCTTTGACCTCGAGCGGCAATATGTAGACCCAAAAGGAAGATATCCTGTTATATGGTAACTTAGAGGGGAGACCAGTGGTGTTGGGCAACTTGTATGCTCCAAATGTGTTGGACAAATCTTTCCTTGCCTGTTTGGCCTCCAGGATAGAGCAGCTACCAGATGTCCCCTTGATTTTAGGCGGAGATTACAATGGGGTGTTGGATGTTGATTTGGACACATCTGGAGGAGGGAGGGATAGTTGGCGGCTGCCGGCTACCCGAGCGCTCCAGGAACTGAGACGCCGATTGGAGTTGGTAGACCCATGGCGTCTACTGCACCCCGGGGAGCGTGACTTTACCCACCAGTCGAGAGCCCACGATTCCAGTGCAAGAATCGACTATGTCTTGGTCTCCGAACGGTTGTTTGCGCAGGTTGGGGAAGCTGGGATCGGCCCAATGATGGTTTCGGACCATGCACCAATTTGGGTGGAGCTGCGGTGGGGGGGTATTCCTACCTCGCAGCGCGTCTGGCGCTTCCCTATGGGACTGTACACTGATACCGAATTTCACGCCTATCTCGCACAGCGGTGGGAGGAGTTTATGGATGTCCACATACAGCATAGGGATGAACCTGAGCTACTGTGGGAAACAGCGAAAGTGGTCCTACGTGGCGATATTATTGCTTATGGAGCGCGGAAACGCAAATTGATCGCGTCGTGTATAGTCCAGCTAGAGAAGCAGGTGGTAAAAGCCCGGCGGCGGTGTGCGGGTAATCCCACAGTGGCTAACAAACGCCTCTTTTGGGAACTTCAGTCCTCTCTTAACGAGCTGCTCCATCAACGGGCGAAGAAATCTTTGCTATATTATCGGTATCAGCTTCACCGCTTTGGGAACAAACCGGGGCAACTACTGGCGCGCTGTTTGCGTGGCAGCAGGGGGACCCGATCTATCGCAGCGCTGCGTGACGATCAGGGCCAACTGCATAAAGATAGCCCTGCGATAGCCCACGTGTTCCGTACTTTCTTTCAGAAACTATACCAAGGCGGTGGGGGGTCCCCGGTAGCAATGGCCAGTTACCTTCGGGGGCTGCAGATTCCCACGCTGACCACGGAGCAGCGCTTAGTGTTGGATGCACCAGTGACGGAGGAGGAAGTGTGTAAAGTTATTCAAGGGGCTAGTTGTTATAAATCGCCCGGTCCGGACGGTTTCGGGGCGGAGTGCTATAAGTTACTGCTTGGCCGGGTTGCCCCCGTCCTGACTACGGTGTATTGCCGGAGGGTGGAGCAGGGGAAGTTTACGTGGGGAGCGAATCACGCGTTTATTACAGTAATACCCAAACCGGGTAAAGACGCCACGCAAGCGGCTTCCTACCGCCCCATCTCATTGCTAAATTTCGATTTGAAGTTGTTAGCGAAGGTCCTGGCTGACCGGCTTGCCGCTGTCCTGGGGGGCCTATTGCACGAGTCGCAGGTGGGTTTTGTCCAAGGGCGGCATGCAGTGCGGAACTTACGAAAGATATTAGCCTCTATAGAATGGGTGCGGGCGCGAGAGGAGCAATCACTGCTGATTAGTTTTGACGCCGAAAAGGCGTTCGATCGGGTTAACTGGGAATATATGAAGCTACTCCTGCCTTGGTATGGGCTGGGTGACCCCTTTATTGGGATGGTGGGATTGCTGTATGCCAACCCGACAGCCAGTATTTTATGCAATGGGGTGCTGTCTGATGGTTTTGCCCTGAAGAGGGGCACTCGTCAGGGCTGTCCGCTCTCCCCATTGTTGTTCGTGCTGACCTTGGACCCACTGCTGAGGAGTATAGCGGAATCTAAGGATATTCGCGGCGTCCATATCGGGTCTTACGACTTTAAAGTAGCCGCATTTGCGGATGACATCCTTGTTCACTTGTGCGACCCACAACAGTCACTGCCGTGTCTACTTACCGAATTCTCCCGGTATGGTGACTTTGCGGGGTTGCGTATTAACTATGACAAATCAGAGGCTATGGATGTTGGCGGACGGCTCCGACGACAATGGGGGGGAACTTTCCCCTGAGGTGGGCTGGCGACTCTTTTATTTACTTGGGGATTGAGTTAACTAAAGATACGGCGGCATTGTACAAGCAGAATTTTGAGCGTGTTTGGTCTAAAGTTCGCTCACAGCTCCAGGCGTGGGCGCCTCTCCCCCTATCTTTACTGGGCAGAGCAGCCGCAGTGGGGATGGTGATCTTGCCACGGGTCCTATACTGGCTGCAAACTTTGCCGGTGCGATTACTGCGGCGTGATCTCCAGCGCATCGAGCATGAACTCCGACGGTTTCTTTGGAGGGGGGCTAGAGCACGCATACCACTGAACCGTTTGAAGAGGGGATGGAGATCTGGGGGCATTGGAGTGCCCGACCTTTGGATATATGCCTTGGCTTGTCAGGCTAGGCACTTGGGAGACTGGCTTGGTAATACTGAGGTTTACACCCCGAGGGCATTAGAAGAGGCCTTAGTAGCGCCACACTCCTTGCTGGCGGCCCTACATTTACGGCATGCGGTCCTGCCGAGTCGGGTATCAGGCAGTGTGCTGGTTCAGGCAGCACGGTATACCTGGCAACGCTTGAATCAACTGTGGGGGAGCTCGCCGGAGATTTCAAGCTGGTTACCGTTGCAAGGTAACGCCCAATTCCTCCCGGGCTCGGACTCGGCCTCCTTCCGTCGCTGGGCGACACTGGGAATGCGGTCGTTGGGGCATGTAATTGATCTGGAAGGCCAATGTAAACCTTTAGTAACTTTATGTCGGGAGTACGACTTGTGCCCCGCAGTTTCCTTGTTCGCGTACCGGCAGCTTTCCCATTACGTGAAGTCAGTTACGAGCCCGGAGCTGAGAGGTGACCATTCTGCACGGATATTAGAATTCTTCGCTCTCGGGGAGGGAACTACACGTTCCATCGCTAGTTATAAAAAAGCATTGGAGCCCTATATGAAGCCGTTGGATTACTCGGCAGAGGAGGCTTCATGGGCGCGGGAATTGGGCTGTGAGGTGGAACCGGGCTCTGTGCGTGCTGCATTAACTCGGATAACTCAGTTAGCGGAGGGGGCTAGATGGCGTGAAATACAGTTTAAATGTATATTGCGAGCCCACTTCTCCCCTAGGCGGGCCCTGCGTAGCCACCTGGCAACCTCTGGTGGATGCCCAAAATGCGCCTGTCCACTAGCAGATTTGGGTCATATGTGGTGGGGGTGCCCTCATATACGCCGCTACTGGCTTAGGATAGCCAATTACCTGAGCGGCTTACTACAGCAACAGGTCTGCTGGACGGGGCGACTAGTGGCACTGGATCAAGTGGGAGCACTCCAACCCAAAGGCAGGTGGCCAAAATTGTTGATCCGGAAAGCATGTCTGGTGGGGAAGGGTCCTGTGTTGCGGAGATGGCTGGAGCCTTCGGCTCCCTCCTTTTGGGAATGGCGCAATGGGTTCCATCAGTTTATGCTCCTGGAGCGTAGGAGTGCGAAGAGGCACCCTCGGAGTTGGGCCTTCTTCCTCTTATTGTGGACCCCCTACATTCAAGCATTGAGACCAACAACGCGCAGTGCGGTTTTGGGTATGTAAAGACGCTTAGAGGGTCTCTTGATAATGGTGGATAGGATGGTTACTAGGTCCAGTAGGTCCCGGGAGGGGGGAGGGAGTGGGGGGGCTGGGTGGGAGGGGGGTGGGGGGAGAGGTGGGTCTGACAGTACTTAACTGGGGTTTTTTTTTTTTTTTTTTTATTTATTTATTGGGGTCGTATTTTTGTAATCCAATGGCGGTGGACAAGATACAGCCCCGCCCTGGATATGCCTGTTCTGCTATATTTTATTGGAAAATGGAAAGAGTTATGTTATATTTGTATTGTGCTCGTTCTTTTCAATAAATAAACCTTTGAAAAAAAAAAATGTCTGGAAACCTATGTAGGAGCCTTAACAGGGTTTGTTGTTGATGCCAAGATAGTTCGTTGCCTATTTTAGGAATGGGTCGGGTCTTACAGTCGGCGAGTTGAGGGCCAAGATCCACGTCTGCCTCCTCCTCACACGTTGCTGATAGACCCCTAAACTCGGCCTGGCCAGTGGAACCGAATCCTCCTGACCCTCTTACCGTGGTGCTCAATTCCACCACCTCTTCTATGGGCGGGAAGCCCACTCTCGCGCAAATTAGCTGCGCTATTCTATCACCCGTATTTACCCTAAAATCCGTCTGGGAGAAGTTGAGCAACAGGACCTTTATTGCCCCTCGGAAATCAGGGTCAATTACCCCTGCCCCTACATCAATGGAATTCTTTACCGCTAGACCTGAGCGTGGAGCAACTCGCCCATAGCAACCAGGTGGTATCTCCAGCTGGGATGCCTGTTTCTACTAGTGCTCTACCCTGCTTGGGAATGATCACATCCTCTGCGCTATGCAGGTCAAACCCTGCTGCCTGTTCGGATGCATGCTTTGGTATTCTGGCGTTCGGGGTAGTGCAGCAAAATTTAAAAATAAACTTTGGTTTACTATCTGAGCCTTCTTTCTGGGGTGTTCTCCTTTCTTGCTTCTTCCCAAACAAAGGGGCTGGTAGCGCTTTTGTCTTGACAGTGGCCTTACAAGAGAACACTGGTGGTCTATTCTCTCTTTTACCCCCTAGGGATAATTTCTCCCTGCCCGGTGTAGGGTGTCCTTCTGACCTTTCAGTTCCTGACGGCGCCAGGGTGGACTTCCCAGCTACCTCCCCTTGCAGGCCTTTCACTAGGCCTCGCCTAAACTGAGGCCAGTCTCTCCCTAAAACTAAAGAGTGAGGGAGCTTAGGAACAATAGCGACAGAAATCTCACTCTCTAAACCTAAGCCTTTCACCTTCACCTTGTTTAGGGGGTAAGATGATGATGCACCGTGCACACATCTTATCTTAATGCTATGCTCAGACTGCTCTGGGGCCTGACTATTGTGGGATTGTATATCAGTCCATAGTTTCCGTGAAATCATAAACTGATCGGCGCCCGAGTCTAACAGGGCTTCTGTGGGAATGCCTTCCACTTCCACAGCCAGCAAGAACCCTTCCCCATTCTCCTTGGATCGGGTGGATTCAAGTGCTGTTCTGGCCCGACAATCCCTTCTGAAATGTCCCGGTTCCCCACATGTAAAACATTTACTCTGGGCATAGACAGGTCTTCTCTTAGGCTTAACTCCTGTGATTTCCCCCAGCATTGTGTTTCCTTTCTTTTCTGATTCTCCAATTTCTGGAAATTTTGAAACACCCACCTTCGCTTGGCTGACCCATCTGGCCTCGAGGAAGCGCTCCGCCAGCGAGGTTGCTTCTTTGGTGTTTTTACAGTCCTGGAGAATCAGGAAAGATTTCAACTCCGTAGGAACAGCTTCGACAAACCACTCCAAAACAATACAGTCCAGGAGAGAATCAAGAGTTTTACTCTGTGGTTCTAACCACTTCCACACTAAGCTTTTTATGCGCTGGCATAAAGCCCGTGGTGTCTCTCCTGATTTAAGCTTGCAAGCCCTTAGATGGCGTCTATAAACCATTGGCGTTAGACCCATTCGATCCCTTATCGCCCTCTTGACTTCCTCATAATTGGAGGCCAGATCGCTGGGCATCGCGCGGTAAGCGGCTAATGCTTCACCTGTGAGTGAGGCAGCTATGCGGATTGCCCATTGATCCTCCGGCCATCCACTTAGAAGTACCACCCTTTCAAAGACTTCCATATAATCATCTATGTCATCCTCTTTGGTTAGAGGACCAAAGGAGAATATTCCCTTCCCAGGCAACCCCAGTCCATGGGAGGCTCCTAAGGAACCCGACATAGTCCTTAAGGCTTCGGTGGTCGTCTTCTGCTCCCCTATCCAGGCACTCATCAACTCTAGGAGCGGCTGCTGCTGGTCCTTCATCATAACGGCTGCGCGTTCCTGGGACTGAGCGGCTACTTCCTCCTGCTCTCTGAACCGGTCTGCCATCCAACTCAGCAGTTGTGCTTGCTCCATCTCTCCGTTGAGGCTGAAAAGAGATTTAAAAAAAAACACCAAGTGCGGCTCTCCAACAAGCACGCTTTTTTTTTTTTTTCCACCATTCTCATTAGAAACTGCTGTACCCCACCCTGGCAGCTCAATCCAGATTAACCCTTTTTATCTACGGGTTACCTGCTGCTAGGGTTGACTCGGGCTCAGCAAAGTAGGCACGCCCAGGAATCTCAGCTCCGGTCCGTCCCTCTGCTAGTAGTCTGGTCCAGGTTTTCGTAGTTTCTTCCTTAGATTCTTCGATATCACTGCACGTAATCCTTATGTCAGGATATGGGCTAGAAGACATCCAAGAACTATGCCAGCTGTCACGCCCCCTACTGGCTAGGTGGTAGCCTAGGAGCAGGGGACGTGACCTCTTTAAATGTCCCTTGTTTAATCACCTATGTTCCCAGCACTTGGCCTGCTGGGTAATGTAGTCGTGTAGCTGAAAAAAATCAGCCGAGAAGGTTTCCATAGGCAAACAAGATTATTATTTTTTTTACTTCAGCCCAGTGAACTTTTCTTTCTAGTAGTTCAAAATATCATAACATAAATTTGGATTATTTTCTCCAGTGAAACAAAAGAATAGATGCTTCAGGTAAACTTGCTAGAGTACAAAAACAGCAGTGTTTCTTCACTTGAAAAACAGTCAGCAACTTTCCTGCGCCAAACATCAGCTTTGGGCTCTTTAGCTTAGTTTAAAACAAAAGCTTTATATCCTCTAAGCTATACAGAGTATTGGCTTCTTCACTGCAAGCTGTTTTTATCTCTTGCACTCTTTGCTTTTCCTCAGTTGCTATATTGCACACCCTGGCTTCCCTTATTCAAACAGTCCTTTTTGAAACACCGGAACAAGCCCAGGAGACCAGCAACTCATTTGCATAATTCACAGCACTGCACTTCTGTTAACTAAGCCTCCAGGTTTTCCTACTCTTTAAAACCTTACAGCTTTTTAGTTCTGAGATAAAACTAGAGAGCAATCCAGTTCATTGTCTGTGCAAACCTCATCTGGCAAATACTCTTCCATTTCCATGCTTTCAATATCAGAGTCCGTTTGTAACTGATTCCAACTCTGTATCAGAAAGGGGCAGGCTTCAGTTTCTCTAAAACTCTTAAAACTCTCCTCAATACAGATTCCTCTCTCTGCTGAGGCTTACTAGAGGGATTATGGAGTTTCTTATCTCTTAATACACTCTGGGAGGATTTCAAGGTGCTCACCTCTCTCTTTGGATCCAAGCTCTTTCCAGACTTTACTGAAGAAGGCTCTGTTTCCATCGGCTCTCCTAGAGACACCTCTCTGCCATTCTCATAGTCAGGCTTCTCCCCCTGGTAAACTCTCTCTCTTACAAGGTTCCTCTTGTGTTCCTTACAGGGCTCGTGGATAACTTCTTTACCCCTGGAAGGCTCTGCCTCTCTCACAGTCCCTGCCTTCCTGGCAGCTTCTGCTTCTCTGGCAAACTCTACCTTCCTCCAAGAAGACAACTCTGTCTTGGAACCTCTCTGGGAACTCCCCCAGGAACTTCTTACTGCCCTGGGAGCTTGCTTGTCTCTTACTTCCCCGGAAGGCTCTCCGGAAACCTCAGAAGTTTCAGCAGTTCCAGCCGTTCCCCCATTTCCCACCGTTCTCACAGTTCCCTTTTCTCTTACCTCCTTCAGCTTACATGTGTGGTTTTTCCTTCTGTTCCCCAATTCCACCCCCCCATGATCCTCGTGATCATGCCTGGTTACCATGGAGCTAGGGCGTGGCTCCCTATCACTTACTTTCTGCAGGAAGTTTTTTTCTAAAGCTGGAGTTTTAACCCCTAAACTCCTGGAGCTAATTCTTTGTTCAGAGGAAAATGCCTGGTTTTTTCCTCTTTGTTTCTGCTCCCCTACCTCCTCGCCACCACATTACCCTACTAAATATTCTTTCACATCCAAACTACTGGAACATACTGTTCATCTCTGCTGCATTGATTTTCTCTCACCTCAAGCCATTCTTAATCCAGTCTAATCTCATACTCTGATTTTCATACTCAAAATTCTACAGAAATGGATTTTCTAAAGTCTTCATTGACAGTGACCTGTTTTCTGGCCAAATACAAAGATCTTTACTCAATCCGCTTTCTTTCTTTCTTTGTTGCTTTTGATCATTACCTTTGCCTTTGTTGTCTGAGCATCACCTACTCCTTGATACTCTGTCCTCACTTGGATTCTGGAAATCTGTTCTCTCTTGGTTTTCTTCTCTCCCATCACACTTTTGTGTATGTTCTTTGGCTCCTTCTCCATAGCTAACCAACCAAAACCTTTAAATAGCCAACACAGAACTTATCTTTCCCCCGAAATCCACTTCCCTCTTTCTCTATTTTTGTGGGCAGTACTACCATCCTTCAGGTTCCTTCAGACTGTGATGCTCTTTATCTCTACAGAACGAACACACAGCTAAAATCTGTTATTTCTTTATAACATCAAAATCTGTCCCTTCCTTCCTAAACACACTATCAGATCCATATTCTCGTCACCTCCCATATAGATTACTACAACCTGCTCTTCATAGGTTTCCCACTGAACCATCTCTTTCCACTTAAATCATGCAACTGAGTTTTGAATAAAGTGATCTTCCACCAGTGTGTCTATCCTTACATAACCCCCTTCTTACTCTTCATTAGCTCACTATCCTTTTCAACATATAGTTCAAATTAATCTTGGTGACTTACAAGGGCATTCCTTTTGCAAATTCTCATTATCTCTACACTCATCTCTCCCTACACTCCTCCTTGGAACTCTGCTTGTTGAGTGAGTCACACTTAGCTATGTCCTTATGTTCCACAATCATCTCCAGATTATGTCCTTTCTACTTTGCTGCTCCATATGTTTAGAATAGATTTCCTGAGTCACTGTCACATTCTCTTTGACCATATTCTTAATCCAGCCTAAAAGCTGATCTTTTGGTGTTGAGTTTAAATTTTAATGTATTATTCTCCTGTTCATGCTGATGTTGTGTTTAACCCATTCTCTAGGAACAAGCAGGAAGTCAGCCCTCACATATGGGTGACGTCGGCACCAACTGAGCCCACGCGGAGCATTTCCCCAGCTTTCAAAGAAAGCCTTTGGAAATGCTACCTCACATGAGTGGTACTATCTTGCCCAGTCTCCTTTTCTCCACAGAGCCCAACGGGCGTGGTCCTCTATTCTCCCGGAAAAAGTTCTTTAATTCCTTCCTTTTTGTCTGATTTGCATACTGGTTCCCTTCTTGCCTCGAGGCGGCACCACCGGTGCCAATCTCAGCTCCTTTTTTTTCCCCGTGTTTCCTTGAGGTTCCACCTCAACCAGCCTTCGTGCCTTTTTTCCGCCTGGGTGTGCACCCACCATGACTCACGGTGTGTTCAAGAAATGTTACCACTGCAGTCAGACTATCTCAGTCACTGATACTCCCCACTGCTGCATCCACTGCCTGGGCCCAGACCACGACAATTCTACCTGCGACCGGTGCCAGGCCATGACCCCTAAAACTAATAGCAGGCGGACTGAGTTGCAGGGGAAGCTTTTCCCAAAATCTGACTCTGCCCCGGCTTCCCCATCACCAAGCCCCAAAGCCGGCCGTTCACTAGAGGTCCAGGTGTCCTCTGAGTCCCGCAACAGCGGCTTCTCCGGTGCGGCCCTGGATCCTCCCAAAAAGAAGATCCCAAAGGAGGTGTCTCCGATAAAACCTGGCAAGGTCCCTCGACGGGACTCAAGTGACTCCGAGCAGCACCCTCAGAAAGTTTCGAGACAAGAGTCCTTGGCCGGCAGACTGCGCCAGGACCCATGAACCTATAGTCCTCCTCAAGGACGCACTCTCCGGAGTGCCGGCATCAGACCCGAGGGCTTCGCTGGCCACGCCGAGTGCTGCACAACCATCGGGCCTCGGGTCCCACATGGCGGCCATGGATCGGAGTAGAGCAGAGCCTCTCCTCCATCTTGGCCTTGCAGCAAGCATTGATTTCGGGGCCCCCCCAGCATCATCAGCCCCAACACTGGGCCCCTCAGGGGAGCCTCCAGTCGTCGAACTTGGCACCAAGCGCCACCGGCCTCGGGTAAGTCCTCGGCATTGATCAAAGTCTCAATCACGCTCCTCAGGGTTCTGGTCCTCTCCAGCAAGTTTCTGGGAGTCCTAACCCAGGTTCTCCGGGGAGGGCCCAGTTCCTCGGAGCCGCCCCCAGGGCGGACTCCTCTATTCCCTTGGGCTCCGACTGGGAGACCGAGGACAAGAGTGGAGGAGTGGCCTAGTGGTTGGGGCAAGGTACTTCAGGCCGGAAGGTCAGGGGTTCAAATCCCACTAGAGGACAGCAACCTTGGGCCGGAAGGACTGAGGTTTCTAGTCCTACAGGTGCTCCTTGTGGTCTTGGGCAAGCCACTTAACCCTCCATAGCCCATGTTCCCTGTAAAATAGTTATCTCCAAGTTATAATGCCCTGTTCAATGTAATTTCAGTTTGTTCAATGTAAACCGCACTGATGAAGAATAGCGCGGTATATAAGAGAATGTAAATAAAATAAATAAATAAGACCTCTCCGGAGGCCTCCTGACACTGGGATGTTCCCTCCACGCCGTCTCCCCTGGAGCTTCGGCACTACTCCCCACCTGAGGACATGGCCTTTCATGACTTCGTTAGTGACATGACCCAGGCTCTTTTGATCCAGACTGAGTCAGAGGAGGACCCGTGCACCGATGAGCTCGAGTTCCTCCAATATGAGTCCCTTCCCAAGGAGACTGTCATGGTGCCAGTTCCACCCATCCTTGAGAGATTGCTCCTCTGAATGGTGGGAGTCCTCGGCCTCTGTGTCGGTGGTCAGTCGGCACCTGGACACCATCTATCATGTCCAGAAGGGCTCCAGGTTCTATAAGCCACAACTTGATGGTGGTTGAGTCCTCCATTCAAAAACTGAAGAGTCAAAAGGCCTACTCTTCAGTTCCCCCTGGCAGGGAAGCCCAGGCCCTAGACGACATGGGGCGCAAGTGCTACTAGGGCGCCATGCTCGGGTGCCAAATACAGACATATGAATTGTACATTGGAATGTACCTTAAGTGCCTGATACAGGAACTCTTGGGGTTCTTGGCGGGACTCACCGGGGAACCTCTGCAAAGGTTCCAGTCCCTAGCAGCAAGTATCCGGGACTGTTCCAAATTCCTCTCCTGGGCTGCCTATGACGGGTTTGAGTCTGCAGCCAGGGTTGCAGCCGCCAATATCGGCTCCTGGTGCCAGGCATGGCTACAGACCTTGGACCTGGAGCAGTAGGTACAAAAAAGGTTCCTGGATGCCCCCTGCAATGGTGAGAACCTATTCAGGAAACTGATATCTGATAGGGCTGCGGTCATTGAGGCCGAGGTAGTGACCCGGCAGAGGCTGTCCAAAAAGACCTCTGCTCTCCCAAGGAAAAAGTCCTCGGGGGGGAAAAGCCCATTTTCCCCAAGGAAAAAGGGTTACTCCCAAGCTGGCCATTACCAGCCTTACTCGGGGCAGTTTCACTAGGCCTCACAGTCAAAATGCCAGGGACAGGAGCCTAGTAAGCCCAAGGCTCCCAAGCTCCAGACACCAGCTCCCACCCAACCGGGGAGAAGCTTTTGACTCCCTGGGCTGGGCCTCCCCTCCCCTGGGAGGCCCACCTCAGCCCACAGGAGGTTGACTGGCCTCTTTCGCCCACAGATGGGCCAGCATCACCACAGACAAGTGAGTTCTGTGAGAGATGCAGGAGGGGTATTTCCTCCATCTGCAGCAGAACCCTCCAGACCTCTTCCTAGGAGAGCCACTACAGCCTCTCCTCCACCAGGCCTTGCTCGCTACAGAACTTGCAGGCTTGCTCAGGGACAGGACGGTAGAACCGGTACCCTATCACCTCTGGGGAAAGAGGTTCTACTCAAGGTATTTCCTTGTCCCAAAAAGAACAGGGGGTCTTCGGCCCATCCTGGACCTGCGCAACTTGAACAAGTTCCTGGTGAGGGAAAAGTTCAAGATGCTTTCTCTTGGGACACTGCTGCTCTATCTCCACCAGGGAGACTGGCTGTGCTTCTTGTGATCTCAAGGATGCTTACACCCACATCCTGATCCACCCCTCCTACAGGCATTACCTAAGATTCATGGTGGGGGGGACAGCACTACCAGTACAGGGTGCTGTCGTTCGGCCTTGCCTCCTCTCCAAGGGTCTTTAAAAAATGCCTGCTGGTCGTAGCCATCTATGTGCGCCTCCAAGGAGCCCACATCTTCCCTTACCTGAATGACTGGCTCATCAGAGGCAGCACACCTCTTGAGGCCAGTCGAGCCACAAGGCTTACTATCCACACCCTGCAGCATTTGGGATTCATCAACTACCCCAAGTCCAGCCTCTCACTGGCCCAAGACTTGGAATTCATAGAGGCTCAGCTGGACACTCTGCAGGTCAGGGCCTTCCTCCCTGTGGAGAGAGAGCCCACCGCCTGATGCAGCTGGCAAGGGACGTGCAGAGTTCCAGTTCGGTGCCAGCAAACCTACTCCTCCACCTGCTAGGCCATATGGCCTTGATAATTCACGTTACGCCTCTGGCCCACCTGCATATGCGGGCAGCCCAGTGGTGCCTCTTTTCCCAGTGGTCGCAGGCAGCCTGAGGGACAGAGTGAAGGTCACCCACCAGTTGGCAGCCTCCCTCACCTGTTGGCAATCCCTACATCACCTCAGGGCAGGGATGTCATTCCAGGCACCAACCCCTCAGAGGGTCGTGATGACAGATGCCTCCCAGGGCACCGGATCCCCCAGAGGAATTCCTCCTTCAAATCAATCTCCTCAAGCTCAGGGCATATTCCTAGCCCTTCAGGTCTTCTGCCACCTCCTGAGTGACCTCCTGGTCCTCATAAGAACATAAGATATGCCATACCGGGTCAGACCAAGGTCCATCAAGCCCAGTATCCTGTTTCCAACAGTGGCCAATCTAGGTCATACGTACCTAGCAGTTTCCCCAAAAGACACAGGTTCCGCAATGCTTGTACTGGGTCAAGCATTGATATCCTCAGTCCCTTCTTAATAATGGTTTATGGACCTTTCCTCCAGGAACTTGTCCAAACCTTTTTTTAAACCCAGCTACACTAACAGCCTTTACTAGATCCTCCGGTAACAAATTCCAGAGTTTGATTACACGTTGAGTGAAAAAATATTTTCTTTTATTAGTCTTAAATAGTTTACGCTGTAGCTTCATTGCATATCCCCTAGTCTTTCTATATTCTGATAATGTAAGCAATCGATCTACGTTTACCCGTTCCACTCCGTTCATTAATTTATAGACTTCTATCATATCTCCCCTCAGCCGTCTCTTTTCCAGGTTAAAGAGCCCTAACCTTTTTAGCCTTTCCTCATAGGAGTATCCTTCCATCCCCTTTACCATTTTGGTGGCTGTTCTCTGAACCTTTTCTAATAACGCTATATCCTTTTTAAGATACGGTGACCAGAATTGCACACAATATTCAAGGTGCGGTCTCACGATGGAACAGTATGATACCTAGCATTCTATTTGCTCTCTTGGCTGCCGCTGCACACTGGGCCAAGGGTTTTAACATGTTATCCACAATGACGCCTAAATCTTTCTCCTGGGTGGTGGTTCCTAATGTGGAGCCTTGCATTGTGTAACCATAGTTTGGGTTGTTCTTCCCTAGGTGCATAACTTTGCACTTGTCCACATTAAATTTCATCTGCCATTTTGATGCCCAGTCTTCCAATATATCAAGATCCTCTTGCAATTTTCCACAATCCTCTTGGGTTTTGTGTCATCTGCAAATTTGATAACCTCACTCGTTATTCCACTTTCCAGGTCATTTATGAATATGTCAAAAAGCAGCGGACCCAGCACAGATCCCTGGGGTACATCGCTATTCACCTTTCTCCGTTGGGAAAATTGGCCATTCAGCCCAACCCTCTACTTTCTATCTTTTAACCAGTTCCTGATCCACAGTAGTACACTGCCTCCTATCCCATGACTCTTTACTTTTGCCAAAAGTCTCTGATGAGGGACCTTGTCAAAGGCTTTCTGAAAGTCCAGATACACTATATCAACCAACTCACCTTTGTCCACCTGTTTATTCACACTTTCAAAAAAACATAACAGATTAGTAAGACAAGATCTTCCTTGTCTAAAGCCATGTTGGCTGTCTCCCATTAGGCCATGACTATCTACATGCTGAGTAATTTTATTCTTTATGATGGTTTCTACCATTTTTCACGGTACTGACGTGAGGCTCACCGGTCTGTAGTTTCCCAGATCACCCCTGGAGCCCTTTTTAAAAATTGGTGTTACATTGGCTATCCTCCAATCTTCAGGTATTAGAGATGATTTTAATGATAGTTCACAGATTACTAATTATACTGATCAAACAAGTCGTTCACAACTAACTCGAACGTATAGAAAATATTCAAACTTTAACTTAAACTTCAACTTAACCAGAAATATTAATTTAGTTAACTTGACTCAATTATAAAAAAAGGTCTCAGACTTGTTCGGCACAACTTTCCGACTCACGTCCTGGAAAGTAGCGTGCCTTATCGCATCAATGACCTTATGTGCATTCACAACGGGTGAGCCAGTCCAATGATACAACATTAATAAACTATAGTATTCAACTCTTCAAATGTTCTCGTAATCATTTGACTGGATTCCTTCGGTGTGCTCAAACTATTTCCGATCCCAGATTATTATCGATCCTGACGTTTGCCTCAGGTACCAATCCCGCGTTTCACATCTATGGTTCCTCAGGGGATCCTATACCAATTTCCATTAAAATGCGCAAATGCAGCCAACGTTCTAACTTTAAAGCACGACCCACTTCTTCAAATCGTTGCTCGATCTTCTTCCCGGGCCGAGAAAAACGCCGCGCATCATCGTTCCAAAGAAGACCAAGCAATCGTGTGGCTACACAGATTACTAATAGAAGGTCTGCAATCTCATATTTCAGTTCTTTCAACACCCTTGGATGTATACCATCTGGCCCAGGTGATTTGCTACTCTTCAGTTTATCTAGTAGTTGTAATACACCTTCCCGATGTATCAATATTTCCTTCAATTCTTCTGCACCTTTAAATACCACTTCAGTCATGGGTAACATCCCTACATCTTCCTCAGTAAAGACCGAAGCAAAGAATTCATTCAGTCTCTCCGCTATTGCCTTGTCGCCTCTTAGTGCCCCTTTAACTCCTCTATCATCTAATGGTCCAACCGACTCTCTCACAGGTTTTTTGCTACGAATGTACTTGAAAAAAATCTTTATTTCGCGTTTTTGCTTCCGCAGCAAGGTTCTTCTCAAAATCTCCCTTTGCCTTCTTTATCAATGCCTTGCATTTGACTTGCCAGTGCTTGTGCTGTTTCCAGGTTTCGTCGTTTGGCTCTTTTTTCCATTTCCTGAAAGATGCTTTTTTGGCAACAGCCTCTCTGACCTCACCTTTAAACCATGCTGGCAGGTTTTTGGACTTCATTCCACTTTTCTTAAAGCGTGGCATACAGCTGGTCTGGGCTTCCAAGATAGTATTTTTCAACACCCAAGCTTGATGTAAGTCTTTAACCTTTGCAACTGCTCCTTTTAGTTTTTTCTTAACTATTTTCCTCATTTTATCATAGTCTCCCTTTCGAAAGTTAAAAGGTAGTACTGTGTATTTCCTTACTATCCCTCCTCCACTAATTAAATCAAAGGCGATCATGCTATTATCACTATTGCCAAGTGGCCCCAACACCCTTATCTCTTGCACTAGATCTGGTGTTCCACTAAGGACTAGGTCTAATATGGCTTCCCCTCTGGTCGGTTCATGAACCAGCTGCTCCAAGAAGCAGTCATTTATGTCATCTAGGAATTTTATCTCCCTAGCATGTCCTGCCGTGACACTGACCCAGTCGATACCTGGG
Source organism: Ichthyophis bannanicus (assembly GCA_033557465.1). Lineage (NCBI taxonomy): Eukaryota > Metazoa > Chordata > Amphibia > Gymnophiona > Ichthyophiidae > Ichthyophis > Ichthyophis bannanicus. The sequence continues at coordinate 387,941,220 of CM066033.1, read as the reverse complement.
TAATTGAAATCACCCATTATTATTACTGCGCTGTAACCTTTGTTAGCTTCCTTGATTTCTTTCAGCATTTCATCATCCATTTGTTCATTCTGGCCAGGCAGTCGATAGTACACCCCCACTGCCATCGCCTTCCCCTTTTTACATGGAATTTCAATCCATAGAGACTCTACAGCAAATTTTGTTTCCTGCAAAACTTTAATCCTTTCTGACTCAATGCTCTCTCTAACACAGTGCGCAACCCCTCCACCAATTTGATCAGCTCTATCATTACGATATAGTTTGTACCCAGGTATCACAGTGTCCCATTGGTTGTCCTCCTTCCACCATGTCTCTGATATTCCAATCATATCTAACCTCTCATTTAGTGCTATATATTCTAACTCTCCCATCTTATTTTTTAGACTTCTAGCATTTGCATACAAGCATTTTAGAGACTGTATTTTATTCATATTAATTTGGCTATTGGTAGACATGGGTAATTTGGGATCTTTAAGCTCTGTCTGCTCTGTACTCGAGGGCATTTGGGCTACTTTACTCTTTTTTGGTAGCTCTCTACTTTTGGTAGTATCCTTCAAGGATACATTCTTCCGAACCATCCGCACTTGGGTGACTGTCGGCTTTCCCCTATTATCTAGTTTAAAAGCTGCTCTATCTCCTTTTTAAAGGTTAATGCCAGCAGCCTGGTTCCATCCTGGTTAAGGTGAAGCCCATCCCTTCGGAAGAGCCCCTCCTTTCCCCAGAATGTATCCCACTTCCTAACAAATCCAAACCCCTCATCTCTGCACCATTGTCTCATCCACGCATTGAGACTCCGGAGCTCTGCCTGCCTTTTGGGCCTACAGACAGACAATCAGGTTTCCATATTCTATGTGAACAAGCACGGGGGTGTGGGCTCCTACTCCCTCTGTCAGGAGGCAGTTTCCCTCCAGTCCTTTGCAGTGCACAGCCATATCCTTCTGAGGGCGGTGTACTTACCGGGCTAGGACAACTGCCTGGTGGACAACCTCAGCTGGTCCTTCGGCCTCATAAGTGGCACCTGGATCCAAAAGTGACCCAGAGGCTTTTCCACCTTTGGGGAAGACCCTGGCTGGACCTGTTCGCTTCCCCAGACAACTCTCACAGCTGCCCAAATTCTGCTCTCTTCAGCCATACCACAGGTGGGTGGCGGTAGACACCTTCCTGATCTCCTGGTCACAGGGCCTGCTTTTATGCATTCCCACCGACACCTCTGATAGCCAAGTGCCTTTTCACGATCCAGAGCGAGCATTCCTCAGTAATCCTGATTGTGCCCAGGTGGCCCAGGCAGCCCTGGTTCCCCCTGTTACTCTCCCTGTTGGTGGCAACTCCAGTACCACTGGGCCGGGACCTGAATCTCCTGTCCCAGGAGGGGGGGGGGGGTTCCTTGCTACACCCCAACCTGGGGTCCCTAACACTGACAGTGTGGCTGCTAAAAAGGTAGCACTGGCCCTTTCAACCTCCCAGGTGACGTTGAGGAAATCCTCCTGGCCTCCCGGAAGCCACCCATCAGAAGGGCTTATGCCTTCAAGTGGAGAAGGTTCTCCGTCTGGTGTGCAGAACAGAATGAGAACCCGTTCTCCTGGCAGGTAAAGCTCATGCTGCAGTACTTGCTGCACCTCTCACACACTGGCTTGAAATCTAACTTGGTGAGGGTGCATCTCGGCACCATAGCGGCTAATCATCACCCTATAGAGGGGAAGCCCCTCTCAGGCCAGTCTTTGGTATCCAGATTCCTCAGGGGCCTCCTGCTATCCAAGCCCTCTCTCCGCCTTCCGGCAGTGGAATAGGACCTCAATGTGGTGCTCTCCTAGCTCACTAGGCTGCCGTTCGAGCCTTTGGCCGCCACCTGCCACTTGAGACATCTCTCCAGGAAGGTGGCCTTCTTGGTGGTGTTCACATCCGCTCGCAGAGTAAGTGAGCTGCAGGCCCTGGTGGCGGACCTGCCCTAATCCAGGTTCTATACAAACAGGGTGGTGCTTTGCATGCACCCCAAATTTCTTCCAAAGATGGTGTCTGCTTTTCACCTCACTCAGGAGGTAGTTCTCCCCACCACCTTCTCACGGCTGCATGCTGGTAGGGAGGAGGTCATCTTGCATATCCTAGATTGCAAGAGTGCCCTGTCCTTTTATTTACAGAGGACCAAGGCCCATCAAAAAGTTTCTCTGTTTTATATCTCCTATGACCCCAACAGACTGGGGCTACCTGTGACCAAGCAAACGCTTTCCACCTCAGTGGCGGATGGCTTTGCCCTCGCTTATGAGCAAGCTGGCCTCTCTCTGGAGTGCTGGCTCACTGCTCATCACATGAGGGCTATGGCCACATTGGTGGCCAACCTACACGCAGTGCCTGTGCAAGAAATCTGTAGGGCCGCCACGTGGTCTTCAGTCCATACGTTCACAGCCCATTACTGCCTTGAGAGTGAGTCTCACAGGGACAGTGTCTTTGGCCAGGCAGTGATCAGAAACATTCTCAGTGTATAGGCAACTCCTGCCCTCCAACCCTTCAATGTTCAGGCTACCGGAGTTATGGTGATGTTGGATGCTTGTGTCTGCAGAGTTTCTTGGTAGGGACTCACTTTCTGCAACTCACAACCTCCCTTGGGTCGCCGCTGCTGCTGTCATGGTTTGGGCCCCAGCAGCCTGGAGCTAGGGAGTCCCATATGTGAGGACTGACTTCCTGCTTGTTCTTGGAGAAATTGTAGTCACTCACCTGTAACAGGTGTTCTCCAGGGACAGTAGGAATTAGTCCTCCCAACCCTCCCTCCCTCCCCATGAAGTTGCCTCCTTTACCTTTGTCTTTTGCCTAAGCTATGACATCTGACTGGGCAAGATGGCACTCTTAGGCGGGAAAGGGACCACACATGCGTGGTAGCATTCCCACAGGATTTCTTTGAAAGTTGGGGAAATGCTCTGCATAGGCTCCATCTGTGCCAATGTCACCCATATGTAAGGACTGATTCCTGCTGTCCCTGGAGAACACCTGTTATAGGTGAGTAACTACGCTTTTTCTAATAAACGGAGCTCCCTAATTCTTATTTGTTTTGATTGTTTTGAATCAAATGTAAGCTTTACATATTAGGGACTGCATCTTATAAGTATGTGTACTGCAGAGTACATGTCTAACACTTTAGAAATTATTAGTCATAGTAGTTTCTTTGATTTTATCTTCTTGAGCTTTCTTGCAGCTTTCAAAAAAGTAGACCAGTAGCATCAAGTTCTATCTGAGGTTCCAACAGATGGTCTGAAGTAACCACCATAAGATCTGCTTTAACTATGTGCAGTACAAGGTCATAATGACTCCAGCTATGATAGCTAGGCAAAGATATTGCCCAGAGCTATTCCGGCACTATAAAGGAGATAATTTAAAAGCTAGCGCAACACAGCTAGTATGAAAAGCTTTAACCAAGAACCATGGAACCACATTGACCATTGGTGAATACACCTTCGGGTGTGAGGAAAGGCCCACAAGTAGAAAAAGATCTCGCTGTCTTTGAAGAATAGTGTAATTTAACCCTTTCCACTCGGCTGTCCCACTCTATAGGACATTTACATTTTTCCATCCCAAACTATCTAGTTTATGGCCCATAAGTCCTGCCCGGTGGGGCATTTTATAATTTATTTTGACATGATAGGAAAATGCACCCTTAACCGGATGTACACCAAAAATTTCTGATCTGGCATGATCAGCGTAGAAAATGTATTTGAGTGAGGAGGGTTAAAATGCAGTATGGAAAAAAGCTTATTCATAGATGCAGAATGGGGAATTTACACACACACAAATAAATTAAACAATTGTAAGACCTGGCTCCTTATTCACCTTGACTTCTTTCTTAGGCTGAAGCCCCCTTCCCAGTTATTTCTCTTTATCTCTGAGGGGAGATACTGTAGTATGATAGAGGTCTATAAAATAATGAATGAAGTGAAATGGGTAACCGTAGATCAGTTGTTTAGTCCTTCAAAAAGTAGAAAGACTAGGAGATGGAACTGCTGTCCCACAGCTTAGTGCTTTAGAGGCCCTTTTACTAAAGGTTAACATGCATTAATTTTATTTACATGCATTAAGTGCTATTGCGCCCTTAGAAATAAAAGGGCTGTGGGCATTTAAGGCATGTTAATATTTTGTTAGCACACATTAAAGCCTTTAGTAAAAGGGCCCCTTGGTATAAAGTTCTGAACATATATGGCCTTTGCTACTTGCAACGATCTCCTCAGCAGCACATTGGTGGTGTGTTTGGTTTATTCACTCCCCCCCCCCCCCTGCTGAGTGTCACCAAAGTTGGTATTTTGACCTTTTCTGGTTGTAACAACAAAATCCAGAACTTTGGCACTCATTTTAAATGTTTGCTATGCTTAGATCCTGACCACAATGAGAAGGGTTTTAAACACTATGCTTGTATGTCTCTGAGGTCATGAAGAGAATGTCTTTCTGAATCATCTCCATGAACATTATGAGGATAAGAAAAATGTCCTTATCTAAGTCTCAACGGAGAAGCTCCTCTGCACATAAAACTGTTGTCAGCCTTCATTCTGGACTCATCATTATTCCTCCCATTCCAGCCCATTAGAATGATTGGAATTCATGCCACCACAGGAAGTGGTTTCTGTTCCAGGTACTTTCTCAGATCAAAGAAAAGGGACCCCATCCTCTTTCTCTAAAAACGTAACCAGTTTCTTCTGGAGGGGGGGGGGGAGAATCAAAATGACCATCCTCCCTTCTATTCTTCCCTTTCTCAACAAAGGAGATGGGTTGTGTGTTCTGGATATTAAGGATGCATATACATAAATCTCAATACACGCACATTACAAGAAGTACCTTAGCTTTATTCTTCAATCCAACCATTTCCAATACAAAGTGCTACCCTTCATCCTGTTCTCAGCCCCCAGGTGTTCTTCAAATGCCTTGTGGGGGTTGCCCACTTCAACAGGCAGGGTATCTAGACTTCTGGTATCTGAACGATTGGCTTCTAGTGAATCCATTAGAAGCACGGGTCTTAACTCTTATGAACAAGGCTATTTATCCTCCTCCAGCCTCTACAATTTCTTTTATCAACTTTTTCAGAGGTCTGCGCTGTACCCAACAAACATTTCGTTTATAGGCTTAGTTTTAGACACTGTTCAAGCTGAAACGCCAAAACCTTTCTACCAAAGGGCGGAATTCAGACACATCTTGCACATGTCCACACTGTGCAGTCGGCACTCAAGGTCACAGCCAGGGCCTACCTGCAAATGTTGCAACTCATGATAGCAGCAGCTCTTCAACCGATTGCTGCTACTACTACTACGTTGGGTACTGCTACAAGGCATATGCAGCACTGAATATAACAATGAGACGCTCCATTGAAAGATAGTAAGAAAACCTATGTAGCTTAGCATTGATTTAGATAGGATTTTCAAAGAGGAGGGGCTGGTAGTGTTTTGTTTTGGTTTTTTTTTCTTTTTTAAAAATCTTTTGTTAAAGGAAGATAAGGGGGCTGGTGAGAATTTGTCAATTTTTGGATGAAGGGGTATTTTGTTTGTTCCTAGAGCTTCAGGTGAAGTTTAATTCTCTAGTGGAGATTTTCTGTATGTTATGCAAGCTCAGAATTTAATGAGGAACAAATGATTGGGAATGGGTGAGAGGGAAGGGGTTAAGGATTTAGAGGGGGGTATATGGAATTCAGTGAGGGTATTGAAGGGAGCAATTACAAAATTTGTATTTTTGGGGGGAAGGGAGAAATTATTTTTTTTAATTTATAGTGAACTAGGAGAGGGATTTAGGGGAAGAATGGTAAGAAAGGAAATGGAACAAGATATTTGAAAGAGGCTAGTGGAGTCTTGATTAGTATCTTAATTAAGGAAAGTATATATAAAATAGTATTTCCACATCATATCTCCAGTTCAGTCCCAACAAGCAGGTTGTCTCCCCCCTACCATACCAGTAGCAGGAGCAGCATGCTGAAAGCCTTGGTGATGTCATCCCTCTTAGGCTATCCGTACCTCTCACCAAGACCAGTATCTTACTCCCCAGCAGCTGGGGGAGGACGCACCCGAGGCAGGCTGGCACAAAGTGGGAGATAATTTTGATTATTACCTGACAGCCAATCTGGCACTAAGTTGTAGAGCAGACAGGTCCTAGTTGATCCCTTTAGTGGGAGGCTGTATTGGACCTATCCAGTGCTGAGAGCATACCAGGGAGACCAAAGTCTGTCTTCCTGAGGGACTGGGGTCATTTAATAGGCCTGGTCCTGCTTATTGGGGGGGACTCTGGCTGGGCAGCAGCATATCCCGACCTGATAGAACTGGCACTGTGCTTGAGCGGTGAGTGCGCTTCTGTTTCAGCAATTCGGCTGCGGGGGGGGGGGGGGAGGTAGCTCAAGGGGGAATAACAAGGAAAAGAGGAGAAAGCTATATAGAGGGAAAGATGGTGGGGAGAGAGCACCACATGTGGGGGAACCGCCGTGTGATTCCACCAGCGCGGTTCAGAGCAGCAGTACCCTGTTGGAAGCTTGTGTCAGCATGCAGGCGGGAGAAGGATGTGCCCTGATTCGGAGGACCCTTCCCTGCTCGATAAAGCCCAGAGGGTCCACACACGACTGCGTGTTGCGGCCTAAGGGGCGTGACTCAAGGGGCAGGACAGGCCCCTTTGGCGCACATGAGGTGTTCATGTGAGTTGTGAAGTTCATTTATTCCATGTGAAAACGGAAGGCAAAGGTTGGTATAAAGTCTGGTGATGGTGCTGCAGGTGGGAAAGTGGTGGGCCCTATGGATAAAAATGTGTCTTCGCTGCTGCCTGAAGATCATTCACCGGAAGGGGCATCGTTGAGCCCTGTTCTCCGGTCTCCTTCTCCTCTCCCACTACCACCACGCTCATCAACCTTTTTGGAGCTTTCCCCTGAGAATCTTCCTCCAGTTCCGCTCCTAGTTTTTCCGGCTTTGGCAGACCCAGGGACTATCGCTCCCCCTGTAGGCGAAGTAACTCTTGTGGATATATGGTCCGCTATTCAGAAAATTGACACACGTTTAACTTCTACTGTATCCTTCCTTTGTAAATTTTCCCAGGATGTGGTTGGTAAATTACAATATATAGATAATCAATTCGGTACTTTAAAGTAAGTTTGTTGCTCATACCGACTCCCAACGCCAGTCTTGTCGCGACTCTGATGCTGCTTTGATCAGAGATTCTTTAACAGTTTCCTACCGGCTGGAAGTATTGGAAAATCAGTCTTGAGCACGTAACTTACGTTTCTTGAATTTTCCTTTTACACATTTGTTATATCCTGAAATCTTATTGGGAAAGTATTTCTCTGAAGTGTTACACTTAGAGGGGGATTCACATGCTGTCCATATGTATTACCTTCCTGCTGGTTCCTCTTCCACTCCGCAGACTGTTGGGGCCTCTGCTCCTTCGATTTGCTCAGTGGAACAAAACTTAACGGCTTTCCTGGAGGATTCTTCTGATATCTTAAAGCGCAATATTTTGGTAGTGAAGTTTGTTTCTGAAACTGCCAAACTGCGTGTTTTGAGAGCATACTTTAAACATAAGCATGCTCTCTTTTGTGGATATAAGCTCCAGGTTTTCCCTGATGTCTGTCGGATTACTCAGACTCGGCGAAAGCAGTTTTTGATGATAATAATCTTGGGTTGTGGCCCTGGGGGCAATATTTTTTTTTTCCCTGTCGTATTGTTACTCTTGGGGGACAAACGTATGCTTATACTGATGTTAATTCTCTACAAAAATTTCTTGGTGAGTGAGACATAGCTGGAGGAATTGATATTGTTTTGTTTGCTCCCTATTGTGGGGTACGGATGCTCCTTGTTTCTTGTTTTTCTTTCCTTCAGGAATGTTGTATAACTTAAAGGTTCTCTCTCTCTTGAGGGGGTCTGTTTATTTGTTAAGGATTCTTTTTGGATTGAAAATGACTTTGTGTTTTGTTTCCTTATTTTCTCTACTGTATTCAGAAAACTCTTAAATAAAACAATTTAAAAAAAAAAGAAGGAAAGATGGTGAATGGAATAAGGTGAAAGATTTAACGGATCTGTGAAGAGGATAACATGATCCATTGGTGGGGAAGAAGGGAGGGGACGGATGACGGGTAGGGAGGGAAAAGGATTTATTGTTGGTTTGATTTGGTATTTGAATTAATCTGCGCAGAGGTTGTTAAAGCTATCTAAAGTTATTTTAAAAACATGAGGCACCCCCAATGGGATATGAAGTTCCATTGGGGATCAGTGACCACAGCCTCTCTCATCTGTTCTCCTGCTTCATCAACTTTGCATTATGTGATTGTGGAGGACTTTAGGCCCAACCTTTCAATTGCCATGCACTTTGTACCATGGCAACTTGAATGCATTCTAACTACAGATGCATCAAAACTGGGTCTTCATATCAACTGTTTGGAGCTCAAGGAAATTTACTATGCTCTTGAGTTTTCCTTTTATCATCATCAAGATTCTTCAGTCCTAATTCAGATAGACAGCCAGGTTGGCAATGTTTTATGTAAGCAAACAAGAGGATATAGGCTCTTTCCCTTTGCCTGGAGCAGCCAGGATTTGAAACGACCATAGCTAATAGCATTGAGCTGCCTATATTCTAAGTCTCATCAATCAATTAGTTGACAGGCTCAGCAGAGTTCTTAAACCTCACAAGTGGCTCCTGGATGCATCCTTTCTGAAATCCCATGTCCAGATGTGGGAAATGCCTCAAAGGATCCTTTTGCCAGCAGCAAAAATGCAATGCTTCCTTTTTCTTGTTCCATCCTCCCTTTCCTCCTGCATCTTGTACCAGATGCCCTGGCAACTCCAGGTACCTGATCTTTCCTGAATACATATCCACCAGTTCCTCTCATATCGAATCTTGCACAAGTTCTAGAATCACAATACTCTATTATCCTTGATAGAATTGGCTGCCTTTTCTCCAAAGGTTAGCAGTTCTACCTCCACAAAGCCATCGCTAATTCCCAAACTAATAATTCAACAGCAGGGCTATCCTTTCCATCCAGACTTGACAGCATGGAAATTAAGCTGCAGCTAGTTTCTGCTATTGGACTACCAGAGCCATTTATATCCTCTAGGCCTTCAGATATCCTCCATTAGAGCACATCTCAATGATCTATCTGCTTATCATGCTACAGTCGATAACTTTACAGCATTTTGGTGCAATATTACTGATTGTTTCATGAAAAATTGTCTTGTGAAACCTCCCATTGCATAAGGCTCGTATCTCTTGGGACCCCAATCTGATGCTAGCTTCCCTTATGAAGTTGCCTTTTGAACTTTTAGAGTCTGATATTCTTAATTCCTCACTTAGAAAGTGTTCTTCCTAATAACTACTTTCGTTAAGTGTCAGTGAACTTAAGGCATTAGTAACTTAACCATATACTTGCTGTCGTCGTCATAACATGGTTCTCAAAATACATCCTAAGTTTTTACATAAAGTAGACATGCCTTTCCACATAAATGAGGAAATGGGGCTTACCACGTTTTGTCTAAAACTGCATTCAAATCCATGTGCATACTCGAGACTGTAAACTGACTCTCACCTACTATCTTAAAAAGCGGAGTCTTTAAGGAAGTTCTCGCAGCTTCTCATCTCTTTGATCCCAGCAGACCTGGTATACTAGTCTCAAAGAACTTTGGCCAATTGGCTGGCATCCTGCATCCATTTTTGTTGTGAACAAGCCGATACTCTTAACTCCAAAATAGTCTCACCTGATCAGAGCTACTGGAGTGAAAGTGGTGCTCCTAAAGTCTGCCTTGCTAGATACAATCTGCAAAGCAGCAGCACATTCCTCTCCTCATACTTCTAATGTGCATTGCTGTTTGAATGAAGCCTCAGCAAAGGACAGTGCCTTCGGTCGAGCTATACTGGCCAATATGCAGTTCTAAATGGGGCAACTCTTGCACTTGTTTACTGTGGGCTGCTCTAAAGACTGGAACAATATCAAAACAGCAAGCATTCCTAAGCTCCCTGTAATGGGTGTTTCCATAGACAGCAGGATTGATAAAGCACACAGTCCTGCCCATTTTACAGATTTGCTTCTGTTCTTGAGTTTTGAAACAGAGGATCCGAGGGAGACCGCCATACATGCTTAGAACTTTACTGAAGTTCTGTCCTGGTGCCATCAGATGACATCACTGACGTATGCCTTGTCAATCCTGCTGTCTATGGAAAACACTTGTTATAGGTAAGGACCATTGTTTTATATTTGTAAACCACTTTGCATTAATGAGTTTTAGCCAGTATGGTGGTAATGTTGTAAAAAAAATAAAAAGATTAAATAAAAAGAGGGTCTAGCGCAGGCCCATCTCAGCCTGCAGTTTAGTATTTGCTCAGAACTGAACAGAGGCAAGGAGACATCTTGGAGCACAAGTCAGAGAACTATGGGTGAGTTTTTCTTTTATAAGGGAGCAGGAGAGTTGATGCATTTCCCTTGCCCACCCATTGCTCTACTAATCAACAGCAATCTCAGGGTGAGCACAATTAGGAGGATCTCAGTCATGATACTTCTGCCAGCAAGTTATTGAAAACACTCTCTTGTCAACAGGCTAAGCCACACAAAGAAGAAGAAGTAAAACCCATGAAAGAAGCAGATATTAAACCCCAAAAGGACAGTGGATGTCAGATCTCTTAAACAAGAGGAATACTTTTCATTTCCCACAAGTGGTAAACGGTCCTGTACCAGAAACTTCACTTCAGTGCTGCTCTTCTTTTTCAAAGTCCGACTCAAGACATACATCATGGAATAATGTTTGATATGAGCCTGTACTTTGTGATTATCAATTCATTTGGAGTATGACAGGGTTTCCAAAGAGATTGCCCTTTTTGCCCCTTTTAGCTAAGACTTGCAAAAATGAGCTGCTTCATCTAAGTACATTTTATTAAAAGAAATAAGTGTTGGATGAGAGAGATACTATTTAATAGTGATGTGCAGTTTCATTTTGGTCCTTTTCTTAGTGTTTGAGTGAACTCAATTTCAAGATGAAAGTGACTGAAACAAAGTCATGATGCTGCATGCAATTAAAGGCTACATGCAGGTTTTTTCATATCTCTGGGAAACACCAAAGTTAGATACCATAAGTCACTTGAAACTCGTTCACTTATTGCCCTTTAGTGAAGAGACTTCCTTTCCTCGGTGTAGACTCTGAGAGTCAAATTTAGAGCTCCTTATTTTTGCATACAATGGGTATTTATGGCTCTATAAGCTTTGGCATTAAGATACTATATTGGACCAAACATATTCCATGCTAGTAAAGTGACCCTTGCATGTCTCTATGCCTTTAGGATTTGGGTATCTTTTTTCTTAAACTGTATTCTCCGGGAATAAGCAGGAAGTCAGTACTCACATATGGGTGACGTCTGCACCAACAGCCCGCACAGTAACCTCTCCCCAGCTTTCAAAGAGAGCCTTTGGGTGATGCACCACGTATACATGGTCCCCTTCCTGCCTAAGGTTGCCATCTTGCCTCGGTCTCCTTTTTCCCGTGGAGCCCATTGGATGTGTGTCTATTCCTCCCCGAAAAAGTTAGTTTATTTTTTGTCTTATTTTCTTTCTCCGGTCATGTACTGATCCTTTCTCACCCCTGAGCCCGCTTGCCTCTGAGTCGTTTTCAGGTTCTTTTTCTTTTTTTCTTTGGCTCTTTTCTCAGTTGGCACAGGTTCATGCCTTTTTCCTGGCCAGGCTAAGTGAGTTTGACCTCGCAGGTGCCGCCTTCCCCACCATGGTCTTGGTCAGTGGCTTCAAGCCATGTGACCGCTGCACGCACATTTTCATGCATGGACCCGCACAACTGCTACCTTTGATGCCTTGGGATGGACCATGATCTTTTGATCTGCAATCTCAGCAAGCAGAGGACTCCCAAGGCCGTCAAGAGTTTTCAGCAGCAGCATGAGTCCATCTTCCTGAAGACTGACTCGGTTACAGAGTTGTCGTGACAGCATGCTCCAAGACCCCCTTCCTGCGGTGACCAAGCTGCCCCAGGGCCAAAGAGCCTCGAGCCTGAGCTCCCTCAATGAGGACCGCTCCAAGAAGGGCTGGAAGCCCCTGAAGACCTTGTTGGACGATGAGTCAGGGAAGGTGGGAAAGTCCCACGGGCCCTGGATCCATAGCCCCTGACACGAGGCTAAGGGCAATAGCCGGGATAGGCCTACCAAGTTGCCCTGAAGGGGGGGAGTCGATGTCACGAGATTGGACTTGGAGCCCTGAGACCATCCTTGTCGAGGACTGCCCCCTCAACAGAGCCGGTGCCAGGCCCAAAATCTTCTATGCCTGCATCAAAGGCTGCGGAACCATCTGGCCTTGAGCACTGGAGCACAGTGTGTCTGCCTTCATGACTCAGCAGTGGGCTCTGATGCCCAGTTCCTCTGGGTCATCACTCCCAACCACCAGGCCCTCCACATCAAGGGACTCCCAGAAGGTCGAGCTGATCCTCAAGCGCCATTGGCCTTGAGAGATGCCTCTGCATCAATCCCAGTCCCTGTCCCGGTCCTGTTCCTCTTAGCCACAGTATTCCATGCTCAATGCCCTCTGCTCTGAGCGCAGGGCACAATTTCGAGACCTAGAGACCTCTTAACTTCTTCTCAGACTTAGTCGGACTGGGAGATAGAAGTCTATGAGTCTCCAGACTCCCGCTGCCACCGGGATGTGCCATCGGCTCCGTCTTCTCCAGAGACATGGCAGTGGTCCCCACCTGAGGACATGACCTTCATCTGTTTTGTGAGGGATATGGCAGAGGCCCTTGCCTTCACCACAGAGTCTGAGGAGAACCCTCGCATGGAGGATCTTGAGATCCTCCAGTACAGGGCTCCCCTGAAGGAGGCACTCACGGTGCCCATTCCTCCACCTGGAACGGCTCCTCTTCTGTATGTGGGAGACTCCTGCATCGCTGCCCATAGTGAGCAGATGGCTGGACGATGTATTTGGTCCACTGGAGTCCTGGCCTCCAAAAAGCCCAACTACCTCATAACTCCATGTTGGAGTCTGCTATGCATCAGCTCAAGATCCAGAAGATGCACTCCTCTGTACCCCCAAGTAGAGAGGCCCGTGCCATGGATGCCATAGGCTGAAAAGGCTTCCAGGGCTCGATGCTGGTCAGCCAGACCCAGGCCTACCAGCTGTACATTGGCATGTATTTGTGGGACCCGATGAAGGAACTCGCTGGGTTCTTGGCTGATCTCTGAGGAGCCCCATCCAGCGGTTCTGGACCCTGGCCTCTGCAGTCAAGGAGTGCTCTGTTTTACTCGAGCAGCCTATGATGGCTTTGATTCGGCGGCTAGAGTAGCTGTGGTGGACATTAGTTTCCGACACCATGCCTGACTACAGTCTTCTGACCTGGAGCAGTAGATGCAGGACAAATTGGTCGATGTCCTCTGCTGGGGGGAGAATCTCTTTGGCAAACCCATGACTGATAAGGCCACCAAGCTGGAGTCAGTTCCTGACAAGGACTAGGCTCTCCAAAAATACTGCTAACCCTTCCTTTTGAAAGACTTCAGGCAGATAATTCCTCATTCCCAAAGAAGAGGAAGGCTTACTGAAACTACCCCCAGTACCCACTCTTCCCAGCTCCCCAACAGGGCCAGCAGACTAATGGACAGGGGCATGGCCCCCGTAAGCCTAAGGTCCCCCAAGTCCCAGCCCGTGTCCCCAGCGCATTCTGGAGGTGGCTTTTGAATCCTTGGGCATAACTTTTCCTCCCCAAGGAGGCTAAGCCCTGCAGCACACTGGGGGGGGGGGGGGTGTCTGGTACTGTATGCCCACAGGTAACCCTCCATTACCACTGATGCGTAGGCTCTTTGCGTTGTGAGGAAGGGTTAGCTCCTGCACCTTCATCAGACGTCCCCACTGTTTTTCTTGGGAGAGCCCCCCCAGAACTCCCCTTCACCAGGATCTGCTCTTGCAGGAACTTGCAGGCCTCATAATGGACCAGGCAGTGGAACCTGTCCCTGCCCACCTCAGGGGCGTAGGGTTCTATGCCCGCTACTTCCTGGTACCAAAATAGACTGGCAGATTCATTCTCATCCTAGATCTGCGGGACCTCAACAGATTCCTGGTAAGGGAGAAATTCAAGATGCTCTCCCTTGGAACATTGCTGCCATACCTCCAGAGGGAGATTGGCTATGTTCCTTGGACCTAAAGGATGCATATACACACATCCTCATCCATCCCCTACACAGGCAGTATCTATGCTTAGTGATGGAAAGAGAACACTATCAGTATTGGGTACAACACGTCAGGCTGGCCTCCACCCTACAGGTGTTCACTAAATGCCTGACAGTGCTCACAGCTCACCTCAGGTTTCAGGGAGTCTTCATCTTCCCCTACCTAGATGACTGTTCATATAGGGCAGCACCGCCACTGCCGAAGTGTATCCGGTGGCAGCCTGCACCAAATATTCTTAAACTATATTATATATCCTTGTCCTGGAGCACTTGGGGTTCGTCATCAACTACCCAAAGTGTCATCTCCAACCGACTCAAAATCTGGAGTTCATAGTGGCGCAGCTGGATACTGTCCAGGCCAATGCCTTCCGCCCCAGGGACAGGGCACTGTCCTCCAGGCACTCACAGCAAGCACACAGTGCCACCTCTCTGCGTCGGCCCATTACATGCTCTGCCTGCTGGGGCACATGGCCTCCACAGTTCACATCACTCCGAACATCCACCTACAGATGTGAACTGCCCAATGGGCCCTTACAGGCCTCAGGGTGTCTCAGGGACAGTGAGACAGCCAGGGGATGGGTGATGGTCACTCTCAGCCGGTGGTAACACCTCCAGCACCTACTAGGCAGGATGCCTTTCCAGACCCCTGCACCCCAAAGGATCCTCACCACGGATGCCTCCAAACTGGGGTGGGGAGCCCATTCCAATGACTTCTGCATTCAGGACAGCTGGTCACTGATAGAGAGTCTCCAGCAAATCAACTTCTATGTGCAGTCTACCTCCCGGGCCTGGACAACACCCTGATGGACTGGCTCATCCAGATTCTCCAGCTGTACAAGTGGAGGCTGGAACCCAGGGTGGCCAGCTGGCTATTTCAGCACTGTGGGCTCCCAGAGATGGACCTCTTTGCCAGTCCAGCCAATGCTCAGCTGCCCTGCTTCTGTTCCTGGCAGCCATGCCCAGCCCGGGTGGCAGCAAATGCCTTCCTCATCTCCTAGGCGGAGAGCCTCCTTTATTTATTTATTTACTTACTTACTTTCTCTTTTATATACCGCGCTATTCTGCATCAGTGCGGTTTACATTGAACAAACTGAAATTACATTGAACAGGGCATTATAACTTGGAGATAACTATTTTGCAGGGAGCATGGGCTATGGAGGGTTAAGTGGCTTGCCCAAGACCACAAGGAGCACCTGTGGGACTAGAAACCCCAGTCCTTCCGGCCCAAGGTTGCTGTCCTCTAGTGGGATTTGAACCCCCAACCTTCCGGCCTGAAGTACCTTGCCCCAACCACTAGGCCACTCCTCCACTCCACTTTATGCCTTCCCGCTCACACCGCTTATCACCAAGAGCCTCTTCAAGGTCCAATGCGACAGGGCCACAGTGATCCTGGTGGTGCCGCAATGGGCCGGGCAGCCATGGTTTCCCCTGCTTCTCTGCCTGTCCATGGTGCCTCCAATTCCTCTGGGATACGACCCAGGGCTCTCCTGCATCCCAACCTGGGATCCTTGACACTCATGGTCTGGCTGCTGAAAGGGGTAGCCTTGGGCCCTCTTCAGTCTCTCCAATGAGGTGGAGGAGGTCCTTCTGGCCTCCTGTAAGACCTTCACCTGCCAGGCATCTGCCCTCAAGTGGCAGAGAATCTCAGTCTAGTGTGCGGAGAAGTGGACTAACCTCTTTTCCTGCTCCATCCAGCTGGTGCTGCAGTATCTACTTCACCTGTCCCAGGGAGGGCTGAAGTCCAACTCCATTAGGGCACTCTCTGCTCAACCCCTCATGGCTCACATCCTGAGGGTCCTCCTCTTGTTGGGCCCTCCTCTTGTTGGGCCCCCCCCCCCCGTCCACCCTCCAGCAACGGAGTGGGATCTCAACATGGTGCTCTCGAAGCTCATCGAGCCACCCTTTGAGCCTCTCTGATCTTGCCACCTCAAGTATCTCACCTGGAAGGTAGTGTTCCTTGTGACGTTTACCTCTGCCCGCAAGGTCAGCGAGCTCTACGCATTGGTGGCGGACCTGCCGTACACTAGGTTCTATGGGAACAGGGTCATACTCTGCATGCACCTCAAGTTTCTTCCCAAGGGGGATATCTCCATTCCACCTTAACCAGCAGGTGGTGCTTCCCACCTTCTTTATGTGGCCTCATGCCAGCAAGATGGAAACCGTTCTCCACACGCTGAACTGTAAGCGGGCACTAGCCTTCTACCTGCAGTGCACTCAGGACCACTGCCAAGCTTCTCGGCTCTTTGTCTCCTATGACACCAGTCGCTTGGGGGCAGCAGTCTCTAAACGCACCCTGTCCTTCTGGGTCGCGGACTGCATCACCTTCATCTATGAGCAGGCCAGTCTTTCACTGGAGTGCCGTGTTATGGCGCACACCATAAAGGGCATGGTGGCCTCTGTAGCGAACCTGCTTTTCATTCTCTTGTTGGAAATCTGCTGAACCGCTACCACCACCTAGTCCTCAGTCCATACATTTGCAGCTCATTATTGCCTGGAGAGGGAGTACTACCGGGACAGCGCCTTCGGCCAGGCAGTACTCTATTTGTTTGGGGTATAAGGCAACTCCTGCCCTCAATGTGTTCAGGTTACCGGAGTAATGGTTTCCTGCTGACACCCAGGTCGCACGTGGGTCTGTTGTCTCTTGACTCCGTTGCTGCTTCTCATGGCTCATCTTTTTCTGGCCACCCGTGTTTTTACAAGTTTTTTGGTAGCTTGTAGCTGGGGACTAATGTCCTGCTTATTCCCAGAGAAAGCATATTTACTCACCCGTAACAGTTGTTCTCCAGGGACAGCAGGAATCCATCCTCAGAACCCTCCCTCTCACAATGGAGTTGCTCTCTTTTTGTCATCTTGTGTTATGATACCATAATGAAGCAGGATGGCACTCTTAGGCAATTAAGGGGACCATGCATGCCTGATGCATTTCCCAAAGGCTTTCTTTGAAAGCTGGGAGAGGTTAGTGCATGGATGTCACCCATATGTGAGGAATGATTTCTGCTGTCCTTGTAGAACACCTGTTACAGGTGAGTAACTATACTCACCTGTGGTTCCCCCTGCTAAAGGTCTAGTCACATATAATTGTCTAGCCTTTAAATGTAAGCAAGATTCCAGGTAAAGTTTGCTGTGCTGCATTGTTTTTTCCTACTAGTGACGAGCAAACTACTACTGTAGGCCAAAGCACCTTTAAGTTGTCACACAATCATATAGAAAAGCCTTTTCATAACTGAGGCATGAAAAAAGCCTAGTGAGTATAAGTGATGATCAATAAAATTATGGAGAGTTTTCACTTGGCTCAGTCCACAGAGTAAATAGCAGTATGAATATGCTGTAAATTTTACTTAAGCTGAATCTTACAGAATGATTTTTTAGAGTTGCTGCAGCAGTTGAATCATGTGATCTGCAGTAATTTTGAGTAGGACCCTCATGAATATTATATTACTACTTGTATCACCACCACTACTACTATTAATCGTTTGCAGAATGCTACTAGGCATACACAGCTGCACACACACACATAAGAGAGTCCCTACTGTACAGAGCTTACATTCTCCAGGACCAAGCAGGAAGTCAGTCCTCACTTATGGGTGACGTCGGCGCCGACGGAGCCCTCGCGGAGCAATTTTCCCCAGCTTTCAAAGAAAGCCTTTGGGAATTGCAGCGCGCATGCGCGGTCGTCTTCCCGCCCGAAGGTGCCATCTTAGCCAGTCTTCTTTTTTCCGCGGAGCCCTACAGACGTCCCCGTCTTGTCCCCGCGAAAAAGTTGATTTTCCTCTTTATTTTATACTTTTTTCTTTCGGTTCGACGCCGATCGTTTTCCCGCCCGGACTCGCGACGCCGGTCTCGAGTCCTCTTCCGTTTTTTCGGTTTTTCTGACTTAGTCAGCTTTCGTTTTCGTTTTCCCTGGCAGCCCGGTCCTTTGACCTCGCAGGGGCCCTTTTTCCCCCGATGGCTGCCAGTGGCTTTAAGCGGTGTGGTCGGTGTGACCGAAATATGTCACTAACCGACACACACGACTTTTGCCTCCGCTGCCTGGGCCCGGATCATGAGGAACTGATCTGTGGGCCCTGCAGCAAACTGTCCTCGAAGGCGTTGAGAAGTCGGCGGCATCAGCGTGAGAGAATCTTCGCTGACCCCAGCCGTACCCGGACCTCGTCGGAGGCCTCCGTGTCGAAAGGCTCCAGCTCGGACCGTCGCCGGAGCTCCTCCGACCGGGGTTCTCCCTCCGGGGACCATCGTCGGAAGGAAAAACCCGCGAGGGCGGCGTCGGTGGACGCTCCTGGCTCCGCGAGGGCCAGGTCGCATAGCCCCGACAGCCGCCCCGGGTCCTTGGAGAAGGAACACCTCCCGAAGCGACCTCGCCTGGAGTCGGAGATGCCTGCCCGGGTAAGTCCTGTAGTCCTTCTGGACTCGCCTCCGCGACAGCCGACGTCGGGCCCGACGCCGTCGGGGCCCGAGTCGGGGGCTGCTGGGTCACCTGAGCTCGGACTCAGGTTGACGGCCTTGGAGAGCAGACTGTCTGCCTTCATGGACCAGCAGCGGGCACTGCTCGCTGGCTTCGCTGGCGTCGCTGCCCCGACCGCCGGGACGTCGACGTCCAAGTCGACCCCGGAGACCGAGCCGATCCTCGAGTCGATGAGAACTCGAGTCGATCCTCGGTCGAGGTCGCCCTCGGCCTCCCGTTCGGGACCGAGGTCGCCGACGCCGACTCCCTCGGCGTCGGGGCGGCTGGCGCCGCACCCTGCCCGGGCCGACCCCACCGAGTCCTCGTCGGAGTCGGTCTGGGAGTCTGAGGAAGAAGAGTCACCTGATTCTTTCCGGACTCGGTGTGTCCCATCGGACTCTCCGGAGTCCGAGCCTCGGAAGCAGTCCCCCCCGGAGGATGCCCGGTTCTCGGACTTCGTTAGGGATATGGCCAAGGCTTTGGCCTTCCCTGCGGATCCCGAGGAGGAGCCTCGAGCCGAAGAGCTCGACGCCCTCCAGTATGACTCTCCCGCGAGGGAACACTTTACTGTGCCGGTTCCTCCTATGCTGGAACGACTACTCTTCCGCATGTGGGAGAGTCCGGCCTCCTCGCCGGTCCTGAGCAAGCGGGTCGATTCTATCTATCGAGTCCGCAAGAGCCCTGGCTTTCAAAAGGCACAGCTGCCACACCATTCCATGGTAGTGGAATCGGCCATGCATCGTCTTAAGAGCCAGAAGATGCACTCCTCGGTGCCTCCTGGAAGGGAGGCCCGTAACCTGGATGGCCTTGGCAAGAAGTGCTTCCAGGGCTCTATGCTCGCCTGTCGTGTCCAGACTTACCAGCTATACATGGGCATGTATCTCCGGGATCTGGCTAAAGAGCTAGCCGGATTCTCCGCTGGTCTCTCCGAGGAGCCCTTGCGGAGGTTCCTAGCCTTGTCCACGGGTATTCGGGAATGCTCAAAGTTCATGTCCCGAGCAGCCTATGATGGCTTTGAAGCCTCGGCTCGAGTGGCCGCAGCCGGCATCGGTGCCCGCCGACAGGCTTGGCTTCAGTCGTCCGACCTTGAGCCCTGGGTACAGGACAAGTTGGTCGATGTCCCCTGCCGAGGCGAAAACCTCTTTGGCAAGCCCATGGCGGAAAAGGCTGCACAAATTGAGACTGAGACTCTCACCAGGACCAGGCTTTCTAGGAAGACCTCCGCCCCTTCCCAGAAAAAGAAGGGCTCGGGAAAAAAGTCCTTTTACCCGAGGAAGGCAGCTGCCTACAAACAATACCCCCATTATCAGGCCCCTGCAGCTCCCCAACAGGGCCAGCAGGCCAAGGGACGGGGTAACGGGTCCCGTAGGCAGCAAGCCCCCAAGCCTGCACCACCAGCCCCTGCTCAGCAGGGTGGGGGTTTTTGACTCGCTCAGCATAGCCTCTCCCCCCCCGCTGGTTCCCCCCAGCACCGGAGGCCGGCTGGTTCACTTCGCCCACAGGTGGTCCAGCATCACCGCAGATGCCTGGGTGCTTCAGGTCGTGCGAGAGGGCTACCTTCTCCACTTCCATCAGGTCCCTCCCTCCTATTTTCCGGGAGAGCCTCCGCGCCCCCCTCTGCACAGGGAGTTGCTCCTTCAGGAGTTAGCAGGTCTTCTGCAGGAACAGGCGGTGGAACCGGTGCCACACCACCTGAGAGGTCAAGGCTTCTATTCAAGGTATTTTCTGATACCAAAGAGAACAGGAGGCCTCAGACCCATCCTGGACTTGCGCAACCTCAACAAGTTCCTTGTGCGGGAGAAGTTCAAAATGCTTACCCTTGGAATCCTTCTGCCCTACCTCCAGCAGGGAGATTGGCTATGCTCCTTGGATCTAAAGGATGCCTACACGCACATCCTCATCCACCCAAGCCACCGCCAATACCTAAGGTTTGTGGTGGCAGGAAATCATTACCAGTACAGAGTACTGCCCTTTGGCCTGTCCTCCGCACCGCGAGTCTTCACAAAATGCCTCGCGGTCATGGCGGCCCATCTCCGGCTTCGCGGCCTCTTTGTCTTTCCGTACCTCGACGACTGGCTCATCAGAGCAGCGTCCGCTCAGGAGGTCACCCACGCCACGTGCCGCACGGTGACTCTGCTGCAGCACTTGGGCTTTGTCATAAACTTCGCAAAGTCCACTTTGCTCCCCTCACAGGATCTCGAGTTCATCGGCGCAAGGCTGCACACCCCTCAGGCGCGAGCGTACCTACCGCTCGACAGGGCTCAGCGGCTCATGGACCTAGCCGACCGCTTTCGCAGCCAGCCCCTGGTCTCCGCCAGGCGCTTCCTGAGACTGCTCGGCCACATGGCTTCCACCGTCCATGTGACCCCCAATGCCCGCCTGAATATGCGGTCTGCTCAATGGTGTCTCCGCCGGCAGTGGCGACAAGCCACAGGCGGCCTAGCAGACCTGGTGCGCGTCTCCGAGCCGCTGGTCTCGTCTATCCGGTGGTGGCTCCGGCAGCCGAACCTGGTATTAGGAATGCCTTTCCAGTCACCTCAGCCGACCCGGGTGCTGACCACCGATGCATCCCTCCTGGGCTGGGGAGCCCATTGCCAAGAGGCACGTACTCAGGGCCTCTGGACCAAGTGGGAGTCTGCTCAGCAGATCAACTTCCTGGAGCTCAGGGCGATCCGCCTAGCTCTCAAGGCCTTCTCCCACCTGACCTCCCAACAGTCCGTCCTTGTCCAGACGGACAATCAAGTTGCCATGTTCTACGTGAACAAGCAGGGGGGCACGGGCTCCTTCCTCCTCTGCCGGGAGGCACAGAAGCTCTGCTCTTGGGCCGTCAGTCACGGCATTCTCCTCAAGGCAGTTTATCTCCCGGGCCAAGAAAATTGCCTGGCGGACAAACTCAGCAGGGTCCTCCAGCCGCACGAGTGGCGTCTGGATCCCTTGATCGTTCAGAAGCTCTTCCTCAGGTGGGGCCTCCCCACGGTGGATCTCTTTGCCAGTCCTCGCAACCGGCAACTTCCTCGCTTCTGCTCTCGTCAGCCTCACCCCCTTCGGGTTGCGGCGGACGCCTTTCTGATCTCATGGTCGGGGAGCCTTCTGTACGCTTTCCCTCCCATTCCGTTAGTCTCTCGGACTCTTTTCAAGGTTCTCCGAGACAAAGCCTTCATGATCCTGGTGGCCCCTCGCTGGCCCAGGCAGCCGTGGTTTCCGCTCCTGCTGCAACTGGCGGTGGAGGATCCAATCCCTCTGGGGGCGCAACCGGATCTCCTCACCCAGGATCAGGGGTCCCTACTGCACCCCAACCTCAGGTCTCTCAACCTCATGGCCTGGCTGCTGAGAGGGTAGTCCTTGCTCCCCTTCTCCTGCCGGCGGAGGTGGAGGAGGTCGTCTTGGCTTCGCGACGGCCTTCTACCCGCAAATGCTACGCCCTTAAATGGCGTCGCTTTGCAGTCAGGTGTACCGAACAGTCTCAGGATCCCTTCTCCTGCCCGGTGTCGGTGATCTTGCAGTACTTGCTACACCTCTCTAATCTAGGACTTAAGTCCAACTCCGTCAAAGTTCACCTCAGTGCTCTTTCGGCACATCATGTGCCGGTGGACGGTAGACCTCTCTCCAGCGACCCTCTCGTAGCGAGGTTTCTCCGAGGTCTCCTTCTACTTAAACCACCTCTGCGCCCGCCAGCGTCGAACTGGGACCTGAATGTGGTTTTGCAGCGGATCACCTGTCCGCCTTTTGAACCTATGGCTACATGTTCTCTCCGTTTTCTGTCTTGGAAAACACTGTTCTTGGTAGCCCTCACTTCCGCTAGGCGCGTAAGTGAGTTGCAGGCCCTCGTGTCTGATCCCCCTACACTAGGTTCTACAAGAATAGGGTAGTCCTACGGACTCACCCTAAGTTTCTGCCTAAAGTGGTCTCCCCTTTTCACATCAATCAGGAGGTGGTACTTCCAACCTTCTTTCCCAGACCACACTCCAGCCGAGCTGAGACGGTCCTCCATACCCTGGACTGTAGAAGAGCATTGAACTTCTACCTTGACCGTACGCGGGAGCACCGTAAAGCTGCTCAGCTTTTTGTGTCTTTTGACCCCAATAAATTGGGACTCCCGGTCTCCAAGCGTACTCTGTCCATCTGGGTTGCGGACTGTATCTCTTGAGCTTATGGGGCAGCCGGACTCGCCTTAGAAAGTCGAGTCACGGCTCATTGTGTTCGGGCAAAGGCCACGTCAGTGGCTTACCTCCGCTCTGTTCCGCTGGCAGACATCTGCCGGGCCGCTACTTGGTCTTCGAGCCAGACTTTTGCGGTCCATTACTGTCTCGAGAGGGAGTCCCGTAGGGACAGTGCTTTCGGACAGGCAGTCCTCCTTAATCTCTTTGAGGTCTGAGCAACTCCTACCCTCCATCCCGGATGTGGGCTACCGGTGGGTGATAATTCAGCGAAGATTCTTTCCTTCTGTGCTGCTGAGCTAGAGGGAGCTCATTTTTGTGCTTAGGGTCTCCGGTAGCCTTGAGCTTGGGAGTCCCATAAGTGAGGACTGACTTCCTGCTTGGTCCTGGAGAAAGCGTAGTTACTCACCTGTAACAGGTGTTCTCCAGGAGCAGCAGGAATCAGTCCTCACTACCCTCCCTCCTCCCCTTGGAGTTGCAATCGTCTGCTTATGTTCTTTTTGCAGATTTTTATGCTGTCTTTTTTAGCTATGTCATCTGACTGGCTAAGATGGCACCTTCGGGCGGGAAGACGACCGCGCATGCGCGCTGCAATTCCCAAAGGCTTTCTTTGAAAGATGGGGAAAATTGCTCCGCGAGGGCTCCGTCGGCGCCGACGTCACCCATAAGTGAGGACTGATTCCTGCTGCTCCTGGAGAACACCTGTTACAGGTGAGTAACTACGCTGTATCAGTTTTGGTTTTGTCTTGTGCCTTTATGTGGGATTGTGGCTCCACTAACCACATCTGGGATAGCCCAGGGATGGCAGTTGCCCTCTGAAGTTCCAGCTAGCTATAGAGGTAAGATGGATCCCCTTTAGATGGCATAGCCACACAACAACTTGTGAGCGATTAGGAGCTATGGTTGTTGCCTGTACTGAAAGAAGTAGCTTATCTTTCAGAAAATGATAGTAGCTACTCTGCTTTGTATACTGTCCCAGGTGATATATTAGCCTTCCCAGAGCTAATTGTCTGTTTCCTGGATGAGTAATGGTATACAGTGTTTTAGGAGACATTGTTAGCTGTGTTTTATTTTAAATCTTTGTTGGCTGCACTCAGGATTTTTTGGTATAGCTCAAAATGTTAGAAGGCTTGCATTGCAAAATCTGAAGAGAGAATTCTTTTTGTTTTTGTTTTTTTTTATGAGAAGGTCTGACCGTCATCTATGAAGAACTTGACGTTTAGGGCTATATTAAAAATGTGCTATGGCATTAATGCACATTCATGCCTATTAACATGGTAGTGCACTTTAGTAAGTCAGGCCCTTAATGCTTTGAACATGCCACTAACCTGGAGATAATCATTGATTTTGGATTTGAAGTAAGACAAATTTAAAAAGAAGCCTATTTTAGTGTTGTAAGGCAGTTCATACTACAGGAAAAACTACAGTGGTGTGCAAAAGTCTGGAATCACTTGTGAGTTTTGCGTTCTTCGATCTTTCTAACTTTTTTTATTTTTTTTAAATTTTGCGTTAGCCCAGCATATTCATCTTTCTACCATGTTAAAAGGGATGCATTTGGCTATTAGAGTTGGCTTTTTTGCATTCCTTGCTTCCAATTTAAATACTTTACAGACACTGGGAGATAGCTACTGCAATTTTTGTGGATCCTTTGTCAAAACTGGATCGAGATTATCCAATATGCACACGTTATTTCTGACTAATCAGGAGGCTGGTTTCACTAACCAATCACAATGCAGATATCTAGCCAACAGTACAGCTATAAAAACGCAAGGAATTTTTGAATTTCATATGCTTTCTGGATCGACCATGAAGATGACTCGGACCCTGACGCTGGAGGAGCGTGTTCGTGTGTCCTTTATGAGCGAGGAAGGATTTTCAAGCCGTCAGCCAGGAAAGTTGGCTGCAGTCAGAGCGCTGTTAAGATTGTACAGAAGAAGAAAGAAACGGGTTCAGTGGTGGACAAGCCTTGTTCAGGTCGTCCATGTGCATCAACATCACGCCAGGACCGCACACTACGACACATTTCACTGACTAATTGCAAGTTGACCTCTCCTCAGCTACTTTGAGAGTGGTCAGACAAGAGTGAGGTCAGTGTCAGCTCAACAACAGTTCGTCGCCAGTGCCTGCAGTTTGGTCTCCGGGGCTGCAAAGCACAGAATAAGCCACTGATGACTGACATACAAAGGTGCAACCGGATCGTGTGGGCGAGAAAGCACTCAACCTGGTCGACTGAAATGTGGGAAAAGGTGATATTCAGCGATGAAAGCACCTTCTGCCTGTTTGGTAACCAGGCCCACACCTATGTGAGGAGATTTCCTGGAGAGGAATTCAAGCCTGAGTATCTCAACCTCACTGTGAAGCATCCTTTGAAGGTCATGGTCTGGGGCTGCATGGCTGCCAGTGGCGTTGGACATCTTCACATTGTCGATGGAATGGTCAACGGAGCCAAGTACATCACCATACAGCAAAAGTGCATGGTGCCATCAGCACACCAGTTGTTTCCTGGCCAGTTCCTATTACAAGATGACAATGCACCCTGCCATCACTCCAGACAGGTGATCAGCTGGAAGCAGCGGAACAACATCAAGTTAGTGGACTGGCCTGCCCAGTCTCCAGATCTGAATCCAATCGAGAACCTGTGGCACAAGGTGGCCTTGGAAATATCCAAGAGGCATCTGACATCAAACCGTGAGCTGATTAAGTCACTCATTGCAGCTTGGAACCGCGTTGTCACCAACAATCACCTTTTCAGACTGGTTCATTCAAGCCGACAAGGTGCAGTCAGGTGATCAAGAACAAAGAGTGGCCCATCAAATACTGAGCTATCACTGACACATAAAAACGGCCTTTTTCAAGGCCACATACATTAATTTGAAGGAAACCTGGCGTGCGTCCATAATATTTGAAAGCATACTTACAATAATATATCGTTGACCAACGATGTACATTACACGATTTTCACAGAAAATCTATCAACAGGACAACTATGGGGAACAAACTCAGAAAATAAGGGCCAAACCAATACTAAACATTGGCCCTAATAGCCAAATCTATCACTTATCATGAGATACACAGAAAAAGCCACTGGGAGGAAAAAGAAATTAAGATATAAGGTCACAAAGTTGAAAAAACGTCAAATTTACAAGTGATTCCAGACTTTTGCACACCACTGTATTTGCTGTACATATACAGACTTTTAAAGTCATTCACACATCCACGTTTTATTTACATTCTTAACTTTGAGGCTAATGTACAAAAGTGTGTGAAAGACTTGCACTATTTGGGTTTCTAAACACTATTTGCTATTAAGAATTATATGGTAATGAACCAAGTTGCAAAATAGTGCACATGGTATTTTTTATCGACTTTATTGCAGCAACATTAACTATTGAGGTATCACTAATACATTTTTGAGAAATTAGTTTGCAGAGTGTTTTGCATGTATAGTTTAACTTTGCGCTCACAGCTAATGAGCTGCTTTGTATAATTTCCATTACAGTGCTTCAGTAGCACTGACATTGCAATAAAACCTGCAACGGGAGAAGTAGCTTTTCTATTTCCAGGAAAAAATACTCTGCCTGTTGAATGAACCAATAATGTATGTTCTCCCCTTAAACATATGCCATTAATTATAATTATAATGTAGCATGTGAAACTGACTGCAAATCTTTCCCCATTTTTATTATATTGACTGCTAACAAGATCATTTTATAACAGGCCACCTAATTTAGGTCATATACATGCATAAGTTGCACCAATTTTCAAAGGAAAAGTATGAGCAAATTTGCTTAGTAAATGACTCCATGGAAGATATCTGCACATGGATCTTCTCTTTAGTGCACATACATTTCCAGGGCTTTTTATGTGTGCACATTTTATAAATTATGTATATAAACACCAATCTCCCTTAGCCCTGAGCTTTGCAGCACCTCTGCTCTGGTAGTATAAGCTTATATGCATATAGGATATATGCACATAACGTTACACACATAGGGAGTAATTTTATAAGGAATTTGAGTATGTAGAATAGCATTTTCTGCTCTCAGTATTGCTCGAATGTATGCATAAGTGCACAGACATGTAGCTTCTGGCTTTACACAATATACTGGAGGCACTGGTGTAAATGCTGCCCAAGCAGCTCCTGCAATGCGGGGGGAAGCAGGGGGTGGGGTGGAGGGCCCATACAGCAGCCGTGGCATGGTGTGGAAACTTACTTTTATCATTTTTGCTGCGCTGCTCTGTTCTCATAAGTCTGCCTCAGGTCCAGCAGCTGTTCTTCACTGGGCTGAAGTCTTTCAATAACATCCACACCGCAAGACTTCGACCCGGTGGGGAACAACCACTGGGCCCACGGTAATCTTACAAGAGCAGAGCAGCAAACATGATTAAGCTTGGTGTGCTGCTGCTGCTTGGGGGGGGGGGGGTGCTGCCACACAGAGGGGCCTGTAAGGTAAGGGGACGTGCACTACTGCCATGACAATGGGAGGGGCCCTCAGTAAAATATTGCTTGGGGGTTCCTCATTGTCACTGCCTGATGGCATTACAAGGGTAGAGACTACACAGAGTAAGGGTGGGTTTGGTACTTAAACATGTAAAATATGTGAGTATAACCAGCATAAACACACACACAATTACACCTGTCTCAGAGGGGCTGTAAATTCATGAACTTGCTTTTCTTAGGAAAATTCTGTATTGCCTTTCTAAAATAAGCATTACAATAGCCAAATCTTAGGAGCACTGAAATAATAGCAAACGCACTCCCAAGTATACTTGTATCTAAATCAAGTAAAGTCTCTAGGGACCTAATGAAAGCTGACCATTAGATGGCTGCCATAGTACAGCTAGCTGCCATTCATCATTGATGCCAGACATTAGTCTTTATCGCCAAGCAGCGACTTCCTATAGCAGGCTTTTTCAAAACTATCCAAAAAATGTTTTGTGATTACACTTAGATGAGAGAGACTCCCTTCATCCAGTAATCAGGTGCCACGGTTTCAAAATGTATCTGTTAGATTTGAATATACAGTCAAACCTCGGTTTTCATTTGCCCCGGTTTTCATACGCTTCGGTTTTCAACGTCTTTTCTGACTGAGATTTTGTCCCGGTTTTCATGCATTGCTTCGGTTTTCAACGTCTTTTGACTGAGATTTTGTCCCGGTAGCAGGGAAGAAAAGCTGTCAACATAAGCAGGAGATGTTGCATGAATGTGGGAGGCAGTTCTTTCTCTTGCAGGGTACGTCTGAAGCTATATCATTAAGATTTTCTGCCATTCTGAAGCATTGAGCAGATAATGTAAAGGTATTTTAATGGACTGAATTCAATGTGATTCCGAAGAGAGCTGGGCACAGCAGCTTGTCAGGGGTGGCTAAGGCCAGATGTTAACATACTGTACTGTACAGTACTGTACTTAGCTTGCTTTCAGTGATGTTAAATGTTCATTTATCCATTTCATTAGTCATTTATATTTATTTCTCATTGTTTTCTGTATGTAAAAATATAGTTATTCTCTATAAAATGTATTTTTTGTGAATATTTTTGGGTGTCTGGAACGGATTAATTGGATTTACATTATTTCTTATGGGAAATATTGCTTCAGTTTTCATACGTTTCGGTTTTAGTCAGACTTTTTCGAATGGATTAATCATGAAAACCGAGGTTTGACTGTATTTGGAAGTGAGTTTGTTTGATGCTTTATAAAATAAGCACAACGTGTGCATTTCATGCCAAAACATAACCTGTTACTGAACTGCCCAGACAATGAGGTGACTCTTATAACGTTCTGTTTCTCTGCATAGTTTTACCTGTGAAAATGCCTTTTAAAATATCCACCACGCAATGTAAACTAGGAAACATGTTTTTCTTAGTTACGAGAATGTAACTCTTTTGGGGCTGGCTGTTGAACTTGCAAAGCTAGACATCGAGAAAATGTTTTGTTTTATTCTTCTTTGGCATGGTGGGAAATCACTGGCCTGTTACATTTGTAATCCAGTGCAAGTATTCTGCAGTTGTAGTCAACATTATTGGCACCTTTGAATTTTAGATGTATTGTGTACAGTATCTTGAGAAATAATTGGAAATATTCCAACTGTATGTCGTCATAATATTCACTAGTGTGTTCAAAGGTATGCAACAAAAAGTCTCTGCAAGTTGGGCGTAATCATTTCTGAGAAAAAAATCCTCAAAAACAAAATTTGACCTGGACAGGATTAATGGCACCCTTCACTAATATTTGGTTGCACATCTTTGGCAGTGATGACAGCCTCCAAACGTTTCTTGTAGCTATCTATAAGTTTCTTACATCTGTCTGCTGGTAGTTTCTCCCACTCTTTAACTGTGATTTGTTCCAGCTCATGAATGTTTCCAGGATACCTTTTAGCAATAGCAGATTGATTTCAGCTCTTTCCAAAGGTTTTCAATTGGATTTGAGATCAGAACTCATTGTTGGCCAGTTTAACGGTCTATTTTTTCCTTTAACCATTCTTTTGTACTTTTGGATGTATGTTTTGAGTCACTGTCCTGTTGGAGGACCTATGACCTTTGACACAGACTTAGTTTTCTGACACGAGGTAGCAGCAAAACGGCTCCACATTATGGATCCTCCACCATATTTAATTGTAGGAAGGGTGTGTTTCTTTCCTTATAAGCTTAATTTCTTTGCCTGTAAATGTATCGCTGGTCTGCATTGCCAGAGATCTAAAGTTTGGTTTCATCTGTCCACAGAACATTTTCCCAGAAACATTGTGGTTTCTCAAGGTGGGTTTCGGCAAAGGTCAGGCATGCCTTTTTATGTCTGTCTTCGAGCAGTGGGGTCCTCCTTGGCCTCCGCCCGTGAAGTCCTTCTTTTTTAAGTGCATAGCGTATATTGCAGGTTGCACTACTCCAGATTGCACCAGGACAGCCTGAAGCTCTTTGGATGTTGTATGAGGTGTTTTTCCAACAGTTTGCACTAACTTTCAAAGAATTCTTGGATTAATTTTCCTCTTCCCACCACATCCTGGGAGGCTATTGACATTCCATGAGCAGAAAACCTCTTAACATTGTGAATTGTAGACATGGGAATCCCAAGGTTTTTGGAGATGGCCTTGTACCTCTTTGAAGTTTGGTGATGATGACCTTTCTGATGGTCTTAGGCACCTCTCTTGTCTTCACCATTGTGAAAATGGAATAGGGAATGAATGTGGCCATTTTAAACATTAGAGCAATCATTCATTGGTTGATTCAAGTCATGTGAGTACTGACAGTTGATCACAAGTGTGTCTAATTTTATTGCAGTAGGAATGTGGTTCTTCTGTTCAAACTGAAATGATTATTGGTATCCTTAATATAAACAATTCCTTGCAATGCCCCATTTTTTATACTATTTCCTACTATTTCCTTTTTTAATTGGTCTTGTTTTATTTGATTTTTTTTTCTGTGTCAAGTATGTGTGCATATATAGTCCAAAGCCATTTTACTGCCCATTTTTTTAAAAGAAGATATTGGATATTAAGGGGTTGAACTGCAAGGGTGCCAATAATGTTGACCACAACTGTATCTGATTATTATTTCAGTCAACTGGAATAGGTCACAATTTTGTCTGCACTTCACTATTACCATTCATTTTGTTTGCTAGTTCTTTGCTGCTTTAATTGTCTTCTTCACCTCCTAAAATGTTTGAGCAATTTTTGTTTTCCATGTTCATCTAGACTGAAAACACACATGTACTTTGCATGTAATCTCATTCTCTTCCATTCTCCATTATACTTTTTTATATCTTTGTTCAGTTATACACATTTTGGGAAAGTATCAAAATAATTCTGTGTAAACATTTGTTAATAATGTTAATGCAAGTGCACAAGAACAGGATCTTTGCCAAAGCCTAGTTGGACAGAATGCTACTCTAATGGTACCGGATTTGCAGCTGATCTATCTATCCAGGACTTGGTATAAAATCATATTTAACAATTTTCTATGTAAGATAAATACTCAGCACAGGATGAAGGGGGTCCTTTTACTAAATGCTATGAACCGGTTAATGTATGTTGGGGGGGGGGGGGTTAAGCATGTGATAACTGGCCTCTGTGAATGCTTACATATAGGCATGCCAGCTACCAGCCTCTCAAGCGCACTATAATCAGCCATCACCTACTGGGGCAGTAAGTGGGCTGGTTGTGAGTGTGGAGAGCATATTGCTGCTAGTATGAGGGTAATTGTCATGTGCTCTGTTGCAGTGTGGCATTTAGCACAGGTACACCTAACGATTCCTCTATTGTTCTTTATAATGCTTTCTAACATTTTGCCTGTTACTGATGTCCGGCTCACCGGCCAGGGATGATCTGAAAAACTACAGACTGGTGAGCCTGACGTCAGTATTGGGCGAAATGGTAGAAACATTATAAAGAACAAAATTACTGAGCACATAGTCATGGTTTAATGGGAGAAAGTCAACATGGATTTAGCCAAGGAAGGTCTTGTCTTACTAATCTGTTATATTGTTTTGAAGGTGTGAATAAATAGGTAGACAAAGGTGAGCCAGTTGATATAGTGTATCTGTATTTTCAGAAAGCCTTTGATAGGGTCCCTCATGAGAGACTCCTGGTGAAAATAAAAAGTCATGAGATAGGAGGAAGTATACTGTTGTGGATCAGGAACTGGTTAAAAGATAGAAACCAGAGGGTAGGGCTAAATGGCCAATTTTCTGAATAGAGAAAGGTAAATAGTGGAGTACCCCAGGGATCTGTGCTGGGTCTGTTGCATTTTAACATATTCATAAATAACCAGGAAATGGGAATAGTGAGTGAGGTGATCAAATTTTCAGATGACACAAAATTATTCAAAGCTGCTAAAACACAACAGGATTGTGAAACATTGCAAGAGGACCTAGATAAATTGGAAGACTGGATGTTCAAATGGCAGATGACATTTAGGAGCATGTTTACTAAACTGCGTTAACGTAGCAGCAGCTACATTAAGGCACATTATGTGCCGTTTAGGTGCCTTAACGGCACATAACGCGCCTTAACGTTCCCGGCCGCGTTAAGGCCAGAAAAGGGTGGAGCAAGGGCGGAGAGTGGGCAGGGAGAGGCCCCTTTCACACTAATGCAGAGAAATTAAGGGCTGAATCCTAACGCAACTGAAAACCTGGCGTAAGCACACATTTGCAAGAGAGAGAAACCATTTCAGTGTCAGCAATGTACAGCATAGGCAGGGAGCCCAAGAAAGTTGATAGTAGTGCTTCATTTGCAGCAACAGTATAGTGCCCTGGTATGAAAGGCCACTATGGTGATGGTGCAAATGGGGCATGGGGGCTGCAGGCAGGACCTGAAGTGGGGGCTACTGGTGCATAGGGTGGACTAGGCGGTTGCCAAGGTGGCACATAGGAACGCAGAAAATGGAAACCAGCAAGACAGCAACTGGTCAGGGTCAGACATGCCCATGAGTCTGTGTCCCACAGTGTCCCATCCAGGGGACATCACCCAGCAGGAAGCCCAAGGGGTGCATAACATTGACAGGCGGTGCTGGGGGGAAGCGTGGACATCTATGTAGGCACCCCTACCCCAGATCCCACACCTTAGGCAGCCGCCTCCCGGCCCCCTGGATGGCCTGGGATGGTGCACCACCAGCATCAACAGCTTTGACCCGGAGAAAGGTGGGATATAAATACAGTTAAATAAAATATGGTCAAGGCGGCATGGAAGAGAGGGTGGGTGATTGTGCTGGAGGGAGCAGTGGCACTCGCCTGCAGTGGACCTAGGCCATGCCCTGTACCAGTATGTGTTGTGCAGTGCAACAGAAAAGGTCTGGCCGAGGAACATAAGGGTAGCCCCAGGGACCACTGTGCTGCTGTGGCAACAGTGTGGTGCAGTTCACTCAGCCAGCATGTCCAAGAGCAGAGGGTCAGAGGTTCAGGTCCCATCTGTGGATCCTGCAGAGCATCTCCCCATAGTTTTAGCCCACAATGCAGCCACAACAACAACATGGGCAATCCCCAATGCTGTGGTGCACAGGGGTATGGACACTCATTCACAAGGGCTCCACTATCCACAGCTTCATGGAGTGTCAGGCTGTTGGCCCCAGCACAGAGCTGCAGTTTTCACCAGAGCACTACTACTACTACCTCCTGCACAGATTAGCAATGTCGGCACTGTGATCAGGACCAGTGCAGGGGGTAGGGTTGGCAACCACCACCATCTCTGCACAATGCTGAGATAGGTGTGGGAGTGTGCGTATGTCTCTCCATTGTTTTGTGTCTGCCAACACCTCACAGAGCCCACATTGCTGACATTGCTTCCACCGTTAGTCTGCAAATGTGCATAATGAGCAGCAAGGTATTGTGGGTATGGCCAAGACAGGGCAGACTGGTCAGGATGCATCTTCACAGGGTGGAGGGCAATGGCTGGGACACTGTTGTGGCCAACCACCATGTACATGGACAGGGTGGCCACAGCATGTCATGCTGGGGGGGGGGGTCACTCTCACTCAGACCAAGCAGTAACCATGGCATGTCTATGTTCCCACATAGTGCCACACATTATTTGTTTCCAGTGATGCCTGTGTGTTCCTGCTTTTGGGGCCCAATCACGGAGATACCTGCTTGGTGTCTGTGCTGTGCATCCCACTTCTGGGTGCACAGGGTTCCCCTGTGAGCGTGCACCATGGACTGGTTAGTGGGCTGTCTGTAGTTTGCCTGTGCATGGTGGGAACACCTTGTAGGATGCTGCAGGTGCAGTCTGACTGTGCTGTCTGTTGATGAATGGCAGACTGTGGCGTGGGGCAGTTGAGTATCAGGTCTGCAATGGTCACAGGTATGGCACTGACCCAGCAGCCCTGGAGGGCTGTCATCCGCCAGCAGGACTGTGGTTGCTAGTACTACAGCCATTCTGCAGAGTGCAGCCACCTGTCCCACCACATCCTCATCTACAAACAGGGTGATTGAGGCCCCTAGGGGTATATAGGGCATACTACTTAGACCCATAGTGGCAGTGCTACATAGCCCTCATGCGAGACTAGACTCCCCACTGCCCTGATAACAGGTACCCATGGCAACCAGACCTTAACACCGGGTACGCACTAATCTGGGTGGTGTCCGGTCCCACAGGGCCACATATGACTGCAGCACACAGCTGCAACAGATGTACCTTTGACTGCACTGCTGGGAACACCGGTCACACACTGGCACTGCTAGGGATGTGCAGCAAAACCTATCTCTAGCACCACATGTACTGTGGACCTAGTGCTGGGTGCCCATCCTATCCCTCAGGGTGAGCATGGAACCTGCACAATGGCATGGTCTGTAGCTACTCTGTGCCAGTATCACGTACTGTCAGTGTATCTTTCCATGCTGCAGTCCCAGAGAGGTGCAGACCCCATTTGGTGGTCAGCTGTAGGCCACTGTTCTGCATTTGCAATGCATCATGGGTGCTGGTGGGGTTACCCTATCCTGGCACATGGAGCAAGACTGTTTGTTTCATGACCTGCAGTCCTTCCGTACCCAGCCATTGCTATGCAGCAAGCCATAGAGGTATAGCCTACTGGTTAGTATTCTGAGTTCTAGGCAGAGGTCATGGGTTCGATTCCTTGTTCCCTCCTGTCCAAGGCAGATATTTTGCTTGCCTGTTACAGTCATATCTTTGCAGATCTGTGCTGCCAGCCCATAGTACCCTCACCACAGTTGGCAACAATCCTTATAAGGTGTTACAAGGCTCCTAATTAGGCACAGTACAAGGCACGTTATAAGGTGCGTTATGAGGCGCAGTACTGCGCCTCATAAGATGCCTTCTAACGCGCCTTATCTGGCACAGCTTTAATGCTGCCCCGCCCACTCCTTTATATGGGCATCTGTATCATCAACGCAGAACCTAATGCGAATTTCATTACCGCAGTTTAGTAAACATGCCTCTTAATGTGGGCAAGTGCAAAATTATGCACCTAGGAAAGAACAACCTAAACTATGGTTACACGATGCAATGTTCCACATTAGGAACCACCCCCCAGGAAAAAGATTTAGGCATCATCGTGGATAATGCGTTGAAACCCTCCACCCAGTGTGCAGCAGCGGCCATGAAAGCAAATAGCATGCTATGAATCATAAGGAAAGGAATGGAGAATAAAACCAAGGATATTATAATGCCTCTGTATCATCCCATGGTGTGACTGCACCTTGAATATTGTGTGCAAGTCTGGTTGCTGTATCTTAAAAAGGATATAGGGAATTAGAAAAAGTACAGAAAAGAGCCACCAAAATGGTAAAGGGGATGAAAGGTACCCCTATGAGGAATAAATGGAGTGGAATGGGTAAATGTAGATTGTGTCCATCAAAATATAGAAAGACTAGGGGACACACAATGAAGCTACAGTGTAACTCTTTTAAGACCAATAAGAGAAAATATTTTTTCACTCTGTGTACTGTAACTCTGGAATTTGTTATCTGAGGGTGTAGTAAAAGCTGTTAGTGTAGCTGGGCTTAAAAAAAAGATGTGGACAGGCTCCTGGAGGAGGGAGGTCCATAAACCATTATTAAAGAGGACCCAGGAAATCTACTGCTTACCTCGGGATAAGCACTGTGGAATTTGTGTACCTTTTTTGGGAACCTGACAGGTACTTGTTACCTGGATTAGCCACTGTTGGAAAGAGGATACTGGGCTTGATGGACCTTGGTCTGACCCAGTGTGGCATATCTTAAGTTCTTAGGGTTTCTTAACCGATTCCTCAGGACATGCCTAGACAGCCAGGTTTTCAGAATAACTACATTGACTATGTATGAGAGAGATTCACATGTACTGCCTCCATTGTATGCAGATCTATTTCCTGCATATTCATGATGGTTATCCTGAAAACCTGAACTGGCTAGGTGTCTCGATGACTGGGTTGAGAACACCCACTGTATTTTTTTTGTGCCATCAAGTCAGTGTTGACTCATAGCGACCCAGCTACCTCTGGGTTTTCTTGGCAATGTATCACCGGAAATAGATTGCCAGCCTTTTCTTCCGAGTCAATGGAGGGTAAAGTGACTTGCCCAAAGTCACAAGGAGTGCCAGTGGGAATTGAACCCTTGATCTTCTGGGTACTAGGCAGTTGCTCTATAACCACTAGGCGGCTACTCCACTCATTAACAGGTGAAGCCATGTTAAATACACCATATCATATGCATGCACACATTAACTGCCAGGAACATGCTGGTCATGCCCCTGACAGTTAATGCAGAGAGCTTTGCACTTACCTTGTGTTAAAAACCCACGTTAACTGCAAATCTTAGTGGAATTTAGTAAAGGCTCCTAAATCTGCTAGTTTGCTTTGCTTCAGGTGGGAATATATAAAGGCATATGGAGAAACAGTTTAAAACACTGAAGGAGTTTTCTTTAGTAGGCAGTTTTATAATTAAATATATGAGGGGGGGGATTTAAAAATGAATGAATAAAACAATCTCTTGATGCATATTCCTCTTGGGATCCCTAAAGAAAATATATGTATTTAGCTGAATGCGGTAGTCACTGTTTACCCTGTTTTTCTCTTTAAATAAAACCGTTCTGAACCTTATAGCTTACTCTTTCCTTGAATTGTATTTTATTTGTAAGCTTTGTAATGTATACTCTCGGTGAAGGCTTACAAATATTCACATACATATGTTTAAGTCACTCTAGCTTAATCATAAGATTGCTCAGAGGATTGCATCATGATGGCTAAGGATCTGCACAGCTTACTTGTCATGCTAGTTAAATTGCTTCATAGAATCCCTAGAAGATCTAGTCTGTATATAATTTGCTTTTTGGATTCTCAGGCTGTGACTTGGAACAGATTAGCAGATAGAGGATGTGATCTTATTGTGGGTTGGGCTGAGCGGGAACCAGATGAAAGCACTGGGGAATTA
Organism: Ichthyophis bannanicus; assembly: GCA_033557465.1. Lineage (NCBI taxonomy): Eukaryota > Metazoa > Chordata > Amphibia > Gymnophiona > Ichthyophiidae > Ichthyophis > Ichthyophis bannanicus. The sequence continues at coordinate 387,904,625 of CM066033.1, read as the reverse complement.
TTAGTTTGATCTGTTTCTTGTGATTCACTATAGTTTTTAAAGAGGTGTTACATCTGTATACAGTGCAGTGTTTCAGAAATGTACATTCACCCCCCTCTAGCGGGAGAAGCTGCTAAGGACTGATTCTTGGCCCAATGGCTGTAAGCTTGTGGCGAGTGCAAGGCCTGAGCCATCACACACTCGAGCTTCTTTTGCTATTTTTATACAGTAGAATATAATCTCCAGGAACAAGCAGGAATGTAGTCTTCACATATGGGTATCGTCGGTACCGACGGAGCCTGCGCGGGAACGCTCCCCAGCGTCCAATAGGAACACTTTTGAGAGCATCCCTCAGCACATGCGGGCTGCCTTCCGACCTTTCCAACTGTCCCTCTTCAGTTCTTCGTTTTCTGTGGAGCCAACAGGATCTATTCCCTGTCACTGCAGAAAATTCCATCTTTAAATATGTTTTCTTGTGGTCGTGTTTGCCTACCGCATGATGCTTACCGGTACCGCCGGTTCTTTTCTTTTCATACAAAAAAAAAACCTTAGGCTTTAGACTGTTTCTTTTCAGAAACTTTCCTCTTTGGTGCTAGGCGCCATTTTGGGCATTAGGCCCCATTTTCCTAAATCATGGAAAAACCAACTTGTGGTTTTAAAAAATGTACTAAGTGTGGCAGTACCATTTCCGTCACTGACACCCATGATTGGTGTCTTAAATGTTTAGGGCCTGAAAATTCTTCAACTGAATGTCTCTCCTGTATGGGGATGACTAAAAGAGGAAGACAGAACCAGGCTGCAAAGCTTGGTACCCTCTTTTCTTCGAATGCCAGATCCATTGCATCAACATCGTCAGGGGCCTCTTCTTCCTCCCATGGATCTCAGGTAACTAAACATAAAAGCCGGTCCTCAAAGGGTAGCTCTCCTGCTAAGCATCGAGAGGCCATTGGCATTGCCCTTGAGGGAGCCACACCGGCAAAACAGCCCCGACGGCAGGCTTCGGCTTCCAAAGCATCGATGGGGCTTCAGGGATGTTCTCGAGGCCCCAACCTCGCAAGAACTACCTGTGCCATGCTCAGGGGTTCCGGCCGTTTTTTTACCGGTACCGACACCCAGGCATCGGCAGCGTCAATAAACCAAAGATTCCCCGCTATCGAATGCAGCATTGCAGCTCTTCTTTCAGCTGCGGTACCGTTGGTCCAGCGGGCACCGGTACCGACACTGGTACAGACACCGGTACTGGTACCGACGATACTGGTACCAATGGTACCAATCCCGGTGGGAACTCTTCCCATGCCATCTCTGGCTGGAATCGACAGATCGGTATCAGGTCAACTCGGTACCAATTTTGATCCATACCGAGACTGTGCTTTGCAGGAGCATCGGGGTCAGGAATACTTTGATTCCTCCGATTCCGAAGACTCTGACAATTCTGCTGGTACTAGAGGGTTTCTCCCAGAAGATCCCTCTTCTCCCCAACGCAGAATGTCTCCTCCAGAGGACATGTCTTTTCAGGATTTTATCCATGATATGGCCAAGGGTCTTTCAATCACAGTAGCTCCTGAAGAGGAACCCAGAGCAAAGGAATTGGAAATTCTCCAATATCCTAAAGCTCCTAAGGAGGCAGCCACTCTGCCTATCCATGAAATTCTGCATAACGTGATGCTCAGAATGTGGGAGACACCTCTGACTACTTCTCCTCATTCTAGGAGACTTCATACTATGTATCGAGTTCCCCTATGTCCTGGATTTCAAAAAACTCAGCTGCCACACCATTCAATGGTAGTGGAATCAGCCATGCGTAGGATGAAAAGTGCAAAGAGGCATGCATCCAATCCTCCAGGTCGTGAATGCAGGACTCTGGGTGCTTTTGGGCGCAGAACCTTTCAAGCTTCCATGCTTTCAGCTAGGATCAGTTCAATATATTCTATATATGGAAATGTTCCTCAATGAAGTCACAGGAGACTTGGAACTTATGAGTCCGTTTCTCCCAGATGACAAGAGACAAGATTTTCTTGCTCTAAGCATGCTCAAGATGTCTCAAAGTTTGTTAATCGTGCAGCCTTTGACTGCTTCGAATGCATCAGAAGAACCTTCGGCTATTGCCATTGGCACAAGACGGATTGCCTGGCTACAGGCATCAGACTTGGAGACCTGGGTACAGAACAAGTTAGGCAACATTCCTTGCACGGGGGAGAATATCTTTGGCAAGAACTGGCAGGAGAAGGCTAACGAGTTAGATGCTGACAATACTACTCTAGATTGTCAAAATCTACAGCCACTCCAGCCAAAAAGAAGCCTTATAAAAAACCCTCTTTCAGCAAAAAGAGGAGGTTTTATCCTTCCTATACCCAGCAGAGTCAAACTCAAGGTCAGGTTGCCCAGAAGGGACAAACTAGACAGCAAAAGAAGCCAAAAGGCCTGAGAGCCCAATTGTCTCTCCAGATTCAGCCCCCTCAAGGGCTTTGACTCCTTCCTAGAGAGCTTTGCCTTCCTGCCTCTGAGGGGTCCCCAACCCCCCAATATCCCGGGCAGGTTATGCCACTTTGCCAACAGATGGCATCAGATAACAGCAGAAGATTGGACTTTGTCCATTGTAGGAGAAGGGTACAAGCTTCATTTTCACAGCATGCCCCCTCCTACAATTCTAAAGCAATTCAATTCTCAAACCTCCGCAGACAATCTGCTAGATCACGAGGTCTCGACACTTCTTGCCCAAGGGGCAATAGAGGAAGTACCCATTCTTCAACAGGGTACAGGGTTCTACTCCCCCTATTTTATTATTCCAAAGAAAACAGGCGGACACAGACCCATTCTGGACCTCAGAGAATTGAACAAATATCTGTTTCGAGAGTTCAAAATGATTTCTCTAGGAACTCGTCTGCCATACCATCAAAGCCAGGATTGGCTTTGCTCTCTAGACTTAAAGGATGCATACACTCATATTCTCATCCATCCAGATCACAGGAAATTCTTACGTTTCCTTTTCAGGGGAAAACATTTCCAGTACAGGGTTCTTCCCTTTGGTCTGGCTTCAGCACCAAGGGTGTTAACGAAATTCAAGGCAGTAGTAGCGGCATTTCTACGAACCCTGGGGATATTCGTCTTCCCTTACTTAGATGACTGGCTCACTTGAGCCCCTACAATTGCAGAGGCCGGCACTGCACTGTCCCGTACAATGCGAATCCTCCAATACTTGGGGTTGGTAATAAACTTCCCAAAATCCCAATTTGTTCCTTCCCAATGCCTGGAATTCATAGGAGCCTGTCTAGATACCAGACAGGCAAGGGCTTTCCTTCCACAGGCCTGGTGTCTTCGCATAATACAACTAGCTTCTCAAGCAGCAGGCAAATCCTCCCTCACTGCTCGAGAGCTACTACAGTTACTGGGACATATGGCATCCACAGTTCATGTAGTCCCATATGCTCGCCTCCACATGCGAGCAGCTCAGTGGACTCTTTCCACACAGTGGACACAGGCCACTGGTCATTTGTCGGACAAAATAATAAACTCTCAACAACTAATTTTGCCCCTTCAATGGTGGCAATCACTAGAAAACCTGACAGTGGGGTCTCCCTTTCATCAACCCCTTTTTCAGGCCACCCTAACAGATGCATCACAAGTGGATTGGGGAGCACACCTGAATCATCTCTTTACCCAGGGAACCTGGACTCCACAGGAGGCTGGTTTACACATAAACCTCCTGGAATTAAGAGCAGTTTATTTAGCTCTTCGAGTATTCCACACCCAGCTCAGCTACAAGACAGTCCTAGTCCAGACGGACAATCAAATAGCCATGTTCTATGTGAACAAGCAGGGCGGAACAGGCTCTCTGTCGTTATGCAACGAAGCTTTACGACACTGGGCCCTCGCCAGAGAGCATCAAATTCACCTTCTAGTGGTATATCTTCCAGGCATTCAAAACCTTTGGGCAGACAGTCAAGTACTGCTGTCTCATGAGTGGTCCCTCCACCTAGACCAGGTGTCAGATATTTCCTCTCTGGGGCACTCCAGACATAGACCTCTTTGCAAGTCCACTGAATGACAAACTTCCCCAGTTCTGTTCCAGGATTCTGGCTCACAATTGTCAAGCAAGGGATGCTTTCCTCCTTCACTGGGGTCAGGACTTCCCTTATGCCTTCCCACCCATTCCCCTCATCCCCAAAACACTCTTCAAGCTTCAGAGAGATGGGGGTTGCATGATTCTCATAGCACCACGATGGCCATGCCAAACGTGGTATCTCCTGCTTCTACATCTCTCTCAAGCAGCACCTCTGGAGTTAGGGCATGCTCCAGATCTCCTTTCTCAAGAGAACGGGACGCTATGGCACCCAAATCCCCAGTCCCTGCACCTCACGGCATGGGTTGATGAAGGCTTAGACCTCCAGGATCTCAACTTGTCCCAACAGGTAAAGGATATCCTTCAGGCTTCTAGGAAACTTTCCACAAGAAGATCTTATGCCTTCAAGTGGAAACGTTTTACTATATGGTGCTCCAAGAAGGGATTAAACCCCCTTGTCATACCCTTAGAATTGATACTAGAGTATCTCCTTCACTTATCAAATTCTGGTCTAAAGAACAATTCAGTAAGAGTCCATCTTAGTGCAATTGCAGCTTCTTATAAGCCTCTGAATGGACAACCAATTTCCTCTCATCCACTCATATCAAGATTTATGAGAGGCCTTCTATTAACCAAACCTCCCATCAAGCCACCACCGGTGGCATGGCATCTAAATCTAGTTCTCGGGCAGCTTATGAAGCTGCCTTTTGAGCCTTTAGCCACTACAGCCCTTAAGATTTTGACCTGGAAGGTCATCTTCCTAATTGCAATCACCTCTGCACGTCGCATTAGTGAATTGCAAGCTTTAGTGGCTGAATCCTCCTTATACTAGGTTTCATCATAAGGTTGTTCTTAGAACTCATCCACACTTTATGCCAAAGGTGGTTTCGCCTTTTCATTTGAATCAATCAATTTATCTTCCTGTATTTTTTTCTGAGGCCTCATGCCTCTAATGCAGAAAGAAACCTTCATACTTTGGATTGTAAAAGGGCCTTAGCCTTTTACATACAAAGAACACAGCAACATAGAAAGTCCTCGCAACTTTTTATAGCTTTTGACCCTAGTCATTTCGGACTTCCAGTCTCCAGAAGAACTTTATCTAAATGGATTGCCCAATACATATCTTTTGCTTATGAGAGTAAGGGTCTTCCTCTTCAGGACCATGTCACAGCTCATAATGTGAGAGCCATGGCTACTTCCACAGCTAATCTCCACTCGGTGTCCTGCGATGACATTTGTCGAGCAGCCACATGGGCTTCGGTACACACCTTCACAGCCCACTACTGCCTGGATAAAGCCTCCCATCGGTATGCCACCTTTGGCCAAGCTGTTCTTTGAAATCTCTTTCAGACCTAATTCAACTCCTACCCACCAACCCTGGTGGAATGCCAGAGATCCATGGGAGGAAGGATGCCTATCTTTCTGGGTTGGCACCTTCCTGGGGCTATCTTCCTGGCATCTTCAGCTATGGAGTCCCCATATGTGAAGACTACATTCCTGCTGGTTCCTGGAGATAGCGTAGTTACTCACCTGTAACAGGTGATCTCTGGGAAGAGCAGGAATTTAGTCTTCACAACCCAACCACCTCCCCTAGGAGTTGTGTCTATCTCTTGTCTCTTTCCTCTCTCCCTCTATTCTTTCATTCAGCTACAAACTTAACTGAAGAGGGACAGTTGGAAAGGCGGGAAGGCAGCATGCTTGTGCTGAGGGATGCTCCCAAAAGTGTTCCTATTGGACACGGGAGCGTTCCTGCGCAGGATCCGTCGGTACCGATGATACCCATATGTGAAGACTAAATTCCTGCTGTTCCCGGAGATCACCTGTTACATGTGAGTAACTACGCTTTACTGTTAATTAAACTCTACAACTAAGGTGTAATGTGTAACATTTTTTTCACATGACGTTTCCCAGAGAGCTGGAAAACTGCAGGGAAGTAGGTTATAGGTTTTGGGGCTGGGGCTGGTTCTGTGATGCACACAACCATGCAGATAGTCTCCCATTTGACTTGAGTCAGGGCATCTGCTCCTCAGGTGAGCTGGGGCTGGAGATGCTGTGATGGTAGTGTTCACAACCCTAGGGGAAGGGAATTTGTTCACTGTGTTAGAAGTGCTAGTCAGAATCAGGGCTATGGTTCCAAGACTTGGAAGGGAGCCGGGCTATGTGCTGCCTCCCCAGGGATAGTCACTGCAGTGATCCAGTTGAGTATTTTGGGTGTAGAATATAAAAAAGGTGGAGGGGGGGGGATTCCCTAGGTAGTGCGAATGAAGGCTCATGGTATCCCATACCAGTCCACTTCCAGCTGAACCTGAGAAAAAGAACAAGAGATATTTACTGGGTGAAAGAAAAAGCTTGGACTTTTAAAAATAGCTTTTTCAAAGTCTTTACAGAATGAAGATCTCAAGAGAGTGGCTATCATTGCACATGTAGGCAGCTTTCTGTAATGATGCCAGTTCATGAAGAAATAATCATGTGATCCAGTGCATTTGGCTGTGTAATAACTGAGAGACTAGTGCAGCAAAGTGCATCGCTCTTGGCACAGACAAAAGGGCAGTGTTCTTGCACAATGACGCAGGATGCAGGAAGGGATCTAACCCAAGCATGATCAATGCACTATTGGCCTTGCCAATGGAAGAGCACAGTGCATTTAAATCTGTTTAAATGAATGTTAATGAAGCAATTAGCTATGCAGTGCAGATGCAGAGAGGTGCACAGAAGACCAAGAAGGCTGAGCTCAATGCTGGGTTTTAAAACAAAGTCTGAGGAGATATCAAGGGTTGGATTGTAGATTTGCGGTCAGTGTTTTAGTGAAAAATGTTTATGCCTGTAAAGCATATAGCACCCGTAGAATTTTTTTTGGGGGGGGGGCGGGGGGGTTCTGGAGTTTCTGAAGAGCGCTGCTAAAACTTAAAAAGGCCGGGCGACATATGTTCAAACTATATTATGTTGTACAGCTTAATAGCAATATTCTGTGCAGAATAATATCTGTTTATGAACACTGATATTCAAGCAGAACGTCTGCGCAAAATAAACTTGCTGTTGTGCACTGCATAGCATTGTAACACGTGCAGATGTGCCAAACCGTATTTTGTGTGCAAGATCAGAGGTGCTGCTCACACAGACCCTGTGTGCATGCGCCTGCCTTGCTCTCCTTGTTTAGTACAGACTTGTTGCGCATAACTCATTTGCATGCTGTTTGCTTACAGCTTCACCAAGCAGAACGTTGCCACTAAGCTTGAATTAGGAAACCTGCACTAAAGTTTAGCGCTAGGCTTTAGTGCAGGATTTCTGCATGGAGCCCTGAACGTGTTAAGTGTTTTTTCTCCAGGACCAAGCAGGAAGTCAACCCTCACATATGGGTGACATCGAAAGCCTATGAAAGCCTACCAGGAGGTCGAGGGTGACCGCAACTGAGGACGACCTCGAGCCTTCATGGTCTTGAGTATCGGCTCGGTCTCCGGGGTCGACTTCGACGTCGATGTCCCAGTGGTCGGGGCAGATGCGCCAGCAAGGCTGGCCATCAGCACCCGCTGCTGATCCATGAAGGCAGACAGTCTGCACTCCAAGGCTGTTAGCCTGAGACCCAGCTCAGGAGACTCAACAGCCACCGACTCGGGCCCCGGCGGCGTCTCCCTGGGAGGAGAGTCCTCGAGGACAACAGGACGTACGTGTCCAGCAGACTCCGGCTCCACACGAGGCACTTTTGATGGCTTCTCCTGTTCCACGGGCCTGGGACGGCGGTCAGGGGTTCAAGACCTAGCCCTCGAGGGGCCAGAGACCTCCTCCAACGCCGCCCTCGCGAGCCACTTCTTCCTCTTTCACTCCTGCTCAGGGGACCCCCTGTCCGAGGATCCCCGACGATGCTCGGGGTCAGACTCCCGAGACGTTGAGGCCTCAGATGAGGTTCGGGCCCGGCCGGAGGCCGAATCAGAGAAAAGCCTTTCCTTTTGATGCTGGCGACTTCGCAGTGCCTTAGTTGGACATTTTGCCACACGGTCCACAGATCTTAGGATCATGATCAGGACCGAGGCACCGAAGGCAGCAGTCATGTGTGTCGGTGAGAGACATTAGTTTCTTGCACCGATCACACTTTTTAAAACCACTGGAAGCCATCGGGGGAAAAAAGAGCCCCCGCGAGGTCAAAGGACCGGCCTTCCAGGGAAAAAGAAAAAAAGGGCGCGAACGCCAGCCACGAAGGGCAAAAACCGAAAAAATGAGAACGGGCTCGATACCGGCGTACCGAACCCGGCGGGAAGGGGAACCGGCGTCGAACCGTGCAAAAAACTGCGATGAAATCGCAGGAATAGCAAGAAAAAATCGAACTATTTTCCAGGTGAACTAGGACAGATGTCTGGGCTCCACGGAAAAAGATAGACTGAGCAAGATGGCACTTTTAGGCAGGAAGGGGACCGCGCATGCGTGCAGTATTCCCAAAGGCTTTCATAGAAAGCTGGGGAAATGCTCCGCAGGGGCTCCATCGACGTCGATGTCACCCATATGTGAGGACTGATTCCTGCTGCTCCTGGAGAACACCTGTTACAGGTGAGTAACTACTCTTTCAATGAGAGAATGGAGAAACTCTGAGTTAGGGTAGTGGGCGGTCTCCAATAACCAGTTGCTGGAGGAATTCTGAAGCTATAGTGATCAACAAAGAGGGTAGTTAACTATTGTAATTTTCCACATTTGCTTCCATATACTTTTTAATTTTAATACTCTTACCAATGACATGAATGACCTTTTGAAGTAGATGCAGTAAAGTAAATCAGAATTGAATGACCCTGTCCTTCCACCCTAAGCCACTGCCGTGTGCACACATTCCAGCTTGCTGATTGGCGAATTAGAGTGAATGGTTTCTTTTTAAATAGACAACTCTTAGTCAGGAAAAGTGATGACTTCGTTAAGATGAGGTTTGACTGTCAAATCTACATGAGATTTATTACATTCTGCTCAATGTGTGTTTGCACAATAGACAAAGTGTAAAGTTATTTTTCTTGTATAAAATAAAAATACCTGATAAGCCTTTAGAAGCCAACTCTGTTCAACCAGTGTTTGAAGATACATTTGAAATTGTGTACACTGTACTGATTTTATCACTTCATGCCAGAGAAGACAACTGAAAGAATTCTGGGGGTTATTTTAGAAGTATCTCCATGTGTAAATAGCAACTTTTACACATGTAGATTGGAATACACATGTAAAGGCAATTTTAGAAAGCACGATTTTACATGTGGTGATCCACGCCACATCTAGCTTTCAGGGTGGTGTGGTTAGGATCGTGGAGAGGGAGTGGTTTGTGCAGTCCTACAATAAATGTATATTCCTTATTTTACAAGGACTCCATGTGCATTTTTTTAATAATAGAAATAAAAAATTAATATTTATGCCTTGGAAGTGGCTGTAAATGCCGATTGTGTCTGCTTGGAGAGGCAGGTGTGAAAACTGAGGTTAGTCATCCCCTTGCCCTGCAATCTTATCACCAACGTTTACTAGGATCTCTGAGGTCTAAAGGAAGCAGAAGTGATCCCCAGTCACTCCTGCTGATGCTGGCCCTGGGCTCCAAAATGGCACCTTTGACCCCTAGGAGTGCTACTTTGGAGCCTGGGGCTCAATCCTGCTCCCTCTAGATACCAGGGATCCTAGTAAGAGCTGGGGATGGGGCTCTGCTAAGGGACCCATCTGATGCCATGGGGGTCAAATGGGGATTCAATATCTGAGAGTGATGGGGGGGAGGGGGAATTGTTCAGCTGATGGTATGGAATTAAAGGTTGTGTGGATATTGTAAAATATGGTGGAAATTTTCCATATCTTAATTCCCCTCTCCATGTCCTATTTAAAATTGGCCTCACATGTAAGAATTTGGGGGGGGGGGGGGTCTACACTTAAATCTGTTTGACAACTAGCATAAAAATGTAAATTGTATTTATTCAAGTTAAATTTTTATAAGATCAGTTGCTTACCTATTATGATAATGATTGATGATTATATCCTTCCTACAGTCTAATGAAAGTATATCTATATTTAAGTACATTATAAAATGTTGCACTTTTTCAACAAAAATGTTCATGTCCCTGCACTTGAATATGGTATAAAATTTCTTGTATATAATCTTTAGTCATTATTAAGTTATTTTTATCTGTAATAACATCTAATATTGGAAGCAAAGAATCTGTGGGGTGAAGTAAACAGTTGAACTGTTTCATAGCCTTCACATAAAATAAACCTTGATTTAACTCAAACTTCAATTTTTGTGTGTTAACACTTCCGTTAACTAAACTTTGACCATTCCCCACAAGCATTATCTTGCGCTGCAGGAGTTGTAACTTGGTTCATTCTGTTTATAGATTTGTCTGTCTTCCTCCTCTTGTGCCTGACGGGCCCATTCCAGCGTGCAGTGATGGCGCCAACCTCCCTAATGTTACTCTAGGGAGAACAGAACAGAAAATGACAAATATATAGGGCAATCAAGTGCAAAGCTAAAGTTTTTATTTAATAAAAAGCTCTCACTGACGAGGAAATAGTAAAAACTATGCCATTAAGTCTTTCCAGTAACTTAAATAGCTCCTAATTTTATATTTGTCAGACTGTTACAGTTTAAAGAGCAATGGAGTGGATGGTGAGAGGCCATTTATAAGCTTGTCATAGACTCCGTTGATGCACTGCAGTTTTGAGAGTAGGATAACTTTATATGCAGGATAAAGGAAGAATGCAGAGAGTGATAACTGTATTTTCGTTTGCAAAATTGAAGCAGAGAATTTGTGCTTAATTTATACTTGCACTTTTTACATTCTCAAAATTTCTGGATTAAATTTATCATCTCCCCCCTGCCCTTAATATTTTCACTACATCTGGGCAAAATTGTGTGTGCAAGCTCTCATATGTGCATATGAGCTATGTACTCCTATAAAAGCTTATTTTTGCACATAAAACACTGCTTTACCTAGATCAATACTTTAGAAAATTACCCTCTAATTGGTTTGTGCAGTACTTTGGAGGATTTTTTTGTTTGTTTTTATAACTGTGAGTTCTAGGGTTATTGTTGTAGTGGATTACAACCCCAAAGGCAATACAGTGACTGCAGTCAGATACTCCTAAATATGAACCACTTGCAACTGAAAGTGCAGGGGAAAGGGATGGGCCACATGGGCCATGGACCCACAAATATTTTGCACAACACAGCAGCAGTAATAGAAAGCTTGGGGGCTGGGCAGAAGATGGTTTTTGTTTTGTTTTGTTTTGTTTGGCCCCCTCCAACCAAAAGGGTGTTCTGCTGCCCCTTGTTTAAGTGCTAGAAATGGTAGCAGGGTTTTGGGCTGAATTATAGTGAATTATAGTGTGCACGTGATAGACACAGGCATATGTTTTGGGGTATGAATAAATGGCTGAAGATGGAAAACAGGCACCTAGTCTGTGCAACTGGGCTCCCACATCAAGGTCACTGAGTACCCTGTTCTGTGCTATAAAAGCTGGATGTTTTTAAGGCAAGCAAAATATGTGCAAGCCATTGCATATTGGGCTGCAGAATTTGGGCCATGGCATTAAATGTTTACCTATCTGCTGTCATGTTGGCCAGTTCCTATTCCTGAGATGTCCTAATATTTCCCTATAGTTTTTGTCAAATACCTGGTACTCTGCTTCCCTTTTTAATTGGGCTTTTGATGATAAACTTAATTTTAGGAAGCAACAAAACAGTTTACAAAGTAAATGAACTAAACTAAACAAAAAAAAACTTTTTGCTAAAACCCCCATTGCTGAGATATGGTAAGAGTTGAAGGCAAAAGAGTTTGTCGGGTGGAAATAGTATTTGGCAAGTGCAGTAATGCATTGGAAGGTTAACATGCCTGTGGGATGTTAGCCAAAGGCACTCAGCAGAGCAGGCACAGGAATGTAGGCAGGCAGATTCTGGTGGTGAACCAAGTTGAGGAATGCTACAGTGCTACACCTTACAGGATGTTGAATGGGAAGAGCAGCCTAGTGGAAAATATACAGTAGTGTTAAAGGAAGAGACAATTTTGTTGATGGACTCAACATAGTGGATGATAGGGGAGATGAGATGGTGGAAGAGTCAATAACCCGAAGCTTCCCAAATATGGTGTAGAAATTGGATGAGATTGTGAGGAGGGAGTAGTGGTTACGTATGAAAGCTGACCGAAGATGGTCAGATGGAGAAGAAAAGAGGTGGAAAACTTTGAGAAAGCATAGTTGGAGACAAAGATAAGGTCAAGGCAGAGACCATGTTGGCAAGTAGGGTAGTAGAGCACAGTTGGAGGTTGAATGAGGAGGTTAAAGCAAGAAGCTTTGAGGCGTAGGAGTCTGAGGACTTAACATGAATGTTAAAATAACCAAGAATGAAGAAAGATGGAAAGCTAGGCGTCATTCAGTGAGAAATTTAGATAATCTATGGGTAGACTGATTTTGTCCTTCAGAAAACTTCCAAATTTGCATAAATTTGATTAATTAGAGAGAAGATTTGACAGCTAAGAGAGAGCCCCAACTCCAAAAGCAACCAGAAGGGGTCTCGATGAGTTACAGAGAACATAGCTTCGCTAACTTAGTGTTTTCATTATAGCAATGGCATAAGAAATAACTGCCATGTTATTCATTTTGAAAAAATTATTCCGCTATCAAGCACTGAAATAATGATAATGATAAAGCCCAAACTTTATCCTGGTTTATGAGTCCAGAGTTAGCACTCAGAGCTCTAAAACTGCAGTTTTTACCTTGGCCCATGAGGAGAATTCATACTAGGGTTTGACAGTTGTTGTGACAGGTATAAGATATAGTACCAGTAGGCTCTCACCAAAAAGAGAAGTAACACAAAGTCCTCCTTTCAGCTAGTAATAATTCTATTTATGCACTCAATTTAACATTCTTTCCCAACTATTTTGTCACATGATGTGTTACCTTAAGGCCATCAAAGACTATGATCATCAGGTCTCTCTGTTGAATGATGGTATTTTAGCTAGGATTTGACCCTTGCACTTCTGCATCCCAAATGCTTTTTTTTCTTATTTATTTACATTCTCTTATATACCGTGCTATTCTGCATCAGTGCGGTTTATATTGAACAAACTGAAATTACATTGAACAGGGCATTACAACTTGGAGATAACTATTTTACAGGGAACATGGGCTATGGAGGGTTAAGTGGCTTGCCCAAGACCACAAGGAGCACCTGTGGGACTAGAAACCCCAGTCCTTCCAGCCCAAGGTTGCTGTCCTCTAGTGGGATTTGAACCCCTGACCTTCCGGCCTGAAGTACCTTGCCTCAACCACTAGGCCACTCCTCCTATTGGGATTTGAACCCCTGACCTTCTGGCCTGAAGTACCTTGCCCCAACCACTAGGCCACTCCTCCACTACATATCTTTTGCCCATTTAGGATTTGTCCACCATTAGGCATTGTTGGTGTCACCTTCTAATTTCTCCTTTATAGGAAGACTGAACGTAGCCTAAGGGCCGGAACCCATGGGAGGGAGTTAGGAAGCCTTCTACCAAAGAGCTGGCTCACTATGCTGGTGAAACTGCAGAGGCAGCAGATGATCTAACAGCCCCAAGGACTACCTGATTCTATATAGCAAGTCACTTAACCTGGATTTTTCTGAGGCAATGGAGTGTTATCAATGTCCTTGTTTAATGTACATTACCAAGTTGAAGTTGCAATGTACATTGCTTCGACTGAAATGATAAAGTGGTAGATTTATTAGATTGGCCACTGTTGGAAACAGGCTACTGGGCTTGATGGACCATGGTCTGACCCAGTATGGTATATCTTATGTTCTTAAAAAATCTGTTAGATAGTAAATATATATAAATCAGTGGAACTCTGCTTTTCTCAATAGGACTTCTAAATGTAGCATTTAATAGAGGCAGCAAAGGGGGTACTAAGGCCCTGCTCCATCTCAATATTTGCAGTTTGTGGAGTTTTGCTACACTAGTTGGGCAAGCCACTTAACTATTTCACAGGGAACATGGGCTATGGAGGGTTATCTCCAAGTTATAATGCCCTGTTCAATGTAATTTCAGTTTGTTCAATGTAAACCGCACTGATGCAGAATAGCGTGGTATATAAGAAAATATAAATAAATAAAATAAAAAATAGTTGCTAGCCTGTGAGGGAATGTAGGCATGCTCGAGGTGTACTAGAAATCTGTGGGTTTATTTAGCTCACAGCTTTCCAGTAGCAACTTGCCCAAGGCCACAAAGAATGCCGATAGGATTCAAACTCTGGTCTCTTTGCCACGTAACTTTAGTAGACTGGGTGCGGTCCTTTTTCTAGCCTGATTTAACAGGGGAGGAATAACCTAAGGCTTAGAGCAGTGGCCTATAAACAATTTGGGAGAAAAAGTGCCAACATTATATTGGCTAGAGGCCACTACCAAAAAGGAGAAAAACATCTTGTGTTAAAGTGAGCTTGATCATTCCTTTTGAAGTAAGTTTTTAAAGCAATAAAGCCACATGTAATGATCTTCTAGCCCAGGTGCACTTCCTGCTTCTCATTAGGTGAAACAATAATCCTTTGTGTAGCGAGCACTGCAGATATGAGTTCTGTACCATTGTTTTCCTGTTTGTCTTTTCACCAATTCTGGCTGATACTGTGAAACTACATTATAAGGTACAACCCTCAAGTCAAACAAATGCTAGCCGGTTCTGGTTGAAAGCAAGATCTGTGCACCTCCATCCTGGCAGGTACAGCCTGACTGCATTATTGCAGGAGTGAATGACTTGCTCTCAGTTCTGCTTCCTCTAACTCAGAGACTGCTCGGGCTGCTGTATTTTTATACACAATTCAGGACCTCGCTCACCTTCCGGCTCTGTCTTTAATCAAGGATCAGCTTTTCCGGCAGAGAGGTGAGGGTGATATTGTTGCTGTAAAGAATGGCAGACACGGGGGAAGTTGTACAGGTGAGTCATTCTGACTTTGCTTGAACTAAAAATGTACTTGAGTTATTAACGTAGCACTAATTTGCTTCCAGTGTTAATAACCAAACAAAGTTCAATTGTTCCTTATGAAGCTAAATAGAGTGTGTTCATATATTCTTTATCAAATACATTAATATGCTACACGTGAAGGTCAGTCTTATTCATGCACCACTGTACAGCGTATTAAAGTAGTGTATTAATTCTTGTCACTACATTTAAACTTATAAATAAACTTGCACCATCTGCACTAAATACACTGATTAACATTGACATTGATAAACGATCTCAAAGGAGCAGAAACATAAATACTTTAACAATACCAAAAGATTTTACAAAAGCCAGAAAACAAACCAATAAGAGAGCTTTCTCACACTCTGCTCCAATACTCTGGAACAATTTACCTGACAACATTCGCCTACTGTCTGACATAAAAGAATTTAAAAAAAAATTAAAAACTCACTTATTTACATTACACTATAATACACTCCCAAAACAGAATTCTCAAAGGGATACAGGCTAACATTTATTTTTAATATTATATACCCTATTTTCAAAAATAAACGACACTAATACACTAATTTAACCATACTACACACTCATTTACATGATGATTAATAATTTAACTAGCAATGTATATATGTTCTAATATGTTATACTTGTAATGTTACAATTTTCCTTGTAATTTATAATTATCTGTTCTATGTAAAATGTCCTGGTATATCTCATACCAATTAACCTACTGTTACATGTAAACCGCACTTGAAACATGGGAAAGAGCGGTATATAAATAACTGTTAAATAAATAAATAATGTATTTGATAAAGAATATATGAACACACTCTATTTAGCTTCATAAGGAACGATTGAACTTTATTTGTTTGGGTGTTAAACGTTCAGAAGTAGACCAAGTAGCATTATGGTTACACATCCAGTGTTAGTAAGGCAGCGGCAGATACCACGAGAAGGGAGCACTACTATCCTGATGGTTTTCCTTCTATACCTTTGTTTTGCTGCAGCCATTTTTCCCTTTCATAAGACTGACTTTTCTCTTTCCTATGTATTTAACCATTTGTTGTTTCTTTAGAAAAACCCACTTGCCTGTTGAAGGCATGACTAGGCTATAGGGTGGAGGCTAAAGTACTTATGTTACTGTTGAGTATTTTTTCCTAAAATGTTAGTTTCAGGACAACAGCCGGAGGATTGAGGAACCTGCAGTAAGGGCTGTCCCGTGTTGTCCTAATGCATGGCAAATTGTAAGTGGGCTGTGGTGCCATTTCTTCCATCTGCTTTGATGCAATTTCCTGTTTACTTCTTCCTCTATGCAAACAGGATGTCTGCCTCAGAGTGGGTGGAAGCGAAGCGAAGCGCTAATACCACAGTGCTGTAGACTGTAAGTGCTGTGGTGCCATTTTGGAGAGGAAAGGGGGTGGCAGCAGCAACGGCAATGGTGAGGTTCACCTAGAGCGCCTTCTATCCTTGCACCACCCTTGCTTGAAAGACGTCACTGCTACTATGAAATGTTTCCAACTTGGGTAAAAATTAAGGTAGAAGCATGAGAGTGAACATGAAAGTGGGAATTTTAAAATGTTGCCACATCTAGCAACTGATTCACTAAATCGGTAATATGGTTACACTTGGACTCTATAGAAACCGAATGCAGCTGATCCGATCTATGAAGATGTATAAACTACACTAGACTCCAGATGGGTGCTACCATTCCACACTTTAGGTTGTCCTTCTCCATATTAAGTAGGAGGCTCCAATAAGATCAACCCAAGCCCAAACTTTGAAACTGCTGCTGGAATAGAGCTGTAGTTCTGATATGTCACCACTGCTGCTTCTATCTTTGGCATTTTCTTTGAAGAAAGAAAAACAGCTGCAGGCATTTCTCACAATGAGGCATGAGTAGAAAAATAAAGGACTCCTCTCCTATACAAGACTTCAAAGCATAGCGCAACCCTGAGCTTCTACAATACAGTTCTGCTGAATAATAGTCATAACCATAAGTGGAAAAGGTTCAGTGATATTGCTAAAAAGGATAAAATGAATACAAATTTTAAATTCTCCAAAATTAGACCGTTGGTCATAGATCCTTGGTTCCATATTATAGTTTTAAAGAGGGAAAGGGTTATGTTTTGTGCTCTACTACTTGTTGCCATTTGAGTCCTGAACTTTTCTCCTCTGAACTGTGTGTAGCTTCTCAGACATCCTGCAGAATGATGCACGACATTAAAGAACCAACCTGTGTTTACCTGTAAAATCCAAGTTGCATTCTCTATAATGCACAACAGTGTTTTTGGTCAGAAAGGCCTGGAGGGAGAAGTGGGGGTTCTTAGGAGTTTCTGTGTGCTAAGCACGTAGTAGCGCAGGACTGCCCATAGGGCTATTTTATAAAACATTGGCGCTTCATATTTGGTCATAGTCTCACCCCTTCTCACACAGACAGTTGCTGGCCTTCTGCAGTGTTCTGTCATTGTCCAGAGTGACTGATGAGAGATGGAAGCTGTGACCTTGCTACTTTGCAGGTACCAGAGCCTGCATATACCGCTTATACATGCGCTGTCAAAGAATCCAGAGCTGCAGGTGCTCACAAGGACCTATACCCTGCAGCTGTCAGTTGAAATACATGTGGCTATGTTCTCCAGGAACAAGCAGGAAGTCAGTCCTCACATATGGGTGATGTCTGTGCCAACGGAGCCCTCGTGCGGAGCAATTCCCCAGCTTTCAAAAAAAGCCTTTGGGATTGTATCGCGCATGTGTGGTCCCCTTCCTGGGTGCCATTTTGCTCAGTCTTCTTTTTCCCGCGAAGCCCAATGGATGTGGTCCCGTTTTCACCGTGGAAAAAGTAGAAAAGTTGAATTATTTCTTTCAGCTTCCTGGTTCGACACCGGTTCCCCTTCCTGCCTTCGGCTCGATATACCGGTATCGAGTCCGGTTTTATTTTTCGTTTTTGTCTTTCATGACTAGCATTCGTGCTCTTTTTATTTTTCACTGGCAGCCCGGTCATTTGACCTTGCAGGGGCCCTTTTTCCCCCGATGGCTGCCAGCGGGTTTAAAAAGTGTGATCGGTGTAAGAAATTGATGTCTCTCACTGCCACACACGACTGCTGCCTCCAATGCCTCGGCCCTGACCATGACCCGGTGGTCTGTGGGCCGTGTGGTAAAATGTCTTTGAAATCTTTGAGGAGCAGGCAGCATCAGCATGACAGGATTTTTCCTGAGTCTGTATCCGCCCGGGCCCGGACCTCGTCAGACGCCTTGACATCTTGGGACTCGGAGCCTGAGCACCGTTGTGGGTCTTCTGAGTGGGGTCTCCCTCCAGGGAACACTGGAAAAAGAAAAGACTCGCGAGGGCAGCGTCACTGGACCCCTCTGATCGGCTTGGACCCTTGGGTTCCAGGCCGTGGAGCCCAGGGTTCCAGGCCGTGGAGCCCAGACCGCCACCCTGTGTCCTCTGAGTCTGAGTGGCCAGCTAAACAACCTCACAAGGAGCCAGAGACGTCGGACAAGGTAATGTCTGTTGTCCTTGTGGACTCTCCTCTGGGAGAGCCGGTGTTGGGCCCGATGCCATCAGGACCCAAGCCAGGAGCTGCGGAGCCTTCTGAGCTCGGTCTCAGGTTGGCGGCCCTGGAGAGCAGCATGGCTGCCTTCATGGAGCAGCAGCGGATGCTGATGGCCAGTCTCACCGGTCCATCCGCTCCGACCACTGGGACGTCAACGTTGAAGTTGACACCGGAGGCCGAGCCGATCCTCGTGTCAATCAGGCCTCGAGACTATCCTTAGCCAAGGTCCCCCTTGACCTCCCATTCAGGACTGAGGCCGTCAACACCGGTGCCCTCGGTGTTGGGATGGTCAGGCTCAAAGCCCTTGAGGCCAGAGCCCATCGAGTCCACCTCAGAGGACTCGGCGTGGGAGACTGAGGAGGAAGACTCCCCCGACACCTACCGAACCCACTGTATCCCATCGGACTCTCCAGGTTTGGAGCCTCGGAATAGGTCCCCCCCCCCCCCCCAGGACACTCTCTTCTTGGACTTCGTAAGGGACATGGCCAAGGCTTTGGCTTTCCCTGCAGACGCCGAGGAGGAGCCTTGAGCCGAGTAGCTTGATGCCCTCCAGTATGACTCTCCCCCGAAGTAGGCCTTTAAAGTACTGGTGCCTCCGATGTTGGAACGGCTGCGCCGCATGTGGGACTCCCCGGCCTCGATGCCGGTGCTCAGCAAGTGGGTCGATTACATTTATCGAGTCTGCAAGAGTCCTGGGTTCCAAAAAGCTCAGCTGCTGCACCACTCCATGGTTGTGGAATTGGCCATGCAACAGCTGAAAAGCCAAAAGACACACTCCTCGGTGCCTCCCGGCTGGGAGGCCCAGAACCTGGATGCCTGCGGCAGAAATTGCTACCAGGGCTCGATGCTGTCATGACATGTCCAGAGCTACCAGCTGTACATGGGCCTGTACTTGCGGGACCTGGCAAAGGAGATTGCTGGGTTCTCAGCTGGTCTTTCTGAGGAAACCTTGCAGCACTTCAAGGCCTTATCCATGGAGATCTGAGAGTCCTCAAAGTTCATGTCTCAGCCAGCTTACAATGGCTTTGAGGCTTCGGCCCGAGTAGCCATGGCCGGCATTGGTGCACGCTATCAGGCTTGGCTCATGTCGTCGGACCTGGAGCCATAGGTTCAGGACAAGTTGGTCGATGTCCCATGCCGAGGAGATAACCTCTATGGCAAACCCATGACTGAAAAAGCTGCAGAAATCGAGTCCGAGTACTTGACCCGGACAAGGTTGTTGAAGAAGACATCTGCACCTTCTCACAAGAAGATGGCCTCGGGGGGAAAAAAAGCCCTTTTTCCCGAGGAAGGGTATGGCTTACAGAAACTACCCCACTTACCAGGCCACCCCAGCTCCCCAATAGGGGCAGCAGGCCAGGGGACAGGGGCATGGCCCATGTAAGCCGAAGACCCCCAAGCCTCCAGCTCCGGCTTCTACCCAGCTGGGAGGGGGGTTTTTGATGCCCACTGCATAGCTCCTCTCCCACCAGTGGTTTGGCCCTGCAGAGGAGGAAGGCTGGCTTGTACGCCCACAGGTGGCCAGCCATTACTACTGACTCATGGGTTTTGAAAATAATCCAGCAGGGCTATTTACTTCATTTCAACCAGGTGCCTACCTCCTTTTTCCCAGGAGAGCCTCTTGAGCCCCCTCTTCACAGGAACCTCCTCCTGCAGGAGTTGACAGGTCTGCTAAAGGATCAGGTGGTGGAACTAGTGCCCAACAACCTGCAGGCACAAGGCTTCTATTCCAGGTATTTCCTCATACCAAAAAGAAAAGGAGGCCTTTGCCCCATCCTGGACTTGCAAAATCTGAACAAGTTCCTGGTGAGGGAAAGGTTCAAGATGCTTTCCCTTGGCACCCTACTGCCTTACCTCCACCATGGAGACTGGCTATGCTTCTTCAACCTAAAGGATGCTTTTACTCACATCCTCATACACCAAGACCACAGACAATATCTCAGGTTTGTGGTCAGAGGAAACCACATCCAGTACAAAGTGCTTCCCTTTGGCCTAGCTTCCTCTCCCAGAGTATTTACCAAATGCCTAGCAGTGGTGGCAGCATTTCTCAGAAGCCAGGGTGTCTTTGTCTTTCCATACCTGGACGACTGACTCATCAGGGGCCAATCGGCACAGCAGGCCACTGCTCGCACAGTCCCCTGCTCCAGCACCTAGGTTTTGTTATAAATCACGCAAAGTCCACTTTACTCCCCACTGAGAACTTGGAGTTCATAGGGGCAAGACTGGACACACTTCGGGCAAGGGCTTACCTACTGCTGGACAGGGCAAGGCGGTTGCTGGACTTGGTCCAGCAGGTCCAGCACAGACCTCAGGTCTCTGCAAGGGTCTTTCTATGCCTCCTGGGCCACATGGGCTCCATGGTGCATGTGACGCCATAGGCTCGGTTCCACATGTGCATAGCTCAATGGAGCCTCAGAGACCAGTGGACGCAAGCCACCGGCTGCCTCAGAGACAGGGTAGTGATTTTCCATGCTACTGGTGCCAGCCTTTGCAATGGTGGCTTCACCCCCTCAACTTGCTTCAGAGTACCATTTCAACCTCCCTCTCATGCCAGAGTGCTGATGACAGATGCTTCCTTGCTGGGCTGGGGAACCCATTTCCAGGGTTCATGTACTCAGGGTCTGTGGTCCTCACGAGAAGCTGCACTTCAAATCAATCTTCTAGAACTTCAAACCATCCGCCTAGCTCTTCAAGTCTTCTGTCATCTTCTTTCACATCAGTCGGTGCTGATACAGACAGACAATCAAGTAGTGATGTTCTACATCAACAAACAGGGAGGCACAGGATCTCGCATCCTATGCCTGGAAACTCTGGACCTCTGCTCTTTTGCAGTGCAACAGCAAATGTCCCTAAAGGCAGTTTATCTGCCAGGTCAGGAGAACCTCCTGGCCAACAAGTTGAGCAGGATTCTTCAGCCTCATGAGTGGCAACTGAACCGGGGTATAGCCCAGCAGATCTTCAACTGCTGGGGTTGCCCATCCATGGATCTCTGCCAGTCCGTAAAACCATCAGTTGCCCCGGTTCTGCTTGAGGAAGCCGCATCCATTGAGCGTGGCAGCAGATGCTTTCCTGATCTCATGGGCACAGGGCCTTCTCTGAGTTCCCACCCACAACCTTGGTGGCACGCACTCTGTTCAAGATTCTTTGGGACAAGGCCTCTGTCATCCTGGTAGCCCCCAGGTGGCCCAGACAACCTTAGTTCCCTCTTCTCCTTCAACTGGTGGTCGAAACTCCACTCCCACTGGGGGTGCAGCCTGACCTCTTGACCCAGGAACAGGGTTCCTTGCTACACCCCAATCTCAGATCCCCCAACTTAATGGCCTGGCTGCTGAGAGGGTAGTACTTGTTCCTCTACTCCTTCCCAGGGAGGTTGAGGAGGTGTTGCTGGCCTCTAGGAGGCAATCCACTAGAAAATCCTATGTGTTCAAGTGGTGTAGATTTGAAGGGTGGTGTGCCCAAAATAGGGAGAACCTGTTCACTTGACGAATACCTCAGGTATTATAGTACTTGCTTCACCTCTGAGTTAGGCCTCAAGTCTAACTCTGTCAGGGTCCACCTGAGTGCGCTATCAGCTAACCACGCTCCAGTGGATGGGCAGCCTCTTTCAGCTCACCCTTTGGTATCCTGATTCCTCAGAGGCCTCCTAATCTTGAAGCCTCTGATTCGCCCATCGGCTACAGAGTGGGACTTAAATGTGGTCTTGCAGTGGCTTACTTGCCCACCTTTTAACCCAATGTCCACCTGTCATCTTTGCTTCCTCTCCTGGAAAGCACTCTTTCTGGTGGCACTCATGTCTGCTCGACGGGTGAGCGAGGTGCAAGCTTTAGTATTGGATAGACCGTATACACGGTTTTATAAAAACAGGTTGGTCCTATATACTTGCCCCAAGTTCCATCCAAAAGTGGTTTCCTCGTTTCACCTCAACCAAGAGGTGGTTCTTCTGACCTTCTTCCCCAGGCCACGTACCAGCAGGGCAGAAGCGGTTCTGCACACTCTGGACTGTAAGAGGGCGCTCGCCTTCTACCTGGAACATACGTGGGGACATTGGAGAGCTTCCCAGCTCTTTGTTTATGTCCCTAGTAAATTGGGTCTACCTGTCTCCAAGTGCACGTTATCCACCTGGGTGGCAGACTGCGTCACCTGGGCGTACAGGGCAGCAGATCTCCAACTGCAGGGCCGAATCACAGCCCCCTCTGTCAGGGCTAAGGCGTCATCAGTGGCTAACCACCCCTCTGTTCTGTTGGCAGACATCTGCCGGGCTGCAACTTGGTCTTCAAGCTAGACTTTTGCAGCCCACTACTGCCTGCAGAGAGTGTCCCGGTGGGACAGTGTTTTCGGTCTGGTGGTACTCTAACCTATTCGAGGTTTAGGCAACTCCTACCCTCCGACCCTTTGGTGTCAGGCTACCATGGGGGTTGTGTTCTCGGAGAAAAATCCTATCACGGCTGCTGCGGCTGTTTTAGAGGGAGCCATTTTCAGCTATAGGTTCTCGGTAGCCTATAGCTAGGGAGTCCTATATGTGAGGACTGACTTCCTGCTTGTTCCTGGAGAAAGTGTAGTTAATCACCTGGAACAGGTGTTCTCCAGGGACAGCAGGAATCGGTCCTCACGACCCTTCCTCCTCTGGCGTTGTAGTCCTTTGATTAATTTTTTTTCTCATTTCTGCTGCGTTTTTAGCAATGTCATCTGACTGATCAAGATGGCACCCTTGGGTGGGAAGGGGATCGTGCATGCGCGATGCAATCTCAAAGGCTTTCTTTGAAAGCTGGGGAGTTGCTCTGCATGAGGGCTCCATCGGTGCTGATGTCACCCATATGTGAGGACTGATTCCTGCTGTCCCTGGAGAACACCTGTTACAGGTGAGTAGCTATGCTGTCTAATGATTGGAGCTAACATTTATACAGTAGGCTAAGTACATAAGGCAAACATATTTTTTTTTACCAGATTTAATTTGCATTGATTTTCATTAGGAAATCTACAGCAATATTTAGGTTTTACAAACACTTCTTCGATTTCTTGAAAATGTACAGAATATTCTCCAACCTTGTATATTTTTTCCAAATATAATTAAGCAGAAAGAAATTCACATTCTGCTGTACTCACCAGAAGCTTGTGCTGTGAGTCAGAAAGTCATCACCTTGCCTGTTGTGTGCTTTTGAAAGCATTATAAAACACTGTTATTAGGGGTGATCAGGTAAAGAATGACAGGTTTTGACCAGGTGACTCCTTTATTCCTTGAACTCCACTAGTTTCCCATTGGTTTCTATATTAAGTACAGTACAAGATCCTCTGCCTCGCACACAAGGCATTTTATCCAGGAATTCCCTCATACCTTTCTCTCCCTAGTGATCCCTCATATTTTGAGCCCTTCATTCTGTTCCCCTTATAAAAACTGCCTGACCGTCCTATCTGTTGACTGTTCAAAACTGTAACCTACTAGAAACTCAGCCTTTTTCTATATGGCTTCTGTCCTATGGAACGCTTTACACTATTCCCTCTGAACAGAATCATCTTAAAAGAAATTCTGCAAAGGTCTGAAAATCAGTCTTTTCTCCTTAGCATTTGACAGTGAAAATTCTAACCTCTCAGCCTATGGGATGCCTGATTTCTCTCCTCCCTCTTATTGTAATCCTTATTTCATTTTCGTTCTCTTTCTTATACATATGTTGGCATGCTCTTTATTTACCACTAATGATTTTAATTGTAAACCACTTTGATAATCTAAAATGCAGTAACATCAAGGCTTTTAATAAGCGATAAAACACCTCCTCTTTATTAAACACCTCACAGCCTCCCCCGAACCCCAGCCACCAGGTATGAACAACACACAATAACTCCATCTCACATATATACAGTTACCTATTTCAATGTTTCAAATATGTATATAGTTTCCCCCGTTATCCAAGTTGATTGCTCCTGTTCATTGTAATGACCTGACTCTTGTTTATTGTCGGATACTGTTTGTTTTATGTAAACCGCGCTGATCGCAAATAGTGCGGTATATAAGAAATGTAAAATAAATAAATAAATAAATAAATAAATCTCCCACAGTGTACATAATGGGAATACTGGCAGCTTGGAATGCTCTCTACCTAGTAGTGGAACATGCTGAACCTAATGCTGCTTTTTCACCAACCATCAGTTTTATTTTTTATTTTTTATTTTTTATTTTTTATAATCACTTTATTTTATTTAACAAGTCTTGTATCCTGCTTTTTCCTTCAATCAAAGTGGTCACAAAACAATACAAATACAATACAAAGTTATGCAAAGGTAAGGATACAGGAAAGTGGGAAAGCATCACACAGGGAAAACATGAACTATGGTACATAAATTACATTACATTACATTACATTACATTTAAACTACAATAAATATAGCGGTAAATGGAACCAACCATGAGGCAGTTCATCTCCCGCTGATTGGTCAGCGCCGCTCTTGAGGAGGGACACCAAATCAGGACTTTCGATGGTTGCTGCCATTCGCCCCTCTCTTGCGATTGCAGTCATCTGCGAGGGATGAAAAGCGACCCTGCCACTTGTGCCCTGCCTAAGGGTCATGTCAAAGAGCCCTTTGGCGTGGCCCTGCCTGCCGATTGCAGCATTTAAAGGCAGTCTGTGGTGCCCCGATTGGGCCTTGGTGGGGGGAGTGGGAGGGGTGAGCAGCTCCCACTTCCACCCCCGATGTCCGATCGGCAGCATGTGGATGTGAAGGAGAAGGCAGTTACCTGCCGATTACAGCATTTAAAGGCATTTAGAAATTTGCCCCAGCCCACATTCTTCACATCAGCAAATCAGTTTACTTCTCACTAACAGCAGAGAGACATGCAAAGCCAGTTGCATGGGATTGGGGATAGATCTCCAGCCAGAATGATCCCCAAAATCATAAAACTGTTTTTTGCATTATTGATCCTTTACTTGAGTTATGTCCCTTTGATTCTTATGATTAACGATAGCCTTGCCATAAGTCATGTTCCCTCTCTTTGAAAACAAGTGAATATACAACCCCTTCTAAAAAATAATCAAGTCTGGGCCCATCCGATACTTGTCACTTTCATCCAGTTTCTAATCTCCCATTTAGGTCTAACATCCTTGAACAGGTGGTCTTTGGGCAGCTCTGTAATTTTCTTGAAAAAACTGTTGTCCTTCACCCTAGCAAGACCAGCCCTACTGCTAGGCATCCAGTAAAGGTGACACAATTCAGGGAGGGGGGGAGCAGCACATAAATGCTGTCATCAGCATAGCAGCAGGCCTTTGAGTAACCATGTGTGCTCAAGAACTGCTGCAGTCCGCCTACCTCTGACGGGAAGTTTGCATCATAGAAGCTGGGACATTGCAGTCGTTGAGCGTGTATGGATGTTCTAAGACCCTGTGCCATGCTGAGTTTTTGTCTGATACAGCTTTGGATGGAGGATGGAAGTAGGGTGGTGGGGGCAACAGAGGGAAGCGAAGAGAGAGAAGACGCTTGACATGGTCATACTCCATCTATCTCCTCAAGTGCCCACCATCTCCCCTTCCCTCTGCCATTGCCGCCGCCATTGCCACTTTACCTCCACCAGATCTGAGCTCACAGCAGGTGCTACCATTAGGCAAACTAGGCAGTGGAAATGGCAAGGGAACTGTGACAGCAGTTACCAAAGGTTCTGGCACTGCATTGTGGTTCCTGCCTGCTATCATTGGCCGCTTCCACCCTTCTCTGATGTAGCCCTCTGGTTTATGCGGTCAATGTGATAGAGCCAGAGCCTTTGGTAAGCACTGCATTATGGTTTCCTTGCTATTACTGGTCCCAAAGCAGTGTGGCAATGGAGGTAAGGGGCTGTAGGGGCCCACTTAAGGTGCCTCTAATCCTTGCACTGGCCCTGGCTGAGTCTGCATGATAAGGAAGCATGGTAAGGTACTAGGCCTCTGAATCTCCATGCACACACTCAAGGCCTGCACTTCCCACTCTCCCCACTCCTAGCAGAAGCACTGTCGCTGATTTGCCTTTAAAGGATTGCTCTACTGCTGTCTCCTGAAGTCTGCTGTCCTAGGTGGATATATAGTCCGCTATATGGTAAAGCTGTCTCTGGGTTTGTTCCCACTTTAATGCAGGTAAAATTGTTCCTATTTTTTGCTTGATCTTACTGCAGCCTTTGACCTTCTAGATCATTGCTTACTAAGGGGTATGTTTACTAATCGATGGTAGCGGCTTCTGTGCGATATTGGAGCCGTGTCCCCATTGATCCCTAAGTATCTCTGAGTTTGGGGTGGATAACTTGATCTTGGATTGGTTCTCTTCATATCTTTTCAAGCAGATCTTAGAGAAACCAGAACTGAAGTGTGCTGGCACCTATCCTGTTTAACCTGTTTCTAGCTCCCCTGGTCAAGCTTGTCTAAGGCTGTGACATTATTTCTTAATTGTTATGACATTTGGTGTGCTGCCATTTGCTATAGCAGATATCATAGTGATGCACCTACATCCATTGCAGTATAATCATTACTGCTGATACATTCATTGAAACAATAGACAAGCCAACAGGAGGAAAGGGGCATGCATAGCATAACAAAATTAACCTAATAAGAGAGGCCTATATCAGAATATAAGAGGAAGAGGAAGGGGAAAAGCGAGAGTGCTAATTTCTGTTCAATGGATCAATAAAGAGGGGTTCTTAGAGTCAATATTGATATTAGGATTACTCAACTAGCAAGATTTTAAACAGAGTTGCCAAGTTACCCAGTTCCAGGAATGAGGTTTTAAGCCAGTCCTGGATTTCTGACAATCTCATTCTGATGCATTATGGGACCTGCAGCACTGATTCCAACCGGTAAAATCAGGAACTACAACTACTATTCTGTGTTGCAATGCAGTTTTAAAACCAGAACTGGGAAGAATTCTCATCCCTGGAACTGGGTAACTTGGCAACTCTGTTTTAATTCTTGCCTCAAATTTTGAATAAGCACTCCTACTACTAATTATTTGTATAGTGCTACAATGGTTATGGATCTGGTTTATTGGGTTTAATAGACTGTCCTTCTGCACACAAACAAGGCAGTTTATAATTTAAATTAAAAATAAAGTTAAAAGGCCATTACGCATAAAGAATAGTAAAACACAAACAATATTAAACAACTTAGGCAGACATTTGCACGACCACCTAAGACATGCCTAGCACCTAAAAACCTGCTCAAAAAGGTGTGTCTTAGGATAACTTTGAATTTCTGGAGTACTTGCTCCAGATGCAAGCTTGTTCGGAGACTGTTTCAGAGAGTGGCGGCTATATAGAAGAATGCAGAGTGGCATGTCTTTTCAAATTTCACCTTAGCCACTAGGGGTAAATGTAAACAATTAGCTTGGAGGGTGTGTAGGTGATGGACAGGTACATAAGAGCAGATCAAAAAAGACAGATATTCTGGGGTAGTGTTGTGGCAAGCTTTAAACATAAAAAAGAGAATCTTATATCTGCTGCAGAAGTTTACTGGAAGCCAGTAGTGACTGATGAGATGTGGGGTGACATGGTCAAACCTCTTAGTGTGTAAAAGAATATGGACTGCCATAGTTTAGATAAATTGTAAGTGTGTTAGATCATATTGTGGTAAACCTGAGTAGATATTACAATAATCTAACCATGAGGCGATTGTAGACAGGAGGATGGTGGTCTGAGCAGCAGGATCGAGAAATGAATGGAAAGCATGGAATCGGTGGAGGGAAAAGAAAGAGGACTTTACTACTTGAGAGGTCTGTATTGAGAAGGCCAGTTGAGGATCGAGTGTTCCACCGATAGAAGGTTGAGACAGCAATAGAGCCCCTTCTAAGATGGGGGTGAATGCTGAAATAGCAGATCTCTTGGTAAGCCACATTGCAGTAGATATTTTTAGTGTTCACTTTTAGGGAATTCTTATGAAGCCAGGAGGCTACCTGGTCTAAGCTGACATTTATTCACGATACATCCAGGAGAAGAGTATCTAGGTGCAAAACAGGCAGAACATCATTAGCATACATATAGCAAGAGATGCCCAGTGATTGAACGAGAGATGCCAGTGGAGCCAGAAATATGCTGAATAAGAGGGCAAAGAGCTGATCCTGGTGGAACTCCACAGGTTAGAGCGTTGTATTAGAATAGGAAGTGTGTGTTTACTTGAAAAGAGCGGTTGAGTAAAAAGGAAGTAAGCCATGATAGAACAGTACCATGAATACCCTTGTCAAAGAAGCGGGCTAACAAGATATTACGGTCTACACAAACACAACAATCCCTACTCGACAGAGCTTACAATCTATTCAAGACAGCAAGGAGAACAAACAGGGGGCTAAGGTAGTTCAAGGGAAATAAGGAAATTGGGAGCCAAAAGCAGTCTCGACAAGGTGGACTTTTAGGCTGTATTTGAATAGGACCAGAGATGGAGCCTGACAAACAGACTCAGGTAGTCTACTCCAGATATATGGCGCAGCAAGATGAAACTAATGGATAGTGGAAGAGAAAGGCACAGATAAAAGTGATTTGCCTGATGAGTGGAAATCCTAAGGAGAGTTGTAGGGAGAGAAAAGAGAGGAGAGGTAATGAGGAGCTGCAGAGTGCATACACTTGTAGGTCAGTAGAAGTTTGAACTGTATACAAAGCTGGGTAGGAGCCAGTGAAGTGATTTGAGAAGAGAGGTTACATGAGCATAGTTACACTGGTGGAAGATTAGCCACATAGCTGATTTTTGAATGGATTGGAAGGGAGAGAGATGATTCAGTGGCAGACCAGCAAGGAGCAGTTGCAATAGTCTAGATGGGAGGTGACCAGAGTAGATAAGTGTCCAGAGCAGCAGAAACACATTTTTGCTGATATTATAGAGAAAGAACCAACAGGTTTTAGCTATCTGTGGGATATGGGCAGAGAAAGAGAGAAGAGTTAAAGATAACCCCAAAGTTAGGAGCTGAGGAAACAGGGAGGTTGAGAGAAATAGAGAATGGAGGTAGGTAGAGGAAATATCCTAGTAAAGAATTCCAAAGTGAATGGGCCAATAAATTAAACAAGCCTCCAATCTTAACCTTGCTGGAGAGACTCACTCTCAGAAGTTAGCCTAAAATGGTCGCTATGAAAACAGAGTTAAAGTAATCTGGAATACAAGATTAAAAGCTATGAAATATCATTATCAATACTTGAATTTAATTCTACTCAAAACCAGGAGCCAATGGTGCTTTGTGAAAAGAAGAGGTCACATGATCTGATTTCTTTGCATTGTATAGATGCTTTGTAGCTGTATTCTGTAACAAGCGAATACATTTTCAGTTTAAGAGCAGAACACCAGAGCATTACAGTAATCCATTCTATTTAACAATCAAGGCAGGAATTAGAATCTTCAAAGCTCTCTGATCCAGGAAGGATTGGAGAGGCCAAATTCTCCTGAGAGCGAAGGAGGATTTTGTTTCTTATCACTGAAGAAAAAGATACAATAAAGGAGTGATTACAGCTGAACAGGACCCCAAGCAATAGAATCTTTAAATCTTTGTACCCAAAGCATATGGTCTAAAGAGAGGGAGAAGCCTATTGCTGGTGAATCATGTAGTTTCATGTAAAAAAGTGTGCTGACCAGGCCCTGTTACACAATGGTTGATTGTAAACCGCTTTGAATTGTAGAAAGGCGGTTTAGAAATAAGTTTTAAATAAAATAAAATAAAATATAGCCTCAAACTTTAATGGATTTATTGTAACTTATACAATGCCAGCCAAATACTTTGGAAGCTAAACATAACACATACAATAACACTTATACAAACCCATCCAAGTTTGTCATGTTCATGCTGTAATTCTGTCCCCCTCCCCCCACCTATGAAAGCTCTTCCCTCATTCCAGTTACAACTCTGTTACATATATGTTGAAAAACTGAATGTGATATGTTCTATGTATTTTTTTTATTTAACAGGTCTTTTATACCGCTTTATCATTTCTGTCAAAATGGTTTACATTGTAACTTAAATTTGGTAATGCACATTAAACAGGGACTTTGATAACTTGGATTTTTCTGAGGCAGTGGAAGATTAAGTGATTTGCCCAAGGTCATAAGGAGTGCTAGTGGAAACCAAACCCTGGTCTCTGGGTTCCCAAGCCAGTGTTTTAACCATTAGGCTATTCATCTACTCCATGTAAACTTTAAGTTAAAGCTATCTGTAAAAGGCTTTGACTCTAAGAAAAGTGGTCAATAAAAAAAGCTTTAAATTAATTAATGAAATAATGAAATAAGAATATTTTCTAACTGAGAATTAACACTGTGCTGACTAGCTCTAAGCATTTTGATACCATCTGCATATAAACAGGAACTCAAATCTAGATCTTGCCTTCATAGAGTGGGTGGAGGTGGGGGTAAAAAATATATATTAAACAGGATAAGGGCCAAATTGATTCTTGTGGAATTCCACAACATAAGTGATAAAGAGCAGAGTGTCTCCGACTCATACTTTGAAGGTGCATTGTGGTAGATAGGAATGAAACCAGTCTAGAACACTTCTGATCAGCCTATTTTCTGCTAGTCTATCCAAAAGAAATGTGTGATTGATAGGGGCGGCGCAAGGCAATCTTCTGCCTGAAGCGAGGGATGCGATGGTGCCCTCCCCCCCCCTCCTGGTAGTGTGAGGAGGGGGGGCTTTCTCGAAACTCCAGTGAGCGCCGGCTTTCAGAGCCATGATGGGAGAGTTTCTCTCTCGCGGCTCTGTTAAGCCCGCCAGCGCTGATAGGAAACAGGCATTTCCTGTTTCCCATCAACCCCGGTGGGCATAACAGAGCCACGAGAAAGGGAAACTCTCCCTTCGCGGCTCTGAAAAACCCGTGTTGAGGGAGCTGATGCTGCAGGGAGGGCTCTGCCGGGCAGGGGGGGGGGGGGCCCGGGACACTTGATTCTGCCGCTGCCACGGCGGCAGTAGCAGCAGCAGCCAGTTTTTTTAAAACTTTACCTGGGCTGATGGGAGGGAGGGGGGTTAGGACTGGTAATGGGCTATGGGCTGATGGGGGGGGGGGGGTTAGGACTGGTAATGGGGTGTTGGGGCTAAGACTGAAAATGGGGTGATGGGGGGGTAGGACTGGACGTGGGCTGATGGTGGGGGTTAGAACTGGTAATGGGCATTGGGGGAGGGCTAGAACTGGAAATGGGCTGATGGGGGTTAGGACTGGTAATAGGCTATGGGGGGGCTAAGACTGGAAATGGGCTGATGGGGGGGTTAGGACTGGAAGTGGGCTGATGGGGGGTTAGGACTGGTAATGGGCTATGGGGGGGCTAAGACTGGAAATGGGCTGATGGGGGGTTAGGACTGGAAGTGGGCTGACGGGGGGTTAGGACTGGTAATGGGCTGACGGGGGGTTAGGACTGGTAATGGGCTATGGGGGGGGCTAAGACTGGAAATGGGCTGATGGGGGGGTTAGGACTGGAAGTGGGCTGACGGGGGGTTAGGACTGGTAATGGGCTATGGGGAGGCTAAGACTGAAAATGGGGTGATGGGGGTTAGGACTGGAAGTGGGCTATGGGGGGCTAGGACTGGTAATGGGCTGGGAGGGTTGCTAGGACTGGAAATGGGCTGAGTGGAAGGGGGCTTGAACTGAAAATAGCTAATGGAGATGGTGGCTTGAAATGGAAATGGGCTGAGTGGAAGGGGAGGCTTGAACTGCAAATAGCTGATGGGGAGGGGGGCTTGGAATGGACATGGGCTGTGAGGGGAGGGAGCTAGGACTGGAAATGGGCTGATGGAGGGGCTAGGATAGGACTGGAAATGGGCTGTTGGGGGGTGCTAAGATTGGAAATGGGCTGTGATGGGGGCTTGGATTGAAATGGACTCATGGAGGGGATAGAACTGGAAGTAGGCTCATGGGGAGCTTGGATTGGAAATGGGCTGAGTGGAGGGGAGCTAGGATTTGACATGGACTGATGGTGGGGCTAGGAAAGGACCAGAAATGGGCTGATGGGGGGGCTGGGATTGTTAATGAGCTGATGGAGGGACTCGGATAGGACTGGAAATGGATGGGGAAGCTAGGACTGGAAATGGGCTGATGGTGGGGCTAGGATAGGATTGGAAATGGGCTGATGGGGGGGGGGCTAGGACAGGAAATGAGTTGATGCGGGGACTAGAAGGGAGTGGATGCTGGGTGGGGCTGGAACTAGAAAGGAGCTGATGTTGGGGGAGGATTACAATGGGATGGAGCTGGGAGAGTGAAATGGAGAGGGGGAAAATATTTTGTGTGAGAGGGAAGACAAATCTACAATTGGCCGGGTATTGGGAGAGCAAGTGGGGATTGAGGATGAAGGAGTAAAATTTGAGTGGATGAAATAGGAATGAGGAAAGAGCAAAAGGAGAAAGATTAGTATGTTAAAGCAGATGTAGAGAGAGAATGGAAAAAAACTAGAAGAGAAAAGAAAGGACAAATGGACAGCAGATGATGGAAAGTTAGCAGAAGACACAAAGAAACCAGAAGAAAGTGGCTGGAGCAATTGCAACTGAAAAAAAATGCACAAAAGGTAGAAAAATATCTCTTTATTTTGAATTTATTAACTGGAATATGTCAGCTCTGGGAAATATGCATCATTAACTCTGCGCTTTGTTTAATACAAGAGGAAATTAATTTATAGTTTTATTTCTACAGTGGTGTTGTACATTTCAAGTTTGGCTTTTGGGGTTCCCAGTTTAATTATATTGTCTTCCTGTTTCTAAATTGTGATTCTTTGTTTGGTGATGGTCTATGTTCTGCATGTGTAACTGAGCTGAGGTATTCTGTTTATGTAATTCCTATTTGACATTACCACGTGTTCTCTTTCCCCAGTAGTTCATGTATTGTTATTCTCTGAAATGTATTGGTTTAATATTTGCAGTGTTGTCTTTTGATAGGTAGAGTATGGTGCTTTGTGAGTCCTGGTAGTGCTGTTAGGATACAGCGGTTTGCTATGCATTCTAAATGGGCAGTATTTGTAGTAGTTCCTAATGTGCCTGGCGGTTGGCACTGAATTATAGTAATGTAGAAATCGTTCAGTCTTTCTTTATCCATACACTCATTAAGAGGCATGTTTACTAAAAGTTAGTATATGGTAACATTATGCAAATATTTATGCAAATGATGTCCCTTATGCAAATGAGGCCCCACACCAAGTCTCCGCGCATGGCCTGGCACCCCCCTTGGGCTGCCCCTGCCTGTGCATCGTCTGTGGAACGAGACTGGATTCTTAAGCTTTTTTTTCAAGAAAAGACAGTCCCTTTCCTTGGCTGTAATGTCAGGCTCTTTTCAGAACTTGCTAGAGAGACACAGAAACACCCTAGAGAGTTTCTGTCATTGAAATCGTGTGTCCTCCAGTTGCATGCCCTTTTCTTTTTAAAGTTCCCCTGCAAATACTTAGAAAACATAATTCACTGAGTTATATTTAACTATCAGCCTTCTAAGTTGATAACTTTGATTAATGCTAGGCAGGTAATTTCCTCTCCACCCAGTTTGCCCTGAGTTTTTAGAGGCTTGATTAATAGTACGCTGTTGAATTCAGGTTTGGCTTATTTTTTTCCTCTTGTTGCCTCTTGTGGGATATGGTTTGTTTCCTTAGTCATAATATGAAGCATGCCCTCCACCATATTGTAGGCTTGTGGGATCTTGCTTTCTGTATTATTTTCTTTCTTTTTATATTTGATTGGTTTTCCTATGTTTTATTTCATGGGTTATGTTCCCTTTTCCTAACAAATGGACACTTGGTAATGTACTATGTAAAATGCAATAAATATGCAATTTAAAAAAAACCCCTTGCATTTACTAAATCTACTAAAGGAGCTGAGGTAGTCAAAAACTAAAAGGAATCTGCACCACTTGATCTGTTGGGTATCAGTGAACTGAAATAGATTGACATCAGTCACTTTGAATCTGATGATCACATGATATACTACACTGGAAATGAGAGGAGAAATGATGTTATATTTATAATTAAGAAAAAACCTGCAAGAAATGTAATGAAATACAATGCACTAAGTGAATTACTGCTACTACTATTTTAAGATTTATATAGCGCTACAAGGCATACAGAGCGCTGTACAGATACATCGCTTAATTTCTATTTGTCTACAAGGAACATCCATTGACACAACTATCATTCAGGTATATGTGCCGGCCTAATCCATTAGGTAAATTAGGCAGTTGCCTAGGAAGACAGCTTTGGGGGAGGGGGAGGAGGAGGCAGCAAAGAGAAGGAAATTCAAAGCTAAACAATAGATTCTGAAAGCCAGGGGGGCATAAAGCTTAAGGTTTGACCAGGGTGCCAACACCTTAAACCAACTCCGTGGCCAGCCTTGGTGCCAACAAATGTTGCAGAAGAGGACTCCGTTGATCAGTTCTATGAAAAACTACAAGCTAAAATCAACAAGGTATGCAAACAAGATAGCTTGATAGTCGTGAGTGACTGGAATGCTAAAGGTGGGAACAATGAGGAAGGCAAAGTGGTTGAAAATATAGGCTTAGCAGCAGAAATGAAACTGAAGAATGTTAGAACTCTGCAAAACCAACCATCTATTCTACTACTACTACAACTTATGTAAAAGACGGTTCCTGCTCATCAGAATTTACAATCTAATCAAGACAGACAATACAACCGCTGAGGGCAAGGATACAAAGATAGACAAAGGTGAGCCAGCTGATACAGTGTATCTGGATTTTCAGAAAGCCTTTGACAAGGTCCCTCATCAGAGACTTTTGGCAAAACTAAAGAGTCATGGGATAGGAGGCAGTGTGCTATTGTGGATCAGGAACTGGTTAAAAGATAGAAAGCAGAGGGTAGGGCTAAATGGCCAATTTTCCCAATGGAGAAAGGTGAATAGTGGAGTATCCCAGGGATTTGTGCTGGGCCCACTGCTTTTTAACATAAATGACCTGGAAATGGGAATAATGAGTGAGGTGATCAAATTTGCAGATGACACAAAATTATTCAAAGTGGTTAAAACCGAAGAAGATTGTGAAAAATTGCAAGACGACCTTGATAAATTGAAAGACTGGACGTTCAAATGGCAGATGAAATTTAATGTGGACAAGTGCAAAGTTATGCACCTAGGAAAGAACAACCCAAACTATGGTTACACGATGCAAGGTTCCATATTAGGAACCACCTCCCAGGAAAAAGATTTAGGCATCATCGTGAATGACACGTTGAAACCCTCCGTCCAGTGTGCAGTGGCAGCCAAAAAGGCAAATTGAATGCTAGAAATCATAAGAAAAGGAATGGAAAAAAACCCCAAGGATATTATGCAATATGTGGTCAATTCTGGTTGCTGTATCTTAAAAAGGATATAGCAGAATTAGAAAAGATAGAGAGAAGAGCCACCAAAATGGTAAAGGTGATGGAAGGATACCCTATGAGGAGAGGCTTAAAAGGTTAAGGCTCTTCAACCTGAAAAAGAGACAGCTGAGGGGAGATATGATAGAGGTCTATAAACTAATGGAATGAGTAAACGTAGATCGATTGTTAAAAAGTAGAAAGACTAGGGGGACATGCAATGAAGCTACAGTGTACCCTGTTTAAGACTAATAAGAGAAAATATTTTTTCAGTTAATGCATACTCAAACTCTGAAATTTGTTGCCGGAAGATGTAGTAAAAGCTGTTAGTGTAGCTGGGTTCAAAAAGGTTTGAACAAGTTACTGGAGGAAAGGTCCATAAATCATTATTAAAGAGGGCCTGGGAAATCCACTGCTTGCCCCAATACAAGCACTGTGGAACCTGTGTATCTTTTTGGGAAACCGCTAGGTACTTATGACCTGAATTGACCACTGTTGGAAAAGGGATACTGGACCTGATGGACCTTGATCTGACCCAGTATGGCATATCTTATGTTCTTATATATCTAAGTGAAAGGTAAGGTAACATATAGGAGACTAAGTGGATCAGGATCCAAAAACAGTCTCGAAGAGGTGAGTTTTCAGCCTGGATTTGAAAAGGGCTATAGATGAAGCCTGACACATAGGGGCTTGTTTACAAAGCCGTGGTAGCAGTTCGCGATCGTTATCGGCTCCAATAACGATCGCGAATCGCTACCGCGGCTTTGTAAACAAGCCCCATAGACTCAGGTAGTTTGTTCCAGGCCCTAAGGATCAGCAAGGTGGAAGGCTCAAAGTCTGGAGTCGACAGTAGAAGAAACGGGCTCAGATAGAAGGCATCTGCCAGAAGAGCGGAGTTCCCGAGGAGGGGTGTAGGGAGAGACAAGAGAGGAATGGTAGTGAAGAGCAGCAGAATGAGTGCACTTATAGGTCAGTAGGAGAAGTTTGAACTTGATACAGAAACATATAGGGAGCCAGTGAAGCAACTTTAGAAGAGGGGTTATATGAGCATGTCAAGGCTGGCGGAAGATTAGCCGCGCAGCTGAGTTTTGAACAGATTAAAAGGGAGAAAGATTATTCAGATGGAGACCAGCAAGGAGGAGGTTGCAATAGTGTAGACGGGAGGCGACTAAAGAATGGATAAGTGTCTTAGTAGTGTGTGTAGAAAGGAAGGGACGAATTTTGCCAATGTTGTAGAGAAAGAAGCGACAGGTTTTAGCTGTCTGTTTTATGTGTGCAGAAAAAGAGAGTAGAGCCGAAGATGACCCCAAGGTTGTGAGCTGAGGAAACAGGGAGGAGTGTAGTGTTATCTACAGAAATAGAGAGGGGGAGGAAGGGGAGGTGGGGAAAGATAAGGAGCTCAATTTTGGCCATGTTCACTTTCAAATGGCAATGAGATATCCAGACAGCAATGTTTGATAAGCAGGCAGCGATCCGGGCCTGGATTCCTGGAGAGATGTAAGGCTCAGAGAGGTAGATCTGAGAGTCGTCAGCATAAAGATGGTACTGAAAACCATGAGAGGAAATAAGTGCACCAAGGGACCGAGTGTAGAGAGAGAAAAGGAGGGGTCCCAAGACAGAGCCCTGAGGTATGCTAACTGAGAGGGGGATGGTGATAGAGGAGGAACCACCAGAACAGACACTAAAAGTGCGATGGGAGAGATAAGAAGAAAACCAGGATAGAACAAGCCCCTAAATCCAAGTGAGGAGAAGGTGGTGATCAGCAGTGTCAAAGGGAGCAGAAAGGTCAAGAAGGGTGAGAATCGAGTAGAGGTCTTTGGATCTGGCGAGGAACAAGTCGCTGGAGACTTTGGCAAGAGCTGTTTCTGTGGAATGTGGAGAATGAAAGCCAGATTGCAGTCTGTCCAGAAAGTCTTGAGAGGAAAGAAAATCAGTGGCGGTGAACCGCTCATTCAAGTAGTTTTGAAGCAAAGGGGAGGAGAGAGAGGTCAATAACTGGAAGGACAGGTAGGATCTAGTGAAGGCTTTT
The DNA here is from genome assembly GCA_033557465.1 of Ichthyophis bannanicus. NCBI lineage: Eukaryota > Metazoa > Chordata > Amphibia > Gymnophiona > Ichthyophiidae > Ichthyophis > Ichthyophis bannanicus. The sequence continues at coordinate 387,866,838 of CM066033.1, read as the reverse complement.
TGAGGTGTAACCATAGCATGTTTGAAGGCCATAGGAACAGTTAATTTCAAACATCTTCTTCCAGCAACACAAGCAGCGATTGTACACATGGACTTCGGACAGTGGACTGTATAAAAATCAAATTGACTACATCTGTGGAAGTCAATGATAGAAAAGCTCAACGAAAAAAGATAAAACCTGGAACTGTGGTACAGATCACCAGCTACTAGTATGCAAACTCAAGCTAAAGCTGAAAGAGAGGAAGCCACTCATGAATGTAGCAAATTATGATCTTGAAAAAATACCACAGGAATTTAAAGACTGCCTGTGAAATTAATTTGCTACTTTGGATACAAATGACAGAATGCCAGAAAATCTATGGGATGGGATGAGATCAAGAAAGTTGTGCAGGTAGAAAATGAGAAGCCTTTACAAAAGGTGAGAAAGCAACAACAGGCCAAATGGATGATGGAAGAAACTGTGAAAATTGCTCAGAAATGCAGAGAAGCTAAAGTCAGAGGAAAGAGCGGAATTGCAGAATGTAACAAAAATGTCCAGTGTAGCAAGATGAAACAAAGAGAAGTACTACAGTGATGCATACAAGGAAATAGAACAAGATTGACTTTCCTAAAGCTACAGAGTTGGAAAAAAAAATTACAGCCTCAAATTGGAATGCTAAAAGACGCTCGGAGATCCACGTCAAAAGATTATGGTAGCAAAATAGCACAGTGTTACTGTGAAATACATATATGAGGTAATGATGATTCGTAGCAGCAAGTGATGACAAATTCTTATGTAAAAGAACTAAGTCACTAATTATACCAAAAGTCAGGTCATCTGCCTTGCACTTATGAAAGAAAAATAATCTGACTGTCCCAAAGCCAAGAGGAAATAGTTACACTAATGCCTTAAGGGACTGGATGAATAACCAGCTCTGGGTCAGATTCCAGGCATGGCACTGTTCTGAAGTTGAGGAAAAATGTATTACCCATGTTGTCTCAAGCCCTGTGAACACCATTTGGACATACATTCTATTACCTATTCAGCTAATGGCAGGGCTCATCTACACCTCTGTGACTGACTGACTGAACCAGATCTCACCAGGTTGGCTTAACAAATCAGGGGCAGATATTACATAGTAACATAGTATATGACAACAGATAAAGACCATCATGGTCTATCTAGTCTGTTCAGCAAGGTGGCAAGAGTAGGTGCACCTGTCTCGGTTCATTGGGTCTGGGGGCAAGATGACTGACACGCTTTAGTTTGCTGCTGGCTGTCTCTGTGATATATTTCCTGCTCGTTTGAAATGCCACGTAAGCTGGCTGTCTCTGTGATATATTTCCTGCTCGTTTGAAATGCCACGTAAGCTGGCTGTCTCTGTGATATATTTCCTGCTCGTTTGAAATGCCACGTAAGCGGAAAGCCAAAAGCTGAGTGTTACCTAGGACTACGGCTGCAGCGGCTAAGGGTCCTCTCAACATCTTCTTGAGGCCCACTGGTGCGGTGGATTCTCCAGGGCTCTGCTCGTTGGGGGCATCGGGAGCGGAAGGAGGCTTGCCGCGCCCCTCTGAGCTTCAGATTACACTCAGCCCAGAGACACGGACTCCTCTGTCTCAGCCTGCTGTGTTCGCCATTGGAACAGCAGAGGCAGAATCTCACGGTATTGGGGGATTCTTGGCCGGCACGCCAACCTTGACAGCAATGATGGGCAGTTCCATGGAAGTGGCATGCATGGCTGTGGAGCCAGCGAGTTCAGTGGAGAGCTCAGCTGCGCTTGGAGCCCACCTGTCTGTGGAGTCTGAAGCCGGATCGGAGGTACTTCCTCTTACTTCTACTAGTACTGTGGAGGTTAACCCAGTGAAGTCTGATCTTCTCCGTCCAACAGCTGTAACCTTGGATTCTCTCTGTGAAGGATTGCAGGCTTTGGAGCATTCTTTTTCATCACAGTTTGGAGCCCTCCAAAGTGCCTTAGCCTTAATGACTCAGTCCGCTGATCATCAGAAGCACGAGGTGGCCAGTATATCTTCTAAGGTGACCCAATTGGAAGTTAAAGTGGAGGGCGCAGTGACTTTTTTAGGTACTGTTTCTAATGACTTAATTGCTATGCATAGGAAGATTGAAATGTTAGAGAATTCTGTCTGTAAGAGAAATCTGTGCTTGTTGAATTTTCCTTGGGTTCCTGCTGTTTCGCTGAAGGATTTGTTTAACTCTTATGTTACACCTATTTTGAAACTTCCGTTGGAATCCGTTCCTCCTTTGGCTAGGATTTTCTATCTGCCGACTGCCAAACGCAAGGATAATGGAGTTTCTTCACCTGCACATTCTCCTTCGATTCTCTTTGGATTTGACTGGGCTCCTGGAGACAACGGATCCAGGTTTTATCCTGAGGGCTACTCTGCTTCTGACTTTGGCATTAGAGCCTGACCGAGATTAGCTTTTGAGATTATATTTTAAGGCTAGGAATGAGCCCCTTATGGGGGGGGGGGGGGGACGACAATAAGGATGTTTCCAGATGTCTCTAAAGCCACTCAGAAGCATAGGTAGCAGTTTCTTTTGCTGCGGCCTCGGGGACTACGGTTGGGGGGTATTCTTTCTGCGCTACCCATGTAGATGCTTAATTAAATATCAGGGGGTTAGTTTTACCTTCTTTGAGCTGGCACATTTAACTCAGTTTGTTGTTAGTAAGGATGTGACTGTGTAGCAGTCAGGCTACTCCACCTACCTCCTCTTGTGTTTGGGTGGGGGGGGGGGGACGACTTTGGTCTGTGAATAGTAATTTCTGCACCAGTTTTGTGTCTATTTCCTTTCAACTTTTCCATTGATTTTGTCTTGCCCTCTACCTATTCTGTGGGCTAGTGAATCTTAGTACCTCTTGAACGAGTGTTTAGGATAGGGAAATTACTCCCCTATTCCTTGTTTTCCTTTCTCCTTTCAAATTGTATTCTTTTCTGTAACAAGCATGTATCTTGTGTAAAATTGAAACAGCATAAATAAATAATATTAAAAAAGAAGAGTAGGTGCACCTGCCGCTCCATGCAGGTCACCACTCCCCATGCCTTTGTTTAGGGGTGTACCCTCTGCCCTGTGCCTCCTAAAGCCAGGGTCGAGCTGTGGGGAATTTCCCTAGCCCTCCTTGCCCCATCCACGCACTGGGCACAGCAAAAAAAAAAAATCCCCTGTATATGGCGCTGGCCCTGGACATACAGGACCAACATTAGAATCGGCCTTGTACCTCCAGGACCACCAACTGCCCATTGCCCGCCCAGACTCTGCCCCTGAGCCGCACATTCCCTGTCCCTGTCTAACTTCCCCGCACAACTGGTGGGGAAGTTAGTCGGGGGCAGGAGATGGCACGAATAGCGGGGATGGGCGCCCCATCGGGCCATCCATTCCCGCTATTCATAGCACACAATAACCCCCTTAGCATTTTTGCTTTTTCAAAAATAGTTGCATGAACAGTAAGGTCCATGTTGAGAAATGGCATGCAGCTGAAGTAAAGTCAGATCCCAATACTGGTTTAGAGTGATTCTATACAAAGTTTCAGTGCTCAGGCTGTATTTCTGATACAACGTTGCATCTTCCAAGATCATCAAAGCAATTCTCAGGCAGAGACAGGCCTGGAGGGCTAGTTCTTCAGCACATAGACAAACCTGTGAACAATGACTTCTGCAACATCAGCAGGTGATAGACATAAGCAAAAGTAAACCATGTCATTTTGGTTCAGGTGGTTACAGGCAAGCTATAGACAATGACCCTACAAGGCAGATTAAAAGTGGAATATCCCAGGGATTATATTGGGACTGGTGCTTTTTGACATTTTTTAAATGATCTGGAAATAGGAATGATGAGTGAGGTCAACAAATCTGCAGCTGACACCAAATTATTCAAAGCTGTTACAAAGTAATATAGTAATATAGGGCCCTATTTTCGAAGGCCTTTACATAGGTAACTTCCTTAGTTACTACTACTATTCAGCACTTCTAAAGCGCCACGCACGCAGCTCTGTACAGCTAACCTACAAGAGGTAGCCAACATACAAGAGACAGTCCCTGCCCGTCAGAGTCATGCTCATTGGAGCTTACAATCTAATTAGAAAATACATTACTTAGAACAGTACAGAGCATTTGCTGGTTCTGCGCAAGGTACGGTGTGGTACAGATTGGTCTGTAGTTTGGTCATAAACGTTGGTCTGTAGTTTGGTCATAAACGTTGACGGGGGTTAGGGTAGGATGAGGAAGGAGTCAGGATCTGAATGCAATGGTGAATAGGTGGGTCTTCAACCTTGATTTGAAGAGGACAAGGGAGGATGCCTGGCGCACAGATGCAGGTAGGCTGTTCCAGGCGTAGGGTGCAAGGTGAAAGGAGCGCAGTCGGGAGTTCGCGGTGCGGGTGAAAGGCATTGATAGAAGTGATTTGTTAGCGGAGCCTTAACTGGAATTTTAGATGGGCACCTACACAGGTAATGCCCTTCGAAAATCACGGCTAAGTCCCTAACGTGCCTCGATGCTATCTGCATAGCATTGGGGCGAGTTAGGGGCATTCCGGGGTGGAGCAGGGAGGAGGAAGGGGCTACATGGGTAGCAGCAATTTTTGTTATTACCCGCAAGGAAAAACCTCACCTATCTTTAAGACGTAGAGGCCATGCAGGTAGCGATGAAAATTGCTGCTATCTGTGTAGCTTCTGTGGCTGCCGGGGCATTCGGGCTAAACCGCATTTTCACTTCCGCTGGCACGGAAGTGAAAATGCAGGTTAGGGGGGTCAGCAAGCATGCGGTGGCACTTAGCCTTCCCTACTCAGTATCGGGCCCATTATGATAGCAGATAAAGACCAGTATGGTCCATCTAGTCTATCCAGTAAGGTGGCTAGAATGGTTGTAACTGCAGCTCCATGCAAATCACTCCCCTCCCATGCCTGTGTTTAGGGTTGTACCTGCTCCTCCATGCAGGGCAGCCCCCCCCCCCTCTATTAAAAGATATTTAACTTTGCTTTGATTTCATCCTCTTGCTATAAAGGGATCCACTGTGTCTGTCCCATGCCATTTTGAATTCCATCATTGTATTTGCCCCCACCACCTCCATCAGGAGGGCATTCAAAGCCGTTCCCGATCCAGTTCACCACCTTGGGACCTATCCCCAGGCTACTCAGTTTATTGATAAGGCTCCTATGAGGAACAGTATCAAAGGATTTGCTGAAATCTAAGCATATCACATCCATGCCCTTGATCTAGTTCTCTGGTCACCCAGTCAAAGAACTCAATCAAATTTGTTTAGCATGATCTTCCCCTGGTAAAACCATGCTGCCTCAGATAATGTAATCCATTGTTTTCCAGAAAGTCTTCTAGTCTTTCTTTCAAAAGCACCTCCATTACTTTTCCCATCACAGAAATAAGGCTTACCGGCCTATTGTTTGGCACGTCTTCCCTATTACCACTTTTGTGAAGAGGTACCACATCAGCCCTTCTCCAATCCTGCGGAATCTTTCCCATCTCCAAGGATTTGTTAAAAACATCCTTTAAAGGCCCTGCCAGAACCTGTTTGCTTCTTCAGTAGAACCTCTCTGAGCTCCTTCAAGATGTGAGAAACTGCAGGAGGACCTTGCAAGAAATAGACTGGGCATTCTATTAGCAGGATGAAATTTAATGCGGAGAAGAGCAGATGATGCACATAGGGAAGAATAATCCAAATTCAAGCTATACCGTGCAAAGTTCCACATTTGGAGTCACCACCCAGAAAAAGGGATCTACGCATCATCATGGATAACACACGGAGAGACTGAGATCACACTCCACATGCCCTGGCCTAGAAGTGAGGTTCATGACTATCCTGGTATACGCAGTATTAACCCATTTGGAGAAACTGCCCCAGGATAGACGCAGAGGGATGCATATATTGTGAGAAAATGGAATCAAAGCAATCTTAAATAACTTTTTTCTTTATTCGCCATAAATCATCTCGGTCTACAGTGGGTACACTTACACCGTTTACTGGCACATATGTACATACAGATATCAGTATAGCAATTTTAACAATTTTAACTCACATCTTCTTCTTACCCTGACCCTCCTGCCTCCCTCCCTTCCCCTCTACCACCTACCTCCCCCTCCCCCTCCCCATCTTTGGTGGCTCAAAAACCAGCTTGCTTCTATCTTATGTACTTCCTAACATGGGCTCGCTCTCAGTGGTCTAGCCATGAAATTCATGGCAGAAAGTGAAAAGGAAATTACAGTAATGGATAGGAAAGCAAAATAATAGATTCACACAACAAGATAGGAGAATAGAGGAAGAAGAAGGGGAATCGAGAGAATAGGGTTACACGGATGGGGCGGGGAGGTCAAAGGCAATGGTAAAGAGGTGGGTTTTCAGACTGCTTTCAAAGGTGGTGTGACATTGTTCGAGCCGGATAGAGGAGGGTAGAGAATTCCAGAGGGCGGGACCGATGAAAAAGAAGGCAGAGGAGCGAGTGGACTGAAGATGGGCACGTGAAGGGGAGGGGAGATATAAGCGATTAAGATGCAGCGATTGCAAGGTGCAAGTAGGGGTGTGAAAGTGTATAAGATCAGCCAAATATTGGGGAGAGTGGGTATAAAGAACCTGGTGGACAAGTGACAGGATTTTAAAATGAATGCGGAATTTAACAGGAAGCCAGAGAAGGTGAATAAGAAGAGGTGTAACGTGGTCGCGAGGAGAAGAATGAGAAATGAGCCTAGCAGCAGTGTTCGGATATGTTGTAAGCGATAAAGTTGCGAGGAAGAGAGCCCAACCAGAACGGAGTTACAGAAATCAATGCGGGACATGACCAGGGACAAGAAAAGGGTGGTGAGTGCTTGAGAGGTGAGAAAGGGCCGTATAGCGCGAATTTGGCGGAGGAAGTAAAATGATGTTTTGGAAATATGAGAAATGTGATCCTGAAAAGACAGATTAGAGTCAAAGAAAACACCCAGGTAACGAAAGGAAGATACCAGAGGGATTGGTGAGCCAGAAAGGGAGGGAGGAACCAGAGGGGGGGGGCCTTCCGTGGGTAAACCAGATGGCAAGAGTTTTAGTTAGGTTAAGGTGAAGGCAGTGGGTAGTGAGCCACCTAACTGGGCAGACTAGGTGAAACATACTGGCCTTTGTCTGCCATCATTTACTATGTCATTATGCTCTTATGTTAATACATTGAAATCTATGGTTTAGTGTGCAGCGGCAGCCAAAACAAGCAAACAGAATGTTGGGAGTTATTGAGAAAGGAATAGAAAATCAACAAAGAATGTCATAATGCCTCCACATTGCTCCATGGTGCAATTGCACCTTGAGTACTGTATGCAGTTCTGGTGACCATATCTCATAAAAGATTTTATTTTTCATTTAATTTATTCTATTTGCTTTATAACTGACCTCTGGTGAGATGACTAAGCAGGTAAGATATAGAGGAATTAGGAAAGGTATAAAAAAGGGCGGCCAAAATGATAAAGGGGTGAAATGGGAGACAGCCAACGTGGCTTTAGACAAGGAAAATCTTGTCTTACTAATCTGTTATGTTTTTTTGAAGGTGTGAATAAACAGGTGGACAAAGGTGAGTCGGTTGATATAGTGTATCTGGACTTTCAGAAAGCCTTTGACAAGGTCCCTCATCAGAGACTTTTGGCAAAACTAAAGAGGCAGTGTGCTATTGTGGATCAGGAACAGGTTAAAAGATAGAAAGCAGAGGGTAGGGCTAAATGGCCAATTTTCCCAATGGAGAAAGGTGAATAGTGGTGTACCCCAGGGATCTGTGCTGGGTCTGCTGCTTTTTGACGTATTCATAAATGACCTGGAAAAGGGAATAATGAGTGAGGTTATCAAATCTGCAAATGACACAAAACTATTTAAAGTTGCTAAAACCCAAGAGGATTGTGGAAAATTGCAAGAGGATCTTGATAAATTGGAAGACTGGGCATCCAAATGGCAGATGAAATTTAATGTGGACAAGTGCAAAGTTATGCAACCTAGGAAAGAACAACCCTAACTATGGTTACACGATGCAAGGTTATACATTGGGAACCACCACCCAGGAAAAGATTTAGGTGTCATTGTGGATAACATGTTAAAACCCTCCACCCAGTGTGCAGCAGCGGCCAAGAGAGCAAATAGAATGTTAGGTATCATTAAGGAAAGGAATGGAAAATAAATAAATAAAATAAATAAAATTATAATATCCTTAGTTTTATTTAGACAGATTTGTATGCCACCTTTTCCTTCAATCAAGATGGTCACGTCACAACACAATTGGAGGGTTACATTTAACATTAGGGTACATGTAAACATTTAGACAGTACAGTTGAGGTAACATTTAACATATAGGTAATTACTAACGTGGTGTGATAAATTTGTTTGTGTGAATGGGATGGGTGTGTGTTTAGTCGGTGGTGATGTTAGTGTTGCTGTTTGGGTAAGTGATGTTGCTTGAGTGCTCATAGGTTTCTATAAATAACCATGTTTTGAGGTCTTTGCGGAGGTTTGTGCCTCTGTATGGTTCCATGTTGCGACTGCACCTTGAATATTGTGTGCGATTCTGGTCGCCGTATCTTAAAAAGGATATAGCGTTATTAGAAGAGGTACAGAGAAGAGCCACCAAAATGGTAAAGGGGATGGAAGGATACTCCTAAGAAGAGAGGCTAAAAAAGTTAGGGCTCTTCAACCTGGAAAAGAGATGGCTGAGGGGAGATATGATAGAGGTCTATAAATTAATGAATGGAGTGGAACGGGTAAATGTAGATTGATTGTTTATGTTATCAGAATATAAAAAGACTAGGGGACATGCAATGAAGCTACAGGGTAACCTATTTAAGACTATTAAGAGAAAATATTTTTTCACTCAACGTGTAATCAAACTCTGAAATTTGTTACCGGAGGATGTAGTAAAAGCTGTTAGTGTAGCTGGGTTTAAAAAAGGTTTGGACAAGTTCCTGTAGGAAAGATCCATAAACCCATTATTAAAAGGGACCCAGGATATCACTGCTTGACCCAAGACAAGCATTGAGGAACTTGTGTCTTTTGGGGAGACTGTTAGGTACTTATGACCTAGATTGGCCACTGTTGGAAACAGGATACTGGGCTTGATGGACCTTTGTCTGACCCGTATAGCATACCTTATGTTCTTATATTCCTAAATGACTCTCCTATAAAGAAAGACTAAAGAGGTTAGGGCTCCGGCTTGAAGACATGATGGCTGTGAGGTGATATGATAGAGTGGAGTGAAGTAAAACAGGCCAACAATGAAGCAAGATCACTACATGAAGAAAACACCAAACTAGTCCAGAAGGTGGTGTGAGTTCAAACTATACTCTTTATTAAAGTATTAATTCTGCGGTATATAACACCTAACCCAACCCGACATGGCTGTGTTTTGGCAGTGCCTTCTTCAGGGGTTATATAGGTTTTCTGAGGAATATTAACATAAATAAAATGAGTAAAAGGTTAAAACCAATAGAAATTAAGAAAACAATTTATATTAAAAATCATAAAAAACAGTAAATACATAAAACCAATTGGATGCTATCCTGAATGCATTAAATACATGAGCATTTAGAGTGGAATGACTACAAACTTAAATAGGCGTATATAAATAACTAAAACCAACATATAATATAAGTAAATATTTAAAACATTGTGACATGATAAATGTTAAAACATCAGTGTGGTACAGTCATGAAAGAAACCAATAAATATAAAAACTATTGTCATGAAAACTATGATGTTTTATAGAATGATCTCAAGAATTATTAAATAGAGAAATCAAGGGAAAATTATGCACCAACCTTAACCTTGTAATATCTCTTCTATCTTATTCAAATGAACCTACGTATAAAGGAGACAATTGAGGTAGTGGTGTGAGAACAAGGAGAGTATTATTTTAGTGATCTAAATTATAAAATATAATAATGATCGCATATATCATAAAAAACACGAAAACGCATTGAGCTAATGAAATGCGAAGAGATGTAGAAGATTATTATTTTAAAGTATATATGAAAAGACACTGTTGAGTCAGTTAGTATGGAGACTGTGAAACTGTCAGACGCAAACAAATAAATCTGTAAATAAAATGGGAGACCAGCATGTAAACGCTAAACAAACGCCATTACTGGATGAAACTTGCTAAGAGTAACATCTGTTTTCCATGATTATTATGTTTCTAAAATTATTTACGTTATTTAACGTGGACAAAAAGGTACGAAGAAAATAATATGTAGATGTCGATACATTGTAGCCTTTAAACCACTTCCATTAGTAATGTTATTAAATAGCCATTATAAGCTGTGTTTCTTTCATTAAAACATGTGCAAGATATCAACTGAAGTTTTACATAAAAGCATTATACCTTTCTGTGCAATCATGTAAAGTTCTGTGATCTGGCATATGTCCATTTGTAGAAAAGCGATCTGAAGTATAGAGGGGCATTTCAAACTATTATTTTGGTGCCAGACGTGACATATCGAAGAGAAAGAATCTTTCAAACCTAAGAGTAATTAATGACATCTCCCAATAATAAAACTTAAAAAAATAATAAAAATGGACTGGATCTCAATTTCTTATTGTTTTCTTCGTACCTTTTTGTCCAAGTTACATTGGGCTCATATCATAAATAATTTTAGAAACAAAATAATCATGGATAATAGATGTAACTCTTAGCCATTTTCATCCAGTTATGGCATCCGTTTAGAGTTTTCATGCTGGTTTCCAGTTTGTTTACAGATATATATATATATATATTTATTACTGATAATTTCACAATCTCCATACTAACTGACTCAAAAGTGTCTTTTCATATATACTTTAAAATATAATCTTCTACGTCCCTTCACATTTCATTTACTCAATGCGTTTAATGTTTTTTATGATATATGAGATCATTATTATATTTTATAATTTAGGTCACTAAAATAATACTCTCCTTGTTCACACACCACTACCTCAATTGTCTCCTTTATATGTTCATTTGAGTAAGATAGGTTATGGTTGGTGTAATCAAAACAAACAGGGGCTCTGCATTTCAAGCAAAGGTAAGAGTGTGTGGCTTTTAACTAACAACTCTCTGCCTGAGAGCTCTTAAAAGGGTTTTGATATATTTTTCAAAGTTACATTCTTTTTGGTGCTTTAGTTCAAAAAGGGAAATATTTCCTTTGGTGGTGTAGGTTTAAAACTCAGTTTTTGGTGTCTTTCTCAGCTCTTTGAATCTACTGACACCTCATCAGGTGTTAGATCCCTCCCTACCCACTCCTCAACTCCTACCCAGCCCATGTAAGCAGTCTTGCTTTATAGGGCACCTCCTCAATTAGCTATACACAGGAACTTGGAACAGTACATTTAGAACACACTGAAAAGAGGTTAACTGCTTTTTCTCTGAAAGGACAGCTGGGAAACTGGCTGGTACTTTGGTAGGTCTCTGTCTCTTTTGCTTCAACAGGTACCTAAGCTCCACCAACTGAACAATGGCTGGGAAAAATCATATCGCCAAAGCTGTTGCCCCTGTTACAGTTTCTGCCTATGCCCAGACAGAGATCTCAATGCCATTTGAAGGACTGTTTCCATGTACAGGATGCCTGCATGCTGAAGCTCTCAGGAAACAAGTGAAGGAGCTCGTAGAAGAGGTGGCGAGGCTGAGGAGCATTAAAGACAGTGAGAAGTCCATTGATGAGATGCTTCTTGAAACATCCAAGCTCTCCAGCAGAGGAGAAGATGGGAGCCTACGGAATGAAGATTGGACAGGAGTCACCAGGGCCTGCAGAATCACCAGTCCAACTCCTCCAGCCCTTGAACTGAAGAACCACTGTGCAGCACTGGAATTGGAGGAGGTGAAAACATCCTGGAAAGGGAAGAACCAGAGCTTGAGCACCCAAAGTTGCAGAATCAGTGACCACAAGGAAGCAAAGGGTAGTGGTAGTTGGTGACTCTCTTCTGAGAGGTACTGAGGCGTCCATCTGTCGACCAAATTTGATGTCCAGAGAGGTATGCTGTCTGCCAGGTGCCAAAATCTAAGATGTTATGGAAAGTTTGCCGAGACTCATTAAGCCCCCTGAATATGACCTGATGTTGCTCATCCATGTCGGCACAAATGATACTGCCAGGTATCCCTCTGAGTGTATCAAAAGTGACTTCATGGCTCTGTTTCAGAGGATGAAGCAGATAGGGGCACAGGTGATGTTCTCTTCAATCCACCCTGTTGAGGGTAAAGGCCAGGGCAGAGAAGCTTGCATCCTGGATATAAATGCATGGCTATGTGGATGGTGTCATCAAGAGTGTTTTGGTTTCCTGAATCATGGGATGCTGTTCCAAGGGTTGCAGAGCAGAGTTGGCGTCCATCTGTCCAAGAAGGGTCGACATATCTTCAGTAGCAGACTGGCTAACCTACTGAAGAGGGCTTTAAACTAGACCCTTTTTGAATGGGTGAAGAAAGCCCTCGGGTAGGTGAAATATTAAATACCTTTATAGAAATGGGTAAAAGGGGCAAAATTTGGAAAGCAGTGTGTATAAATGCCTGTAGCATGAGAAATAAGATCCTAGATGCTGAGGCTTTAATGGGAGAGGCTGACTTGGATTTAGTGGCAGTAATAGAGACAAGGTTCATGGACAACCATGACTGGAATGTAACTATACCAGGCTATACTTTATTCATAATGGACAGAGTAGGAAGAAGGGGAGGAGGAGTGGCACTATATGTAAAAAAACAATAAAGCTATGGAAATACAGAGCTTAAAAGGAAGAGAGGTGGCACTCTGGGTTAAACTAGAAAGAGGGAAAGAGAAATATATTTGCATTGGCGTAATATACAGACCTCCCTCACAGGGAGAAGAGATGGACAGAGAGTTAATTGAAGACATACGCAGCATTGCCAGGAAAGGGGAAGTGCTACTGATAGGTGATTTCAATATGCTAGATGTTGATTGGCACATCCCTGCTGCAGTATCATCTAGAAGTAAGGCGATCCTGGATTCTCTACAGGGAGAACTATTCAGGCAACTGGTAATAGAACCCACACGTGAAGGGGCCATACTGGACTTGGTGCTTACCAATAGTGAAAGTGTTTCTGATGTTATAGTGGGAGATCATTTTGCATCCAGTGATCACCAGATGGTGTGGTTCAGTATTAGGACTGAACCACAAATTCATTAAAAAGTGAAGGTCTTAGACTTTAGGAAAACTAACTTTGCCAAGATGGGGCAATACCTCAGAGATTCGTTAGCAGGATAGGAAAAACCGGGGGATGTAGAAAAACAGTGGGCAAAATTGAAAGGGACTGTTTTAAGGGCAACCAACCTTTTTGTGAAAATGGTAAATAAAGATAAAAGGAAAAGGAGACTGCTATGGTTTTCAAAAGAAGTAGCTGAAAAAATGAAGAAAAAAAGGAAGGCCTTCATGAAAAACAAGAGATCACAGAAAGAGGAAGACAGGCATCTATATTTGGAAAAACTTAGAGAAGCTAGCAAAATAGTCAGAAAAGCAAAGATTCAAAAAGAGGAGGAAATAGCCAATGCAATAAAATGGGGGGATAAGACCCTTTTCAGATATGTTAGTGAGAGGAGGAAGGGCAAAAGTGGTATTGTCAGTCTCAAAGGTGAAGGGGATGAATATGTAGAACTGATAAGGATAAAGCGGAATTGCTTAAAAATATTTCTGTTCTGTGTTCACAGATGAAGAACCAGGAGCAGGACCTCAGAAAACACCCAAAAACAGGAACAGAAAGAGGGGCATCTTGAACAATTTTCAGAAGACTGTGTTCATGAGAAAGTAGACAAAGCGATGGGACTGGATGGGATACACCTGAGATTACTGAGGGAACTTGGGGACGTTCTAGCAGTTCAACTGACTGACCTTTTCAATGCCTTGTTGGAGTCGGGAGTGGTGCCAGAGAGGACTGAAGAAAGGCTCATGTAGTTCCTTTATACAAAAGCGGAAGTAAGGATGTGGTTGAAAACTACAGGCCGGTTAGTTTACCCTCAGGGATGAGTGTTTATTTCTTTACTTATTTAACTGGTTTTAATATACCGTTTTTCTATGAGGCAAAACGGTTTACATGGAACAGAACAAAATGGTTTACAAGGAACAAATTGAGAATGTAAAACAGGCAACTTTAGAAGAGCAATAACTAACTTATAAACATTGTTTAACGTGGGGAGGGGAAGTAATACTGGAAAGGTATAAAATAGGACCTGTAATACAGAATACTGGGGAATAGGGAGGGATTAAAAGGTAGGAGGAAGGGGTAGGTCAAGAGACGTGAGGAGGTGAAGGGTAAAGAGTGCTTCCAACAAATTAGAGTAAATTATTGGAAGCGCTGCTGAAAGAGAAAATAGTGAGGTTTCTGGAGTCCAGCGGATTACAGGATCCGAGGCAGCATGGATTCACCAGAGACAAGTCTTGTCAGACAAATCTGATTGATTTCTTTGACTGGGTGACCAGGGAGTTGGACCGAGGGAGAGCCCTAGATGTGGTGTATTTGGATTTCAGTAAAGCCTTTGACACTGTTCCTCACAGGCGACTTATATAAACAAACTGAGCACCCTAGGGATGGACCCTAAAGTTACTGCTTGGGTTAAAAATTGGTTGAGTGGGAGGCAACAAAGAGTACAGGTAAATGGAGCTCACACTAAGGAGAAGGATGTTACCAGTGGTGTGCCCCAGGGATCTGCCCTTGGTCTGATTCTTTTTAACATCTTTGTTAGTGATATTGCAGAAGGGCTTTCAGGTAAGGTTTGCCTCTTTGCAGATCATACCAAACTCTGCAATAGAGTATATAACATGGAAGGTGTAGATAACATGAGGAGGGATCTAGCTAAGCTTGAAGAATGGTCTAGAACTTGGCAGCTGAGATTTAATGTTAAAAACTGCAAGGTCATGCATTTGGGCTGCAGCAATCCAAGGGAGCGATATAGTATAGGGGTTGAAGTACTTCTGTCCACAAAAGAAGAGCGGGACCTAGGCGTGATTGTGTCTGATGATCTTAAAGTAGCTACACAGGTAGAAAAGGCGATGGCAAAAGCTAGAAGGATGTTCGGGTGCATAGGGAGAGGAATGGCCAGCAGAAGAAAGGAGGTGATAGTGCCTGTATAAGTCTTTGGTGCAACCTTATTTGAAGTATTGTGTGCAATTCTGGAGACTGAACTTTCAAAAGGATATAAACAGGCTGGAGTCAGTACAGAGGGTGGCTACTAAAATGGTTAGTGGCCTTCATTATAAAGTATATGAGGATAAACTTAAGTATCTTAATATGTACACCTTAGTGGAAAGGCGGGATAGAGGTGATATGATTGAGATGTTTAAATACCTCCGTGAACACACGTATCTATTGGTCAGCTCGTAAACGCTGTACAAAACTTTCAAAAATTAAGCGTTAAATATAACAAAATGGGAAATACATCCAAAAATCAATCGCTGTTTGGGAAAAAATTTTTTGTTATCTTAACTGTATCAAACTTCTACCGGATGGTCTCAGAACTCTAGAGCTTCTATCCTGAAGACTCAAAGGTCAAACAGAAAGGGACAGAAACCAGATAACATCAACGACCTCCATCGGTAGTTAGCAGTGATCAAGTTAAATAACCTGCTCTATGTAAAATAGTAGAGCTCTTTTTTTCTTTTTTTATATATATCTTTTCTTTGATCGTTACACTTGAGCAGATATAGAACGTTCTTCTTAATACTGCTAGAAACACAGCACTCCCAAACAAAATCTTAAACTGATCCACACTCCACAAACATCCCGACGCCTCCCCCCAGCGCCTTCGGAGCGTTTCTCCTCAAGCGCCTTCGGAGCGTTTCTCCTTTGTGATCCCAATATATTCCTTGAATAAATCCCCTGAAGAACCCCTTGAGGAGAAACGCTCCGAAGGTGCTGGGGGGAGGCGTCGGGATGTTTGTGGAGTGTGGATCAGTTTAAGATTTTGTTTGGGAGTGCTGTGTTTCTAGCAGTATTAAGAAGAACGTTCTATATCTGCTTAAGTGTAACGATCAAAGAAAAGATATATATAAAAAACGAAAAAAAGAGCTCTACTATTTTACATAGAGCAGGTTATTTAACTTGATCACTGCTAACTACCGATGGAGGTCGTTGATGTTATCTGGTTTCTGTCCCTTTCTGTTTGACCTTTGAGTCTTCAGGATAGAAGCTCTAGAGTTCTGAGACCATCCGGTAGAAGTTTGATACAGTTAAGATAACAAAAAATGTTTTCCCAAACAGCGATTGATTTTTGGATGTATTTCCCATTTTGTTATATTTAACGCTTAATTTTTGAAAGTTAAATACAGTCAAACCTCGGTTTTCATGATTAATCCGTTCAAAAAAGTCTGACTAAAACCGAAACGGACTAAAACCGAAGCAAGATTTCCCATAAGAAATAATGTAAATTCAATTAATCTGTTCCAGACACCCAAAAATATTGACAAAAAATACATTTTATAGAGAATAACTCAGCCAGCAGTAGAACAGCTCCTGTCACTTCTCTCAGCTGCCCGATCGTCCACAGCACAGCAAACACACAGATACTGTAGGACACTAATCTGATCGCTGACTCCGTCTCAACAGCGTACCCCGCAAGAGAAAGAACTGCCTGCCACATTCATTCAACATCTCCTGCTTACCCATTCAACATCTCCTGCTACCCTGCTACCTCCGAGCCTGAGGGGGCGCTCCAGAGAACAGGCAGGCGGTGGAGAGATCGGGGCCTTCCTCTCTGCAATCCTTGCATCTCTGGCTCGAGGATGTTGCTCACCTGACTTTCGCATCTCAACACGCGATCGGTGAGTCCGGGGGGGTAGTGCTGCCGGGACTGGGCAGGCAGTGTATGCAGACCAGCGTGTATTGCAGTACGAAAACCGAGGCGATAGACGAAAACCGAGACAAGATCTCAGTCTGAAAAGACGTCGAAAACCGAAACCGACGAAAACCGGGGCAACCGAAAACCGAGGTTTGACTGTACCTCCGTGGCATAAATGTTCAGGGAGAGAGCCTCTTTCAATTGAAAGCAAGTTCTGCTATGAGGGGACATGGGATGAGGATGAAGGGGGATAGATTCAGGAGTGATATGCGGAAATATTTCTTTATGGAAAGAGTGGTGGATCCGTGGAATAGTCTCCCAGTGGAGGTGGTAGAGATGAGGACAGTAACTGAATTCAAAAAAGCATGTGACAGATACAGAAGATCTCTTCTTCTGTACATATTAAGATACATAAGTTTATCCTCATATACTCTTAAGGAAAAAAGTGGACTGTTATAGTGATTGGTATGGAAGGGCAGACTAGATAGGCCATGTGGTCTTTTTTCTGCCGTCATCTTTCTATGTTTCTAAATATCTTTCATACTTCAATAAATAGAGGGGGGCTGATCTGTACAACCACTCTAGCCACTTTACTGGACAGACTAGATGGACCATACTGGTCTTTATCTGCCGTCATATACTATGTTACAAGGAGGAGGGTGGCACCTGGATGAAGGCTCATCTAGAGTTACAGATACTCTTTGAGTGGTCCTCATCATGAGGAAGAGCTAAAAGGCAGATCACACAAGGGGCGGAGCCAACAGTAGTAATGTCTACTGCCCAAGTGATATTCAGATTGTGCCCTACACTGAACTGGCTTCACCAAGTCTCAATTCTTTGAATTCCTGCTTGAATGCAGTTGCTCTTTGGTTACTTTAAAACAAATTCAAGCTCCACTCAGCAAATTCTGAAGCGATGTGAATTTACAGGAGTATGCCTATTCCAACACATTCCCCAATTATTTAGGAGCTTTCCATACTATTACCACTGTTGCCACTCTAGGTTTTCGCTTCACCTCACATCTTGCACTTGAGGGACAGCTTTGCTTTGTGTCAAATTCATTTCATCAGAGCACTCCTGAAAGCCAAGATCTTCATGTGTTTACTCATGCACTCATTCTAAATCAGATTGACTATTGCAATGTTCTTTATAATGGTCTTAAAGTCTCTTCCCTAAAGCAACTACAGGTAATAAAATAGATCGTGGGCAAGCTTTTCTCCATTTCCCATAGATATGGCCATGTGACGTCCCTGCTGACTGATCGTCAGTGGTTATCGCTCTCCATCAGAATCAAATTGAAGGTCTTATGCTCCTATAGAGAAATCATTATGTAGGAACCCTGAGTACTTGACTATCCTTGTGTCTCCTTACTGGCCTTCTTATTTCTTACATTCCCAGCAAGAGAATCTGTTAACTATTCCAGC
This sequence comes from Ichthyophis bannanicus, assembly GCA_033557465.1. Classification (NCBI taxonomy): domain Eukaryota; kingdom Metazoa; phylum Chordata; class Amphibia; order Gymnophiona; family Ichthyophiidae; genus Ichthyophis; species Ichthyophis bannanicus. Next base: position 387,848,657 of record CM066033.1, on the reverse strand, counting down.
GCCTACAATTATACCCCCTGAGATAACTCAACACACTCTTTCCTATATTTTGCTTCCTCCATGTGGAATTTCCTTCCATTTTCCCATAAGATGGAGTTGTCTTTTTTGCAATTCAAGTTTGATTTTAAAACTTTCTTTGCCTCTCTGGCCTTTGGGGCCATGGACAGCTGATTTATTATAGGGGCTGACAATTGGGGGGGGGGGGGGGAAGGTTGTGAGCTGTTGAATAGTATTAGCTGGTGTTTAATTGTGACTTTTCATATTTGTCATTTTATTGATTATATTATACACCTCTTTGTTGTGAGTTTTCAAAAAGCAGTTAAGAAAGTCACTATGTTATAAAATCTTATTTTTATGCAAAGGCCTTTCATAAAAATGTTCCCAGGGTTTACATGCATATAAGCACCTGTAGGGCCAAGGTCAATTGCACAGTTGGTTTTTCAAGGTGTTGATGCCCTAGGGCAAACCTTAAGCCTTATGCACCCCCTTGCTGTCAGACTCTATTGTTTAGCTTTGAATGTCTTGCTCTTTGCCACCACCACCCCAGAAGCTGATGCTCTAGGCAACTGCCTAGTTTGCCTAAAGATTGTGCTGGTTCAGACATTAGTCAAGATTAGGAGGTCAACTAGGGCAGCAGCTTCTGAGGGGCAGCAAAGATCTGCAGCATTCAAAGCAAAACAATAGATCCTGACAGCCACACAAACTTGAAGAGCCCTCAGCACATTATGCTCACATAACCCCTCTTCTCTCTGACTCCCTATGCGTTTCCGCATTCACTTCAAACTTCTACTGATTTATAGGTGTATTCATTCTGCAGCTCCTCGTTATCTTTCCTCCCTTATCACTCCTTTCACCCCTCCTCGGGAACTCCACTCCTCTGGCAGATCCCTTTTCTCTGTGTCCTTCTCTGCCACTGTCAACTCCAGATTTTGGTCATTCCGTTCTGCTGCTCTCAATATGCTTGGAACAAACTACCCAAGTTAGTATGCCAGGCTCCTTCTCTGGCCTTATTCAAATCCAGGCTAAAAACCCACCACTTCGAGGCTGCATTTGGATTCGAATCCCCTCATTCTCCTGCTTATTACCTATCTGTCTCTTACGATCGCCCTTGAATTATCCTAGAGCCCAGTTTTTGAGCGGTCTGTTTTGATTAGATTGTAAGCCCTGACCAGCAGGGACTGTCTCTTGTACATGTACAGTGCTGTGTACGCCTTTTAGCACTATACAAATGACAAATGGTAATAAATAGTAGCACTAAGAAATATTCAGTGACGGCGGCGGCTAACTGTTCTAATGCATCCAACTGCAGCTGCTGAAACTTAAACCCAGATATTCAATGACAGGGTCATATCCCGCCCCAGCATCGAATATCCGGGTTTCTCAGATTGGCAGGAAGCTAACTGGGCAGTGGTGATAATCAGCCAGCGCCCAATTAGCTTATATGGTGAAAGTTAGGCTTCCCTTTGCTGCCTTGCCATAGTCGGGCAGTGGCTTAATCTTGCCGCTGCCCGGTTATGGCTGGGTGTTGCCCCTGGACCACCCTGAAGCTAACCAGTTAACATCAGGGCATGCAATGGTTGCACCCAGGCATGTTCAGTGGCACTAAGTGCGTTAGTGCCGCTGAATATTCCAGATATAAGGATGAACACGGTTAGCAGGTCTGCAGTAGTAACGAGCAGTAGTAATAGTAGTAGTTGCTAACCAAGTTAGTCCCTTTGAATATCCCCCACGATGCCCATCTAGGCATTTTTACAGGACCGCTCTTGCAATGCTCATGAATGTTGAATTTAATTATTGAAACCTCTGGAGGGAGCGTAAGGCTGAAGGTTCGCCTAGGGCTCCAACACTCTTGCACTGGAGCTGTGTGCACATGAAGAAGGTGTGCGCTTTTATGCAATCCACATGTGCGTGTCTTCTAGGAAAGAGTTTGGGTGGAGTGTGGGCAGAGTTGTGACTAATGCATATTGTTTATAAAATGTGCATAAGTTTTGCTGACATTTAGCCCAGGGAGTTACGTTTCCATAGCTTTAATCTAGCCACAATTTCTTCTGGTTTACCCCTAATACATCTTTATAAAACAGGCTAGAAATAGGGGCTTTATTGCCTTATTATGAGATCACCCTCTAAATTAAATTAAACCATGCTTCTCAACCCAGTCCTTGGGGCACACCTAGGCCCGTCGGGTTATCAGGATTCCCACAATGAATATGCGTGAGATAAAGTTGCACGCACTGCCTTCATCATATGCAAATTTATCTCATGCATATTCACTGTGGGAATCTTGAAAACCCGAAGGACCTAGTTGTGCCCCCAAGACTGCGTTGAGAAGTACTGAGCTATACAGACCAACTAGTGGAAGACGCGCCAAGCTTGGAAAAATTAAAAATGAGGAAGGGGGGGGGGGGAATGCATTTTAAATGGTTTCTGGCTTGGCTTGCTCCTTTTCATAGTAACATAGTAAATGACGGCAGATAAAGACCAATAGGGTCCATCTAGTCTGCCCAGCAAGAAGGCCAGAGTAAGATGGCAGGAGTAGGTGCCACTCTGTGCAGGCCGCCCCCTCAGGCCACCTCTCCCCATGTCTTTGTTTAGGGGTGAACCCACCGCTCCATGCAGGAAACCCCTATTTGTTGAGAAGTTAGATGGTTCAGTTTATTTTGATTTTATTCTGTTGCTGTAAAGGGATCCACTGTGTCTGTCCCATGCCATTTTGAATTCTGTCACTGTATTTGCCCCCACCACTTCCATCGGGAGGGCATTCCAAGCATCCACCACCCTTTCAGTGAAAAAGTATTTCCTGACATTGCCTTTCAATTTATCCCCTTGCAGCTTCATGTTATGCCCTCTAGTTTTACAGCTTCCCCGTCTTTGGAAGAGGTTTGTTTGTTCATTATTTCTCCTTAAGTATTTAAAGGTCTGACTCATATCTCCCCTGTCCCTCCTCTCCTCCAAAGTGTAGATATTTAGGTCTTCAAGTCTCTTCTCATAAGGCTTCTGACACAGGCTCCACATCATTTTGGTCGCCTTCCTCTGAACAGTTTCCAGTCTTTTTACATCCTTTGCAAGATACGGTCTCCAAAACTGAACACAGTATTCCAAGTGAGGCCTCACCAGTGACTTATACCTTGCCACCCACCCACTCCCCGGACCTTGAGGGTTAAGGGAGGGGCTGGCCTTGAATGCCCTTGAGGGTTAAGGTTGTAGTTGTGTAGGTGCTCAAGTAGTAAGGCAAGGCAAAGAAAATTTCTTTTGTGAGGTTTATTTCTCCCGCTCCGGAGTTCAAATGCAGTAGACATAAATGAAATAATGTAGCACAAAACAAGGCTGAGAAACTTAACTAAACAAGGCTTTTTACTGCTTGGCTAAATGTCCATTACTGATCACATTCGGTTGTCATGTGACCTCCTTTCAGTAACGTAACAGAAAACTCTGGTAACAGCAATGCTCCTGAATTGCACAGAATATGCTTTCACTTATTCTCTTCAGATAAGCTTCTTTAGCATAGCAATCAGTAAGGTAACTTTGCTATATTCTTTCATATAACATTGGCAAGCATATCACTTAAAATGTCCTTTTGAATCACACATGTAGAGCAGTCCATCGGGACTTCCTGCTCTGTAGACGGCAGAGAAATTAAGGGCATTTCTTCCTCACAGCTGCTCATAGGCTTTGCTACGTCATGAGGAGAAACTGCTCTACTTTTAAGGAACTCCCCGAATTCAGTGAGAAGTAATTCAGCCTGTGTATTTTCTGAGCTAGGCTGAGAATATCCTCCTTCAGGTAAATGCTTGTTTAATGTTCTTATCTCTTGGCAATTATCAGTGCTTTTACTTGGACAACAGTTCAGCGTGTAAGCCTTTCCCTTCCCCCACCTATCTCCAAATAAAAGTGCAGGGTAAAACGCTTCAGCTGTGCTTGGAGAGTCTCTCAGAGTGTTAAAAGGAAAACAGTCAGGCTTCTCTTCGCTTAACCAATTACTATCAAACTTTCTGCCTTTGTTCTGTCTTTCACAATTAAAATTCACTCTTTCTGGCTTCCCACTATTAAGCTTGCTAGCCGTCCCAAACCCACCAGATACCTTGTGCTGGGGCTTCTTCCAGGGTAATTCTTTCTCCCTCTGCCTCCTGTTCCAAGGTTCTGCTTGGTCCTTTAAACTCCTGAGCTGTAGCCTTGGGTCTCTCAGTGCCTTTGAATTCTTCTGGTAACAGAAGTCTTTCTCTGCCTGAGTCTCCCAGGTTCTGTCTGCTCCTTCGTGGATCACAGTTGCTTAGTGGTTCTCTCTCCAATGGTTACTGTTCCTCTGACCTGTCCTCGTCCAGGTGCTTGTGTCCTGACTCCTCCTCTCCATCTTGCTCCTGGTGCTCGTGCTCATCTAACTGTTTCTGTTTCTCAGTTCTTAACAAGCTGGCTGAGTACTGCACTGCCTGCCTCCTGCTTGGGCGTGCCCAATCAGGGACTTGGCTTCTCTCCTGCCTTGAGGTGAGGTGTGGTTCCTGATTAGCTCTGTGTTTTTTTCTCTCAGAAGAGAAAATCCTGCATTCCCTTGCAGTACCGGTTCTCTCCACCGGATCACTATCAGTTTCCATTGCTTCATAAGAGTCTCCTACGTCACAACCTTTAAGGTAAAACAATGGCTTCCTTAGGGGAAACATCTGAGTTGGATTTTACGTTCGAGACAGTGGGCTCATGCTTAGGGATAAGTTCAGGAAGGGGGTCCCATGTTTTGACATTACATTCGCACAAGCCTCACACCCACAACCTGGCACCGTCCCTTCCCTTCTTCCACAGACAAGAAAACAGAGAAGATTCTGCACCTTGGGACATATGACATGTAAATGAAGCACTAGATAAATTCACTTTAGTTCCACAGCTAACCATGCCATAGAGAGTCTCTCCTGACCTAACATTAGCTTTTTTATTTTAGATTGGGAGGAAATTTGATAGGTACAGTCCTCCTAGTTTGACCAAGGTCCAAATGGTTTCATATTTGTAGTGCGTGGACTGGCACGGAAATATTTCATCAGTCCTCATTCTCAATCCAAAGAACAAGAACGGACTGTCCTCAGCTCATGGTGCACTGCAGACACACAGAGCGCAGGTACGGAAGGGACACCAGTGTCATCACTGGGCTTCACCAAGCCCAACCAAGAGCAAGTGTTTTTGTGTGGGGGGAGGGACACCTGGTCTGAGAGTCACAAAGGGTACAATTGTAGCTTGGTGCTATTCACGTCTTACATTTGATCTTTGTCAAAAATTGTGAGAAGTGAACATAGTGTAATAGAATACTGTAATTATTTCTCTGTTCATGTAAAAAGTACTTGTTCTCAGCAGACTAAGCTGGAAGAGATAGATCTGGGAAAGCAGAGACACCCGAAGAGAATCATTCACTTTGTGAGTGGGGAAACCATGGAAGAATACAGCACAGAGGAAGAAGAGGAAGACAATAAACAGAAGGAAACACAGAATGTGGACACAGTAAGCACAAATATCCTCAGGCCATCGGGCACTTAATGTATTGACAAAGTGACACATGAGCTGCAATTTCCTGTCACTTACGTAAATTCATAATTGTACTATAGGACCATAGGTGTCTTGTTACTCATTCTTTTTACTAGTTTTCGCTAACTTCTAGAGCTGATCTCATTAGCACCAATCCTGTAATCATGCTGATGGGTTTAGTTAGGACCTTGTCACTTTTTACCTATGCAGATTGACACAGGCAAAGCACAGTCCAGATAACAGACAGAAATGGTTAAACAAACTGAGCAGCCCATAGACCCTTTGGGGGGTCATTCCAATCTTCATTTAGCGGTTCTGGACATCCGATCCAGACGTCCAGACCCGCTAAGTGTCTGGATTGCACTGGCAACCACAGAGCTTACCACACATCTAGCTGACTTGAGCGGGGAGCTCTGTTGGTGGGTGGGAGGGGGTGGACCGGGGAAGGAGCGAGGGCAGGCGCTGGGCGGGGATGTGACCCTGGACATACAGGGACGATTCTGAGGTTAGAGCCAGTTGAAATCAAAGAGGTGAGGGGGTTCAGGGGGTTCCCTGCAACCCAACCCTGGCCATGGAGGGCCAGATCCGGGGTTGGGCTGTGGGGAAAGAAGTTTATTTTCTGCAGCAGGGATCGTGGCTCCTGAATGGAACCACGGAACCACGGTGATGGGAGCCTGGCTGAGTTAGCTGGGTATGAGGCTGGGCATGAGGCTGATCAGAATCAGGGTCTAGCCTGCACGTCCAGGCCTTTAGATCTAATTCTGATCCCATGGGCATGTCTAGCCTCCATGGGATCAGAATTTGGTGCTACTACTGCACGCCCCAATTCTGACCGGCTGTACAGGGGCAGGAAGTGCAAAATGGAATTGGCCTTCACATCAGCTTTCATCTTCAAATCAAGAGGAGGTTGCGAGGGGTCCTGATCAGTATCTTGCTGGTCAGTGTCACAGAGCTGCCAGCTGCCCTTATTTCGGGAAGCTTTTTGGGATAGGTAAGAAGATAGAACATATTAAAGAATTATTCTTAGGATAATAGGTAAGAAGATAGAACATATTAAAGAATTATTCTTAGGATAGTTCCCCCTTAACACTGACTTGGTGGAATAGACTAGATGCTATTAAAATGATGGTAGCTCCCAAAATTTTGTATTTAAGTATGCTCCCTTTACCAGTTCCATATAATGTTTCATTAAAGAAGAACATTTGCTTACTAAACTTTTATCGAATGGTAAGCCTTCTGAGATCTCCCTACAGAAACTAAAAGTAGTTAAACTGAATGGTATTGTGAATGTCCCTGATCTCAGCTTACACCATCAGGTTCCCCCTGGTTAGATATATAGAAGATGCAGGCCGAGCTGGTTCCTCTGTGGGGGTTGGTGGGAATGCAGCTTCCTTCCTTTTTAAAATCTAACCCTTGCCCATCAGTGGATGTACCTTGAGCAGGACTATTCAAATTTTCCTTATGATAAAACCTCATCAGTAGGGCCAACTGGCAAGAAAGGGGTTTGAGGTGTTCAGAGGACATGGTAAAGGGATCGTATGGACTCGCCTTTGCAACAGCCTCCACTAGATCCCACTTCCCACATAGGATGGATGCAGATGATTCACATTATTGCCATTCTCCATTTGAGTTTGACGCCTTATCACAATCCCCTGATTTTTTTTTTAATTTATGAATTCCAGTAAGTTTACTATCAAGATATCTTATACAAAAAAAAGGAGATTCACCACATCATTATTCAAAAAGAAAATATTCAACAAAGAAAAAGAACACATTCTAGGGATCTCCTACAAGCCCAGCATTATTAGGAGGGATGGACTCAGAAAATCAAATAATCAAGCAATCAGCTGGGATAGTGCTGGACTGATGGTTATAAAACTAAAACATGGACTATGTTACTTACACATGGGGTATTGGGGGAGATGTTACCAACCTAGAACTTATAATCAACTTGTTGGATGAAAAGATACATATTTAACAGACTTATAGGTAATTAAACATTTACGAGGGAATTTCAAATAAAATAGGGCACCCAGCTGCAGTACTCCTGGCCTCAACAAGAGAAACTACTGCCGTCTCTTGGAGAATAAAATGAAGGAGATTATAATGCCTCTGTCTCACTCCATGGTGTGACCACATCTTGAATATTGTGTGCAATTCTGGTCCCATATCTTAAGAAGGATATAGCAAAATTAGAAACATGACGGCAGAAAAAGACCACGTGGCCTATCTAGTCTAGTCTGTCTAGAGAAGAGCGACAAACATGGTAAAGGGGATGGAAGGATATCCCTATGAGGAAAGGCTTAAAAGATTAGGGTTCTTCAACTTGGAAAAGAGACAGCTGAGGAGAGATATGAAAGAGGTCTATAAAATAATGAATGGAGTGGAACGGGTAAACATAGATCGATTGTTTACATCATCAAAAAGTAGAAAGACTAGGAGATGCACAATGAAGTTACAATGTAGCTCATTTAAGACTAATTAGAGAAAATAGTTCTTCACTCAATGTGTAATCAGATTCTGGAATTTGTTACCGGAGGATGTAATAAAAGTTGTTAGTGTGCTGGATTTGAAAAAGGAATGGACAAGTTTCTGGAGGAAAAGTTCATAAACCATTATTAAAGAGGACTGTGGAAATCCACTGCTTACCCATGGGACAAACAGAATGGAATTTGTGTACCTTTTGGAAACCTGACAGGTACTTGTGACCTGGATTGATCACTACTAGAAATAGGATACTGGGCTTGATGGACTATTGGTGTGACCCAGTATGGCATATCTTATATTCTTATGTTCTCTTTTGAGTTTCCCTCTCTAGGTCAGGAAATAGAGATATAGAGAAACAATAAAACATTACAGATCTCTTCTTGAAACACATTCTGAGAATCCAATCTCATTCAATAGTTAAAGCTTTAAAAGAGAAGCGCCGACAGGCGCTCCCGCGCCTGAGGGCCTCACCAGAGGGCCCTTTGGTGTGGCCCTTAGGCGTCGGTCCTCTAGAACAGCCACACAACGTGCTACCCAGCTGGCTAGACCTTCCGGATGCAGCTGTCCGCCACACAACGAACTGACCATCTCCCCAGGCAGACTCTGCTTTAAAAGTGTGAAGCGTCATCGGCTACTATCAGGGACGCCCTCCAGCTCTCCAGTCAACTACCTTACTCCCAGAGACACTCAGCAGTCCTTCATCCTATCTCATGTGTGAACTGCAATCCAGCCCTCCATCCCCTGCCTCTCTACCAGAGCCGCTTTGCAGCCCTCCACCCTCTCTGATGAGCATGGACGTGACCCAACTATTCACCTAAAAGAGGTAACTTCAGCTATGCCTCTCTGTATTGAATATCTCACATATATCACTAGTTACATTATTGAATTTATATAAGTTACCAATTCCTGCAACACTGTCTACACTTTGTAACTGTTACCAATCTCATATATATTACTAGATACATTTTGAAGTTGTATAACTGTTACCAATCCTGCAACACTGTTTACCCTCTCCCACTCCTTGGTTAAAACATCACAATCCACCTCTTAAGTAATTGCCTCTCCCAGAATACCTCAAAATGCACCCTATTCTATCCTTAATCCTTGTCCTCCTTACCTCCTGGGCCACCAACTTCTCACAAGCACTCATCCACCACTCCAACCATATCCCAATCCTCCTCAACCACTGCAGAAGACCATCTGGAAATCACCAACATCCTTTTACAAGACCCAACACCATTCACTCACATCTTCTACACATCCCTCTTCAGAGCCTTAAGAAGACTCAAACAGAAAAACTCAACAATCAACGCTTACTGAAATGCGCCCTAATAAATGCTAGATCGATTCGTTCAAAATGGCCTGCTATCACCGACCTGATAACCCTCAACAACCTTGACATCCTAATGATAACTGAATCATGGCTATCCGACTGCGATAATGCCCTAGTCAACCAGATGACACCATCTGGGTACTCGATATTTGCCTGCCATAGGTCCCACCAGAGGGGTGGCGGCACACTCATCATTACTAAATCTGAACTCCACTTCTCCCTGATCAACTCCATCAGCTCTACCTACTTGGACATATTCTCCATTTCAAATGAACATTGCTCAATTAACCTCCTATACAGAGCACCATCTCCATCACCAGATGATTTATCGTCAATAATCAACCTAGCCTGTAACCCTCATAACACACGCTCCCCAACCTGGCTGATTGGAGACTTTAATCTGCCCTCCCTACAAGATATGCATTTGTCTGCCTTTCTTGAAGCAATGAATGAGCTGGGTTATATGCAACTCGTTGAGGAACCAACTCATAGCAAGGGTGGCAAACTTGACTTGATCTTCGCCCCCCAGACTGCTACCAAACCCACCCAGAACATGTTGCTCTCCATAACACCTATACCTTGGTCTGATCATCACCTACTCCTATTCAACATACCCGCCAGTGACCTCTGTAATATTAGGGGGGGGGGTGGGGGTGGGGGGGGGTGGGGGTGGGGGGGGGGTGTATGGACCCATAGGCAGATTATGTACCACCACACAACCCACCCGCTGGGGCTCAGGGTGGGAAACAGGATCACCCACCAATAGATCCACAGTCTACCTCCTTGCAATGGCAGCAGTAGAGGGGACCAGCAACCCCAGTCCTGCTGGGGAACAGACAGAGCGGTACACATCCATAATGCAATAGCAATAACAGCAGGCCTGGAAATGCTCAGCTGCCCCCCACCATTATCTGACATTCTCCAGCAGCAAGCCTCCAGCCACAGCACCCTGCAAGGTGTTCCAGCAAGATACATACTAGCTGCAGACAGTCCACCAGCTAGTCCATAGTGCATGGTCCTGGAGGAGATGCATGTACCCAGAACAGGGATGTCAGCATACACACCAAGCAGATAAGTCAGTGATCAGGCCCCAAAAGAAAACCCATAAATATCACATGAGAGAAATGCTATATAGCACTATGGGGGAACCTAGCCATGCCATGGTCACTGCTCAGTCAGGGTGAGAGTGACCTCCCAGCAGGACATGCTATGGCCACCCTGTCCATGCAGGTGGTGGCCAGGCACTACAATGTCCGAGCCATTCCCTATGCCATGTGCAGATGCATCCAGGCCATGCCACCCTATCCAAGCTATTCCCACAGTACCTTGCTCCTCATTATGCACATTGGCAGGCCAATACTGGCAACAGTGCTAGCAGTGTGGGCTGTGGAGGGTGTTGGCAGCCACCACACACTGGATAGACAGACACACACTCCCCATACCTATGCCAGCATTGTGCAACTATAGAGGTGTTGGGCAGCCCAGGCCACCACACCAGTCCTGGGCACAGTGCAGGCATAGCTATGGTACGCAATACTGTAGGAGTCACTCCCCAGGTTGGTAAACACTGTCAGACACAAGACCTGTAGCACACTCCACAGACATCAGAAAGGTTGCTATGATGCAGCTCACTCAGAAAAGTATACTTAACCTAGGAATTGATTGCTATCTGCCAGTACTCATAGCAACTATTTGATAGATGTGTACCATATTCCCCGGTTTAGGGTGGCATTACTAAGGTATGCAAGTGCTAGTATTGGGAGATGCACGCAGAGCCCAAAGTCCTGCCTCTCCAGGAGACTTTGGCTAATGGGGCCTGTGGGTGCGGGTGTGTCTGCCCTTGTTGGCTGCTGCTTTACGGCAGAGGTTCCCAACTCCAGTCCTGCGGTGCCAAACACTGTTCGGGTTTTCATGCTGTCCCTCATGAATATGCATGAGATACATCTGCATACCATGGGGGTGGCGCATAGAAATGCAGCACAGGCATCTTTATCAGAGGCAGCATGGATCCGGAATGGTGTTTGGCCCTCCAGGACTGTATTTGGGAGGCTCTGCTCTAGGTAATGTGCATGTTTATGGTGTCTGTGCTCTGTAGGGTAAAATGTAGGTGTCTTGGGCATGTTTACGTCATCTGCAATAAAGGTGCTGTCTGTATTAGCACGTTGTAGTAGTGGGTAAAATATGGGAACTGGGTTGGCGGGAACCACAGCTGGGGCTTGAACCTGTGACCCTCTGCTTCTGAATACACTGGTTTTGTGCACTGCACCACCTTGTTGTCACAGAGTCAGTACATTCCTTGGTGATACCATGACTGTTTGTCAGACAGGGCCCATCTGTTGCAGTACACGGCACCCACCTACACAGGGCTAGGCCACGGTCTGCTCTGGGCAGCTGCCACTGCCCCCTCCACCACCAGTATCCCTCAGCCACCATGCTGACATGCCCTTCTGCTGGTGGTGCTGGTGGTACGCAGTCTCAGGCCATCCAGTGTTCAGGTAGGTGGCTGCCTATGGTGCGTGTTCTGGGGTAGGAGTGCCTGCATAGGTGTCCTCGCTTCCCCTCAGCACCGCCTGCCAATTTTCCGTGCCCTTGGGGGTAGCTGCTGGGTACTATCCCCTGTGACACTGTGGGAAACACAGTCATGCCCATGTTGGGCCTTCAGCAGTTGCTGTCTGGCTGCTCTGCTGCTTCAGCATTCGTATGGGCCACCTAGGCATCGCCCTAGTCCGCACTGTGGCCCAGCTGCACCACAGCATGTGCCGCCTGCGGCACTCTGTATCCCCTTCTCCGGCATATGTCCAGTTGCCGTTCCGACATGCCCGCCCTGATGTTGCGGGACATGTGCTCGCATAGGAACCCTGTCCGATGGTGGGGAAAACCCTGAGCAGCGCTATTTCACTGTGGGCCCATTCACCTTGTATGGGGACGGATTATAGACCGTTCCACGATTTATATCTGTTCTATGGAGCTTACTCATGGGGGGAGGTGTTGATGTTTCTCATTGATACCACTATTGGCCAGCTTGGTTATGGTTTTTTTCCAGTTTGTTGGGGTCATTTTCAGTGTTTATGTGCCCTTTTGTTCTGTGCACATGTATCACACTTATCACGTTTTTTAGGTTTCCCTGCCTGGGCTGTACATTGCTGACACTGAAATGGTTTCTCTCCCCTGTAATGTGCATTTAACGGCAGGTTTTCATTTGCGTTGGAATTGAGCTCTTCAGATCAGCGCGTTAGTGTGAAGGGAGCCTCTCCCCACCCACTCTCCGCCCATTGACCCCTTCTCTCTGCCCTCTCTCCACCTTCTGCGGTGTTTTACCGCGCCGCGGGGCATTACGATCGTTAGCGCATCATAACGCGCGTTATGTAATGTTAACGATTGTAAGCGCAGCATAACGCGCATTATGCTGCGCTTACAATCGTTAACGTTACATATCTCGCGTTATTCACGATTACCGCAGTTTAGTAAACATACCCCATAGTCTTAAAATGGACTTGCACCTTAATGTAAAGAAGACAAAGATCATGACAATTGGCAAAATCAATAAGTGCATTGTTGATAGAGAAGAAATTGAAATAGTGGACAACTTCAACCTACTTGGATCAACTATCAATAAAGTAGCAACAAGCAGTCAAGAAATCAGACAACACATTGCTCTTAGCCAAATGGCTATGAAGGACCTAGACAAGATTCTCAAGAGCAGAGATGTCTCTCTCCATACAAAGATTCGACTTGTTCAAGCCATGGCATTTTCAATAACGTCATATTGATGCAAAAGTTGGACAGTGAAAAAGACAGGAAGAAAATTGATGCCTTTGAATTATGGTGCTGGCGATGAATACTGTGTATACCATGGACTGCTTGAAGAACAAACCAGTCAGTACTAGAGGAGATCAAGCTTTCTTTAGAAGCTCAGATGACAAGACTTCGATTGTCATACTTTGGACACATCATAAGAAGAGAGAGATCACTAGAGAAAGACATCATGCTTGGCAAGGTAGAAGGTCAACCCAAAAGAGGAAGGCCAGTAATGAGATGAATCGATACAATAACAGCAGCTACAGGTGCCAGTCTGTCAACAATGAGCTACCTGACTGAAGACCAAACACAGTTTAGGACAACTATCCAGAGGGTCGCCATGAGTCGACACTGACTCGGCGGCACTTAACAACAGTACCTCTCTCTCTGACCTCTTTCGAAATGAAAGACAGAAAATAGTGCTCTGCTTGTGCTTTCTTTCACTTTCATCAGTCATGGGATTTGGGAAATATGACTCAGGGATAGACTTGTTTAGCTGCTTGTCAAAAGGATTGAAACATGACTGAAGTGATGTGTGCTCATGTCTTCTCCCCCTCCCAATGTGACTCGCTTGCAGGGGCGGCCCAAGGGGGATGCGGGGCCATGTGCAGAGATTCATTGTGGGGCCTCATTTGCATAATGAGCCTAATTTGTATAAATATTTGTATAATATTAACATGAGCTTTTAGTAAACATGCCTCTTAATGAGTGTCTGTATAAAGAAAGACTACCAGATTTCTAAATTACTATATTCCAGTGCCAACCGCCAGGCCCATTAGGAAGTACTATAAACACTGAGCATTTAGAACCCATAGCAAACCCGCCATATCATAACAGCACTACCAGGATTCACAAAGCACCAAACCCTACCTATCAAAAAGGCAACTCTGCAAATATTAAACCAATACATCTCAGAGAATATCAATACATCTCACTGGAGGAAAGAGAACAAGTGGGACTGTCAAATAGAAACTACATGAGCAGAATACCTCAGCTTGGTTACACATGCAGAACATGCACCATCACCATACAAAGAACAAGGGATCCCAATTTGGAAATAGGAAGATAATAATTAAATTGTAACCCCAAAAGCCAAACATGAAATGTAGAACAACACTGGAAAAATAAAACTATAAATTAATTTCCTCTTGCACTAAATAAAAACGCAAAGATGATAGCGATTCACATTTCCCAGACCTGACATATTCCAGTTAATAAATTCAAAATAAAAAGTATTTTTCTATCTTTTGTTGTTTGTGCATTTTATTTTTCAGTTGCAATTGCTCCAGACACTTTCTTCTGGTTTCCTGGGGTCTTCTACTAACTCTCCATTGTCTGCTGTCCATTTGTCCTTTCTTCTCTCTTCTAGATTATTTCCATTCTCTCTCTACATCTGCTTTAGCATACTGATCTTCCTCTTTTGCTCTTTCCCCCATTTCTTTCTTTATTCCTTTATCATCACCTCAAATTTCACCCTTCCATTCTCAATCCCCACTTACTCTCTCAATAACTGGCCAATTGTAGATTTTTCTTCCCTCCCACACTAAGGGGTATGTTTACTAAACTGCGTTAGTGCAATTTGCGTTAGGAGCCGCGTTAGTGGAAGGAAAGCCAAAAAAGGACATGGGCGGTACATCGTAACCGATAACGTGCAGTTGCGTGCGGTATTGCGTGCCGCGCAGCAACGATTGCTACAGCATGCGCGCAAGCTTAAGACAGTGCGCAGACACACAAATACAGAAACAGAGCTGTAGCACAATGGTTACTACACAGACTGATGGTACAAGGGTCATGGGTTCGATTTCTCAGTGTGCCTAATGAATAAGGCTGGCTGAGGCATCATGTGTAACCCTTTGAAGGCCTACTATAATATTTTAATCCACATTCTGCAGCCAGGTTAATGTTTGCACATGTCAGGAAAATTGTACTCGTCGTACCCAATATGTTCCAATAGTGACGTTCCCTCTGGCATGGTCATGTATTATATACCATTTGACAGGAATATATAGGCAGAAGATGAGATCCCGAAAGTACTGAGCTTGGCCTGGAAAGGGTTAAGTAGTGGGCTGTGAGGAAGTTTAGGTGTACCTGAATAGTGCTGCCAGCAAACACACCCTCACAGTGGCGTAACCTAAGGTGCCACATAAGGCACCCTAGAGGGCACTCCATAGGGCACATTATAAAGTGCGCTGTCTGCCAAGGCACCCTATAATGTCCCCTATAGGACATCATATAAGGCACCTTATAAGGCGCTTTATAGGGCGCCGTATAAAGCGCCCTATGAGCCACCCTAAGGGGACAGTACCCTGAGGGTGGTACTGCTGGCAGAACTAATATACACTAAAAATAGACAATACCTAAGACAGCCCTATTGATGAACCCCACTGTGGGTTCTGAACCCATGTCCTCTGGCTCCACAGGCAGTGAAGTAACCAGTGGGCTAGAGCTGCTAACAAACAACTGGCTGGCTACAGGAGGACTGCACGGCACCACACCCACATTCTGCTGTGGTTACCAGGATAGGGGTAACCCACCCGTACCCATGATGCACTGCACATGCAAATCAGCAGTCAAGAGATGGGCACAAGATCGGGTATACACCCCCACAGCACCTCGGCCTTGTAGGGGGAACAGACCGTGTGTGGCACTGCCACAGAGTAGCCACAGACAGTCACATTGTGCGGGTACAGTGCCCACCCTGAGGTTGAGGTGGGGCGCCCAGCACCAGGTCCACAGCACCTTTCATGGCTGAAATACGCCATGCTGCAGGTCCCCATCAGTGTGTGATAGGTAGGTCCGTTAGACACACCTAGGATACAGCTGTGTCCTGCTGTATGTCCCGGTCACATCTAGTCCCTATGGGCGCTGTTGCACCCAGACCAGTGCATATCCTGTGTTGGTGCCATCGTTACCTGCTGTAGGTGAAGGGGGAGTGGTGTATGGACCCATAGGCAGATTATGTACCACCACACAACCCACCCTCTGGGGCTCAGGGTGGGAAACAGGATCACCCACCAATAGATCCACAGTCTACCTCCCTGCAATGGCAGCAGTAGAGGGGACCAGCAACAAACAGTCCTGCTGGGGAACAGACAGAGCGGCACACATCCATAACGCAATAGCGGACAGATGGTAGGCCTGGAACTGCTTAGCTGCCCCCCACCATTATCTGACATTCTCCAGCAACAAGCCTCCAGCCGCTGCACCCTGCAAGGTGTTCCAGCAAAACAGCATATTAGGTGCAGACAGTCCGCCAGCTAATCCATAGTGCATGGTCCTGGAGGAGATGCATGTACCCGGAACAGGGATGTCAGTATACACACCAAACAGATAAGTCAGTGATTGGGCCCCAAAAGGAAACCCATATATATCACATGAGAGAAATGCTATATAGCACTATGGGGGAACTTAGCCATGCCGTGGTCACTGCTCAGTCAGGGTGAGAGTGACCTCCCAGCAGGACATGCTGTGGCCACTCTGTCCGTGCAGGTGGTACTGGGCACTACAATGTCCGAGCTATTGCCCTATGCCCTGCGCAGATGCAGCAAGGCCAGGCCACCCTATCCAGGCTATTCCCACAGTACCTTGCTCCTCATTATGCACATTGGCAGGCCAATACTGGGAACAGTGCTAGCAGTGTGGGCTGTGGAGGGTGTTAGAAGCCACCACACACTGGATAGACAGACACACTCTCCCCACACCTATGCCAGCATTGTGCAACTATAGAGGTGTTGGGCAGCCCAGGCCACCACACCAGTCCTGGGCACAGTGCAGGGATGGCTATGGTACGCAATACTGTAGGAGTCACTCCCCAGGTTGGTAAACACTGTCAGACACAGGACCTGTAGCACACTCCATAGACATCAGAAAGGTTGCTATGATGCAGCTCACTCAGGAAATTGTACTTAACCTAGGAATTGCTATCTGCCAGTAATCATAGCAACTATTTGATAGATGTGTACCATATTCCCAGGTTTAGGGTGGCATTACTACGGTATGCATGTGCTAGTATTGGGAGATGCACGCAGAGCCCAAAGTCCTGCCTCTCCAGGAGGCTGTGGATAATGGGGCCTGTGGGTGTGGGTGTGTCTGCCCCTGTTGGCTGCTGCTTTATGGCAGAGGTTGCCAACTCCATTCCTGCGGTGCCAAACACTGTCCGGGTTTTCATGCTGTCCCTCATGAATATGCATGAGATACATCTGCATACCATGGGGGTGGCGCATAGAAATGCAGCACAGGCATCTTCATCAGAGGCAGCATGGAACCAGAATGGTGTTTGGCCCTCCAGGACTGCATTTGGGAGGCTCTGCTCTAGGTAATGTGCATGTTTATGGTGTCTGTGCTCCGTAGGGTAAAATGTGGGTGTTTTGGGCATGTGTACGTCATTTGCAAGAACGGTTCTGTCTGTATTAGCACGTTATAGTAGTGGGTAAAATATGAGGACTGGGTTGGCGGAAACCACAGCTGGGACTTGAACCTGTGACCTTCTGCTTTTGAATACACTGGTTCTGTGCACTGCACCACCATGTTCTCACAGAGATGGTTTATTCCCTGGTGCTACCATGACTGTTGGTCAGACAGGGCCTGTCTGCTGCAGTGCACGGCACCCACCTACACAGGGCTAGGCCACGGTCTTCTGTGGGCAGCTGCCACTGCCCCCTCCACCACCAGTATCCCTCAGCCACCATGCTGATATGCCCTTCTGCTGGTGGAGCTGGTGGTGCGCAGTCCCAGGCCATCCAGTGTTCAGGTAGGCGGCTGCCTATGGTGCGGGTTCTGGGGTAGGGGTTCCTGCATAGCTGTCCACGCTTTCCCCCAGCACCACTTGCCAATGTTCCGTGCCATTGGGGGTACCTGCTGGGTACTATTCCCTGTGACACTGTGGGAAGCACACTCTTGCCCATGTTGGGCCCTCAGCAGTTGCTGTCTGGCTGCTCTACTGTTTCAGCATTCCTATGGGCCAGCTAGGCATCACCCTAGTCCACACTGTGGCCCAGCTGCACCACAGCATGTGCCGCCTGCAGCCCTCTGTATCCCCTTTTCCAGCATCTGCCCGGTTGCCCGTTCCGACATGCCCGCCCTGATGTTGCGGGACATATGCACGCCATAGGAACCCTGTTCGATGGTGGGGAAATCCCTGAGCAGCGCTATTTCACTGTGGGCCCATGCACCTTGTATGGGGACGGAGTATGGACCCTTCCACGAATTATATCTGTTCTATGGAGCTTACTCGGGGGGGGGGGGGGGTTGATGTTTCTCATTGCTACCACTATTGGCCAGCTTGGTTGTTGTTTTTTTCCAGTTTGTTGGGGTCATTTTCAGTGTTTCTGTGCCCTTTTGTTCTTTGCACCTGTATCACACTTATTACCTTTTTTTGGTTTCCCTGCCTAGGCTGTACATTGCTGACACGGAAATGGTTTCTCTCCCCTTTAAAGTGCTTTTACCGGTAGGTTTTCATTCGCGTTGGAATTCAGCTCTGAAATTCAGCGCGTTGGTGTGAAGGGAGCCTCTCCCCACCCACTCTCCGCCCATTGACCCCTTCTCTCCGCCCTCTCTCCACCTTCTGCGGTGTTTTACCGCGCCGCAGAGCATTACGCTCGTTAGCGCGCGCTATAGCGCGTTTATGATCATTAATGCGCTATAGCGCATGCTATAGTGTGCTAACGATCGTTAACATTGTACAACGCGCATTATTCACGTTTACCGCAGTTTAGTAAACATACCCCTAAATATCTTTTCCCCTCTCCATCCTCATTCCCCATCGCCATCCCCTTCTAGTCTTACCCCAAAATCGGCTTCCTTCTAGTTCTAGATCCACCCAGCATCTGCTCCCTTCTAGTCCCATTCTCCCATGCCCCCACATCAACCCATTTCCAGTCCTAGCCCCCTATATGCTCCTTTCCAGTCCCATTCCAGCCCCTCATCAGCCCATTTCCAGCCCTATTCCAGCTCCCGTCAGCCCATTTCCAGTCCTATTCCAGCCCCACAGCCCATTTCCAGTCCTATTCCAGGCCCCATCAGCCCATTTCCAGTCCTATTCCAGCCCCCATCAGCCCATTTCCAGTCATATTCTCCCATCAGCCATTTCCAGTTCTATTCCAGTCCATCAGCCCATTTCCAGTCCAAGCTCCCCCATCAGCCCATTTCCAGTCCAAGTTCCCCATCAGCCATTTCTAGTCCAATTCCAGCTCCCCATCAGCCCATTTCCAGTCCTAGCCCCCCATATGCTCCTTTCCAGTCCCATTCCAGCCCCCCATCAGCCCATTTCCAGCTCTATTCCAGCTCCCTTCAGCCCATTTCCAGTCCTCTTCCAGTCCCTTCAGCCCATTTCCAGTCCTATTCCAGGCCCCATCAGCCCATTTCCAGTCCTATTCCAGCCCCCATCAGCCCATTTCCAGTCATATTCTCCCATCAGCTATTTCCAGTTCTATTCCAGCCCATCAGCCCATTTCCAGTCCAAGCTCCCCCATCAGCCCATTTCCAGTCCAAGTTCCCCATCAGCCATTTCTAGTCCAATTCCTGCTCCCCATCAGCCCATTTGCAGTCTTAGTCCTCCCCATCAGCCCATTTCCAGTCCAAGCTCCCCCCCATCAGCCCATTTCCAGTCCAAGCTTCCCCCGCCCCATCAGTCCATTTCCAGTCCCAGTTTACTCTTCCATCAGCTCATTTCCAATCCTAGCCCCCTCCATCACAACTTATTTTCAGTCCCAGCTTACCCTCCCATTACAGCCCATTTCCAATTCTAGCTCCCCCTCCCCCGCCCGCCTGCTAGCCAGCCAAAGAGCCTTGCGGCCATCTAAGGGGCTTCAGAGGGAGCCAAGGAAGCCCGCGTGAGGCCCCGGCACCCTCTGCACTGCCGCCAGCATGAAGAGTGTTTTCCCTCACGCTGGCTGCTGGAAAAGGTTAAAGGACACTCTTCACACTGGTGGCTGTGCAGAGGGAGCCGGGGCCTCATGCAGGCTTCCCTGGCTCCCTCTGAAGCCGTCCATTTGTGCAAAAATGAAGTTCACGTGGAGCACCCTGAAGCACAGGGCCCTGTGCGAACAACATTCTCGCACAATGGATGGGCCGGCACCGCTCTCCATAGACTGTACCTTTGTTATATGATGCTGAAAGATGAACCCCCATCTCCTCAAGTTGGAAGGCACTCAATGGGCTACAATAATGGAAGTTTTGGATGCTACTTTATCAAGTTAGCCACCTAATTGAAGACAGAACACAATTTAGGACAATTATCCATAGGCTGAACTGCAATTACACCAAAAATGAATGTACACAAAGGAAAATCACATTTAAAGCTGACCACTCCTATTTTTCTTTAAAATACTGAACTGTGAAGGAGTGAGAGGTTCCCATAGGCTTTTCTGAGGTGGAAAGAATCTTAGGGGTATGTTTACTAAACCGCGCTACTGTGCGGGGCGCACTTGAGCGTGCGCTAAGGTACCTTAGCGCACGCTAATGATGCGTTTTTGTGCCCCGCACACGTGCGCGCAGCACTAATGGGCCCGCTCATGTGCGCGTCGCGCAAATGAGTGATAGAGGCGTGGAAAGGCTCCCGGAGGGCGGAGGAAGGCTCCCCAGGGGCGAAGAGACGGGGTCAATGGGAGGAGAGTGGGAGGGGAGAGGCTCCCCGCACAGGAGCGGGGCTGCAATTCGATCAAAAAAATACCGCGAGTGAAAACCTCGCGGTAGAGCCGATTTAAAGGGAAGAGAAACCATTTCTGTCAGCAATGTACAGCAAAACCAGGGAAACCTACAAAACGTGAGCAGTGTGATACATGTGCACAGAACAATATAGCAAATAAACATTTAAAATGACCACAACAAAATTCTAAAAAATTATAATCCAGCTCGGCAACAGTGATAGTCATGGGAAACATCAAAAATCACTCCCAAGAAAGCCCCAAAAAAGAAATATGAATTTTAGAAGGGTCTACGCTCCGTCTCCATACAAGGTGAATGATCCCACAGTGAAATTGTGCAGAGCAGGGTCATAAACCCTACTGTCATGTAAATCACTGAATTATTTATTTTTTACGCTCCGTCCCCATACAAGGTGAACGATCCCACAGTGAAAATGTGCAGAGCAGGGTTTATGACTCCTTTGGCCAGGTTTCCTATCTCCAGGGACTGCACTGTCTCTGTGGCCACAGTGTGGTGCAGTGAACACAGACAGTGTGTTCAGCAGCCAAAGATCACCAGTTCAAGTCCCAGCTGGGGCTCCTGCAAACCCAATCCCCATATTTTACCCACCACTAAACCATGATAGTACAGACCAACCTTTTTTGCAGATAACATAAGCATGGTCCAAACACCTCTATTTTACCCTACAGAGCACAGACACCAGAAACATGCGCATTACCTAGACCACAGTCCCCTCAATGCAGTCCTGGAGGGCCACATATCATTCAGCTGTGATGCTGTCACCAATATAAGGCCATGTCAGCATGGTGGCGGAGGGGTACCGTTGGTGGAGGGGGCAGTGGCTGCTGCCCACAGCAGACGGTGGCCTAGCCCCCTTCACGTGGGTGCAGTGCACACCAACAGACAGGCCCTGTCTGACAAACAGCCAAGGACTCCCCAGGGAATGCACTGCTTTTGTGCTAAGACGGTGGTGTAGTGGACACAGCCAGTGCCTTTAGGACCAGAAGATCACAGGTTCAAAGCCCAGATGGGGCTACTTCCAATCCAGTCCACATATTTTTCCCACAACTAAACCGTAATAGTAAGGACAAACCTTTATTGCAGAGAACATACGCATGGTTAATACGCCTATATTTTACCCCACCGAGCACAGACACCATAAACAGGCACATTACCTAGAGCAGAGTCTCCCAAATGCAGTCCTGGAGGGCCCCACACCAGTCAGGTTCCATGCTGCCTCTAATAAAGATGCCTGTGCTGCATATCTATGCACAACCCCCAGGGTATGCAGATGTATCTCATGCATATTCATGAGGGACAGCATGAAAACCCGAACAGTGTTTGGCACACCAGGACTGGATTTGGGAACCTCTGCCGTAAAGCAGCAGCCAACAGGGGCAGACACACCCACACCCACACCCACAGGCCCCATTGGCTACTGCCTCCTGGAGAGGCAGGACATTGGGCCCTGCGTGCATCTCCCAATACTAGCAATTGCATACCTTAGCAATGCCACCCTACACCTGGGTATACGGTACACACATATCAAACGTTTCCTATGATTACTGGCAGATAGCAAGTCCTACGTTAAGCAAAGTTTGCTCATTGAGCTCCATCATAACAATCTTTCTGATGTCTGTGGTGTGTGCCTCAGGTCTGGTCTCTGACAGTGTTTACCACCCTGGGGAGTGACCCCCAACAGTATTGCGTAGCATATCCATGCCTGTACTGTGCCCAGGACTGGTGTGGTGGGCAGGTCTGCTAAACTCCTCTATAGTAGCACAATGCTGGCATAGGTGTGGGAGTGTGTGTCTGTCTATACAGTGTGTGGTGGCTGCAAACACCTTCCACAGCCCACACTGCCAGCACTGTTGCCAGTATTAGCCTGCCAATGTGCATAATGAGGAGCAAGGTACCATGGGTATAGCCCGGACAGGGTGACCTGGCCAGGATGCATCTGCACAGGGCATAGGGCACTGGCTGGGACATTTTAGTGCCCAGCCACCACCTACACAGACAGGGTGACCTCAGTATGTCCTGCTGGGAGATCACTCTCACCCTGACTGTGCAGTGACGACAGCATGGCTAGGCACCCCCATAGTGCTATATAGTATTTCTCTCATGTGATATGTATGGGTTTCTTTTTGGGGCCCAGTCACTGATTTATCTGCTTGTTGTGTTTGCTGACATCCCAGTTCTGGGTGCATGCATTTCCACCAGGAACATGCACTATGGACTAGCTAGCAGACTGTTTGCAGCTGGTATGTGTCTTGATGGAGTGGCTTGCAGGGTGCACCGGCTGAAGGTTTGCTGCAGGACAATATCAGATAGTGGTGGGGTGCAGTTTAGCATATCCAGGCCTAATGTCTGTCTGCTATTGTGTTAGGGATGTGTACAGAGCTGCATTGACTTCCCTGTAGGGTGTCTGTTCCCCAGCAGGACCGGGGTTGATGGTCCCCTCTACTGCCACCATTGCAGGGAGGTAGAATGTGGATCTGCTGATGGGTGACCCTGTTTGCCACCCTCAGCCCTGGAGGAGGAGGGTGGTGGTGGTGGTGGTACATGATCCTCCTGGGGGTCCATAGGGGCTACACCTGACTGAGACAGACAGAGATATCCAAAGTGTTTCTGCAGAAACTACCTATCTCACACATTAACACTGCTTTGGACCTCCAGCATGGCATCTTTTAGCCATGGAAGGTGCTGTGGACCCGGTGCTGGGCGCCTCACCACACCCTCAGGGTGAGCATAGTACCCGCACAATGTGACGGTGTGTAGCTACTCTGTGCCAGTAAAACACACGGTCAGTACCCCCTCCCAGGCCGAGGTGCTGTGGGGGTGCATACCCCATCTTGTGTTTATCTGTGGACAGCTGATTTGCATGTGCAGTGCATCATGGGTATGGGTGGGCTAACCCTATCCTGGTGACCACAGCAGACTGTCTGTGTGGTGACGTGCACTCCCTCTGCAGTCAGCCAGGGGCTTGCTAGCCACTATAGAGTTGTAGCACAATGGTTACTTCACGGTCTGTGGAGCTGGAGATTGTGGGTTCAAACCCACAGTGGGGTTATTTGATGGGGCTGTCCAAAGCATTATTGCTTTTTAATGTACATTATTGCTGCCAGCAAAAGCACCATCGTACTGTACCCATAAGGTGCCTCAGAGGGCGCTTTATAGGGCGCCCTATAGGTTACCTTATGGTTACCGTCCATATAAGGTGCACTATAAGTTATCCTGTGGAGCAACCTATAGGGTGCACTATAGGGGACATTTTAGGGTGCCGTGGCGGACAGTGCACTTTATAATGTGCCCTATGGAGTGCCTTATAGGGTGCCTTATGCGGCACCTTCAATTACAGCACGTGAGGGCCTGTTTGCTGGCAGCAATTAATAAAATACAACTAAAGTGCTGCAGGAAAAAATATGTACTTTGCAAAGCTGATGCCACAGCCAGCCTTACGTATTAGGCACACTGGGGAGCAAACTCATGACCCCTGTATCAGCAGTCAGTGCCTTACCCATTGTGCTACACTGCTGCTCCTCCTTGCATATCAGCGCACCTACTTATGCTGTGCATTCCTTAAACTGCACAGTGCTGCCATCAAAAACATTGCTGTGACCATGCGGTAACTCATACGGCACCCTATAAAGCGCCCTATAAGCAACATTCTAGGGTGCCTTGGCGGGTGCCTTATGTTAACATGCTTTGAGAGTGCGTTTGCTAGTAGTAGTAATTAAAATAGAAAATAAAATGCCTCCTAAAGCAAACTTACCCATAATAGGTAATGCCTCAGCCAGCCTTCTTCATTGGGCACAGTGGGGGATTGAAACCATGATCCCTGTACCATTGGTCAGTGTCTTAACCAGTGTGCTGTGGCTCTGCTCCTGTGCTTGTGCATCAGCGCGCCGCCTTATGCCGCCCAATATTAAAATGCCTCCTAAAGCAATAGCACTCTGCCTTATGCTGCCCATTATTTAAATGCCTCCTAAAGTAATGCCTCAGCCAGCTGTCTTCATTGGGTACTGTGGGGGATTGAACCCCTGATCCCTGCATCATTGGTCAGTGTCTTAACCATTGTGCTGTGGCTCTGCTCCTCTGCTTGCACATCAGCGCGCCACTTATGCCTCCCGCGCAGCTTTCTCATGCGCTAATGTGTGGGGCGCACATGGGCGCCGCGCACCTTAGTGCATGAATAATCCCGGTTTTGCTTTTTTCAGCCAGACATGCCCACTCCTTATATGGCACCCGCACACTAGCGCGGCCCGCACATTACCGGGGTTTTAGTAAACATACCCCTTAATCTGGAGTGAGAATTCCAGTTGGTTTGCGCCAGATTGAATTTGAAAGCTACACAGCTGCCCACTGTGATTCTTTTTTTCAAGGGAGAAGCTTTCATTGGGATTATTCTGGTCAGTATGACTTGGTGCAGAAAAGGTGCTACGCCACTGGAATGAAGAGCAGCTGCTACCTACACAAGCTAAAGGAAGGGGCCCTGCTAAGGAACAGAGCAAAACCATTGTAGTTCAGATACTCATTGGAACTTCCAGAATCTTCGAATTAGGAGCAAGGCCTGGAGGGCCAAATGCCAAGTTGGGATGGCCGCAGGAAGAGGGAGGCAAGCAGTCCTCTTCCATATCCTCTCTCTACGCCGGATGTATGTACACACTCACCCTCTCTTCTCCCTATGACATGGCTGTTGTCAGCTATCTGAACTAGCCTACAAAGACCCAGCCATGAAAACCACAGAGCCAGAGAGGAGGCACCAATGACAACTCTTGCCCATGGCACCCTGTTCTCCAGTGAGAATCCTGCGGTAGGGAGGCAAAAGGATCCAGAGTGCTTGTGAGTGTGCAAATGGAAGAAATATTTTTTATCTCCAAGTAAATGTACTGTTTCCCAGAGTTTTACAATAAAACGTTTATTTTATTAAAGCTTACGCTGGACAGTGTCTCGAGCATGGAGAATGATTTGTCTTTTTTTACCTGAACTACTAAATGTATTACTTTGGCAACACATGTAAAATTGTTATGTCAATAATGTTATTGGAATCTGATGTATCTATGGCCAAATTTAGAAACTCCAGGGATCTAGAAGGTAATCTACCCTCTGCACCCACAAACCCACATTCAGAGTGAGGATGCAAGAGGGGGGCTACACTGTGTAGGAAGTGGAAGTAGATGTGCCCGACCAATTCTTTACCCAATATGGCATTGGCAATCGGGGAGCTTAGGGGAAAGGCAGGGGCATAGGTTGGATTGCTTTGGCCTACCGTAGGAGTGTCTTGCTGTCCCTAAATAGGGCATTACTACACAGTTTGTAGAAGAAGGTTTTCCTTTTAACCAGTAATCTGTGCATTGTAGTTTTGTGCTATGATATTTTCCAATATGGTATATAGTGCTGTACAATGGCAGGGAGACATTACTTTAAACACTCAGTGATCTATCTTTTAATATTATGATTTCCTTTCTTGTCTCTAAGTCGACCCTTTCCTGGGGGCCCTATCTCCAATTCTTGCTAATGAGAATTGCAACATCACCAGTTTTTAGTAAGTATAGATACAATACAATTTAATTTAACCATGTTGTCTAAATGAAAGAGTGCGGAAACAGTTAATCAATAACCCGCTCCAGGGTGTGCATTAGTGAAATAAGAGCACATGAAATGTGTAGTTTATCTCATGATGTGTGTGAATGTCACATTTTACAGAGAAGAGAGAAAAATGCTTTAGAATGTTACCAGTTCAGAGACTAGAAAGACACACCCTCTTCCTGGAAATAAATGGACATCTGAAGAATGCTTTGAATGTATAACCAATGAATTGCAGCTGGCTGTCATGTAAATCACTGAAGTAGCTTCGTGTGGAAAACTATAGATTTCACAGGTTTAGATAACCATTCTCCTACTGAAGTTGCATTTTCCTTTGGGCACAGTGGTGTTAAACTTGGCATCATTTTCTAGGTTCAAGCCTCATGTGCATCTAAGGTAGTGTCTCATGGCCACGGTGTAAATGAGGAGCGATTATTTTCCTCTGAGTTTAAAGGATCACCTCTGTGGCAAACTAAAGGGCAACAGAAAGCCGTATAGCAAGTCTTTATTTTATTATTTATTGAATTTGGTTGGTATCCTACCCAGGCTGCCTCAGAAGGAGATTTAGGGGGATGTTTACTAAAGTGCGGTAATCGTGATTAACGCGCGTAAAGTACGTTTAACGATCGTTAGCACGTCCAAACGCGCGTTCTGACGTGCTAACGATCGTTAAACATACTTTACGCGCGTTAACCGCAGTTAACGATCGTAAACCTCTGCGGCGCGTTAAAACAGCGCAGAAGGTGGAGAGTGGGCGGAGAGAAGGGGTCAATGGGCGTAGAGTGGGCGGGGAGAGGCTCCCCTCATACTAACGCGCTGAATTTCTGAGCTCAATTCCAACGCGAATGAAAACCTGTCGTTAAAAGGCATATTAAAGAGAAGAGAAACCATTTCCGTCAGCAATGTACAGCAAAACCGGGGAAACCTACAAAACGTGAGCAGTGTGATACATGTGCAAAGACCAAAAGTTCACATAAAACCTTAAGAATGACCACAAGAAACATTGTAAAAAGCACAATTCAGCTGGGCAACAGTGATAGCAATGGGCAACAATGAACAACACTCCCTGGAAAGCACCAAAGAAAGAAATGATGTTTGGAAGGGTCTACGCTCCGTAGACCCTTTCAAAGATCATTTCATTGTGATGGAGCTTTCCTGGGAGTGGTGTGTAATGTTACCCAATGATATCATTGTTGCCCAGCTTGGTTATGGGTGTTTGCCCCTTTTTTTGAGATCTGTTTTGAGGTTTATGTGCACCTTTGTCTCCATACAAGGTAAATGAGCCCACAGTAAACCTGTGCAGAGCAGGGTTTCTGACTCGTCAGGCCGCTTTAACTAACTCCAGGGACTGCACCATCTCTGTGGCCACAGTGTGGTGCAACAGACACAGCCAGTGCCTGTAAGACCAGAGGGTCACAGGTTCAAATCCCAGCTGGGGCTCCTGCCAACCCAGTCCCCATATTTTTACCCACCACTAAACAGTGATAGTAAAGACACCCCTTTATTGCAGAGAACATACGCATGGTTAATACGCCTATATTATACCACACCAAACACAGACATCAGAAACAGGCGCATTACCCAGAGCAGAGTCTCGCAATTGCAGTCCTGGAGGGTCCCACACCATTCAGGTTCCATGCTGCCTCTAATAAAGATGCCTGTGCTGCATATCTATGCACCACCCCCATGGTATGCAGATGTAGCTCATGCATATTTATGAGGGATAGCATGAAAACCCGAACAGGTTTGGAACACCAGGACTGGAGTTGGGGAACTCTGCCGTAAAGCAGCAGCCAACAGAGCGAGACACACCCACAGGCCCCATTGGCCAATGCCTCCTGGAGAAGCAGGACATTGGGCCCTGCCTGTATCTCCCAATACTAGCAGTTGCATACCTTAGCAATGCCACCCTACACCTGGGTATATGATACACAGCTATCAAACGTTTCCTGTGATAACTGGCAGATATCAATTCCTACATTAAGCACAGTTTGCTCAGTGAGCTCCACCATAACAATCATTCTGCTGTCTGTGGTGTATGCTGCAGGTCTGGTCTCTCAGTGTGTACCACCATGGGGAGTGACCCCCAACAGTCTTGCGTACAATATCCATGCCTGAACTGTGCCCAGGACTGGTGTGGTGGGTATGGCTGCTGAACACCTCTATAGTTGCACAATGCTGGCATAGGTGTGGGGGTGTCTGTCTGTCTATCCAGTGTGTGGTGGCTGCAAACACCTTCCACAGCCCACACTGCCAGCAATGTTGCCAGTATTGAGCTGCCAATGTGCATAATGAGGAGCAAGGTACCATGGGTATAGGCCGGACAGGGTGGCCTGGCCAGGGTGCATCTGCACAGGGCATAGGGCAGTGACAGGCACATTTTAGTGCCCGGCCACCACCTACACAGGACAGGGTGACCTCAGTATGTCCTGCTGAGAGATCACTCTCACCCTGACTGTGCAGTGACCACAGCATGGCTAGGCACCCCCATAGTGCTATATAGTATTTCTCTCATGTGATAGATATGGGTTTCCTTTTGGGGCCCAGTCACTGATTTATCTGCTTGCTGTGTATGCTGACATCCTAGTTCTGGGTGCATGCATATCCACTGGGCACATGCGTTATGGACTAACTAGCAGACTGTTTGCAGCTGGTATGTGTCTTGATGGAGTGGCTTGCAGGGTGCAGTGGCTGATGGCTTGCTGCAGGAGTATATCAGATAGTGGTGGGATGCAGCTTACCATATCCACGTCTGATGTCTGTCTGCGTACAGAGCTGCGGTGCCTGCCCTGTGGGGTGTCTGTTCCCCACCAGAACTGGGGTTGATGTTCCTCTCTACTGCCACCTTTGCAGGGAGGTAGAAAGTGGATCTATTGTTAGGAGACCCTGTACCCTTGGCACTTGGGGGGGGGGGTACATGGACCACCTAGGGGTCCATGGGGGCTACACCTGACTGCAAGGTGTTTGTGCAGAAACTACCTATCTCGCACATTAACACTGCTTTGGACCTACGCCATGGATGGTGCTGGGTGCCTCACTGCACCCTCAGGGTGAGCACAGTACCAGCACAATGTGACGGTGTGTAGCTACTCTGTGCCAGTACAACACACGGTCAGTACCCCCTACCAGGCCGAGGTGCTGTGGGGGTGCACATGGTCACTTCCCCCTACCAGGCCGAGGTGCTGTGGGGGTGCTTTCCCCATGGTGTGTATCTGTGGACAGCTGATTTGCATGTGCAGTGCATCATGGGTGTGACTGGCACGATCCAACCCTGGGAAGATCCAGCGCCTGCTCTCAGGCTCTGATAAACCATAGGCCATCACACGTACATCTGTTAGCATAGTGCATAAGTGCAAGACACCCTAAAGTGTCTGTACTATAAGGTGCCCACGCTGGTAAAAACACACGTACCCACGCACGATTGTACGCACGTACCAACGCACGGGGCTACGCCCGTAACAACGCATGCAGCCACGCACGTACTAACGTACATGGCTATGCGCACTGCGAGAGTGTGTTTCACTAACAACTACTGAACATAAAGAAAAACATGCCTCCTCATTCCCTATGTAATGTACAGGGTGCTGCCTGGGACAGCATTCTGCATTAGGCACACTGGGGACTCGAACCCGTGCTGCCTGTAACAGCGGTGAGTACACTAACCATTGTGCTACAGCTCTGTTGCAATGATTTGTGTCTGTACGCCTTCATATGCTTAACGCGCCACGGCGCCTTGTAACGCTCGTTAGTTTTTGGAACGCGCGTTAGTCGTTACGATGTCCCGCCCATGTCCTTTTTTGGCTTTCCTTTCACTAACGCGGCTCCTAACGCGATTTGCACTAATGCAGTTTAGTAAACATACCCCTTAGACTGCTGAGGGTTTCCAGCAATCATGCATTGGAAGCGAGAATCCTGGGACAGTAATGCTTGGTGCCGTTGTAATTGAATGAGGCTCAGGGTAACAAACAGTGCTCTTTATTGTTTTTAACAGAACAGAGATGGTTCAGAGAAGCGGCTGGTTTTACTGTCTTTTGTGCTTAGCTGCTTCCCTCCATGCAACATTATGCTGGATCTCCCTCTTTACGGTCCTTAATCGCAGACACAAGTAGAAGCACTCTCACTTCATTTACTGGCCGTACTTCAGAATGCATTTGACTTCTTTGAGCCACTTTAAGCACTGTGGGGCCATCCATGAATATCAGCTCCAGGTCTTAGTGTGAATGAAACATGCTGAATTTATCCAGGGCTGGTGCAAGGATATGAGGGGGGCCCCTTCCTGCCTGTCCCCATGGCCGTCGCTGCCGCTCCCTCTGTAGGACCTGCAACAGCGCTGCACTTGCTGTAAATTCTGCTGCTATGTCGCTGTTCCTGCTTCTGCCCCCAGTGCAGAATCCACGCCAATCCGGTTTTCATCTGGGACACAGTACTGAGACCATTCTTTCCTCCCTCCTTAGTGAAGTGCGCCAGTCTTTCAATCGCGATGATATTTCTCTCCTTGTTTCTCTTGATCTTTCCTTGGCCTTTGATGTGATCGATCACCCTATTCTTCTTTCCCGCCTTTATGATCTTGGTGTCTGGGGCTCTGTCTTCACCTGGTTTCTCTCTTTTCTTGCTGACTGTGCTTTTAGGGTTTCTTTTAATTCTTCAACCTCCACGTCCACTCCTCTGCTGTCGGGGGGTCCTGCAGGGATCTGTGTTGGCTCCTATTCTCTTCAATATTTTTCTTGCTCCCCTGACTTGCTTGGTGCAATCTTTCGGTATCTCTGTCTATTACTATGCAGGCGACATTCTTCTTGATCTTCTTGAAGCTACAGGGTAAACTATTTAAGACAAATAAGAGAAAATATTTTTTCACTCAACGTGTAATCAAACTCTGGAATCTGTTACCGGAGGATGTAGTAAGGGCTGTTAGTGTAGCTGGGTTTAAAAAAGGTTTGGACAAGTTCCTGGAGGAAAGGTCCATAAACCACTATTAAAAAGGGACCCAGGATATCAATGCTTGACCCAGTACAAGCATTGTGGAACCTGTGTCTTTGGGGATATTGCTAGGTACATATAACCTAGATTGGCCACTGTTGGAAACAGGATACTGGGCTTGATGGACCTCGGTCTGACCCAGTATGGCATGTCTTATGTTCTTATGTTCTTACCCATCCCCTGCTGCCTGATCCTTCTTCCTTAAACACCTGTCTCTCTGCTCTGTCCTCCTGGTTGGCTGACAACCATCTCTTACTCAATCTCCAGAAGAATGTGGCAATCTGTCTGTCTCCCTCTTCTGTTCCTCCCACTGAAACCCCTCTACTATCAAATTCCCCCATTGGTTTACTTTCCACTCTTACCTATCTTGGGGTCACCTTTGATTCCTCTCTGTCTTTTCATGACCATATTAGCTCTGTTGTCAAGCGTTTCCTATTTTTTTCTCCGGCAGATTAGGTCTATTCACTCCTTTCTTTCTCCCTCAACACTGGCAGCCCTTTTTCTCAGTCTCATCATTACCCACCTTGACTACTGTAACATCATCTATGCTGGTTTCCCAAAGTATGAAATCAAATTATCCAAAATTCAGCTGTCCAGTTGCTTGCTCATGCCACAAAATTCAATCACATCACCCCGCTGCTTATGACTTACCAATGGCAAATGTTCACTTGGTAATTAAATACAAAATTCTGATTTTGACAGATAGGATCCTCCATTCTGGTCTCCCTTCCTACCTTGCTTCCCTTATCCTACTCCATGCTACTCACCGGGTTCTGCGGTCCCTCCACAGTAATCGCCTCAACCTTCCCTCTGCTTCTCAGGCTCAGCTAGAATCCACTTGACACTCTGCATTTTATTTTCTGGCCCCTAAACTCTGGAAAGACTTACCACCTGACCTCCACCTTGAGCCATTGTACCCCCGGTATAATCCTCCCTAAAGACCCATCTGTATCGACTTGCTTTTTCTATTCCCTCTGACTCCACTTGACTCTTTCCCACTTTCTGTCTCCATTCTGTCTATGTGAATGGCTTTCCTGTCTGAATTGTAGTTCCTTTCCTTTCTGTTTTTAACTTGATTTTATTACTATTTGTACATCGCCTTGCTATTTCGAACAGGTTGTATATAAAATTTTTAATAAACATAAACAATTCCTGTTTGCATGAAGGAAGAAGCGGCTGGACCAGCCATTTTGGCCCCATGCAAACAGGAAGTTTGCATTGGAAGGGGTGGAAACAGTAACAGTGATGTAGTGCCAGAATTTATGGAAAGTGCTGCATTGCTGTTAAGTTATTACCGCAGCTGCAGGTCCTGCAAAGAGGAAGCAGGTGCAGCAATGGGCATCCTCTGACCATTGGTGTTCTAGGTGGCTGCTTAATTTGCCTAAAGGTACGAGCCCTGAAGTCACTTGTAGAGGAATAACATCATTTGTTAAAGAACAAGGGGCCCAATTTTTTGAAGGCCTTTACACGGGTAACTTCCCTAGTTACCCATGTAAAGGCCTTATCTGGGATTTTTGAAGGGCAGCTACACAGGTTATGCCCTTCGAAAATCCCGGATAAGTCCCTAATGTGCCCGAATGTGGACAGCATTGGGGCGTATTAGGGGCATTCCTAGGCGGAGCGGGGGCGGAGGAAAGGGCAACACAGGTAGCAGTGATTTTTGATGCTACCCGCATAGCCCTCTGCGTCTTAAACATAGGCAAGGTTTTTCCTCATCTATCTTTAAGGCGCAGAGGCTACATAAGTAGCACTGAAAACTGCTGCTACCCGTGTAGCTTCTATGGCTGCCGAGGCATCCAGGCAAAGCCGGATTTTCACTTCTGCCGCCACGGAAGTGAAAATCCGGGTGAAAGGGGTCAGTGGGCAGGTAATGCCCTGCTGCGGCGCATAGCCTGCCTAACTCAAAATCTTGCCCAAGGTTTTCAGCTGCTGTAACGTGTTAAAGCCCCTCTGGTTCTAATTCTCGCATGTCTCAGAGATCTGGGAAGATACATGTGGTATATCTTTAGTACCAAACAAAGAGAAAAACCTCATGTTGCTCTCTT